>CM062360.1:28488418-29796821 GCA_031216115.1 Senna siamea | reverse complement strand
AGTCCGACGTCACCTGTGTTCCCCGCCGCCAACTTCTTATTCTCTCTCTTTGTCTCGGAATCAGCCATGGCTCTGCAATCTGGTATTGGGCTTTCAAAGATCCTTATCATAGCTGGAGCTGGTATGACTCTCTCTCTCTCTCCGTCTTAGTCGCAAATCAAGTTGGAACCAGCTCTGTTGATCTGAATTTTACTCTGTTCAGGGTACACTGGCACGATTCTCTTGAAGAATGGTAAATTGTCGGACTTGATTGGCGAGCTTCAGGTAATAATCCCTGTTTCCGTCGGTAGCTTGGTCAAATTCGATTGCGTTACTTTTTGTGCTGCTAAATATGCAGTTTTGCTTTTTTATTTCCTCGTTAAAATCCCTATTCGTAGAAATTTACGAACATAACTTTCTCAGCTATGCAGTTAGTATGGCTATGGCTTAATTGGAACTCAGGACAAACCTAATTTCTTAGAAGCGGGGATGATGGGTTTCATAGAGTCGTTTCTAACTTTATTCTAATTATTGATCATTGTCAAAATTTATTATTGTTTGGTTTCCACACAATGGAAGTAGTATAATAATTATCTTATTGAAGTAGTCAATGTTGTTTTCCTGCAGTCCTGCTTTTAAATTATGAATTCACCTTCAGTATGTTACCGTGGGTCAGATTTGAGTATTGAGAAGCCCAATAACAAAAATTTCGAGTATTTTTTATTGTTCCTGTCCTAATGGATTGTTAATCATTTTTTATTTATAGTTGCTGGTAAAGGGATTGGAAAAGTCTGGGGATCAATCTGACGGTGACAATGAATATGCTGATGCCATTGCTGCTCAGGTAGTAAAAAAGAAATGAACCAATTGAATATGTCATGTTTTTCTATCTTTGTTTCTAAAATGCACTTGACAGGAGAAAAAAAAAAAATTCTTGTTATGATAAGGTTGCGTCACTTCATTCTAGGTGCGCCGTCTAGCAAATGAAGTTCGGCAATTAACTGCAAGCAGGCCGATCACTGTGCTGAATGGGAGTTCTGGACAAATTGGTATATTCTAACATCTAGTCCGGCCACTGCTTTAGATGCTGTGGTTTATTTTCATGTTCTTCATTTTACTTGTGGGGATGCTTAACGACTTTACAGGTTATCTTAAAAGCTTAGGGTGCATTGAGGTGTTGCGTGGGACGTATTCCATTTCATTTTATTTCCTCTCTACTGAGGATTGACTGCTTTTAATGTGTCTATCATTTATTGCAGGTAACTTGTCATCCTTTGTGGTTCCAGCAGCTACGTTGGGTGCTTTGGGTTATGGCTACATGTGGTGGAAGGTATGGAACAACTAGGGTATTCGTGAGTTGGCTGCTTACTTTCATTGGCTTTCTGTTGACATTTGAATTTTCTTTCTCCAGCATTTATTGTTTCAAAAATTTCTCTCAAGAGTTCAATTGTTATTTCATAACCTTTAAATTCTTCTGAATGATTTATATATTTAATTATTTCTGATCTAACTGCAATTTATTTTAGTGATCTTTTTCATTTTTCTTCCAATATCAGGGCCTTTCATTCTCAGATCTTATGTACGTGACAAAACGTAATATGGAAAAGGCTGTTTTAGACCTGACAAAAAAGCTGCAGCATGCCTCAGATGTCATTGCTGTAAGTGTCCATTTACTGCATTGGAATTGATTTTTTAATATTTTTATTAGTTAGGCTCATGCAACCATGCAGTGGTAACTGGTAAGTTTTGAACGTGTGATTGCACCTTCAACCCTTGCACGTGAAGGGGGACAAACCATTGACCTGAAGGTTACTGCCAGTAAAATTTCATTTATATCAACACCGCAGATGTGATTGCAATATAATGTGTCATTGCTTCACTGATTTTGATTGCTGCTGACACTCACTTTGTGAATATGTTGTATAACTATCCATGAAATGTGAGGTCCGAGAGTTTGAGAATGATGGGACTAAATGTCTAAATCTCCTAAAAGCATTGGATACAGCATTTTCTGTTGTTGTGAAGATATTTGGTTCACACACGCTGCCATCTTTACACCCATGGTTGGTCTGAAAATGTTTATCCCACTGTCATCTTACATGCAAAGACTCAAACCAGTAGTCTTGCCATGGAAAATATGTAATTTTTGTAATACTCACGATTGATTTATCTGCTAATTGCCTTTCAATTATTTTTTTGGCAGGATGCCAAGAAGCATTTAACACAGAGGATTCAAAATTTGGATGACAAAATGCTCAAGCAGAATGAGTTGGCACGTTCAATTAAGGATGATGTATGTCCTTTGCCAAATAGTCCATATAGATGTTCATGATTATAAACATGCATTGATAGATATATAGATATAAATAGTTCAAATAGATTTTAAGGCGACCTGTGTATTTTCTTAGACTTATACATGCACCAGCATCTACTATTTCACAGCATACTGTGGTCATGCTGTCTTTAAGTTCTTGATTTTGAAAACATGTTTTTCTTGGTGTTGAGCCAGTGCTTTATCCATATTAATTGAACATAGATATTAGTGAGTAACGCATTCTAGAAGGGCAGTACAACAATACATTAGGACCTCTTGATCGACCCATGGATCTAATGGATGCCGATCATGTTGCCATATATTACAGTCAAAATACTAAAAACAATTAAGGTCATTACTGATGATGGAATATCATGTCTCTGAATGTTAATCAACCTCCCTTCCTCTCTCCTCCCTCTTTCACTCTCCTGAGTGTGTAGGATTGTCCTTTGTTTCTGTTTACAGCAGCAGAACAGCAGGTTAATTAAATTTATTGTTAAGAAGACCAACTACTTTCTCCATGTATACAACTCCTCACTGCTTGCTCGTCCTACCTTTCTTCTATCTACTTTAAGCCCCTGTTATATTGATTCTGTGTTGCAAATGTAGCAATTAAAATTTGAAGACTTGCATCTAATCTTGTAAACACAAACATTTTTCTTCAATTAGAAATCCTGAATATATAACTTCAAAACCTGATAGCCTTTGACTTGGTTACGTTAGTTGTATTGCTGATAAGTTCTTCCTGAATTTCAGAAGGATTAAAGATAGGAAAGTTATATGAATTCCTATCTTGCATGTAGTAGGTAATTTTTCAGTGTATGAGAAATGGAATTTGAAGGTGAAATCTGGCAATATCAGATCACGTTATATTATTTATGATATAATTTATAAATATTGAATTTACTTTGGTCACCTTTGTCAATGAGATAAACTTGTGAGAAAAAAATATTAACCACTTTATTAACAGAGTTATACCTATGAAACAGGTTGCTGGAGTTCGAAATACTATTACGAATTTTCACGATGACATGGGTATCTTGCAACAAACCGTTGAAACGTTGGTATGCTTTATGTTCATGATATGTTTTGGTATTTTTGTTTGTGTAAAGTTACAAAGGAGGATAATGCTAAGGAGTTTCCAATATAATTTTATTTGAATGAAATTATCTAGTTTTCACAAATTTTTTGGTTGTTTTACCTCTTATTTCCGAAAACAAGGGAGAGTATGTTCTGTAAGCTCTCTCTTTTTTGATTTCAGAAACAAATGTTCTGTGTATGCTTCCTTAATTTTAGTGTTTCTTGCTTTAGCTGGCATCTATCTGTCCATAGAATAAGAAATCTTAAATCATCAATGACACACCACATGACCAGCTTTTTTCTTTTTTAATTATTCTTACTCTGTATATTTATTCCCTTTCAGGATGAAAGATTAGCTACGTTGAGTTGGAAGCAGGTAAAACTTTATCTTGTAATTATTTTGCTGTCCTTTTGATGGATTTGAATTGTCTTTACGCCACTTAACGGGGTTTTCATGCTAGATATGTATTTGGGAGCACTGTTATGAGCCTTTCTCGCTGTGTTTTTGTGTCTTTCTTAGGGATGCAATCCCATTCTTCTCTCTTTGCACCAAATCTATTCTCTTTTAAAAGAACCTATTCTTCTATTCAAAAAAGGTTGGAGCATAATAATTGTTCGTACAAAATAATTTTATGTCAAAAAGAAATATATATATCTGTATTACAATGGTTTTGGGGTCTTGTGGTTGTTGGTTTCCAAAACCATATATCATATAAACTAAAATATAATTTAGAAAAAACAAGTGATGTAAGGAGAGGGCGTGGAAAGAGTAGAAAATTAAAATAGATGACAAAAGAGTGGAAGTTAAATAACTTCCCATTACTTAATTTTATTATTTTAAAATATAATTATTTTTTATTTTATATTTCAATAATTAAAGAAAAAATTGACATCCACTAGTTCTTATTATGCTTTATATGCTACCAAGAGTAGCAAAAATATTAGGGGTTTTGCATCTAAATTATTGGTATGCATCACCTTTTTTCGGCTAATTAACAGTATGCATGACTGTTCTCACTACTTATAGGGTTACTTGTACTACGTTCCACTTTAAAGGAAAATGCTGATACAATAGTGTGGTTGCAGGATTATGCAAATCATGGTTTGACGTACCTCATTGACTTTGTGCATGGAAAATCCAGGAAATTGCCTGAATTTTTGCAGGTTGGGATTTTTTTTCATTTTTATTTGTGTTCTTGTTGTTTGCTATCCCCTGCTTATCCTCTGAGGTTGCTGAATATGCAAGATATATTTGGAGACCATGTCCTTTTGTTGACAGAAATCTGCTATCATTCACTCTCTGCTGAGGGTCTTAAAGTGACAGTGAGACTTACCCCAAAAAGAAGGGGGAAAACCTGAAATTTGAAACTTAGAGGAGTTTGGAGAGCTTAAATTTAGAGCTTTCTTCTTTTATATTACAATGAATTATATCTTTGCTCATGATGCTAGTGGTTTAACTGTTAATTTTATGTATTGGTTTTTCCTATATAGATTATCATCTGAAGTGAATTTGTAAATATATGTCAGGAGCAGCCGAAACTTTCTGGGAAATCCCCTGGTTTGCTCACTTATTCTGGAACTCCAAGTCTCAAGGTTT
The DNA here is from genome assembly GCA_031216115.1 of Senna siamea. NCBI lineage: Eukaryota > Viridiplantae > Streptophyta > Magnoliopsida > Fabales > Fabaceae > Senna > Senna siamea. The sequence continues at coordinate 29,791,851 of CM062360.1, read as the reverse complement.
TATCTTGTTCTTGTTATTTATTTATTATGCTCTCAAGATTTCCAAATGGATAGTGATTGTGAACCTAGAAGAATTATTCCAGAAGAAATAAAAGAATAATAAATATTGTAGTATAACATAAATATTTAATATTTTGAATATCTTATGAGGGGATAGAATATTTAGTTTATTTTGCATTGGAAAATTGTTTATCTTTATCTTACATTTTAATAGTTAGGATAGGGTATTCGTCCATCTCACTTGATTTTAATATGGAAAATTTTCCCCTAACAAAGGCAGTATTGAATGAATTGATAGTAAATTATATATGTAATTATGGTTTAAAACCATTATTTCTACTTGTCATTCTAGTTGATTTGTTTACCTATATTATGAAAACCATACTTAATTTGTCATCCTGTCATTGACAAGTAAAATTCAGATAAAACTGTCTTTATATCAAAGTTTGGTTCCATTCATGTCACATTAGTTGTCCAGCCTAAAAGAAATGGTTTTAAGTTATTTCTGTGGTGGAAATGGTCCTCTTTACTCTCTGATATTTGTTGTTGGACTACCCGTACTTGCTTCCCAGTGATGTAGTGACTTTAGCCTTTCATCAGTTCATGCATTTCTAGTGAGCGATCTGTTGTGTTGACCTGATGCATTTGTAATTTGAAATTTCTTAGAATATCCTATGTCATGCTGTTTTGACTTGCAGGGTCTCAAAGACATTGCTGATACCTTGTCTGCTGGAATAGACTGGACAGCTTCAGATGGTATGGAAAAGCTAGATCAGCAGCGAAGGCCGTTATTGAGGTTTTATTGTTGCTCTAAATCTTTTTCTGCTGCTTTGGAAGCTTGTGCATGTGTTTTGGCCTTTTGGGCAATCTAGGTCGTACCAGTTTTGCTAAGCCCCTTATTTCCAATACACAAGCTATAGGAAAGATTTAACAATATAGAATATTGATAGTAACCAATAAACAGAACACCCTCTACTGAAAATGCACACTGAATATATTGATAGAATACCCTTCTCTTAGAGATGCAGACACCTTAAGAGAAAGTAATTACAGCGCACACACACAGCAGAAATCACACCTCACTCAACCTAGCAGAATAGCAGAAAATGAAATAGAAAACACAAGAGAAAAGCAATAAGGTTACTAGCTTTCAAGAGGCTAGTGCTCTCCCAGACACTTCCCAAAATCTTCCTTCCTCTGCACAATCCAGCCACAGCCCTTAAATCTTCCCATCCGTGGTCCCCACATCACTCGACCCTCCTGCCAAATTGGTTAGGACCATTACTCTCTCACCTGCCAGCACATCCTTCTCCTTAACCTTCTTATTTCTTCTGGAATAAACCTTTAAAGTGAGCACTACAGTGTTATCAGTCCCATTTTTGTCCTTTTTCCTTTTCTTGTGACTACTAGTTGCATCAAATATGCACCATCTTCTGACTTCTGTACTGTTGCTTGTTTCTTGTTAAATCTTTTGGTAACATGTATTGATATCTGAACGCTAAAGCTTAATGATGTAAGATAAAAGCCCTAGAATAAATCTGTAGCACTTGATATGTTTGGAGGGAATAAAATGGGCTAAAGAGATCTAGACTCTGCGACAGCCAAAGGAGGGGCTGGTCTGATTCTTCTGCCTGGGGTTGAATAATTCTGTTAATGGCTAAGAATCACTTTTAATTGGATTGAGAACCTAAGAAAGACAAATTAAAGATAAAATAGGGGTGATCTCCATATGAGGCACAACTTGTGATAAATAGATGATAAATGTGAGTTGCGTTGTGATGGACCCTGATATATACTAGAAAATATAAGCAAAGGTAAAAGGAAGAAATATTGTGAGGGACAAGATTGGGAATGAGTAGAAAAGATGAGGGACAGTTGTAGGCTCTTGAGAGGAAGTTCTAGAAGGAGTTGGTTAGGCAATTCTCTAAAGATTGAAGGAAGAGGGAGCCAAAAGAAAGGAAGATATTGGAAGGGACTTTGGGAGAGTGCTAGCCTCTCGAAAGCTAGCTTTGCCATTTTATTTTCTTTTATTTTCTGCTGTCTTAGTTGATGCTGTATTGTTCTGTTTTCTCTAGTGTTCTTTGCTGCTATTTTCCATTTTTCAGTGTTCGTTGCTACTGTGTTTTGGTGTATTTTCCCTCATTTGAGGATTTCCTAATATTATACCTGTACTATTCAGTCAACTAGACAGGGCTCTATCACGATAGTTTCATAGGTTATATGTATATTTTTTAATCTTACTCTATGTACATTTGTGCTTTTGAAAAGTATTATAAAATATCAAAACATAAGGTTGGTTGTGAAGCCGCCCAGCCTGCCCCATTCACAAGGCTAATCAGCATATAGATATAGCCCATTGACACCTTCAATGATTTTGTTTTTTCCTTTCCTTTGTCCTGATCGCTTTATATCTGCTGTATGTAATACTGACCTTGTTTTGTATGATTTTGTAGGGCGGCTTCAACCAAGTGATTATGACAAGGTCTCAACAAGAAAGTATAGCCTAGCTTTCAAAAGGCAATTCATCCTTTGCCTCCTTGTAGGTAACTCAATAGTAATTCGGCTGCTCAGTTGTTGGAGACGTACTGTCAGATCTGTTATGATCTCATACTCACTCTTAAACTGCAACCAGTATTCATGGAGACTACTTGAATTTATATATTAAAATCACTGAATTGTGATTTCTCGATTTTGTAAATAATTTTTTTTTTCTCTTAAAAAAGAAGAGGTTAAATTTTGCTGTCAAGGATTTTGATAGTCTGGTGACTTCCTGACTACATCTGTACTGTGGCCTCCGCCTACTCCTCATGTTTGAGATGGGTGTGGACCTATGTTAAGTAAGCTTATCTGCTTGATTAAACTTGTTACCAAGAATATGGGTAGGCTTGCCCGTGGTGTAAAATTTTATCTTTTAGAAATTTCATTTTAACTTTCAAGAGGAGTTTGTGATAAAAGAGACCGAAATCTTGTTAGGCTAAATCCTTCGTCTTCGACAAGCGCATCTAGTAATGTTATTTGGCTAATGTATTTTTACATATTAGCCGCCAACACGGTGCCAATGTTTCTGTGTGGATCATGTTATATGTACGCCTCAACCGTTTTATAATAATCTCAACCGTCATTTCAATTTACTAAAACTAATTATAAAAATAAATTTGTAATTATAATGGAGATAATTATCCGCATTACGTCCATTGCTTAATGAAGGCTTTTTCAAGATATTTGCAGAATGACTATTATAAACGTGTTTTGTTATATTTCAAAATTTATATTAATTATTTAATTAGACTATTTTGTGATATTTATAATCAGATTTTAATCCATAAAAGTATATTACAATTTATTTTATTAACCAACTTAATCTTTCTGTTTAAGATAATTTATTACAATGCATACATAAATTTAAAGTAAATTTTTTTTTTTTTAGAGTTGTTAAAATTATACTTTTATTCTCTTTATTTTAAAATTTTATACTTTCTTCTTTCAAAAGATAAAAAAATTTAAAATTTTATCTATTTTTACTAAGATATTCTTAATGATATTATTAATTTTTTAAAAAATATTATAATAAATTATAAAATATATTTTAAAAATTATAATATTTTATTTTTATTTATTTTGAGTTAAATGTAACACATTTTTTATTTTAAGTTAAAAAATAATATTTTTATATTAGTTAAATACATATTTAATTATATAAATAATAAATATAAAAGTAATTTTTTAAAATTGTAAATTTTTTCATCTCTAGAATAAAGAGAGTGTAATTTTTTAAAATAAAAGAGAGATGAATATAATTTTTTAAAATGTAATATAATCATAAATTAATTCAAAGAAAACTTTGTTAGCTTAAAACTTAGAAATCCTTGAGGGTTAGTCCTCAAGTTCTTTCATATTAGGAACAGCAAGGTCTAAGTATGCACAACTTGACAATCATATTGAAGGCAACATCAAAAAGCATTTCAAGATTTTAGCAAAGTTTTATCTCCTACTCTGATGTTTGCCTCACATTTTCGCAAAGAAGTAGCAACTCAATTTTTGCCTCACATTTTCACATTCTTTCAAAAATGTTTCCCTCACATTTTCGCAAAGAACTAGCAGGTTCACATTGGAGAAACTCAATTTTTTTCTGGGTTGGGACAACGTTAACTACTCACACAACATCAGCAGACCACGGCTTTTGTCTTCTAGCATTTGAGAGAAGATTAATATAAAAATAAAACTAGAATTCAGGAATTTATGGTACACTGTAACGAAATATGCTTTTTCCATCTTGTTCCAAGAAGCTGTTGAAAATGATTCTTTACTGTCAATCCTAATTGTTTGACAGTTGACACATTCTTGTTGTCTTGAATCTATTCCTATGGCATTCTATGTATATATAGCATGTAATTATGTATAATATTATGCTATGTATATGAAGGCATCCGCATTTTTCCAATTCCAGAGGAACCTGCATTATTGGCTGCAATGTTGACTTCTGCATCTCTCTATATAGTGTTGCTTCCATGCCGTTTGATGTTCAGCAACAGCAGAGCACAAAATAATAATAATAATAATGATGATGATGATGATTATGATGATCACTTCAATTGTAGCTTACCATAATAAATGGTGATACCGTGAGCATCTATGATGCCTCCCAAAGCTTATAGTCTCTTCCCTCACCGGCTGAGGACCATCTCTGGGATCCGCTAGGGGGTTCAAAATGTCCAGGTCCAATCTTCATAGCAATTTTTTCGTCGATGATGGCTGCATACACATCCCTTTCCGCCTTAATGATTTGAACCTTGATTATGAATAAAGAAGAAACGTTAGCCCAATAAAGTCAATTATGGTATACTTAGTCAATTAGACACTGACTGCCTATCTAGAAAACATCTTCAGACTTCCGAGTTTAATTAACATTATTATAAAGATGCATAAGAAGTGTCTTATTCATCCACCTCAGGAAATATCCACATTTATGCTGAAGTATTGAAGAAAATAATGCGATACTTACTGTACTCCTACAGTGTATCTTGTTCCGTTTCCTGAGAGAGATAAGTTCTTGTATTTCAGTTTGGTAGTGAGAGAAAATGTGGTCATAGAACACTGATGGTGTTCCTGGGTGAGTAAGAATGTAAGCATATCCTTGCATTTCTTTTTCACTTGGAAATCTCCAATGACCCTTAAAGAGAAAAAAGAAAAGAAAGAAATTTTATGTAAGGTAGTAGGTAGACGAGAGAAGACTTATATCTTAATAGCATCGGAAAAAAAAAAAATTCATTGCAAGGGGCTGCCGTTTCGAAAATTACTCAAAATTTTATTATTAAAACACTAAAAAAGATCTACATGTCTGCACAAAAGAAAAAATGTCGAGATATTTTTGAAAGAAGTTCAAACCTGGGTAGAACCGGTGTCATGATTTTCTATGAAGGTAACAGCACGAGATGGCCACCATCCAATAACACCAGGGGGTTTTCCCTTCTTATCTGATAAACGCCAATATTCACCTCTTTCTAATGCCTATAGAGAGCAAAATTTAAGAATGGCATTGTACAGACTGAAAATTTATGATATAACAGGCAGGCAGGGAAAAAGCAACGATGTTTATGCAAATGTGTTCGTCATTTTTGTGAAGCCTCCTTCCAAGAGATCCTGTGTCTTTGAGATGTAAGACAGTTCACAGAAGAGGCCATGGCAAGGTTTTACATCAGTACTGTCACTTTCGCATACATTTCTGAAATATCAGGGATTATCTGATGCTATGAATGAAAAATTCTTGGATACAACATATGCACCACATTATTCTTATATTGTCCAATAAAATTGAGTCATATTGAACATCATTCCTACTAAAAGATAATGTGAACCCAAGCTAAAGTGAAACCTGACTCAATTTTAGTGGACAATATAAGAATTGTAGGTGAGAATTTTTCTGCTATGAATATATGATACGGACAGAGGTGTCAGTTAGAAAGCCCTATCAAACGTTTTTTTAATTATTAATATTATTGCCGTTGACGGTGTAATACATGTAATTAAGTCATGTGATCATTCTCTCCATGTGAAAACAAACAATAATAAGAATCTCAGGCAGAGCAGCAAGCAGCTTATTACCGAAGAGTTAGGGATTTTTAAAATAGTGACACCACCAAAACACAATTGACTCAGTTAGCTTTTTATGTCATGAAAGAGGACCTTCTACACCTAGAATCTGTAAATCTAGGAAAATTTCAATGAAATTATCTGAGTGCTTACTGAGTGAAGAATCCCTTTTGTTGTAACATCAAAAGCACCGGCGGAACCATTGGTAGCATTGATCCAGTCAATTATCCTCTGCCTATGTGCATCTTGATTGTGATCCATTTCACAGTATGAATAACTCAGGGAATCCCAGTATTCTCCTACAGCAAAGTAAGGTTCACTCGCCTCCATATAGTCCTTTACATAACCACCCCAAAATCCTCTAGCAAAGTCAAGCCTCCATCCATCGTACCCAATTTCTTTCCTGAAGATTACATGTTATCAGCAAAATATACGATAAAAGTTAAAAGTGATCTTCTACTACTTCTTGGATATGGCAAAAAAAGACCAAACAACTTTTCTTCTAATAACAACATTCATACTTCATAGATACAAGGTAAAAGAGATCTCACAGTATGGGTTTGTTCTTATAAGAATAGCCTCCTTCAAAGTATCATATTAAATCAGCTTTTTTAAGGAGACACTAGATAAACCTCATCTGTTTATATTAGAACGAACTTAAAGAAAAATTAAACTTAACTAGAATAGATTGTGATAGAGCCCTGTCTAGACTGAATAATGCTGATATAAAATTAGGAAAGCCTCAAAGAGGGAAAATACACCAACACAGTAGCAACCGATACTGGAAAATAGAAAGATAGCAGTGCAGACACTGATGAAAACAGAACAATGCAGCTATAAGAGAAATAGCAGAAAATAGAGAAAGTAAAATGGCAAAGCTAGCTTTCGAGAGGCTAGCACTCTCCCATCCTTCCACTCAGAATTTGCCTACCTCTGCACGCTCACTCCAGCCCATCATATACCTGCACCAATCCCCAAAATGCCCCCCACACTGTCAGGTTAGTTAGGAATTTCCTTGTCCTTTTCTGCTACCACCTTTTTCCTTCTAGAATATACTCTCAGCTCATCTTTTGCTAACCCACTCTCTCCCACGTGTTCCTTCCCCTTCTTCTGATATTGTTTACTTATTGGAGGCCTATCAGATTTCCACCAAGAAAAAAAGGAAGGAGGAACTAGATACCCATTGAAGTATCATAAGAAGTAAAAACTTAACTGTATTTTTAAATTGAGTATTTATTAATTACAAGATGAATATAATTGACTTTTAGGATATTAAAATTTTATCTATGCTATCTATTTTTATGAAAAATAAGTTATTCTTACAAAATAGATGAAATTTTTTTTTTATTTTAATATAAATTTTTGTTAATATCACTCAAAAAAAGACTTTCTGTTTATAAAACAGATAGCATAAATCAATTTTTAAAATCTTAGAGGTCAACTTTGTGTTTAGGAGTAAAGTGTTAAGTTTTAAATTTAGGTACCATAATTTAATTAGGCTATAATTCAGAGGATAGAATATACTTTTTCTCTAAATTTTTTTCCCAACTGTCTTCCAAGTTTTCAGAAAACACGTAGTAGCATAACCTCCCCATAGCATACCATCATAAGGTCTTCACATATAAAAAATGTTTTCACAGAGAAAATATGTCTACCGGAAACTACTATTTTGTCAGTAATCACCTGAACATTAGCTATTGCCTACAGCTACGAAGCATTCAAAGAAAATTGTTGACTCCAGCCAGTAAAGACTCCAAAAATTAACATCAAAGATGGAAGTAACATATGAGTTGATTTTGTGTTGCAAACAATTTGAAAGGACGTTTAGTGGTTAGGTCAGTACTCTGACAGACAAATCTCCGTTAAGGAAAAAGACCAACCATGATTGTATCAGTAAGTATTCCCTACAACTTGATAACAAAAAAACCTTAACGGACTCAACCCAAAAAAAAAAAGTACTTTACGGATGCTACAGCTAGAATTCATAAGAGGACTGACATCTCTTAAGATACTGGGAACATTTTTAATCAGGTAAAGCCATGTTGTAGTTGCTTCTTCATATTTCATCACCAGCCACATTCAGGTCTGAAACATAAAGCTTCCAACTGAAAATTTCAATAAAATCTAGATGATAGTTTTAACCTCATCTTCAATACCAGATTGTCTTAGTTGGACCTTTGTCAAATTGACAATGAAACCATTGGACTCCAATTAAATACGATAAGAATCTATAGTCTACTCAAGAACTAATTACAATTGTGTTCTAATAAAGGAAATAGAAGTACCAAAGAAGTTAGATTATGCTAAGAAGATTAGGGTCTAAACTATCAACCTCATCCAGCATAACCATTCTTTCAGATCATTTCTCACAAATTCCTGCGAATGGTCAATGTTTGGGGCAGCATGGAAATTATCTCCACTACTCTTGTTGCCCCTACCCTGTGTAAGAAAAGATATCCATTATATATTCCAGACTCACCTAGAAATATGACAGTTTCAAAGTATTTACAGTAATGGAGAAGCACAAATCATGCATATAATATCTAAGAACTTTATTGGCTTATTCAATGGGTATATAACTCATGACTTGAATATCAAAATTTGCATATCATACTTAGTATGACCCTTTGCTTCACAAAATAAAGTCACTAAACCAGTTTTAATTAATTTTTCTGTTGGCTGAAAACAATCTATTTTATCTACGATTAGAATAACGATTTCAGGTTTGATCGAAGATAACAACTCATTACAGAAGATGACAGGTAGAAGCAAATGAGCTACTTGCTCCTCCTATTCGGGAGAGGATAGAATTGCAGTGTTCAGTAAGGTGAATGGTAAAAGAAATGTCAATTGCCTAAAACTTCGCAATGCTTTCTATGGTCTCTTAAAAAGTTGGAAATCCCCAAAACCAAAAGTATCAATTATATGACACGTTACTGTAACTAAGAAAACGTTCTTGGAGTTACAGGACCAACAAAAAAGTAGCAATCTAGAAGTAATTTACAGGTTTCCTATTCTTTTGTTTACTTGACAAAGTTATTAAAACAACCATGCTATGGACACCTTCTCTAACAAAATTTATGGAGATTTGCACCTTTCCAAACTATTTTGACTAAGGTCAATGTGCAAAAAAGCAACGTTTGTCAAGTTTGTACAGGATATAATTACATGTATAAGAAAGATGGTCCAACCCTGCACCTAATAAAAGAAAAGTAATAAGAAAACAAAAACCATTGAAACATGATTTCTCATGCAACCTTCCTTTGCTTTTCTGACACATCAGAGTTTTCGAGACAAGCGAACACAACAATTCAAAATGTAGTAAACGTACACTCCTTTCCCAGAAAACAGTACATTTTGAAATAAGCATATGATAAATCTTCATTCCTAAAAGTATTTTGAGATTTGATATCAATGTTTCTCAATCTCGAGATAGAAAATACTGCTAATAGTAAAAAAACTACATAACTTAAAAGACATTGATCTCGGTAGTCGAATGTCATAAAAGAAACTAGCCAAGGTGGGGATAGTTGGTTTCTTGACAGGATGGCTACCAATAATAAATAAAGGGAAAAGAACAAAATATATATCCAAAACCGTCACAAAAAACCTGAAAATGTGGATCATCAGCAACGACTGCACGATCATCCCAGTTCAGACGACCACCAAATATGTTCCAAACACCATTCTGATTCTGATATTGAGCACAGCGGTGATTTATAACGGCATCTCCAAGAACTTTGATCCCAACTTCGTGGAATCTTTTCACTAAATCCTTCAGTTCATCAATGTTCCCGTATCTGATATATGTGATAAAACAGTAAAAGTAACAGGCACAAGAATATTAAGTGATGACAACAACAATATTTGAAAGTCCAGTATATGGTATATACTTTCAAATGTGAGTGGCATTGGAAACAAAAATAATAATTAGAGAAGTACAAACGTTGTAACGTAGTACCTGGAATTTAAATTATATAAATCCTTTGGCATGTAGCCTTCAGGTGAAACAGACTCTGTGGGTGGTGGTAACCATATCACAGAAAAACCAACTGAGGCAAGTTCTGCAGCTTTCTCATTCAGCTCCATGTACCATCTTCCAGATTTATGAGATTCCCAGTTAAACCCTTGGCATAATATCTCATACCCTGTTCCTGTTCCTGAGCATATTTTTGAAGGCAACCTCTGTTTCTCCACTTCCACAACAGCCTCGGATTCCACCGGAGGCTCCTCTAAAAAAGTTGAAGTGGAGCTTCTGAAGATGCTACAGACTTCAGCAGCAGGTCTCTCAATCTCTTGAAGAATGTTTTCTTGCGCTTCTTTTGACTTTCTCTTTCGACTCTTCTCAGAGGAAATGTCCGATACCAAATTCCTTATTTCGTTGATTATTCCTTCAGTAAATCCAGAAAAAAAGCCTGTTTGACTCGTCTCTTCAGTCTTTTCTATATGCACACCTTCTGACTGATTATCTCTGTTATTAATAGGTAAGCTACTAGAACTTGAGAGAGGAACGTAAAAGTCATTTCCCATGTAATTTAACCAAGTAGTTCCATTTAGCTTAAGAACAAAAAGGAATCCTGAAAACTCCTCTCCCAAAGTGATGATTATGGAGCATCCTTTTCCACTGTCTCTTCGCTACAGAAACAGGATGGGCAAGTAAATAATATTATAAAACACAAAGAAAGGAACTTAAGTACTACATCTGAACTGACGAAAGATAGTTTACAAGGAAAGTGAGGAAAAAAACTCTTACTGAAAGATTTCTTGACATCATTATTCATCCTGGCCTATAAACTTACATTGCTATGTAACAGTAAACTACAGTTAAAAGATGAGGTGGGAGGGGGTTCAACGCACTGGCTTAGTAGCACACATGTTCAAACAGTAGATACTTCACAACTGAAATTTTAATGTGGGTGCCAAAAGAAATTATCAATGGCAAAACTGCACCATTGAAGTTATGGAACCCAAATCTATGATGAAGTTCTAAAGCAGAAAAATATGGGTAACTTGTCTGCTCTGTACCTGTAACGGAGTCCTCAAAGCCTTGTCTTTAAAAATTGCAGTTTCTGGAGGATGAGGAGCAGGTGGAACTTCCCACCTTCTTGCTTCATTCCGGCAAACTCCCCAGTGAAGGACAATATCTCCGGGTAGATCTGTTTCCAAATATAAAAGGTTCTTGGCTGTCTCAGAGCACTTACTAACGGAGACACTGATAGAGTGATAGACCGAAACTTCTTTAGTAATTGGCAGTTCTACGTAGAAACCTTCTAGTTGATCGTTTCTTTGTTTATGATCTTTGGATTCACTGCTGTTAGATTGACCTTTGTTACTTGTTGCTTCCCATTTCAGGAGCATGTTAGATAACTGCCTCAAGGCCCCTTTGAGTGAGGAAATACCATAAAGCATGTTTCAGTTCAAGTTCACCACATAATTTTATGAGGAATCATCCAAAACGAACAAGTAAAGAGGAAAATCATATAGAGCATCTCGAACTTATATGCATGATGAATGAGCTATTGAGCTTAATTTTCCGCTTCCATGTTGCACATGGATTACTCACGGGGGAGAATATGTTAGAAAAACAATCAAGTTTCAACCTTCTCATAGAATAACAATCAACATTTCATAATGTCACATCACATTTTTTGAAAATGTGAAGGCTCTTTGAAAGTTATTTTTAAAACTAGTTTTTGTTTTAAAAACAAAAAAATTAAAAAACCTTACTTCACCTTGTTGTTTTTATCTAAAAACAAAAATTTATATTATAATAATTTTAGGATCCTGTGACTATTAGCCTCTAAAACTATATATTATACTAAAGGTTTCGCATGTAATTTTTTTTATAATTTTTTAAATATAATATAAAAATTATAACAAAATTTAAAATAATAAAATAAAAAATAAAAAATAATTTAACTTCTTACTTTTTTTAACTACTCACTATTTTTATTTTTTTCTTCACATTACAGATTTTATTTTATATTATATTATATATAATTTTAAAAACTAATAACTAATAGATTTTAGAGTCATTATAATATAAATAATATAAAATTAAAATAAAATATATTATATAAAGATAAGAAAAAAAATAAAAAAATTTAAAATTATGAAAAAATTTAAAAATTTAAAAAATAAAAAGTTAAATAATAATTTTTATTTAATTTATTATTTTTAAATGTTAAAAAAACAATTAAGTTTCAACCTTCTCCTAGAATAACAATCAACATTTCATAATGTCACATCACATTTTTGGAAAATGTGAAGGCTCTTTGAAAGTTATTTTTAAAAATAGTTTTAGTTTTAAAAACAAAAAATTAAAAAAACCTTATTTCACCTTGTTGTTTTTAACTAAAAATAAAAAATTATATTATAATAATTTAGGGTCTTGTGATTATTGACGTTTAAAATCATATATTATAGTAAAGGCTTCACATGTAAATTTTTTTAATTTTTTAAATATAATATAAAAATTATAATAAAATTTAAAATAATAAAAAAATATTTTACTTCTTACTTTTTTTAACTTCTCACTATTTTTTTTTAATTTTTCTCTACACATGACATATATTATTTTATATTTTATATCATATAATATATATTTTTAAAGATTTTATAATATAAATAATATAAAATTAAAATAAAATATATTATATAAAAAAACATAAAAATAATATAAAATTATAAAAAAAATGAAAAGTTAAAAAATAAATTTTTATTATTTAATTTATTATTTTTAAATATAATAATAATAATAGTTACAGGATATGTTTTAAGAACCTGGCCAGAAATTAAAGCCTCTTTTAGGTCCAATTATATTAGAATCCTCCTTGAGGTAGTTGGCCAAAGGCACTTTGAAGTCTCTTCCTTTGTCTTGATACCAAACACCAGTCTCCTCATCCTGCACAAAAGTTGTTTCAGCTAAAAGGTTCTTTCATCTCACAGGTATCCTTTACGGACTATCTATTTATAAAAGCAAACATCCTCAACTGACAAACTGCTAATTATTTAAAGTACCTTGAGAACAAAATTAATTGCCGAAATTTTGCTGCCGGGTTTAAGATCAATTCTGACTTCATAAAATGTATCTCCTTCGGCAGACAATGATGATGATGGTTTCTTCAAGGGTGTCTCTACAGCGTAGTCCTGGAATTTTACTTCCCACTCAAACTTTCTGCATGGCATTAATAAGGGGTGCCATATATGATCAAGAGAAGCAGAAATATACCTTTACAGGACTAGAACCGGGGGGTATCATATCGCTAGGAGGTTGATCCCATTCACTGCAAGATACGTCAAACTGAAGTTAAATAACAAGATACATCAAATTACAACGAAAGCAAATTCGGAAACTTAGTTTAACATGCTATACCTTCCAACATCATCAACGCGGGAAACACCCCAGTGAAGAATCCATTTTCCGGGAAGATTACAGCCAACCCTTAGCTCCCAGTTGCTCGAATCCTTCCCTTGATCTAATCTTACGGAGATCTTTCCCTCCACCTGCAAATTCCATTTTAAGAATTCAGCAACTAATACCCAAAGCCGAAATATTTGAAGTCGAAGCATCAGTTGATAAGAAAACAACGCGAAACAAAAGAAAACTGGATCATCCCAAAATAGGAAAAACATAATCAATTGATTGAGCTGATTCAAACTGTGCTTCCTTTTACATTTACTAAAACAAGCAAACATGACTCGGGCACCCTTCAATTTATTCGATTTGTTTCCTTCGAAACCAAACATTTGCTTGGAATTACAAAATCCGAAAAAGAAAATCATATATTCTTAAGTTCAATTTCTGGAAATAAGATCTCCAGGAAAGAAGAAAATCTCATTCTGGAAATTAAAGGATGGAAAATGCCGGAAGGAAAATCTCAAACCATATCAGTTCGGTTAATAGGAAAAGTCTTATTGACGGAGACATCAGCGGATTGAAAGGCCTCTAAGGTAGCCGTATCGGTTGAAGCAGCTGCGACAGTAGGAGGTGGAGATGTATGGAGAGGCCTGAAGTTGCAGAGGCTTCTGCCATTGGAGACGACATGCTTGGAAGAGCAATAATTGACGAAGCTACCCGTCTTGGATGCATTTGATTTGGATTGACGAGTAGGAATTTCTCTACGACAGATGTGGAGGAGTGGCTCCAAGCTAATGTTCGACATGGTCTGCTAAAAAATGGGAAGAAGTTGCAAAGAACGAGCTTAGCGCCTTCAAACTTATAATGTGCACCTTTTTTTTAAATTAAATTCATTAAAATTTTCTTTAATATCAATATTTTATCTCCTCTCAATCTCTTCTGATTCTGAATTAAAAAAATGAGGAAAAAAATTAAAATACATATATACTAAGAAATTTAGGCAAATGAAATTTGAGAAGAGTGGCGTCAGGCAATTATATATTTAGATATAACAAAATTTGAAATAATGATAATTATATTATGTAACTTATATTTTATTTTAAAAAAATTTAATAGTAATGATATATATATATATATAAAATCTTTATATATAATTTTGAATGTGATGATTGTGACATAGCGTTATATATAATTTTTCGTAACCAACGGTGGAGTATTTTACAAAGAAACTATCAATAGTTTATTTAGTTGTGTTAAACAGTTGCTTTGAAAAATAGGACTAGCATGTTATTCTGTACGTACATTTGGAAAGCAACAGAAATTATAAGTGGGGCCTGTCACCTGTGGATCCCATTTATTTGTTTTTATCTCTCTAACAACACCAACATTCCAACTGAAGTGGAATGGTAGAGACTAGAGATATTCTCAATTATGTTGCCTATTTGGCCAACTTTTTTTAAGGGAAGAAGTTATTTATTTATTTTTCAAAATAATTATTTAAAAAAATTAAAAGTGTTTAGATAATTGTTTTTTTTAAAAAATAAGTATTTTTGAGTTGTAACAAAAGTTAAAAATTAGAATTTTTTACTTCTAAGTAAAAAATAAGAGTTAAAAATTAAACTTTTTAATATAATTTTTTAAAAGAAATGAAGTGTAATTTAGTAAATTTTAGAAAAAATAAATATAATTTACTTTAATTTTTTTATATATTTAATAAACTTTTAAAATTTTATTTTCATTTATGTTTTTCAAACAATCACTTTAAACAATAAGATATGATTTTTTAGATACAATATGATTCGTTTTTCATTTATCACTTTATTAAATTTTTAAGCATAAGATTATTTTTAATTAAAAATTACCTAATATTTTAAATTTGTTATTTATATTATATATATATATATATATATTAGAGAGTAGAGAGAGAAACTCCTCAGAGTTGGATCAAAAGGTTTTATGAGACATCCACCACCATGGCTTGGGAATTATTTGGAGTTCATAACATGTAAATATATAGATCGGAATCGGAAACAGAATATGCCACAACACCATTGTCCCGATTCTTAAGCCACTCTGGCACCCTCATCAACCCCAAATCCTCGTCTTGACAATCAACGGCCACAAAATCAACTTTCCGTCCAAGGCATGATCAGACGGTTCCAGTTCATCCTCTCAGTCTCACTGAACCCCCAAATATTAGGATTTCTCTCTCCGTCAACCTCCACTTAACCCTTTCGCATTTTTCCCTCATTCTCCTCCTCTTCTGCTCAAACTTCGCGAACCTCGTTTTCTTTTGCGGGAAAATCATGGTGAAAGGTCCTGGTTTCTATTCCGATATCGGCAAGAAGGCTCGAGGTCACCGATACTTTGCCTTTTTTTTTCAGTTTTCTTTTATTTTCCGTTTTATGCACATCTATTTCCTTGAATATATCGCTTATACTGCAATTCTATAAACCAGATCTTCTGTACAAGGATTATCAGAACGACCACAAGTTTTCCCTCACCACTTACACTGCTACTGGAATCGTGAGTTCTTACTTATTACATCTCATTATAAAGAAAATCTTTTTTCGGACTTGATGATTGGTTATTGTTGTGTTGATTGATGTACTGTTCTCTGGAACTTCCACCGTCGTTAGTTTTGATGGCAAGAAAACTGAGAAAATAAAAGAGAACTTAGACGTGAAGTTTGATGTATAATTTCATTTCTCCCTCATTGATGGAAACCTAATCTGAGTGAGTCTCTGTATCTGTTGGACTTGGAAGCTCTGCTGACGGCTTTGTTGAGATATTTGCTTTTGGTTTAAGTTTTATTCGTCAAAAAGATGTTTTTGCTTGCATTCTTCAAAGACAGAGTATAAGGAGTCGGTGATTATATAGCTGCAAGATTTCATTTGCATTTGAAAGTGATTCAAAACCCCTTATATATCTTTATTTCTATAATTACTGCTACGCTTTTAATTTGAATTCGGGTTTTCTATGTATCCTTAGAGCTGAACATTTTATTATTCTGATAGTTTGGTTTCTATTTTCAGGCAATCACCTCGACTGGAATAAAGAAAGGTGAGGTGTTTGTGGCCGATGTTAGCACTCAGCTGAAGAACAATAACATCACAACCGATGTGAAAGTGGACACTAACTCAAATGTGAGTCATAATTGTTGGCTGGGATAGTTTTACAACGATTGATGCCCAATCTCAGAGCTGCTCTATCTTTGCCCTTTTTTATTTTTCTGTTCTGTTTTGATATTTTGTTTTTGAATTAGTGGTTGTTTATTTCCTGATAGGATAGTAGGGTTGATATTTTTGGTGATTTATGTTATTTTATATTTTTAATCTTTTGATTGTTTTGATGGGAAATTTACAGTCTGTTTAAACAACCCTAAATCTTCTGTTTTATAAAATTAGTTTTGAGAATTGATATTAATATTGTTTTCATGTATTTATATACATGTTATATACATGTTATTTTTGTATTTTTTGTTCTTAAAACACGTATTTTATATTTTTGTTTTCTGTAGAAAATAGTTATTCAAATAGGTTTTTTCGTTTTTCTACTTTTAAAAACTGCTATTAAATAGGCTCTTAATCCTTGGATTGGTGTTGTAGAAGTGGCTAGGGTTTTTCTTAGCTTCTCTCATCTCCAATTTATAGTTGAATTACCCCAATTTGACCACGTCTAGTGTTAGTAAATTCATTGTCGCTTGCAACCATTGATAACTATTTACGTTAGATTATCCTCTCCTATATTTGGTGTTAGGACTCTCAATATCCCTTGAGATTGAATTATACTATTTCTGCTAGATTATCCTCTTCCCTGATTTGGTATCAGGATCTTATCATACAATGTAATTGAATTGACTATTGCTTATGCAAGTTTCATATGCACTGTCTGATGATCAATAATATGATACATTTCATATTTTAAGGTCCTTACAACCATTACCGTGGATGAACCTGCACCTGGAGTCAAGACAATATTGAGCTTTATTGTTCCAGATCAGAGATCTGGCAAGGTACTGAACATTTCTTTTTGTCCTTTCATGTAAATTTGTTTAGGTTTATTTGTGTTATTATGTCTACTGTAATGCATCGAGTTAACTGGAATGTTGATGTACCTTATTTGTCTGTGGTATTTTTTAAAAGGTGGAACTCCAGTACCAACACGAGTATGCTGGTATCAGCACAAGCATTGGATTGACTGCAAGTCCTATTGTTAACTTCTCTGGTGTGGTTGGAAATGATGTCGTCTCTGTTGGGACAGATCTTGCCTATGATACTGCCAGTGGCAATTTCACTAAATACAATGCAGGGTTGAACTTCACTCATTCTGACTTGATTGCGTCTCTCACTCTGTAAGTAGTTATTTGAAGATTTTATTTTTCTCTCTACCAATTCTATATAACATTTAGACCTAATTTTTCCATATAACTTTTAGACTTAATTTTTCCGTAGTTCAAATTTATGTGTGATTTTTGTTGATAATTGCAGGAATGATAAAGGTGACACGCTCAATGCCTCTTATTACCACATTGTAAGCCCACTGACTAACACTGCTGTTGGAGCAGAGCTTTCGCATAGCTTTTCAAACAATGAAAATACTCTTACTATTGGCACACAGCACGCCCTTGATCCCTTAACCTCTGTGAAAGCTCGGGTGAACAACTGTGGCAGGGCCAGTGCTCTGATCCAGCATGACTGGAGTCCTAAGACCCGCTTTACCCTCTCTGGCGAGGTGGACACCAGGGCCATTGAAAGGAGTGCTAAGGTTGGCTTAGCTTTGGCTCTGAAGCCCTAGGTATGGTGATTGAGTGAAAGGCTTCACATTTTGTTGTTGAGGGCAATAAATTGAGGGTAGTTTCACATTCCATTAAAACTTTTGGTCTACATTGTGAGCCTAGTATTTCTTCATATGTTGAAAGTCAAGGATTTGTAAAAACTAATTGCAAGAACAAATTTTATTTCGTCTTTATGTTCCAGCTAAAATTATCCTGGAATAATGATTCGAAGTCTTGTCAATTAATTTATTGAGATGGAAATTGTTCGTGGTGTACCAGTGTAATCTCATTTAGGCTGCGATAGAAAGGGTTGGAATTTTTTTTCCAATTCATCCACATTCCATCTTTCTAGCCTCTGTACTACAGAAATTTTCGATCGCATGGTCATATGGTGCCACTTTAGCATCAATGATGCTACTATCTTGGCCATTAGAAAAACAGTCAGAGGTTACGGTTAAAAAGTTTTGTAAGTAGAATTTAGAGTAAGTTTACTTTTTGGTATATAAAATATTTGTAAAATTATAATTTAATCTTTAAAAGATTATAATATAATTTTTGGTAAAATTATGAAAATTAATTTGTTAGATTTTGAAATCCTAGTAATTAATAAATTAAATGATATAAAACGTTAAATATTGATTAATGTTAATAAATGTATTGTTGGATGCCTAATTAGCATACTCCCTCTCTTTCACTCCTAAGCAGCCACTTTTCTCTATCGTATTTTATACTATCTCTCCCCAAAGCTTCTGGCTTTCTCAGATATTGATGAGTTGGTGTTGGTGTTGTTGCTATAAAATCTTTCCCTCATACGTCGTCCCGCCGCTACAATAATCCTCGCACTATTTTTGTCTTTTTGTTTCGCTTCCCTTCCTCTCTCTCATATTGTTTTAATTCACGTGCTTTTCTCTTGAATCTTCCCTTTGATTTTGTTAGAATAACTAGATGCAACCAGCTTGGACAAATGGGACAGATACTAAAATAATACCTAAGGTAAACTCAGGACACCTCACAAGAAGAGGAAACATCCTACTCGACACGAGAGGAGAACTTTTTTTTTTTTTTTTCTTTCAAGTAGGGGTCTCGAACTTGGTAGTATTTTTTAAACTTTTGGATTTAAAAATTTATTTATTCCATAAAATAAATAAGATTTAGTATTAGAAAAATGTTTTTCTCTTCTAACTTGGGCTTAATTATAACTTTAGAATATTCATTTTAAAATAAAATAAAGTACTCTATGTTAATCAGACTAAAATTAATGTTTTCATTTTCTCACAAAATAAAAAATTATTTTATGCATTTTGAAATTAATACATTGAAACTTTAATTGATGATAGTTCAAACAATAAAATATATTTTCTTAAAGATATTCATATAAAATTCTAAACCTATTTCTTTTGGCTCAGTTTATTAAAATTTTGATTAAATTATAGTTATTCTTAAAAATTGATTAAATTACACTTAATTACTGTTTTGTTTAAAAATTACATCTAATTTTGTAATATTTAAATAATGTTATAAAAAATTTAATTAATTTTTTATTGTTAAAATTAGATTTCTTTTATAAAATATGCGTTTCTTTTAAAATAATAAAATGTTGGCTGGGTTTAGAGAGATAAAGACAGAGATGCAACGTTGGGCAGATGAGCACCGGAGAAGTTGTACAAGAAACAATCAATCATGCAACTGGCATAGCGTCATGTGACATGACGCAAACTTCACATTTGTCTGTAACATATGAGGAAGCTCTTCTGATACTTTTGCCAGTAACCAAACAAGAAATTCTGGAAACCGTTGAGGATGTCTACCATGTTGTCCCTTATCAGATGCACTTGCAAGCCCTCTACCCTGCCTCCCGTCATCTCTCTCGGCTCCTCCATCTCCTCTTCACATCCCAAATCCCACAATTTTCTTTCCTTCAGTAAACTATCTCTTCCTGGAAATCCTGTCTCAATCAACCATCAACGATATCTCTGTATGTCTTCGAGTTCTAGATCAGACAAAGGATACCAGAAATCATCAATTCAGGTCATTTTCCAACTTTTTTTCCTTCTGGATCTTTACTTGGAAGAAATAAATATTTTTTTGATTAATTAATTCCTCTGATATTATCCTGCGAAATTTGTCTCTGTCATGTATATATAAATGACCACTGATTATACGGAGGATTCTGACCTTTGAATTATTTATTGAGTTATGGTTAATAAAATAATTTTTAGATTTTTAATTATGACCAACGGAGATATACCTACCCTAATACCCACTACGTATCCAGAGTGATAATCGTGATAATGGCTGCTATGGTGCTTAAGTTCTATGCCTTTTCTTTTCATTTTTTTTTTCCTTTTCATATCATTCTTCTGGATTCTGAGTTTTCAAAAGATGATTTCTCTTTAGGGAAGTGAAGAATTTTTCAGGAGCGTTTTGGAAAGCATGCAGTCAGTCTATTTGAGTAGAAATCCTACAGCAAAGACCATCTTGGATCTTGTTGAATCTGCTGACAACAGTCACATTTGCTATGATCATTTTGCATTCAGGACATTTGGGGTACTTTTCTGGCTTTGATTTCAGAGTTTGCTCTATGACTCAACGTTACTTGATTAACTTATTTTCTATTTTTCTGTGTGCACTAAGTAAACTATTATTCATTTGTCGCACGATTAGCATGTTTAGATTTGATTTAGGGGGTTCCAGTTCCCCGATATTAAAGGTAATCTTTTATTGTTAACTCTCGAGAGTCTATAGATGATAATAGATTGAGCCAACACAAGAGAAAGCCTAAATAGAAGTAGTGTCACGCAGTGCTCCAATATGTATTTATTTGTTTGTGCATTATGTTAGGGAAGAATTTCTTGCAAAATGAATCACAAATTTTGTTAATTTCCCCCCTTCTTGCAAATGGGGAATATTTCAGGTGAATGGTTATGGAATTGACTCCATTGCTAGCTTTTTTCTGGATTATGGTTATACAACCCAGGAGGAGTTGAGGTTTCCAGCCAAAAAGTTGAAAGCATTGTGGTTTTCTCCCCCTCGAGATTCCTTTGCCAGTAGTGGTAGTGGTGGCATCCATGGGCCTTTGCCAAGAATTTTTATATCAGAGCTACTTGTAGATCAGATGAGTCCACAAACTCAGGTTTGTTCCAGAGAACATTTGTCAATTACTGTCCATACTTCATCTATCCTTTAAGAATTATATGATAGTTTCATCAGATACCAAATTCTTTTCCTCTAATATTCAACTATTTGCAGTATGTCTATTTATTGGCAAGTTGAGCAGAGAAATTTTGGGTTGGGATGTTGAAGTACTTGATGGTATAAGAGTAAAATATTAACTCTTTTCAAAAATTTTCACTTGTAAAGAAATCAGATTTATTTGTATTATTTTATTAAATTCTCAACATCTTCTTTCTCTCCATTTGAGTTAAAAAGCCAATGGATGTAATTATTTTGGCCATTTCAGCACTATAAATTGTGCTTTGTGACTTCATCTAAAGTTGACATCCATACTAGCGGTTGTGGAAGTGTGTCCTGAGATAGGATTGGATACCCTATTAATCATGAGGCAAAGGCTGCTTCTTTTTTTTAAAAAAAAAAAATTGATCCATTTTGTATGGACATAAAGAAGAATTATTATACTAACTGATTGGTTATTAACCCTTCCAAATCCTGATTGTAATTTTAAGGAAATAAATTCGTGTAGTGTATCCTGTGTAGCTATCAGCAGTGTGCTTTAGTGTACTTGGTCAAACAAAGACTGGGTCCATTACCTAGGATTTTATTATATAACTTGTATATTTTTCAAGATTGAGATTCAGTATAACTAGTATGCGATGATATATATAATTTCTGAAATTGTATCTGAATACACTTGGTTGCAACTTGCGTTGCACTTGTGCCTTATCTTACCTCATAGCTCTGTGACATCAATTTCCAATAGCTGAATTAAGCTTGAAGTGTGTAAAAATTTTGATTCAGGAAATAATTAGAAAATACACCGGATCTTCTGGTAATGGAAACAAGTATGCGGCAATAGCAAGTTGTCTTGGAATTTTAACATGGGAAAAGCCCTTATATTCTGAATTTCAACAATTGGCAAGGTATTTTTTGTATTCCAGTATATACGTTGTGAATTATACTATCAGTTTTAATGCTAAATCATTGCTTTATTTTGGCAGTGGGATACAGAAAATGTTATTTTCCAGGAATGCCTCTTTTGATAGTGATCAAACATACATCTTTCTGGGATCCATATCTCTTATTCTAAGTGGCTTATGGTTTTTTTTTTGTAGTGAAAGTGAGTATGCTGCCTGGACCCTAACCAATGGATATGCACTGAATCATGTCACTATTTCCACTCATCGGCTGAAGTCTCATTTGAGAAATATAAAGAATCTGAATCAGTTCATTGAGGATAACAATATTAGATTGAATTCTGAAGGAGGAGTTCTGAAAGGTTTGTACTTTTTACCCTGATTTGTTATTGGGTTAAGTTTCCAAGGTTTTGTTAACCATTAAAGCATTTATCATACGTTGTCAGACAATCTGATGGTTTTGTTAATCAAGGAGTGATGAGTTTGAGATTACTTGATGTTCATATGTCATGTTAAAATTGCATAAACCTAAGCGATCTCAGTCAAATCCTAGAACGGAATGTAAGTCTTGAAAGAAGTCATTTAGGGCCTTGAGTCTGCCAAAGTGTCCCATACTCCCATTAATGATACCTGGTTAGGACGTACCACTAAGAAGGCAAGCTGTCCTACAGGTACCGTTATGGTTCTTCAGCCTGCCTAAGGTGCTATACAGTAATCTTCCAACCTATCTACTTCCTTTGCTAAAGTTCAAGGAAATTGGTGTTGATGCAATCTTTTGTCTGACCCTTTTCATTTGGCAGCTATTGAGTAAGCTGCACAATTTGTCTCTGAATTCATTTGCTTATCTGTTTGCCTTGATAAGATAACACACTCCATCCCTCATTTAATGGAACCATATGATCGGTATGTGGAGCTGAATAATTGCCATGATAACCGGGATTTGTAGAAGATATAATTTATTTTGATGAGGATCAATGCAATTATTAATTCTTTAATATGAAGGATCATATGAAATGACTTAATATTTTTTCCTTCCCTAGTGAGCCCTGATGGTCTTCTCCTACAAAGTTCAACTGTAGCAGATTCAATTCCTTTCCAATTCTCTGATGGTATAACCAAATCTGTTCCATGCTCATACATCGAATTCGCGGAGCGCCTAGTTCTGCATCAGTATAGAAATTTACCTGACACTGAGGTAAGCAACATTCTTTTGAATCAAGTTTTCTTTTTATTATATATATATTGGGTTGTTTATTTTTAAAATTTTATAACTTTTAAGTTCGATCAGGCTCTTGGCTAGGATAAAGTTGTTGACTATGCGTAGAATTTGAGTGACATGCTTTTGAGATTATAATAATTATTCATGAACCTTTTCTTAACAAGTACAAGACAGGTTTGGTGGGCTTATCTATGTTCCCATAATATATTTACACTACTCGGCATGCTTGAGATTTTTCTTTTTCCGCTTTGCAAGATCTCTTACGCTTGTGTTTATCAACTTGAACAGGTTAAGGAGTTTCATAGGAGGGACGGTTTTGAGGTTGGAAATGCTGACAAGATCTTTGAAAGCACATCCACGGTGCAGTAAAGCAGAACAGGCTCATAAGAAGGCTGATCCAAGTCCTTAAGCCCGATGAAGTGCATTGTGCACTTTATTACTCTCTTTGTACTTTGAGCAAAAATATATATATATATATATATATATATATATATATATATATATATATATATATATATTGCACTCCTTGGAGAAAGTATATGGCACTTTATTTTATACTTGAATGTTCCGTGTAGAGTGCTCTTACGGTTTATTTAGGCTCTGAATTATGTTAAATTTAGTTAGTGGTTTACCCTAGAAATTTATTTTATACCTGTTTTGCTTTGCAACTCACGAGGGCTAAATCTCCTTTTAAAAAATGGTATAAATAACTAAGTAATAAAAGACTAACAGTGCACCTTTCTTACAAGTGACCACCACATCTTGAGGTTTTCACTTTTGAATGAGCCCTCTCTTTTTTGAAAAAATAACCTTTGTATAAGAATACGCTTCTAAATTTATAGGTTGAGTAGAAAAAAATACATTATTAAGAAGATGATTAGAAAGTCAGATAAATCATACATGATTAGCTCAAGGCATGATGTTTGAAGGTTGTTTTGAATATCCCAACTTTTTATTAATTGGAAATCAACAGGCCAACTTCATTGAAAGTTGACGCCATTAAATAATGTTAATAATAGCTTAGTAGCTTGCCAAGTTTAAGGTTTATCTCCTAAGAGATAAGATTAGTGAATAAAATACTTTTAAAAAATTATCTTACACTACAATAACACGCAGTTTTACAAAAATTTAGTCATGACAATTGAAGAATGACGAGGCATAAAACTATCAAATAACTTACTAACAGATTATTATACTCCATCTGCAATCCTACATTCCCACAATAAAGAATTATATGCTGGTTCAATATAGAAGAAACAGTTGACTTATAATGATATAATGAAGCTTCTTTCCCGTCTTTCCATAATCAAAAACCTTTGATTAATTTATGTACTCGGTGCTTAAAGGTATGTTTGAATTAAAAAGAGAGGAGAAAGAAGGAAATGTTTATATCAAGGGAAATGTCCTAATCAAACGTTAACATTTCTTCCTTTTCCCTGGTCCATTCTCAATCCAAACATCCCTGAAGAAATCACGATATGAAATTCATGGGGGAAACGGAAACCAAATGCCAAATGAGGATGGAGTAAATCTTCAATATTTTCCAAACAACCAGAAGAAACATTGGTTGACAAGTTGACATAGACACAATAAGCTCAGTAAGCAGGCTTTCACCTGCCCTTACATTCTTCTCTGCTAAGGGGGTCAATACTCAATGAAATGCCATAAAGCAGCAAGCTTCTTTTGCTCTCAAGTTGTCCATGAACAAATGGTTTGACAGAAGGTACATCTATACGGTGAAAGTAACAATGAAGAGGGCAGGGAGAAAAAGAAACCAAGAAAATTCATCAACTCTATGCTTTGCCTTTTGGTTTTGGTGATTGTTGAGGAAACTGATGATGATATGGAGATGCATGAGAGCCATTCGGTATAGAGAGGCTCCGCTGCCCATTCCTGGTGAGTAATCCTCCTTGTGTCCGCCCATTTCGCGCATTTGGGCTGGCTCCAAAGCGATCAGCTTGCATTGTCTGAAAATAATATGAAGAGCTTGCCATGTCCTTAAGGTTTGGTAGGGGCTTTAGAGCTTCTACAACTTCACTCATCAAGGGTCTGGCTTTGGGATCTCTACTAAGGCAGTGAGCAGCCAATTGGGCAGCTTTTTGAGCTCCTTTTATGGAGAAATGACCTTCCAGCCGAGGGTCTATCAACCTATAGAACCTTCTTCTCTCCCCTAAGTGTGGTCGGGCCCATTCCACAAGGTTATGTTCACCATTAGGTCGGTTTTTGTCCATAGATCTTCTTCCGGTCAACATCTCAAGTAATACCACACCAAAACTATACACATCACTTCTTGATGTAAGGTGTCCTGCCACAAATATGTCGATCTGATTAGAATAAAATCAATCAGATAAATTATATTGCATTAAAAAGAAGATTTGGATAAAATGTAGTTGAAAATTATCAGCAGAATATAGAAGAGTGCTGTTATTAAACCTATCAACACAATTGGGCATTTAAAGCAGGGAATCCATATAAGCAAATAATGATCTTCATCCATAAATCTGCCTTATAAATTCATCAACAGGGGATGGGAAATTAAATTCAGAATATTTAATTCAGAAAAATCTAGAGTAATAATCATCAGGACCAGAACTAATGAATTAAGACACTAAAAAAGACCAAAAAAATATAATGCCTATGAATGTGCTACTTTAAAGAAGACTGAAGACCCAAACCATTATCTAAAACTTGGGATTTGGGCTGGGAAAATTCAACTAAACTCACCTGTCATGACATATTCTGGGGCAGCATATCCATAGGTTCCCATCACTCTAGTGGACACATGGGTTTTATCACCCTCTGGACCATCTTTGGCAAGTCCAAAATCTGAGAGCTTGGCATTGTAATCCTGAACCGGTATGCTGTTAGAAATAGATTGACAAAATGGAAAAAGATGTAATGTTATTGTCGCTTTGGCACTTACTGCATCTAATAGTATATTGGAAGTTTTAAAATCCCTATATATTACTGGTCGTTCAGCTTCTTCATGAAGAAAAGCAAGACCCTTAGCAGCTCCAAGAGCAATTTTCATCCTGATGGACCATGGAAGAGGCAGTGATCCTACGTGTGATATAATTGTCACATAAGAAGACAAAAGCAGGATAAAGTCCAATCACAACGTACAACAAAAAGCTAAAATTTGAAGTTTCAGTCCATACTCATGTTAGAGAAAGCTGCTAAATCCAACAAAACAGCAAGTGAGATGGTAGTAACAGTATGGTTACTAATAAAACGTGATTAAAAAAGTACACTAATTCAAGACATCACCCTGAGATTATATTTTACTTCTGCTTTTTGACACAGTCTGTATGAGATGCACAGTGCTCTCATAAAGAAGGGACCTTTTCTTCTCAAAGTTGAGATTTTTTAAAAAAAAAATAAATAATATCAGAAGGCAGAGACCCCGTCCCCCCTTTTTTTTTCTTTATTATTTGTTCTGCATTTGGAAGAATAGAAGTGGACGAAAATCATAAGGTTCAAGCTGGGTAAATGAAATAAAAGAAGGCTTCAAGAGTTATTTGTAATAAAAATGTACCACTCAAGCTTAAGGGCTTGGTTGAGGATGGTTTGAAAGTGGTGTGGTATGGAGTGAGGTGGTTTAGAGGTCTTAACCCTTAGTTGGATGTTTAATAAACAAATGGTGTGGGGTGGGTTAGGATAGTTTACAAACCATCCTAAACCACTCAATAGCCCAAATTTCAAACCCCTCCAAATTGTAGGGTTTGGGATGGTTTGTAAATTTAACCCTTCAAACCATCCCATACCATTAATTATATTATAACATCCAACTAGTGAAGAGTGGTTTACCTTCCATTGTTTTTTAAAAACTTCCAATCAATGGAGTGATTTGTGAAACCCACTCCACCTCACTCCACAGCACTCTATTAATAACCACCTCACTCCATTCTCTTCAAAACTCCGAACCAAGCCCTAAGGAAAATTTTATCATACAAATTTGCATTGTTGTATGGTACTGAGTGTTGGACGATAAAAAAACATGAACAGAAATTCAACGTTACAAAAATGAGAATGTTGCGTTGGATAAAGAGCCATACAAGAAAGGGCAGGATTTGGAATGAATGCTTTAGAGAAAAGGTCAGAGTAGCACCTAACATAAAAAAATTAATAGAAATGCACATAAAAGACCATTATAAGCTCTTGTACAAAGAGTTGACCAAATAAAAAATAATCTAATAACTAGAATTAGGGGAAGACAAAAAAAAAAAAAAAACTATTACGATAGATTTAATTATTAATAATCTAACTATAGAAATGAGCAAAAATAGAACATGACACCGCTTAATCCATATATTCGACCTCACATAGTGAGAAGAGGCTTCGTTTGTTGTTGCATTTGGGGGACATCACAGGGGCAACAATATATAACTATTTTTATAGTAAAGGACTCAGTAACTTACTCCTAAATAGGTGGTTTTCCAAGCTTCCCCGAGGCATGAACTCATACACTAGCAACCTTTGATCATCTTCAATGCAGTAACCTATAAGTTTAACAAGATTTGGATGAACTAGATCACCAAGATAATTTACTTCAGCCTGTCACATTAAGCAAACAAGAAATTTAAATCAGGCAAAGGCAACATTACAACAATTCAGTTTCAAATATAATGAAAACAAAAGAAAAACCTTCCAACAAAGTTCTGAGGAAGAAAAAATAGATTATGTTACACACCAGCCATTCTTTATGACCCTGGAGCCCATCATGGTTCAAGGTTTTTACAGCAACAGTAAGCCCTGTTCCAGGTTTAACTGGGGCAGTTCCATTTTCTTCAATCCATCCCTTGAATACACAACCAAACCCACCTTCACCAAGAAGGCTCTCAGGCCGAAAATTTCTTGTTGCCATCTTAAGATCATTAAAAGAGAATTTGCGCAATCTGGAAGCAATTTTAAGCTCCTCTTCAAGTTTGGAGGTGGATGAATTGCTTTCTGCATTGCTAGTGGTTGTTGAAGATACTACTGGTGCTGTTGGTTGATCTCTACTTGTATCATTGGTCGATTTACTTTCAGCTAATTGGAATTCAAAACCAGCAATGAGAGAAAAAAATCTTTAGAACTTAAAATAACAATAGCATCATGCAGTTTTAGGCTTTAGATAAAACAGGGAAAAAAGATACTTTGAAGATTAATTGGATAAATTAAGAAAAAAACAAATGCAGAAGAACTACAAATTTGACCCACTTTTAACTAACAAGATGTCAAGCACATCAAATTCCTTTCATGCTTTTAAATGATAAATATGTATTTACACTAGGTGAGAGAGTTTGATTGTCATAAAATTTCCAACCCATAAACGGTATTATCTAATCAAAGAACTCTCATAACTGCTTCAGGAAGGGATATAAGGAGAATTGACCCTGATTGCACCCTCAAAGTTCTCACAATGTCTTACACCTGGTATATATAAGTAGTCTCTAACTCTGAATTCTAATAACATTGTGCTATGGATCACCAAATAGCCATTGTAGCAACCCAAACACCTTCATCAGCTAATATTAGACATTAGAGAAATCAACCAATGATTTTATCAGTCAGTCTCAACCTAACAATTACATTTAAGGCATAGTATGATCATAGCTATAGCAAGCTCTTACTGTTCTCCTTATTTTGAAGAAGATAATCTCTTCTGGCATGGTTGGAATGACCTAATGTAGTTTACAATTTCAGCAGTTCAGCCTATTTTTATCATTCAGCTTCCAAACGAGAATTGAGACTAGCTCCTTTTCCAGCATTTACTCAACTTACTCTAACATTGATTTGATTTCCAGAGTCTAAAATCCAAATTTACACTACCTTTTCACTCTGTGTCCTTGGAAAACCTCATAAGATTAGAAGCAATATTCTAGCAAGAATGCTCTCATGACAGAGTTATACATATGCATTAGAACCCTATGTTTGTGATTTGTTTCAAAAAAGAACTTTTAGAAAGCAGGAACTATAAGGAACTAGATTGTGGCAAAAAAAAAAATCTCTACATGTTCAAAACTTTGTTCTGATGCAGCCCGGCAAAAGGCAGCCATAGAACAAGTTATTAGACAGCCTTGTTTTCTACTCATCATTTGCTGATCATAACACATTTTACAGGTAACTTTCGCTTGGATTGCCAGGTAAATCAGAAAACTTGCTTGTAGGTGCTTGGATTTTATTTTTTGGCTCACCAAATGCTGAAACATTTCATATTAGAAAAGAAAGGTCATGTCATCCTTAACAATAGAAGTATATATACAACAAAACATGAGTAATTATAAAACCCCTGAACAAATCATAAGAACCACAAATTTTCCAAGGACAGTGAGGTTACCATAATGAGTGCTGGTGCCGCTAACAGGGCTATCAACCTTGGATCTAGAAGAAATGCAACTCCCAATGAACCTTAGCGTAACCCAACACCCAGTCTCTTCCTCTTCAACAACCCCATCTTCTTTCTTCTTCTTCTTCCTCCCCTTTGATTTGCACACATCCCAAGATTCCACCTTACCATTCTCAGCACCCAATCCCATCTCTCGCAAACCCTAAAGTATCAAACCCAGATATCATCAAAAAAAAAAAAAAAGCCCCACCGAATTCCCAACACCTCCGCTCAATGCCTTTCCTCCCACCACAATAACCAGCAAATCAGCTTCAGGTCGGACGATAAATTGACATAATATAACCTAAAAATTTCTACTTCGCTCCTTGAAGCTCCTCAACATCATGAGACCCAAAAAAACCCCAGCAAGCTAAGCTGAAAAGGAAATTTAGAGCAAATCACACGAAGTAGATCAAAATCCTAAAAAAATAAATGCCTACAAACCCTAGATTGATCAACTTGTGGAAACTAAAGAGACTAGTGCCAGCTTTACCAGAAAGAACTAAACACTCTGAGCTGAACTCAAGAAACCTCTCTGCTCAAAGACACAGAAAATCTCAAAAAAAAAAAAGGGCTTCTCCGATACAAGCTGACCAGTACAATACAATGCTGTAAACAAGGAAAAATTAGAAAAATATCAGATATATTGCGCTCCAAATTATCGATTCTCTCTCTTTCTTTCTCTTTCTCAAACAAAAAAAAGAGAAATTAAATTCTTTAATCGAATCGAAGACTGGAAAAGGGAGTTTTAACTGACCGTAGATGACGGGCAGCAGTTTGAGCTACCCACGTTGCCCGCTTGAGGGCCGACCGTACAGGTTTAACAGCAGGGTTAGAAAAAGTTAAGGAGGGGTGGGCAGTTCGGGCAGCCGTAGAAGTGGCAATTTAGGGCAGTTCGGGCATGAGAGAGTAAGTGGAAGCGGGACCCGCCGGGGATGGTGACGTGTCTGCCTCCGGCGGGCGTAGCGGTAGCCAGCTCGCGCGTCAGTTTGATCTCAGCGGTGGATCAAACTGAGAGAATCCAAATCCATATGCTTGTGAGACTCTTTTTCGATTTTCACCCCTTTCTCTCAAAATTTGCTAAGACACCCTCCCAGATTTCAAAATATCATTTACCTACACTAGTTAAGGATTAATTAAAGAAAAATATTTTTAGTGACAATTAAGTTTTTTTTTTCAAATAGTAAATTACATCAAATTTCTCTAAACTTAGTGAAAACACATTTATTGTTTACAATTGTCAAAATCATATCTTATAATATGTAATATAATGTTATACAATTTTTTTTATTTTTTTTGTCAACAAAATTTTTTATAGGATATATATTTATTTATAAATAATAAAATTATTTAATCATTTTTATTATTATATTAAAAATTTAAACTTAACATAAATTTAATTATATTTATTTTTATATCAAAAATAAAATTATTTTATTATTTTGCACAAAAATTTATTTTTATTGAAAAAAATTAATTTAATATTTTTTAAAAAACTAAAAATATGATAAATACAATTAGTTAAACTTAAAAAGAGTTAGTATAATTTATCTTTTTTTCTAAATACCAACATAAATTATTATGTTTCTATATTGTTTTTATAATTTTATAAAGTCGTCGTCCATAATCTTTATATATCTCAAATAGTTTCTTTTGGCCATATACTTATATGTGTATTTCCAGCCTTTCACTTTCATTTTTTATAACTTATTTACAGTTCGTCTCCATTAAGCTTTTACTTTTTACAATTTAATTTTTAAATTTAGTCCAGTATTCAACATTTATGTGTACATAAAATGTTATAATTTTATAACCTAACTTTTTTATTTAGGTTAATTATTTCAAGGATCACGTGCTCATAACACCTAATAATTAGAATTAGTATGCAGAGTAATATATCTGAACTAATAATCCTTTTTTTTTTCATTGCAAAGGACGAAAAAGGGCAAATAAAGTGAAAATAAAAATAAAAATAACTTTTTTATTAATTACCCACTTAATTAGGACCAGCCTTTTATTAGCCAAAAGTGGGAAAATCTTCACTCTTTTTCTTACTTTTCCTGCTTTCATCTGCCAATTAAGCATCGCAAACAGTAAACCATAATAATTATATCCTTTTAACCAACTCCGATACATCGCGAAATTTTTGGTAAAAAACAATAGCACGGAGCTAGCCATTGCTTTCACATATATTCTAACTAAATGCTTAACATGTAAAAATTACATGTTATTTTTTATTTAATTTTTAAAATATATTATAAAATAATAATAATTAAATTTTAAAATAATAAAAAAATTATCAAACTCTTCATTATTTTTTTAATTTAACTTTTCTTTATCTTTATTTTTTTATCTCTTTACATAATATATTTTATTTTATATTTTATTAACAAATTTTAAAATTATTATAATATAGATATAACTTATACGAATAGCTTTAGTATAGGTGGTAAAGTCCCCAACCTCAAAATTGTGTAATCTGATTATTATAGTTTAAATTTTTTTTCTAATTTTATTTTTATGAAATTTTTTAGTTTGACTTATTTATGTTGTACAAGTTAAATTATGAAAATATTTTTGAGAAATTCTTAAATAAATTAAATTACACTTAAACATATAACAATGGCAAGATAGATTCCGTTGAAAGTGTGTCGCTTGCACATCTTCAAATTACCTTTTAAAAAAATAATAATAGTATTAGATTCTTTTTCTACTATGTATACCAAAATAAAGTTTAAATAATTTTTTTATAAAAAATTAGAATAATTTTTTTTATTATTTCTATTCATATTTTTTGTAATACAATCTACACTTTGAAAGATATTTTTTATTGTAAAGAGAATATGTGTTAGTTGGCTGCTAGGAATAGGATTTTTTTTTTTTTAACTTTTTGGTGGAACTCGAAGGCCACTGCTAGCAAAGACTATTGAACTATATTTAACTAAAGGATTCAGTATGTGTAGCATGAACATATACTTTCGCACTTTCGCTCATAAAGTATACCCATAAAATACTCACATGTAGGAAGCTATGGTCAGAAAGTATCTTAATATCTTGATTTTGAAACGACCGACTAAACTTGGGCAAAAAAAGAAACGTGCGACTAAATAATAATAATTAATCTTAATCATTGATGTTTTACTATTATGCATTATAAGTTTTATTATATTGTATGGCTGAATATTGACATTTTAATTTGCGTTCCACACATATCTGAAAAGTTTCAGAGGAATACTTGCCACGTGAGAGAAAATTTATCTTCAAATGTAAAAGAATATTATTGCATTTCTGATATGATTCTAGAGAGTGAAAAATTATAAGTTTGTTAGGAAGTTAATTATTATCTAGTGGTCTATTCAGTTTGATATTATGCATAAATAATAGGATTTAGAGGGTGAAGAATGTTGTGAGTATTAGTTGGAGTTTCTCTTTATTCGAAAAAGGCCTTGTTTTTGTGTATTTTTTTATTTTCTCTCAAGGAATTTGACGCACGTGCATCCATAATTTCATTTCTATCTTGTCATTTTCTTCTTTTATTCTTAAGTGCTATCATTTGATGTTTTCATTGGAAGTCTTGCAATGACAAGGCTAAGCTTCACAACACAGGAAGTATTACAAGAAATAACTGATTCAATGAAGAGAATGGAGGCTATGCTACTACAATATCTTCAAGAAAATGACATTCCTATTCCCACTCATATTAAAGAAGCTGCTACCATTTCTTCACAAGAAGGAATTTACCCAGAATATAGTAGTCAAAAATGCAAAAAAGAGAATTTTAGCTCTGTATTGGAATTCCATGATTTGATTCCTCTGCAAGAAAATGAAATCTGTTAATGGAGGCAGAGGTTGAAGATATGGATAAATGCATTTTTCATAAAGAGGTTAAGGGGGATGCAAAGTTATTTTTGACTATTACATAACCCCATTCTTCAAGAAAACCATGAAGGCTACTATAAAACTACTTAACCCTCGAAATTCATAGAAGTCACAAACCCCATACTCCGACAAGGAATGGATGAAGATGTCATTGCAAGCAGGTTTGAGTCTTCAACTCCTGTTATTTTTGGAAAAACAAAGATTCTGCAACTTGATTCTGAGCAATATCATCCTAGTTCTGGTATAGACTTGACTAATAAAGATGCTTATCCAGTCAAGAAAATCGTCATAAGGCAACAAAAGATACGGAGAATTAATGGATTAATTTTTATTTTTGATCCCGATGGTTCTCTTTTTGTTGTGTGCTGATCCATCCATTTCAAGATTTATTTTGATGAATTCGAAAAATGGAGGTGCCTTGAAATGATCATTGCATGTTTGATGAAGGGTTGTAATTGGGCAATTAATTGGGAGACTAGAATTCTTTGTTGGAACACAACAGCTCATGAAACTTCCGATGGGCCTTAATGGAAATTTCTTTAACTTGGATAGATGAGTAACTACAAAATATGGATAAAAGTGGCCGCCTTGGACCTTGGTCACTAATTCTTGTGCAGGTAGCATTCATAGAGGAAGCTGGTAGGATGTATGTTTATAACTATTAATTTCATTGAAACCTTACATTCATTTGGGTATCTCGAGATATATACTTGCCAATGGTGGTGATTCACTCTACAGTAATTAATAGGTATCTTTGGTGTTGCACTCTATTTGAATATCTTCATGATGAGTACGGGATTAGTTAAGTCACTCTGAGTCACTTATAAGTATCTTCATGATGAGTACGGGATTAGTTAAGTCACTCTGAGTCACTTATAAGTGATCTTTCACAATTTCATAACTCTGTATCTGTTGACATATCAACTTCTTTGTTCCCATTGAATAATTCAATATCTTGTGAGGATTTGGAAGGTGTAGGATCATTTAACACCACATGCTTGCTAAGTTCAACTTTTTATTTGAATTCTAATATTCACATATATGGTGTTAGAAACCTGGAGATACTCCCTCATGCTTCCATGTCCTGAGGAAGGATGCACAATATTCAATGTGTCTAAAAACATTAAGCTTGGTCAATATGCATCTTTTGTGGCTTGTTCTATGGTTTTATCTGCAACCAACCTAACTATGGAATACAATTCATCTGTAAACTCATCATCTATTATGCGATGTTTTAGAATGTTTTCTCTATTGACTCATGCAAATTCAATACTGCACTTTTTCATCAACAAGTGGACTATTTTTGACACAACCTTGAGGGCAAGGTTGATTTTGTAGGGAAAGATATTGATACGATTCTGCAAAGTGAAAAATTTTAAATTTGTTGGGAAGTTGTTAATTGTTATCTGGTGGTTTATTCAATTTGATATTTTGTATAAATAATAGGATCTAGAAGGAGGAGAGGGTGAAAAATGTTGTCAGTATTAGTTGATGGAATTTCCCTTCACTCGAAGAAGGTCTCATATCTGTGTATTTTCCTCTTTTCTTTCAAGGAATTTGATGCAAGTGCATCTATAATTTCATTTCCGTCTTGTCATTTTCTTCTTTTCTCCAAAAGTGCTATCAATTTCTGAATTAAATTTTCAACTTTTATTTTATCCTTTGATGCCATTTTAAAATATCATTTAAAACTTACTATTATTATCTATTATATATGCTTTTGATACATTTTAATTATTAATCTCCAGAAGTCACATATAAATACATAAAATATACAAAAATAATATATATTTAATATAAAAAATAGTGTGAAAAAGAAAATGACTTTTCACCACTTATTTTTATTATTTTAAAATACAATAAAATTATTTTTTATAAAATTATTATTATTGTTGTTATTGTTGTATAGCATTATTCGGCTGAGAATTCAAAAACTCTCTATCAAAAAGCCTGATTAAAAAAATTTGATTATCCAAAAATAAGATATCCTATAAACCTCTAGGAAGCCTCAATAATAGTACAGATAATCGTTGCTCAAAGCATAATCCACTTCTGTATCTGTTTGAAGAAAAAAAATTGAAAGTCACGATAAACAAAATGCAGAGATAGAACCTAATCTGAAAGTTGGATAATCAACTGAAAATGCACCGAAAAGCAGATATCCACTGCTATAGACGAGACGATTCCTTGCTTTCACTCTTCAAGTGTCAGACAAGTACGTTTCTAGAAAACAAACTTATCTATTAACATTACCTTCTTCCCCTTAAAGGGATATGCAACAATCATCTATCTCAAGATCATGGTTATAGTACAAAAGTGAAGGTAGACTTCTAAAACAATTGACTTGCCAACTCCATCACAATGCTACCTTTGTGAAGGTACACTAATGGAAGATACCTTCGTGCCATTGAGAGAAAGCCACAAAGACCAACTCTAAAAAGCCAGGTAAACAAACTGTCCATATTTGTTTCTACTGCTCTGGATAAAACACGATAGGAATTGCAACCAGCCACAGGTCCATTCTAATTAATCCCTGCAAGAATGCTGGAAGTTGCATTTACCTTTAGGGAGCACTCAGGGATATAGGTAACACCTGTTAGACCAGTATGTAGAGCATGAGAAACAGATACAATTGGCGTTTTGCATCATGATTAAAAGTCAGCTATTTAAAAGCAGAAAACCGATTAATTGTGAGGAATGGGACAGAAAATGTACCAAAAAAGGTTAAATATATATATCCTTTCTTTGGTGGTACTTAAGCAAGCAAGAATAGATGTTTTTCACATGTAAATATCTAAGTGTTCATAATGGGAAATACATTGATAGTTTCAGGCAGTACGTCTAGTAATATAAAATAATCCAAAATGCGTGTTGGAATAGATATTTCACAGCCAGAGAAGCAAAACATGTTTATACATGAGCATGACAATTGTAAAAGAGAAGCAAAACATCCTTAAGCAGCAGTTCATATTCCCAAGGAAGCTCAAGGATGCAGTTAAGCAG
Organism: Senna siamea; assembly: GCA_031216115.1. Taxonomy (NCBI): domain Eukaryota; kingdom Viridiplantae; phylum Streptophyta; class Magnoliopsida; order Fabales; family Fabaceae; genus Senna; species Senna siamea. The sequence continues at coordinate 29,755,066 of CM062360.1, read as the reverse complement.
AAAATACATGGTCAAAAAGTACAGATACCTTTTTCTTTGACATCAATTTGCAAGGTGTCAAGGGTAATTATACCATCAGTCAATGGCAGTAGCTCAAGCTTGATGGTGGCGGTAGATTGAGATGGAGTACATCTGATGTTTGACCATACATAATTATAATCAGTGTCATTTTAAACAAAAAATTAAAGAATTAAAAATGAGAAATGATATATTACCCTAGTGGAACTCTACTTTGCAGCCACAGATGTGTGCAACTCAGGCCAGAACTGGGAACAACATCATTAATAGAAATGGTCTGAGGTCTGCCATCATCACTTTGTGTCTCATTCTCTTTACCAAGAGAACTGAAGCTCAGTTCTTCAGTGGCACCATCACGTCTTTCACTATTTACTCTTCCCAAACGCTCTGCGAAACCAATAAAAGGACTCATTGGTGTAGTTGGTGAACAAAGAGAAACCAGTGAAGGTGGTGAAGTAAACGAGGCTGGAGCTAGTACTGTCAAAGTTAGATCTTCAGATGTCAAATTAGAAGCTTGAAGAGTTAACACCTGACAATGTCAAAGCCATTAAATCAACTAATTGTAGTTACAACTTACTACAGAAAGTAATTTCGGTACGAAGTTAATACAAGTAAACCAAACATAAGCTCCCGTGCGAAGTCCAAGATTCAGAGATACTCAACAATAAAACAAACACAGACCTGCACAGGAAGTTGGGCATTTCTTTCATTAGGTCCAGGAGACTGTCCTGACATCTCAGATGCAACAGAGATCATAATATCCCTTGAGGTACGTGGTCGCCAACTGATTGGCTGCTTAAAGAACAACCTTGATGCTAGTTTAAGCAAAACCCATGCCAAAAACAACTTATTAACACCTCAACATTCGTTAGAAAATAAAACAAACCAAGGAGGAGAAAAAACCTACCAGTATAGTTGCTTCGGCATGACACCATAATAGCATACTGATCATCAATTAAAGAAGTCTTCCTTCTGTCAAGACTCCTGGAGGAAAGACTCAATTTTGATGCTGACTTTCCAAATTGTAACTTTGATGACTGAGAAATTTTTCCCTGAACCTCGAGATTTTTCCACATAGAAATTGCTGGTTTAAGAATAAAAGAATGTTCTTCACCCCTCCTGTAATTAAAAGCTTCTAATAAGATGATAATTTAAACTCACTACCAATATCAATAAGCTGACAATTTTTTGCTAAAAAACATGAGGTATCATAATTATCTTCCGAATTTATGTATTATTATACAGTAATGGCAAGAAACTTGAAAATCCAACATGATATACAAGTCTCCAGCATAAAGAATCACAAATTATTTGCAGCCAGATACCTGCTACTAGCCGGAAAATCCACCAGTTACATAAGTTTAATTCCTTCAATCTATATTTGGAATCTCTAAAATATAGGAATTTAAGTTATTTTCATTTTCATGAGGTATCATAATTATCTCCCTACAGCCATGTTTCTCAACCAAAATGTTTATACTAGAGAGTTTCTCAAGCATTTCTAAAAAAAAAATTCTGAAGATTTAAAACTAATCTGATTGAGCTATAAAAGCAGTGACAGCTAGTTTGCCCTTACATATGCTTTGGGATATGATTGTGTTTAAGGCTTCTCTTAGGTGCTCTGCTCATGGCTGTTTTTACAGAATCTCTATTATTGATATGCAAAGATATTAAACAGCTTTGTTGCATTTTTGAGCCTTTGTGGCTCATTGTTTTCCTGTTTAGGAGGATATCTTATCATCCTCCCATTTGTACCTTCTCTCTTCTCTGTCTATAAAAATTTGAAATCAGACAAGCGTCAGATTCAATCTTCTTCAATAATGATTTTTCCTCTCTAAATTTGGATATAAATCACTATTTCAAAATTTCATATACTGCTTAAGAAGTCTTTATGAATAAAAAATTGCATCTTAACCATTTAAAAGTTTTTAAAAAGGGCATATAAAGTCTAACCTGTAAATCTGTAAGCTTCCTTCACTAAACCAATCTGAACTAGAGAAAATTTAAGGTTTTTGCTACATCAAGAGTTTTGGTTTTCGCATGTGGATATCAAATCCATACATAAGTTTAGGTTGCATGAAACACTTCTCCTTTTCTTTTCTTTTGTATTTTTTTAATTCTCTTTGGGGAGGGTGGGGGCTGCAGCTCAGCACAAGCATCTGCAACTGAATAACAAAGGCCATGCAGCATGATATCTGACAAGTAAAAATACAAACAACATTAAGATACCTAGAAAGAATAACAACCTGAGAGATAGATTTGGTAAAGAATGGTCATTTCCAGCTTCAATACACGCAATTGGCACTGAGGAAGGTGGTCCACCATTTCTAGCCTCCTCAAAAACAATTGATATGACATCTACAAATATCACAATATCTGGATCATGTGCTGGAGCGACATTCTGGCAAACAATTTAAGAAACATTAACAAAAGCAAAAATTGAACAGCATGCCAGCCTGATATATAGAGGCAAATGTAACTTGTCAAATTAATAGATCAATTTAAATCATAATTCAGACCTTTATATGAACACAAAGAAGATCCTCCGAATTGCACTTGGCATCAAAAGAATGAATATCTACAGGTTGGATTATTTCAATCTTTCTTCTCCATCTTCTTCCAGGCGTATATATTCCTTCTAATCCACAACAAACAGAAAATCTTTCTCTCTCCAATGAGACACCTCGAAAAGATAAAAGTTCTTCAACCTCAGTTTTTTTCCTTAAAAACTTCTGCGGATCCCAATCATTTAGGTCAAAGCTTGGCTTAGAACTAGCTGCTTTAACAGGAGCAATTGGTGGGTTTGTATTATGGGGTAGTGATGACATGGAGTAACTTCTGAAATGGCCAAATGAGAATAGCTGAGAGCCAGATGATGTTGAATTGTTAGATCTCTGAGTCGTGCTACCAATTCCTGGATTGGAACTTAAATGAGGAGGCGACAAGGATCGAGTAGGAGTAGGAATTGCATTATCCAATGGAAGTAACCACTTTAACAGTTCTCCACATGGTTCCTGATTGGCATAGAATGAAACATCCTGGTTCTCAGATGACAGGATGTTCTCCTGATACTTTTCAAATTGGAGAATTTCAATACAGGGGTCTCTAAGAAAATTAACACCAACATTCACCTGTAAAAGAACCTGCATCCTTCCAAACAGTAAAATAGATCAGATCAGTGATGAGTAAAAAGGTTAACCCAGCCGTGAATAGAAGGATTTTGCATATTGAAGACTAAAATGTTCCAAGATCAAGTTACAATAAGCATTTCCTTATCTACTACGGTTTCCCAGCCAAATTTTTTGAAGATCCGAGGCATTAAAGAGGCAAGGCAGATGACATTGGAAGAAATTTAAAGTGTTACAGATACTAAAATGAAACCGAAAGAGAGGTTTAAAGCAACAAATTGCCAATCATAGAAGTCATGTTCTAGAAAGCTTACTAATGATGATATTGTGATTATTGCAAAAGCCAACTTACTCCCCAATAGCATGCCCAAGTTTCACATATAATAAAATGTTAATAATGTCAAAATGCTGCTGCAAGCTGGACCAAAGCTGAACATATAATAAAATTCATTGCACAGCCTCATCCAAATGCAGTATGAAATTATTGATAGAAGGATCCTCCATGGATTTCACTCACAGGTTGAACAAATGTGGTCAATTCCTTGCCTTGGTTCCCTAAAGGCTAATAGAAGTATTAATAGATGATGTATATGCACGATAATATTCTTAACAAACAATTAGGTACTGAAATATGTTATTACTATTTCCTCCCATAACATGAATGTATATGAAGATGACATTCCTATATGGCATAGTAATAGAATAAGAAAAAAGAAAATAGGGGGGGGGGGGAATAAACAGAGTTCTCTCACCAAATGAAAAAACAATAGAAAGGGAAGGTTTCATTGATTAAAATGTTGACCTGGACCATTTCTGTCGATTTGTCTTCTAACAGAGAAACAAGGTGATAGAATACATTCCAAATAGGGATGATATTTGACTTCAAAACTTAAGAAGACTCTACTTAACATTAATTGCGTTCATAGACCTACAACTAATGTGGCCCAAATAAGGATAGTCAAAGTAAATATCAATTGCCATGATTTTTAGTGATGAATATAATAACAGGAATTCCCATCACAAAAGATGTATTATCATAGTTTCAGAAGTTCTATGGCACGTACCACTATGTCTCCATTAGGAAGAGCACAACACTTGACAGAATTTCTTGCCACTCCACCAGATATAGTCGCATCAAAATTTCCTCTATCAATAACTGCACTAATGGGAGACATATTTTTTGTGGTTGCTTTGGTTCCAATTGTTGAGGCTTTTTGACTATTTGTTTCAGATGAGCTGGAAAACTTTTCTGAAACACCCCTTTTGGACCAAAGTGGCTCGTCAGTCTCAGCAATTCTCACAAAGAAGTGAGAATTCTCAAATTTTTGCAACAACAACAGAGTTTGTCTTTTGTGATCCTCCATCCTAAGAAGGGATTCACCAGTAAAGGCATCTGTTGGGTTATCAATATTCACTTTTGACTGGTTTTCACCCTTCTCTTGACCACTGGGACTCATTTCCCCTTCTCCAGACATTAAAATATTTCCATATTCAACATTTCCATTCTCTTTCTCAGGGCTGTGACCCATACCATTCTTACTCATCACCGCAGCAACTTTAAATGGTGTAATAATCTCTGTATCCTGGTTACATGAAGACAAGCATGCCAGGATATGAACTTGTTCACCTGAATAACAGGTACAACTTAGGTGTAGTCACTTTTCATGGAAGCTGAGAGACCAATCCATGCACTCCAAAAATGATAGGCATATATTTGAAGGAGGAAAGAATCTATTACCAGGAAAAAGAAAGGAACGATCAAGAGAACGTAGGGACTCTATATCTGATGCATGGTTCCAGTTTTCAGGGATTTCCTCTATAAAAAGAATATTGAAAGTTAGATGTATCATGTAAGATATGCATACCAACCTCCTTAGTGAGATCACATATAAAAGGAGAAACTAAAAAGAAACTATTTTTCAATATTTTAATAAAAATATTTAGCTATAACAGAAATGTTGCCATAATACCCTTGGCTCTATCACTTCAAACTGAACAACAAAAGAAACCATAACCTGATTATAATTTTATCATGTGATAAGTATGTTATGGACACATCAGACATGTTTAGACATTTAAGGGAAATTGGCATAATCTCACTTTCCATAATGATTACTACTAAGGAGACTTACAGCTGCTCCACCCAGTTATCAACATCTACTCAAGTGCTTGAACCACCTACACTTTGCAAAGGGAAGCCAACTGCAGCTTTTCTTTCACTTTGTGCTTAACTTTGCAATTAGATATTTTGGTTAAATTACTCAATTGGTCCCTACTCAGAGTTTTACCCAGTTTTCAATTTGGTTTTTATAGTTTAAAAGATTGTAAATAAGTCCCCATAGTTTTTTTTTTTTTTAAAATATAGTTACTGTCATTAAACCTCCATCAGAGTGCAGTTAAATTTTGTTGACATGGCCAATCATGTGCCATCTTGGCACTCTAAATATACATGTTTCATACCAGTTCAACATAGATACTCAATCTAGATGGCATCACATGCCACATGCATGAATTGATTTTAGTCCATCTTCTACCTTTACCTCTTTTGTTGGTAATAATCTTGCATATTCAAAGAGTGAAGATGGCACAGAGTTGGTCACATGAGCATAAGTTGATGGCACACTAATGGAAGTTTAACGACTGGCACCAAATTTTTCACACAATAAGGGATCCAGTTACAAACTTTTAAGCTATAGGAACCAAATTGAAAACTGAATAAAACAATGGGGGCCAACAGAGTAGTTTAACCAAAATATTTCACATAACTATTTTCTTGCACTTAGTGAACTATAAATAATTTCATATCTAGGATTTCAAATTCAAAAGAATCCTTTTCTTTTTTTTTTTGGATAAAATGATGACTTAAAATTTTTTGATATAAGAAGAATAAAGAAAAGCATTAGCAAACATTCATCCCAAACCCATTTGCAATTGAACATTCCTCTTGTACCTAAATTATAGATTTCCTTAGAAAGAAAAGGAAATCTCAAAGACAAAAGACAATGACAAGATGACCAAACTTCAAATTTTCCAATAGCAAAGGTTAAATTTCATTCCAACCAGACCAGGCTAATGATTTAAGAACCAATACAAGATCCAAACAAGAACATTTCAACATCGATGAGCAGCAGAAAAAAGTGAGTCTCCAGATTACAGTGTCATCCAAGTTGATATCCTCTCTACACTCCAGAGCACTTGCAAACCTTTGCAATCACTCTTTGCAACTTATGATTTAGTAATTATAAAATCTCATTAAATAAGAAGCAAGAGAATCTGTTCCTCCCATTTCATGCTAGCAGTAGTTTCAATCACAATGGCTGCTTCTTTCTCTCTCTGTTAAAAGGGGTTAAAATTAATAATACTAAAGAAAAAAAATAGATATCTAGAAATTATGTTAATCTGTAAAGTATGTAACAGAAACTTGAACATATCAAGTTCAAGGGACCAAAAATTCTAGGCTTGGATATAAATCAAGACTTTTTAATCACATCCAAATCCCAGTTGTCATACCAAGAATAAAAAAAAAAATAGACAAGCTGCGTCATTAGTGATGACATACTGTATGGAATTGTAACCCATCCTTCTTCTTCTGAAACATCTGAGTGCTTAAATGACTCCCTTTTTGAATTCTGACGAGTCATGCTTCCATTTTGGCTTCCAACTCCACCAGTCTCTCCATCATACTCTTCAATTGTGGAATACCGTGTGTATGGATCCTCAGTTACAAAAGACTCCAAAGTTGATCCAGATGAAGATCTACTATATATATCTGTTTGTGATTCAGGAATGGAGGGAATATTTGACCTTTCTACAGATACATGTGCAGTAGACCGCATCAAAAAATTCATTGTCCCACCAGAAATATCTGCCAATTTATTTGGGAATTCCCATAAGCATGAATCTGACAGAATAATGTGCGATGGACTAACAAATAATATGGTGATTGACGGATATCCACTTCACTAATGACTAATCTATCTTTCTATCTGTTTGCCACTTATTTAGTCATTTATAGCATAACCATCTTGAAAAATGAAAGAAAAGTAATTAAGTTAATATTGATTGTTCCTCATTCAAGTCCTAGTAAATTGTGAACAAAGAGCCACGAGGATACCAACTACTGAAGATAGGAATGCGGAATGAAGTGAGCCAATAGGTAGTCCGTATTCTGCAGTCAGTTCTTCATTTTTTTTTTTTTCAGAAAACCAATGATAAGCACCAGGAGATTCTCTGCATGAGATTGAACTAGAGCATTGAATAATTAACTTTAGTGAACATTGTTTGTTCCAACTCAGTGGCACCAAATTCATATCAAGGTAAGGAATAACTCTGTATGAAAGATTAGAACCTAACAGCAAAAAAAAAAAAAAAAAAAAAATGGAAAATGGAAAAGTTGCAACGGGTTCTACTTAGGTATAACAATCAACATCAACGTAAAACTCCTTTAACATGTAGCAAATAATTTTTAAAAAAAAAAAAAGATGAAAAAATAAATGGAGTTCATTATAATGCCAAAAATAACGAAAATGGCTTCAACATTGCATGAACAGAAAATTGAAATTGAGAATCGGTTGATACCGGAAATGCAAGCAGCTAAGAAATGGCAATAGCATTGATCTATGAGCGATAAAAGGACATGTCAAATTCAAATTTTACCTGAAGAAGGATAGAGCAGACACGAAGAGTGAAAGAGATAGAGAATGAAAAGGACTAGGAAGATTCAACGTTAGAGTTGCGAGTAAAATGAGAGCGCTCCACCGGAGGCCTCTTGTCTTGTATTTCGATCTGATTCTGATGCCTTGATACACGCACGGTGCAACCCAATTCTTCATCAAACTGAACAAGAAAAAAAAAAAAATATTGACCAAAAATTATAATAAAAGTATAAATCTGAAATCTCCTGAATACGTGTGATGCGCGCCGTTTTGTATTTTGTATCTTTTGTATTTTAAAAATATATTTTTTTAATTAAAAAATAAATAAATAAAAAGTACTGTAGAAATCACATTGAATAGATTAATAATTAAATATATTTTTATTTTTTTTTAAATATTAAAAAAATATATTACTTTTTAAATTTAAAGAATTTAAACATATGGTATTAAACATATTTATAATCTATTCTATATTAATATTATATTTTTATTATTTTTAAAACTATGTATTTTAGTTGTCGGGGATCTTATCAAACAGTAACGTTAACCTTTGAATTGATTTTGATCTGACTTAATTAAATAATTAAAAAAATCATCCCATAAATTCAATATTGTTTTTACTAGAAAAGTTTTGGAAATATGAACTACTTGGAAATCGGCGACAATGGAACAGAATGGCACCCAAATTCGTTGAAACGGAGAAGGAAAAGGGAGGACGAATGGATCTGTGCAGCAGTGTGGCTATGTGGCTGCGGTTGGAAGGAGAACAGAGAAGGAAAATGGAGAAGATGCATATGCATGTGTAGTGATGTGGCCATGTGGGTGCGACGGTCTGGCCGTGTGGTGTGGGTGCGTCTGGAAGAAGAAGATGGTTTTGTTAAATGTGATGGAAGAAGATGTAGATGTTACCAAATGGGTGCGTCTGGAATGGATCTGTGCAGCACTACGTGAATTATGAAACTCAAACCCTAGTTTTTTATTACATTTTAATCAAAATAAAATTTTTAAAAAAAATTTAAAAAAATTAATAATAAAATAAATGAATTATATAAATTATATATGTATTAATTTTTAATTAAAAAATTTGATGATAAAAATAAAAATTATACTTAATTTTTTTTTATATATATATCAATTTTCGATTCAAATGAATATCACTATCATCTAATAATTAAATTTGATTAATTAATTTTAATAATATTTTATTCAATTCAATCAATTAAAATAATTAATTTTAATCAATTTTAATTGAATTGAATCGATTTAATTGGACTTCAGTTTAGATTTTGTTAATCTTATGAAACAAGATTGAGAAGTGGCCTTCAATCATACTAGGAGGGGAGACAATTCTATAGATCGACTTGCAATTGTCAATCATAAAGAGTATTCAAAACTAATCCAAACAAATTAAATTAAACTAAACTTAGTATAAACCAAACAAAATAAAAAAGAATTGGTTTGATTTAAGTTTTAAAATGAAAAAACTAAATGATTTAGTTCAGTTTAAACACATCCCTACTGTGGTTACTACTGAGATGAATGACATGCTCACTAAGCTTGTTAGTGGAGACGAGATTGGGAGAGTAATTTTCTCCTTACGCGCATCAAAAGCCTCAGGCCTTGTTGGGTTGAGTGGCCTCCTTTTCCAAAAATCATGGCACACTAATAGAAACTCTTTAGGATATGTTGTAATTGAGTTTTTCAACACAAGCTCCTTCCCAACAGAAATCAATGAAACAGATCTCTCTAGTCTCCAAAATCAACTGTCCTGAGGAGGTTAGTGACTACAAGCCAATCAACTGTTATACTTTGTTTACAAAATTGTGGCAAAGATAATTGGCTCAAGGCTGAAACCCCTTCTCAATAAAATTGTCTCCCCTAATCAGAGTGCCCTTGTGGGCGGCCTCTTAATTCAGGATAACCTTGTGTTAGTGCAAGAGACTTTCCACTTCTTAAAAAGGAAGCATCGCAAAACAAATCATATGGCATTCGAGTTAGACAGAAGTAAAGCCTATGATAGAGTCAGGTGGGACTTTGTAGAGGTGGTGCTAAAGAGGTTTAGGTTCAACTGCTACTTGGTTAAAATTGTTATGCATTACATCACCTTAGTGACTTACAAAATCAAAATCAGTGGTAATCTAGGCTCGATCGTTATTCCAACTAAAGGCTTGAGACAAGGGGATCCAATATCCCCGTACGTTTTCATCCTAGTTGCAGAAGCTCTCTCTCTCTCTCCCTCACTCGATCTTTAGACACTCACCAGCTCTTAGGTATAAAGGTAGCAAGGAAGTCACTTTATTTATCAAACTTTTTTTTTATAGATGATGCAATGCTCTTCTCTAAGGCGAATATTAATGAAGCATGTGCGCTAATCCAAATTCTAAACGAGTACTTGACAGCCATGGGACAAAATATTGATACCAAGAAGTCAAGGGATTGTTTTTTTTACAAGGGTTGTCTTATTAGTACGTGCCAAGAGATTTGCAGAATTTTGGATTTCGAGGAATGGGAGAGCCTAAGCAAGTATCTTAGAATCCTAGAAGTGTGGGGCAAATCTAAGAAACAAACATTAGGAGGAATCAAGGAGAGGTTCTTTCAAAAGATAAAAGGGTGGAAGGAACTATTGTAGTCTCAAGGAAGGAAAGAAATCTTGATCAAGTAAACGCTTCAAGCAATCCCTTCCTATGTGATGTCTATATTTAAATTTCCAAAATCCTTTTGTGGTCAACTGAATTCCATATTGGGTAAGTTTTGGTGGACAAACCCAGGAAAAGATAGAGGTATCCATTGGCTGAAATGGGAGGAGGTCACAAAGTGCAAAGGTAGTGGACGTTTAGACTTCAAGGATTTTCGATTCCTTAACCTATCCCTACTAGGCAAACAAGCTTGGAGACTTTCTTAGCAAACGAATGAACTCTGGGCTCGGGTGTTAAAAGGTATTTACTTCCCAGATAAGGAATTTTGGGAAGTGAAAAAGAAGGGTAACAATTCATAGGTTTGGAAAAGCCTTCAGGATAAATGGCTTCAGAGTGGTGCTCTTGTATTAACTCAATAGGATATCAATATAGATTAAAAGGTGGAGGAATTATTTTACAACAACTTTAGAAAATGGGATTCAAGGAGAATTACGAGTAGCTTCCCAAAAGAGATTGGAAGCTTGATTCTTGCCAGGCCAATCAATCACTATACTGAGAATGATATTTTGATCTGGGCTTTCACAAAAGAGTGAAAGACGGTCTCTATTCAGTGCGTACGGGCTACCAAGCAGTAATTCAGGAGCCAAATTCTAATCTCACCAGTAGAGTAACTTCTTCCATGAATGAGTTAGACAAAGACTCTTTGTGGGAAGTTGTTCTCCTAGTATGGAGGTTTTCTTCTTTCTTTAGGAAAGTTGTCTCCTCTTTTTGTTTAGAGGAGTTTATCTTCTTCTATAAAAGAGTTTTGACTTTAAAGAAATACAACTTATTCAGATCTACAATAAAGGCTTGGTTATTGGTTTGAAAAAAAATTTTAGAATATTAATCCCTTAAAAAATGGAGGAGGTGTGCTGCCTCTTTAATCAAATCTTAAAAGTTTTTTTTTCATTTTTGTAAAAAATTTATAGTAGGGTAAAGAATGTTGTATTTCTTTTCTAAAATTGTTATACTTTAATAGGAGATGTGGTATTAATTTTCTAGGTGTGTTGCTTAAGATTTTGGTTGAGTTCTTTATTTAATTCTACTTAGATGTGTTGTCTATTGTTATTTAGTATCACTTTTCTCCCGACTTATTAAGAATTGTTAGTTATTGTGTCTTGCATTTGATTCTGGTATTTATATTAGGCTTAATACCTTTTATATATTAATGCAATCTTGTAATGACCAAAAATAAAGAAAAATTAAAAACAAAACAAGAAATTGGGGATGCGGGTTATCAGTCCCACTACCTCGCACATGCATGCTAAGCGAGCTCTACCTCTGAGCTACATCCCCCTTTGCTTTCTCAGCAATTATATACCTAATGTTGATATTTTAAACTCTGAAGGCAGCTTCATTTTCATGATTATGAGTCGGCCAGTGGCCACTTTTAGTTAAACCTTCGTAGGAAAGAAATAGTGCACAAGCTGAATATGAGCCATTTTACTATCGACGTAAATATAAATGCCAACTTGATAACAAGTTACATATTTTTCTTTCTTTCTTTCTTCCTGTTTTTTCTTTACTAATACAGGATATCTCTATTCTATTGTTGCGAAAATGCTGATCCACCCACTTGTAAGGATTCACTGCGCTTGATAGCCTCGGAACTGTTTGATCAATAGCCTCATAGAATTAAGTACTCATAGACTACTTGACCATTCTTCCTTATTTTCCTCTTCATTCCCCAGTTCCACTTGCTCTGTATTTGTACCTCATAGCCCAAAAGAGGTAATGCAGCAAGTTCAACCCATTTAGCACACAAATGAGCCAGTAGAAACTTTCTAGGTGATGGTGATTAAGGTTGGCACCAGAAAGCCATGGTCTAAGTGTGGAGCTACCTGTGACACTGTTCACTACTGAAACAATCACTGAACTAAGGTAGTACCCCATAGCCAAAGATGCCCAGGAAAGAGAAGTAGCTAAAGATCTCATGCTAGTTGGTGCTTCTGTAAAGAAAAACTCCAACAACCCAGCCAAGGTGAAGAGATCTGCCGAACCAAGGAACAAGTACTGTAATGCAATCCAAAAGAACGTTATAGGTAGTGGTTTGGTTGCATCATTTAGAAGCCCTGATTGTGTTGCTACCCTTTTCCTCTTTATTTCAACAAGAGCAGCCACGGCCATGGCAACTGTAGAAAGGACTAAACCAATTCCAATTCTTTGAAGATGAGAAATACCCATCTCCGTTTTGGTGGCTTTTCTAGCAAATGGGATGATGATATGGTCATAGATAGGGGCTAGGATCATGATAAAGAGTACTGGAAAAACTGGTAAGGAAGCTGGTGGAACCTTTAGGGAACCCAGCTTGGTGTCCATGGTAGCAGCTTGTTGGACAGAGAATGTGGAGAGCTGAGCAAGGCAGCAATTGAGCATGATGGTGCAGGCAAATATGGGTAGCATTTTGACTACTATTTTGACATCTTCTACTTGCTGCACAGAGCATTCTAGTGATGAATAGAATGGCTTGTTTGCAACTGCACTGTTGAGAAATTTCAGGGTATTTGATGTTGTTTCAGTTGCCTTGCTGGTTTTTGCGGTTTCTTCCTCTGCTTCTTCTCTAGTTGAGTTTGGATTAGAAGGACTTGAAGCCATGTTCACCACAGCACTGCTTGAATTTCTGTAAATGCAGCTGTTCAATGAAGCAGCAACCACAACCTGCTCATTCAAAAAAAGCAATGGAGAATTATGAAGAAAAATTTGTTTGAGGTGGATAAGAAGGTTAAGTAGAAGTTTAGCACATAAGAAGAAATGGACAGTGACAATATAACACAAGACATCACACAAGCACACGAGATATGATGAAAAGTGTTTAACCCGTATTGGACGCGGACATAATTTTTTTTTTTTGCTTGTTACCTTTAAAATGGTTGTAAGTGGGCTTCCAGAAGGGATCTTGTTGCGGTAAGTAGAAGAGCCAGCCAAGAAGAGTGGGATGGACACAAAAATGCTGATGGTAGAGATTGCAAAACCCCATTCCCAACCTTTGTTATCTTCAACCCACACCACAAAGGTGACTGCAATAAGGGCACCGCATGACAAGCAGAAGACGAAGTAGTTGAAGAAGGTTGACCTTTGCTTCCTTCCAGATAGGGTGGTCTCATCAAACTGCTCAGCACCATGAGATGGCAAGGATCCCTTGATTCCGCCAACTCCCAGAGCCACCAGATAGAGCCCACTGAACAGTATTGCTGCTTGTCCACCATTCACTTCCTCGCATGTTCGGTGGTGATCACACTCTGGTGGCTTCAGTGTGGGTGACCGAGCTTGGATGGTCAGGATGTTCAGGCCCTGCACAATTAACTTTTTCTTGTTATTGGCGCGTCTGTTTTTTACTCAGAAAACCAATGAAAAATCACATATTTAATTTGGCCGGTTGGTACTTGATTTGGGATCTCATAATAACAACACCACGTGTCTCTACTCTCTACTCTCTACCATTATTCCCAAACAATTGGGTCGTATGCCACGTGTTGATCCTCACGTCAGCCTCGTGGATCGTACCACAGATAAGGACTTGCTACATGTTGCACTGACAAATTGCTAATTGTGAAACGTCACTGTGAGATGTTGGCGTCTATATACAGTAGTGTGTAATTAAGTATGTCTCCTAGCCATTAGCCAAGCCAGAGTGGTGATACCTCACTGGACTTCTTACTACATGGTCTATCAAAACGAGTAACGACAACCACACACGTGGCCCCCGTCAACCACCTTTTGCGGAAACTGATGCCATCTTGCCTTGCATACGACGCAGAACCCAAACTTTCTAGAATAAAACCATGAAAAAATGTTCCTAAAATCCTAGTGTTTTCACAATTAGCAATAGCCTTTGGCTGATTATGACACCTAAGTTTATATTTTTTTTATTTTTTTAATTTACTTATTTATTATAATTCATATAAATTTTTTCTGTTAAAAATCAAGAAATCTTAAAAATAAATGCGGAACGTGAAAATTTTTAAAAGGATAGCTCTTTTGCATATAGAAAACCAGGTAAGTATTGTATATAAATTTTCTTTTGCAAATCTTTCATGAAGAACACTAAAACATTACTGTTACGGTTACCCTTGACATTATATAGTTAAGAAAGATGTGTAATTACAAATTTTTGACCAAGGAAGTTTGTAACTATTTTTGTGGGGGCAGTGGCACTAGAACCAGCTCTTGAGAGAAATCAATTAATACGTTGCATCATGCATGAACCATGGATATAATTGCATGGGACCCCTCCTTACATGTCCCACACCGAATTCTATCTCATTCAATAAAAATCAATATGTTTCACAACACATAATTGCTCTTACTTTTTTTTTTCTTTTTATATATACTTGTATAAAAAATATACATTTATAGAAAGAAAAAAAAAACCACATTATGTGGCTTCGCATAAGTGATAGAATGTGCATGGCCCACTTTTCCGCTATGCAACTATATTTATCTTCACTGGTCACCATTAGTAATAGACTATAATAGCTAGCGCTCCATAAGATTATAAGAATGAAGTTTGTGATTTCAAGGGTTAATACTATATATGAGAGTGCTATTTAACAAATATTCTAAGAATATTTTTTCGAGTCTAATATCATTAATTAACATTAAAATTTTGAACTCTATGACAGGGATAGGGTTGCATTTGATGTTAATATTGACTGGAACTTAATATAGATGATCAAATGAAAAAAAAAAAAAAGAACAAAACATATATATATATATAGCTAATTAAGCTAAGCACAGATTAAGTAAATATAATTTAAAGTTGATGCGAATATACATTAAGAAAAAAGAGAATGGAGTGGTAATTAGAGAGAGATGGAAGCTTACGAGGAACTGGATAACAGCACTGATAAGGTAGATGTGATAAGAGGTGAAGAAGGCATCAGACAAGAAACCTCCGAGGAGGGCAAGAAGGAAGGCAGTGCCCATGAAATTTGTGACATTGTTGGCTGATTTTGTGGGAGATAAGTGCATGTAGTGCCTCAGGTACAACACCAAATTGCTTGCATTCGACAGATATGCTAGATTCTCCAATACCTCCGCCACTGCATATATGCACCATATTATAATTATATATATTTCAGTTAAAGCAGATTCCATATACACACACACATACTACAGCTAGCTAGAATATAATCATGTAATTCACGAATACAGAACATGAATGATCAACATATGTACACAACAGCCTAATTAAGTAATAGAGATTCAATTTCAAAGTGGATATCTGATGATCAGATGGACACGTTCGTGGAACACAAACACAGCTCTTTTAATTTATTAGAGTTGAAGGATGCAGAAATATTAAAAGCTTTTGAGAAAATTAAAGAGATATTGTGTGTGTGTGAGAGAGAGAGAGACCGAGGACGAAGGAGGCAGCGAGCATGCCTCCATGGCGGCCTCTGAGAGCAGGTTTGTTCCTCCAATCCACATAACCTTCCCATCTGCTGCTTGATTGCTGCTCTTGTACCTCCTGCACAAATTAATTGATTAAGTAAAGTTGTTCATCATCTTGATTAATAATTGTGTCTGAAAATAATACAAGAGATGGATGAGGGAAATTAACTCACCATGCCCGCCTGCCTGCCTCCCTAGCTAGCTAGCTTTATATGTCTTCTCACTTTTGTTTTATATATATATGAGTGAGTGAGTGAGATGTAGGGAGGAAAATGGAGAATTTAAAGAGAGTGGGAAGAGAGAGAGAGAGTGGATGAATTAAAGATCCAATTCCAACTTGGGCAGAATGGTCTAGACTCCACATCTTTAAGAAAATGACCTTCAATCTCTTAATTTTCCACTTGTCTTCCTGTTATTAAAGCAAACCATGAAAACTATATATGAATTTAACCTAGCTAGCCAGTGGTTGGGAAATTGGAGTACGTACTCTTTATTTTAATTATTCAAATTTAAAACTTTTGGGTTAATATTTATTATTTAAGCCTGCGTTAATATTAAATAATTGGAAATACATCTAATTTTAGTTATGTTATTGATGCACGACGGCACAACCTAATATGAGAATACTTTATTATTAAAAATAAAAAGGTGAACCAATAATAATGGATTTTAAAATATTATCATCAATTCTAGACTACTTTTTAGCTTTATTAATGTCATATATTCATGATAAAAGTGCATGTCATGTTTTTATAATTATTATTTATGTTAAATATATGGTTTCTAATAAAAGAAAATAACTTAATGTAAGTGCAAAGAAATAATTAATGTTCTTGGAAAATTCTATATTTTTAATTACCGTTAATCAAATTAACACAATATATACATATATATATATATATATATAAATTCTTATCCAAAAAAAAATGAAGGTAATGCAAGGCAAATCTTAAACAAAATCTAAAGAAAGGCAGGATTGCACAATGTGATATTCTAAAGGTGTATTTATCAACAAGCTTAGATCTAATAGAAGAGATTGTTAGTAAGAATGACAATGAGACAGGGTGGAAGCGGGGAGTGTCTCCCTACTCCTGTCCCCGTACTGGTCATTGCTTCTCATCCCTGTCTTTATTTTTAACAATGTACGAGAAAAAAATCTTTTCTATCCCTATTTCTTGCGAGGATTCAAAGATTATTGAAGTCTTTATAAAAATTTAAATATTAATAATAATTTATCAAAATAATAATATAAATTTTTTTAAAATATTTATAAAAAATACTCAATTCCACCAAGATAATAAAAAATTTATTATAATTTTAAAATTTTCAAATATAATAAAGAATTATAAAATATGAATTTCAAAAATTCTACTACCTTTTAAATTACTTGTTTTCCTTTTTAATTTTTTAATTAACAAACAATAAAAGAAAAGTTATAAAAGAAGACATTTAAATAAATATATATACATTTAAAAAATATTTATGTATATTTTTAGGGATGGAGACCACACGGGATAGAAAACATGATCCTTATCTCTATCTTCAAACTTGTTTTAGAGAAATTTTATTCTTTATCTCCATTCTCATAAAAAAAAAAGTTTCTCATATTAGAGCCCCTAAATGGGATAGCCCTTGCAGAATTTAAAAAGGTTTGTCATCCTTATAACTATTAGTCCTTAAAAAATAGATATTTATATTTAATATTTGATTTAGTATTTCTAACAAAATTTTCTTCAGACTAAAAGAAAAGTCATGAGAAACAAAAAAAGGAGCAACATTTGACCATAGACCCAAATATTAAATCGAAAGGGTTCGATGCTTCACTGTGATACGTACTTTTAATATTATGCGTGGCAGGTAGCTTAATTTATATATATATACTACCAATTTTGCTTTTTCCTTCGCACCAATATATATATATATATATATATATATAGACACACACACACACACACATACTACCAAAATTGTGGTTGCCCTATATAGTCTATATAGCCACGTGGAAAACTAAAATAGGTATGCCATAATAAATTAATTAATAATTAACCTCGCAATTAAAGGCAAAAATGTGATCGAGTACGTGCAGTACCTGTGTCTAGTTTTAGAATTATAAAATTAAATTAATATTTAATGAATTTTGAGTTTTATCTTTAATTACATGCATGAAAATTCGGCAAATTTAATTTAAATTTAAATTTGTAAGATTATACAAAAAGTCTCCTTGATTGTATATAGTTTTTTTGGTGAAAAACATAATTTAAAATGGTAGGCAGACTATAGGCTAAAGTGGAAGGTTGAGATATAATACTAGTTGCATGAATTAGTTAAAGTGAACGTGGAATTTTTATTTATAAATACAGGATTGAAATTGAGTCAAAATTTTAGTTTACCTTTTTAGGCATACTTTTTTAATTGATTTTTTAAAAATTATTGAATTTTTTTAGGACATACCTAATTATGTCTGATCACTCAATCCTACTTACAATGCAAGTGGTATGCAAACGCGGAGCCATCCATCTAAAACATCATCTTCAAATCTCTATATGTTGTTTAAGAGATGGAAAATCATTAAAGTATTGTGTGTACAATTATCAGTGAAACTATTAATTTTCACTGGACTAAATTAATTGCTTATAAAGTTGTTAATTATTAGAAATAATTTTAAATATTAACTTATTATTTTTTGCGTTAGCTAATTAATCATGCAAGTAATCAAGAAATTTGCTTGAGTTGAAACTCTCAAACTCCCTTTTCAGCAAAATCCCAAGAGTAGATCGAGGCCCATAATTTTCTGAGTGCCAAACCCTCTTTGTTTTCCTTTGTTTTCTGTTTTTTTTATTAACTTTCAAAGTTTATCAACTATTCAATCATTCATATTTAATTATTTGTTTAAAATACATAATAACTCAACAGGAATTAAAGTCTGATATCAATAAATCAAACAATATATATGTTAAAGGTATTTGTATAATTAGACGATATTTTAATTAAAATAATTTTTATTTGCGGTTTTCCTTCCAATCTTAATATATATCACGTGTCATATTGACACAAAACAATATATATACTATCATTTTTCATGCTTTCTTATATATCACTAACACATCAATCGATCGAGTATTTCTTTTTAAAAAAAGAAAAACAGTAACCAAGTGTGACAACAATCAAATTGGAATTTTGTTTGGCAAATGACAAATTTTTTTTTATAAATAATGTAAAATCAATAAATAAAGTCATATAAAGAAATAAGTAAATTATTATCAATCATATAATACATTTTTATGAGGCCCCATCTCTGAATATTTAAATATTTTTTTAATCAAGTTATCTTTAAGATAAATCTTTTTAAGAATCTTTCAACAATGACACGAGATTATATATAATTCGCTCCTTGTGCCTCAATGATATCCATGTTCAAGGTATACTAGTTTCTTTATTTCTTTATTTCGTAGTCTAAAACTTTGATTGGGTGATTTAAAAAGAATCGCAGATAAAGAAGCCAGATACTTTAGTAATTTTTCCTTTTTGTTGTCTTGGACAACTGAAAAGACAGATGAACAAATTGTTCAAAGAATTTGCACTTTGCTTTTAACAATGATTTTTTATGGTCAAGCTTTTGTGGTCCAATTAATTAACTAAAGCATTCTGTGCGTTACACAACCAATCACATCTGCAATACAGGAGCTCTTTTAATCAATCCAATAATATAGGACAAGAACCTTAATCCCAGCGTCCAAGGTATTACAGGAATATCATGTTCTTCAATCTTCATGTACGTACTGCATGCTGATCTTCTGATTTTAATATTTTAATGTTATTATGCAGACAATTTAAATACTTATATTTATATGTTTGATGTATAATTGGTATCTAAGATATATAAAAAGGACCTCATTATGAACAGAATTTTGACATCAATTAACTAAAGCTTCATTAATTTTATAAAATACTAGTCACATTCTTAATTTCATCACAATTTTTTAGGACTAAATTTACATGCATGCAGTTTTTTAATAAAAGTAAAACATGAAAATATTATATTACTGTTAAGTTTTTTAATGAAAAGATAATAAAAGGTTGTGTTTTGACAAAGGCAGAAAACTGAATATATATGCCAATAACCAATATGCTAGGCTAGCCAAACTGTGACAACACACAAATTAAATCAATTTAATTAATATTTTTCCACCGTAATATAGAGAGAAATTAAACTGTGATTAATTATGTCATTGAATAATACACACATTAATTCTTCTATTTTAAAATTTTCGCAGAGGTTAAAATATATCTTTTACTCTGTATACACAAACACACACAAATTACTTAGGTACATTAATTGAAAATAGAATAATTAGGACCTTCATAATTTCAATTTAACAAATGATTATTAATAAGTACCCTTTTATTCAAGTTTAAGTGTGGACTTTGCTCTCTCTATGTGCATGTGCGTGTCTTAGCATTCACTAATTAAGAAGATAATGGATAAATTTTGTACCCAAAAAAAAACGATAATGGACAAATAGAAGCTAGCATTACACAGTGGCCCTATTTCGCAATTCGTTGCATATTGACACTGAAAATGGCTGCTTTCTATATACGTTGATTAAGATCCACGTCTAATTATAAGAATTTTTTTAAGAAAATAAAAAGATGAGGGGAGGGCGTGATATGTCCTAATTTGGATAGAATTGATGATCTAATATAAGATTTAAGTTGTGAGACATTTTCATATAATAAATTAGTCTTTTGGTATAAATATTATTCATGACTTCAATCGCATATTCTCACGTTAAAGACAATATTTATTTACAATCTCAGTCGCAATCGTGTGATGTAGGTAATGAATTTGGTATTACATTGTTTGTCGAGGGCTAAAAAACTAACGTAAAATTAGCCTACGTGATTACCAAGACTATGCATCATGATGAAATGTTAATAACCAATGTCTAGGGTTTTATCATGATCAATTGGTGCTTTTTATTGAGAGCTGACCAATGCGGAGGGTGTGACCTATAGGACTGGAGTAAGGCATGGACTTTACAGGAGAATTAAGATGTAGTGTGATAGTGTACCAAATAGTATAAGTTGGATGAAGGCGCCATAGTAGAAAGGACTATCGATAAACTAGTGTCGATAGAGTAGGCCCTTGCCAAATTCTTGAAGTTGAATAGAGCCACCAAAAGCGGAAAGGGTTATCAATAGAGTAGTGTAGATAAAGTAGGTCATCGCAGATGTCAGCTTTCAAAGGGGTGTGCAATGATATGTCTCACATCGAATAGAATCGATGATCTAAAATTATATTTAAGTTATGAGACACTCAGCTTAAATTACATCTTCTCACACTAAAGACATTCATTCACAATCTCAATTGCAATTGTGCGCATAGATGGTGATATCAGTATTGCAATGTTTGCCCGGGACTAAGAAACTAATGCAAAATCAGCCTACGTGATTATTGGGACTGTGCATCGTAATAAAATGTTAATGACTAATGTCTAAAGTCATATCACAAGTCTTCCAATACATATTGCAGATAGGAGGAAAAATTAAACAAAAAAAGAAAAAAAAAGAATTAATTGTAAAGATGGAAGAATATTAATGAAGATGGTCCTAATTAAAGTACTCCATCAATTCACCTTGTTATTATATATTTCAATATTATTTTTTAATTATTTGATTGTATAATTATAGTTATACATTGAAGATCATACTACAAAAAATGTCACTTTCTATAGCGACACACTGAAAATCGTGACCAAAAACTTTTGGAAGATCAAATTTTGGAGAGGGGAGAGGGAGAAAGATTCAGCGACGACTTGAGATTTCTTGCTACCAAAACTTTTCTATAACGACCTTGTGTCGCCACGATTACTTTTGTGTAGTGAGTAGTGACATTGTTGCCCCATAATAATTCCAATGGCAATGTGATCTTGTGTCGATATTGAATGATGATTATTTTCAATTTAAAGATTGAATACATAAAAATTACATCTAACAATAAAATATTAAATAATACAAGAATATCATATCTTATATTGATGTTAATTAATAGATAATTAATATATAGGGTTTGATGATATGTTTTGAGTCTCATAAAATTCTTTTCTTTTTATTTGGTTCATAGACAAACCAATCGTTTTTGCTTCTAATGCTTCTTTCCTACTCATCAAACCCAACAAGTGACAAAGATATTTAGTGGCATATATATTAGCAGTAATAATTAAGAGAAAGAAATTAAAAAAAGAGGCTAATTAATTGGTTCACCAAAAAGGACTAGTTTTTGAGTTTGGCCTAGTTAGCTAGATATGATCTATATATGGCTGGAGACACAACTTTGCGGGATCCAATTATATTTCATTGCTTTTAT
Source organism: Senna siamea (assembly GCA_031216115.1). NCBI lineage: Eukaryota > Viridiplantae > Streptophyta > Magnoliopsida > Fabales > Fabaceae > Senna > Senna siamea. The sequence goes on along the minus strand of CM062360.1, from coordinate 29,732,829 downwards.
TTATAAAAGCACTGATTACAATATCTAGTCCAAGTCCTAATTATTATGATTATATATTATATGCATATTTTTATGCAATCAATATCATCCATCATACCTATAATATTTCATTTAATGAGTGTTTGTCAATGATAACAATTGATACAATATAAGCCCGATTTCAAGTGGCAAATGTGCCAGCAGCATGGCTGGTGATCAGGTGCAATTAGGGCCACATATTAATCTTTGCGCATTACATACAAACATTTCAAACACTTACTTAGTAGTTCATAGAAAGCAAATTAGGAATATCTACTAATAACTACTAAATCCCCATATAAATATTAATTACAGGATGCATGTATAGGTGTTTATATATATCTCACCAACCCATTTTTAATTACTATATATCACGACAGTGTCCGCAAAGGAAAAAGCCAAATGAGAGCTGGAGAATTCAAGAGAATACACAACTCTATGTAGAAGAAACATTCTCATTAATTTCCTCAGATATTTTTTGAACACAGATAAAGAGAAAGAACAAATTAAGCAAACACAACACAACTGTGGTAAAGATAAAAAGAAAGATGCATGGTATACCCAGTTATGGAATATGTGTAATGTATGTGGCTCATAAAAAAAAAACCAAAATAAAAAATCTTCACCATGAAAAATTCTTATTCTGAGGCACAAAGAAAATGGCATATTTGATGATAGGAATTAATGGCACCTTTATTAGACTTGCTTATCCCTATTTTTGTCCCCTTCTTCCTCCTCTGGTCATTAATTGTATTATTCTCCACTGAACAGCTGAGAAAGTTCAGTTAGATCCAATCGGATATATATAATCATATAGAAGCCCCTACCAAGATTGACACTTGCATTTTGAACATCTTGACAACACCCAACAATATTCTCATTATAAAGTGGACGTCAAATACTTTCATACTCTCCTCAAGACATTCCTCTTTATCTTTCTTTCTTTTAAAAAAAATTAAATACTTACCTTCAATTTTAATTTATCTGCAATTTGCAAATTATACTTGCCTCAACTTGGGTATTTCCACTTTTTTTCCCAATTTATTATCCTTAAAGTTCAAAATCCATTAAATATAAATCCCTTTTTTTTCATTTTTTCGTAGAAATTATCCTTTGAAAGCTCGAAAACTTTCATTGTTAATTAAATACTTAAATCATATTGAAATTTAATTTATATGTATTATATTAAACTAATAATAATTTTATACATATCTCAATAAGATACATAGAGTAATTATATATGTATATATCATCATTTTGACATTAATTTGATATGTTATATATGGCATGGTTTAGATATTAGATACGTGCTGTGGTAACTGTATACATACATACATGTATATAATAATAATAATAATAATAATAATAATAATAATAATAATAATAATAATAATAAGTTTGATATATTATATAGTAGAAAATATAAAATAAAATATGTAATGAAAGAAGATGAAAAAGGCAAACAAAAAGATAATAAAAAGTTAAAACAGAATAATAGAGAATTAATTAATTTTATATTATTTAATTTATTATTTTAAATTTTAATAAATATTATTTTATATTATATTTCATACAAAATAATATATAAATTTGTGTATGTCAGTGTTTATATATATGTGTGTGTGTGTGTGTGTGTATACATTCACATTGAACAAAAAAAAAAATGTTTCCACTGTCCTTAGTTTTAGGGTAAGTGCTTTGGGAATAATATATGTATGTGGCGAATTATATTTTATAACGACTCAAACAATCTTTTTCTCTCTAAGGTGATACACTTATTTATTACTTTAGTTTCCAAAGTAAAGTGTAATTAACGTTAGAGTAATATACAGAATCCCCTTTTGTTTAAGCTAGAATATATAATAAAGTCAATAAAATGATTCCATTTCCAAGATGGTACAAAACTACCTATCAAACTTTTTTATCGCGTCTAAAAAGTCAGTATATATATACCAAATGATCCCCTTGCATATCTATGATTCCTTTCCGCGTACCATACCTTTCATTTCCTATTCATGTGCAGTTTATTTTAGTTGTGGAACTGGAAAGATATTATACCAAATATCAAATTATAAATATAGTTTGTGTAACACAATTTTTGTAACAAAACTTGATTTTGGTCTTTGAAATTAAAAAATATTTCAGTATCAATTCACTTTCAAGGCTTTCTAGTGTCTCTTTATATTTGAACAGGTAGAATATTTAATCTTTGAATAAATGTTTGAATTGAGAAGAACAAACTAAGGGAAGATGACATTGGCTTAATATTGGAGTTATCTCATAATTAGATATTACTAATTACTCTTATGATAACAAAGCATGAAAATGAATTAATCATGACAAACTTTTCCTTTTGGTAACACAGATATCAATGTGATTAAATCTTTTTAATAATTAATAGTTTTTTATAGACTGATTGATCATTTTTATTTTCTACTATTCTATCAGTTAATCTAAAAAAAATGATAAGTTATACTCGGTAGTAACATTACATGGGACCTTTCAAGACAAGAATTTCAAGTTTCAAGCTCTCTTGATTGCTACAGAATATGCTTGTTTAATTGGATATGTATTTCAACTCTTTGTAAAGAGATGTTTTGGTAGATCCAATATATTAAAGATAAATAGATTAAATCAATGTAAGCATGTCAGAAATCAATTTTATTAAATGAATATGGTATGTTTACATATCAATTTATAATAAGCTTCATCTATTTATCTGTACTAGATCAAGCATTTAAAATTCAGACACATTATTTTCAGACAATGATTCCATCCTTAGAATTATTTATACAGCTATAAGTATAAAATTATGCAAACAAATTTTCTTCTTGACTCTCCTATATAAACATATTTTGAAGAGTACCGTGTGTTTTACATTGCGAGGGACTTAATTACAGGGTGTTTTAAGACCACCCATTTTAGTTTCAAACTAGAAGGGATGAAGAAATAAATTCTCTTCCCTTTTAATTCACAATGAATCCACCTATGATCATGATCCCATCAGATTCAGATTGTGATTGTCAGAAGCACAAAAATGAACAAAATTTATATGATCTTGATTGGACTTAGGAGATAAGTAAGAATTCTAATCCTAACTAGTAAAGCTTTCTCTTCTTGATTTTTGGCATTCTGTTGAAGACAGGGGCCAGAAGAATGAAAGAAGATTATAGTGAATGTTTTGTGATTGTCGAAGAGACTTGTGCATGGAAATTCAATGGTTTGATTTGAGAGATAATACATGCATGTCTATTGGCTACAGATGCTCCATCAGTTTTTCATTTGATTAAGAGAGTTTCAGCGGTCAATTCTTGATGCACGTGAAATAACAAGGTTCATGGACACGCATGTTGTGTTGGTACTTGGAATGTAACTTGTCAAGATGTGACTACACAGTAGAAATATTCAATCATAAGACCTTAGTCTTAAATTGTTCATAAATGCGATGCCTCGAAGACAAAATAAATGCTTGAATGTGGATGGACAACTCGTGTGTGCAACTCTAATAATTGATTCCAACACACTTGACAAGATAAGATTGGGCCCTCCCATAGTAAACTATAGTATAGCAGCAAAAGCCTACAGGTGATATTTCGTAAGAAAGAAAAACTCTAAGGAGGATAAAAAATCATTTTCAACTAAAACTTATTTGGGAAAATTACGTCATTTATAAAATACCTTCTTCAACTATCATGTATTCATACTCGTGTCTTCTTTTTCTTTTTCTTTTTTTGTTAACTCCATTGAGAAATATCATATCATTTTTCAAGTAAAATACTCTCATTCATCTAAATAACTGCGTTTAGGCCTTAAGGTGATATCTTGATTAACAAACTTGGCAGGAAAATGGACAAAATGGTTTAAATAGTAAACAATGATAGTTGTGGGGATAATTTCAAGTTTAACAATTAAGGGAAGCGTTTGTAGATGACTTATTATCTAAGAGCGTACTTGCATTAATTTACACCGGTTATTTTTCTTTTAATTCTAATTCATTCTCTATGTATTTTAAACATTCAAACCGTAATTTTTGTCAAAATTTTGATATTACTTTCACCACAAAACAATCAAACAAATCCTCTGCTTCTTTACAACCGAGAACACCTTTGGAACTAACTAACCCAAAATCATTGCCTGGCTTCTCAGTTCTCTATCTGTACTGTGTTCACCCACTACACAAAAGAAACCTCTTTCTTCTCCTCTTGTATATCAAAAAGCAGTGTTAGTGTTAGCGACATGCCCTGATAATCTCAGACCACTAGAGATCTCCGCCAGCATTATCTCAATCTCTTCATATCTTGGGTGCGAATTATCTCCAACAATGAACTCATGAACTTCACCATAAACCTCTATGACACTACAGCCAGGGACCTTATTCACACCTTCAGCTTTCATCATCTGCCTCAAACTGCTAACTTTTTCCCAATTCCTAAGATCAGCATATATGTTAGATAAAAGAACATAAGCACCATCATTCTTGGCCTCCATCTCCACCACCTTTCTCAGGGCAAGCTCACCTAGTTCATGGTTATTATGCATTCTACTAGCATTAAGTAATGCACCCCATGCACCAGCATGAGGTTTCACAGGCATGGTATTTATGAAGTTCAAGGCTTCTTCTAGACGCCCTGCTCTACCATATAAATCAACCATTAAGCCATAATGTTCAAGTTGAGGGTTTATATTATACGAATTCCTCATTGACTCAAAATGTTTTTGACCTTCTTCAACCAGACCAACCACACAACACCCTCGTAACACCGAAATAAAGGTGACTTCATTTGGCTGTACACCATCCTGTTTCATCAGGGAAAAAAGATCAAGACACTTGTTGCCAAGCCCATTCATGGCTAACCCACCAAGAGCACTGCTCCAAGTGTAAACGTTCTTCTCTTTCATACCCCAAAAGATTTCCAAAGCTTTATTAATATTTCCACATTTAGCATACATGTCCACAAGTGCCGTACCCAGTGTCACCGTCATCCTGAGCTTATTTCTCTCTATATATGCATGAGCCCATCGTCCTTGGTCCAATGCTCCCAAGTGGGTGCATGCAGATAACACCGAAACCATGGACACCTCATCAACTCTCACACCTTCTATTTGCATCAAATAAAACAAATTTAAAGCCTCCTTTGACCGTCCACGTTGGGCATACCCCGCGATCATAGCATTCCATGCAACATTATCTCTCTCAGGCATTTCGTCAAACATTTGTCTTGCCAAGTCAATATCGCCACATTTGGCACTAGCATTAACCATAGCCGTCTGGGTAACCAAGTCTGGATCACCAATCGCTTCAAACACTCGAAGACAAGAACTTAAACATCCAAATTCAGCATACATAAAAATCAATCCACTCTGTATATGAGGATCATGCTGAAACCCATATTTTGTAAGCGCACCATGAACAGAGGAACCCAAATGGAGCGCCAAAAGCTGGGCACAAGCGCGAATCAAGAAATTGAAAGTGTAATTGTCAGGCGAGAGATTGTTTGTGGAGTGGAGAATTTGGTTATAGAAGTGAAAACTTTTGTAAGGATTGGAAGTCTTGGAGTAGGCTCTGATCATGGAGTTGAAGGTGAAGACGTTGGGGTTATGGCATTGGAGCAGTAGGTGATTGGAATAAAGGAGATTAGATGGGTTGCGGAGGGCTATGGTGGCTATAAATTGAGCATGGAAGTGAGGGTGGCTGAGAATGCCGTTTACGAGTAACTGGGTGTGTATCTGCTTGAGCTGTTTCAGAGTGGTGGTTGATCTTAGGAGTGAAATGGTGGGGTGGTTTAAGATAAACGTGGGAGAATTCATTAGTATTTACAATTACTGGTAATAAAGTTTAAGGATTGAAGAACTAATTGGAGAGGCAAGTGAGAAATGAAATGTTCAGGAATTCAATTTAAATATAACACAAGGTAGCTAGGAGCTAGTCATCTTAGGAATATGTACATCTGGGATTCTGGGTCCTACTCCTACACCTACTCTGTGTAAAGACAAGCATTGAAACAGTGATTATTCTCCATACAACTATAACAGGCATCAAAAGTCCCTTCCAATCCCACCACACATATGAATCACCTTCAAGAAATGGTGAATTTTGAGAAAGAAGAGGAGGTTGAGGTTGGTTGCAGCCGAGGCAAGTGGAAATGGGAGTAGGAGAGGTCCCAATAGACAAGCGTCTCTATCTTCGACAAGTTCAGATAAGAATTGGATGAGGGCCCAACAACGAGGGGAACATGGGCTTATGGACAAGACTGAGATGGATGACATCATATGACATCAAGATGCTTGTAAGTTATACCATAATGTAATGTAACGTGTTATTATCTTTGCTTTACTGTGGGCTTGGAGCCCAAATGGATGGCGCTTTAGATGGGCGTTGTCTCACTCACTCCTTAAGAAATCATATAATAATTTTCTAAAAGTGAATAAATCATAGAAATAATAAAAAATGAAAAAATGGAGATTTTTTTTTGTCCAATATTAACACATTACTTCTTTAAGAAATTGTCTCAAAAAATTATACAAGAATACGATAATGAAATAGAAGGAAGAATATTAAAATATAACATAACATCTCAATTGCTTTAACAATTATTAAAACAGTTTTGTTAACTAATACCTAAGAACATTGATTAAAGATTTATGTGATTGATTGTTAAAGTATTTAATGATTTAAAATTTGAAAAAAATTAAGAAAAATAATAATCTTTAATACTTAAAAATTTCATCAATTAATAAGATGAAATTTTAACCAATACCTTTAAGACGTTGGTTAATAAAATTATTAAAATATGAATTATCAATTAAATGAAAAATAGTGATGGGAATGAAATGAATGATAAGTAAATCATAATTAAAGTAAAAGGAAGATTAGAGAACTTTCTACTTCTTATGAGGTTGACGAATATGTAATGGCTTGGCTAACCATTAATCTATTACATGGCATATTGGCATTGTGTTTCGTAACCTCAACATAATAATTTATATAATCTTAATCAATGATGAGTGAAAATGCACTATAAACAAACTAGGTTATGAGATAAATATGCATTGATCTCGAGAAACAACTTCTTTAGTTACTTTAGCTTAAACTATGTTTTAAAATCGCGTTTGGATTTTCTGTTGGGCGCTGTTGAGCGTTTTAGCAGCGGTTTTTTTCGTTGCTAAAGTTTTTTACAACAAATATTATTGTCACTATAATTTTTGTTAAATTAATTATTTAAACAAAAGTTATAGCAGCAATAATATTCGTTGCAATAATATTAAAACATACTTTAGCGACGGATAAAACCGCCGCTAAAAAGCCCAGCAGGGACCCTAAGGAACGCCCAGCAGGAGATCCAAAAGCTTTCAAATCACTAGGTAAGCGTCGCAAATAAAAGACATAATGAGCATATAACAATTCCGATATGGCATTGATGAGAGCCATAAAAAAAAAAAGAAAAAAAGGGCACCGATGTCGTGTAGCACCAATTCACATATATGTGGAATTACGTTCCCCCTATCATAAGCTGCAAAATTTGAACTCGAATTATTACGTTAGGATCAAAAAGCAATTAGAGAAGTCAAATATTAGTATAAATAATCTGAGTTAATATTTTGATTCTGTGGAGGAACAGAAATTATAATAAAATTAGCAGTTTATACTTTATAGAATCGATCTAGATCATTTCTATTCACTATTCTTGCAAAATTGAAGTTTCGAGGATGGTGCCTCTGGTTTTCTTTTCTCAAGCAAGAAAATAGATAAATACATGAATATTAATTCTTGTGCCATAGACTAAGTTGTTATACGATGAATTAAAAAAACAACTTATCGTTCAATAGAAAGTTATATCATAAACGTTATATTCACAAAATTTGACATTAATTTAAAATTATTTGACAGAAAAAAAAATTAACGTATAATATAAATTTTAATTTTTGCGTGAAGCTAAAGAGTGACGGTTCAAGTATCCCACATTAGAACTAAACAGGTATACCCAAACAAATAACAAAATTTACAATCACAATTTTAAATTTTTAATAAAAATATGAAAGGAGGTTATATTTATGGGTCAACATTAAATTAATTGACGGAAAAAAACAATCTACTAACGAGCCATGGTGAGAGCCATAAGCATCAAGTTCCATAATCTGCAAAATTGATATTTTATCTAATTGCTTTCAAGATAGGAAACTGATCTACACTGGCTAGTTCCTACAAAAGGTCTGTAATACAAAATGCAAGAATGTTAGCACACTTCATATGTTGGGCATTTTTTTACCACCAGATCAAAGAACGAACCATTTGTTGTCATCAGAAGACAAAACATACCTATAAGAACTGGAAGTTTTATCTTCTGGTTCAAATTGTACACCATGCTAAATGATAGCGCAAAAGCAGGTTGAAAACTGAGACTCAAACTCAACTGCAGGAACCAACATTGACACGCGTGTTCAATCATACATAGTTGTAGGTTCATCTCAAAACTCCTCATGGCAATCAAATCAAATAGTCTGACAGATGCATTAAGCATATGCTAACCTTGGAGAATAAGGCTCCATCCAACCAGTTTTGTCTAGGAAGTAAAAAATTGTGTTCTCTCTTCCTTGCCTAATTTAAAACATTAAATCTCTCTTAAACATTGGTGTACTGAAACATCATTTTGGAAAAAAATATAATATTACAGATTTAATAACTAAGCAAGTATGCACATTATTAAGAAATAGTCATTTCATTGCTAGAAATAATAGAATGTTTCACGTCAATTTGATGAGGTCAAAGTTTTCTTAAAATTTCGAAGGAAGCTCCACATAAATGTGGAAACAAAGAAGAGGATGATACCAGTAATAATGGCATACTTGAGACCAAGATTCACCAACAAATTTACTAGCAGCCCCGCAAATACAACCCCAAAGAAATTTGCGGATACAGCAGGCCAAAATGGCATATCAAGAATGGATGCTATAATGGCTCCTGACCATGCTCCCGTACCGGGAAAAGGAACAGCCACAAAAAGCATTAGACCAAGCCATTGAAACTCCTCCACAGGACCAGCCTTCTCTTTGGCGTTTTGAAAAAGCATGTCAAGAAATCGAGATGCAGAAGAGCTCCTTGCAGCCAGGAAAGATGCAAATTTTTTAAGGTAGAGTATAATGAAGGGCACAGGGACCATATTCCTACACCAATAGCATAAAGATTGCTTAATCAACTACATACTAATCACCACTTTTATCAAAATCAAAATAAGCAGGTGACACTGACAGGTCTTCAAGTTCGTACAAGACAAATCCATATCTTAATTTTTGAACATCATCATAAACATAAACTTAGGCACGGAGTAAGTAACATAAAATGTTCGTAAAGTAAGGTTCATATTCCTTTGATGTTACCATAAAGCAAACACATTCAGCCAACCAACACTAGAATTTCATGTAACGGAAAAAAACTAAACGAACAATTTGGTCCTTAAAATTATTAGTCATATTTAGCTTTAGTCTTGACTCTGACTCCTGAGTGCATGAGTTACTCCATAAAAATAATAAGTTTAGGGATGTAAAAAATGACTAACTAGTAAGTTGTAACTGACTTTGTTAATTCTGAAGATGCATTTACTAATTTCGGGGACTAAAACTAAATTGCTCTAATGATTCAGGACTGTTAAAATAATTAACGAAGAATGATTTAATAAAGAAAGGACTAACCCAAGAATGGATAAGAGAGTTAAAGGCACAGGCTTGAGTTGCATCCAGTAGCCAACAGGAATAGCCCCACGAAGCTCAAGAATAGGAAGCGTTGCCAGGCTAAAAACCACAAATTCATCAGGCCAGCCCAATTTCCTAAGCGCATTGGCAATCTTTAAGCCAAAGCTGGAGGCCTTAAGGGAGTCAACAGCAGCATTAGCATCCTTAGAAACAGCAAACCAAGCTAGGGACAGAGAAGCCCAGAAGAGGACCCACAAAGTGAATTTAATGGGTCTATCTTCAAAAATCATCAATCTATCAGTTTCATCGACACCATCCAAACATCCATCCGAAGAAGCTCTAATTTGGGTAAAGGAAGAAGGAAGCCTCAAATAGTGGGAATCTGGACTAGTGAAGGAGGAGTTTGATTTAGGAGGACATTGTAGGGCACTAACGATGAATGAACAGCGATTAGAAGATGGAATTCTGAAGTGGGATTTTCTAAAACAGAATGTGGATGTTAATGCCAAAGCAGAGGCAGCCATTAAAGGAATTACGGGTAAAAGAGCAAAAGAGGAATTAGTTTCAAGTAAGAAAAGGGTGGCTTAGAGCTCCAATGAAATGAGTAAGTGAGGTGTATCTGTCTACTAAGTAGACTAGGGATTTCATTCAATACAGCTATTTACAGTTCAGAGTTGAAGGACAAGGGAAATGACTCTGGGGTTTTAGGGTTGGATTGGATAGACACAATAAACGGAGGAGTTAACAATGCTGCATTGCTGTACTATGGGTATTTAATTTGCGTCTTAAAAGAAGTACTCCATGAATAAATTATAGATATTAAAATATAATTATATGTCTAACAATATAAATATTAATTTTAAATATTTTTTATTTATTTGATATAAGTAAATAAATAAGATATTTGATATATGATGTTAAATAATATATATTATTAAATAAAATTTTATATTTTTATTAATATTAAAATTATTATTTAATTTTAGTTTATAATAATTATATTATTTTTTTACTGTAAAATAATTTTGTATAATTATGTATAATATTTAAAAAAATGTATTGAATAAATATCAAATGTTAAATATTAGATAAATTATTTGATTATAAAATACCTAATATTTAATATATATATATTTTGAATATTTCAAATATTGAATAGTTTCATATATAAATATTAAAATTAATATATTTTTAGATATGATTAACATTCAGATATTAAATTTTTTTATTTAATATTAATAGATTAATATATTAAAAATATATATTTAAATATAATTAATTAATAAACAGATAAAATAATTAATACATATACTTAAAATTCTTGTTTTCAGGCCAAAAATTAAAAATACTTAAAATTCTTGTGTTCAAGAAGCGACTACCCATTGAGGGACGGCTTTTTCAATGGACTTGGGTAATGTAATTTTTTATATTTTTGTTATTAAATTTTTTAATTAAAATAAGTTACATAAGATTTTTTTAAAAAATAATTATAAGAAAATAAATTGTATAAATGTATTAATTTTTAATTAAAAATTTTAATAAAAATAAATAAAAATTATACCTAATTTTTTTTCTTCTTTACTAATGCTAAGTGGAATTTTAATTGAATGCGATTTGAATTAAATTTAATTTTTGAAATAAAAAATTCTCGAAGATAAAATTATTCGGTGCGGTTCTTGTTTAAGATAATGAGGATACAGTCATCTTCAGTCTCACTTCTAAATTATGCTCGTCCTTTGTGGTAACTAGAATGTTAATAAATATTTTAATTGTTAAACGCATCTCAATTGGATGAATTTTAATTCCATGGTTGCACCTAAATTGTTTGTTTGCTTGCCTAAATACATTAAAAAATTTCAAATAACAAATTTACTTTTAATTATTTTAAAATTATATATATAATTAAATAAAAATATCATTTGATAAATTTAATATATTTCAAGTTAAAAAATATAATTTAAAACAATAAAGTCAACTTTAAATTTATGTATTACATAAATGTTAAAGTTATAAGTAATTATAATATTTAACTATTTATTATGTACAAAATTAACAAATCATAAAATCATAAACAATAGTTAAGAATTAAGCACTATAACTAATAATTAGTTTTATATAATACTATATATATATATATCCACGTGATAATATCTATTAGTATTTAAGATTTATTTTAATACAATACATATGTTTAAATATTTAGAGTTATACAATGAGTATTAAAAAAATTAAACTACTAAATTCAATACATGTAGGAATAAGTTATTAATTTAATATTATATAAAGATAGCATCATAATTAAGATTCAAAACTTATATGCTTACTTAAAAATAGGATTAAGTCAATCTAGATTGGGTTAGTACTGTATTATTAGGTTAATAAAAAATTTAGTAGAGTAATATAGGTTAACAACAAGTTAATTATAAAATTAGTCTAAATAATTGACTTTGACCACTTTAATAGTTAGTTCATTGGATTATCGATCCATTCAACTAGATTAATTCAGGTCACAAAAGTATGATTTGAACATGACACATAAAAATGATTTTTTTAAAAAAAAAATTATATTACATTTGAATAATGCAAATTAAAATTACAATATAATAATATATCGTTTTCCCACCTAGCATACAATTTTCATTGTAGAATATTAATAGGGCCAAAGGCATAAAAGAAAAAAAAAAAAAGAGAGAGAGAGAGACTAGACAAAAACTATTTTAGGAGTAGTTAGTTCCAAAAACATCACTAAAAAAGGTTCAAATGAGATCCGACGGAAGCAAATTTAGAAGCTTTAATCCCCCAATTACGAGACTTTGGTTTGCAAAGTCAATCCACACACTGTTAATAAACATGATAGTTGAAGAATACATTATCCTTGTATCAATTACTAATAAAATCATGACGTACCAAATGTTTAATTAAGTTTTTTTTCAAATATCTAAAAGCTTAATATGAAATATTGAAGGAAACTAAAAATATTAAATATGACACAAGATGAATTGATTTTTATTTCTTTTTAATATTAAAGATTTAGATGTATAGTAAATGGTACATGTATTCAAGGGACGTGCTATCAAAAAAACTACAAGGAGATTATTCTTGTATTCTTTATTATCAGCAATAGGACGCAAAGGATCAATCCTCCATTCACCATCGACTATGAACTTGATCTGCAACACAATAAATAAATCATTAAAATGCCTATTACGTACGTATCTATTCAAAATTATTATTCCATGTATGTAACTTGCCTCGTATTTTCCAGGATACAAATACAGGCACACCGGAAAGATGCCTGTACTTGACTTCTCCATCTTTCTCTGCAATGTAATAATAATACTTGGTTATATATGGATATGGATATATATGTGCATAATACTATCTGTTACCCGAAAAGAAGCCATTCTGATTCTATTTACAGATAATATTTTATTCTGCTATGTTTGGCATTATATCATTACACACAAACCAAAACTGACAAAAAGAAAAACAAGATAATTTCATCAATGATTTCTTACTGATCTTTGTATTCTTAACCAATATGGCAGGCAGACTTATTTAATGAACAGATAGCAAGGTCGTGCTTACTCACGTTGGAGTGGTTTATTATTCCACATGCCCAACACTTTCAAGATAAAATGGTTAAAGCGCACTATCTAATGGAAGCTAGACAATGTGAGAGAATAACAATCTGGATATATAATTTGTGGTCTGGATTGATGTTACATTGGCATGCGTTCATAAACGCGTGACTTTCTCAAGGTTAAGATAGATGTTACATTAGGATGTTAAGATGGATGAGTGCCACCACGTAAGATCGTTTCGAAGCACCAATTTAGACAGATGGTATTGCATAATACCTAGGAGAAAGTAGGTAGAAAAAAGAAACTAATTGAAAATATTTGGAGAAAGAGGTCAGACCTGGGTGGACCAACCATCAAATGATCCTGCCAAAAGCACTTGTGAGGCTTTATTAGGCCAAAATACACAAGTGGTCCTAAGAAATTGACAAGTATCAATTCTCCTCCTCTATCTCAGCCTTGATCTTATTTTTCTTGAATTCCCAATCATCAGAAAGCTTCGGTAGATCATCAGAGGAGCTTTTTCTGGTCGTATTGAAGGGTATAAAGCAGGAGAGCAGGGTTAGTTTCACATCCTGATTCCTGAGTAGAGGCTTTCATTCTCATATAAACGTTAAATGTAATTGAAAGGGGCCATTTGTATAGAAAACATGTATCATCCGGTACTTGCATTTGCTCCTAGTAATTTTTATGAACCACTCAATACACACCCACACACATATGTTTACTCAGGCAGAGCATATGTGTTTTGAGATTTGAGAGAGAGATAACAAACAACAAAATGAAGGTTCCCAAATCCAAAGGAGGATCATAAATATATCAAGCCTCTCTGATTATCAATGTTAGATAGGTTGACTGGTAACTAGACATAGTATTATATTCATTTTTGTTTGGTACACTATTTATCTGTATTGAGAGATAAAATGGGATAACCGATTGTATCCTTTGTTGATTTCCCATGTTTGAGGCAAAGCATAACCAGGTAACAAACAACTTTGCATAAAAATATTGACTATTAGTTGGGCTAACTGCTTAGTGAGGCTAGTCGATCTGCTAATTAATTTCTTCAAGATTAATCACAGCCTTTACCAAATAAATAAGGTTTTACAATTTTAACACTAGTCTAAGACGCTTCAAATTATTAGCTGGTACCCATACAATTATACTTGGCAGACACCACAGTCAATTGGAGTTTGATTTTCCTTACTTCTGAAGTAAAACAGTTCATTGGGATGTTTAGGAACCCAGACAAATTTTAGCTTACGTTTGCTAGAAGTGATAGGAAGAGATACAATAAGTAAAGGATTTAAGAATATGAATGCTATTACTCCAATAATCAAGCATTCAACAACTCCAAAATTCATAAATCAAATTATTGCATATGCATGATGTATATATTAATAGAACCTAAGGTTTCAAGAGTATTTGAAGGTATTAATATATATATACACACTTACTGCATCTGTCGTGGTTTTACGGTGCCATTCTTCTTTTTCATCATTATTTTCAAGTGAAGTACTATCTTGTTTCTTTGTAAGTAGCAAGGCATTATTTCTGTGTTTCTCCAGTGGACTTAATATACCCTCGATGCCAGACTCCTGGGGCGGCTTTAGTTTCTCTGTTAGATAGAAGATAAGTATCAAAGTTATATTCAATTCATCCATTCGAAAATAGCAAAGAGGCAAACAGAAAGACTGTCGTTATGGATTAACAAAGGCACAAGTATTAAAATGCTCGAAAAATTCAAAATGTATATTGAGGCAGCTAGCTGGCTGAGAATGGTAAGCTGAAGAAGAAGAAGAATTAAGCCAAGAAAGTGAATTGCAATGCCCTGTATTTCATTATCATCATTATCCAAATCCCAATCATAAGCAAGCCAACCTGGTTTCTTAAGAATAGCGTGCAAGTCTTTCTTGGTAAGAAACGCTTCTGGGTTCTTGAAATTATTCATGAACTCCAACGTCTTGAAAGAATCCCATGGGCAGAGCGAAGCAGTAGTCTCCTCAACGGCAACAAGATTGAGAGGCTTGGACAATATTGGCCTCCTTCTATTCAATGAACGACGAAGGAGAAGGAGTGGGAGGAAGACGCAGGAGGGTGAGGCAATGCATGGTTGGTGAGTTGGTGTGCAGCTGCAAGAGCAACCCAAGTGTGACAGTTCAAACTAGCGCATATATGTTTTAGGCAAATGGAATTTTTAATTTGTTCCTTAAAATTTATTTAGAGTTAATTTTTTATATAAAATTTTGAATTCTTATAATTTGATATTATTTAAATTATTAATAAAAAATAATGATATAATATTACGTTTAAAAGAAAATATAAAGCTGCTAATAAAATTATTTATATTATATACAAAATTTTTATTAAAATTTTTATATTAAAGAATTTAATTTTCATATTAAATAATGATTAAATGAAAATAAAAATATTATAATTTAAAAATATATGTTATTGTTTAATATTTGAACATTGTTAAAATTTTATTGATACTTTTAAAATTTATTATTAAATGGTATATTACTATTTTTTATTAATAATTTGGATGACATTAGATTATGAGACGAAATCAATTATAATTTAAAATTTTAATAAAATAAAATTGAACGTAAAAAAAATTTTAAAGATAAAATTAAAAATTAATATAAAATTTTTTTAAAAAAATATTTTTACCAATATTTTATATAAAGTATTCTTTACTTTTAGTCAATTTCTTTTTATATAAAATACTTGTCCCATAAAATAAATCTAACAACTTAATTCAACGCAAGCAACCAACCCAACTCATAAGCTGTGTAGGAGATACGTTTTGTTTATATGAAGAGTAAACCCAGTAATCA
The DNA here is from genome assembly GCA_031216115.1 of Senna siamea. Classification (NCBI taxonomy): domain Eukaryota; kingdom Viridiplantae; phylum Streptophyta; class Magnoliopsida; order Fabales; family Fabaceae; genus Senna; species Senna siamea. The sequence goes on along the minus strand of CM062360.1, from coordinate 29,716,703 downwards.
CAAAAAGTTTAATACTGCAGGAGAACTGAATTTTTAGTACTCGCTATTTATTATTAGTCATGTTTTGATATTTATTAGTTAATATTTAGTTTTTAATTTATTTAAAATAAATTTTATCAATGTAAGTCTTCTAATTAATATTTAGTTTTTAATTTATTTAAAATAAATTTTATCAATAGGTCTCTTATTTATTAATAATGACTAATAATAAATAGAGAAATATTCTTGTAGTACTAAAATTTTATCTCATATCATAGGGTTTCATAGTTTTAAATTTTTAATTAATGAAGCTCTTAATTAAAAGCAAATTAAATAAGCAAAAAAGGGAGTGAAGAAAATGTTAGAAATGGTTGACACTCAAGAAGGAGGTGAATTGAATGTTTAAAAAACTTTTGGAAAATTTAAAATTAGCTCAAGTAAAAGTGTAGATAACTTTTCTTTTGATAGTAAAAGTAAAAAGTGATTCAATTAGATTAATTCAAAATAGAGCATCTAGAGCAGTATTATTAAGAAGGAGATTTTAGCAGCAATAATCAATTATGACAGTAAGATAAACTATTGAATAGTAAATACAAAAGATAATGTGCGAAAATTAAAGAAACACAAAGATTTATCCTGGTTTAACTTATCAACAAACCTACATCCAGTCTCCAAGCAACACTTGAGATTTTTTACTATTACCACAAGTTTAACAAAGACACTTGTGAGCCACTACAAATTATCTCTCTTTAATCTACTCAAGGAAAATTATTTCTTTGATATCTCTTAATTTAGAAGAAAGAAGTTAATCAACTCAGAAATTCTCTCAATCAGAGTAAATTTTATAGAAGAAGAACTATTGAAAATAATAGTAAGCAGAGCTCAAATAATTTTCAAAAGATAATTTTCATTCTATGTTTTTTTCTGTCTTTTGAGGCTTTCCAGAGGCTCTATATATAAAGTTTTTGCAAGAGAAAAGGTTAAAAATTCGCTCAGAAAACAAATCAGATGTAATCTTTACAAAAATAATTGTTTGTACTTAACCTGATGTCATTTCTGTAAACTGCAAGTTGATTGTTATGATATGCCAGTTGACTATTATGTTCTTAAATTCAAATTTTTCACAGTGCAGCATGCAATGGTCGACTAGTGCTCAGTTGACAGTTGACTAGTGACATTCTGAAAAGTTTATTTTTCAAACCAGTGTCATGGCAGTCAGCGGTTATTTCTTGGTAGTCAATTGGTGACTTTTTGGAGGGAAGAATTTTTCAAAACTGTAATGTGGTAGTCGACTGCTATACTCTGGCAGTCGATTGGTGATTTTCTAGAGGAAAGTATTTTTCAAAACTGTAATGTGGCAGTCGGCTACTATACTCTATCAGTCAATTGTTGTGCCTCCAGTGTAAGTTTTTCAGCTGCCAATAGTCTATCAGTCAACTATTTATTTCTAGCGGTCGACTGGTAGCTTTTTGTTAGTTATCAGTCGACTGTTAGGTTCATGACAGTCGACTGATGACATTTTGTTTACAATTTTTAAGACTCTACATTTACCACTTAACTTTTACATTGTGCAAGCCGATCACTAGGTAAAAGTTTTGTCTTTTGAGTGAAAAATTTACTTTGAAAAAGTCACTTAAAATTTGGAAAGTAATCGCAAAAGTTTGGAAAATATTTTTGAACTCGAGTTTCTATTATGTCCTTACAATTTCAAGTCTAGTTTCTTATCTAGTTTTTTGATCTCCTTGAATTGCCTTGATGAGCCTTTGGACTTAATTTTCCTAAAATTCAATTTGTTTAAAAATGTCTTTAGTCAAATGCTCAATGGGTCAACAAAAAAGCTTTTATTAATTGATTTTGGATCCTTGCTTGACACTTTTTGTCCTCACTAATTTTTTTCGTTGTTAAAATTTTTTGCAACAAAAAGTATTACTACTATAATTTTTTTTAAATTAATTATTTTTTAAAAAATTATAATAACAGTAATTTTCGTTTGGAGATAAAGTTTGTTGGGAATTAAATGAAATGTAAATGTGAATATAAATGTAAATATTTAAAAAGGGATGTAATTAATGCAGTTGTTAAAAGCAAAGAAACAAATACAGGAGTGAAGTTTGTTGAGAATTGAGGGGTGGCCCATGGCCCCATACCCTTGAGTCCCAGATTAACTTTTGAGATAGATTAAGCGTTACAGTGATGAGTGAGGACAATACATATTTAACATTTTGGGGTTGAAACTTGAAATTGACTTGAATCACATGGGAAAGCTCTACAGTCTGCACCTTTAATTCCAGATCCAAGGATGAAATCCAGCAACTCAACGGCAGTTTTCATTCAAACCCAAACAAACATAAGGCCTTTGTTGCGTAATTTTAATATATGTGTAATCACTTAAAATGGATTGGAACTTCATCTTAATTCAACGCCACCTTAATTTCTTAAAACATAAAATTTAAACTAATATTTTTTTTTCTTTTTGAATTTTTTAACCTCTCATTTCATTAAAAGAAAGAGACAGATGTAAAGTCAAATTACAATTTAAACATTTTATATTTAAAATAGAAAGAATAAATTTTTTAATATTCTTTGAAATACAGACATGGCTATAAAGATTAGAACTCCCAAACAAGGCGAAAACAAGTGGAGGAACAAAATATTGGAGTAATGAGAAGAGAGGTAAAGGTTGAGTGCTGATTAGCAGCAGCAGAGAAGGGAATTCTAGCTGTTGCTCCATATCAATCAATCGTCTATCTCACTACAAAAGAAATTGCTCCATCAACAAATCCCTCTTCAGTTAAACATAGGTACGCAGAGAATATATAGTTGATGACAAGAATATATAATTGTTCGCAGTACTGTTGTTAAGTTTTGAGGTATATATATATTTATGCTCAGCTCCTTAATCTTGCATAGAAGAAGGCAGTAGTTGTTTTGTGCGTATAAGTATTTGCTGAGTTTAATTTGTCTTGTTGGGAGAAAACTCATATTTTCTTGTTTCTTCAACTTGTATGGGATCGGAACACAAGCACCGCACGTACCCAACCCAACTTGAGATTAGACATTTTGGTTGATGGCCATTTTAATTTCAAACACATGTTTTTTGGTTTTGTTTGGATATTCTATATTTCAAACATTCTTAAGTTAACCCATCTCACTCTCACATCACCCATGATTTCAGTTCAGAATAACTATCTATCTATCTTATGCTGTAAACGTTCATGAATCATATTCAAGACTCATCACCCACATGAAGATTCTCATCTCACCACCCACCAGTCTATAATATTATATTATATATCCAACTGCCACCTAATTGCACATATTCTATTCAAGTGTTAATTGTAAATAACACCACATACTTACACTAATTAACCTCTTCATATTTGTTTTAGACTTTTGCACTTTTGCATCCTCCTCCACTCCACCCCTTTCTAACTCTCCAACCATTCTCTCAAAATATATCATTAAACTCTCTCACTTTACGACTAACTCTTTTTTTTTATTGAGAATTTTTAGAGATTGTTTGGTACACGAATAAATTTTTTAATTTTAAAAATTATATTTTTTGTTTACTTAAAATATTTTTGAGAATATTTTTTAATATCTTATGCTATGAGAATATAAGATTTATAACGTTGATTGCTATCCACCAATTTTTTAACCTAATTCTTTATTATTGAATCATTTTAATGTTATATAATTAATATTAATAAAATTATTTTATGAAAATCTTATATTAATAGCTATAACTCTTACGAGCTTGGATTTTTAATTTTTTATAATTTTTTTCTTTTAGATTTAGAGTATCTTAAGATTATGTTGGAGGGAGAATTAATTTTTTTAATACATAATTAAATAGTAAGATAAAGATTTTTTTAATATTTAAAATTTACATTTATATCTTTTTCCTGCTATTTGATTTAATTCATATTTATTTATTTAATCAAACATATCTAATTTATCGAATATTTTTTTGTCTCAATCAAACTAATCTAAATTAAATTTGGTCAATTTAAATTAAATTTAATTGTTAAATTTTGAAAAGAAATAATCTTATAAAATTTTAAATTTTAAAAGTACTTTTTTTAAAATTTCAACTATGATAAATATAAATTTTTAACAATAAAATTAACATTAAAATTAATTTAAAATAATTTTAAAATAAATTAAATCATAAATAAATCATAATAAGGTAGGGTTAAGTTTTAAAAAGATAATTTAATAATTTTACTAATATAAAAATATTTTCATGTCATAGAAATATAACATTATTATTTTTTTAAAAATAAAAATTTATAAAAATATGAGAATATTTTATTTTTAAATTTTATTTTAATTTATGTTACCAAACATGAGATTACAATACTCTGAACTTCTTATTCTAAATTTTTTTTAAATCGTGTGCTGAACACCTCTTTAATTTTATCCTTTAACATATACTGTTACAATTTTCTTGGATTCCATGTAGAGATGTAAACTTCCTTAACTTTCTTTTTGGCCAGACATTTATATAAATTGTTATGTTTTGCTTTACGAATTTAATTTCTGTCTAGCTAAGTATACCAAAAAGGCCCACAATGTTTCTTGAGCCATTCATTGCATTTGCATGCATCCCCATGTATAAAACCAAACATTAATTGCTTCTTATTCTTCTTTAAATTAGTCCATTCAATGAGTTACAGAACCTGACACGCCAAATTCTTTGTTTTACTATTAGTTAAAAATATTTTTAATATTACTTAAATAGTTAAATTGGAAAAGCTAGTGCATTAGTCTTGGCTTTTAAGTGTAGAAAAAATGTGGCAGTGTGGTAAAAATGGTTGCGATTCGGTTTATTTCGATTTTGGGATAAAGAATGTACAAGTTTTGATATCTTAATTCAATTTTGGAATTAAGACTTTAGATACAAATTTAAAAATCTGCACCATTTCTAATTCAAACTCCGAATATGACTTTTCAAAAGTGCAGCGAATTGTGAAGGACTGTATAGTGCTTGCCAAAGAAACTTACAAACTAGTAAAAAAAATCCACAGAGAATTTTCCTTATCAACTTTAAGACAAATGATATATATGTCGTTAAACTTTGTTTTAAATCACATGCTGTTAAATTTAGTAGAAAAAATTAATTTTTTAAAATATATTGAAGTAATATTTAAATTTCTATTAAAAAATATTTACATTTAATATTTAACTTGTTAAATGGGTAAGTTTGAGGAATGAAAATTTGATTCATTTAAAAATGAACTTAAATGAATAAGAGGTGGCGAGGTGCCTTGCCAAAAATTAGAAAAAATTAAAAATAATATAAATTAATTTAAAATAAATATAAATGTATAAATTTAAGTTAATTTTATCTATTACATCACTATTTTATTTTTAAAATATGAATACAAATTTAATTGAAGAACAAATTTAATAAAAAATTAATTTAATGTGAATATAATACTAATTTTTAAAATAGATACATTAATGTAGACATATTATTTTATCATAATAAATTAGTAAAAAAATAACAATATTACTTTTCATTTGTATTTAAAAATAATTTAAAATATTAAAAAAACCCTTGGGCCAAAACAACACAGATTTTACTAAATGAGGTGGACTCATTTAACGTCCAGTCCATAATAAGTTGATGTGCATCAAACTAGCTCATTTAATATTATTATTGATAGTATTTTAAATAAAATTGTTTATAATAAAAATACATATCAGAAAAAAAAAACATAGAATGATGAGAATAATTTTGGAAAGAATAAAGATTAAAAAGTGAAAATCCTTTTATTTGATTTGAGAATTCAAAAATAAAGAAATAGAAAAAGGAAAGAATATTTTATTTAAATTTTATAAATCATTGTTTTGTCAATTTTATAAAGGTTATTTTTTTAAAAAATAGGAAGAAGGTAAAGAAAGGAAAAGAGTTTAATTATAACAGTTTAGGTAAGTAGGTATAAAATTTTAAAGGTATTTTTATTTTCATTATTGCTGCATTTTTACCTCCGACTTTTTTTTTTCACTTTCCAATTTGTGCTCAAGCATTATTGACACTCCCATGACTCCCAACTAATTGCGTACCAAATTCGCAGGGGCAACAGGTCTTAAGAAGTTAAGAGAACATATAATAATTAAAGCATATTTGGCATAGAAAATGGCCAGAGTTTTAATCTAAATTAAAAAAGAAAAACTTAACGAAAATTAAACCCAGCACATATTGATGGATGTAATTTGCATTGAAATCAATTATGGCAAAGCATATTGATAAGAGTACAAACGTAAGTGTTCCTGAAATTGAGGCCATATATGTATTGCTTTTATCCACTATTGTTGAGTTGAGAGTAGTGGACTACATAAGCTTAGCTCCCAATTTGGATGCTTAAAAGAGGGAATTACAATTTGTAGGTATGCAGAGAGGAGATGGTAGAGTAGAGTAGAGTGATTCGGAGAAAAGCAAAATGGAAGGGGAAATAGAGAGAGAAGAGAGAAGGTGCAACAATGGGAGTTCAAGAATGATCAGTGGGGAAGAACATGAAGATGGGATGGGTTCATCATCAAATTCAAATTCAAATGGAAGCAAACCGGGATGGAAGGCGATGCCTTACATCTTAGGAAATGAGACAATAGAAAGGATAGCGACGTATGGGATGGGAGCCAACTTCATGGTGTTTCTATTGAGAGTGTTCAATTTGGGTCAGGTTGGTGCTGCCAATGTTATTAGCATATGGCATGGGTCCAGCAATTTCATACCAATCCTTGGTGCCTTCCTTGCTGATTCTTATCTCGGAAAATTTAGAACCATTGCTTTCGCGTCCTTTGCTACTCTTCTGGTATCTATCTATCTATCCGTGCCCCTTTTCTTTCCAGATTTTGTTTCTTGAGTGCACACCGGACAGGCACACACAGACTAATTGTTAGGTTTGATTGATCATTGATCAGGGCATAGTGATACTAGTACTAACAGCTTGGCTGCCACAATTCCATCCTCCAACATCCACTTCGCCCACCACCCTCCAGCTTGCCATATTAATGTCGGGCCTCTCCTGCTTGGCCATTGGCACAGGTGGAATCAGACCCTGCAGCATTCCCTTTGCCATTGATCAATTTGACACAACCTCTGCACAGGGAAGAAAAGGAGTCACCAGATTCTACAATTGGTACTATACCACCCAGACTCTGGTTCAGCTCTTCAATATGACGCTAGTGGTTTACATCCAAAACAAGAACTGGGTCTTTGGTTTTGGCCTTCTAGCTCTTCTCATGTCTTGTGCTATCATATTGTTTTTTGCTGGCACAAGAGTTTATTGTCACATTCCACCACAGGGAAGCTTGCTCTCTGGTATTGCTCAAGTGTTGGCTGCAGCTTACAGGAAGAGAAGACTGGAATGCCCACCAATTAATCAACTTCAACAGGAAGCACATGTTTACTATGATCCTCCACTCAAGGAGAACAGAACAATCAAGATGCCATTAACCAAACAACTTGAGTAATGTCCTCAAATCTTCCATCCATACTTGATTCTTTTTTGGTAGGTAGCCACATATTCAAAGTTAGTATTTGATTTGATAGGTGGTTAAACAAAGCTGCACTGGTACAAGAGAATGAAGTGAACGCAGAGGGTTTGGCTACAAATTCATGGAGGCTTTGCAGCATCCAGCAAGTAGAAGAAGTGAAGTGCTTGATGAAGTTAATCCCCATCTGGGCATCTGGAATCTTGTCTGGTATTCCCGTGTTTCAGCAAGGAACTTTTCCTGTGTCACAAGCCTTGAAAATGGACAGGCACCTTGGGCATCACTTTCAAATGCCTGCTGCATCAATCAGTGTGGTAGCCCTACTCACCATAGGCATATGGCTTCCCTGCTATGACTTGTTTATACAACCAGCTCTTGCAAAACTGACCAAACGAGAACAAGGCCTGACAAGCCTTCACAAGATTGTGCTTGGCAACATCTTTTCAATTCTTACAATGGTAAGTCTTGAGAATGAGGCTTACAGAGTTAGACGACAGACAATTTGATGTTGATGAATGATTTTATTCATGTATTGTTTAGCAGATAAGTGCGGGATCAGTAGAGGGAAAAAGAAGAGCATGGGCTGTGTCGGATGGTGGAGCTGATGGGAGTGCACCAATGTCTGTGTTGTGGTTGGCTCCTCAGTACGCTCTATTGGGATTGTGTGAAGTGTTCAGCACTATAGGACAAATAGAGTTCTATAACAGTGAATCTCCAGAGCACATGAAGAGCATAGCAAACTCTCTAATATCTCTGGTAGGGGCTTTCTCCACTTACGCAGGAGCCTTGGTGATGAACCTTGTGCAAAGGCTCACACACAAGCATGCCACAACAGATTGGCTCAACGATGACATCGACAAAGGAAGACTGGATTACTACTACTTCCTCATTGCAGGATTGGCATCTCTTAATCTTGTCTACCTCCTCCTTTGTGCTAAACGCTACCGTTACAAGTCCACTACCGCCAAATCACAAGTTTTAGATACACCTTCATCACTCCTATCTACCTAGCTAGATACCCAAGTCATGGTTATGTATGTAATACATACATGCATACCTAAATAAATATATAGGAGTTGCAGAGTTTTTACTAGCAAGTTGTGTATTTTGTTTGACTATCTGGTCTCTGGTTTTAATTATATATTCAAATTAAAGGCTAGTATTTTTCTAGTCTATATCTAAACGTATTGGACAAATTAAGTTTCCTCTCAACGTTTCTACTACTTGAAAAAATCTTTTCCAAATCTTATTGATGCATTATTAGTTATGTTATATATCGGGGTATTAGTCAAACTCAGTTTTTTTGGTGCTACTAGAAATTTTTTTGGGCGGCTAAACTCAGTTTGAAGCATGCCCGTCATTGGATTTTATATTTCAGCTCCTCAAAAATTAAAGAAATCAAGTCCATGACTCGCAGATTTCAACTCACCACATAACACAATCCCTTATAATTATGCGACTCAAACATTTACTCATTAGGTTAAATTATTCTTTGTAATTTTATAGTTTCACTTAATTTTTAATTAAGCTTTTATAATTTAAAAATTTGTAATTAAATTCTTATAATTTAACAAAAATTTTAAATTACTCTACGTTGTTAAATTTTTATTAAAATTATATTAAATTTTTTTAATATTGTCAATATATAGTATCTTAATATTATAAATATGTATGATTTATGTCTATAAATAAAAAATAAATTACATATATGAAATCACATACAATTTATGTTAGATAATATGAATAGAATGACTTAAATTAAATATAGTCAAAATATTAAGATGATATATAATTAGTATATAATCAAAATTTAATAAATTTTTGACAAAAATTTAAATTTAGGGATTAATTTAAGAAATTATTAAATTATAAGGACCTAATTAAAAATTAAGTGAAATTATAAATATTATATGAATAATTTAGCCTACTTATTACTAATTGAGCCACTCTATATGTCCCATCATTATTATGAGAAATTGTTATATATTTTTATAATACGTTTAAAACTTGGAAAGTTTATTATCTGAGCGATATTAGTAACAAGTAGATAATGAATAATTTCTAACTAATTGTTTTAAAATAATTTAAAGTTCTTTTACATTGATTTCAAGTAAATTAGACTAATTTTTTTGCGACATAATTAAATTATATATGATATTCCTTTGTTTAAAAAATTATATCCCACTCTTTTGATCTTTGATATATATTACAAAAATCTCCACTTCTATTTATTTTTTTACTGATATAATTAAGTTTTTCTACACAATATAAAATCGTGGTTTATTCTTAATATGATAGTAAATATATAGTTAAGTTAATATTAAGTTTTTAACCTTAGTCTGTAATTTTATTTTCAATATGATAGTAGTTAATTAAGTAAATTTAATTTTGAATAAACATAAATTATGCTTAAAGTTAAATCTATTAATGACAAAAGAAAATAGATGAGAGGCTTTCGCAATAAATACCAAATGTACGAAACTTACGTTGAATATAATTTGAAACAAGAAAAATATTAGATGTAATTTAGTTAAACTTGAGATAGTAATATAGCATAATTAATAGTGTAATTTAGTCTTAGATTTTTAAGTTCACTTAATTTTAAAATGGCTTAAATACACTTTTGGTCCTTCTAATTTTATAAAAGTTTTATAAATTTAGCCCTCTTAGTTTAGAACAAATTAACCATCTTACTTGGTAAAGAGAAAAATATAATTTAACATGTTATGTTATGTTATTGATATTTTACTTTGGTATGATTTTATGAAACCTTGGTGTGATAAACGGCGTTTGTAGTAATATACCAAATATAAATATGTTAGATATTGAATGACATTTAAGATAGTATTGATTGAGAAAATAAAGGATGCAAGAGATGAGAGAGTTTGAGAGAGGTGATCACTCGTGCCCAAATGAAGGTACACCTTGGAGTTTTGGTTGTTACATTTTTTTCAGATTTAATATAATATTAAATAAACTTTTTTTAAAATTTATTAAAAATAAATAAAGTTATTATTTTTTATTGTATATATTTATTTCAAAATAATAAATTATTTTTTTCTTTTACTTAAAGAATTTATATTTTAAAATTATCTTAATTAATAAAAAAATAAGTTTAATTTTTTTTAAACTAAAAATGATAAGTATTATTTAATGAAACTTTCAGAAAATGAATGTAATTTACATAGAGGTCATAGTTATAGTTGGCGTGGCAAAAAAAATAAACGTGTACCTGCCACCACTATTGTATCATTCATATTATTTTGTCGGTGTGCACATAAATGAAGGCGCAGTGTGGTATGCGTGACGTGAATGTGAGTGTGAGTGTGCTTTCTCCTTAATTGGTTCCAAACCCCAAAGCAAACGGCTTTCATTTGTATTAAATATTTTGTTAACAAAAAGAATGCATATATAGCTTTAGCGCAGGTAGGCAGTGTAGGCGTAGAGTGAGGAAGAGGAAGAGAGACAATGTGGTTGGCAGCAGAGGCAGAGTGTGCAGCCACAAGTTACCACCAGAAGAAGCCTGGAGGATGGAAGGCCATGCCTTATATTCTAGGTCTCCGTCTCTCTCTTTCTATATATTATATTATATATCTCTTAATTTCATTTTCTCTCTGCAGGGAATGAAACGTTTGAGAGGCTGGCAGTATTTGGGTTGTTTGCGAACTTTGTGGTGTACTTGAGAAGAGAACTTCATGTGGACCAATTCTGGGCAGCAAATATCATGAGCATATGGTTTGGAGTCTCCAACTTTGGACCTTTGATCGGTGCCTTCATTTCAGATGCCTATTTGGGTCGCTTCAGAACCATCGCTTTTGCTTCCTTTTCTGCTCTTCTGGTATATATACATATATATGTATTTTAATTTGCACATAAGTGATAATGTACATATATAATTTAACCAGAAAATATGTGATTCAATAACACAGGGAATGATGGTTGTGACATTAACAGCGTGGTTACCGGAATTACACCCTCCACCATGCACTCCTCATCAAGCACAAGTGAAGCAATGTGTGAAAGCCAGCAGCAGCCATCTTGGCGTTCTGTTTATGGGACTTTTGTTGTTATCCATAGGCTCTTCTGGTATAAGGCCATGCAGTATCCCATTTGGGATGGACCAGTTTGACGCCTCCACTGAGGAAGGGAGAAAAGGGATCAATAGCTTCTTCAATTGGTACTACACCACTTTCTCTGCGGTGCTCTTGTTCACTCAAACTCTGCTAGTTTATATTCAGGACTCTGTTAGTTGGAAGGTGGGCTTTGGGATCCCTACTCTCTGCATGTTCTTTGCTATCCTTATGTTCTTTGTGGGTACCAGAATTTATGTGCATGTAAAGCCTCAAGGAAGTATCTTTTCTGGTCTTGCTCAAGTTCTTGTTGCTGCTTATAGAAAGAGAAGAGTTGAGCTTCCATGTTATGATCATCATGAACAAGACATCAAGGTACACGAGGTTTTCTATGATCCTCCATTGAAGAGGGATACTAGTGTTTCGTCAAAGCTTCCTTTGACCACACAATTTAGGTATCAATATTTATAGCAAATTAATTAGTTTGTTTACTTTAGAGCGATGGATTTCACATTTTACACCAACCAATTAACCACTTGTTTTTGTTAGCGTGTTAAACAAAGCAGCTGTATTAATGGAGGGGGAGATAAACCCAGATGGAAGCAGAAGAAAGAAATGGAGGATAGCCAGCATACAGCAAGTAGAAGAAGTGAAATGCGTGGCTAGAATCTTCCCAATCTGGGCAGGTGGCATCCTCACTCTCTCCTCCATCTTACACCAAACAACCTTCACTGTCTCTCAAGCCTTAAACATGGACACACACTTGGGACCTCACTTCCAAATCCCCCCAGGTTCCCTCCAGGTCATCTCCTTCCTCACCATCACTATCTGGGTCCCACTCTACGACCGCCTCATCGTACCCGCGCTTCGCAAACTCACCCACCACGAAACCGGCATCACCATGCTGCAGAGAATCGGAATCGGCATGGTGTTCTCTGTTTTATCCATGTTGGTGGCTGGGGTGGTGGAGAAAGCCAGAAGGGACTCCGCCAACTCCAAGTCGGAAGCATCCATGTCGGTCATGTGGCTGGCTCCTCAGTTGTTGCTCATGGGTCTGTGTGAGGCGTTTAACATAATTGGACAGATTGAGTTTTTCAATAGGCAGTTTCCGGAACACATGAGGAGCCTTGCCAATTCCTTGGTGTCTTGTTCCTTTGGGATGGCTAGTTATGTGAACAGCTTGATGGTTACCACCGTGCATTATACCAGCACCACGCCGGACCATCCTGATTGGCTGGCCAATGATTTGAATGTTGGCAGGTTGGATTACTTCTATTTGCTGAATGCCGGGATTGGCATTCTCAACTTGCTTTATTTTCTATTTGCTGCTACCAGGTATCGCTATAACCAAACTTTGGAGCTTCAACATGATGCTCATCCTGATGCCCACTCTTGTTAACTCCACCCTAGGTTATTGCTGTTTAATGTTTCAGTTTATGTCACAACATCCATGTGTAATATGTAAATTGAAATCACAGATTTGGTAAATTAATATTTTGTTATTTCAAGTTGCTCCTTCTAGTTTCCTAAATTTTTCACGTGAGATGGTTTAATATAATATATAATAGATCAACTTAATTAATCAAACCAATTAAAATTGATTTAGCACATAACACAAATAAAAATTAAAAATTAAAAACTCTATTTTAATCATTGACAGATGTAATAATTTTTAATTTAATTATTTATAAATTATTTTTATCAATTTTATAACTTTTAATTTAATTTTTTAAAAATAAAAATACTTTTAATATTAATTTTTTATAATAACCGTATTCATGTATTAAACGTCTCACAGGTCTATTTGTGAGTTCCATCTTCACACTCGCATTAGAGTCTTGGGTGTTGCTAAATAACATGCAGGGTTCGCATTTTCACTTCGTTCATTCTTCTTCTGCGCACTAAACCATAGACTTGTGAGTTCCATCTTCACACTCACGTTCCCTGACTGCCATTAACTTCTCTCTCTTCAATTCCTCTAATGGATCCTTCGTCTTCCACCCCAGCGTCGTCTCTTCACCTGGCAATGGCTGCTTTACTCGGTGCTTCTCTGATGGCCATCTCCGCCTTCTATATCCACAAGCGCACTGTCGACCAGGTACTCCACCGTCTCATCGACATACGCCGCACTCCTTCTCGCTCTTCCCACGACCGCCTCCGCTCCGGCGAACTCGAACAAGAGGACGACTCGGATCACGACAACGACGACAGAGGCGATCTTCGAACGGGTTATGGTTCCGACGCCGGAGGAACTACTATCGATCGTAGTAAGCATACGAGGAGTTTGTCGAGGTCCATGGACGAGAACGTGCTTCCAAGTTATAGAATTTCGGGTTCGTTACCAAATGTGGCTTCTAGTTCTACGACTGATTGGTTTAGTGATCAGTCAGTGGGTTATTCAGCTCAGGGCCTTGCTTCGTCGCTCGGTAATCTCAAATTCCTCCCCCCAAGGCTTCCTCCTCTTCCAATGGATCCAAGGGATGGTATGTACTGTACTCAAATTATTGCTTAAGCTCCTCTACCTCTGAATGAATCTTGGAATTGCATGTCAGGAAAAAAAAATTTTATAATTATAGAAATTGTTCGACATCCAATGTTGGAGTTATGATTTCAGTGGAGTCCAAGTCATTTTAAATTGACGTTTGACTTAGTTTTTGTCTTATGTTTTTGGTGTTTATAGAAGGAATAGCATCTATTGGCAGACTCAAGACTCCAAGGTCTCCGAGCCGAAATACCTTCGAAAGTGTTGAAGATTCTGATGAGGAAGGACGACACCTTGCAAATGACGATGACATTCACTTTGCATATAAGAATGTAGCCTCGTTAAATTCAAATAATTGCGTGAGAACATTTTTCTTTGTCTGCCTCTTTAGTCTTTAGTCTTTACTGTTAGGATATACTTAATGCTGTTTGTCAATCAACCATAGCCTGACGTTGATTCTTTTATTTTTCTTCCGTAATAATAGTGAATATGCCTTCCGGTCTTGAGCTCTGCCTCTGGAATTTTTACTTGTTATTTATCAAGATAGTTCTCACGATAGTTAACACCTATTAAATTTCAAAACATGAGGCTTCTTTTTCTGATTTGATAATTTTCCATTTTCTTCCTCTCCAAGCCTTTCTTGCTTTCAGAATAATATTAATTCTATAATTCCATATCACTGGTTTTAACTGGTTCACGATGTTGTTGCAGGCAGTAAGTTCAAACCTATACAAATTTTCTGCTGTTCCATTTAGTGGTGATGATGCAAACCGTGCTAGAAATAAGATGTATAGGGATATTTCAAAAAAAACAAAAGCCAGCATACATATGCAGAATTATGGAAAGATAGATTCAGCTTCCTCTTCACCATACATAGCTGCGAATGATTCAGCTTTAGCTTCACCATACTTTGCTGGGAAAGATTCAGCTTCAGCTTCACCTTACTTAGCTGGGAATGATTACACATTTTTCAATGCTGTTAGAAACACAGCGCAAGGTATATTCACATTTCTATTATATAAATTTCAAGGGCATCTGTCTTCTAATTTCTTTTTTTCTATATTCTTTACATGTTAGATAATTTTTATCTATTTCTGGGCGTTATATTATGTGTTTCATCACTCTTCTGACTCTATTTCCTTCCAACTTCTTGACGTAACATGCAGATTTGCATGTTATGTTAAACTCCAGTGACTGCGATTTTCTTCTACTTTAATGACTTGATGCATCTTTACCTTTTTTTTCAAAAAATACTTTCAGAGTCAACAAACTTGGAAGAAGAGGATGTATGCAAGATGATTCGTGAATGCTTAGATTTGCGTAAGAAATATGTTTACAGGGAAAAGGTTTCTCCATGGAAGGTGGAGCATGTGGAAAAATCTACTTTATCAAAGAAATTTGATCCATTTCATTTTGAACCAGTTGAAGCAACAGCAGTAAGTTTGTTACTCGTACATTATGGATCCATCCAAGATACTTTACTTTATGCTTTATGTGAAATCTGTGTTAGTTCTTGGCAGTTAATTGTGTTCTGAAGTGTTATTTTGATATTGCTATAATTCTGGTGTTTCAAGCAGCACCACTTTAGGATGGAAGATGGAGTCATACATGTTTATGCAAGTAAAAATGGTAAGAACCGAAGGTGGTACATAAAAGGGTCTTTTTAAGATATAATAAAAAATTTCATTTTTATTATTAGTTTGTTAAGTACAACGCGAATTGAGCTTTCCATGAAACTGCACGCAGACACTGAAGAGCTCTTCCCCGTAGCAAGCTCAACAACATTTTTTACTGATATGCATTACATTCTCAAAGTTATGTCCAATGGCAATGTTCGTTCTGCATGCAACCATAGGCTGCGTTTTCTTGAGGAGGTCCTTTTTCTTTTTTTAATTTTAAAGTATTTTTTAGATTATTTATTTGTTTCTGCTTTTGGCATTTGTTTACAACACATGTCTCATCTTTATACAGAAATTCCGCCTTCATCTGTTACTAAATGCAGATAGGGAGTTCCTCGCCCAGAAGAGTGCACCACACCGAGATTTTTACAACATCAGAAAAGTTGATACCCATATCCATCATTCTGCTTGCATGCATCAGAAGCAACTCCTGCGTTTCATCAAGTCAAAACTAAGAAAAGAACCTGATGAGGTGGGGACTGATTTCGTCTTTTTTTTTTTCTGGTGTGCTTTGAGGTTTCACATAGTTTTCTGCGAGCCTTGATGTTGTTAGCTGTTTTCCCCCTTACGCTGTTTTTATTTCGCAGATTGTTAGTGCTTCTTATTTACACATTAAACTTATTCTGGCAGGTTGTTATATTTAGGGATGGAAAGTATATGACACTAAAGGAAGTGTTTGAGAGTTTGGATTTGACGGGGTATTCATTATTATTCCTCTACTAATTTTTCTTATCTTTTCTGTTTTTTGGTCACCAGGAGTGAAGGCTTTGTACATTCGTGTGCTTTCATTTCTGCATTTTGTCTAATAGAGGTGATTGAAATGCAGGTATGATCTAAATGTTGATTTATTGGACGTTCATGCAGATAAGACAACCTTTCATAGATTTGACAAATTCAACCTAAAGTACAATCCCTGCGGACAGAGCAGGCTCAGGGAGATATTCTTAAAGCAGGATAATCTTATCCAAGGTTTGTTTGAAATAAGAATGATAGCAATTAATTACTTGCTTAAATTTTAGTAAGCACAAATTATAGTCAGATGCACTGGTCCATGCTCTGAGAATGGACATAAGCTAATTACACCAAAATAAATAGGAAGGTTCCTGGCAGAAGTAACCAAGGAAGTTCTGTCAGATCTTGAAGCAAGCAAATTTCAGGTTCTTTTTTTGTTTTTTTTTGCTTGTGGGATAACAAATATCAGGTTTCTACTTTTTATTGGATATATCCACATTAATCCTTCACATCTTAATGTTTTTGTGTTATATACATATATTTTCAGATGGCTGAGTACAGGATTTCCATTTATGGAAGAAAACAGAGTGAATGGGATCAGCTGGCGAGTTGGATTGTTAACAATGGTCTTTACAGTGAGAATGCTGTATGGCTAATCCAGGTAGCTTTATATTCTTGCTTTGCTTCTGCTCTAGCAGCCTCTTTTTTTTTTTCCCCCCTTTACTTCTGAAGTTGGTGTTCCTGCTTTGGTTTAAGTTTTAGGACCTCTCTAATTTTCTGCTTGAAATTGCTCTAGGCAGTGGTGCAGTAATAAAAAATTTCATGAAATAACTCCTTATAGACGATGAACCTTTCTTCTCACATAATATGAGATCCCTAATCCCTGCTATATTAAACATGATATGAATTATAATTTTGTTGTCTTTACAAAATATATGGTTAACTTACTAGTTTCAAAACCTTAGGAATTGTATTTTGTGCAGAATGCCACAAACTCTGGGATGGATGATGTTACTTGTGTTATCAATAACGCACCAATGTTGCCATTATCAATCATCTTTCCCTCTCTGTGGATGGGTTTTCTACTTTATCCTTTTTTATTACTCTTCAGCGAGTACAGCTGTTGTTAACTGCTAAGCAAATGTTGCTTGTTGTCAGCATGATTGTTCACCTTATTTCCCTTAGCTTTTGTCTTTGTTCGTGTTGGTGTCAGAGAGGATCTTCTAGGTTTAAGAGACTTCCTTTCCATAGTTACACCCCTTCAACTTCTTCATCTATACATTAGTTCTCCTTTTGCAACAAAATATACAAGCATTCTTATAATGAAATAAATTCTTATCGTTATTCCATATTTTGAGAATCTACTTAAATTTCTTTTCTAATTCCATTTTATCTAGCTTTCAATTAATGTTATCTAAATAGAATTTGTATTAAAGGAGAGAGATGAAGGAGAATGGAGGAAGATGCCAATTTTGTACCTCTAAAAGTCCACTCTTTGGGACCAAAATTTTGTATTACATACAACTGTAAATTCATTAGAAAATATATGTCTTTTTGATTAATATCTCTGCTCTATGGCTTAAGCAGTAGCTTAGGGTATTAAGCAAATGATTAACTTATAAACCACTTGACATTATTTGTAACTCTAGAATTTGTGCATGTTACGAGTGTGATGTGTATGTTGCATGCCAATGAGATAGATCCTTACACAGAACTTATCATACAATTCTTTCTGCAAGAAAATAATTTTTTATTTTAAATTAGATAAAAAGGTAGAAACATTTGTAGAAATAACCTTTGACCTCTTTTTACATGTGTTGGGCTTTGCTGTAGATTTCATTCAAAATTTTCCTCGTGCTTCCTCTTGGGTCTTCTTTGAATTTTTATTTTTTTATTTTCCTCTGAACTTGCATTGGCAGTTACCACGGCTATACAACGTGTACAAAAATATGGGAATTGTTAACTCCTTTCAGAATATTTTGGATAATATGTTTATTCCTCTATTTGAAGTCACAGTAGATCCAAATTCTCATCCTCAGTTACATTTGTTCTTGACGCAGGTAAGTCAATCTGAATCCTCCTGCATGCAGAGGCTTATATTTTTGTGCTTGTACATATTCAATCATATGTCTATATATAAAAAAGATTATGTTATTATAATAGTAATTCTTTCTGTTTTTAAAACACTAACTGAATAATTGTTAGGTTGACTTTGTACATGTTGCTATACATAAATTTTCTGATCACTGCAGCTAGTCAAAAGGGGTGTTTAACTTGATAGTTTTAAATGAAAAGTTTCTCCTCGCCTTCTATTTGGAGAAGCTGATTTTCTGTTTTGTTGTGAGCTTCTCTAGGAAATAACTATCATGAATAATCTACTCATTGCTGTACACTATAATAACAAAGATGTTCGTGTAATGGAGGTAGGGTTTTGCATCATAATTCATACTTTCAACATATTGCCAGAAGTAAGGGATAAGGTCTAAGACCTGTTCAAACTATTATTTTTTGCATTAGAAGTTGAAATGTATTCATACTTTGTCTGTAGTAGATAATCAAAATTCGGACGTAAGAGATGAAGGCTTATGTTTGTCAAAATTTGAATACTTTCATTATGTCTTACTAAGATTTGTCAAAAATCAAGAATAGAGAGGTGGCGGTTATGTTTATTGTAAATTTTAATTCGCTGCTTCAAATGCAATATGTTTAATCGTTTCCCAATTTACAGGTGGTGGGTTTTGATCTTGTAGATGATGAAAGCAAACCAGAAAGGCGTCCAACTAAGCACATGCCCACGCCAGCTGAGTGGACTAATGAATTCAATCCAGCATACTCTTATTATGTTTATTATTGCTATGCAAACTTGTATACACTCAATAAGGTTTTCGTTAATTCCCTCTTTAGATTTAAGCTTACAGCTGATCATCACTTCCTTCGTATTTCTTTTATTAGCCAGTTAGTGCCTCTATTACGTAACAGTTTTGTAGGGGTCAGCAAAAATAGGAATAAAAGATAAAAGAAATAGACAGAGCAAGAATATATTCACAAATGGGATTTTAAGCGATCAACATAATTCATTTTACTTTTTGTTTGTTTCAGCTTCGTGAATCTAAAGGAATGACCACAATAAAGCTGCGACCTCATTGTGGAGAGGTTTTTGTCTAAATATTTCATTTAAGTTGTTCATTGAGATGTTAATATACAAACTACTGTTCTATTGAAAATATAATCGAACTAATTATGCAGGCAGGCGAGATTGATCATTTGGCTGCTGCTTTCCTCCTTTGCCATAACATTTCTCATGGAATTAATCTGCGGAAAACTCCTGTTTTGCAATATTTATATTACCTTGCACAGGTTAACCTATCATGTTTCTCTTTCAACCAATAAATTTATCCATTTGACCACTATAAAATGATGCTTTTATTCTTTGGGGGTGATTTTTTTTGGGGGCGTAGGGGGTTGGGGTTGTGGAAGGAGAGGAGAGCTTAATTTAATTTTCACACATTATTTACAATATACCAATTCTTATTCATTTCTCGTGCTGTTAATTTCTCAGATTGGATTAGCCATGTCACCTCTTAGCAATAATTCCCTTTTCTTGGACTATCGTCGCAATCCTTTGCCCATATTTTTCCAGAGAGGTCTGCACGTATCTCTCTCTAGTGATGATCCCTTGCAAATTCATTTGACAAAAGAGCCACTGCTTGAAGAATATAGTATTGCAGCAAAGGTTCACCTTTTGATAAATGTTCCTTTTCTTGGCTGACAGTTGGTTGAATTATCTGTTTTGTCATTTCTTGGGATATATGTGACATGTCTTGCATAAATATCAACAATTTGTGTTGTTCTATGCAGGTATGGAAGCTCAGTGCCTGTGACTTGTGTGAGATAGCTAGAAATTCTGTCTACCAATCTGGATTCTCACACGAAGCCAAGGTAAATGAGATGACAACACAGAATTTTTTATATTTTAAGTCATCTTCGTATATATCATAAACATAAACTATTGGTTGTAAATTGATGTGGTGAATCTGAAGCCAGTTAAGCTTGTGCTAGGCTTTTTTAGTGTTTTAATGGTTGGGAGAATAATCAAAGACCTGCAATTGAAGCTATTTATCTTAAGAAAAAATTGAGTACACAATGTGGTTATTGGTACTCATGGGTGAACCACTTTGTTCGCCGGTCCCTCAGTCTTATTCTACTTTCTTCTGTTGTTTACTCAATATATCGGATCCACTTCTTAAGCTGGGAAAAGGGTACCTGCTTCAACTTGCAAGCTTGAGAGCGTGTCTTAAATTGTGAAAGAATGATTAGATTTGTTGGGTGCCGGGTCTTGTTTTGATTGGATAGTATACCAATACCACTCAAGAGATCCCTCTTTTTTTTTTGCTTCTCTAAAACCCTGTTTATTTGCATCTTTCCATATATTTCAACATGTTTATTTTCTGTTGACATTATCATCGGTTCATCACCACTTTTTCCTCCTTTCACAGTTACACTGGCTTGGGGATAGATATTTCTTGGTTGGATCCGAAGGAAACGATATTCACAAGACAAATGTTCCAAATTTGAGGATCTCTTTCCGATATGAGGTAGTAAAATGTAAAAAAAAAATCATGTATGTGATGCTGGTAGGCTGATTTGTATTGTAGCTTTCTTGATAATGGTTGTGGGATTTTTGCAGACATGGAAGGAGGAAATGCAATATATTTATGCAGGCGAAGCCACCTTTCCTGAAGATATTGACCCGTGAAGCAAGCCACATGAATTTGAGAATTTTACCCCCATTGTCACCGGATTAATCGCTATTGCTACAATGTAGTAAATCAAACTGCCCCCCGCTCAATCAGGTTGTTAGGATCTAAATTGAAAGTTGATTTTAGTATTGGGTTAGTTCATGAGAATCTTTTACACTACAAAATTGGCACAGAACCTTTTTTTCTTTTTGTTTTAAAAAAAGAACTGTACATTTTAATAGAAAAATAAAGTTTCACAAAATATATATGGCCGGGAGACGCTTAATGCTTAATAGTACATCTTCATTTGTGATTCTGTCGCAGTTGATGGTTTCCTTCAGTGTAATGGTTTCTCAATGCAGTTTCATTATCTTAGAAGCTATTAAAACTTAGCACAAACTAGCACCGGTGTATGAACCAATTTTTATCAGGGTACTCAAATTTAAATTTAGTATCACAGTATTTACTAGATTGTAGTACTTTGGTAATATAAGTGGAATGATCATTAATTTACAACGAAAGAGTTTTCACCATGGATTCGTTTGAAATCAAACTTGTAATTTTTATATTTTTATTATGAAAATTTTTAATTAGTAATTAATATGTGTATAATTTGTATAATTTATCTTAATTAAGATTGATTTTTTAAAATTTTTTTATATACTTAATTTTTATTGAAGAATTAATTTGGTTTTTACAAGATAAAAAAAATTGTGTTTAAATTTTTTGTATTTTAAAAAATATTTTTTTACATTAAGAGAGAATTGAAAGAAAAAAAAATTTAGTTTATAATTTATTTATGATGAGTTTATATAAGTCTTATATTTTTTTTTATCTCAATGTAAAAAATGCATTATTTACCAAATATAAAGAATTTAAAATAATAAAAAAATTACATGAAGAAAAAGTTTATTGCAATATCAAGGTCTCTAATCTTAAATTGGCTATTTATAAGTTTAACACTAACACTAGGAGCAGACATAGCCTAGTGCAAAACACACACGACCCCCCTCGCTCTTCTCCCTCCGTCTCTCGCCGCTCCGTCCTGCTACGCCTTTCCAAGCCTTTCTCGCCATCTTTCCCTCCATCTATCTCCTCTTTTTCTTTTTTTTTTTTCACCGCCGAGGCACGTGGCGGTGCTCTACGGACGATTAATCCAATAAACCAGAGCAAAAAGGGAGTGGTGGGGGTGCTAAATGGCGGCTACAGCGTCTGACGTTGCTGACGGCCCTGTCCTTAGCCTCGTCAACAAGCGTATCCGTGCCCTTCGCAAGAAATTCAACCGTATTCTTCAGATGGAAGAGTCTATTTCCCAGGGCAAAGCAATCAACAAAGAGCAAGAAGAAGTCCTCCGCTCAAAGGCCGCCGTATCCGCGCTCATCGAGGAGCTCGAAAAGCTGCGCCAACCCCTTTCCTCTGCTGTGAAGGAAGAAGTCAATCTTGCCCTCCAGGACAACAATGTTTCCCTCTCTGCCCAACCACTTGAAGAACATAACCAGAAATCCGACGAACCCGACACTCGGAAGGAGGACTTGGACCACTTTATGGTGGAAGATATTCTGAATCTGCTGTATTTTGGGTCCCTGTTTGCTGTGAAGTCGCAGAATGATTTTACCTCGACGATGCTAACGAGGACCCACGAGCGAGGATGTTGCTTGACCTACGACTATGTCACCGACGACGCCACCGATCTGCTCGGAGAGCGGGATTTGGATTTGATATCTATGCTGGGTGGTCTATTGACATCGCGGCCTGCGGATTCAAGTTTATCCCACAAAAACGCGTTGCAGCGGTGCATAGAGCATGCCAAGTTATGGCTCGCGAAGGCAGACCAGCCCATTGAGCCTAACGCTGATGTTACATGTATTTTTCCGTATGCACTTTTAGTTTCTTGTTTTGTTTGTTGCTAACTCTACGTCGATTAGAATGTGCTATGTTGACTCTTAAGCTTATTCTAGATGCGAATTTGAGGGAGAGATTGAATAAAATCATGTCTTCAGAATATTTCATCACCACGCCCGAGATGAAAGCTCCAGGTGAAGTTGCTGCAGCTGCAGCTGGAAACTATGCTACTTTCCAGATGCCAATACATGGCTCCATGGGACCTACCTCAGTTCCTGTGGAAGTGGAGGGTGTGATTTCTCCTTCTCAGGAGCAGGTATAATTGCTGGCCTAGTAATTTTCAAGTCCTATAATTTTGGTTGTGTTACTGTTTACATATCGAATAAACAATAATGTCTTGTGAAAGTAATTTATGAATTTAGCTGTTTTATATGGATGCTGCTATGGATGTAAAAATACGGCCTTGTTATAGTAATTGTTGGTGGCTCTATAACTCTTAATTTTTTATTATTGTTTATTTATTGCTTAATTTATGAAGTCTATTTATATTGCTTTCTTTGGTGGGATAGGCAGTGCATTGAGAGTGGTGATACTTAGAACTATTTTTTAATTTTATTACTATAATTCACAAATTTGGGGAGAGGGATGGGAGAAGATTATGTGCTGATTTTGATATTCTTTCTTTTCTTTCATTCTTGGCTGCATACAAAATTAATCAGACCTCATTGTGGACAGCGTTTCTGGCCTTGGATTTCAGTATTTGTAGAAAGCCATTTAGTTCCTATATGATGTGCATTGACATTTGTTTATAGACATCAATATATTGATAAATGAGTAGAAATTGTAATAATTTCATAGATAAGTAAACAGAACTATCTCTGTAAACTGCCATTTTATTGTTGAGTACGGTATTCAATACAGAGTGGGCAATTCTGGCAGCAATTGCTCTTGGCATTTTTGTATTTAATACCATACTTCTCGCAGGTCAATAATACATGGCAGTTTACTGGTTTATTAAAGATGAATTGATGTCTATCATCATACTGCAATAGCATTTACAAAGGAACTAAATGACCTCAGAAACTAAAACGTTGTACATAATGAGGTCCTCATCAATTTCAGGCTACCTAATATATGCAGCTAAGAATGAAAGAAACCAAAATCAGCAGATGGTCTTTTCCCATCACTCTCTGAATTTGTGAATTATAGTAATTAAAAGGGGAAAAAAACTCTTGAACCTTAGCCTTAGCTCTCACCTAAAACTTACACACATTTTAGTCATTAGCCATAATCTCCAACTGTCGATACATAAATCAAGAGGAAAAGAAATTGAACAATGCAAATATGTAGAAGTTGACAAGTAGAATGTAAATTGAAAAGAAATTGAAGCAAAATAGATTGGAAGACACTGGTAAAGAAGGGGGAGACGTTATCATTCTCTATAACCTTAGGAACAACTTCATCTACAATGGTGATGTTAGAACAGATAAATGAATGAAAAGCAGATAAGATACTTGAATCCCCTCTAATTTGGATAGTGCTTCCAGATGCTTTAGACCTAAAAACTACATGATGAAGAAGAGAAACACACAAGGGGACTACTTGTATGAACAGGGTGGCAATGGATGAAGAATTTTATGATGAAAAGGCTTGGAATTGAGGCAAATCCATTATATGTAAAGTAACAGACTTAACATCTGGTTTAATTGAGGTAGTAAGTAAGATCTCACCTCATGTAGTAGCATTGGCTAATAGTTTAACCTTGAACTGATTGCTCAGGATAACCTTTCATCTTTCAACAACCTTTCTTGGTATTTCTCTGTTATCCAATGGAAATAATAAACCCAGGGATTATCCTCCCTCTTGCTATTTAGTTCACCTCCTTGACCACCCCAGGTGCTGATTTCACAAGGAACATTGACTGTATATCCTCAAATGTCCTTTTTACCTGACTGTAAAATTCAAACAAGGTACAAAATTTCCATTTAGCTTGATATATGTTGAATAGAAACTTAGCATTCTGATAGATTCCACTCATGAATTCTAGCTGAGTCAACAATTTAATGCAACCTTGGGTAACATCATCCAAGGCCAAATCAAGTGTATTAAGATTTTGTTGAAGATCTTGTCATAATCAATCATCTGTTTCATTCTTGCTACCTCATCAGATTCTAGGGGTTGGCTCATCAATGAGTTAATCTCCTGATAGGAACCTGTAGCAGAATCCTCAACATACCAGTACAAATGCAATAGAATAGTGCAGGCTCTTAGATTATAGATAGAAATTGCAGAAGGAATAACAGAGATAATGACCCTCCACAACAGACAAAACAGTAAATGCAAGAAAAGAAAATAATAGTTGCCTGACTTTCGAGAGGTCAGACTCTCTCCCTTACTTTCCTGAATTTTTCCTCTCCTCTCTCTCTCCCCTACCCAGCCTCTAAAAGTCTCTCCTCTGGCCTGAGTTAGTTACAACCTGCCAATTCCCCTTTTTGCCCCTTTGTTAGTTACAACCTGCCAATTCCCCCCTTTGCCCCTTCTAGACTACCTCTTCCTAGGCCTGGGCCGTATCACTCCTTTTCCTTCTTCTAGCATAAGTAATCAGCCTAGTAGGTCCATCATCTCCATTATCAATGCTGGACATATACCACTAGATTGATCTCTTCCATTAAAGATAAGTTTGTCTGTTCTTCATGTCCCACATTCATGGTGCTTTTAAATAATGTTGTCAATGCCTCACTTGAATTCCCAGCCATGCTTCAAACTTTTGTGGCCAAATACAGCCTTGAACATCATAATCCCAGGGATGCACATTTGGACCAACTGCTCATTGGGTTGCACTGCAGCACCACAAACGGACAGAAACAGGAAACCACCACAATGGAGCTTGAAATGCTTAGGACTAGTTCTCTAAGTGAGGGTTGGCCCTTTTTGTTGGGTTTAAAATAAAAAATAAAAAATAAAAAAGCCTTGTGGCTGCCCTTCTAAACTTTGAAAGTTGAATCACCAAACCATCAACTTGGTAGACCTGAATCATACCATTGACTAGCGTTTTTTTCTTGGGAGTTGGATGCTCGGTAGCTAAGGTTTTGATGCAAATGGCGAAAGGCTTTGATATCATGTAGAGCAAGAGAGAGAAAGAAGTTATGAGGTACTAACTTGACTTTTCAGCCTCTTTATTTATAGATAGGATAGGAAATTCTGGTGTAGTGCATGTAGTATGTGCTACCAGTACTAGCCTTATAGCATTGTACTTATCTTACTACTAAAAGTTCATATACTTGTATCTTATAACATTCGTGTAATTTCATTGAGCCGAGCACCTAGTGATTGGATATCTCTTGTTTAGAATAGGGTTTGTTCAAGATTAGCTTATTAAAATAATTGAGTGAGTCAATTTCAAAATTTGACCTTGACTAGTGTATGAAAAAAGGGTCTTGGATTATCTTGCTTATCCCAATTATCTAGTCTAACTCAACACTCTTCAAAGCTTAAACAAGCTAAGATAATCAAGCTTTCATCTAAATCATACCATTTAATTATATTCATAACTTAAAATGATGAAAAAACCACCTTGGGTGCTTGCATGCTAGTTTTGTGAAGCTGCTGTTAGCAAAATTTCCTCTCTGATTATTTGTTGAGAGAAATCATTCAAAAAAAAAAAAAAAAGAATTTTCTCCTTTGTGGTGGGTCTAAGTGCAACTCACTGTATGCTTCATCTCGTAGATGTCATTAAGTTTATATTTGGCTGTGCTGCAAAAAAGTTACAGTTTTCATAAGTTTTTCTGCAAGAATCACCTAAAAGTTTGCTTCCCAACAAAAAGCTTAGTTGCATATTACTTTTAACATAAGGAGGAACACAGGGAAGCATTCGAAGGTGCATTTTACTATTGGAGAGCGTATTTCTGGCCATAAACCATGGCAGAGCTGGTTATGTTCATGCCATAGGTTGCATCTGTCGTCTGTCGAGCCTAACTTCATGCATCTAGAGTGTGCCTTTATATTAGTATTGTTGTTTTTTTTTTAAATGTATTCTAATTCAATATGTTCTTTCCATTTTTGTAATTGCTAATACTTGTGCTATCCTTGAAGTTTGTCTGCTGTTTGTATTACTTGGTTTTCATGGCCTATGACAAATAATGGTTATGCTACTCTTTCCTGGATTAAATTTCTGGAAATTCCAAATCCGTTCAGTTTGTGTAGTAAGATAGTTGTTTGAACTGTTTCTTTTCTGTTTGTACCTGCAATGGAGATCCATTTCATGTCAGAGGTTCTTTACATGTTCTATAGGAAAATGATACCTTTTTAAGCCGTTCTATCCTTGAAAAATAACCTGCTTTTATATGAGAGTAAGTCTACTTCAATGCGTAGCTTATGAATTTCTACTCTTCAGAAGCAACTCTTATTCACTTTCAGTTATACACCTTCAATCCTAGACGAAGAGAGTGCCTTTCTGATGGCAAGTGATTAGTGCAGAAATGATATACATATATTTTTATTTGAGAACATTTTATAGGATGAACTATCTATTGATCAAATTCTCCCTTCTTTTTGGTTTGGTAATAACTTTTATTTTAAGTTGAGGGTCATGTTTCATTATACTGTTAACTAACTAGTTCCATATACATTTTGTAGGAAGAGGGGACAGCAAATTTTCACCGACACGAATCCGGAGATGATCAGTCTGATCCTGATGGGGAACTTCAGAAGGTGCTTACAGTTTTGCCCAGATAGCCTGCTGAAGTAGAACTCGAAATTTTTATCTGATCTGATGTTAAAAGGCTTTTTTTTTTTCAGGACGAAGGAGAAATGGAAAATGCTTGCGATGTAGTGTCAGTTCAACAAGAGTTGATCAACCCACATGCAGATGCAGAGAACTATCAAAGAGATCTAGAGGGAAAGGAGCAATCATATTTCCCCAGAAGGGCTTATCAAAAACAAAGAGGTGGCCGTGGTGGTGGGGGTGGTCGGAGGGGTTATTCAAATGGTCGTGGAGGCCGGGCTGGTGGCCGAGGAAATGTTGGCTACCAAAATGGGCACAACCAATACTATGACCAGCCCGGAAATTACTATCCAAGGAACTATTATAACATTAGAGGAAGAGGTGGCAGAGGTGGTGGTCACTTTTACAACCATGGTTCTGGTCAAGTCAATCATTTTTCAGCTGATGTAGGAGTTGGATCATGATTGTGTTCATAATGTTTGTTACTGTCTGTTGTAGGTGAACTTTTTTATTCGCCTGGCGTGAAACATGATTTGAACAATTTTGTTGTTCAGACTCCACCATTGTTGTAGTGAAATCTTACAGGAAGAAACGACTTGCGTTTTAGAGTTTCTGGCAAAATCGCAATCAATCCAATATTCCTATATAGTATCGTGTACAATGAAAGCATAATCGTATCTAAAACATCTTTAACTCTTGTACTAGACATGATTTGGCATTTCAAATTGCATACTCTGTTTTGACAGGTTATAGTGTTTGCATCTTGTATCCGAGGGAGTAACTGCTTGGTAAACCACATTGTTTTCCCTTGGTGTAATTTACATCATAAAAAAAACCATTCCTGCTATCTTTGGATGGAGTGGCCACTAAAACTAACACACTAGTAAAGTTTTTTCTTTGATTCCATGTAGATGAAACATTACTAGTTTTTAGTTTAATGTATCATCACCTAACAAATGGTACATTGTTGAAATTTGAATGTAGGTAAATAAAATTTTATGAGGGGTCTATAGTTGTCATTGTAAAAGAGAAGGAAGAGCCTAAGGGGGGGCTTGAAATACACAAAATACTAACTTTTCTTGCACAATCAGTTAAAATAGAGTTAATAAACAAGTCATATAACAGGTTTGAGTGAATCTTACTTAAATGAAATACTTATTTCCATACATTTTTGTTAATTCGTTGTATAATTAACTAATACATTATAAATAGTATTTATTTAGGAATAGTCATGCCAAGTCTAAATATATTTGGTGTCACCAAATAAAATTAAAAAAGAAATGTGAAGAGTGAGTGGGTAAATTTGGTTAATATAATATGATGGAATTGATTGTCAAAGATATTAAAATATTATAAAATAGAGAAGAGTGTTATCCTAATTTTGAAAACAAAAGAGCCAATGTAACTATTGGATCCACAATAGACGGTATTAGTTTACCCTCATACTAACAAATAGCAATCTAAGGATAATTCAGTATAAAAGATGGCAGAAAGCAGAAACATATATTAGTGGAATTATATAATATGTCAACCAGTTGATCTAATAAAGCATCTAATCTTTGTTAGAATAATTATATCTAATTAAATTACGAATCATAACCCTGTTTCTCCACACTTTTGACTCTTTAACACATCATGGCTTCCTTTCTGAAGCGAAAGTATGATATGCTGGGACTCTACCAAGCAGACAATATCTCGATCTTGTGCTAGGAATTTTAAATAGAAATATATGTATGTAGTTCAATATATAATAATAATTATTATTATTAAAAAAATTAATTAGATTACTCTATATTTTCAAGACAAAAATCATACAGGTCAAAAGGAGATTTTATAGATTGGTAAAACAAATACTCTTCTTTTTTTTTTTTCCCAGTTAATCTATATTTACATGATTACATCCGAACTAAAATGTGCAGCTCCTTTGTAGTTATAAAACAAATAAGAACATATTAAAAATATGACCAGTTTTGTAAATATATAAATATGATCTATTAAAAAGATTTTTTTTCATTTTTGATTTTTTTAAAAAATTTATTTCAACTTAAAGTTATCGAAAACTCTTTAAATTTTTAATTTTATATAATAAACCTCATTTGTTAATATTTTCAATTCAATTTCGTTATCATTTATTAATATTCTTTCAAATTTGTGGTTTTGACTTTTTGCTATAGGTACTTACCTCTTCTATCTTGCTGATGTAAACAAATTATCATTATATTTTTGCACGAAAATATTAATAAAGAGAATATGTTGAAAAATCAAAAGTTTAAATAATCTTTAATTGGCTTTTAAAGTTAAGAAAAATAATGAATTATTTGTGTTTTGACTCCAAAAAAAAAAAATTCTCAATATTCTTGAGCTGTTGCTTTACGTCGGCATTGGGTAATTACGTTCATGAATATTTGAACTTCTGAGATAAAGTTGAGTGAGTGGGTAGAATGTGGAATCAATGCTACAAAAAATTTTAATCATAATATGCGAATCTTGACTGTTTAATTTCTTTATATTATTAACTTTTGATTTTAATACTTATCCTTATAAATACAAACTTTAAATTTTTAAATCTTAAATTGTAAATTATAAAAATAAATCTAAAAATATTTATATACAAAAATTATCATATAAAATTAGCAATTATAGATATGAAAATTATCCAAAAAAACAAATAAAATCACCAATATATTTATTGGTTTTATGTTTTATAATTTTATAATTTTTTTTAATTTTATTATTTTTTAAATCTCAAATTATAAAATTATAAAACATAAACACTAAATATATATATGTATGAAAATTACCATATAAAATTGGCCAAAAAATATTTACTAAAATTATCCAAAATAAATAAATACCTCAAAAAATTAAAAATTTTATAATTTTATAATTTAAGATTGAAAAAATTAAAAAAATTTAAATTTTGTATTTATAAGAGTAAGATTGTTTCATTCTAAAAATATATTATACATTTATTGATGTTGGTTGAAAAATATTTAAAACACATTAAATAACATAACAAAATATTATTTTTAAAAATATTTAATGCTCTTTATGACACTGATTAATCAAACTTTAATACTATTACTAAACCCTACGTGTGTGAACATAGAATGGTTAGGAAAGTGGCTAGCAAAATCCTAATACTATTACTAAACCATCAGTGTGAACATAGAATAGTGCAAAACCTTTCATTGCCACATACTCATGGCCTATATATTTTCTAAATATGAAAGATACTTGTTTTTCAGTAGAATTATGAATTAGGTGTGTGTTCTAAGCTTTGTTTATAAAATTGAACCAAATTGAAAATTGGTGAATTAATCTATCAACTGGTTTGAAAGAATTAAAAATTAAAAAACTAAAAAATTAATTAAAAATTAGTTGAATTGGTCAAAATCTGATAAAATTGATTGTTTAACCAGTCTAACTAGTTTGCTGATTTATTTTTAATATTTTTTAAAAAATTATATTTTACATCTTTTAACTATGCCTATATATTATATCACTTACCTAAATTTTGATTTGTAATAAATCAGTCTTTTAAATTATTCAAAATATTGAAATTACATTTAAGAAGCTCAAAAAATCTTTTTTTTTTCTTTTGCAATCTTCCTTCATATATAATGTGACATTAAATTAAGAAATAAAAGAAAAATAAATTTTATAATAAGTATATACTTGTTAAATTTAACTCTAAAAATAATAATTTTTTAATTGTTTGAATAGTTTAAGAAAGTGATTTGTTACAAATCAAAATTTAAGTGAGTAATATGTTATATAACAATAATTGAGTATTGATATTTAATATCAATAATTAGTATTATTTATTATATTATATTATGTAATAAATTTATATAATATTTATAGTATTATTTATTATATTATATTAAAAATAAAAGATATATTATAATATATAAAATTAAAAAATATATATTTAATTATTATCGATTCAATCATTATTCGATTACTGTTGAATCAGTAAATTATGAATTAATATATCGATTAATTCAATAACTAGTCCAATTTTTAAAACTTTAATTCTAATAATTTGATACCAAATATATAACCAAGAAAGAAGGATCTTTTAATCATCACAAAATGTTATTATTAATTATTTATTATCTTCAAATGAAATGTGATTATAATTAACAGTTCTTTATATAAATAGCACTCGTAAGTCTGAAAGATGTATATATTACTTTGCTCATAACATTTTTTCCTCTTTATTCATAAAAAGTAGATGCCCCTAGCTTTGAGCCGCAATTCAATTTGTCTAACATCTCAAAGAGCATATGATTTTACAGGAAATTAAAGAGCATATGGACTCACCTTAACTTGTTGCTATCAGAAAGCATATATGCTATATACATATTGTTCATTTACGATCTCAATATTTTCACATCTATATTTATTAATTCAACGTTGAAAAGAAAACATTGCTGTGAAGATTAATTCTTTATAAAAAGAAAAGGAGTGCGTTGTTTCTATATCTTCCAAGTTTTTCATTATTTGAATGAAATATGTAGATTTGAAGAAATGTTATATATCATTTGAGTATATATATAAGAGATTTGGATCTTAATTTTGTTAAGTGTGTTGTTTAAGATTAGTTATTTATTCTTATTTATCTTCTGTTTTTCTAAGAGTTCTTAGTTGTATTAATATTATTATATTTGTCTTAATCTCATTTGTATAACTTTGAACTTTTTTTGAAGAATGAAGATTTTTTCTTTGACAAAAAAATATTGAAAAAATAAACACCGTTCTTTATTGTCATTTGGATCTCCTTTTTTATAAAACACATCTTTACAACTATGAGTTCGCACTTTTATCTGAATAAAGCAAAGAGAAACAAAACAGCAACTTAAGAATAGTATGTGCGCGCGCGTGTGTATATATATATATATATATTTGTATATTTTGATATAGAATGAGAAGTATTACTACTAGTTGATTAAAGCCAATTAATTAACTGGGTTTTGTCATAAATTACTAATTAATTATGCTCTAAAATCTGATCATAAAATTAGCACAAGATATAAATATAGGTTCATCTAACAGCTTTGAATCTGATGCGATTGAAAGAAAATGATAAAATAATTTTTCTGTAACTTTATAAACTATATATAAAGAACCAAATGGTGTATTACAAGCCAAAGCTCAAACCTTCCTTCGTATATCCTCAAATAATTTTTTGTGTCCTTAGAGGAAGGAAAAGTAATTATTACTAAGATGGGAGCTAACAATTCCAACTTTGAGAATTTTGATCGTAGATCATCGTCATCATCACCATCATCAAAATCACAATCACAGTCAACCTCTCAACTCATCACCTTCCATTCTACTGCTAAATGGAAGGCTCACTTTGATGCTTCCAAATCAACCAACAAGCTGGTAAGTTTTTGTACCTATTAATAATTAGCAACATCATTTTAAGGCCAAAACTTAATTAAGTGTACTTTTCTTTTTGTTTAATTTGAAAAGGCGGAAATATATTTATTTTTTGGTCTTTGAAAAAGTATATATATATATCTCAACTATGGCATCTAAAATTTAATAATTCTTTGGGATTTAAACGTATGAGGTAAAATTTATGGACAAAATAATTATGTATTTTTCATGTACCAAGTACATTTCCTCTCTTCTAAATTATTGTTATCAGATTTCTAACAATAAGATAGTATCACACATATATAGTTCTTTAATTTATTTAAAATTTGTATTATACTTTTATGTTTCTAACAGAGAGCCTTAATTAGTCCTTAGCATGTGTTAAAAAAATGTGACTTAAATTTTATCCTTAATTATAAGGGCTAATTAAAACTATAGAATTTTTTCATGAGGATAATCTTTCTTTCTCTCTTGTGAAGATGGTGATCAACTTCACGGCCACATGGTGTGGACCTTGCAAATTCATGGAACCGACTATCAAAGAGTTTGCTACAAAATTTGCAGACGTGGAGTTCATTAAAATTGATGTGGATGAATTAATGGTAAATTACGTACTATACACATCTCATATATATTTAAAGTTTAGATTATATCTATATATAATTAAATGAGTTTTGATGCAAATTAAAGTAATTAAAAGCGGAAAGGGAAAGTGCAGGAAGTGGCCCAGGAGTTTAAAGTGCAAGCAATGCCAACTTTCATACTCTTAAAGAAAGGAAAGCTTGTAGACAGAATTGTGGGAGCAAGGAAGGAGGTGCTGCACAAGCTCATTGACAAACACAGGAAATCAGAGTATACGTATACTCTGTGACTTTGCTATATATATATATATATATATATATATATAATTTATGTATTAATCAGCGCAACAAATAAGGTAGCATGGGGCTATACATCTCTAATATTCGCTGTTATATATGCATACAGAGGCATTTGCTGCTAGTTCTGCCATCTTAGGAAGAATTATATAAAGACCAACACTGCTTAAGTCAAAAATTTTTAAAAAAAAAAAACAGGTTAAATAAGTTGGTGCATGCCCTTGTTTTCCATGAGGATGACTATCTTGTATGTATTAATCTATATATATAGGACATGATGTCATTAAGGATATCCAATCTATGTTCATTAGCTTAATATATCATTTTAATTCCTGTAAGTTGAGTATCCATGGAATAACACTCTAATTTAACCTTTATATGTGTGTGTGTGTGTGTGATATTCAATATACAGCATAATTCTATATATTAAGACAAAGATATATTTTGTTTCAAAACCTTAACTAAGGATTTATTTGCAATTGTACACATACGTGCCTACATGCATGGAGTTATATATATTGAAAAAAATAATTTGGCAAAGTCGGCCAGCTGAACACAAAAGGAGTCAATGCTATACGTCAACCCGTTGTGTGTAGATTTTATAATTAAAAAAATACATGCGTATGATTCATGCATTATATTTACTACGCAAATAAAGCACAAAGTAACTTTTTCTATTTCTTTTTCTCCTGTCTCTTTCCGTCGTAAAGAAAACTTTATTTAACATATAAATAGTCAATTGTCAACTTACACAATTTCTCTTTATAAATTGTCGATAAAAAAAATATCATCTCAGGTGATCCTAGCTGATCACTCAAAATATTATATTGTTGTCCAATGAATTCCTAGGGTGTGTGAAGAAAGTTAATTTGTATAAATAAATAATTATCATGATCATTTAGCATACATATATATATATATATATGAGTATATGACACATATAGATCATCAAGATCTTCTGGAAATTAACAAGCCTTCTTATTGGACAATCAATAAGTAATACACACACACACATACCGCTTTATATTTCCTATACAAAAGAAAATTACTTTATCTGCACAAAAGTAAAGGCAAACTTTGGTGATAGAAAAATTGAGAGAATATTATATCACAAGAAGTGTTTCTAGCTTCTCTCATAGGGGAAATCATATACACACACACACATATATATCAATCCTGGATTAATGTTACTCTTTATAACCTATGAATTCCAATTAATAACCAAAGAATATAGAAATTGACATTATAAGAAATTAACCCAGAAAGATTCCTCTCTTTAATTACTAAAAAAAAATTTACCCATTCATTTAATTTCTACTGCTATTTGACTTTGACAAATAACCCTCAAAATCTTCCAGGACAAGCCATATTGTCAGCCAACGAACGTAGTTGTTAAAGCATATATATCATCAAAGGAAAAGTAGAGACGAATTTAATATATTAAACAACAAGAAAGGATAGGCAAAGAGAAATCTTGTTTGGATGAAAAGACTGCATGTTGCTTCCCAGTAATTTCTACGGATATATTCTTAATTAGACGAGTCATCTCACCCACTTTAAGGTATCCTAGGAAGCTTTTGTTGAACTAAAACCAGGAAATACACTAAGGTTCATCATAATTAATATTTATACTATATTATATGATTTTAAACTTTCTTCAAACCATATAATTATACAATGTAGAGTTTAAATAAATAAGAGTGAAAAGTTGTAAAAAAAGAAGTTACTTAAAAGATAAACTAATAAAATAAATTAAACAATATATATATGTCTATTTAAATGTATCTATAATAGTATGACTTCAATTAAAAATCTCTAAGGAACTAATTTGGATTCAATATGTACCGAATCAAATGCCTCAAAGAATTCCAGGTGCAGGCAATATGATGCCGACATTCACACCGATTAAGAAAAGGAAAAGTTGCTAGCTAGCCATCAGCTTCACTCAGAATCCTTTTGAGACCATACTTGTGTATTGTGGTAAGCTGTGAAGGAAAGATAATGACAAACTTAATTCTAAGGTTCCCTTTCTTGCCTGGTTCCTTTGGGAAGGGCATCCCTTCATTTGGGATTACCAGCTCACCGCCTGCTTTCACAATATCAGTTAAAAGAAATGTGAGATGTCTTCCATCCAAGGTTGTCCAACAAGAGCCTCTACAAGTGGTATCTTATGGGTAGCTACCAATTCAAACATATTGAGAAAGAGATTTTTATTTGACACGTCTTGAAAGCAGTAAGTCAGTTGTAATATTAGGAAAGAAAAAAGAAAAATAGATTGGGGTTGGGAAGTAGAATCAATCAATCATGCAGCCTCCAGTCCTCTCATCACTCATCACCCTTCACCACCATTCCATGCTGCCTTCACTCTTTTTAATCTCTATATTACTTTCAAACCACTCCTTTTTAATTTTACTAATTATCAATTGACCTTTACTTTTCCATTCTTTACACATCTAGTAGTTCACGAGTATTAATTCCTTCGCTTCTCTTTATTTTTCAATTCATTACTCTCATCATTTACAATATAACGTATTAGGATTAGGGTTATATTTTTTAAATAAAAACATCAAATCTAATTTAATTACTTTCTAGAATAAAAGACTGTAATTTGGCTTTTGACTAATTTTTACAAATTATATATTTATTTTATCTTATATTTTCCTTCATACAAGTAAATTTTATTTTTTTGGAACAAAATAAACGCTTTTTATCTTTTTTTTTTTTTTTTTCCGCGTTAGGGTATCCTCCCTTCAGCCTCAGCCGCACGCAGACTTCTCTCAACACTTGCAACATCTCCACTTCCAATTAGTGTTTGCCAATTGTCACACCATCTAGCAGCTGCTGCCACAGCCGACTGCACCTCATCCGTTCTCCAGTCCAAGCCTTCCTTATTTTTAGTTGCTGAACCAAAGTCCCGGCTGTCCCCTCTTAGCTGCCGCAGCCGCCATTATCACTAACGACGACTGCCTTTTATTTATCAGAGTTCCAGCTTCCCTCAGGTATTATCTCTGTCTCTCGCTCTTCTGCTGAGATGATCCTAATTTTCTCCCTCTGTTGTGTTCCTCTTGCTTATTCAAGTGTACTGGTTGAATAATTACTCTATTGTAACTTGTGGATTATTTATTTTTGTTTGGCTTGCGTAAAATTTTTATTCTTACCCTATCCTTTATGCCTTGCACCCGTTATAACCATTAGCATTTTCAGATGTTCCCTGAGCGGGTCTTTTGGTAGGTTTCACTTTTTTGTTGAAACGCCATACTGGGTATATTTGATTCAATCAAAATTATAAAATGCAGCAAGACGCGATGAAGGATTAATCTTTTAGGATCGGATTGTACTTTTGTCTGGGATGCTCTGGTTGTTAATATTTGAAAAGCGTGGATTGCCAAATGCCCTATTTACTTCCAATATATGGTTTTTCATTTTATTGCAAATTTGTGCTATTGTAAACCTTGGTGCTGGGTTTGGCCTTTATCTGCTTTAGAATGATAAAGTTTCCTATCTGTATTTGCTTGCTTACTGTCCATTTTACCAAATGATGCGTTGAGAGAGATTCTTTTAATGCATCCAGTTATGGTTACCTTGCTTTGCGAGGTATTTGAAACAATGAGGAAGATGGAAGGAATGGGTATTTGGAATTTCAATCATGTATCACTTAATCAGGGTATACATCTTTTAAGTGCTTGTCATAATTCAGGGACGACCACCTTATTAGATATTGATTAGAGTAATGATTTCATCAAATGTTAAAATCATTTGTATATGGTACTAGTTGCTGGAATATGCAATTGAGATAAATAAATGAACACTTGAATAACGTGTTATTTAGAATAATTCATTATATCTGATTTTGGGTCCTTGTAGATAATTAAAATTTACTTTCAAAGAAAATAATAAATTTAGCATAATCATTTTATCTACTTATGGCTTATGATGCTACCTACCAAGAGATTAAGGTTACTGTGTTATATATTCATATGTAAGTTCTGATGTAGTTTTTTTTCCTCTGATCTTGACTTGCCGATTAACATAAACTATTGTGAATTACCAAGTGATAAATTGATTTCATAATCCTGTAGAAGTTTCTATTGGAAGCATTGAAAATGTCACGGAAGGGTTTGATGGAGCAAGATCTGAGTAAACTGGATGTAACAAAATTGCATCCACTTTCTCCTGAAGTCATATCACGGCAGGCTACCATTAATATTGGTATTTTTATAATCAAATTTGTTCAATTCATTTACATCATGTTTTTAATAGTCCTAACTCCAAAGTGAACTGAAATAAATAACTTGTTTCCATTTTCGATATTAAAAACAAAAGAGAAAGGCAAATGAACCTCTTGACTGGTGACTGTTATATATTTTCAACTTTTGGCTCATGCTGATTAATGAAATTGTAATTTTGTCTTGGCAGGCACCATAGGCCATGTGGCTCATGGCAAGTCAACAGTTGTGAAAGCAATATCGGGTGTTCAGGTGTTTCTTTTTCCTTTTCCTTTTCCTTTTTCTGTTTATCCCTTTACAATATAATTTTTTATTCGCCATTTTGAGTAGTCCACGAAGGGGCTTTAGGAAAACTTTTGTGAATCAAGAATTGACTTTCTTTCAGTAAATGAACTTTAGTTAGCCATATAATTATTCTCTACCTAGGTTCACCCCCCCTCCAAAAATATGGCTTTCTTATCCTGGTGGTTCCTTGTCTTGAAAATTTTCTTTTCTGGATTGACTTTCTTCTTATATGGTTTTCTAGAATGTTGATAAATTGCTTTTTATACTTCTTTGCTTCTTGAATTCTAAAATGAAAGAACACAGACTGTCAAATTATAGTATTTGTGTGTATTTCCTAAGCATTGGATTTTTAATTTAATCTGTTTTTGCACCTCGTTTTCCATGAACATGCAGACTGTACGTTTTAAAAACGAGTTGGAGCGCAACATTACAATCAAGCTTGGATATGCGAATGCAAAGATATATAAGTGTGATGATGAACGGTGTCCTAGGCCAATGTGCTACAAGTGGGTATATGTTCTGCAAGTGCTATTATATTGAAGTTGATTTCCGGCTTTCAGTTTGGTTCTCAAATTGCTTCTTCAGGGCATATGGAAGTGGAAAAGAAGACAGTCCTATGTGTGATGTGCCAGGGTTTGAAAACTGCAGGATGAAGTTGTTGAGACATGTTTCTTTCGTAGATTGCCCGGTAAACTGGCATTTCTTATTTAGGGTTGATTTATGCCCCTTACTCTTTGCTGTAAGGTGTGGGATTCTCTTACCCCTACATGCATTCTCCTAATTAGTTGGTTATGGGCAATAATGAGCATTCATCAAATATATTTGCTATTTCTTGATCTTACATCTATATGATATTTGTTTTATATTTCCAATTTCTGCAGGGCCATGATATTCTCATGGCTACAATGCTCAATGGAGCAGCAATCATGGATGGAGCTTTATTACTCATTGCTGCAAATGAGAGCTGTCCACAACCCCAAACCTCTGAGCATTTAGCTGCTGTGGAAATTATGCGTCTACAACACATAATAATTCTTCAGAATAAGGTTGATCTTATTCAAGAAAATGTGGCTATTAATCAGCACGAAGCGATTCAGAAGTTCATAGAAGTAATTTTCTATAAACAGATTTTTGTTATGCAAGTTGGTACTTTTTTCTGTAACTTACATGCTTTTGTCCTCATTTTTGGTGGTCTACCAGGGAACTGTTGCTGATGGTGCACCTGTTGTTCCGATTTCAGCACAGTTAAAGTATAACATAGATGTCGTGTGTGAGTATATTGTGAAAAAGATCCCAATTCCTGAAAGGAACTTTGTTTCCCCACCTAATATGATCGTAATCCGGTCATTTGATGTCAATAAGCCCGGGTTTGAGGTTGATGAAATTAAAGGAGGTGTAGCTGGTGGAAGCATTCTCAGGGTAAGTCCTCTTGATCATCAATATGCTGGAAAGCTGCACTGGATTGATCGTACCTTCTCTGCATTATATGGTATTCTAATTGATTTTGGAATCATGTTTTTCTAAATGCAGGCATAATGAAGATAGTTTTTAAAACATTTAGTCTATTTTATAACTTCAAAATATTGATCTTTTACAGATAAATCTTTGCTTAATCTTTTACAAAATGGCATGACTCATTTTAAATGCAAAGGGTTAGTTTAGGATTTTAATTTACAAAGGTGGATGGAGTCACGAAGTATTTTTTAGTACATATGGTGTGTCACATGGTTGTGCACTGGACTGATAGGGAATGACAGTCAGTGGGGACCCAGATCTGAAAATGTCAAATCAACTGACAGTTCCCGTTGGTCTGGTGCAACATGATTTGTATCCAAGAATTTTCAGGTGGATGAGTGGCCATAGACCCAACAGTCATGGACAGTCTAGGATCAGGTGTAAAAAATGCTTATGTTGAATGCATCTGACAATCTTTTCATTGTAGGGTGTTTTGAAGGTAAACCAATTCATTGAAGTTCGACCTGGAATAGTCATTAAAGATGAGAGTGGGAACATAAGATGCACACCCATATACTCTAGAATAGTTTCATTATATGCTGAACAAAATGAGCTTCAGTTTGCGGTGCCAGGAGGTCTAATTGGAGTTGGCACAACCATGGATCCCACTTTGACACGTGCTGACAGGTTGGTGGGGCAAGTTCTTGGAGAGGTTGGGTCACTGCCTGAGGTTTATGTTGAACTTGAGGTTAGTGCCTTTTCCTATTGGCTTATCGGTCCATGCATACTTGCTTGAAATTAGGGTTGTCCAACTATGTGCAAATTTTTGAAATGCTTGAAGATAGTAGTGGGAATGGGAGCTTATGTTTTATTATTTCTTCATTTATATATCACTTTTGCACGAAAAGAGAAATTTTGTCTGTTTTTGTCGTCAATATAGAAATGAGTCAAGATAGAATCGTTATTTGATTTATATAGCTGAAAGCCGACCTACATTGTGGAAAAAGACTTTTTTTTTTTTGTTTATTGTCAAACTTTCATACATGGAAGGTCTTTTTATGTGAGTCATTAATATTAAGGGAAATATAATTTTTGGTGCCTGAAAAACTCATGCCTCAGCTATTTGATCCTTAAATCTTAGAATTATATAATCGGCTTGCCATTCGTTTATCTTCTGAGTATATTTGCTTTGTTATTGACTAATGTGAAATCAATGAGTAGCAAATAAAAATTTTCATAAAATGAATCATGTATTCTAAAATTTAGAAACAAAATAGTTAAAGCATGTTTCTTTTAGGGATAAAAGGTATGTTTTTCTTAATATGGTGAAAGATGACATACTACTCATTATATGCTGAAAAGGCATTGTTTGGCTGAATTTCATTCTGTGGTGTCACTGTAGGTGAACTTTTTCTTGCTACGGCGGCTGCTTGGTGTCCGGACAAAAGGATCGGAGAGACAAGGGAAGGTATCTAAGCTTGCTAAAGCAGAGATTCTAATGTTGAACATAGGATCAATGTCAACAGGGGCCAGAGTTCTTGCAGTAAAGAATGATTTGGCAAAGTTGCAACTCACATCCCCTGTGTGCACTAGCAAGGGTGAGAAGATTGCTTTGAGTAGACGTGTTGAGAAGCATTGGCGTCTGATTGGGTGGGGCCAAATTCAAGCAGGAACTACACTTGATGTCCCAGCTGCTCCCATTCTAAGTTGAGTTTATCACTGAGACAGACTGAACCTCTGAGGAATTTAGGTATGTAGAGAGGGAGGCAAT
Organism: Senna siamea; assembly: GCA_031216115.1. Taxonomy (NCBI): domain Eukaryota; kingdom Viridiplantae; phylum Streptophyta; class Magnoliopsida; order Fabales; family Fabaceae; genus Senna; species Senna siamea. The sequence goes on along the minus strand of CM062360.1, from coordinate 29,674,948 downwards.
TGTTGGGAACCATTTTTCTGAGGTGGAGGAGAAAACCATGTTTAGAATATGAATTTTTGTTCTCTCTTTGTTTCTATTTTTCTTTGAATGAGTTTGTAACTTGTGAGGATGTAGTTTGGAGTCTGGACTGGGAGCATCTCCACTCGAGTATTTGTTTCTTTGCAAGGACTCCTTGCCAGTAAGCAATCCTGAGGCATTCGCATTGCTTTGTCCGATTTACGCAAGGATGGCAGGTCGATTAATAAAAGCAACAAATATAAAACTTGGTGCAGTCTATAGAGCTAAATATGACAAGTGGATATTTCTTTAGTCCAGCACATAATTGTGTCATTTAAAGTTTACTTTCATGTTATATTTTTATTAAAAAATTGATATTAAACATTTGTCAAATAGAAGGTTAATAGTTATCTTGTTGCTTGAACATCATAGCCAGAAGATGTATCTTTAGACTGCCAATTTTGTATATGGAGAGAATAACTAGTTAGAATTTGTTTTCATCAAATGCGTCTGCTTAATATCTTTTCTAACGTCTTCTGAAACTCGAAAATTGTTGGTCATGTTTAACCATAATAATAAAATAATGTTTCGAGGAATTTCTGTTTGCCGTTCCCTTTAAAATAATGTTATGTACTCGCACATATCATTTTGAAAAATCGTTTTCAAAATTTGCCTTCTCTCATGGTCTAGAATGTGAAGATGTGGAAATTACTGTTGCTCACTGTTAATTGGTGGACGAAATGAAGCTTCGCATAATGGGGTCGTACATTATATTGCGGTGCCCGGATAGCGACGTAGGAAATGTATTGCGCAGTTTCCATTTGACAAGGGTAGCGTGGGTGGACCATCATACAGATTATAGACCATTCATTAAATCAACACGCTATGCCTATGTGCAACTAAATTTCCTTCTCATCTTCCTAAATATTACTTCAACAATTTAGCATTTCATATAATTGGATTTTTAAAAAAAAAAATTTATTACAATCATGTGACTGAAAAAAAAAAATAACATCAGCATCTTAAAATCATATAGTTGCAAAATATCATGATTAATACAACGCCAACCATATGAGATATATAAATGAATATCTAGCTTTGGGCTTATTTTCCAGGTTGAATATAAATCGTAGTGCAAGTGAAGTGCAGAAGCACCGATGGGATGGGAGGCACACGTTTAGCGGAAATTTTTGACTATAGAGTATAGATAGATAGAAGAAGGAAGTAACCAAGTTAATTCCAAGTTAGGCAAACAAGTATATATTGGAACTCTAGCTGTTTCTTTTTTCACGTATATACATATAGTCTTGTAATTAGTATATATTAGAACTCAAGTTGATGATGGCATATTCATCCTCTTCCTCTACTGCTTCTCCTCCTCCTCCACCTCCTCCGTTTTTCCCCAAGATCTCCCCCGAAAGCTACGATGTATTCCTGAGCTTCAGAGGGGAAGACACCCGCTATAGTTTCACGAGCCATCTTCACTCCGCCTTGACCAGGCTGGGTGTGAGGACCTACATAGAATAAGACCAAAAAACAAAAGAAAATTAAACACAATAGCCAGGAGCCATATATATCTGACATCCTTCTTCATTATAGACCAATTAAGATCACAACTCACAAGGCACAACACAAGAAGTATCCAAGCAAATTCCTCTCAGCCCTCTTCCTCCCTCCACCTGTCTCTATATATTTTATATTTTGAGGTACAGAATTCCTCACAAGTCATATAACTGAATAGCTTGTTAATTAATTTGGCTTACCCCATATGTAATGGTTATCATTCTTCACTTCCGCTCCTTCTTATTCTTCTTCATCTTCATCTAGCTCCAATATTTCCAATTCCAATGTCAGTGCAGAGAAGCACGATGTGTTCCTGAGCTTCCAAGGCGAGGACACCCGCAATACTTTCGCAAGCCATCTTCAGCCTGCGTTAAGCAGGCAACAAATTAGAAGCTAGATAGATGACAATGTTGAGAGAGGGGAAGAAATATCTCCCAGCCTTGTAAGAGCCATCGAGGGAGCCAAGGTGTCTGTCATAATCTTCTCAAAGAATTATGCTTCTTCCAAGTGGTGTTTGGAGGAACTGGTGAAGATAACCGAGTGCAAGTTAAGACGTGGCCAAATTGGAGTGCCCGTGTTCTACCATGTAAATCCATCTCAAGTGCAAAACCAAACAGGGACTTAGGGGGATGCGTTTGCTGGGCACGAGATAGAGTTTAAGGATTGCTTGAACAAGGTTCAATGTTGGAGGGTTGCTCTGGCTCCTGCTGCCAAGCTCAATGTCTGGGATTGCTCCCCCAACAGGTTGGAGTCAGAAATGGTGGAGAAAATAGCTGAAGATGTGTTGCATAAACTGGATGCCATGCAGAGCAGTGGGTTGGAGAAGAAGATCACCATACATAAGCAAATAGCACAAGCGAAATTGGAGAAGTCGCTGCGAACGGGTAATCTGAAGGACATGGAGGATCTTACCACAACGCCACAACAACTTGCTCATCTTAAACTGGAGAAGGCTCTGCGAACTGATGAAGAAAACGACTGGGAGGAACTGAATACCACAAACCAGCGCATATTAGAGCTCAAACAGCAAAAGTTCATTCGCACCTTTAATCTCAAAGACATGGACGACTTCTGGGCAACGCAGCTCCTTATTCAACAAATTGTAGCCGAGCAACACAACCGTAGGCGTGGCTTGTATCATGGAGTCTAACCTTCATTTATCACTTTCTCATAATATTCCTCTCCACTCCTCTTGTATCTCGCTTTTATAACTCAGCTTGGATCAGTATGTAGTATGTACTTATATATATATATATATATATATATATATATATATATATGTTGAAAATTGCAATACTAGATATTTTGGTATCTGGCTTCTGTCACAGCAAACCTTGCTGCTGAAAATCTCGTGCGACTGAAACACCATAAGGACTGCGGGTGCACACAATGATTCCTTCTAGCCTCGTCACTTTGCTCCAACTTAATTGCGAGTCAGTTCTTCCACACCTCTCCCTTTGAACATTAAACTATACCCTTCTACTCCTTCATCTTTTTGTATATAGAGTTTGGAAGAGAATCGGCATTGAATGAAGATGAAAAGGGCAGCATAAAAAGAGGAGTTAGGGGGAGCATGGTGATATGAAAAGGGAAAGTGCAAGTTAGAAGCTCAAGGCTCTAGAGAGATCTCTCTGGCTTTGGAATTAGGGTGTTTATCATGATTTGTAGATGGATACAGTATGAGTATGTCAACAAAATCTCTTTAGTTACCATATAAAACACTAATAAATTCACAGACGATTCCTTCGGGCTGAGAATAACTTGATACATGTCAATTTCACCGTGTTGGCCAAAATAGAATCTACCAATGCACCAGCCGGGAATCGAACCCGGGTCTGTACCGTGGCAGGGTACTATTCTACCACTAGACCACTGGTGCTCTATATGTCACAATTGTCACATATAAAAGTACATGTCATAATGAATGTTAAATAACTTTTACAACATTGTCAGACCTGTAAAACTTCCACAAAATAAAAATATACTTATACCTACGTCTATTTCTTTAATACTTAAAGCTAAAAAATAAAACTTACGAGTACCATCATAAAATATTGGTTGGGTTCTATACATAATACATTTATTTGACTTCCCCACAATACCTTATTGGCAATGCTTCTGAATCGGATGCGGATTCCTTGCCATGATAAAGCATCTGCCTTCACATTATTAATTCACCCACAATCCAATTTTCAAAGCCTTCCCATTCCCTAATCCTTAATCAATCTTCCATTTATAACCACATTTCACCTCTAATAATTAATTGTAGGCGAAGACACAATAATGTTCCCAAAAAAAAAAATTAGAGGCACAAATTTTGTTGATCTCCTAGATCTGAAATCTGAACAAGTGACAATGGACCTAAATTGTTAATTTTTTTTAAAAAAAGAAAATTAACATATTGAAATAGTTCAGCTAGTTAGGATAAGAAACAAAGGTGCATGTGATGATGTGAAGTTATCAAACTCACATGGTGGGCTGAATATGGGGAACTCTCATGAATTTAATGAAAAAGAAAAATTATTCCCTTCAAGAAATACTACTACTTAGTCTAAAAGCTTTTTGAGATACATGATTATTTTAATAACGTCAATTACTTTATTTTTCACAATTTTTTTTTTGAAACCTCTTTAGCCGTTTTAATATGAACTTTTACTTCACAAGTGGCTTTAGCTAGCTATTTGGGTATGTATGTAGCTTTATTCAGTTTTCAGGTTATTAAACTAGAACAAGTTATTTATATGACCGAAAACAATTGTAATGGTTTAAGCAATGTTTATTAATTTAATTTCTAAATGCACGAGGTAATCATTGGATGCAATAATTGTATAATAATAAGAAGAAAAATATAAAGGTATTGGGAAGAAAAGTAGGAGAAAGAAATAGACGTAATCATGAGTCCATTATATCTTCAATATCTTTTGGATTTTATTCTGTGTTTGCATATTATGAGTGACCAAGTGTGTTGGCACTCTCCCAAAAGCTTCATTTTGAAAATTAGCCTTTAAAGCTTTCCAACGTTGGGTCCTCCTTGTTTTGGGGGCGAGGCTGAAGAAGTAGGTTCCTGTTTCTTCCTTGATTAACAAATAAAATTAATATATATATATTTGACACTTGTAGAGGAAGTATCGCTTGAGTTAAAATTCACATTTACGTAGCTCTTTTAATAGTGCCAAAAAAACTATTAGGACATTAGGAATGTATTGATACAACAAAGGAGGAAAGTTGAGCATGTGATATTTAGCTAAATACACCGTTAAGTTCAAATTTGAGTTATATCAATTAATTTCTTAAGCAAAGCATTCAAGGTTTGCGTTTGATCCAACTGATGACAATACCAAAAAATAGCCAATGCCATGAAACTGCGACGATAAGCAGGTCAAAGAATAGATAAAAAAGAGTGTTTCCAGAATAGCCAATGATGAAATGCTGGGAATCAAGGGTGTTAGAGTCTAATTAAGCACATTTTCCTGTGACTTGTGTTGGCCACTCTAACTGCTCAACCATGTGACCATGTGACATCTCTTAATATGAAAGAAATTTCTAAATAATCAATCTGCTCTTCCATCCTACAGCAGCATATATAGAGCTGAACTGAAGTAAGTTATATAATAAAAGCTCATCTGCAACAAAACTCACTAGAGAAGAAGAGTTACAAAGCCATGGCATCTAATTATAATAGTGAAAAGCAAGCATGGAGCCCCCGGCCCCCCAAAAGCTATAGCATTAAACAAATCCTTAATGCTTCCATTGCTTGCTCATCTCCTAGGCTACAATAATACAATATATATCATCCCTCACCTACACCCCTCCTTCCACAACACCTGCTAGAGAAGCAATAATAATGGAACTTCAAAATCCTTCATTTCCTCTTCTCTCCATCTTCCTCCTTCTTCTTCATCCTTCTCTGATCTGTGCTCAAATCTGCCAGAAATCCTGTGGGAAAGACATCCTCAAGTACCCATTTGGAAGTGGCCCGGGTTGTGGTGACCCTCGCTTCCAACCTTACGTTTCTTGCAGCCAACAAAGAGTGACCTTCACCACTCACACTGGCTCTTATTACGTCAACTCCATTGACTACACAAACCAAGTCATGTTCATCTCAGACCCCACCATGTCCACCTGTTCCTTCACCGTTCCCAGCAAGGGCTTTTCCCTCAATTGGGACGCCCCCTTCACTTTCCAAGACTCTACCATCTTTGCTCTCTTAGATTGTTCCTCCAATTCTTCCTCTATTTGCATACCAAATGCCCAAAATGGTGATGGCGTACAGAAAATTTCAACACGTTTATGTGACCAGGGGACACCAATTTGTTCCCTTCTTTACTCTTGCAGGCCCATTAGTACAATCAATATGCCAATCTCTTCCTGCTGCGTTTACACACCCATCAATCTTGGGCCTTCTTTTGAGATGGATTTGCAGAAGCTTCAATGTGCTTCTTATTCTGGGTTTTACGACTGGAATGAGTATCAGTCTGATCCTCTCAAGTGGAACTATGGGATTGCTCTCAACTATAAGTTCAGTGTCACCAATGATTACCCAACCTCCTGTGCTGCTTGTGAGAGCAGCTATGGAGTTTGTGGCTATTCTGGACCTTTCAATTCTTTTATCTGTAATTGTCCTAATGGGGTCAACACCACAACCGATTGCCTCTTCACTTCTTCTTATAACAACGCTTTCAGAAATGGTAACCAAAACTCTCTCTTTTTTCTATACTCGTATCTTACATTATGTCATATTTGAATTTGTTTATTAGTGCTTCATTTTTTGTCTTTTGCTTTTCAGGAGTTGCTTCGTTGATTTATCCTATGGCCTGGTCTCTGTTTCTGGCTCGCTTCTTCTTCTAGATTGTCACTTAATGGTACTTGTGCAAACAATTTCAGGACTCATCTATTCAATATTTCGTTCAATCAAGCTTCTCAAGGGTTTCACTACATTGGAAATATATATATATATATATATATATATATATATATATTGTGTAGGACTTTTCTAGTCAGAAGTGTGCACATGCAAATTGTAATTTCCTCTGACTTCATTATTAATGTTCTGCAGCCAATAAATGCAAAAGAAAAGAAAAAACCTTTGTGGAATTTATTTGAATGACTCCGTTGTAGCTATATTTACTAAGCATGATCATATCTATTTTAAAAGCTGCTTTCAGAAATTGTCTATAAAATATCATTTCTCTCAATTTAAACTCTGAAGGATATCAGTTTTGCATTAGAACTAAAATTTTGTGCGTCAAAAAGCCTACAAATGCATTTTGGAAGGACCACTTATTCTTTTTGATATTTCAATATTACAGTTGAAGATAATTTCAAAATTTATATAACTAAAATAAGGAGACACTCCAACGTCAATATTTAAAATAGAAGGATACATTAAAGGTAAGGAATATGGAATGAGGTTCCAAATTCCAATTGGTATTCATCCACTAACAGAGAATCTCTTTGTCTGTAAAGAGCCTCTTTTGCTTTATACCTAAAGAGTTATTCTTGGAGCATTAGCTCAGAGGCAATCATATCTTGAAGCTTGTGTTGCAGAAGCATCCAACCAGATAGACTTCTTTTTTTTCTTTTTTCTTTTTTCTATTCTTGGTAAGCATTATTAGCACTAGCAGGCCAGAAAGCCCAGAATCAAGAAGTCAAATGTCGAAGAAGATTATATCAGTAACATAAATTTTAGTTTTCAAACATTTTGTGGTTGACAATAACTATATCTATGCAATAATGCAAGTAAACACCTTTTTTTTCATGAAAAATCGTTTAGATTGGTTTATTTTAAATATTAATATCGAAATGTTATTTGATATTTGTTAGAGTAAATTTTTGAGTGAACTATCATAGATGGTATGTTAGCAACCAAGTCCAAAGCACCTCCTAAATATTTTTTTTATTTTTATACATATTTTTTATTAGAAGTAATATTCTTCAAGATTACTTGTGGTTTTGCACTTCATCTCTCTGATTTTTTTTTAAACAAAAAATTTACATATTTTATTTTAATTAAAAAATCTTATAATAAAAATATAAGAAATTACATATATGTTTGGTCCCTTAATAAAAAGGTTAATTTATTTTCTCTAAAGATAGATAAAATTACACTAAAACAGTGGCAATATTCAGGGAGTGGAAACAAGTAGGCATAAAACCAACTTGAGTAATAGCGCAGGGCATCAATGGCAGTAATAAGTAACAGCCAAAGCCCAAAGCCATGAAAAGAGAAGAAGAAAATTTGATACCATATAATGAAAATACTTTAGAGTATTTTTGGACAAAAATAGAGAATGGAATGAAGAGAAAAGAAGTAAAAGGGGAATTTTAATTTAGATAATATATTAAAGAAAGAAAGAAAGTAAAGTTTAACTTAAATTATAAAAATAAATAAACTAAAATTTCTTTTCCCAGTCCTTTCCTTGAAAAGCGAAACTAGACCAACTCCTCCTGATAAGACTCTCGTGTCCCCAAGACAGGACTATATGAAAAGTAAAACATCAATAAATTTCCACAATACTAATTGTTCTAAGGTTTAATTTCTTCAAGTCCACGTGCCAAACCAAACCGATAAAATTGGAATAACCCTTTCAACTAAAGAAATATAAAATAATAAACTTTAAATTGAAGAGTAATTAGTTTCATTGATATATATAGCAGTATGTTTTTAGTTCATGAAACAAACCTATGACAAGTACATAACTCCTTGCTCTCAATAAAAACCAAAAGTTATTTTTTCAACCACACACCCACCAAAAATTATCGCATAATATTACCCCAAAAAAAATAGTAATAATTGAAAACTAAAATGTAGGAAAGTGAGTTAAGTAAAAGTAGAAAATTCATTATATTCTGCTTCTATAACTTTTGTTTCAAACTGAGATTTGCAAACCATTGGTTTGTTCTTGCTACAACATCAAACTATATCCTCATAAATGGGGCCTGGGGGGAATATGATATCAACAAGAGCAAAATAGGGACGCTAAACAATGAACGAATATGAAGTGGAGGACATGAATGTCCTCACCATTTTCACTAATTAAAAAACCCCCCAAGCACATATTTACAGAGATACAAAATGACCACAAAACTTGCCTCGCTCTGCATATCCTTCTCTATTAGTTTCTTCCTCCTGGTTATGTCATCTCATGTTGCAGCAGAGGGGTTTTCCTAAATTCTGCAACTTCTCCCACATACATGTCATTTGTCGCGGAGATTGGTAATGTGCAGTGAAATAATCTTCAACGCACCCAAACTGGCAGAACTTCAGGCTGTGCACATACTCTACTGGTCTTGAGGTGTTGAACTGCTCTACCCACATTCCCATGCTCACATCCTCCATTTTGAACAGCTGCAACGCATTCACATTGGTTTTAAGTTATCAAAAGCCAATACTTTTACCTAGAAATTCTTATATCTTAAGTTGACCCAATCTATAAAAGATCGGTAGACTATATAAATTATGGACAGAAATATAAAATGTTAGAAGTGGGTCCTATTAAAAAGTTTTTAACATACTTACATATCTATTCATAGTTGGTATGGTTTACCTGTCTTTTGTAAAATGGATTATGCTAAGAATTTTTCCATGTTTGCCTCAGTTCTTAAAACTACATGCAGAAACTAACAGATATTTGCATGTGTTCATGCACAATCACAAGCGCATACATTCATACACACAAGGGGAGTAAGAGAGACTTGTATATTGAGTCAGACATACTTTTAATTTGTGCTTCTCAAACTCGGATACAACAAAGTGAGCAATGTCAGATGAGACTATGTAACCTGGGCCATTAGCATAAGTAGGATACTCTTCCTTCAGCCATTCCTGGAAATCATTAAAAAGAAAAAAAGAAAAGAAACACATCAAACGAGAAACAATGAAAAGTGCTCATAACAAAGAGCATGTCATTGTCAAATCCACACACAATCACAGTGTAACCAAGACAACGAATAATATAAGGTGTAAAGCTTCCAAACATATAAGGTATATAAACTAAGCCCATGGCAAGTGATTTCAGATAGAAGATATTACAACACCAAACATTTATAATCACCAGAACAATTACACATGATCAAATTAGCAGTGGTTTATAAAAAAATTAATGGAATTTCAACCACTGGCGACACAGAAATTAGCAATTATACACTACAATAACAAATAGAATTGAGCAGTTGTCATAAGGAAGATTTTATAATTAGCAGCCATACACGTAAAAACTTATACCTCATATGTTACTGCCCATTTGCCGTTGCGAAGAGGCCTATGGTGGTAATTCATATTTCCAGTGTAGAGACTTCTATCTTGTGGAACTTTTCTTGCTTCAGTGATGATAGAATCCACCCTGACAAATGTGTCATCATCACACTTCATAATATATTCAGCAGCAATTGAACGAATCTGCAAAGTACCACAGTCAATAACATTCAACAACATGCTAACAGGAAGGAGGAGAACCCAAAGAGAAAAAAGAAAAAAAACACAAACCAGCAACATTTCTCTCCTTTCCCATCACTCACCCCATATTCACAGATAGCTACAGTCTTCAACACAACAAGATCATAATGGTCCATGTATGGGACTATAATGATATCACCAAAGTACTCAGCTTCCTTCTTTATGTCCACATTTATATCCTTCCTTCCATTCTATCATATGAAAAATAAAATAGTAGTATTTATTTTCACATTTAAAAGAAACGTATTTATAGATTTTTATTGTATTGGGGCTGGGGAAGATGCATCCATATGCATCCATCCTTACCAAGGCTACAAAGAATCGAGCCACAACATGCGAGGATTTGATTAACTTATGTTGAAACCAGGACTTTCTCACTGACATCCTTTCAGCAAAATGGTTGCCAGCAGAAAGAATACCAATGAAGAGCTCCACATTCAAATTAAGAAGTGGCGGAGCTTTCCATTGAGGAAGCATTTCAAGATGCATCTGTGGAGCAAAACTTGGATGTGATGTTGGTAAGGAAGCAGCATATACAGAGTTCACATCAACATCCCCATTTATAGATAGTCCAGTAGCATCCTCAAGAGTGAATCCCTAGAAAAATTTTGCACAAACAGTTAAGATACCCTTTAAATCACACCATTGAAGGAGGTGTTATTAGTGTACTCACTGTGCGATAGGGAAAAGAGGTCACATGCCTCCCGTCCACACTAACATGGTACCCTTCCAGGCCAGCACTTAAGGTGATAACAAATAATTTTCCCTCAGCAAAAGGATATGGCCAATCTACAGTAACTTTCTTCTTTCGTCCTATCAGTCTATTCAACCACCACTTTGCCTTCGACTCTTCTGAGCCGTTGTCATCATCGCGAATCCACTTCTCACACTTCACCTGACCATCAACTTCACAAAACCCAGAAAATCAGCAATAATGAGCAATGTCCCTTAGAACTGACATGCTAGAAGAAACTTCACATGGATGTCCTTTAAAAACCAAAAAAAAAACGTACCCCACAATTTTGCACTATGATTACTCTAAAAGCAACCTCCTATCATTATGAACCATATAACAGATATCCTAATGCATCTCTTTTTTTTTTTTTTTTGCCCAAAAGTAAATTTCTTCTCTGAGCATGTTGAGGAAAGCCTACTGCTTCTTTGTATTGTATTTGGCAAAACCCTATTAATACATGCAGTTCAATCTTCAATGCAACTGAACATATCATGCAATGCTATTTATACAAAGTGAAATTCATAATGGTTGAAATCAAACAATCACCAGTTTCCTCATCGGCTCGAGATTTCCACCCCTCACACCTGAGGGCAGAACCCCACTGCATCCTGTAGCAAGTGTTCTGCTCAATGACTGGTTTCCCACTCCAATCCCCTTTCAACCTCGGATTGAAATGCAGTATCCTCGGTGGTTCCTCTTTGTCCACCGTCTTCAACCCCTGCAACTCCATCAAGAACTGCGACACCATCACCGAATCATCCCCTTCCTTCAACACCGATATCTTGGGATCGTGCTCTGCGTGAGCCCAACGCGGTGTTCCAACCACTGCAAGGTGCGACCAGAGCGTCAACCCACATGGCAGCACCATTACCCCTTTCCGTTCACGAAATTCCGACCCCGACAGCGAAATTGAGTGTGGGCACGAGTCGGAATGGTTCTCAGACTTCCATTTTGTTGCATCATTCTCGGTTTTTCCACTCTCTACTTCATCCCATAGCTTCTTTCCCACTACCCAGGCATGCCTAGCAGCCTTGTGAAGCTCAGAAAACCCATCTTTAGCAACGGCATTAGCGTCGGACAAAGTGTCGTTGAAGAATAAACCGGAAATCTTCGTCAACTCGTGCATTTGACGCTCGGGTTTTCGGTACCGTGATCCTTGAGAAACTCGAAAAGCTTCCCCGGAGGGTCGAATTGCGGTGGTGCCGTTTGAGAGTTGGTCCTCTTGGGTCTCGAGCAACAAAGGCCTGGGCAATGCGTCAGTGAGAAACCCAGAAGCAGCGTCAGAAGAAAATGAGGAAAACCCTGCTCTAAGAACTAAAGGGATTTCGAAGCTCACGAACAGTATGTAAAGCAAGATTACGCCCATCAGAATTTGAAGCAGTCGGAACCTGTTGGGTAGCGCCAAAGGCTCTACCTTCCCTCTCTTCATGGTCTTCAAATGCAATGTGTAGACTTGGTTAAACTGTGATCAGTATTGATAGCCAGAAAGAACAAAATGAGCGGGATTTTGCTGGGTTTATGGAAGCTTAGCCCTAAAGAAGAAGAAAAGGAGAATTAGGAAAGACGAGGTCTCCCAGAAAAACAAACTCGGAATCACATGAACATAAACTATTAAACGCAGAAACAGAGAAAGCAAAAAAGCGGAAGGACGAAAGGTTTTACCGTTTTAGTGGGTAAAGTATAAGTTTTGAGGACAAAGTTTGTAAAATTAGAATTTTATGGCAAGAAAAGGTTATATTAAAATGGAAGGGAGTAAAAGCGAACAAAAGGCGAGGACGTTTTCTTCGTAATTGTATTCGATTCCATTTGCAAATGGAATGATGAATGATGGAATTAACAAGGGAAGGAAGGAGGGTGAAAACGACATCACGAGAAGAAGCAGTAGAATAGAATAGAGTAAATGTGGAAGAATTGGAGCATCACAGTCAGAATCTTTTAAATTTTAATAATGTGATATGGTTAAAGGCTTATTTATTCATTTCATGGAAGTGGTGGTCATGAATTGGCCACATCATATATATAATAGTGCATGCTCAAGCTCAAGCTCAAGCTCAAGCTCATGCTCAAGCATTCTCACCTGGGTCGGTGGTCAACCTTTTTCATTCCCATGACTGTATTTTGGCTTAAATGAATGGATTTCTTAATCACCTTTATTAAATATTGTGAATTACCAGTCATCTTTCTTTACACTTTACACCAAACAAATGTCTTACAATTGTTTCGCCATGAATCAGCTGATTTGGTTTCAGGTGGGCAGTGGGTGGAGATATTCAACGTTGGTCGTGGTCGCACGATGGACAGACTGGGACTGGGGGGTCAATCACTTTCTAATCCAATTCATTTTCAAACTGAAATTCATAATAAAAAAAATTCTGAATGATGATTATATTAAGAGTATTATAATTCAATTTATAACAATCTTCTTAGGAGCAAATGAATGGCAATAACCAAATAATTAAATAGAATATTTTAGAACTTTAATGCCTTGGCTCTGCGTTACGAGTTTCCTTCACATTGAGAAATGACAAATCATGACCAAAATAAGAATGTTGAATTTAAAAATTGCATCAGACATTTAGAATAAATCTTGTTTGTGCAAAATTAGTATGTTGCTTTAGATAGATTGATTATTATGAGAAAAAAGGTCAGAATATTTGTTATGTATCTAAATTTTGTATTAATTTTTAATTTTATTTTTAAAATTAGTTATTTAAAATTTTAAATTACATCGATTTTATTTTATAATGCTACCTATATTATTAGTAAAAATTTATAATATAATATTCTATTTAAAAGAAAACGTTAAATCTCTAATAAAATATTTAAGTCATATTAAAGGTCATTATTGAAGAATTTAATCTTTACATTAAATAATAATTGAATAAAAATAAAAATATTATAATTTTAAAATATGTTATTTTTTAATATTTGAATATTATTAAAATCTTGTTTATACTTTTAAAATTTATTATTAAATAACACATCATTATATTTTATTAATAATTTGAATAACGTTAAGTTGTGAAACAAAATTAATTACAATTATATTGTTAAAGTCAAAATTAATTGTAAAAAAATTTTAAGGATAAAATTAAAAATTAATATTAAATTTAAAAATATAAAAGAATTTTTACCTATAAAAAAAAAACATTATATTGAGGTAGTTATAATTAGAATTTATAATAAATATATTAAGACATTAAATGCATATAATTACATATAAATTTTGTGGTAAACTAGATGTTAAACTTGAACATTACAAATACTTTTTACCTTACAGGAAAATACAAAAATAATTAAAAAATTTTATTTACTCTTATTTTGTCTCCATTTTCCTTATTTGTTTCAAATAATAGAGTGCATTTATTCTATTTTGTTTTGCATAAATTTTATATATTTATATACTTTATTATATAAAATTAAATTTTTATTCAAATTTGATATACAATCAATTTTTTCATGTTAAAATACAAAAGACTCACCTAAGGTTCTATTCAAATAACTTATTTAATTATAAAAATTAACTTAAAATTTTTTTAAATATTGTAATTCATGCAAAAAAAAAATTCTCTGTGAATTTTTTATTTAAAACTCTAACAAAATAAATACATAAAACAATAAAGTTATATTAAAATACCAAAAAAATTCTAAATTTTAGACATTATTTAAAAAATACTCCTCGAAACTTTAAATTTATATCAAAAAAACTCATTTCACCTAGTCAGACATGTTTACTTTCCATTAAAGTTTAGATAGATAGAAAAATTAACAAGAGAAGTTTCTTTCTTTTTAAGAGTAAATAGGAGGAGTGTCTTGTATGAACTGCAAAGTGAAAGGTTTTGTGTCAAATTTTATAATTAATGAAGATTATTCACACATGACAACCTATAATTTAGAGTAATTATATATATTTTAGTCTTCTTACTATATTAAATTTCTTTATTTTTTTCATTTTGTTCTTTTATATGTCAACAATTTTTGGTTAATTTATGCACTTCAGTTTATATCAATTAGTTATATATTTAAAAATAAAATCTGAAGATCCAGAAATATTCCTTACCATAATTTGGAAAAAACAAACAGACGGAAAAATACAATTGTAACAAGTGGAAAGTAATTCTTGATTTCTTATCTCTCTTGTAAGGGAAAACCCATTTTGGAAGGGGGGGGGGGGTGTCTGCGTTTTGTGGAGGACAATAATGGATAAGAAAATAATAAGTTGTTCTTTTTTTTTCAAGTAATCTTTTTTCTATTGAATATAAACATTGTGAGTATATGATGGTATTCTTTTAAAAAAAATATCTGATATTTAATTGATATTAAATACTGAATAGAGTACAGATAATAAATTATAATTATTTATTAAATATTAAGTAAGTACAAATATTGATTTTAGATAATTTATATTCATTCAATATGAATAGAATGTCAGATATTCAATATTCAAATAATATATATTATTAAATAAAATTTTATACTTTTATTAATATTAAAATTTTTGTTTTTAATTTTAGTTTATAATAATTATATAAATTTTTTATTGTAAAATAATTTTTTTTAATCATTTATAATATTTAAAAAGTTTTTATTAGGTCGATATCGAGTATTATATGTTGGATAAATTATTTGATTATAGAGTATATAGTATTTAATATAAATTACATCTTTTGAGTATTTTAGGTGTTTTGAGCATTTCAAATATAAATATTAAAATTAGTATTTTTTTTTAGATATAATAAAAGTTCATATATTATATATTTTAGACAGATATAAATATAAAAAAATAACAAGATATTTATTCATTGTCATCTCTATTATTAGAGATAATTTTATTTAAAATACTATTAAATACTAAATATAAATATTTTTTTAATAAAAAATTAAATATTAATTAATTATTTGATTCACACATTGATAGACATCCATAATATATCTTTTCTTACAAACCAAGGCTAAGATTTAACTCCATACATTCAAACTTAGAAAGTAACATAACAAACAGATTCAGTTATTATATATACCCACCTTTTTAGATTTCAATCAAAACGTGCATGAGCATGATAATATATACAGAAAGCTAATGTTGTTTTAATTATACATTTTAAGGTATTTTTTTGGTAACCCTTTTATAAAGATGGAAAGAGATGCCATAACGTTTGGTAATCTGAGTGAATGTTGTGCGATCATTATGAATGAGAATGATTGGCTCATAATATATATATATATATATATATAGATACTTGCTTGAATATTACGTAACATAATATATCTAGCCACTTACACATACAATTAAACATATTCGGAGTTGGTCAGCTATCTACTTCGTTCATTATTGCACGCATGTGCCACCAATTTCAGATGACATGTATATACATATATATATAGAGAGAGAGAGAGAGAGAGCATCTACCATCATATAACACGCTAGCTAAATCAATGAAACAAAATTCTAAATCCGACTCACTACCTTGATTAATTCAGGTGGAAGTGAGACTCATAAATTTAATATTTTTGTACAAGATATCAGAACCATTCTTGCAACTTGCCTTGGTTTTAAAGTTGTTCACATATTTTGTGAAATTAATGTTTGTGCGAATACCCTTACCAAGTTGAAGAGTATAATATTTTAAATAAGAGAAATAAGCGTAATTTATTCAAAACAAAACAAATATTGCACTTAGCTTATTAAATCACCTTGATTGACCCAAGGTCAGTAAGTTCAATGATCTTAATTAGTACTTTTTATCAAACCCAAAAAAATTTATATTATGATAGATTATTACATTTTGAAACGTATAATACATCATTTAAATTAATTTCCTTAAAAAAATTATTTACTTAATGAAAAATAAGATATTTGGTCTCAGTTTAATATATCGTTATTTACTTAATGCTAAACATAAATGAAAAGAAAAAAAAGGAGTGAGAGGGTTGTGATGTGAGGGGTGAAAATGTTCTCACACACACACGTACACTTATATATGACGTATTTGTCTTTGGTATGGCTTATGCCTGCACCTGCACCTGCACCTGCACACTATCACCATGTTTGCCGCCTTTGTTTCCGATGGATCCACTTCAATTGATCTCTTTCTTTCTCGCACCCATCATCTTAATCTTCTTCATTCATTATTCACTGCCCCCCTCCCTTTATTAATTTCTCTCATTTTCTCTGAAATTGAATCCATGTTCCACCTTTAACCAAATCCATTATTTTATATCTTCCTTTTTGCCTCAAAAATGGACCCCACCCCATTCTCAACCCCCAGAGGTTCTATTTCCAGTTTAGGAGACTCCGCAGACCTCGAGGCCAATCTCACACTCAGCGATAAGCTCAAGCTTTTCAAGAGTTCCTCCTTCGATCCCAATGACTATGTCGCCACCAAATCTCGTAGCATAAACGAGAAGGTCTCTCTCTATTTCTTTCTTTATAGATAATGCCATTGCCAATGATTCACTACCTTTTTGTGTGTGTGTGTGTGTGTATGTAAACAAATGCTGGGAAAACACACTGCATCCTCATTACTTGACGTGAAGCATCTAATTCTATAATGTGGTTTCTTTATCATATTCTACAACATTATCTTCCTCACGCATTCTCGTAATTAAGACTGATTTTTTCTCCCTGACATGACTTGATATCACATTAAATCATTAGGTAGTTGGACTACTGAGTGTATTTTAAGTATTCACATATGGGGCCAGGCTATATTCGTGGTTCTTATTGAACCCGTTTGTTTTAGTTTCATATGTATATGCTAAATAGTCTGGGAGACCAAAATTTGTGACTGAAACATCCTAGATAATCATCTAGTTAATGGGATAAATCCTTCACTAATCCCAAGAATTAAATACAATTTGGTTTTGAATATCCTTCATATTCAATCAATTTTCGGAATGTTTACAGGATATAAAACATGTGTGCGCTTACCTCTGCGACCTGAAGAAGGCTTCAGCTGAAGAAATGCGCAAAAGTGTTCTTACTAATTATTCAGCCTTCATACGGTAATTAAGCTCCAATTTTTAGAAATCCCAAGTTGAAGTCCAACATTTTCTTCACAATTTGGAGTTGGATTTTAAATTGTGAAGATAATCTCACTATGATGAAAAGATCAATCCATAATTTTTTTTTTATTTGACTAAACATTGCATCATTGTGAACATGTCAAGTGGTTATCCTATGAAGTTTAGGAATGTGCCAATCTCTTCTTCCCAGGTGTAGCACATGAGAAAACTAGGGCTGCTTATGCTCCTCCTTTGTTTCTTGTTTGCTTTAAAGAGACATATTTTCAATTTTTTATCTCTGGTTCACACCCTTTCCAAAGATAAATTAGTTTCCAATTATGTTAGATGAACAAAATTTAAAAAAAATAAGCAGTCTCACATGTTTATGTATCTACTCATAATTGAATTAATCTACTTATAAATAAAATGCATCTCTAACTCGCTCACATGTCTCTTATAAAACGGAAGAATGTTAATAATCGAATCATTTCATCGAATATGAATAACAACGGACAATATGTAATTTAAAAAAAGAAAAAAGAAAATCACTTGAATTAATAGAAGTTTGAGCTAATTTTAAGATTGAGATTGGTTCTCAAAATTCTAACAAAAAAGAATTATTTATTATCATATCAAGAGCCTAATGCCCTCTGCAATAATCCTTTATACAGTACTTCCAAAGAGATCTCAGATCTTGAGGGGGAGCTGCTTTCCATGAGAAATCTCCTATCCACACAGGCTGCTTTGGTTCATGGTTTAGCAGACAGAAGCCGGCTTGGTTCTTTAATCACTGAAACTGAAGATTCTGATACAGACGACATGCTTGATGAAAAAGCAGACAAGTCCAAGACAGAGAACTGGGTAACAGGATATCTTGAGAAGCTTGAAGTCCTATTAGCTGAAAAAAGGGTGGAAGAAGCCATGGCTTCATTACAAGAAGGAGAGATCATGGCAAAAGAAATCAGAGACAGAAAAGCTTTAAGTCCAAGTGCATTCCTCATATTACAAGCAGCCATCACTGAACACAGAACAAAACTTGCTGATCAGATAGCAGAGACTATATGCCAGCCTTCAACTCGTCGCTTTGAGCTTCGCTCATCAGCTTTAGCATTGAAAAAGCTAGGAGATGGTCCTCGTGCTCACACATTGCTGCTAAACTCTCACCAAGAGAGGCTGCAACGCAGCATGCTGAGTCTTAGGTCCATCTCATGCAGTGGAGGAGCACACACAGCCACACTCTCGAAGCTTGTATTTTCCACCATTTCACAAGCAGTGAATGATTCCTTGACAGTTTTTGGTGAAGAAGAGCCTGCATATACTTCTGAGCTGGTGACTTGGGCCGTAAGACAGGTTGATGCGCTTTGCTTTTTCCTCAAGAAACATGTTCTGTCCTCTACAGCAGCTTCTGGGGGACTGAGAATCTCTTCTGAGTGTGTTCATGTTTGTTTGAGTCACTGTTATTACTTAGAGGCTCGTGGGTTGGCCCTCTCTCCTGTGTTGTTCAAACAGTTTAGGCCTTTTGTTGAGCAAGCACTGAACACTAGCCTGAAAAGAATTGAACAAAGTAGTGCTGCTATAGCTGCTGTGGATGATTGGTTGCTTGCTTATTCACCTACCAGCAGGCATTCTGGGATGCCTTCCTCTGGTTCTTTGAGCAATTTATCCCAGGCGCCCAAGCTTTCAAGCAGTGCTCATAAATTTAACGCAATGGTTCAGGTGATTCATTAACTTGAAAGGTCTCTTTGTTTTGGGTGATATTTCTTCTCAACCTTGGAGGGTCTGATAGAAATGTTAATTCCTCATAAAATTAGCCATACTTCTTTACTTAATAGTATACCCTTTATGACCAAGTGATTATGAACTCACGAATTCTTGCTAGTTGGTACTCCTAAAATTATCTTAATTAAAATTAAGTTTCAGCATAAGGTTTGGTGGGCTTGTGTTTTGTCAAGACTTCAAGCCTAAAGGATTTTCTTGTACATCACCCTTATATTAGTTCGAATTTGAGGTAGGTTTGATTTCAAACCATTTAATTCCTCCAACAAATATAATCATATTATTGTTAAAAATGATGAACAAACATTTTAAACCATAATGGAGCAAATTAATTTCAGGCCAAACCACATTGCCAGTAAACTGTTATCCTTGAATCTAAGCTAATTGATATGTTGTGGATTTTATTTGTGAAAGTATTAATCCCAACCAGAAAGTGAGGTACAACCAACTGCACATTAGAATTCACTATGTCCATCTTCTTGAGATGCTTAATAAAACTTTCCACTGTCTAAACCCAGGAATTTTTCGAAGATGTTGGACCTCTCGAACACCTAGACTTGGATAATCTTGCATATGAAGGTCTTCTTCAAGTGTTCAACTCCTACGTCAATCTCTTAATAAATGCACTGCCAGGCTCAGTGGAAACTGAGAACCTGGAAGGCTCAGGGCCAAAAATTGTTAGAATTGCAGAGACAGAAGCACAACAGGTGGCATTGCTGGCAAATGCATTGTTGCTAGCTGACGAGTTGATCCCACGCGCCGTCATGAAGGTATCTCAGAGCACCAGAAGTGATGAATATCTGAGAAGAGCATCATCAGAGAAGCAGCAGAAGGCTCCAGAACAGAGGGAGCTGAAGAAGAGGCTTCAACGTGAGGTTGATCGTCTACGAGATAGCTTCTGCAGGCAACATACTCTTGAACTCGTCTTCACAGAAGAAGGTGAGGCACGTCTGAATGCAATGATGTATTTGAGTATGGATACGCATGCAGAGGAGCCTGAGTGGTTTCCTTCTCCAATTTTTCAGGTATATTTGGATTTAAACATACTTTTCGATGCCACTCAATAAATTTTTGGATACACTACTGGTACTCAAAAATAACGCATTTTTATATCAAATATACTTTTTTTAGTTAGTAGAACTCACTTTTATCATATTTTTATATCTACTCATGAATGACTCAGTCTACAAATTTTGAATTTTTCTGTAGTAAACAGTGTCTAATGTGTCATTTATGGAATCAATAATAAATTATACAGCTTTAATGTTCTATAAATGATGTGTAGACATTGCCTGCCTAAGAATGCCACACAATTTTTTATTTTTTAAATTAGGTCTACTGAAGAATTTTTCCTCGTTGGTGCTATGGTCTTTCTTTGGTGCTATCATATACACTTGTTTGAATCAGTGTTGTTTTTCTTCCTTTTGATGCAACTATACTATCATTTCTCTTTCTTTTTTTTAACAAAAAAGAAAAAAAAGGTCTAAGGCTAAATCTTTATTGCATGATTTTGCAGGAGCTTTTTTTAAAACTTACGAGAATGGCGAGTATTGCGACAGATATGTTTGTAGGAAGGGAAAGGTTTGCTACTCTTTTACTAATGAGACTGTCGGATACAGTGATTCTGTGGCTTTCTGAAGATCAAGCTTTTTGGGAAGATATAGAGGCAGGCCAAGTGCCTCTGGGTGCTTTCGGCCTTCGACAGGTACATTTTGCTTCTGAGGAAAATCATATTTTGGTTTAATTCTTTATAGATTATATATTTTTTATATAGTTCTTAAAAGGTTTAATGTAATGTTGTCCTTTCATTTTTTTTTAATTTATAATGTCAAGTAAAAAAATAACGTACAATTAAATAGATTATTAAATTGATGTTAAATTTAGATAGAAATAAAAATAAAATGGTAATATTGCAAGTATTTTAATAGTTCAAGAACTAAAATGAGAAAAGAAAATATTTATGGAGGACAAATTAAAAATATACCCATCTATCAAGATCAAACTAAGATTTTTTTTTTTTCTTCTTGTGGGCCCATATTTAACATTTACTTATTGGAAGATACTCACTTATAGACTTGTTCTTGTGATTCACTCTAATCTTGCACAGTGGGTCATGTTTGGCGTGGAAATTCTTGTATCTATTAGTGTCCAAAAATAACAAGTTTGGTAGAATTGGATTCTTTCTTAGCAGAAAATAACAGTGTCACATGAACAAAGAAATAAAAATAGAATATATCATTTATCTATGATAAAAAAAATTGGTAGAATTTGATATAAATGTTTTCTGTTTGGCATTTTACTTAATAAGAAGTACAAGTAATGTCCACAAGTAACATCCAATATGCTCACCCTTTTTGTTTGATAAAATGTGCAGCTTTATTTGGATATGCAGTTTGTGATAATATTTGCATCCCAGGGCCGCTACTTATCACGTCAGCTTCATCAAGTTATCAAAAACATTATTGGTAGGGCAATCGAGGCTGTTGCTGCTACTGGTGTAGACCCCAACAGGTTGGTACATTCGTCTACCAAAAAACAAAACTTAAAGATATACACACATGAAATTATAAAAGAATGACTAGATTGAAATAAATGATTTGTAGAAAACAAAAATGAAAATTATTACTTATTTGTCGAGATCAAAATTAGAGTTTTAGTAGACATAAATAAGTCAGAGATAGTTCAGGTCATCCTGCCAAAATTTGTGCTTGACATAGCTTCGTGTGTTTTTATAATTAGTTTGATGTAGTAGCATTTCTTGATATGCTTCTTCATGCTAAGATGAGGTTAATTATTATTGCAGTGTGTTGCCAGAGGATGAATGGTTTGTTGAAGTATCTCAAATAGCTGTTAAGATGTTAACTGGGAAAGCCACATTTGGCAATGTGGAGAGAGATGTTACCAGCCCAACTGCATCTGTATCAGGGAGATCAATGTCTTCAGTCCATTCTCATGGAAGTAACTAGCTCACACCAGATGCCACACAACAATTACTCAAAGACAAACCATAATCAGTTTTTGCCACGCATCACATATCTTGCAGGTAAATCAACCATATCAAACTCTTTTATTATTATTAACTCATTTTTTTTTTTAAAAAAAAGAGTTATCATGCTTTTGTTATAAAATTTAATAGCAAATATTTGAGAATTATACCTAAATTATTTCTAGTAAAGATTGTTCATAGCTTCCACATCTGATGCAGAGCAGACCTTCCACCTTACTTGATACTTGCATCTTAGCAAAAATGAGATGATGAGAATTTATGAGACTGCAACCGGTGGATTCAGGTTTTAGTTTCATTGCAGCTTCTTGTATATTAATTTTGTTCTTATAATGTTATAAATTGATGAATTCACGATATCTATATATTTACGTTCATTTATCTAATTCTGCAAACATGAGTTCTCACTCTTTCATCACTAACAAGATAGGCTTGATATTCTCGTATTCAGGATTTCTAATTCTTTTTACAAAATTCTGTCTTCCACATTTTGTCAACGTATTAGTCCTTAATAAAAGCATAACATGAATTCAAAAGGAAGGAAAAATAATAATTTAACTAAAAGAAAAAAGAAACAAAATGTTATATTTAGATTTAAATAAAAGAAAAAGTCAAAGCTAAGTGCTCTTCTCCTTAATCAAAAACACTCGCTTCAGAATCCTCGTAAAGCGTGAAATATGAAGATTGGGAATTGTAAAATCTCCCAGGAAAAGGAAACTAATAAACTCGATTCAATTTTACTACATACTATTCTGACTAGTCACTGGAGACACTTTTTTTTTCATAAATGAACTCAAGGAGAAGATGGCATAAAATGATATTTTGAAAATTGAAATTGACATTTTATTATTAATCTTAATCCTAAAATAGGAATTGCCTTTTGAAAATATGTTAGAGAGAATCCTGAGTTAACCCCAGTTGCTGGTAATTCAGGTAGTCAATGCCATTTATCCTAATACAACACAAAATCTGTTCTGGAAGCTCCTCTGCTTTGTTCCCCTGTTTATCATGCAAACAAGAGATAATGACTTGTTGATCAATATTCAATAGAAGCATCAAAGAGCCAGTAGTTATACTTATATGTAAATTTAACCAAGTGAGCTGAAAATACATTTCAATTTCCCAAGTACTTGAAAATTATTTAAGATGTTCGACTAAATTTTCAGCACCAGAAAAACTACTTGCCTGAATTGTGAGGCCAACATCTAGGACGCACATCTTTAGTCTGTCAAGGAAAGCTTCAAATCCTTTCCTGGAGATATAGCTGAACCTATGCATATCCACATCAATCTCAAAGTAATTTTCTCCCTGAAAAAACAATTAATTGGTTTGGTGAGCTCATTCAAAAAAGGATTTCAAAGCAGGAAACTATTGTGTGTGGATGTGGATATCCCCTGTCGTTAATGAAATGACATCACTTCAATTTGCGGGCTAAAGATAAAGGTACCCTAAAGAATCCATAAAGATGCCACCGAAACGGTACAAACAAGCAATCAAGCAGGAAAAGGAGACCACGGAAACACGTGGATTTTATCTTTCCTTTTTCTTCTTTCAATGACCCTTTTGAGAATTCAACAGCAGAAAACATGTTGGCCGCACAAAATGTTATCACAAACGAAGAATGATATGGACACAGAATAATCTTATCATAAAAGGAAAATTAGCGTGGGTTACTATAAAGATAAATGCACGTCTATATCACTTCATTACTGCCATGCAAAATAGACTTTTCAATACCAATGGGGACATCCAATACCTTCTAGATAGACTCAATAAAGACAACAGAAAGAATTCACAACAGATGCTACAAATGGTAACATGTGAAGTAAATAAAAGGAAACATGGCTGCCGTTGCTGCAGAATTACTGATATAATGTATTTAAGCACACTATCGGATTTGGCATTCTCTAAGACAACTCAGGCTTTTCTCATTATCAAGCTGAAAATCCATAGGTCTATTGAAAGGAACCATTATATTATGTCAGAGACTTACTGAGTAAAACTCGTGTTGAGGACGTGAAAGAACAGGCTTCTCATTGTAAGCCTGCATCAGCTTTCGTTCTGCTGCACTCAAATGAAGGTCTTCCACATTAACAACACGGCCCAATATTTTCAACCTTTCCCGGAAGGGTACAATTGTATCTACAGGAAAACCCTTCACCTTCTCAACTTCATCATCCATCAATTTCTATAGAAAGGCATTGACAGATATTGCTTCATCAGTGACATGAATTGATTCAATTTCCCCCCAAATTAACATACAATGATTTAGGAATTCAAAAGATTGAAAACAAGTTGGGTTATCAGAGAAGATATTATTATGGGACATATCTATTTTCCTTTTTCTCCATCTTCTTTTTTTTTTTTTTTTTTCCCTTTATTGATGGACAACCAAAGAACTAATCCTAGTAACCCCTCACCAGCAGGAACAGAGGTGATTAAATATTTGGCAGTTTAGGATGCATGTAGCAATATAAAGCAATAAAGTGATACATAAAGGCTCCATCTTACTCTGATTTGTTCTTGAAAATGCAGAGGAAGCTCCTTAGAATAACTTTCAGAAAGCTTAAAGTACAAAACGATACTCATTCCTTCCCCATCAGTTTCACCTTGAAAAAGTGTGGCAGGGTAGAGTGGAATCTGAAGTCCATAAAACATGAGAATCAGAATATTTAGCCCATTAATGTTATCAAGTGCAGTGAAATAAAAATTAATAAAGACAAAATCTTCTCATGAAAGATAGTAAAGATCTTGTAGTGACACTGAATTCTCTGCTGACAATATACCCTGGTCAGGTAAAGCCATTAATCAAGGATTAGAATGACGCTAGGAGTCCACTGTTGGAGTAAGAACAATTCCTAGGAAAACACAAGTAGAACAACTACTCCATTTTAACCGAAAAGTAGAAGTACCTGAACATTTACAACAAGCATGGATGGAAGATTCCTGGAAGAACTAACAATAGGAAGTTCCACGAACCGGGCTATGTGGTCCACTTTTCGTGGAGATAAGTATACATCTACACCAAATGGATAATAAGCTGAATAGTTGGAAGCAAAGTCCTTCTTCTTGTCTCTGCCATAAAGAACATTGACAGCCAAGTGAAACTTACTTTTGTAGGCAAGACATCTAGTCGTAATTTGCAGTTTAAATTTTTTATGCATTTGTTTACATGTGAATATGATGTAATTATAAAACAATTTAAAGACAGACTCTTGGTCTTACTTAAAATAATTCACTCCTCGTACTTTGAAAGTGCATGGGTCAATGTCTGACCAAGAATCCAGCATTTTCTTCTCGAATGGACAAAAGGGTACCTGTGATCCTGCAATTGGTCTTTGCAGAAGGGCTTTGGAGGAAACTGAACACCAGGAAAAAGACAGATAGATATTACGACCATAGTATTTACTCATAATAAAACTATATTAGGTGTTATTCAGGAAAAATTACAATCCACTAGATTACCTATCCAGACAGGAATGATAGGAAAATATAAAGAAAAATTGTTTAATTTCCTGCCTATTGATCTCACAATGATTTAAAAGGCATCAGCCTCGTTAGAGATATTAAAAAAACCTCTCTCGGCCTTTTCCTAAGAGCTTATGTCGGGATGAACTGATTCCTGACAAGATTCTAACGAATAAAGAAGTTAAAAAGAAAAAACATTAGATGCATTACAAACTTGTAAGAGAACTAGTATTTGATTTTAGTTATGAATACAGAAGAACCACAGAAGTTTCATAGTACGTGAAAATTGTATGCAAACATCCTATATGACATTTTTTTTCTTTCAAGTTTCAACCAGAAATAAATCTTTGAAGTTGAACTAGAACCATTAATTTTTAAAAAAATCAAACCATAAAGTCCTACTCATGCAAGTGTATGGCATGTCAGTGAAAATGAACATGACCAACAGAGACAAGAGTGTTGCTCTGAGCATTGTACTCACGTAGATTAGCATTCCCATGTCCTTCCTTCCATTTAAAGGGAAGTTTTATAGGAGCCTTTTTCCTTGGATTAGGAGGGCTAGAAGTTGATGATCTTCTTTTTTCAATGGAAGGAACAGCAGATGCAAGGCATGGCAAACAATTGTTTGGAAGAATCCCACAATTTTCTAACAGTCCACCATCCTTGTTGGAAGCATCCACTGAGATTTCATCCAGAAATACAGGTTGATTTACTTCATTTATACTTCCATCGTGTTTATATTGAGAATCAGTCTCGTCTCTAGAAGTCAGAACAGAAAACTCCACCAGCTTCTGCATCTGATCAGTTGAAGCACATTGGTCGGTATCTCTTGAAGATGGAAAACTTGATATGGATCCACCTTCAATCCCATTTAGAAATACCACATCTGCACATATCAATTACACTTAAATCGCCGAAGAATTGGTAAGTCAAAGTT
This sequence comes from Senna siamea, assembly GCA_031216115.1. Lineage (NCBI taxonomy): Eukaryota > Viridiplantae > Streptophyta > Magnoliopsida > Fabales > Fabaceae > Senna > Senna siamea. The sequence continues at coordinate 29,648,007 of CM062360.1, read as the reverse complement.
AACTAAGTTAATTTAGAATTGTCCCAAATCATACCATCAGGAACACTCTGGTAATCATCATCGCAGTCAGAGAACAATGTAACTGAATCAAACCATGCCTCCTCAATAACTCCAGCTGCCACAAATTAACATCTTAATCGCATGCAAGAAATAATTAAGGTCATTATAAAAGCCAACTTGGATTTCAGGAAAAAATTTAATCCACCAGATGTAAATAATTTCAATTCTAACTCTAAAGCCTCCCAGCCAATTACTTTCTCTTTAAGCATCGTCTGAACTTCAAATAAAAAATTGCTACGAACTTCTGAGCTTAATAAGCAAATTTGTACAGATTATTAACATATACTCTATCCTAGTCATTCAATCATCACTGACTCCGAAAGTAATTACCAAGCATGACTTTTCCATTACATGCTCAGAATTTGACTCCTTCTATAAAACCTCCCAAAGTCTGAACTCCAATGATCCGAAATCAAAGAAGAAATTGGCATTTTCAATTCAATAAAATACCCATTAAAAAAAATAAATGAAGACTCTTTCTGCTGTCTCAATTATAGAGTTCCAACTCCAAAATCATTTCATAGAAACAAATTGAAGAAAAAAAGAAGACATAAACGAACCTTGGAAGTTGGGATTGGCAGAGGAGCTATCAGGTACGCCGGGCGTATCAACCTTGTCCAATGATGATCCCTTAGAAAACCTTGAAGACGACACTCCTGTTCTGAGTCCATATCTTCTTCTCTTCCTATTCTTCTTCTTGGAGGAGCTCAACCTCCCATCCACGCAGCCCTGCGGCGTTGACAAACACGCGCCCATGACATAAATATCTTGCTTAGCCTCAGATCGCTCTTCTCCTCACACCCACCACCATCCCACACAGCTTTGTCATAGAGAAACAGTGAAATTTAAAGAGAGGGAAAGACAGAGAAAGGAGCAAAAGAAAAAGAAAACAAGGGACAAAGAAAAAAAAAAGAAAGGAAAATAAAATAAAAGGTTGAAGCTACCGATTGTTTGTTGGAGTTTCAAGAAAGAGTTCACCTTTTTGGCTCGCATCATAATGAAGTCATAAATAAGGAATACCCAGGATTACGAAAATTGAAAAAAGAAAAAGTCAGAATTTCACATTCCAATTTTGAATGAGAAAACATGAAGAGTATTGAGTACAGCGACGACGACGGCAGTTGTCGTAGCTGGCAGCGTAAGTCGTGAAATGGCTGCCACAGATGAGTGGTGAGAGAAGGAAAAGGGCCCACGAAGGAAGTAGTTGTGAAAATACGTGCCACGTAGATGAAAGTCGTTAGCCGAACGTGTGGAATCTGGTGCTTGCTTGCTTTCCTTCTCTTCTTGGCGTTTGTCTGACGTCGTTTCCACTCTGATGTTACAGGGTCAGTATCAGTAGTATCTTCATTGATGCCCATAAAGAGGCATATTGGAATAGTAAGTAATGTAAATAAATCCAAATATGCCTTACACCTGCAGTCCAAAAATTATATGATTTTTTTTTCTTTTTTTCAATAACCTTAAAGGAAAGTTACTTTTGATATGAGTTAGATATGGTAGATAGGTGATCTAGGCGACACAGCCAAAAAGACAATGGATGTGTGCACGGGAGATAAATGACCAATCAGTGTACCTTTTTTGTTTTACAAAAACGTTGCCTTGTGTCATACGGATTAAAATTAAACACTTTTCTTCCTTTAATATTTTAATAATTTATTTCTTACTTTTTCAAGTTTTCTTGCCACATTAAAATAATACTAATAATAATGCGTGATAGAACCAGTTGACCCTCCCCTAAATATTGTTCATAAAGTTGTACCCAACTCACAATCACATTTGATCCAATGGTAGCTAGATGATGCATATTTAGATTTATGATCAACTTGGTGAGCTTATGACAACTTTATTATGTCGCTCAAAAGGACAAGGACACAATTTCAACAACACCATTTTTAATAATGAAATTATTCATGATTATAATATTTTTTAACTAATTTTCTTAAAATTTAAAATATAAAACACAATATGCTATAATTTAAGCGATCAACAACATAATCAACACAAAAAGCGTTAACCGATATAAAATTAAAGCAAATTAAACTATTTTTAAACTGAAAACCATCTAATTAAACCACTTACCTTTTAAACTAAATAGGTAACTTTGACAAATCTGTTTATTAGGGAGGAAAAAGAGATCAATGGATATGTATGACTGTGAACTGTCTAATCTGTAAAATTTGAAGAAGAAACAAACTAAAACTATAATATGAATATTGTTTGTACTATATATGTGAAGGAACATGTTTGTTGCAAAATCTAGAGCTACAGCTCTATATGTTGATCAGTCTTTCACAAAAAACTGGTAAGCCAAACCATACAAACAACTCAACCTCCTAACTTTAAGGGTAAGCATTAGTCTCCTTATGCTTAAAAAATTAATTATAATAAAAATTACAAACTTTAATCATAAATAGTTTATTTAATTAATATTTGATTTTTTTTTGTCTGTATATTATTATGTATCGTTAAGTGGAAGACTATTTATATGTATAATCACTAAAATACCAACTTTAATTAATGTGTATCCTATAACATAATGTAAATAAATAACTTTAGTTCAATATTTATATCTAATTATTCGTGACTATATATTTTTTGTAGCTTTTAGATTTTAACAAACATAACATATACTATATAATCATATAATGTGACAGTTTGTCTATTTTATGCTTTTTTCAAAATTTACAAGAACTCTAATCCTACTAAACATTTTAATTTGATGTTCTTGTTTGTTAAAGAAATAATTATTAAATTTCAAACTCGTTTAGTTCATATTTTTGGTAAACATATGCTAGCAGATATATTAATCAAAGGCTTACCCATAGGAGTATTTAAAGTTATAGAATTTTTTGATATAGCCTTGATCTAGTGAAAGTTTGGATTAATGAGTTTCGATGTATACATTATGTATTTCATTTATTCAAATATTAAGACTCTTTTTATATTACTAATTTCCTTATCAAATCAACTGATCCTATATTGTTTCATTTCTGATCTTTATATTATAAATAAATTGATTATATGTACATCATTTTAATTATATATTATGTATTCCATTCTTTTTTGTATTAAAAATTTATTATATCACTAATTTTCTTATTGAATTCAATAATCTTGTGTTGTCTCATTTTGAATTCTATTGAAACTTTATTATATCGTTAATATTCTTTATTGAATTTAGTGATTTTATGTTGACTCATTTTTTTTAATTAATTATGAATGGATTTGTTTTATATATTAATTACAATCAATCAGTGATAGATTTGATTGCTTGCAAATCATTTTGGATAAAAAATCCAACCTACAACTCTATATTAGTCAACAATCATTATATCAGACTACTGACTGAATGTAAAAGAGAGATTTATCTTTGGATATTCTTTGGTGATTATCTTGATATTTAATATTTAATATTTGATTAATATTATTTAAGTGAGAGATAGTATGATATATTTAGATCAATATTAATTAAATACTAAATTAATCACATTTTATTAAATTTGTTAATTAAAAGGAATATTCTTAGAATCCCTTTATTTTGGAAGATAAGGGCAATTTTGTTTCACTTTGGGTAAGACATACTCTTTATGGGCCATCAAAAGTTTTGACCATAAAAATTAATTGCTGTGCAATTTTTCCATCTTTGCGGCTCTCTCTCTCTCTCTCATGCAAAGAAAAAATGGAGTCTGTGGGTTGCAAGCTCTCCCTCTCATCACCAATCATGGAAAATATTTCCTCCTAAGATATATATATATATGTATATGTATGTATGTATGTATGTACGTGTTCTATGTAGATTAAATGTTGTATATTGTGCTATTTTCTCCCTTCAAATGGTATCAAAGCATACAAATATCATTTGAAGATGGATGTATGTATGTGTTCTATTTAGATTAAATGTTGTATACTTTGCTATTTTCTCCCCTCAAAAGGTACCAAAGCATACAAATATCATTTGAAGTGTGTGTGTATATATATAAAAGCTAAGATTGAAAAATGTGTACATAATGAAGATGATTCAGTGTGTGTTATTGCTCAAGATGAATTGGCAGAGTCTACAACCTACTAGCTATATGCATTTTGAGTATGTAAGAGTATGCTGTATATTTTAAGAGAGTTCAGAGGAAGAATTTTTGTAGCCACTCTGCATGCACATCATTTATTGTGATTAGGCATATGTCTTGTTCAAAGGAAATTGAAGATTTTCATATATTGCATGGGAGCCTCATAAATAATTTATATTGACATTTGATTAATACTAAATCTAATGGTTGTGAGTTCATTTATTATGGGTTTAATTATTATGATGTATTTTGTGATTAAAACTTAACAATAATTAATAAAATTTTATTAATTTATCTTGTTAATTAATTATGTATATTATATTGATGATGTATATACTTTATTAATGTGACAGAGTTTATAAAATTTTAAGAGTTTGGAACCATATATTTTTTATTATTTAAATAACTTTAATATTTACATAATATTATGCATCATATCGATATAAATATTATCATATAATTTTATGAATTTCTCATGTATAAGAGTTCTCAAAAAATAAAGTATTATTCATCTCCTCTAATAACATTTGAAAGGAGAAAATAACACAATATGCAACATTTAATCTAAACAAAGCATATACAAACACATACATATATGTATGTATATAACTTACCTGAGGAGGAAGTATTTATCATGGTTGTTGATGAGAGGGAGAGCTTGCAACCCACGGACTCCTAGTTTTCTTTGCATGTGAGATTGAAAAACGAGAGAGAGAGAGAGAGAGAGAGAGAGAGAGAGTCGCGGGGATGGAAAACTTGCACAGCAATTAATTTCGATGGTCAAAACTTTTAATGGCCCATAAGGAGTGTCTCTTACCCAAAGTGAAACAAAATTGCCCATATCTTCCAAAATAATGGGATTCTAAGAATATTTCCTTTAATTAATAAATTTAATAAAATGTGATTAATTTAATATTTAATTAATATTAATCCAAATATATCCTAAAATAGGATCGTTATTTTTAAGAATATTCTTTACATGCGTATAGAATGAACAAAACATTAACGCTTAAAAAAGAAAAAGAAAAGGAAGAAAGATCTAAAAGGGGCGTATGCAATAAACATTGAAGCTTCAAAAAATCTTTAAAAAAAGCTTGAAAAATATAAGAAACAGGATCCAGTAAGAGTAAGAAAGTTTATTATAATTAATTCCTTTTATTATTATTATTTTTGTGAAGGTGTTAAATTCTTTTTAGATATGTATAATTAGTGGAGCAATAATCAAAAGCATGAAAGTGTAAAATCAGATTCAATTTTCAATTTTTTGAAGCTAAGAAAAGGAGTTAGATCGAGCCAAGCTAAATGGCCCAAATAAATATCTCTTGTAAGTTCTGTAGCTAAAATATCTCTTATTATAATAAATTGTAAAAAATTGGATTAATATGCTCCAACTTCTAAAAGATGGTAGTCTTTCTTTCACAATCATCATAATTTAATAACACTTTGTTAGTTGGTCTCACAATTTTATAATATTAATTAATTGGTTGTCAATTTCATTAACTATTTAAGATAAATGTGTATTTTTAAGGAAAAATATATTATGAGCATCTTAACACTCCTAAATAAGAATCCTTGCGGAAGCCATTTTTGGTCAATGCATGGGTCATTGTCTTCCCTTTCTGAATTTTAAAATCTGGATCTACATTTAAATTAATATAAATTAAATTAATGAATTATATTACATTTAAGGCAAACTCTCATCATTGCTTGCCTTTCACTATATTCATTTTTAGCACTAAACTTATACATAATTTTTTTATATTTTTATTATTAAAGTTTTTAATTAAAATAAAATATATAAAAAAAATTATAAATAATCAATTATAGAAGAGATATGTTGTAATTCATATATATATATATACCAATTTTTTATTAAAAAAATTGATAATAAAAATATAAAAATTACATTTAAATTTTTTTTAATATATGAATGTCTTGAATAAAAAATTGATTAATATATAGTATTACCCTAATAACATTATAAGTTTATAACTATCTAAAAAATAACTATCGATTGCTGAAACCTATAGTCCTCTTGTTGGCTTACGCTTGGTAAAGGGGTAAAATAAATAAAATCACTGTTCTATTCTTTTCTTTTCTTTTCTTTTTTTCCGGTCAAATAATCACCATGTTCTCTCTAATAAAGCATTTTTTATCACGAATTGTCTCATTCCGAGAAAATATTATAAGAGAACCACGAAATTTCAGTCCATTACCTATGCTATTTTCAGGCCCAAAAAACCTATGCTATTTTATCAACAATAACACTGTCATTCGACCAAATAAAAACAAAAAAAGCAATGACACCATCATATTTTAAATTTGGTCAAAATGCACAATTTTTTTTATGATTTAAATCTTTTGCAGATAGTTTCTTGTGGTTTAAAATTTAACAAGGAACTTTTTTGGACTTTCAAAATCAAATAATTAACATCATTCATTAAGTTTTTCATTCAAAATTTAACGGTCAACAGTTACATTAAATGGTTTGACTTCATGCAAACAAAAAATGTTGACATGGCATAAGGAGTATTTTGGTCATTTTACTTTTTTTCTCTTTCTTCCACCTCTTCTTCTTCCTCCTCCTCCTATCTTTCGTCACTGACAAAGAAGAAGAATAGGAGATGACGACAACGATGGACGATGACATGGACGTAGGTGACGACGACAGAAATTGTGACAAATCTGTCGAACCTTCTCTTGCACGAACAATCAAAGCCTCGGTCGTGAACTTTCTCTTGCGTGATTTTGCGAAACCCTAGTCATGAATGATGGCTAAAAAACTACCGTCGCCTACATCCGTGTTGTCGTCCATCGTTGCCACCATCACTTATTCTTCTTCTTCACCAGTGATGGAAGATAGGAGGAGGAGGAAGAAGAAGAGGCAGAAGAAAGAGAAAAAAAGTAAAATGATTAAAATGCTCCTAGTGTCATATCAGTATTTTTTGCTTACGTAGAGTTAAATCATCTGACGTAGCTGTTGACCATCAAACTTTAGATAAAAAACTTAATGGATGATGTTAATTACTTGATTTGATAGTTTAGGAGATTTTTTTATCAAGTTTTAAATTATATGAAACTATCTATAAAAGGTTTAAATTATAGAAAATTTATGTGCATTTTGACTTTTAAATTTTAATGCACAATTGGAGACAAATCACAAGAACAATTTGCATCATATCATGTGAAATATCTAGTGAAGTGGTGGCTCCAAGTGATCTCACATTAAGCGAAAGATAATAAATAAAATCTTGGAATTATTTTAAGTTTCTTTTTGTAGATTATATGAATAATTCTGTTAGGATTATGATTAGAGAATTGCATGGTTTTTGAAAAGAAAAATACAAAAAACTGGAGTGCAAAAATTCAATCAATTGAAAGGAAGGGCTTATTTTTTATTCAAACAACGAGGAAACTCAATAAAATGATAGTAAGTTAATCCTTGGAGCTGAGAAGGTTCTAATTAATGTTCTGAAATGATGCGACTGGGGTGAATCTTAGTCCACACCAAAAAAATGTGTTGGATTTTAAGATGTGATATTGTAATTATTTAGAAGTACATACTATAAGCCTCAAATTCGATCTTTGAAATTAGTCGTATAAAAAATCCTAACCGTATAAAAATGTGTATAATTTTTTGCCATTACCAAACACCATGTACGCATAAATTGTAGACCATATGATTATCGAACCTTATATGGCACATCAAATGGGCCGAAGAATCCTACCCTTACTTCAGTACTTCACCATTTCCCTACTCTTCACTCCTCACTCCGTGTCAACCCAGAAAAGGAAAATTACTAAACACACTCATCCACCATCGTTGAAAGAGAAATAATGCAGCACAAAGCCCTATCGTCCGTAGTATATAATACGGGTCAATTTCCTTGTAAGGATAGCAACCTCTCCCCCTCAATTTTTTTTTTAAATAAAAATTATATGTCTACTGCTTTATGTAAACCGATGCAGTTAACTTATACCCAATGACCTTGTCCAGGATCCAGAAATACCTTTGGCAGTTGGGTCAGACAATCCTCTGAACTTCAGCACACGGGTTATGTGACTGGCTTGAAAGCTCAATCTATAAAATATTAGCTTAATGTTGTATGAAATGTCTAATTTATTTTTTTTTTATTTAAAAGGTTAAGTTGTTCTATTTTTTATTGTGTAAAGATAGCATGTTATTTTACAAGCCATGTAAAAATCTCTGAAGATTAAAATTTAAGGATCAAAGCTTAAACTTAAGAGAGGTCAAACTTTTTTGCGGTATCATAATATAACCCGCAATATTAATTCATAACATATAATAATGAAATAATTCTAGAGTCGCTAATGATTTGGTAACTCATAGTACTAAGCTCAATTATGAGATTACCATATCTCCTCATTCTCTACTTTCAAAGTGTTAAGCCTCTTTTGTAATAATAATAATTAATAACAACAACAATAACTCAAACTGTGATCACCAAAAAAATCTAAAGTTACAATTCTAGCCTTACGTTTCAAGAGAACAGAAAATGACAATCTGGAAAAGAAAAGCATTCAACCAGGTTAGAAAGACAATCCAAAATCAGTAACAAATAGAGTATTGTGATCCTAGCAGTAGATTATTAAACGGGAAGAAAATTACTGTTTAGTTCACAGAAGGTTAGGCAAATGAAAGCATATGTAACATGGAGAGTTACTTGAGAATTGAAACTTGAGATCCTTCAAATATAACGATAGACTAAACATTCCCATCGTCACATAAACACGTGCTGTTGTACATTACAGCTAGTTGCCCAACGTATAAAAATAAGTATATTTGCCCTTCATAATTGGTACTAAGTAGTATTAACTACTAACAACATCTTGAGAAGGGTGTTTTGATGTCTTTTAATCTTGTAATTAAGCTAAACAGTTAACAGCGTTTACAGCTTACGTTGTACCTACATAGTTATTATTGAACCTGGAAGTTGACTGATATAGAACCTTATAAGACAAGACATCCATCTTCAAAATAATTTGTCTCGGGGTCCATATTCATATAGTGCTAGTCCATGACATGGAGTAGGGTAATGTGTTGTAAAAAGGTCTATGTAGTGGACCATTTTCAGCACGCCAAAGCAGCCCTTAGGCTACAAAGCTCCTAAGTTACATGCTCTCCACTATGATTGGATTGCAGCTGGCATCCCCTGTCACTATATTTACTATGCCTTCTTTCCTTAATTCAAAACAACAGCAACACTTTACTCACATCCCACTCAGCATATTATAATGGTATGTACTATTTGTGGGACCGTTTTAGTTACACTCAACCATTTATTACTACGTCAACTTAATAACAAAACATTCAAATAAAATTATTGACTTATTGTTATCATTATTTTTCTTGAATTGCTATAGCTTAAGGCCTTAAGCTAAAACTACTCGGACCTCCCAAGTGATAAGACGCGGCTTTCTTCAATAATTGCATTGGTCTGTCTAGGTGCTCGACAACTTAGTTTGTAGGACAGTTGCCAGCTAACTCAAAGCTGAGAAAATTTTGTTCATTATCATTGAAGACGAGAAATGGCTGGCAGAGAGCCAGTTCATCAGCTTCTATTGAAGTTTCTAAATGTTATTCATTGATATAAAATATCAATACAGCCTAAACGTACTAGAGAGGGTCCAACCATTTCAACCTAGTAAATATCCTATCCCTTTGAGCCAAAGGGATTCAAAGACAAGATTTGAAGTTTGAACCACTTGAAGCTCTGCTTTAATCCTAAACAGGAAATATTGTCAGCTACTAAGACATTTTTTTGGGTTTCTAAGGTGTAGTTTAAGGTTAGGACACTGCTATTAATGGGAGTGGTAGTTGGTAGATTAGATTAGAACCGTTAAACTTCTATATCAGCCAAGTTTTGAGTTGTACGTAGCTCTGAAACTGCATCAATAAAACAGATGGGTTTTGAACTCTGGATCAAGATGATAAAAAGATAAGAGGGGTCTACCATAACTTACTGGTTTTTACTTTTTACAATATATTATTCGTAGGTTGGTTCACCCATTTGCTTGACCATATCGAAGAAACTTCCACTGAGAGCCCAATAAAGATGGTTGTTTGAACTTGAAAATTGGTGATATGGTTCAATAAGGGGACTTGGAATCTTTTATCAGAATCAATGCTAAAGGAAGCAGAAGCTAGCTAGCTAGCACTGCTTTTCCAAGCTGAAATCTCAAGACATGGAAAAAGGGTTTGGTGGTGTAAAATGACTCAACTCAAAGTACTGGTATTGCCATTTAAGGTAATTTGGCACATGAGATGCTACACAATTATAATTCCTCGTGTTCAATGTGAGTTTCGCACAGAGAGTTGCGTATCAATTCAGCACATGCATTTGAAAAGGCACGCATGTAATATAAAATTTGTATAGTGAAACGTGATGAATACCTGGCATGATCTTTACGGCTAGAACAGTGTCGTCCTCTTGGATTTAGTGGGTGGCATGGCCATATACCAAAGGCCTTGATTTTGGATTGGACAATTCGTCGAACGGATTACAGTCACCATCTCCCACACCGCATGTGAAGAAGATGGTTAAGTGCACGGTTAGGATTTCTGGAGCGTTATCTAAGGCAAGCAGGACGGTAGCTTTCTAGTGATTATCTATGCCTAACCAGATTTGATATCAGATAAGGCAAAAGGGGGTGGGCGTGACCTGTGATTGAATCAATGTCACTTTGATGATCAAATAGTACTTTTGCATTAACTAGAAAGCACCAAAATTAGGTCACCTCCAATGGCGCAAACTAACACACAACAAACAACACAAGAAAACTAAATAGTGACTAGCAGTGAGAGAAATTCTTACATATAATATTTGGTCTTTCATATATTATTCAATAATATTAAGTTATATTTTTTTTATTTTTTTACATTAATTTTTAGTATAAAAATAAATAATATAACTTAATATTATTAAATAATATATAAATGATATGATAAGTTGAATTTTTCATAGTAGCAGTATTAATTGGGAATGGGAAGGGTTTTAGCTTTTTACTTTTAAGCCAGACGTTGACGACTTGTAGCTAAGCTACGTTGAGTCATTTTCTTTGTTAGAATAAGAAGCTAACTTCTTTCTCTTTCCTTGGATATTGTTATTTTTCTTTTCCTTTATCCTATCCTTAATTACTACATAGTCTAGGGGTAATTAGGTATTTTGCCTTGCTCTTTGTCTTTTTCCTTTTTAAAGCACGTGAAAATTGAAAACCCGCACCCTTTCTTCTTCCTGGATCTAGTAATGAGTTTATATATATTTTGTGCCAGCTCGTAGCTTATTACGTTAATTGAGGATAGATTTTTAATGTATTGGAGAATTTTAAAAATTTAAGACAAACTCCTTATCTGCAGTATGATTTATTTAAAAGAATCCATCTTACACATTGACCAAAAAAATTTAAACTCGAGTTGTGAAAGTATAGGACGTACACTAATTCTGAACTAAACTAATTCTTCGAGATTCTTTTATAAATTTGGATGAATACTTCAATTTAATATCAATTATAGAAGTGCAGATTTATAGTAGTAAAAGATAAACTAATGAATCTAGTTAAAAGTTTGGCTTAGTTTGAGAAACTAATTGGGCTCTTGTATATGTAGTTTTAACCAAGTATTGATTAAATAGGGCAAGACGTCAAGAAAAAAGTGAGCAAATAAATGCCCCAAAGTACGAAACACCTACCACTATAAGAACAGTGACAAATAGCTACACTTAAATCTGGACGAGGAGTATCAAAGATATGATACCCTACCTTTGTCTTATCTTTGAATTAAGGGATGGTAAATGGTAAGAGGGTATGACAAGACAAATTAGATATTTAGACCCTTTTCCTAGACATCTTGGTAAATAACGAACTTAATTCTCATTGAATTATTGGTGTTCAAGAGAAATTTTAAAATGAAAATATAGATTTCTCGAGCATGAGTTTGAGTTTGAGTTTGATTATCCCTGACTTTAAGGGGCGTACTAAAAGAGCAAAACTTTCCTTAAATCAAATTTGGAGAGACTGATATTTTAGTATAAATAAATTATATATGGATTAAAAGATGTTTAAAAAGTAAAATGGAATTTTCTAGAGAAAAATAGTTTAGTTTACATATATAAGCATATGCTCCTCGGTCGTCCTTTTGCTAAATAAATAACTCATTTGATAAGTGCACAAAATCATGGATGACTTAAAGGAGTTAAAAAAAGTATCTGAACCGGCACCTTTTTGCTTTCTGACAACCCAACTCAAGTTGTTGTTTATGTTTTCCTCTACCAATTTTAAGTGCTATTAAACCCAAAGCAATGTTCTGATTTTTGCAGCAGACTCCTTATTAAAAATAAATTTAATAACTTGTATAAACCTTATTTGATGCTCTTCATCACATGCTCATGTCTAAATGGGACCACCCCTCTATACAATAACAACCCAAAATCAACATGTTTATTTTAATATCACTGTTTTTACAGGTATTACTTTATTTTTTATAACAAATATTCAATTTGTGTATTTGTTATTAACTTTAATTTATAAAATTTTCGTCACTTTAATATCTGAAAACATGTTTTAGTTTTACCATACCATTATAACAATTTTCTTAAATTGTTAGATCCTTAATCAATACATAGCTATTTTATTTAACTAATATAACTATATCATGTTTTGATTATAATTCAGTTCTATACTCTTTATATATATAAATCAAATATGTAACTTTGGCCCTAATATTAATTTTTGAATTTAGCACTTGCTACTAACTTAAAGTTATAGTTGTTAATTATAGCTATTTTCTCCACTAATTAAACGCCTTTAATTGAAATTGTAATTTTTTAATTGATTCTAATAGAAATTAGAATTGCAGTACATGATAATATAATAATATACCAGAGAAAATAGTTAAGACAGTAACAAATTGAATTATTAATTTATTATAGAAGCGGCACCATGGGCACAGCAAAGAAAAACTGAAGAAAGGAGGAGTGATGAGTGTAAGTGGAGAAGATTAGTGTGAATGTCAATTGTGAAAGAAAGGTGGATACTAACTGGTGGGGCTCTCGTGTATCCAAAATTTCCACGTTCTAAGTGACCCTATTAGTGCTAACCAAATCCACAAGACCATCATTACTCCAAAAACTTTTACCACAAAATTGACCTCATGAGACCAATCCTAATCAAAACAATCATTAATTATTCCAAAACCCTTTCCTAAATCATTTGTTAATCAATGAATCCCCATTCCGCATGACGTGTCCTCCACCCGTTGGTCTCTCAGAATGAACGGGTCAGATGTCCCAGGGAGTTGATGGACGGTGGAGGAGGGGGTGGATGAATGGAACCTGGAAGCATGAAATGCTGGACCCTCCGAGAAAACAGTGACTTCATTCGCTACTCCCGAGACCTCTGTCTCTAAAACAGAACAGAACAGCACGGCACAGCGTGAGCGAGTGAGAGTTATGGTGGAAAGAGAAATATAAAAACACAGTGCGCATAAGAAGCCTCCACTGTCCAAGGAGATCACGCAAAAACGACACACCTCTCTCTCTCTCTTGCTCTCTGCTTCGGAGCTCTTGCAATAGCGCTCTTCCTTTTCTATCTCTACCGCTCTGTGTTGAGCTTGTTTTGATGCGGTGTGGTGGAGCTTATTGTTGTTGAGTTCGACTTCCGTTTCGGGTTTGGATTTGGATCCCAATACTCCAATTGGCGGTGGTGGGGATGGATCCGGGAGCTATGATGAACGAGGGTCCCTTCGCGAATGGGGGAGCTAATACTGCGCCGTATAACTTGGCGGATATCTGGCAGTTCCCCATGAATGGCGGTGCGGCTCTTGGGGATTCTGGAGGCGGACTGGGGCTGAGGAGGCCGCAGTTCGGGCATAATCTGGGGCAGTTCGGTGATTTTCCGGGTCCAAATCGGGATGTTCCGGGTAATGATAAAATCAGCTCGGACCAGGGAGGGAATCATGGGGTCAACAATAGAAGGCGCCGCGATTCCGAGGATGAGTCCGCCAAGGGCGTCTCCACCAGCAATGGCGGCAATGGCGCGGTACTCTGTTCCCTCATTCATAAAACATTATAAAATGAATCTATATGGAATGAGATAGAGCACGAATGGATCTGTATAAGTTGTTCGTCTTAATTAGTTCAAATCCAAGTACTCTTAATTTCTTTCTTTTTAATTGGAATGATGAACCATTTACTGTAACTAATGAGAGAGTGACCAATTCTAACTTGAAATGGGCAGAACGATGGTAGTGAAGGAAAACGGCTTAAAGCTTCAGGGAACAGGAGTGAGAGCCGTGATACTAAAGCTGAAGCGGAACCCAGTTCAGGAAAGCCTGCGGAGCAAAGTAACCGGCCACCTCCTGAGCCTCCTAAGCAAGATTACATTCATGTACGAGCGAGAAGGGGTCAAGCTACTGATAGCCACAGTCTAGCAGAAAGAGTAATTTGCTTCTGCCCCTTAATTGTTTCCTTTTTATTTATACACACACACACACACACACATATTGTATACTAATAAGTCCTGTTGCATTCTTGAATCACATAACACAAGGATTAATATAAACCAGATATTCTCATTTTTGGAAACTAACTGGTATGAAATTAAAGCTAAATAGGCCTAACAATTCAATAACCGAATTGTTATATTACTTCTTTTTCTATTTAACTGGTTGTCAAGATAAAGTATCTAATTTGGAACATTGGTGGACAGGCTAGAAGGGAAAAGATAAGTGAGAGGATGAAAATTCTTCAGGATTTGGTCCCTGGTTGTAACAAGGTATATATGTTTTCGCTACCAGTTTACTTCATGTACAATTTCTATTCTACATAAAAAGAAAATAACAAAATCATCATTGAATATCTGTATACATATCTACTATCTAGTAACATGAACTGTTGGTAAGACAGCGTAAAATCATTAATCTTCATTGGTGTTGTGAGCCTTCTTTTCTAGTAAATTTTGTATTAAGGTACTTATTTGGATTCAGGTTATTGGGAAAGCATTGGTCCTTGATGAGATAATTAATTATATCCAATCACTACAGCGCCAAGTTGAGGTAGGAATCCTTTTTCTACGTTGGTATCTGGATTGCTTATACTATTTTATAAAATTTATTACTGAATTTAAGGTTGAATTTGAACCCTGAAATGTTCTGGATGTCACAGTTCTTGTCTATGAAACTTGAAGCAGTAAATTCAAGATTGAACCCTGGCATTGAAGTGTTTCCTCCTAAAGATGTAAGTCTTTAATAACACCGTTAGGTTTTATAATGATAATTCATCTAACCTAATTAAATTGAAAGCTAGCTTTTATTTAATTTCTTTTCATTATAAATTCGGTTATTAATCATAACTTATAAGCATCATTGCACCTATTTAACTATTGCAACCACGCCCATCAGACTGTTATAAAACCTTCTTGGCTTAGAAGGGTTTTATTATCTGAAAATTGATCATATACAGAAAAAGTAAGACAATCTTTAAGGTGCTTTAGTTTACAGACCATGCATATCAGGTTGTGTTTCTTTCACATTGTTTGTTTACAATCTTTAAGTATTTAGAAATTTATTTTTAAAATAGTTCAGTATGAGATATATGGAAAAATTAATATCCCCATGTTGTTTAGGATATATGCATATACAACACATAAATCTTGAATTTTTCTTATATCTTATAAATTGGTTTTCAAATGCCTAAGAAATTAAAATACTCAGCTACCGAAGACCACCGAAGTGTTTTTCAAGATTGATTAATTCAGTAATATGTAAAGTAAATATATTTGAATTTGTCAATAGTAGATTATAGCAATGGGTCGGAACCCTTATTCTGTGAAGACAGAACATTAAGAGAATAGGGAGTTTGTAGGAATAGGAACCCAAACTAAAATCAAAACTGGGGTAAAAAAGATCCAGATTTCAGAATGACCAGCAGAGTACAATACTTCATCGAAATGCAAAACCTTAACTCTTATGAGACATGAACTTTTGTTCCAGATTGGTCAACAAACGTTTGACACAGTCGGCATGGCATTTGGCTCACAAGCTACAAGAGAGTATAGCCGAGGTTCATCATCAGAGTGGTTACATATGCAGGTAGGAGGTGGTTTTGAAAGAACATCATAGTCATTAGTCCATGAGAAATCCGTACTACAAAACCTGCTAATAAATGCATAAAGGGGTTGTACCTATACCCTCCTTCAATGGCCAGAAAACATATACTCAAGATATATTAAGTCGAATGAATAGACATCTCTTCATTCCCATTTTCTACACGAGGCATATAGAGCTGTTATTGTTTTGCACTGGACTGGTTCTTTAAGTTACTATCTATTCACCCCCAGTTGTTGTTACTGTGTTGGAAAATGAATTCATTTGCTCAATATGAAGCTTAGTAGTGGACTATAAGTATAGGCTTTCG
Source organism: Senna siamea (assembly GCA_031216115.1). Lineage (NCBI taxonomy): Eukaryota > Viridiplantae > Streptophyta > Magnoliopsida > Fabales > Fabaceae > Senna > Senna siamea. The sequence goes on along the minus strand of CM062360.1, from coordinate 29,631,452 downwards.
ATCTAATACTCAACATAACCCCTGAAATGAGTATAACTCTTGTAAAAGGATGCTGCTGCTTGTTTATCCTGAATACGTAATGCTTACATATTGTGTAATAGTCTCCATATAGGTGTTTGTTTGTGAAAGGTATTTGGAATAAATTAAACAAACATGGTGTTGTTATTTATTTATTTGTTTTTATTTGTTGGGAAATCCCTGCTAGTGCATCAATAGATGATTACACTAAAAGTTGTTTCTGCAATGGTCTAGTAAATCTATACAACAACAATAACAACAAACAAATTATTTTGCTAAGTGAGGTCAGTTAATTCAACGTGAACATATTTTATTCTTATTTATTTCTGCAGGTCTAGTAAATCTATAGTCAGTAAAATTAGAACCACATCTAATTAAGAAAAGAGAGAGAGAGAGAAAAAAGAAAGCTCGGTAGTGTTTTTATGATGAAATGTGAGAATGTGAAGGGGCCAAAAAAAAAAAAGTTTTAACTAGTATTGAAATTCACGAAAGTCAGATGAATAGATGATTGCTGAAATTGGATCCTCTTAGTAGATCCATGATTGATTAGGTTATGGGAATAGAAGGTGAAGCATGTACCAAGATCAATGAACTGCGAAAGAAGGCTAACATCTCCATCCACGTGGAAAGAGATACAAGAAGATAGCAATAAATTAGATAATAAATTCATTTAACTAAACAAGTCCATTGGAAACGAATTCGCACTTCCAGAGTAGTGAGGGTTGGAAACGAGCATAATTCAGGGGAGATATTACTGCAGCTTAAATTGATACCATTTAGAAACCTAAGCATGCTCTGTGACAATAACAATCTCAAGACTGCTCTCTGCATCATCTTTCCTGGATCTTGTCTTCAAAGTTCAAACCCCACGATAGCCGTAAAGCAGATAACGAACCTCATAGTAAAACAAAACAAAGACAACCTCCACAAGATAAGCAAAGTTAAAACGTTGAAGATCTTAAAAGATAGAGCGCACACCTCTCAACTTTCTTTCAGAGTTTTATTTCTTAATCAGTTTTCTTCCTTCTAGGATAGTACCCGATGATGTAGATTTGGGAAGTGAGATGTAAGAGGTTACGAGCATTGACATAAAAAACCAAAAATCTCATACGAAACAAGTTTTTTTAGAGGAAGAAGAGAAAACTTCGATCGGTTTCACATAACAAGAAAAAAGCTTCGATTTTTACCTTTTGGGCATAGACACAAGGTTCTAGCCCGGTCCAAATAGGTTGTCCAAGGCCTACTAACGTTTGACAAATCATAGCTCATTTATGAAATTCCGTCTTTAATATATTTAACACTCAATTGTTACTTAGCATAGAAACAGTCAGCTTCTAGTTGGATCATTTACAAGCTTAATTCAACATGTATGCACCATGCGCCTTGTATATTATTTTGTTGATACAAGTTGGTATTTTATATTGCAGAAAACAAGAAAATCTTTAAATAACTACGTATTACGTATAGGCAAAACAAAAAAAAATCGATTGTCATTAGGTCTCGATTAAAATGCTGAATAATTTATACGTCAAGTTTGATGGCCTTTTCTTATTGATGCATCATTGAATAAGTAAAATGTAAGAAAATTAAGCTACCAAATGGTGGAATAGTAGTGTGAAAATTGTTAATAAGTGATTTTTAGTTTTAAACATTTATTTTATCATTAAAAAAAATACCAAGCCAAGCTCATAACACAAATCCTCAAAGGTGTCGTTAAACATCTTTCTTTAACTTATCTATGTTGTATCATAACTGAAGTTTATATTTTTACACAATTTAAATATTAAAGAGTCCAAAACCATATATGTCAGAATAGGCAAAAAACACGGGGGGAAAAAATATATTTGTTGTCTTCAATATTTTATAGTTCTAATTTTGTCTTTTAATTCTCAAAATTTTAATGGAATTTCATATGTGAAAGACTAAAGATAAAATTAAATATTTCTTGTGTAATGGTTTGGATACAACATTACGCAATTTATTCATAAACTTGGATACTATTTGGAACACGATTTCACATAAAATTTACAAAAAAGCGAAAGTCAAAATATTTCTAAACATACTTAAAATCACAATCAACAATGAACATGTTCTAGAATTGTCTAAGAATTTAAAAAAAAGAAAGAAAAAAATAAATATATTTGAGTGTGAAAGGAAGAAAGGTTGTATATTTATTTATGTTGTTGAGAAAATATATAGCAAATGAAATGCGAAACAGAAATGATTAGTATTTTCAGTAGGTTGCATCCTGGTAGTGTCAACTTATACCTATTATGTTGGGAAGCAAAACCTTCCCATTTGGTGCACCAAAAACAAAAACTTCCCATTCGGTCAGTGTGTTGGTCGTTAATAAAAACGTCAACTTCCTTCACAAAACCGCGATTTCCTACAACGACCAACATGGCCCAGCTCACGTCACGTTAATCAATATAATACACCCCACGGCGCAGCCAAGAATCGATATTCGTAATTCATTAATTCATTCCCTCTAAACGACGTTGCCGTTCCGTTGTTTGGCCCTTTCCCGTGCTTCACTACTCACCAATCACCATATTTTTGCGCTATATTCGCGCGTCATTTTGAAACTCTTCTTTCTCCATTTACCGCCTGCTTTATTAAAAAACAAAAAACACAATCTTTATTCAATATACAACAATTTCAGAACACAATATTTTATATTTTTTTAAATTCATTTGAAATTATAATTAAAATATAATTTAAGAACATTATATCTACCTTTTCTTATAAAAAACGTAGTTGAAAATTTTCTAATCATGTGAAAAAAATTAATTTTAGAAATTGAAAAATCATATGTAATTTTAATTTGCTACATGATTATTTCAATCATTTATTGTAAGAAATTTGAATCTGGATTATTTTATTTTATCGTGTAAAATTAGAGAAATGTTTAAAATTGGATGGAATAAATAAGCTTTAAGTTGAGGATTTAATAATTAGTGGATTATTTTGTGTCATTCAGCAGGGCAGTATGCTGCACGCTCTCGGAAACGCGCGCGTAAAGGAGACGAGCTGCACAGTGAACTTATAGCACGATCAAGAAGGCCGCCACGCGGTTTCCGATGGAAGAACCAAAATAGAACGACAGGGGCAAAAAGGGAAATGGGAAAATAAGGGACGACATTTTGGAGGAGAACAAGCAAGGAAATAAGCACAATAGCGGGAGGAGACAGGAGGAAGACGAGATATTCACCGCGCAGTTACTATCTAGCGTCCCTACAACGAAGCGCTTGACAATATACCAACAAGGCATAGGCATCCACATACGCATCTGGGATTGCAAGAAAAGAGGAGGCTCTGTGAAATTGGAGGATGAGCGGATGGGATAGGGCCGGAGCATCATCGTCGTCATCTTCGAGATCGACTCTCAGAATGGGTTCCAATCCAAATCGCAACCACGCCAACCGCATACCTTCAAATCGAACGGTTCGACTCGGCCGAGTCCAGCCCCAAGCCCCCGGTCACCGCACCGTTTTCTGCAACGATCGCGAGGCCAATCTTTCCGTCCGATTTAAGGTTTTGCTTTCTCTCTCATTTTTCCTTGGATGTTTCTGGTATGTGCCTTCTTTTCTTTTTTGTTCTAATTTTGGCTGCTTTAGGAAAAAGGAAAGAGAAAAAGAAAAAGAAGCTCGAAATCGGAACTGTAAATACTTTCGGTTGCGGATTTTGTTTGCACTTTAAGTTGACAGATAGAAGGAAATGTGTATTTATGCTGGATTCAATCCTTCGAGGATTCGTGTCTGCATTTTCCACTTCTGCTAGTGTTTGTTGATGTTGATAACTAAGCAATATAAGACCAACTTATTCATGCTTTACATTTGCGCATTTTCTAACCTAGGTCCTGGGCATTTTACTGTTTGTTTGAGTAGTCTTATTATTCACGCATGTTATGATGATTTTTGCGTGAAGACTCCTTTGCTTACTTCTTTTGTTAATTGCATTAAGTGGGAATGGAGGCCTAGTTGAAGTGTGGATTTTATCAGTGGAGCTATGCTTTTAATACGTAGTTGATTTGGTATTAATGTTTAATCACAGTAGACTGCCAAGGGCCATTGACCTTTCGTGAGTAGATCTTTATAAACTAAGCAACTACATAATGGTCTCTAATTTTTTTTTTTAAATGGTGGTATTCTATGTGTAAATCTTTTGACCCGATATTGTTTTATCTGAATTTATCCACTGGAAGACAAGCATGCACATGGACAGATGCAGTTTTGATGAAGCATTGCAATGTTGCAAATTGCAACCAAATAGGATAAGAAAAGACATAAATAAAGTTGGCTTGACTTTGACATCAATTCCTTCAAGGGTGATGTAGGGAATCTTAATGATGGGATGATACTATTATTTTGGGCCAATAGGATAACCTAAGTTTGGAGCCACCTTTCATTTTCAGTTGTTTTTTATGAAATAAAACAGAGAGGAAATGCACAGATTCGTTGGTGAAGTGCTTGGGGCTAGTGTAGAGATGTGAAATTGGATAATAGGATATGATTAATGGACGACATCCTGAAAGTTCCAAACATCCCTTAGGGAGTTTCAAAAGTAAAAACTAAGCATAATGAAGTGGCAGATTGATATGAATTATGTTCAAACTTTGTGAAACATAAAATATGGAGGTTATTGGTGAGTGCTGAGTGATATCATTTTTAAAAGGAAGGATTCAGGTTTATCATTGTTTGGATCTAAAGAGTTTCTATGATCAGGAACATACATAAATGAATACATCGTGAAATCTATTCATTAATTTCCTGTTCTCAAGTTTCCATAAACGGGATATTCCTTTTTGTGTATGATATTATGTTGTATGTTTTACACTCCAGAATTTAATGACATACATTGGTCATGATTATTTTATATCCACTATGTCAGGGGAATTCAATATCAACCACAAAATACAACTTTTTCACTTTCTTGCCAAAAGGATTGTTTGAACAGGTAAGTCAGTTGAAGGCTTTTGATTTAAAAAAATGTTCAATAGCGTAAGATGCATTTTATTCCCAGTTTTCAAAATATACAAGCTTTGCGTTGCATTAAATGGGGTGTTGCATGTTAGTATTATGATTCATTATGTTGGGGCATTTTTGACATTTTGAACCGATTTGTATTTTAAATTTTATAAAACATTAAATGTTTTAAGTTGATTCATAGTAGATGTTTCATGAGTGTACCAGCCTACTCAAGGAGTAGCAACTATTTTTGGTAACCGTGACATGTTAATATCTTTATTATTTTATTTTGTATCTAATTTAGAATTATGACCCTCAGTATTCATGCAAAATCATCGTAGTGGAGACATTAATTTATTGATGGTTGAAGGTAAATTGTTGCCACCTTATCTTTGCTTTTATATTGCTGAGAAGTGAGAATTTTCTCTTTACGTTGCAGTTCAGACGGGTGGCTAATCTATACTTTCTTACAATCTCAATTTTGTCAACCACACCAATCAGGTGAGTAAATGAGGAAGGATAAATTCAAGCAAGAGGAACTAGAGTTTTGTGGGATTGGATTTTCTATGATGTTTGCCAAAGAAGGCAGTTTTGGGCCATTTGTAAAATCAAAGGAAATAGGACAGAAGATGAGAAGAAGAAATTTAACCTGGCATCATGCAACCTAGAAGAGAGCAATTTCCTGCAATGTCCTATATGTTATGGTACAAGGATTGGGCTTAACCTTATAGAAATTGAAACTCCTACTACTACTAAAACCATTAGGAAAATTTGGACTTTATTAAGTCCCAATAACATCTGATTAACATTAACTGAAGCCAAATACAATATGACTTAAAGCTGCAAAAATGACTAAAATATGCTTACGAATTAAATTCAAATTGCCTCAATTAATAACATTTTAATCCTAATAACCCTAAATTATTATCTACTGAGATCTATAGAATACTACTAGCAGTTCTGTAATCATTAGTAAACCAGAATATTAAGTCAATTTGATCCTTTTCTTAAGCTTATTTTATTCTAGTTGTTGATATATGAAGCTTTGTTTGGTATCATATTGTTGATATGTAAGTACAACAACTTGATTTACAATTTTATCAATCTTTCTTGTATGTACTATGTACATTGACTATATAGTACTCTGTTCTGCATTATTATGGCCCTATATGCTGTTGTTACTTTATTATGTTTCTCTCAGGTCTTGCATTATTTTCTCCAAAATATGTGATGCCTTCATTGTTGTAATTTACAAGTTGTAAAGGTGGTTATTAACAATTATGTAATTGATATGCTGCTGTTTGCTTTTAGTATCGTTTATTGCAGGTACTTTATTATTTTATATGTCTGAACAAGTCTAATTACCTGTCTTCTGATGATGTAGTCCTGTGTCTCCAATAACTAATGTGGCTCCTCTATCATTGGTGCTTCTTATCTCTCTTATTAAGGAAGCTTTTGAGGACTGGGTGAGACAGCTATTTTCTCTCCTTGCTCATTGCTTTCTTTCTGTTCTGTTTTCCTGAAGTCTTTGGGTGGTTTCTTCCATAAAAGAATAGCTGAAATATATATTTTTTGGGTACTAAGAAGGGATTCAGGTTTCTTTGATAGTGGTTTTATTGGAAAGTCCAACTAATGATGTCATTGGGAAATGTTGGATGAATAAATATGTAGAGTAGGGACTTAAATCATTCATTATATATTGTACTTGCATGATTGAAAAGGTGTGTTTATTTTGTTTTAAAATGTGTGTATGACTGCCTTTCTCAAATTTTTTCTCTTCGCATCCTGATGTAGGACCAGTGGCGATAATAGGACAAAGTGGGAGATAAGAGAGAAAGAGGGAGAAGAATACAGGGGGGAGAAGACTGAAAGAGGTAGAAGAGAACTCAAGAATAATAGAGGGGGAGATAAGAGAGAAAGGGGGTAGAAGAGAAAAGAGAGAGAGAGGGAAGAAAGGATGGAAAAGGATGAAGAGAAAACACAAGTCCTAAATAATTGTTCTATAATATTCCAATTTCCAAAGCTGTCTTACAAATAGGGAAGGAGCTACTTATATAGAGAGCCCAAAGAGATAATTGATAAGATAAACTCACTATCAAAATAACTGATAAAGATAAACAATTTTCTAACCAAAATATACTAAATATTCTATCCTATCATGAGATATTCAAAATGTTTAATATATATCCTGTACTAGGATATTTATTAATTTCTTTTATGTCTTCTAGGTTCTCCATCATATCCTATACAAAAATTCCCCTTTTTTAATAAATATTTTAGTTTTATGATTTAATTATGGAAGCACGACTATATGTTTATTTCCTTATTAATTAGTTTATTTTTCCTCCAATTATGTGCAACAGAAGCGTTTTCAAAATGATTTGGCCGTAAACAATAATGTGATAGATGTTTTGCAAGATCAAAAGTGGGAGTCAATACCCTGGAAAAGGTTGCAGGTTGGAGACATTGTCCGGGTCAGTGTGCTTTACTTCTCTGAGTTAGATGAATTTTGACACATATACACTTTGAAATTGTATTTATATAGATATCTATAATGATCATTGGTTGTGTGCATTAAGATTTCTGTAGGATGTTTTCTTATCATCTCAATGGGCTGCCAACTTAGTTGCATTGGTTCAAAATAATGCTGTGACCCTCTTGTATCATTTAAACTTGTCATTACTCATTATCTTTTTGGAGAGATTCCTATTTACCATCGCTGATCCATTTCTTGATAAATTAATGGTTGTTGCAGCTTTACATTTTAAGTCAGAATAATTTTTTTTTCTGCCACTTGACATAGTATAGAGATCTGAAGTATTTTCACCCCTTCCCCGTTTCTGTTTAATTTAGAATGTTTTAGCCCAAAATAGTTCCTTGTAATGTGCATTAACTATTAAGTTTGCTTACCTGTTCTGGTTGTGGTAGTTACCTGAAGCCTGAAGGGATAGATGTTAATAAAAAAACATTTGATATTTGTGTTGGCTTCTGGTTGGAATGGTATGCTTCTTTTTCTATAATGTTGGCCTTGTGATTTTCTGGTTTGAACTAATGATTGGGGAGATGATTTGTGACTTATTTTTGAAAGATAAGTAACACGTGAATTTTGAAGTTGAAATTGGCTTCAGGAATCAACTTTTGTCCTTCTGCTTCCACTCCTTCTGTATCTCTGGTCCACTCTTGCCTTTTGTGTGCATGGTTGTGTTAGCTTGCTGCAGCATGGTTAGGGTTCATAGAGGAATATGGTTAAGTCTTGTTAATGAAGTATAATATTTGTACACAGAACTGAAGTAACTGAATCTGAGAGAATAGTTTCTTCATAACAAATTTGTGCCCTTGTGAGCCAGAGGCTTTTATAGAACTTTTTTCTCTTGTTTAGTTCTCAATGGAAGTTTGGGGTAGGGAAACCGTGTTTTTTGAATTATAAAGTTCATTTTGCATTTCCACATTCTTTGGGACAGGTTTTTTTATGCCCTCTTTGTGGATATCTGCAAATGGTTTCTCTTGGGGTTTCTGCTTGTAAATTTTTGAAGGGATTGGAAGGCTTTTTTGAATTAAGCCATTTTTTACTTATGTTTGGGGAGGATATTTTGTCCTCCGATTTTGTATACTTTTGCATTATTCTCTTATCTCATCAATAATTATTCTACTGATACAAAAAAAAAAAATTTCATTTGGAATTTATTTATGAAATAGATTTAGATACAATTCCTTAGATCTTTACTAATCAAATTCTCCAATCAAAATAAAACATATGGGAAAAACGTTTAAATAGATCTTATCATGGAGTGATACATATGTCATTTTTTTATTAGAGAATTTTATATCAAGTATATAAAAAATGCACCTAAGTTTTTTCCTTTTTTTTCTTCTGTTCAAATTCATGTGGAAAATAATTAAGGTAATCCGACAATCTGAATTTTTATTCTATTTATTTTTGTGTGTATTGTTTGTTTGGTTTGTGGATCAATTGTAATCTGGGTGACTATTGGCATTTGTCTTTCTAAGCTGTTCGTGATTGCGTCTTTGTTGGTTTTGCTTGTGTTAGAAGTTAGGATACCTTAGTTCATTGTTTTCCTTATTGCAGGTTAAGCAGGATGGGTTCTTTCCTGCTGATATTCTTTTCCTGGCCAGTACAAATCCAGATGGTGTCTGCTACATTGAGGTTATTTATTTATTTTAAATCTAAAATTCAGTGTTTTCTTGATGTTCTTTAGCAGTTCACTGCTTTTAATTAATTAAGTTTGGGTGACAGACTGCTAATTTGGATGGGGAAACCAATTTGAAGATTAGAAAAGCATTGGAAAAGACTTGGGATTACCTGACTCCAGAGAAGGCATCTGAGTTTAAAGGTATCTTTTTATGGATTAACTCATTGATGACAACCTTTTATGCCAACTTTTTTTCATCTTGCTTCTTCCTTAATAACTTACGCTTTCTAGTTGTAATTTTCTGGTAGAACTTACACTATTAGACTCTATAGGGTTTTGTTACTGTGTTCTATTTTGAGCCTTTCCTGTATTTTCTGGTCTGAGTAATTCTTATCCTCCACTTAGTTGTAAATTCTTCTAGTTCTAATAAAATTTCTTTTTTTTTTTTCAAAAAAAAAAGTAAAATAGATTTATCTTATATATTTCTTAATTCTGATTTCTGATAAACAGTTTTGTAATGATTTGCAGGTGAAATTCAATGTGAACAACCAAACAATTCATTGTATACCTTCACTGGAAATCTTATAATTCAAAAGCAAACACTTCCTCTCAGTCCAAACCAACTTTTGTTGCGAGTATGATATCCTTTTTTTATTCATTTTGTTATTGTTATTGGTTTTTTTTTTGGGTAAGCTTCATGTTTATTCATAAACTAGTCAAAATTGTTGCAGTTGTAAGGGGTGAGTGAATTGTATGTCTTTGTTGGCTTTCTTTTAGACATATTGTATGATTTTCTTTATCATTGATAAATACTGATGTTTGGTTTACTTTTCAGTTATGAAACCAAATTGGCATTGACTTGTTGAAATTTTCTGCATTTTCAGGGATGTAGTCTCAGGAATACAGAGTATGTTGTTGGGGTTGTTATTTTTACAGGACATGAAACGAAGGTTTGTTGTTATGAAATTGTGTAATAATATGCAACAAATTTCGCCCAAGTCTAGCATCTTGTCAATGATATGAAAATGTAACAGTAGTAATCTGCTGATTGCTTTGATGTTTAATGAGAGATATATTTCTCTTTGTTACTTGTGTACTGAAATGTGCAATATGAAATTACTTGGGATGTCTTCATTGTTCTGGATAATTTGTGGTGATTTGATCTCTAATTGCTGCTCCTTTTCCTTCTGTGATTGTTGATCTACAGTTTAACAAACATTTGGAATACATTATAGGTGATGATGAATACCATGAATGTTCCTTCCAAAAGAAGTACATTGGAGAGAAAGCTTGACAAGCTCATACTCACTCTGTTTGCCACTCTCTTTCTGATGTGTTTAATTGGAGCTATAGGCAGGTGCGTGAATTGGACAATTTGTTTGACTGGACCCCTGTTAATTCTTTTATAACTACATATGTGTGCACACTTTCCAGGGGGCTGTGGTTGGTTTCATTTACTCTTTGCCTTAGACTTATAGTTTTCCTTATTGCTATTATTATTATTATTATTATTGTTTTCTAAATGGTGTTCTTGAATTAATGTATATTGCAGTGGTATCTTCGTAAACAACAAGTATTTCTACTTACGTCTTGATGCAGGTGATGAGGGCTCAGGGCAGTTCAACCCAAAAAATAGAATTCTGGTACCATATGCTCCCTTCATTTAGATGAATAACCTTATGCTCTTTTGTTCCTTTGTTTTTGACTTCTTTCTCTTAATTCTGCATTTCATGTTTTCAGGTTATGACTCTGACTATGTTTACCCTCATCACTTTATACTCGACAATCATCCCCATTTCACTTTATGTCTCAATAGAGGTTTGTGTCATAGCCAAATATATGCCCTCAAAATGCTGTTCATCTTTGTGAAGGGAAAATTTATTAATTTTGGTAATTGTATCAGATGATCAAATTTATTCAGTGCACTCAATTTATCAACAAAGACTTGCGCATGTACCATAATGAGACCAACACCCCAGCATTGGCCAGAACTTCCAATCTGAATGAAGAACTTGGGCAGGTAAGTTGCTACCATATTATAATTTTCTTGCCAGTTGACAGTGAAAGAAATATTATTGATGATGAAGAATGGAGTGCTAGAGAGAGGACATGAGAAAATTAGAGAGAGAGAAGAATACCAAAATTAATGTATTTAACAAAAGGTAACCAAAGAAATTAAGGGTCTGTTTGGGAATGAGGAGGGGAAGGGAAGCAGAGAAAATGAACGGAAAGGAAAGGAGAGGGAAGGAAAGATTGAGTGATAGTTCTTTTCTCTTTGTTTGGATCCTCCAAACTCCCTTAATTTAGAGTAATTAAAATTAATAAAGGGAAAAGGTTAAGGAGGGTTAACATAAAATCTTCCAATTCCTTCCCCTCCAAAATTTTAAGAAACAAACAAGGGGAAGGATAATACATTTCTTTCCTTTCCCTTTCCTTCTCCTCTAAAATCTCTTTCACAAACACACCATAAGGAAAAAAAGGTTTTTGTATTAAGAGCATTGAGCAGCCACATCTTTGGTAAACCAAATGCAATTCTATTAATGACCATAACCAGCCAACTTCTTTACATATTTACCTTCCACAAATAATGGAAGAAAAACACACCTCAAATGCCTGAAGCAACCCTTCCGAAACACAAAAGGAATCTTGAAGTCTCCGAAACAGTGAAGATCTATTTTTTTTACCTTTCCTTCTCAGCCCATAATCCAACGTGGTGGTTAATCTCTGAGAATTTTTTTCCTATTATAAACCTTGGGAGAAAATTCCACTCCAACATCTTTTCCTAAGGGATGTCTTTATTTTCATTAGAAAGAATCAAGAAGTAGTGGGTCGCATTTATGTATTGCCTTATGGCACAATAGATATGTATCCTTTTGGGATTTTCAGCATTTGGACATGGGTATAACTTTTGTACGATCAACATTGTCCAAAAGGAGCACCTGATAGATTGATCCTGTCCCATCCAGTATTGTCTCCTGTCCTGATTGTTGCTTCCTCATTCTTAAGATCAAACAAAGCTGGTATAACTGTGTTTGATTCTCTTTGCTTTCCCCTCTCGTCTTCCATCCATTCACTCACCAGCTTTGTTTGATGTTTTAAATTATAGATATTAAATAATGTCTTACAAAATGTATTTTGGATATTATTAAGAGGATATGCATGATTGGAACCTCTGTGAATTTACAAAGTTCTTATGTATATATAGTTTCTTTCCATTAGTGCTGAGTTGAGTTGTACTGTACAGTTTTATTGTTGATTTGATTAGGTTGAATACATCTTCTCTGACAAAACTGGGACTCTAACAAGAAACTTAATGGAGTTCTTCAAGTGTTCAATTGGAGGGGAGGTCTATGGAAATGGCATCACTGAAATTGAGAGGGGAATAGCTGAGCGCCAAGGCATGAAAATTCAGGTAGTAAACTTGTTCTTTGAATGATTGAACAATGTAGTTGTTCTAGTTAAGGAGATCATGATTATGAAGTATAAATGTTTCTCTATAGGAAAATATATCACCCAATGCAGTGCAAGAGAGAGGTTTTAATTTTGATGATACTAGGCTTATGCGAGGAGCCTGGAGGAATGAGCCTAATCCAGATAGTTGCAAGGTAAATTTGTTTGTTAGACTCTTTTTAGTTGCAGCTGTTATTTTAATGCTTTCAATTGAGGCGTGGGTTCATGTAGATCCTAAGTTAGATCCTGTTGAGTCAAAAAAATCTTTATCTTACATCTTATTACCCAACATCTTTTATTTTTAATGGTTAATCAGCTGCCTTAAACCCTTGATTTCATCTTTTTACTTATGTAGAAGTTATTGCTTCGTGTGTATTCCATAAATTATTCAAGAACTGTGTGCATATTTGTAGTCTTCCAGATCTTGATACCTGCTTAAGATTTTTTTATGACGAAGTTTGTGTGGTTTTCTTTCTTGACATTGTACAAGATTTATGTAAATATTTTTTTTTAATTACCATCTATTTCCTCTCTGACGACTCTTCATGGAAATCTTTCCTGGATTGTTTTTTCCTTTATGACTTTGGAAGAGTTTAAATTAACAGGTTTTGGTTGTTATTCAGAGTTCTCTTATTTCCATTTCAAAATAGTTTGGATAATTTGACTCAGTTAATTGTACTGATGCTTAAAATTGTTCTTATAATAAAAGATCATTTTACTGAATCTAATAATAAAACTCACTTTGTGGCTGGTCTGCAATATTATGCACGTTGTTAAAATTTTTGGTCTCCTAATTTTATTTAGTCAAAGGTTTTGAAAAGAAAAGGGAAGGTAAAACTGTGGCAATATACTTTTTTTCTTTGACTTGGAACGTTTGTTGTAGGAAAAAGATCTACATTCAGGGATGTCTCTGTCTTTAGATTGTTATGGGACACACTAACTTTAGTGGCCTATCTTTGGTGTTCAGCTCTTGGCTTTCTTAAGGGAGTCACTTTATTGTACATGCTTAGGGAATGTGCTGCTTTGCTGCATGTTTTTTTTTTTTTTAAAAGAAAGAGAAGATTATTTATCTTGTTGTTTCCCTTCGTTTCTCTTTTAATAAAGATGGTCTATTATTAGTTTTTCGAGAAACATGATTTAGTTTGTTAAATGACACAGTAATATTCTTTGTTTTCTCTGTAGGAATTCTTCAGATGCCTTGCTATTTGCCATACTGTGCTTCCCGAGGGCGATGAGTCCCCTGAAAAGATCAGATATCAAGCTGCATCACCTGATGAGGCTGCTTTGGTCATTGCTGCAAAGAACTTTGGTTTCTTCTTTTATAGGTTCAAATTTTTTGACTATATTGTACTTTTCTGCACACTTGTTGTCTCCTTTTGCCTTACTGTGCAGGTTATAGTTATGTACAAATCATATCAAACTTAGATGAGCTATCAGTACTGCTAGTCTGCTGTATAACAAAAAATTTCATTTTTAGCTATTCATACATTTTTGGGATAAATAACCATACAAACCTTGAAAAAAACTAAATGGTAGCACTCCTTGAATTTGTCTTCTGTGTTTCACTTTCTTAAAGTCTTAATTATCTTTTTTTCAATTCAAATCTCAAAAATCACAAGCTTGAGACTGTTAACTGGTGGGAAGAAAAAAGGGAAAAACCATGCGGTTGAACTTTGTAGATGTATGAGAAGAGGGACGTCTACTCATATATATGTTAGGAGGCATATGTTACTAATATGCGTTACAAAATATGGAAGAATATCATTATATAGAAGCTTGCTAACTTTCAAATAGACTTCTTATCTGGACAAGTCTATTGTTCAGGACATCTTATCCAACTCTTTTATTGTCCTCCTATTTTTCTCTTTGACAAACTTTCATCTTTTGCCTAAAGAAGAATGGGGTATAAATTTGTCTTATCCCCTAAAGGCTGAGTTTTAGCTGAGTCTTCATTTAGTGGCAGCATGACTTCTTTATACTGCCAAATGTGACCTTTATGCCTTGTTCTTCTACACCTATAAGTTCATTACTGAGATTCTAGCTTTGGAGGTTATTGCAGCTTGATTTTATTCTAATTAATGTTATTCTTCGTCAGACGCACACCTACAACAATATATGTTCGTGAATCTCATGTTGAAAAGATGGGTAAAATTCAGGATGTGTCTTATGAGATTTTGAATGTGCTTGAGTTCAACAGGTAGGCATTCATCCCTCTTATTGATACATAGTATTAAAGTTTCAACATTTGTTTCTGTCATTATTTGTAATCCTTGTTCCATTAATAGTACGAGGAAGCGTCAGTCTGTTGTATGTCGTTATCCAGATGGGAGACTTGTGTTGTACTGTAAGGTAATAGTTTCTTGAAGCTTCTGTTCAAGATTGAAATTTCATGGCTGTTGTCTAAGAAGATAACACCTTCCCAGGAATTTTCTTTCTGCAGGGTGCTGACACTGTAATCTATGAGAGATTGGCTGATGGTAATAATGATATAAAGAAAGTGACTAGGGAGCATTTGGAACAATTTGGATCTGCTGGATTACGTACATTATGCCTAGCCTACAAAGATTTACCTCCTGATGTGTATGAAAGCTGGAATGAGAAGTTCATCCAAGCCAAATCTTCTCTCCGTGATCGTGAAAAGAAGTTAGATGAGGTATATTTTAGCCTACTTTTGTATCTTATATCTGCATATTAAGCATGAAATAGAATTTGATTATATTGTTTTGATGACTATTTCCTGGTAAAAAGAAAATTATTAGAATTTGTTATAGAAAGTACTAGGAAGCATCTACTAATTATTTGTATGCTTGAAGTGTTCAGACTCTTGGCATGTCAGTTTAATTGATTAAAGTTGTTGTCAAGCTATAAAGCACGAGCTCCCTTATTTCCAGGCATTGACAAATGGACACCAATTCTGCCACTCTGCTTTGAAGACATTTGTAAAAAAAAAGCTACCCAAGTAAAAAGGAGAAAAACTATTAAAAGTTACAGAATGAGAGATTAGAAACCCCATCTTGATGAGATAATATAAGTTATTCCATAATGTTTTTTGTTGTGCATGATTAATCTGAATAATATGGTCTAACATTTTTTCATTTACTAGAATTTTTTTTATTTTAAATAAAAGTATCTGTGCTTCATAGCTTCTAACTATAATAGTATAATATTATTTGCATCTCATGTTGAACTATAATGTAACTGCATTTAAATTGAAAGAGTGTTGATTTCTGCAGTATGTTGTCTGAAGTTTTTTGTAATTAGTTGGTTGAGAATGGGAAGACACACTGTATGGGCTTGTGAGGGCTTTGGATAGTTTGTACTTTGTAGAGGTCTTAGGTTCAAATCTCCTTGCCATCATTGTACTAAAAAATAATTATTGAGAATGAGTTTGAATTTTCTGATTAAAATATTTACAATTTTTTTTTAAAAAAAAATCTTGTCAAGTGATATTTATTATTTTATTCTCACTGATAACTCTGGAAATAATACAGGTGGCAGAACTTATAGAAAATGGTCTTATTCTGATTGGTTCCACTGCCATAGAAGACAAGCTCCAAGAGGGAGTACCAGCTGCTATAGAGACTCTTCAAAGAGCTGGCATTAAAATTTGGGTGCTCACAGGGGATAAGATAGAAACAGCAATAAATATTGCATATGGTGATTTCACTTTAAATAAGAGCTGGTTTTTCTGCTTTTTTTTTTTTGTGCGCGCCATATATTTGAAGTTATAATTCATTTATCAATGTATTTTCCTCCTTCGGCTGCAGCATGCAATCTAATAAACAATGAGATGAAGCAATTTGTCATCAGTTCTGAAACTGATGTAATTCGAGAAGCTGAAGAAAGGGTAAGCTGCATCTCTTAGTTCCCATGTTTTGCAGACATAGTTTAGTGTTGTTGAATATTTTGGATGTATTATTTTGTATATTTTTTAGGGTGATCAAGTGGAAATTGCACATGTAATTAAAGAAGAAGTGAAAAAAGAGCTAAGAAGGTGCCTTGAGGAAGCACAGAGCTATCTTTCATCTCTATCCGGACCTAAGTTAGCACTTGTAATCGATGGAAAATGTCTAATGTATGCATTAGATCCTAGTTTAAGAGTGATGCTGCTGAATTTAAGTTTGAATTGTCATGCAGTTGTCTGCTGCCGAGTGTCTCCGTTACAGAAAGCACAGGTAAAACTCATGCACTGATATGTGAAGAATTTATATTGAGGGAGAAAGCTAATTTGTTTCAATTTTGGTCCAGTTAGTTGGCCTTGGAATAACATGCTTGATATCAGTTGATGCTTGGCATATAATTGTTTCAAGTTTCTTGCGCTGTTTCTGGTTTTAGGTCACAAGTTTGGTCAAAAAAGGTGCACGGAAAATAACACTCAGTATTGGTGATGGAGCTAATGATGTCAGCATGATTCAGGCTGCTCATGTTGGTGTTGGCATAAGTGGGCTGGAGGGGATGCAAGCAGTGATGGCTAGTGATTTTGCTATCGCACAGTTTCGTTACCTCGCAGATTTATTACTTGTTCATGGCCGGTGGTCATATCTTAGAATATGCAAGGTGTCATATTTTTGTAGACTATATAATTGCACACTGTTGTTATTGGTTGTAACTTGTAACATGCTTGGAATTGTATTTGCAGGTGGTAACATACTTCTTTTACAAGAATCTAACCTTCACTCTTACCCAGTTTTGGTTTACTTTTCAAACTGGGTTTTCTGGTCAGAGATTCTATGATGATTGGTTTCAGTCATTATATAATGTTATCTTCACGGCACTGCCTGTGATCATTGTTGGACTATTTGACAAGGTATTATACTATCCTCATTCATTTAGGACTGATTATTTGTTTTTTAGAGAGAGAGAGGAGAGCAAATTGTCATCTTTGTAATACCATTTTTTTGTATCATTTGCCATCTTTTCTCTTTTGAAATGAGTCAGAATAAAATATGTTGAGGTCGTTTGATCCGTACAGTTAACCCACCTAGCGGGAAAAGTCTTTATTTGTTGTAATATTTGCCATCTATTCCTTTTTTTTCTTCTTTTGTTGGGGGGAGGGGTGGTTCATATTTGAAGAACATATGTCAATCCTTTTGCATATTTAGTTTTAGTACAAATCTTCACGGATGACATGTTTTAATTATTTACTTTTTCCTTTTCCAGGATGTCAGTGCATCTCTATCCTTGAAATACCCTGAACTATACATGGAGGGGATAAAAAATGTCTTTTTCAAATGGAAAGTTGTGGCAGTATGGGCCTTTTTTTCTGTCTACCAGTCTCTAATATTCTACTATTTTGTGTGTACATCAAGTTTAAGTGCCAAAAATTTAGCTGGCCTAACATTTGGAGTTTGGGATGTCAGTACAATGGCCTTCACATGTGTTGTAGTAACTGTAAACTTGCGACTTCTTATGATTTGTAATTCGATTACAAGATGGCACACTATTAGTGTCGGTGGAAGTATATTGGCTTGGTTTGTTTTCGCTTTCATATATTCAGCGATCATCAGACAGGTGAATTCTCTCCTTTGTTTACCAATCTTCTTGTGCCTTTGTTTTGAAAAATATGCGATGGTACTTTCCGCCTGACACTTATAACCACTCTTTAACTTGGGTTCTGTTTCACTTGCAGGCAAATACTTATTTTGTCATATATGTCTTGATGAGTACAGTCTATTTCTACCTGACAATTCTTGTAGTCCCCGTTGTTGCACTTTTTGGTGACTTTGTTTTCCAAGGGTGAGATTCATATTTCAAGTACTGTTGGCTTTTCAAAATTGCATGTATTGTCTATGCATTTTACTGATAGGATATCTTAGTATCGTGCTAGTCCGCCCAAGCCATGTTATAGGACAGAAGATCATTATAGACAATGATAGACCACTTTTGCATTGGAAATATTATGCAGCCCTTGTATATAATATCAAGTGGGATTAACCCGTTAAGATGGCGATATGATCTTGGTTTCATGAACTAGTGAGTTTTGGCCAGTGTAGTATAAGCTAGGCTGATACGATAATTATTGCTGCAATATGATCTTTCATGTGTCTCATGTATGGTTTGCACTTTAGAAGTTAGATTTCCTCTGAATGACGTTTGACCTTTAATGACATCTAACTTTGATGTAAGAATGAAGTGTTATTTGCATGCTTGGCAGCAAGAGAGCCTGGGAGCATGTGAAAGAAATAAAATTTATCGATTAATCACTAGTTTCCATTATAGATCTATCTCTACGCATTTTCTTTCTTGGTGGTCTTTTCAACTTTTTCTCACATTAGTTCATCTGGTAACAGGGTTCAAAGATGGTTCTTCCCTTATGACTATCAGATTGTTCAGGAAATGCATAGACACGATGGGGATAATGGCAGCAGGGTACAATTGCTGGAGGTGGGGAGCCAGCTTACACCAGCTGAGGCAAGGAGCTATGCCATATCGCAACTCCCTCGTGAGATATCAAAGCACACCGGCTTTGCTTTTGATTCACCTGGATACGAGTCCTTCTTCGCTGCACAGCTTGGTGTATATGCCCCACAAAAGGCATGGGATGTTGCAAGACGAGCCAGCGCTAGGTCGAAGCCAAAAAACCATAAAAAATAGTAAGCGGGAGTAGAATAATTTGTAAAATTACTATTTTCTTTAGTTTTGATTTTCCATTGAGAGGCAGCATTGGGAGTGTCTGTCCTCCTTAGAAGAATGTGCGGCACTCTATTGGTCATTTTCAGATAGGAGATATCTTACTTTGACTTCCCACATATGAAGTCGTTTCTTTGGGGAAGTTAACCACAGCAGGTTGTCAGGATTGTCATAGATGTACATTACACGATTTGTAGAAATTCCAACACACTATTCCAAATGTAGAAATTCGGTTTTTTTTTTAGTTTTTGAAGTGTAGAGATTGACTTTATTTACAATGTCTTTAGACTTTTATTATTTATTTATTATTATTATTATTCACTGTTAACCTAGTTAATTTATATGAATATTTATCGTACTTTTATCAGTAAATCTTCAAACGGTACCAAGTATTACAAATTGATGTTTAACACCCCGACTTTCAAGATATTTAACATGCTAGACCTTTTTTTTTTTTACAAAAGAAAAAAAGGGAAGTGATATGGAAATCTTGAAACAAAATTTTAAACATAAATTAAAAAAAAAATAAAACAACTTATGGGATTTCGAGCCTTAAATAAAAATTGAATCTTAATCGCCATTGCATTTTAATAGGAATAATGGTGGGTAAAATATGAGTAAAAAATTATAATAATTTTCAAACCTCCAAAAATATATTTTTTCTATTCTGGATTTGAGCAACTAGTGAAAATAATTTCCATCTCCTAACTTTTTGAATTTTCCAATTTTTGAAATTGAACTCATTTATGTGAAGAACATTCAAAATAATTAATTTTCTAAAATGATGAATTATTTATATATAAACTTATATTTATGTATTATATTAATTTTACTAAGTAAATTTTAAATATAGCATCAATATAAAATTTTAATAAATTTATTCTTGTAAAATTAGTAAAAATAACATTTTATATTTAAATATTAAAATTAAACAATTTTATAAAAAAATTATGTAAAAAACATATTATATATATATATATATACATACATATATATATATATATAATAACTTGAATATGTATTTATAAAATAAATATATTTTAATCATTTATATAAAACAAATTTAGATCCCAATTGGATAGATAAATTTTAATCATCCCAGCATTTTAGACACCCACAGTCGTGAGTATTAGTTTTGGTCTTCAGTATCAAATGGGTAGCTAATTAAACAGCAAAAGAGCAAATGAAAGATGGTTATGTATTGTCCCAAGTTCTCACCGAACCTCTAGCTGTTTATACTTTCATCTTCAGAACTAGTCACAGCGTTGAAGAACTTGGCTAATCTATGTGAAACAGAGCAATGTCTTTCGTCCAGCGATCCTTCATCACCATCATAATCATCATCACCTTCAAAGACTAAATAAATCCCACATCTCTTCAGCTCAAGCCCCTCAACGTAGGGTGGGTTTCGCTTTGTCACCTGTAATGTATATCCATCTTTTACCTGTAAAACTAATGAACGATCATCTCCAAATCTGCGCAAAAATATGTGGTCTTCGTTTGTCCTAGGTATTGCAAGCAGGCGAAACGTTGTTTGATATACAACATCAGTCAAGTTGAGGATCTTTGCTTGAACATCCAACAATTGCAGGCCATCTCGTTGGTTTTGATGTATGTGGTTGAAAGAGAGCACACCACTACAAATTATTCCCCTGAGGTGACGGTTTCTCTGCTTGGAAAAGCGAACTGCTTCTCCTGAAAACCAATCTGGGATTTTGCTTCCAGGCATAATCAAAATCTCTAATTTTTTCATTAGAACCTGCGATAAAAACTCCAGTAATTTTTCACAGCATGGACATGCTTAACACAACATACAATTTATAGTGTATATATGTAATTTTATGCACTGTTTCATGCTTAATATGAACATAGGACTATACTTTTTTTTTCCCCCCAGTGTTTGTGCTTTGTAAGTATAGAAGAAGTTCCTAATCATAGAATGAGTTTATGGGTTAGGGAGTAAGAAGAAAAAAAGAGTTAGACAAAGAAATGACAAACCTTGGAAAACCTGTTCTTTACAGCGGAGGAGCACCCATTGCAACCATTCATGTACAATCTTCTCAAGGACTTCAAGTGTTCCAGACCTGGAATATCAATCACTTTTTCGCAATTTATGAGATTCAGTTCCTCTAAACTGTCCAAGTTTGAAATATCAGATATAGAGTGTAACGCAGTACAGTTTGCAATATTCACTTCTGTCAAGCTGGAGGGAAGAGGGGGGAGAAATCTGAGCTCCCTACAATCTGGTAACAAAAGCCTTTTCAAACAAGAGAGGCCTTTCATACTAGCCGGAAGACCGCAAATATTATTGTGGCCAAGATTTAAAATCTCCAGTAATGAAAGTTTTTCAAAATCATCAGGAACTTTACCAGATATTCTCCAACCACGAGCATTCAGCTCTTCCAGCAAAGTTAGACTACTGAAAGAAGTTAGAATTGCAGTTGAATTAGGTTCTTCCTGAACACTACAAGTAGGAACTATAGCATCATCCCCTCTGGACATGTTTCCAATCAGGTTAAGATAATGCCTTTTTTCCATGTCTAAAGTCACCAAGCTTGAAAGCATCCCAAAGCTATCAGGTAGTCGTGCAATAGCTGTTTCTTTCATCAGTAACTCACGCAGAGATTTCAATTCTCCCAGGGAGTCTGGAAGCCTTTGCAGCTGTTTGCACATGTCTAATCTAAACCAGACAAGATTTTCCAACATCACTATTGAATCTGGCAATTCAGTAATGTTAGAATTATACATGTCCAAAGTTGTAAGAGCTGACCAGCTTCCTATTGTTGCTGGTAGAAATCTTAGATGCTGACATCCTCTCATCGCAAACTTTCTTAGCAATTTCATGCCCCCAATGTTATCTGGCAAACTGGTAATTGATGTTTCATCCAACTGAAGCTCAGTAATAGAAGCTAATGCTTCTATTGATTCAGGCAATTTGACAAGCAGCTTGCAGTCACCAACACTCAAGTTTCTTAAATATGATAAGGAACCAATGGAAGCAGGCAATTCTTTAATTCCAGTTCTATCCAAAAACAGTTGTGTCAGTGATTCTAGTTTCCCAACAGAATCAGGAATCATAGTGAGGGATTTACACCCCATCAAGCCAAGTCTCGCGAGGTTTTTCAAAGACCCAATAGAATCGGGCAATTCCTGCAATGCAGTGTGGTCAAGAGACAGCTCTAGCAAAGAGCACAGTCTCCCAATGCATGTGGGAAGCCTCCTCAGTGAATGGCATCCAAAAACACTCAACCTCTCAAGTTTTGTGAGGTGGAAAATGGACTCAGGTAGCTCACTTATGGCAGTGCCATCAACAAGAAGTTGTTTTAATGAGACCATGCAGCTGATGTCCTCTGGTAATGCTTTCAATTTTCCGCAATCAGAAAGAACAAGGCTCTCAAGACGTTTCAGCCCAGAGACATCAGTGGGTAATTCAAGAAGGTTCGTGCATCCACGCATGTTCAAGTGGACTAATGAATTCAAACTCCCAATAGATTCATGAATCTTACTTAATTTACTGCATTCCTCCAGATCAATCTTTTCTAGAGATGAATACTCAGTTAAATCAGGATTTGCTCTCAAACTGCTGCAACTGGAGAGAGTTAAAACAATTAAGTTCTTACACACCTGTTCGAGAAAGAAAATCTGTTATATATAGATAGCGTTTTAGAATAACTCAACTATATTTAGATAGCAAGATTCCAAAAATTTTCACTAATTAGTCACATAGATAGTGTTTAGTGGGTGAACAATATTTTTGTGTTTGTGAAGTATGAAGCTATATACTAAATTATAAAAGAAAACACATAACCAGCATTATTTCATATTTTAAATAATTGTTTTAAACATATATATCTCCTACTCAATGGTTTTTATTTATAAATAAACTTAAAAAAAAAAATTAGGATGTTCACCTACAAACGCTACCTTACTTTAAAATCATGATCAAACTGGAAAGCAAACCTTGTTACTATGCCTGCCCCACACTGTTTCAATCTGACTTTCTGACAGATCGAGCACAGAAAGCTCTGAAGGAACATAGTCAGAAGGAATATTTCTCAATGGACATTGTTTCCATTGAAACCACTTCAATCCTGGAGGAAGGCATCTGAATTTTCCTTCCATTCTCGAATAATTGATTTGAAGAAGTCTCAGGCCAACCATTGGTCTGAAGTACTTTGTCTCAAGTACGAACATTCTTGCTTTCTCAGCTCGATCATGCACATATTTCTTGTACCTTTCTTTCATGTATGTTGATGCAGAATTACAACTGGGCTTTTCTACAAAGTTATCCCAGGTTATTTCATCACCTCGCCGATCTCTAATACCCAATTTGCTTTTCTTTGTGAATCCTAGAACAATCCCTTCGATACATCTTGTTCCCTGCAATAATTTAATTTATTGTTCAACTTTCAAGAAATAAAATGGAGCAAAAGGGAGGCATTCAAAGCAAGTTGTTGGAATTAGTAATACTTAATTTCTAGATATCCAAGTCCAACGTTTATTTATATATAATGTTGACGTACAAAGCATGAACCACTAAATCATGCATTGAAATCTAATTTAATTAAAAGAAATGGAAGGCAATAAATATTGAAGATTGAAAGTAAGGTCAAGTAACTCAAATAAGTAGAAATTGGGAGTTAAAAAAACAGATTCCTCGTAGAAATATCCCAATTCATCCTTCCAACAGATAAAACTATTGATATTATTATTTTGAAAGCATGCATTTCTGCTTCCAGCAAATAAAACTATTATCATTAACAGTTTATCTTATCTTCTGTGCACACAAAGAGGTTGCACGCATGCACGAATATATCTATCCACCACAAGCAAAATAAATTACTTAAAGCCTCTTCCCTAATGATGAGTTGATAACTAAGCAAAATACTATCCTTCAAGGTATTTTTTTCTGCAGTGACTCCTAATTAGCCGAGTAGACGCAGAATGACAACAGGGATTGAATAGTTGCAGTGATCAAATAACTATAAATACTATGCCCTCACTACATTAAAAAAATAATAATAAATTAATAATTTACTCCTTAAAAGATTGTTCTTCTCTTAATTTGATACTTCAAAGATAAAGTCTCTTAATTTAGTTCCTCAAACATTTTCTTTGATCAAAACACTTTTCCCTAAAATACTATCATTTAAGCAAATTTTCATCCTAATTTGAGTCATTTTGACACTCATTTGACTTTGTAAAATTTTTCCAAATGTTATTGTTTTAGAAAAAAAAATGTTTCTAAAGAAGTTCAGGTCATGAGTTAATGGCTACATGAACTTTAATTTATTAATTGAAAAAAAAAATGTCTAAGAAAGAGATTATTTTGATTGAAAGAAAATCTTCGGGAGATGAGACAAGGATATTCTTTGTAAAAACACAAGTAAAATATTCTTTATTTTAAATAATTCAAACTCGATATACGTTGGAAGCTTGATTAATATATATATATATATATATATTAGGTTAATTTTTTTAACAACATTAGAAATAACATGCACTTTTAAGCACAAAATCATTATTGAATATATATATATATATATATATACTTACATATAACTCATTCTCAAAGTTCAAGCTCGGTTGAAATCCATGTTAAAATAACTTCACCAAAACTCTTTCCCATTTTACTCAAAATGCAACGAGAAATGCCTTTGTGCAATTAGCACTTCTCTTTTAAGAAGGATTGTGTTGAGTAGGTGCCAACAAATTATATTAAAAACAAATGTATTTTTCAAGATCACAGAGTGTTCATGAAAGCCCATATATACGCTTAAAAGTCATCTAATTTACAAGTTGTTCAAGTTGCAAGGCAAGGATATATGAGGGGTACCGTTTTACTCTTGAAAACGGCCATGATTTCGTGAGGATCCCACAATCTACTTCGCTTACCGGGATCAACAAGGTTTTCATGCATAACAATTTGCCTTCCCATGTCTCTAATCTGATCATGCATCCACAGGGTATTGTCCTTTGTGATTTTAATCAGACATTTATTTGTGAGCACTGTGATTGCTATCTCTCCTCTAAAACCACAACCTCTCAATACATCAATCACACTATCTCTCTTCATTTCCATTCCTACAAAGAAACAAGCCATGTCAAGGAATATACATTTCTCGTCTTGATCCAGCCCATCAAAGCTGATCTTCAATATGCCATGAAGATTCCTAGGACGAATCTGCCTGACCTTCTCTAGAGCATCGTTCCATTCCTCTATCCTCCTCTTATCGAACAAAAAAGAGCCAAATACTTGCAAAGCCAAAGGTAATCCTCCTGTCAGGGACACAATATGGTTTGACAGATTCATAAAGTTGTCTGGAGGTTTCTTTCTTCTTAGTGCATGATAGCTGAATAACTCTAGTGCTTCACACAACTCTAATTCCTTGACCTCATAGAGCTCGTTACTCATAACATAATTCTCAAGTAAAACTTGTTTATCCCTTGTGGTAATTATAAGACGGCTACCATTATAGAGCCATTCTCTTTTTCCAATCAGAGAATCGAGCAGCATTACATCACTAACATCATCTAAGACAACCACAACTTTGTTTTGCTTAACTATCCTTCTAATTGTGTCAATACCGCCGTTGATATCATTCACGGCAACCACTGCTTCTGAGGATAGATTACTAGCAAGTTTGTTCTGAAGAGAAATCAAACCTTCCATTGTTGAAGAAGCTTCCCTAACATTTGAAATGAAGCTGCGACGCTCAAAATGAGCAACGAGTTTGTTGAAGACAACCTTGGCAAGGGTTGTCTTTCCAATACCACCCATCCCAAACAATCCCAATACTCTTACCCCATTAGATTTCACATCTAATAATTTCATCAGTTCTTCAACGCGATCGTCAAGTCCAACGGTAAATTCACCCACACCCACTGGAGTGTTACTTAGTTCTTTTACAATCATTTGCACCAAATGTCGAATTAGTTTATCTTCATCACTGTAGAAAGCATAAAAAGCAGTAAATCACTCACAGCAAAAACAAAAGTATGACCGAAGAAAACAAAGCAAATTTTAGAAACAGAGCACCTAATGTTCTGAAAAACCCAACCAGCAATTCCACCCACTTTCTTCATAGCTTTCCTCCACTTAGTCACCTCGTCTTTCGGAAACCTCTTCTCGTGGATCTTGAAAGGTTCTTCAAAGGGACCCATCTGTTTCCGGACGTCCGAGGGGTTCACGTGGAAGAAGACGGGTAGAATCAGTCTCCCGCAGTCACAAATCTTGGCGAGCTCCTCGAGACACCAGTGAGAAGAGGCATAGTTGGGAGAGAGGATGATAATAGAAGCGGCGGAGTCATCAATGGCCTCTAGAAGACAAGGTGCGATCTCGTCACCACGATCTAATCCGTCATCATCGAGGAAAACTCGAACGCCGCGAGACTGGAGCGCGTCGTAAAGATGCTTGGTAAGGGAATCACGGGTGTCCGCACCTCTGAAGCTCAAGAACACATCCCATCTCAGCCTGAAAGCTTCCGGAGTAGATGAAACGTGAACGACGTCACCTTCCGGCGACATTTCTGGACGGAATCAAAGCTTCGTACATGCTAGCAGTAACAGTAGCGATTGTGATAGCTCTAAATTATCTAAATGTACGTCCATGAATAGTGGTGGCGCCCTTCATCATCACTGATCAGAAATAATCCAATAAAAAAAAAAAACAAACTAACTTAAATACCGGACAAATTAAATTATTATGTATTATTTTTGTATAATCTGGTGTAAAGAGCTAAAAAGATTTCTCTTGTATATGTGCACATGTCTATGAAATTAACCACTCAACATAATATAAAAGTCGTCAACTTGCTGGACGATATTTGTTTGTTTTGTACAGTTTCAAAAAAAGAAAGATGTTTGTTTGCATACAGTTAGGTCGCTGTCAACAATTATGTGGCCCCAACCCTCTAATGCATTTATTCTCATTGACCACTCTCCCACCACATAAAAAATAAATAAATAAAGCAAGCGTGGAAGATGCCAAATAGACGTCTTTAACAAATTCAATTCTTCTTTCTGGAATCTTGCTGACTCTTCTCCCATTATTTAAACCGATATGGAAGTCCCATGTTCTACTTTTTATATTCCTATACCCAATAAAATATTCAATTCTTTCAGGGCTTTCGGATTTAATAATTTTTTCGAGAAAATACTTAATTATTACATTGGTTTAAACTTTATTTTGTCGGTCATAAGACTATTTAATCTTTTTTAATGAATTCAATTGTAAGTTAATTACTTAATCAACACGGAGGAAGATATAGTAATATAATGAGTACAACATCGGAGCAGAATTGACAGTAGCTTTTTAATTTTTATATCCACAAAGTGGTTTTCTCAGATGTTTAAGATTAACAATCTGTTCTAAGAAACATAAGTGAAGACATATTTCAATACCAACCAACTCAACAACAGAACGAATATGCTAACTAAAGGGAGACAAATGGAGTTACTGGTAAAATATGATGATTCTCTCTCGATCTTTTCCCTTCCTTGCATCTCTAATTGCTCCTGGAATTCAACTTCACTCTCAATTCCATAGATATTGTGGCTATCTTCTTCGTAAGTATTGAAAAACTTAGCCAATTTTTCAGACACAGATTGTAGGCTTGTGTCCAAAGATTCTTCATCTCCATCATAATCATCATCCCCTTCAAATAGCAAGTGAACCCCACATTGTTTTAGCTCTAACCCCTGATCAACGGGTGGATTTCTCTTAGTCACACAAAATGTGTCACCATCTCGCAAGAAGGAAATCAAAGGATGATAATCTAGGTATCTGCACAGGTGTATGTGTTGGTCATTTGTGGTTGGCAACCCACGTAAGTTCAACACTGAAGTAAATAGAGTTTTGCCCAGTTTGAGGACACTTGCTTGAACATCAACCACTCCAGGAAGATGGGATCGTATTTCATTAGGTATCTTATGGTTGATAGAGAGAACAATGCCCACAATTACACCTGTTAGTTCACGGTTCTTGGGCTTGGAAAAGCTCACAGTTTGTCCTGAAAACCATTTGGGTAATCTGGTTCCTGGCATGCTCAAGTTCTCTAGATTCCTCAATGCAACCTGTGATTAAATATATACTCAATACTTGCTATAATATAAGGGTTTTTTGATAAAAATATGTGAAATTGTAATCTGTCATTTGTTGCAGGAAAAGAGAAAGATTAGCTCATTTGTACATCTTTTATGAATTTACCTTACAATTTCATTGTTAATATTTTGTTTTACTAATACAAAACAATTTCATATTGTTGCAAGGCTACTGCTGACAATTTTAGGACCAAAAAAAGAATATGCAAGTATCTATACTTATCGTATAATCAAGCATTGATATGAAGATAGGGGGACAGAGAAAAGAAGGAAAGAATGAACCTTGGAAATTCTCTTGCTTATTGCGGAGGAGCATGCAATGCATCCACTAAGGTACAACCTTCTCAAAGATTTCAACCATTCAAGACCTGGAATATCCACCACTTTCACACAATTTGTGAGGTTCAGTTCCTGTAATCTTCTTAACTTTGAAAGGTCATGTATGCTTTCCATGGCACAACAGTTCTCAGCATTCACGTCTATTAAGCTTGAAGGAAGTTCGGGCAGAGAGACCAGGTTGATGCAGTTTGTCAGCCGAAGGCTTCTGAGAATGGAAAGACCCACCAAACTCGAAGGAAGGCTGTGGAAATTGTTTTGGCTCAGATTCAGTGTTTCCAAAAACGACAACTTCTCAAAACCATCTGGAATTTTCCCAGATATTCCCCAGGCACGAGCATCCAGATCAGTCAGAAAAATTAGATTGCAGAAAGAAGATGAGATTTCAAAAGAATCTTGAAGCAAGAAGCTATTATTTTCAGGCTTATTTGCCATTTTCAATGTCCTCAAGTTTGTAAGCATACCAAAACTTTCTGGTAATTCTGTCAGACCCGTTTCCTCCATCAGAAGGTGATACAAAGATTTCAAACATCCTATAGAATCAGGAAGCTTTTGGAGCATTCTGCATTTGTTCAACTTTAAATCCACTAGATTTTCCAGCATTCCAAATGACTCTGGCAGTTCTATGATGTTTGTGTTGAAAATGTTCATAGTTGTAAGGGCTGCAAGGTGGCCAATAGATTCTGGTAAAGATCTAAGATGCATACAATTCCTCATATAAAGCCTCGTCAGTGTCCTCATAGCTCCAATCTCATCTGGCAAAACTGTGATCGCTGTCCCATCTAGCTGAAGCTCAACAATGGAAGCAAAAGCCTTAACAGACTCGGGCAATTTACTAAGAATCTTACAGTTTCCCACTGATAGCTCTTTCAGATAACATAATGAACCAATTGAAGAAGGAATTTCCCTGATTGCACTACCATTAAGCCGAAGCTGTGAAAGTGATACTAGGTTCCCTATAGAATCAGGAATCTCATTGAGAGATTGGCAATGCATCAAACTGAGCTTCTCAAGGTTTTCCAAACAGCCAACAGAGTTGGGTAGTTCCTCTAATCCAGAAATGTCAAGGGACAGTTCTTGCAGAGAGGACAAGTGTCCTATGTTGTGGGGTAGCCTTTTTAGATTTTTGCACCCATCTAGAACAAGATATTGGAGCTTCTCAAGGCGAAAAATGGTGTCGGGAAGCTCTGTTAAAGCTGTGCCATCAGCGAGAAGTTTTCTTAGTGATGTCAAGCTGGTCATATCTGTTGGTAAAGCTTTTAACTTGGAGCAGCCAGAGAGAAGGAGATTCTCTAGATTTTTCAGCCCAGAAATATTAGTGGGTAATTCAATAAGGTCAGTGCAACGAGTCAGGTTCAAATGACGAAGTGTAGTAAGATTGCCAGTTGATTCATGAATCCTATTTAGTTTAATGCAGTTTTCGAGAACAATCTTCTCTAAACGTGTACACTCTGATAGATCAGGAACAGATTCTAGCTGGCAGCAGTAGGAGAGGTCCATCACCATTATGTTCTTTGGCACCTGCTACACAAGTATTGTTATTATGGTATTATAGAATTTTTAATAGCATCTAAGTTCTTGCCTAACAGGTGTTTAATATATGTAGGTACAGTGTCAGAATTAAAACCAAATAAAAAACTCCAGAATGTGATTGGATTTTAAAAAATAAGAAAGGAAGCTTACATAAAATGATGTTAGGATTTACTACTAACTTCTTTAATAAGAACATAATATGTGAAATTTTTTCTATGAAATGAATAATGTAGCATTAAACTGTAAAAAATATTTGTCTCATGTTTTTATTAAACAACTAAATAGCTAGCATCTAAAAGACTATATATACAGAAGTTTTGTCCAAATTAAAATCCCATCTTATAAAATTTTATAATTTTGTTTACTATTATCGAAAAAATATTTGACATATTAAATACTCCTATTAGCATGTATTTATAAACAAATGATATGCAAATGAGAATTGAAGCAATATATACCTTGTTGGCCTTACGATTCCACATGTATTGAATAGTTTTGGAGCGAGTGAGATGAAGGACAGCCAGCTCTTGTGGCCAAAAATCAGAAGGCATACAACTTAAAGGGCAACCTTGCCATTGTAGCCACTTCAATTCTGCAGGGAAAGACTTGAATTTGCCTTCCAATCTCAAATTATTGATCTGAAGCAATGCCAAGTTTTTCATTGATTCAAAGGAATTTGTGTGAACTACAACCTCTCCGTCTTTCTCAACTCCATGTTGAGAATATTTCTTATGCCTTATGTATGCCAACACATTTCCCAAACTGGAGCTCCATTGAAGAAGGTTATTCCGAGAAATTGCTTCACCCTTATCTTTAACAGATCTTTCCTCCAAGTCTAGGACCATCCCTTGAATGCTTCTTGTACCCTACGGCTTCCAAAGCACCCAAATATTTAACAATATATAACAACAGAAATTAATATTAGCAAATTTATAGAGAGAGAGAGAGAGAGAGATATAATATATGTCATTGCCATTACAGGGGTTGGCCGGGGAGGGGAGGAATGGATACTACGCATCAGTAACACAACAGAGAGAGTTGTGTAGCATCAAAAAATTGCCAAATATGATACTTGCAAAAAAGGAGTTTTTTTTTTTTTTTTTTTCCATTTCAAATGTTTAAGGTGAGTTTCACTTTGGTGTTAATATTTATCTTAAGCCAATTTTGTCCCATACACATGAACTCAAAAAAAAAAAAAAAATTTGCAACTAGAAAGCGAGTCTTGATTAAGTTAAGTTAATCATTAATGATAGAAAAACTAAAATGATGACATCTAGGGGGCTTGGTGATAACTGATCTGCGTCTTTTTTATGAATGTCTGTAAGTCACAAGTATAATAAGTCAATTTTATTAAGCAATTAGATACTATAAACATTTGAGATAACATTGAAAAAAATGTATGAACATATAAGATAAAATTAGTACAAAAACATTCGTGATAAAATTATAACAGAACCCAAACTTCTCAGCCCTAAAGAAAATTGTCTACTTCAAATAACAGATTTCAAAAATTTTGTTGTATCTCATCTTTGTTTGTCTACTTTAAAAATTGCCATTTGTGGAGTGAGTCTAATCTACAAGTGGCACGTAATTCCGATTCCAAGTATTTCCATTAGTCTAATGTGCAAATAGAGGACATGTTACTACGTTGTGGTATACTAATGAGCCTAATAAAGATTGTTGCAAATAATTAGGTCTAAAATCCAATTTCATTTGTTTGTATAAATCATTTTGCCTATCAAAAAATTCTTAAGTACATGTATTGTGTCATTTTATTTATGTATTATTTAATAATTTTTAACTAATTCTTTTTATTATTTTTAATATGTAGACTCAGATATAAAATAAAATAAAAATTGATTGAATAATATTGATTAATACCCAAATAAAGTGATACAATATATATTCTCTTACCTGCATGCAAAAGATCACCACCAGCATGAGGCCAAACAAGACAGATTTATAATCATTCGATTTTATAGATTTTTATTTTTTAAAAATTCATTAATGTAATAATATAGTTAATCATCCATTTAATCCAAAGCAGAATTAAATACGCTGATGAATTTTTAAAATTTATTAGAATTGAATTATAGTAATTTTAGAAATTAAATTGATAGAAAATCAATTTTTTTCCCGCTTTAACTTGGATGATCATGGAGTGCCGAAGCACTTCACATC
Organism: Senna siamea; assembly: GCA_031216115.1. NCBI lineage: Eukaryota > Viridiplantae > Streptophyta > Magnoliopsida > Fabales > Fabaceae > Senna > Senna siamea. The sequence continues at coordinate 29,599,084 of CM062360.1, read as the reverse complement.
ATACCAAAAGAATTTAGTTTTTTAAACATAGACAAATCAAGCTTTGTCTACTCCGTATAAGACCTTTTTCAGGATCCTTACCTTCAGATTCTTCAAAACAGCCAGAATCTCAGATCGATCCCACAATCTACTACGCATACCAGGATCAACAAGATTTTCATCTATAACAATTTGCCTTCCCATGTCTCTAATTTGATCATGCATACAAACGGTATTATCATCCTCGCTGATTTTGATCAAACATTTTTCAGTAAGAGCTGTGATTGCTACCTCTCCCCTCAATCCACAACCTCTCACTACATCAATCACATCTTCTCGCTTCATTCCCATTTGAACAAACAAACAAGCAACGTTAAGGAATACACACTTTTCTTGTTTATCTAATCCGTTATAACTTATCTTCAACACATCCTGAAGATTCCCAGGTCGAATTCGCTTGAGTGTTTCCACAGCGTCAACCCATTCCTTTACCCTTCTCTTACCAAACAACAATGAACCAAACACTTCCAGAGCCAAAGGCAATCTTCCTGTTAGAGACACTATTTTCTCTGACAGTTTCAAAAGATTATCATCTGCAGGTTCCTTTCTTCTCATTGCATGGTAACAGAATAGTTGTAGAGCTTCAGACTCACCCAGTTCCTTTACCTCGTACAAGACATTAACATGAGTCTTAGGCAAAACTTGTCTGTCCCTTGTGGTGATTACTATACGGCTTCCTTCATAGAACCATTCCCTTGTGCCTATTAGAGTATCAAGTTGCTTCACATCATCCACGTCGTCTAGGATTATCAGAACCCGATTTTCATGAACTGTTCTTCTAAAAGCAGAAATACCATTACGAACCACCGATCGGGAAGAAACTTCACTAACAACTCTATTTTGAAGAGAGATTAAGCCTCCTTCTTTGGATGAAACTTCTCTGACACTTGAAATGAAGCATCGATGCTTAAAATGAGTGACCAGACAGTTGAAAAGAGCCTTTGCAAGGGTTGTCTTCCCAATCCCACCCATCCCAAACAATCCCAATACTCTTACGCCATTGGATTTCAAATCTAACAAGTTCATTAATTCTTCAATACGACCGTCAAGTCCAACCGTAAATTCAGCCACACCCATTGGAGTATTACTAAGTTCTTTCAAAATCCTTTTCACTAAAAGTCGAATTAGAATATCTTCGTCACTATAACAAACAGGAACAACAACAGTAAATCATTCAAACAAAAGGAGAATTCAATCATTCAGTAAAAGAAAACAGAGGAAATTTCAGAAATAGACCAGACCTAGTGTTCTGAAAAACCCAACCAGCAATTCCACCCACTTTCTTCATAGCTTTCCTCCACTTAGTCACCTTGTCTTTCGAAAACCTGTTCTCGTGGATTTTGAAAGATTCTTCAAAGGGACCCTTTTGTTTCCGGACGTCCGAGGGATCCACGTGGTAGAAGACGGGTAGAATCAGTCTCCCGCAGTCGCAAATCTGGGCGAGCTCCTCGAGACACCAGTGAGAAGAGGCATAGTCGGGAGAGAGGATGATAATAGAGGCGGCAGAGTCATCAATGGCTTCTAGAAGACAAGGTGCGATCTCGTCACCACGATCTAGTCCGTCATCATCGCGGAAAACTCGAACGCCGCAAGAATGGAGCGCGTCGTAAAGATGCTTGGTAAGAGAATCACGGGTGTCCGCACCTCTGAAGCTCAAGAACACGTCCCATTTAAGCCTGAAATCTCCCGGAGTAGATGAAATATTAACGACGTCACCTTCCAGCGACATTTCTCGATCGTTACCAAAGCTTTTTCGAGACGCAGAGAAGGGTTCTGCAACAGGTATAGCTGGCGCGATTTCAGGATATTTTGGGGGAACATATTTGGTATTAGTCTCCGTTAAGTTTGAAAGAGAAGGCATGCACTGACAGTGACAAATTAAGATTCGTACGTAGTAGTAGCAGCGGCAAATCAGCGACGGTAGTGTTAGCTCTAAAATATCTAAATGTACGTTAATCGATAGTGGTGGCGCCCCTCATGATCAGATCACGCGTGATCACATTCACAGGTCACCTCCAATTTTTAGTGATGTAAATAATCCAATAAACAAGCAAATTTTTTTTTATATATACAGAACAAATTCTTTTGTATTCTTTTTGTATAATCTGCTGTAAAATTATGTATTTTTTTGCATACAGTTACTTGGAACATTCACTTAAAATATTTTTATGAAAAATGATGCATTTGTTTGCATACAGTTAGGTCGCTTTCAACAACTCTATAGCTCCAATGCATGCTTGTTGACCAGTCTCCTACAATATTTAAAAGACATTGATAAACTACTCTCAATTTTTTATTTTAAATTTCATACGTCTGTGAAATAATATATTTTTTAATATTTATATAAATAAAAAACTTAAGAAGTAATTTACACAAATAAGAATTTATTTTAAATAGATTAAAAATTAAAAATTTTTTATTTTTTTTTCTTTCTAAATATAAAAAATATATTATTTTTTAAATTTAATATTTTACATAATATATGTTTATTTTAAAAAAATAAAATTATTTAACTATTTTTATTCTTATATTAAAATTTTTATGTTAAAATTTAATATAATTTTAATTATATTTATTTTTATATTTTTACAGAAAAATCTTTCATTGAAAAAAGATAAAAAGATAAATATAATTTATTCAAACCAAAAACGAAGTCAGTTCTTTATTAGGAAGATATTGACTGTTGACTTCATCATTTATGCGCTAACAGCGGCTCAATTTTTCACTATAAGAATGGTTTTCAAAAGAAATAATAATCAGCAATTAGAAGTATCGTATAACCTCTAATAACGTGAAACGTACATAGGACGTTGTTTTGAAGTCTTGCATGAATAGTGTGCTCTGAGAGTGAATCAGGATCCTCTCATTGATTTAATCCTTTTCATAGAATTTGGTTCCCTTGCAATTGAAACTCGTGACTCTGAAACTGACACTCTTAAAAAATACATAAATAAGTTTTGTTTCTATCACCTACCTTTTATAATGAAAATGTTCAAAGCTCCAATTACAGTTTCAGGAATCATGAAGTTCACGAGGGTAATATTTTCTGCATCGATAGACCAAACCATGACATATAATCATACTAATAATTTACTCGTAATATATATTTTTGGTCTATACAAAGACTCACTTCTAAGTAACAAATGTCTATCATTGGTTTATTCTATCATTTGTTGTTTCTCTAAACTGATCTGCCAAAACAGTTCTCTTGTTGCTGTTACAGTTCCAAATTCTCTTGCGAACAATTACGCTATGTAAGACTGTCCTTGACTCCTTATCACTACAGCGTAGTAGCTAAAGAGATTCAGGGCAAAAATAATTACATCCCAAAAAGAAAGCAATTGGGGTAACAAGGAAGCAACAGCGCACTATCTTCCACCGCTAATGGCTGTCTGAATGGATTTAATTGAACCTACATGACAGTTCAAAGCTTTTAGTACGATCAGGTCAATGATTAAGACAATTATGAATAAACATATAATTATGTCAAGTATGCTTTTCAACAAAATTCACCTCTCACGTGCATGTTTATTCATTGATTTAATTTTATTTTGGATACACCAGCCTACCTGAGAATAGTATATACTACTTTCAAAACAATACACAGTAATCAGAAGCTTACAGGAAGTCTTAGGGGGCGGCCAGTTACAGTCTCAATGCAACACGCTGCAAGATGACAAGCTTCCTCACAATAGTCAGTAAAAACAACCGGGATGTTCATCTTTTTCATTAACTCCTGAAATTTTCATCAACCAAGCAGGAAAAAAATGAAGAAAACACGAAGACAGAATGCACCCCATTTCTCTTCTATGAATTTTTTCAATATTTTGAGAAAAAAGTACCAACAAAAGGAAAAACTCAAGGTAACAGACATACAATACTCGGCAACCAACTAGAATAAGCTGCAACGCCAGCATTTGGAGCTATGACTAGATGTGGGAAGGAATCTTTATCCTGTTAGTGGAACAAAATTAATTCAAAGCAGGCAAAAAGATAACAACATAATACGTACAGGTTTTTTAAATTTTGAATGAAAACATTGATACTTTCAGGTGTTCACAGTTAGATACCTTTACTATATCTCTATAACGGTCATGATAAAATCCTCGCCAAAGCTGCAATGTCACTGCTGGAGTGATATCAGTTTGTGCTTTTGAGATCACATTCTCACCTGATAATTTGCATACACACTCATCTTCATTGCAGCAGGCGTACTGAGAAATACTGATCCTCTCTCCATCCCTGTTCACTGGGAAGGAAGAAGGATATGCACTTAGACCAAGTGGTGACCAGTACCAGGACACAACATGAATCATGAGAAATGCAACGGACCTGTGCAGAGGAATTGCAGGTCCAACAAGTTCTATAAGAATAGATACACGAGGGAAGAGTGCCAGTAACTCCCCAAATACAGCAAGTTGGAGCAGCTCTTTCTCAGGTCCTTTAAGACACAATTTCATGAAGCAAAAGTTAAATACTAAGAGATCATACATATTACTAATTTCTAAGCGGAACGTAGATGTAAAGCCTTTTTAAACAAGACATATATAAATGCAAATCTTTTATTTCATGTGAATTAACATGAAATGACAGATAGAGATGAGGAAACAGCACATGTTCAAAAAGAACCTTGATTCTTTGAGTATGCTGAGAAATTCCCAACATAATTTTTTTTTTTTTCCTTCAGTATACATGGAGTCTAGGGTGATCCAACTTGTGATCCTTTACCTACACCCCCACCATTTTCAATAATACATAGAAAAATCTCAAAACTCTATATTTATTTTTAATCAACAAGCAAAAAAAATCAAATCTTTCTAATTTGAATAATAATCTCTCACAGCAGTAGCCTCTTTGAAACAGAGAATAGAGAACTCTCAAGAAAAAGATGCTGTAATTTAAAGTAAAATGCTAAGAGAGAACTTAAAGGTAATAATTTACCAAGGTAATGTATGTACAACTTATCACTAATTTCAGGATTCAAGATTGTGATTCCAATGAGTTGCAAAGCATGATATATTGTAAGTGTCTGAAATAGAAAAGATCAGAATAAATAAATATCATAATCATACCAAGAAAATTGAAAATACATCTTAAGAAATGTTCATACATACTGTTGAAATGCAAATGAAGATACCAAAGTAACCTGAAACTAAATGTTAAAGTTCATGGCAAAGTCATACCCAGTGAAGAAGCAAAGCAACAGGGGAGTCAAGTGGGATACACCTCCAATTATAGTAGTCTCTCCAATTATTCAACTTCTCTGATATAGGAGATTCAGGCCCTGATCATTTATATGATGAATTTTACTCTAAATCCATATGAGGATGTGGAGGAGAAGAAGAAGAATCTTGAAGCATAAATTACCAAAACATGGGCACAAAATCCTTGGAAGATCCCAACCATTGTTTAATCTGCAAAAGATTAATTTTTTAACAATGAACATTGATCTAAACTAGTAGTTTAACGGGGAAAGCTTAAGTTCATAACCATTCAGTGTAAAGGTCATTTGTTTGCTTTTTTTTTTTTTAAATCTCAAACTGAATTCCAACATTCACACACACACACACACACACATAAGTTGGATTTATTTAAGTTTCAGAATAGGAAGGACATAGGAGAAAACCTTAAACAATCAAAGGAAGCACATGATGCCCCACAATGGCATTCATGAATCCACAATCCGACTTGATGAAGGCCCCTCTTGGCCAAGAATGAACATCTAGTCTCCTTCTTTTCACAAACCTGTTAGAATTACATAAACATTAAAAAACAATTTAAAAAAACTTTTTTTTGGATAAATAACTTGGAGACATACAGAGTATTATTATTAACTACCTCGTGGATCACCACTCACCTGAAATGTAGCTTCTCGAGAGAATGTGAAAGGAAAATCATTCAGGACATCCACATTCTTCATCTGTTGTTCTAACCGTTCACACTCTCGTTTATGATGACTCCAGTGTGCAATCTAGGAATAAGATATGAATCAATAAAACTATGTGTATATATAACGTAACTATAAATACTTAACTAAATTGTAACTTGAAGTAACATCCAGTATGCATAAATTCTGAGCATCAGAAAGAGGTCCAACAAGTATAATTAGACGTGTTTAAGTTTGAAGAATTAACATTTTAGGGCAGAGGACATCCCAACACTAGTCCACTTCACTACAGAGTGGTGTGCGTATATATAAAGATTAAGCACCATTGATTAACATCATCCATATGATTTCATATGGTAATTGTAAATATAAGTACTCCGGAGCAAGATAAAATGATGGCTGTAAAATCAAAAAGTTGATGATATCCAAGTCAGGAAGCACATTAGAAGAACCAAATTCTTGAATGCAGTGCATCAGAGACCTAACCCGAATTTGACTGAAATCAAAACCAAATTTCATGGTAAACAAAAAAGAAAGAAAGAGAGGTTAAGAAGATGAAGCACCAAGTAATTGGCAAGGAACAGCTTAGTGGTTCAAAAAATTGCGGTGGAAGCATAATCAAGTGTAAAGAAAGACTTTTGAAACAATTTAAAGAGTACAGAAGAGGAACCTGGTGAGAGAGGGAGCAATAAGAAACAGCTTCACAGCGCGTGCAGCGCCTCGTGGCGGGACCAACGCACCGAGTTCCCCTCCCCCTCGCCGCGCATTCCATCGTCTCCGACGTAACTCGCTACCCAGAGGGCCAGAGCAGGCCTCTCTACTCTCATTCATTCTGTACTTCACCTGGTATGCGTTGGGCTTTGCGTCCGAAGCCCAAGGGCAAGCCCAAGTGTATTGACAGATTTGAAGCATAATAACGAGAGTTAGACTGAGAAGAGAAGGCTTTATTTTTTTTTGGGGTGCTGGTAGTGTTATGGGCGAGTATTAGTGGACAATGATCAAATGAGGTGAGGTTCATTGTTATGGCGTGTGCCGTGAATGTAATATTAATAATACTAAGCTGAAAATTTCCGTTATTAAATGTGAAAGGATTTTATGATTAAAAATGTAATAAATAAATAAAGGAGTCAAGCATTAATTATCATCAAAATGCAACAAAACAAACATGGAATGACACGAAATTCCCGGAAAAGTTAAATGGAAAATTCCAAGACCCTTGTTCGCTTTTTTTTATATATTTTAATATTTTAATACCCAGAAACCGACAAATTAATGAGACGTTCTGTCTAGCTAATCGGCAGTGGACCCCAAGTTGACTTGAAGGGATCAGCTAAGATGGGACTTTTTTGAGAGCACATATATTGTGAAAAGATGTAAAAGTCGTTGTTACACTCCACATAATGGCCAAATACTACATAGTACATACTACTTTTTTATATATAGTTGTACAAATTTTTTTTTCCCAAACACATTAAATATGTTTGGTATATTTATTCATCACACCATACTACTCTATATGCATTATGGAAAATAATTCTTATTTTATAAGATAAAGTGAGAGAAATATATATAGGAATAGATAAAAAGGTAAATTTCACAAATAAAATACTCTATAAATACTTTTCTTACTATACAATACTCACGCATGTGATGGCTATAATTACAGTCCTACTGATGCACGTTTACATATAAATACAATCCTAACCAGCATTCGCGCATAAACATAAAGTGAATTGGATTCTGAAGTGAAGGCACTGAAATTATTATTTAACGGATTAAAAATTAAAAATAAATCATGCGCATTTTGTATATTAAATTGCTAACAAGTTCATAATGTTTCAGCAAAGCTTTACCAAGCTGTACAAAAATCGAATTAGAGAGATCCAATTCCTTCAAGTACTCGTCTCAGATTGTCCCGTGCAAGTCTGGGTCAATACTTGTGCTTAAAGAGGAAAAGATATTTGTTAGGGGTTGAAGCTATGGCCACCTTAGTTGAACGTAATAAATACTAAATACTATGGGTATAGGATTTAATTCTACTTTTGAGGAGAAAGGGAGGGAACGTCATCTTTTGTCTTTTTACGCGGTTGAGTCTTCATTAATGAGCAAAATCTTCAATCAACCATATTTCCAACCCTTTCACACCTAATTAAGCAATCAATTCATTACGTACGTTTGTTAAAAACCCATACCATTTTACTTTTTCAACCTTTACATTTGACATTCTGCTATGTGTGGAATGTAAACTAACAAAACAATCATATGTAAGAAATGTCATGGTTATGGAAGGTAATAAAGCACTAGTTAAAAAAATTTTGACCAAATCCAATCCTAATGCTCTTTTACGATTAAGCACTAAGTTAAAAAACTTCATAAATTATCCTATCTTCCTCTAAAGTCCAATTAATCAATCCATATATATATATATATATTAATTGTTACAAAAGAAGTATAAAATTTTGAAAGTAAGGAGTAGGGTAGAAATTAAAACCATGTGCTGTGCTGTAAATCTAAAACCTTTTAATACTTATATCTTTTTTAAAAAAATTCTACTTAAGTTAAAAATTTTAGGCATTTGGCCATTAATTAATCGCAGTGATAAATAATCAAAAGTTAATATAATAAAATATTCTACTTTGATGTAATAAAATCCTCTAAACTTTATGGAACAAACAGTAATTACTATTAATACAACTATATATTCATTGCCTATACTAGAAGAAATTGGTAGTATAGAAAGCTTGAAAATGCAATTTTCAAGTTAATGATTTTTTTCTTTACTTTAATCACCCCACCGACGAATTGAAGCGAAAGTTAAGTGATTGCATTATCCGAAGAAAGAGGGAAAGAGGTGAGTTGGTGAGCCACCCTTCCTTCATCTTTTCTCAATCAATATTATTGAATCCATTGAGGTAGGACCCACCATTAAAATCCCAAGTCAAACCAGTGCCTTTATCCAACCCAGAATTCTAGAAGGAGGGAATTGGTATCCAATCTCCAAATTCTAAACCTTCCATTTACATCCTTTTTAATTTATATAATCTAAGAGGGGTTGTTGGTATCTTTTCAATTTTTTACACACAAAAAACTAGGTCAGAAGGATGACCGTACCACAAGTTTTATATGGCATATGAAAATCTTGATATATATATCTTATGTTCCTAACTCCTACCACTTCAACCCTTTCACCCTTTATATATATATATATATACATATATTGTGTTTGACACAGCAAAGCAACCACTCATTCCCTTTCCAGTTTCTATCTACTTATAATGTTTCAAACTAAGACCAAACCACTGTTATGTGCCAAAATCACCCCTCGTCTATCAACATAGCAATTTTCTTTTTCTTTGTAAAAGAATTGCACTAGGAAATTATTTAAACACTATTGATCAAGGTTTTCATGATCTTTGGAATTTTTTTTATTAACATCCTCCAATATTTGTTAAACATAACAATCAAGGTGAGGATGAAGTCTCTTACAAAAGGTGAAGATTTCACCAAAACGCCGCTAGATCCTGATAACACCTCTGGACAAGTTGACATAAAAGAAAAATAAAAATATTACAATTAACCGCAAGTCTCTTACAAAATTTTGATTTTTTACCGAGTCAACTTATTTGACCAAAAACATCCACGATTTCGATCAGGGTCTTTTTTGTCATTACAGATGGGAAGAGCAGGTGAGTCTCAGCCAAAAAGCAATAATTTAACCTGTGCTTTTTTGAAACTGTCAGAAAATAACAAGAAGGTGTCCTGAGTCCTGACAGAGCAGGAATCATCCAAAAGCACAAAACTTGGAATGATCCATGATCAGAAAACGTACAATATTTGCAGATTCGGTTGTCAGAAAAACCGGGGTGTTCTGTTCCTGATCTTTGCTCTTCCTAATCTTTCATGGCTTCTTCCAATGTCAAGTCACGTCTTCGGTTCACCCCTCTCTTAGTTTTCCTCACCTTTCTCATCACACCAATCTGTAATTCCCAGCCTCAGAACATAGAAACCATCTTTCCAATTGAAACTCCAGCCCCTGCTCCTGCGCCACCCATTTCTCCAACGCCGCCCGTTAAGCCACTGTCTCCGACGTCGCCAGAGCAGACGGAACAGGCGCCGGCGGCTGCTACCAGAAGTTCTTCGTCGAACAGTAAGATAGCAACGGCTGTAGCTGCTACTGCAGCAAGCACTTTGGTTGTTTTTGGTTTGGTTTTCTTTTTGATCCGAAGATGTTTGAAGAAAAGACGCAGAGAGGAGATAGCTTTAAGGTCTGCTTCAGCACGTGGGGATAGAAGAGTTGTCCCCCAGACCAACGTGTTTGAACGAATTGATGGGAATGTGAGGGGTTTGATTGTTGATGAGAATGGTTTGGATGTGATTTATTGGAGGAAGCTTGAAGGGAAGAACAACTCCAAGAAGGATTTACAGAAGGAGGTCATTCGAGGTAGTGATAAAAACAAAGAACAAGAAGCAGAAGTAGAAGTAGAAGTAGAAGAAGAAGATGGGTATGGAGGTAATCATCTAAGGAAAAAGTCTGAGCCCATTCAAGAAATTCATCTGCTTCGTGGGATGTCTTCGGCTTCCCATGTCAGTATCATATCAGAAGATGAACTGGTGTCAAATCGAAGTACGAGGAGAACTATGTCAAGAAGAACTCCTCCTCTTCCTCCACCACCTTCTGCTTCTTTATCTGCTATTCCAAAAGAAAAAAGTCCTGCACCACCAGCACCACCACCTCCTGCTTCTTTATCGGCTATTCCAAAAGAAAAAAGTCCTGCACCACCAGCACCACCACCTCCTGCTTCTTTATCTGCTATTCCAAAAGAAAAAACCCCTGCACCACCAGCGCCACCACCTCCTCGTCCAAATATTCCAGATATAAAGAGTCAGGCACCGCCGCCTCCTCCTCCACCTATCCCAGTTAGAAAGAGTCCGGCGCCGCCACCTCCACCACCTATGGCTAGTAGTTTGAAGTCATCTTCAAAACCACCACCTACCCCCATTGAAATGCCAGCTACCACCAGTAAGACACAGAACCCTTCAGGAGAAGGCATGTCTGGAACCGGCAATGATAAGGTGAAATTGAAGCCTTTGCATTGGGATAAGGTGAATGCTAATGCTGATCATTCTATGGTTTGGGACAAAATGGATCGTGGCTCTTTCAGGTAATCATCCTTGCTTCTTCGATTTTCTAAGATCATTATGTGAATTATGATATTTTCATTCTAGTTTTATTTTTACTTATCGTGCCATGGCTTTTAATTTAATACTTTAGGGTTGATCAAGATCTTATGGAAGCGCTCTTTGGATTCGTGGCCACCAGCAGAAGAACCCCAAAAGGGCAAAACAACTCAACCAGTCCAAGCAGGGACGCCACTGCTCCATCATCAACAAAAACTTTCATTCTTGATTCCAGAAAATCACAGAACATTGCTATTGTTTTGAAGTCTCTGGCAGTGTCACGAGAAGAAATTCTCGATGCCCTCAATGAGGGTCAAGGCCTTAATGCAGATACCATTGAAAAGCTAACTAGAGTTGCCTCTTCAGAAGAGGAGCAATCTAATATTCTTGAATACGAAGGAGACCCAACAAGACTTGCTGTTGCAGAATCTTTCCTCTATGACATCCTCAAAGCTGTTCCTTCAGCTTTCAAGCGCTTGAATGCCATGCTTTTCAGGTTGAACTATGACTCCGAGATTCTAGAAATCAAGGAATCTATAAACACCCTTGAACTGGGGTGTAAGGAGCTTCGAAATAGAGGACTCTTTGTGAAGCTTCTTGAAGCAGTCCTTAAGGCTGGAAATCGTATGAATGCTGGTACTTCAAGAGGTAATGCTCATGCTTTCAACTTGAGTTCCTTAAGGAAGCTGTCTGATGTCAAAAGCACCGATGGAAAAACCACATTGCTTCACTTTGTGGTTGAAGAAGTAGTCCGATCTGAGGGAAAACGTTGTGTTCTAAACCGCAATCGCAGCCTGAGTCGTAGCGGCAGTACGAGAAGAAACAGCAATGGAGACTCTAAGAACTCTGTTTCAGATGAACAGAGAGAAAAGGAATATCTGACGCTAGGATTACCATTTGTAGGAGGAATCAGTGCCGAGTTCTCCAACGTAAAGAAAGCAGCCCTTATAGATTACCATAGTTTAGTTGGTTCAATCTCAGCTCTTTCGACCCGGATGGCTGAAGTTCAAGAACTTATTTCCCGGTGCGGAAATGGTAAAGGAGGAAACTTTGTGAAAGAAATGGACCGCTTTCTGAGAAATGCTGAGCAGGAATTGAGATCAGTGAGAGATGAGCAAACAAGGATAATGCAGCTTGTCAAGAGAACAACTGAATATTATCAAGGAGGAACTTCAAAAGATGCAGCCGAAAACCTTCTTCAAATATTTGTCATCGTCAAGGATTTCCTGGGAATGGTTGATCAAGCCTGCATTGACATTGCTCGGAACATGCAGAAGAAGAAGATACCCAAGGCAAGTTCTGGATAATAATAAGAAGCAGAAGCACTAGCACAAAGACTCAGGTTTTCAAACTGGTTGAACATACAACGCCAGAGAAGTCTTATAATTGGACTTTGTATACAAGGGGATGGAAACCCTGTACATGGTAGAATTACGATTTTTGACGATTTGTGTTTTTTGTTTCATTGCAAAGTCATTAATGGGCCCATTTTATGAACATAAGACAGCTGGGTGAATAATCCCGAGCTCAGACAATTCGATTGGCCCCAAACTACGTGGAGCCGACTTTTACAGGTACAGACGTACAGTCTGTGCCGGCAAATTCGGGAGTCAAAGCCTTCTCTTTGATGTTCCCAATCAATTACCATTCTTTAGTTTCCTTCTACGTTAATGTTGGATTCTCTCGGCATCAAGTTGCTCAGATTCTTGGGATTTTCTGTTCTAGTATATTTGTAATAATTCTTTTGATTCGTAATTTAAGATGAATGAAAATTTGTATTTATTCACCCAAGAAAATATATCAGAGTTGCTTCCAATACCGTGAAATATACTAGCATCATTACTATCTTAGCTACACAATTCAGATTCCAGGACAGAGCATTCTCTGCAGGGTGATACTTACTCTGAATCAGTCTTAATTTCTAACATTTTTCAGTCATGCTTAGTAATACGTTAGAAACGTCACCAATCAACCATAGAAAGGATGAAGGAAAATGATGCAACCAATTACTAGAAATTTGCGTATTTCTAACATTACAGACTTCATACTATTATTATCTAATCCATACATTGCCTAGGAGGGTTGAGGGGAAGTAGTTTATTGTCAATAAACGATGCACGAATCCTTCCGAATACTACTCAAATTGTTCACAAGCTCCACAATATACGTTTCGGAAGACTCGATTGTACAAATTCAGATACGATGTCTAGATGATTACTCCCTTGCTGACTAACATAATCATGGCGTGGCTTGTTACCATGACCATTTCCTCTGAACATCCAGATCTACCTTGTCCCACTCATGTTTTTATTCGCATTTTCGTTTCTTCCTATTTCTTTACCCTTTAAAAGGGAACCGACTACCGAGGATTCCCAGACTTGACATCTCCCTGCATGGGCAGACATGAAAGAATAAGTACAGGATTTTTCAAAGACAATGATTATAGTAACTAGGGTATGATCAGCGACAATTTAAAATATTGAGAGAATAAGCCAATGTAAATGCATTCATATTTTTTTCTCGCTTTTTCTTTCTCCATTTTCATAAAAATCTATGTATAGAATAATTACTGATAAAGCTGTGAAATGATGGTGTCGCTTGTCTCTAAGCAACTTCACATGTAAAGCACTCTGGCTAATATTTATTGCAACCCACCCCCCCCCCCCCAAAAAAAAAAAAAAGAGTAGCATAAACATAAGCCTTGAATGGAAAATGATCTAGCGTAAGAGAGCTAATCAGTAAGAAAAATTGCCCACCAGCCAACTTCAATGCATCTATAGTGTCGCATTTTACTGAATTTAAGAAAGGTCATTATTTGGATGACTTGCTGAACAATGGTAAACAATAATCATGACAAGATGTATAAGCAAGGATTTTGCTATGAAAAACTTTCTACCCTTGGATAATCTTGAAATCTATGTATAATAATAAAAGTAATTTGCAAAGAATTCAAGAAGTTCTAATGGTCAGAGACATCAACCCTTCAAAGATTGAACTCTTCATACCATTCCCCCATCAACAAACATTAATACCTTGTAGGCACTACAATCCTAGAAATGACATTACAAATTACAATGGAAACAGAAGACTATATTAACAATTTGGTCCTAAAAAAATCTCCTCTCTCCTCTTTGGTCCCTAAAAGATTGGCTTTATACAAGTTAGTCCCTATAAGTTCTTAAACCTATACATATTAGTCCCTTCATCATTTGTCTATGTTAAAGGTTGAAGAACTCATCTGACACATTAAAAGAGGATATGACATGCAATTTTTTTATTTCTAAATAATAACTACAACCAATGCCATGAAAATGGCACAACATGATGCCATAACGGAAAAGATTAATGGCAAGCAAGAAAAGAATCAAAAAGGGAACGAAAATGGGAAAGTTCAAGTTGTAAACTACCCATTGAAAATGCAATTCTTTTATTTAACGTGCTAGATCAGCTATTCTGTCAAGGCAAATGATGAAGGGACTAACATGTGTAGGTTTCAGAACCTATAGGAGAAAAGAATTTTGGAGGGACTAATTTATTAATATAGTCAAACAAATTGAACTTTTATCATTTTCTCCAGCGTGGCCCACTCACCACTATCAATTATGCACATTTGGCAGAGAACGGGTTTAACTTTTTATAGCAAAACCAAACAGCCAGGTCCCACTGGTCTCCCTGATGTGTCTATAATCACTAGTTATTAGTTGTGGAACACAGTTTTGGTAGACTTAAATTACAAGTTCAGTTAATTGCAATTGCACACTAGTCTTCTGATGAATAATAGGCATTCATGAAACGACTTTTAAGATTACTCTAAAGCATTACAAAAAAAGGAAAAGAAAAATTGGTAAATAAACGTTAACAAACTATGCTTGGAAAAGATCTGGACGACTTTGTGAAACAGAAATTCCATATATGTAATTGGAATGCCTACCTTTTCTGGACGACTTTGTGATACCTTTTGACCCCGGTAAAACGCTGGCAGGGGCGTAGCTTTGAAATTGTTTTTTACTTTCTTGGTCTCTGCCTCTTTTTGCTCCTGTGTTAAGGAATGATGGTCAGACATGCCCTTTATGCATTTAATATGGATGATGATAGCAATGGTCAGCTTACAACATCTATTCCATAAAATCATCTATTATGTCTGGTTTCTTTTAAAACATATATCTAAGATGCACTATGAATATAGGCAGCGGGCAATCACGCCTAAGTGTTGGAACGGGCAAGAAATATCAGTCATTTTTGGAGTTACGTTATGATACATGACAGTGTACCTTTAACTTTGATTGGAGCCGTACTCTTTCTGCCTCTTTTACATTAGATTTTTCCTCTATTTTCTTTGGAAACTGAATTGAAAAAGTGAAAAAAGAGTAAGAAGAAATAAACAATAAATCCAAAATCTCATGAGAAGCAATAATATCAGATGCACTGAAAATGCATGACAAACAGCAAGGTTCAGCGCATACCTCTTTTCCTTTCTCTGCTCTAATGTCACGTTTTAAGCCTGTAGAAGTTCGGACAGCATTTCCACTTATTTTATTCACACCGTCAACCTTAATTGGCCTATTTATAAACAGCTTCAACAGTCAGCATACACAAATTTATAGTGGCCTCCCTGTGCTTGCATCAAAAAAAGAACTTATGGGATTTTAATTTTTTTTTTCCTGGTGGTTGGGGGGATGGGGGGGATGGGAGTGAGAGGGTAGGTGGGGATAATTAACGGTCTTTCTGAATTTCCCCATATGCAGGCACCTATACTCTGCCTCTGCCACTTCCATATTTGATCTATATTATCAGTATAATTTAAATCCATTATTCAATAATATAAGGGGGATAAGCCTTCGGAAAAAGTGGACAATAAAAAAGAAATTTGGAAAGCTAGCAACAGGAGTCTTCTACTTTAGGTGTAAAACAGAAATTCCATATATGTAATTGGATGTAAATATTTCAACAAAATGATGTGCAGAAGTTTATCATTGATATTTTTGGATATATGAATAGCTTTAAGTCAGATAGTGATCGAGGCACTTGGCAGAAGTAAAATGCATCAAGTCTACTGTAGAATGCAGTTCCAATCAAATATGAAAGGATGGGAGCATAATAGTATTATCATATGGCTCATATTGAATGCTCTTCCAACCCCCTTCCCCCCAGACAAGGGAAAATCTTCAATTAAGGTCACAAAAGACAATTGTTGAACAAATAAAGCTACAACTACATTGTATAATGGAAAACGGCATATTGTGAGTTTGTGACTAAACAATCACATTTTACAACAAATAACCTTTTATTCCTCATTTGTTCAACATGGTCAATGGCGTCCTTGGTCAAAATTACCCTAAGGAAAACCACCAAACAAAACGTCGTGCCATCACATGATGCTACAGTCTTAAACATGCAAAAGATGCTATGTAAAACACATCAAGGAAGCTATTGATTCAACTATAATACACGTTAATCAGGAAGAACCAAGAGAATACCGTCCATTCTCTTTTCGCAAAGCCATAGATGTTTGAACCTTTGGCTCTGTACCCCTAGAAGGAACCTGCCCAAGAATTAAGCAAGCAAACATTCCCAAATGAATGAGAATTTCCACTGGTGAATATGACCAAATAATTTCTCAACAAGACTAACAGTAGTCCATAATGTTATTTAAATTACCTGCATTTTTACCAAAGATCTGTCTTCAACAGAAGTTTTAGGCTGATTAAAGTTGTTCTGGAATGTTTTAAATGCTCGTTTAACTATTTCCTTATCCCCCATTTTCTCCATGATAAAAGATTTCCTCATTGTGGGAAGAGGAGCTGGATCAGGTTTACTTGGACCCAAGCTAAGGGACATGTGCAAAGACTTATTAGCAATTCTTTTTTCCCCATTGGAAGTACTTTTCCTCCCAGATAAACATGGAGAGTTTCCCTTTCTAGCTGAAGAGGCAGATGGCAATATTTTGGTCGGTGTTGATAAGGGTCTAGAACTTCGAAGCGTGGAAATCTGGGATGCCTTAGATGTAGGTAGCACCGGTTTCTTCTTTGTCTTTGCTGCGTCACTTTTCCTATTTACGGAGGTAACCTGTCCAAACTAGATGGTGAGAAATAAGAAACAAGGTAACAAAATAGCCAAATAAACATTAATTTGGTGGATATATGACATAAAACACACCTTCGATTCCTTCGAATGATCCAATTTCACTTCTTTAGCTTCAACATTTTCTTTAGCCTTTCCTATCTCATTGTCCATATTGTGTGAACTTTCCTTTACATTTTCGGCGGCAATGGCAAGACTTTGTTCTTCTTCAGGTTTCTCTACCTGGGAACTGTCTGATCTGCTTTCAAACATTTTGTTCTCTCCGTCAACTGCCGAGATTTGATAATCTTTAGAGACTGCAGTTTCCTCCTCCAAATAATCGACATGGCTCCCGCTGATCTCACAAAAAGAATGGGTGTCTTGCTTAACCGTTTCATTGGAACTTTGACTGTTGGATACATCAAATTCTGCGACAGTCCCACCAATATCACCCAGATCTTCGCTGTTTTGATCTTCTGATCTCAAAGGATCTTTGTCAGTTTGCTTCTCTTGGCCCAGCAAATCAGCTTTGCGGGCTGCAATCTTCTTGTAATGAGCTTCGAAGTAAGCTTTCTTCTGGGCTACTGATCCAGGTGTGGCACACTTCTCAACTTCTTCCAAGTACTTATTGGGTGAGAAAGCCGACCATTTCTCCCAAGACAGGGAATCATTCTCAAATCTACCAAACGAAACAGACACTTGCAAAGCAGGATTGGAAGCCGCCGTCTCACCCATCTGCTAACATAGCAGAGAAAAACAAAAACAGTATGCATAATTGCACACAACCAACACAAGGACAACTCAGAATAACAAAATGCACCGGATCTTAACAATTAATCCCTCAATCAGAGAGTTTTAAAAGAATAATAATTGGGGGAAAAGAAAAAAAGAAATCAATCTCTTAATGACAAATGGGTTTACCTTGTCTTCCTATATTGCCGGATCTACAATGAATTCACACATGGAAGTTCAAATACTAGTGAGCTATAACCCTAAGACATAGGACATGCACGGCATGGCCTGTAAAACAAGCAATGGTAAACAATCAATCAATCAAACCTGGGAATCTCACAGAAAGGACCGGTATAAGAATGCTCACAATGGAGACAAAAAGAAGGCTCTAAAAATTTACAGCAAATGATCAGTGAAGCCTGAAGGGATGGCAGGACATGTGCATGTGCTGTAACTGTGAGTTGAGTACTACTCATTCTTTCCTTTAACTTCAATTACTACTCAACCTTTCCACGGTAACGACATCCCTTGTCTACTAGCGGTGCTTCTGGAAGCTCTTGAAATGATAAACCCAATGATCAAGACAAAGCTAATATTCCACAAAAGCGTGAGCAAAGTGCAACATCTGCGGGTCACAGGTCACCGGTATTATATTTCCCAAGATGATTTAACTTTCTAATGACATTAACAAGTACTGGCTTTCTCTAGTGAGGGGCCAAGAGTTAAAGAGTTGGGGATCATAATTCATAAAGGTGGAAAAAAAAAACAGTAGAAACAAATTTTAGGTCCTAATTTATAAGGGATAATTGAATAAAGTAAAAAGATGGCGACCAATCTTAACTCATACTACAGAGATATCTTACTCAAGGGTTCAGATTCAGACTTCATAGAGAAAGACGGTGATGATTGATTTGAACAAGATCCACAGCGAAACTGGTGGCAATGAAGGAAGGCCCACTTTGTAGAGAAGCTGTAATAAACAGTAGCGAGAGACTGTTTGAAAACTGAAAGCTACATGTGAGTGACGGTGCTCTAATTATCAGCCTCGATGGGGTCCATGTGGGGTCCATGGGGGGTCCGATTGAGTTGGCTGAGCCGCAGAGGATATAGGGATTGTATGTGGAATTGACCAAACATTGCCAGAACCAAGTGGACGGGGCGGCCGGGAACATCTAAAACGACGTGGCATCATTCGTGACAACCTAAACCACAATGCTTTCGTGTAGAGTGCTCCTTCATGGGCCCAAACCCAATTAGAAAGCCATAATGTTTTGTTTGGTACTTTGGTACCAAGGTTTTCATTACTATTACCATATGTCAAAATAAATTTAATAAACTAAACATAAACTTAATAGGATTTATTATCATTCACACTTAAATATGATTTCATCACAAGTCATTGTTGAGTTAAATGAAACATAGACATCATCAACTCAAGTGGCTTCTTCCGACTTGATCACATTTCTTTTAAGCTTGCCTTGTCTCTTCCTCATCCTATACTCTTAAGCTACTCAATCGCCTTACCCCACATGAGAAGTATCACTTTTGTTTACTATTACTATCCACCACCACCTCTTTCTCTCTCTCTTCATATCTATAAATATATACACTTTGCACAAACAGCTAAAAACCCATAACATTATTCATTGATGTGTCCTCTCCTCTCATATAACAGCCAAACAATGAGAACAAATTTTCTATCCTTCTTCACCTTGTCTATCCTATTGGGCCTATCCAAACCCGACCCATGCCCGCTTCAAGATTACTGCATTGCAGACACCAATAATGCCGAAGCCCTTTTCCTTAATGGGGCTCCATGCATCAATCCGGAACTAGCCACCCCATCCCACTTTTTCACCTCCTCTTTATCCAGGCCAGGGAACACTAGTGACAACAAAATGGGCTTCAGCGTCACTCTCACCAACACCGTCAATCTTCCCGGGCTCAACACTTTGGGCCTCGTATTGGCCCGAGTTGACATAGCAGCCAACGGGATTGTGCCACCTCATAGCCACCCGCGGGCCTCAGAGGTGATCACTTGCCTCCGGGGCACGCTGCTCGTGGGCTTTATCGACACATCCAATCGCGCGTTCGCCCAGAACCTGAAGCCCGGGGAGTCTTTTGTGTTTCCCAAGGGCATGATCCATTATCTCTACAATATGGACTCTAGAAACCCAGCCCTTGCAATTTCTGGGCTGAATAGCCAGAACCCAGGAGCCCAAATAACGGCAGTTTCTTCGTTTGCTAGCAAACCAGGAGTGCCCGATGAAGTATTGACCAAGGCATTTCAAATTAGCTCCCAAGAAGTGGCCCAAATCCGTCGAAACCTTGGAGGGTGATTAATTTTATATATGCATTCTGGTTTATGGTTACCAATATAGTGATATATTATTTTGTATCAATTATTGCTCTTAGCAATTACGTGAATTGGGATACAACAGAGAAGGTGGGAGGAAGGTGATGTTTGATTTGTATTCTATTTTAAAATGAAACGGAAGGAGACATTTTAACGGTCATTGATTCCACTATTTGTTTAATGAAACAATCAATTATTGAGGTGGCCTGAAGAAATATACTTGTCTTATTTTTAATTTGAATCAACAAGTACAAATCTTAAACAACTGAAACATGAGAGTTGAGACCCTGTAAGTTATATTCGAAGTTTATTTACAAACGTAGTCCCATTAGCCATTTGAGCTTAATTTCAAGAGTAAATAAGGAATTTGGAATGGGATTTGCTTCATAACGGTGCAGGCTCATGTGGTCAACTTTGATAAAACAGGAGAGTTTAGTGAGGAATGACTTCATATTGGACACTTGTCACACGTTTCTGGCACATACTAACACGTCAATAATTTTTCTAAAGTATTCTTTGAAGTAAATTCGTAGCCAACATGGAAATATGTATATGTAATTTCAGGATGCGTTGTTTGGATGGTGATTCAGTAGCTTGAACGGACTTTAAGAGATGATATAGCATAGGCGTAGAGAAGACCTTTGGTTCCTGTTGAGTAAGAAGTGAAAGGAAGGAAAAAAATGAAGTGTTTTAAAAAAAACAGAGACCAACCTATTTAGAGGTCTATCTTTCTTGTATTACAAAGAATTACTGCAAAAGATTTTATCTCCAAAAAAAATGTTTGGAATTGAAAGAAAGAAGCTGAATTTGCGTGGATCGATCCCAACCAGCCACCCACCAAAGTGAAGTGACTGAAGATTGGGATTGATATCTCAGTTGTGAGGTTGCTCATCCCAAAGGGAAACTCTTAGCAAGTAACTTTGATGTGTCCACTAGCATTGGCAGATGACAATTGGCAACGCATACATTCTTTTCACAGTCCTTTTCCACTTAATTTTATCTTACCTTTGAATCTCACACAACACAATGCATCATCAACTCAATCATACTTTCATTTTTATTGTTTTTTTCCTCAGCAAGTAAACATTATTGAAACTCAATTCACATCAAAACAATAAACCAACTGTCTATTATCATTCTCCACTTTCTTTCCCACATGCAATCATCAATGCTCCCATAACAAATTAACAACTTGTCCACCCACCAAAATTGTCAAAGAAAAAAAAAAAATCAAGAATTGAAATTTCATATGCAAAATTACACGGTAAAAACAAAAAATGAAAAAGAATCAACATAATAACCCCACCGCTCTGAATCTCCCCAGAAATATGTTCTAATCAATCTGTACACTGCTATCAAAGAATATCTCTGAACAACAAATGTATCATCAATCATCAAAGAATCATAACAAATCATGCGAATACCCAACCAATATCGAAGAAAGGAAGCTCCATTGTTGATCCCTCGCACTCTCCTGATGATGGTGATTTGGCTTGTACAAATCATATGGCTCCCACAGAGTATCCAAGGGACAAGGCTGCTTAGCGTCAAGCCTCGCCCATGGCTTCCCTTTCCCACTCCAATGCAAGAGACTCACTGGACCAGGATGAAGCGACCTGCAAGTCCCATTCACGTTATCTCCACCCAGTCCATGTTGGTTCCATCTGTGATCAATAGCCTCAACGTTCCCTGCAAAAACCAGCAAAAATGGCGGAAGAGAACCCAAATCGTAAATCCTTTTCTTCCTCTGCAATTCCATCCAATTCTCTATCCTCCTCCTGAAATTCCCTTCTCTCCATTTCTCCAAATCCATAACCATCACCCCCGTGTTGAAATAACAAGGTTTTCTGGAAGAGAAGGCCCGAGACAGAACCGGGTCGGACCAGAAGGCGTCGGTGAAGTACTTGGTGAAGTTGGCGTGGCAGTACTCGGGTGCTCCTATGACCCGATTCCCGGTGAGCGTGACGTTCCAGAGTTTGCCAATGTCGTCGACGACGACCAGGTCGGAGTCGAGGTAGATGACCCGGTCAACGCAGGAGTCCAGGATGTCGCCGAGGTAGTTCCTCGCATAGTTCAGTGGATTCTCGAGAGCTTCGCGGATGGAAGAGGAGATGAGGTTGATGACAGTGTCCTCTCTGAAGATGTAGACCTTGAAATTGAGCGAGGGGAAGGTGGAACGCACGAGTCGGGTCAGGACCCGTGGACTATTCGGGTCGAACTCCGCCGCGATGAAGTGAAAGAAGACGTTTTCGGGGCAGGATGCGTGTTTGAGAACGGAATGGACGGCGGCAATGGAGCCACGTAGATAACCCGAATCCAACGTCATGGCTATGTGAACCAGAGACGGGTCACATGACAATACCGAATCCCTATTGGACGAACCGGGGCACCCGGCCCCGTTTCGGTAGTCAGGCGCTTCGGAGAATTGGAAGAAGGCATGGAAGCCCATTTCCAAGCGATGACCGCCGGGGAGAGCGGTCGGAAAAGACCGAATCCCGAGACAGAGCAGTGGGAAAAGGAAAGAGAGGAGGAAGAGGAAAAGGAGGGGGAGGGGGCTAAACCGGAAGGAAGGCATTGTTGATAGAGAAGTGGGAACTTGAAATAATGGTATTCAGTTGTGGCAAGAAATGAAATGGAGAAGATGAGAGAAAGGCGAGATGGCTTCCATTTAGTTTACCCTTCAACACTTTCTTCTTTCTTTCTTGATGCGCGTTATTCTTGAAGCAAAACACGGTTTTTGAGAAAAAGAAATTTAGTTATGTACTCAGTCTCTGTTTATGACTAATATGTACTTATACTCAGTCAGTCTCTGTTTATGACTAATATGTACTTATACTCAGTCAGTCTCTGTTTATGACTAAGTTTTTTTTTTTCACTTCACTCTGTCACAATTCCGAAGAACGGAAAGGAAAGGAAAGGACAGGAAATGCTGGAATGGCAAAATTGGGTAGTCGTAATATTATTTGCCGAAACCGCTAAAGATGGACGACTTTGGATTTCTTTTCTTTTATGTATTATTTGATTAATCATATTTAAATGAAATACATTTTAATTTTAGAGAATAGAGATGAAATATATTTTGAATAATAATTTATATTCAATTTCGCAAATTAAAATAAGAAATTGGTGGAGGGTTGGGTAGGTCTAGAAGTTTGGCAAATTAAATTTAATTTAAAAGTTTGAAATATCAAATATGGAATAGTAGCATAGCAACAAGGTGACAGGTGGGAACAGAGCGTGGAGGTACGTGAGCATCACGCTCATTGTCATTCATAGTGTTTGAATTGAATTGATTGTTCAGTTTCATTAATGTGCAAAATTTTGGCACAAACACAAATCATAAACCCCATATGCCACAAGGAAGAAACAAAATGGTAGGCTCATAAAGTTCTTTAAACTGAAATTAGTTTAACTCATTACTAAATTAAACAATTTAATTAATTTTAAATAAATATATAAGTATATATTAAAAAAAGAAACGTCTCACATGTTAATTTGTAGCTCTATTCATTTGTAAATTACAAATTAGACCAAATAAATATTAAGTGCAGCAACTTTTAGATCGACTATTTAAATTTTAAAAAAAATATATATATATATATATGATAGAATAATAGATGCATATTTTGATATAATATGAGAATAAGGGTATTAGGTAGTGATGTTTGATGTGTGGGGTGAATTGAGGGTAAAGATTGGAGCGTGTTGAATGAGAAAATTAAAAGCGATATGATATAGATGTTATAGGGTTGTAGGAGAGGAAGCTTAGTAAAGAAGGTACACACAAGGTAAAGTGAGTTTATGAATTTAAATGGTAGCTGACTTCACCCCTTCATTTCTTCTCTTCAATCTGCTTTTTATTTTATTATTTATATATATGTTTGAATGTCCAATTTGTGCTTGAATTCTTTATCGTTGAATAAGAAAGAGATGAAAATTAAAAATTTATAAAAAATAGAGATTAATTTATATAAATTAAAATTTATATTACTCTGCAATATATGATATAGCATGCATGAAATGAATTAAGTGACGCCGAATTCCTTTTATGTACAGTAATTCTTTGTACCATCCAAATCATTAGTGCCAACTCATTCAACCTAATCTTGTAACTTAAAACCAACAATTTCCATTTTTCTAATTCATAAAACTGCATGAATGATACAACTGCACCATATTTTAAATTAAAAAAAAATTAATAATTTATTTAACGTTTTTTCTCACTCTTTTTTATAATTTTAACCGTGAAAATTACTCTTCTCTATCCACTACTGAATTCTGTTCTGTGCAGTAAACCATTAATTTAGGATGGTATAATTATATTTTTGTAAAAATTAATTATAAGAATTGTAAAAAGCAAAAACGTATTTGCGTCCAGTAATGGAATGACAGCTGTGAAAAGCGGCCCAGCTGGCAGACCCATGTGATCACGTGCACTGCTTCACTATCGCTGCTTCCCCCAGTTGGCAATGCACTTTCCCCCGAATTTCACGGAATATGCCAAATTAAATTAAGATCTCAATATATTATATATCTCATCAATATTAATTAATTTTTTAATTACTTATGCCACTTCCATTCATATATATTACAAACATCAAAATTTTCCCAAGTATTTGTACTTTCATAACCTCCAACACAATTATATCGCAGTTGTATTAGTCGTAGTCATATATAAAACCAAAACCAATCCATTATAGGGTAATTTGACTTCTCCCACTTAAAAAAAAATTAAATTAAATTAAACGCACTTGTTAGACGTCTGTGACCTTAATGCCTCTTTAACATCTATAATTAATTGGAATTAATTTGATCTCGCAGAAAAAAATACATGGCGTAATATATATGCATATATGTATATATATGATAGAGTTTAAGATGATTATTAAAAAAAAAAAAAAAGCATCAATGGGGTGTTTTTGAGTTTTGTCCCAAACTAAATTAGTAAATCCCTTTCTCAATTGATATCAAAAGTACACTATATTGACATGATAATTAATTTTATTCTTAGAATACTTTTTAAAATAACCAAATTCATTTGCGATGAGAAATATGATCATTCTTTGTTAACTGAGTTATATATCACCTTTTTGAGTAGAGCAATTTGATTTTATCTCAAATTTAGAAGTTCAATTCATTGTGATATATATCACATTATGCTTTTCATCCTTCGATCTGACTTGGCAAGGAAATAAAATTAACGAAATTTTAAACTACAAACAATCTATTTCAAGTGTACTATTTGTAATCTAATTTCCACATCAAATTAGAAAGTTATATATATCCAACATAACATTGCGTTTTTGAGATATCAGAGACATTCATTCCTTATAAAGGTGTTGAGATAACATGAAATGAATATGGCACCCATATGTGACTGAAATTGAATAAAAATCTTTTTTACTTCCTTCATTTGAAAAACACACAACTTCTGAGTTAAGCAATTCTTAACGTAGCAGTAAAAGTATCTTCAGCCAAAATGATTTAAAATTTGGTTATCATCATCATTTTAATTAAGCAATTAATTAGATTTTCATTATTCACGCTCCCCTCCTGCTTTATTTATATATTTATTTTAAGTTGTTCACCTATAAATTTTGAAATGAATAGCATAAACTGGTCAATATATTAGGAAATTATGTTAGTCATTATCACGTAATCATGTTCAAAAAAATATCGATGCCATTTTATAAAAGTAACCACAAAATTAAAACAACTATAGTTAAAGAACAATTTTTTGTTTTTAAAAAAAAACAGAAGTAGCTTCTGGATATTACTAGACAGCTTATTGTATCTAAGATCTCAAAAAAAATAAAAATAAAAAAAGATTTGGCCTGTGCAGCCCCAAAATTAAATTTTAAAAAATGAGCATGAAAGTACTTAAAATATACTTTTGTTTATGTTAGTTGCACTGAACAACAAATTAAGTAGAATAAAAAGAGGGTACATAAAGGAAAGTGTATAATGATATAGATATAGAGGAAGAGGTATAATTACAAGTTGTACATTGGGACTGGTTCGGAGGAGAAGCAAGTTGTTGTAAATTATTAAATTAATCCAACTAACGATTTAGTTAGAGTCTGGTCATCACTGAATATTGCCTTGTAATATAAGGTAGGATTTTGTAATTCTAAAGCTTCAACACTATCTTTTACTTCAAGAACACCCCTTCCTTTCATTTCCTTTCCTATTACCATAAATACTAATAGATACACATATTGTAGTTGTAATGTTACAATATGTTATGTTCTTGCACATGTAGCTCAGTTCGTTGTTTGCACTAGTGGTTAAACAAGACGTATTTTTACTTTGATTATTTAGTTTAAATTTTGTGGCTAGAACATGCTCCTGAAACGTAAAATACAACTTAAAACTTTTATTATTATATCATATTTGGCGATTTATTGGATGCGCTTTTTTGTTAATATTATTCATTGAAGTTGGAACAATTTTAAACAGTGATGAGCGTATTATTTTTAAATGAATTCTTGAGGTGGAAACGCTGATGCATGAGGCAATACTATTATGTGTTGGGCACAAATTACTGATACAGACAGACAGAGTCATAGTGGTAGATACTGAGTGTGTATAATGTACGACAGCAATAGGCGTAGTGGAAGTGGGTGAGTGACAGTTATAAATAATTATAATGCTTGGTATGTATTCATTGTATTGTTGTAACTTGCATCACAAAAACAAATTCACAACTGCATGGCATGGGGTCCTCTACGTGAGGATATATGTTGTTCAGCTGCAACCACACACAACACTCCACTTTCTCTCGTATCATCTTAATCTTTTTTTCTTTATTCCTAAAAAAAATAACTGTGTCAATTTTAAAAAGATAAATTCAGAATTATACATTCTACAATAAACAAAACTAAATATATAAAATGATTTGAGTCTTGAATAAAATTTACCTGTGAACATACAATTTGCATAATATTTGTACAGAACTCACTACGATGAAAAATACCACTTAAATTATAATATATGTCGATCCAACTTTTGATTCCACCTTACTTACCGCAACAATGTTACGCCCAACTCATTTCAATTATAATTTAATAAATAATTATATCTGAATTTAATAAAAAAGTAAAAGAATTCAATGTAACATTGCTTTTTTGTTCGGGATTCGATTGAAACCCAAGCCCAGGCTTTCCCCACAATCCATCGTTCGGCTACTATTTATTATTAAACACTTCTTTAAAAAGAAAATATGAGAAATGATGCCACCTATTATATACACTTTTTACCCTTACTTATAAATGTAATTAAGTCTCCAATTTGCAGACACGAAAATCTTGAAGATTATGTCAAAATAAACCAGCATTCTTGATTTTGATGGGAGTTGAGCACAATGAACTCAAATTCAAATATGCATATAACACCAATTATCAGTCAAAGTAATGCCATGGCTATTAGCTCCTCCAAAATCACATGGCAAAACACATTTGTTTCTGTCACAAAGCTACAGAAGAATCAATTTCCTATACAAGGGGAGACTCAAATTACAGGTAGAGAGATCACCTTCTTCCATAGAATCTTTTATTCTTTGTTATTCAATTGCTCCGGTACTGAGGGAGGAAGAGATTTGGATGAGGTTTCAATTATGGCAAAGTAGCTCTAACTTCTTTCCTATCGACGCCAAATGCCTATAATTCAGAAAAATACCAATCACAGGAATTAAATGTAGCACATCATCTGCGAATTAACGGATAAGGCTGGAATATGACTAGCTGCAAAGTCTATTTCATGCACCCTTCAAAAACTTAAGAACCATCTTTTCCGTAGCATTGATATTTCAACTGTCTAAGAAGAATCCAACTACATCCCATTTCTTTTTTTGAATTAAGAGGACCTTATAATTTATATGCTACCTCGTAATGAATGATTTTTTTTTTTTCTGTTCTAAAGCTAGAGACTCTTCTTAATCTACCATACATAGTTACATTTGTTTATAGTTCAACTTCATATTATATTTTGGCATATTTCACGTGATATAAAAGAGTAATGACTAATGAGAAAAGATGAAATAGTCAATACCTCAACTCCATAACCTTTAACATAAATATTGGTAAAAAGTTCAGATGGCTCAGGCATTGAACTCTCCTGGAAATCAGAAAAGACAACTGTCAGATTTCAGAACATACAGCCACTACAAGAAATGCATATACATGGGATAATTAGATTGTATTCATCAACAAAGAATAGGTAAGAGTTGACAGTATCAACTATCAAAGAAATGATTTTCACCTTTGCTTTAGCAATCGCTTCATCAACTTCTTTTCTGATTTCCTTTTCAATGTCCTACAAAAAGGTGCTTTTAATATCTTTAGCATCAAATTCCAATGTTTCAACAAAATAAATAGGCTAGAAACACCTGTTAAAATTATTCTAGAATCCAAAATCCAGGAAGTCACCAACAATTTGAAAGGAAATCATCAAATATTGAATAATTGATAAATTAGAAAAAAAGTTGGGTAGCACCTATCATAAAAAAATTAGTAGGAACGTGTCTTAAGTGATTTATTCATATATAGAGGAGACTATTATAACCTCTTGTACGAAAAGTTGACTAGATAAAATAAAACCCAATAGTTAGATGTAGAAGGAGATCACAGAAAACAATTAAAAAAAAAACTATTAGGATAGATTTAACTGTAAACAATTTAACCACAAAAAAAAACCAAGATAGAACTACATTGTATTATTCATAATTGACAAAGGCTATTTCATCTTAGACATTGCTGGCGTAGTTAAGAGGTTTAATATAACTCAGTTGAATTGAACAGTAACCTCTGTAAAAAGGCCACATGATAAATATTAGGACTCCAATTCCACTATAAATATCATAGTTTAAACAGAACTTCAGGAAACAAAACACCTAAATAAGTGACAGGAATATAAGAGTCTAAATTATCTAGTGCATAAAGATTAAAGTCCACCAATCCAAATGTCCCATAGCAAAATAAAGAATATAAAACTGTTCATGGAATATCCTCAAGATAAAAAAGGCTGAGGGGAATTTGATCACATATCAAGATTAAAGGAAGAATATTTTATACACAACCATCTCTAATATATCAAATTTCAGTGTTTCACCAATGAAATTATCAACAGATCAAGCATGAATTCAAACTTAATATTAAATCACCTTTAACTCCTTTTCAGCGGCAATATCATGTGATATTAACAGCTTTCTTACTCTCTCAATTGGATCACGCTCCTACAAACATATTAACCATGAAAAGAAATGAAAAAAGTGAACTCCTCAATAAAAATAGCAGGATGTCTAATGCTGGAGTGTAACAAACCTGTCTTACACCAGAAATCTCATCACGTGTGCGGTATGTGCTGCCAGGATCAGACATCGAGTGGCCATGGTACCTGTAGGTATCCATTTCGAGAATCTGAACAGAATGATCAAGATAGAGGAATAAATCAAAATCTGAAGAAGGAAAAACTTTAGTAATTTAATCAGAAATGAGAAAGTGCCAACAATCATCTAAGTACATACACATCATCTAGCTCTACCAAGGATAAACAAGGGCTATTACTATAGAATTAACTCATACTCATCGACACATTAGAAAGAACATCTTTTTCATTTTGCATATGATGGCAAAAGAACGAACATGAGCCCAAAATATGCCCCATTTTGCCATATGATCCAAGAAGACATACTATCAATTAAATTCTGGAATTGACTTTCTAGTATAATATGAATTCTTTTAAATGTACAAACATGTTGCTGAGCCCAATAATTAGAAGTTGGGGAAAACCACAGAAAATAATAGGAAAGAGAAACTATTAAGATGGACTTAACTATTAATAATCTAAATGTAAAAATGCACAAAGATAGAACATGTAAATGTCGCTTGATCCATATAACCGACCCCACTTAGTAAGAAAAAGTTTAGTTTGTTGTACGAATACGTTGCTTAGACTAGATCAATTTACCCAGAGGCCACTACATTGAATTACTTTCTGGCAAAATCTTTCAAACAAGAAAGTAATTACTGGCAGAGGTGCATAATATTGCACTTCTCAATGGCTTTAGTCCTTTGTTAACTCAACTGACATGAACTTCGTATCATCAGCTACTTCTTAATTACTATTGTTGGGAACAGTATAAAGAATTTCCAAGCAAACAGTCAACTCCAAAATTTTGGCGGAAAATTTTGACCCAGAAATACATTATATTTCCAAATCAACCAGAACAGTCTATGTTACTTATAGTGAAATTTACTATTCTCTAATTATATTCTAGGAAGTCAAGTGACGCTGTAATGAGGAAAAGTTATTATTTCCCAGGACATGTCCTATGCTGATAGGCAAGTGTTTCTATTAAATAAACACCCAAGAAAAAATCATTGGATGACTAATATTTGCATACAATAACCTAGTTTCGTAGACCAATTTTTTTAAAAAAATCAATTGTTACAGATTTATAATAAGTGAGATTCTTCCAAGGTTAGATCAGCAGTTCAGTACAAATAACTAAAACAATTATGATAGACCGATAGTTACTTGACAAAATAAATGTATAATGACTAATTATTCTGTTCTTAAACAGAAATATATGAACTGATTTGAGTGCATAGATCACAATAAACCAAAAACTAAGTATAAATTATTTCTCCTTTTACTAATAAAAAAAATTCTCTTTTAAAAAGGAGAGCAAGGCCAAAATCAGTCTACAAATGCAGATGTCCACTCCAGGCAAAGGTGAAATTACTGAAGCACATATCAAAGCTACCAGAGTTAAAAAATGTAAACCGTCCAAGGATAAAACAACATCTCTCGTTTGGAGATGCATGGATATTAAAAAGGGATGGCACAAAAGCTAGCATGTAGATATGACCCCAAATCTGATCTAATGTATAATAAAATTCTCATGGATAACTGTTACAGGCCCAGAAAGTTCTGTCCAGTTTCATCACATGAATGATAGACTTGGAACATCCAACTAGGATATAGAACATAAAGTATTTTACTCACAAGGGGCCCGTTTTTCAGAGCATACTCCTTTGCAAATTTACATGCCTGTTTAACAGCAAGGACATCCATGCCATCTACCTGTACAAAGGAAAAAAAAAATCATTTAATAAAAAAAATAGAAAATACTAAATATATTCAATCACAGATACATATGTGCACAGATAGGCACAATGCATGTATGCTCTCATACTTGTATAACACATATATTCAATTAACAAATACATAAATATGAAGACAGCATTTATGCACATATACTAGCACTCTTATACTGATAGAACATACTTAAAGTAAAGAACATATTAGTCCAACCAAATCAACTTAACAGTTCACACCACCTATAGCCAACATAATCCTACATATTTTAACACCAAAGTATCAAAAGTGGGGTAGCTAGCCTCCACGAAAAAGATAAAAAACCAGTAAAAATAGAAGTTCATGGGACAGAAGCATAATCGTTTACTTTCAGAAGAAGTTACCAGAGCAAACTTGGCCATGCTAATTTTAAAACAAGAATAACGAAATAGGAGTGACTTAAAAAGGCATTCAAATAAACAAGAAAAAAAAATCATTTGATTTTTACTGCAGTCCGTTCAGTCATTTTTTACCTATATGTTTAAATGGTAGTGGTGTGGAGTGGGTTGGGCTTAGGATCCCACCCCTCTCCATTCCCCATTTTTCCAACCCCTCTAAATTGGGGGGGTTTGGGATGGGATGGGTTGGGTTGGGTTGGGTTTGGGTTGCTTAAGAAAATTTTTGTTTCCCCTTTTAACCCTCCACTCCACTCCACTTTTCTTTTATTCTCATTTTAAAATGCATAAGGGTCATATCGAAAATTTCACCCTTCAAGACCACCTCCAATTCAAGAAATTGTAACATAAAAAAACAGGGACAGGATTACCATCCATTTCTCATAAAACTTTTAAACAAGGCAATAGGCTATCTCCCCCACCCCACCTGTTTAATGCCCGCACTAATAACTGCATTTGCCAATGATCTTAATTTTCCCTTTAAACAGCCAAATTCCAGGTACAAATCATAGGTTAGATGGGTAATCGCTATTCTCAGCCACAGAAATCAATCATTGCAAAACTATTTATTAATTTCTTCCTTAAAGATGGCATAACAATGTTCAAGCGACAGTTATTAGAAAAACATAAAAGTCATTTATGGATTCTGGCTACACAAAAATGTGTAGCATAAAGATGACAAGGCCACATACTGTCAGGAAATTTTAACAGATGAGTGACATTAAACGTGATTTCCTGAATTCATTCTCACCTTCAATCCAGGAACATAATCCCCACGCTTGTAATAAGCAGGATTCTTAGCAGCTCTCCACTCTGCAGTTCCCATCCCATCTGATAACCAAATCCAATCGGATCAAGCCACACATAAACAAAACGGGACTTCAATTCAATGAACTGAAGTACCTTCAACCAATTGAACTACTTACAATGATTATTCTCGCAGACCAGTATCGCAGGGAGATCCCAAAGTGCAGCCATGTTAAGTGCCTCGAACAACTGTCCTTGATTTGCTGCTCCATCACCGTACAAAGCGAAGGTCACGTTCTCATCCTTAGAATACTTTTGAGCAAAAGCCAATCCACAACCAAGTGGTACCTGAGCCCCAACGATGCCATGACCACCAAAAAACCCAGACTCCTTCTTATAGAAATGCATAGACCCACCCTTTCCTTTCGAGCACCCAGCTTGACGACCCATGAGCTCCGCAAAGACCTCCAGTAGGGTTCCACCACGACCGAGGAAGGTACAGTGATCACGATAAGCTGTGATTATGCAATCCTTCTTCGTAATCCCAGCCTCCATCCCCACGGCCACTG
Source organism: Senna siamea (assembly GCA_031216115.1). Classification (NCBI taxonomy): domain Eukaryota; kingdom Viridiplantae; phylum Streptophyta; class Magnoliopsida; order Fabales; family Fabaceae; genus Senna; species Senna siamea. The sequence continues at coordinate 29,565,982 of CM062360.1, read as the reverse complement.
CTTCCTGGCCATCGTACAAGTGACAGAACCCTCGTATCAGCTTGGCCTTGTAGAGAGAGTCGGCGGCGATCTCCATCCGTCGCATCATCGCCATGTCGCGGAAGAACGACATGAGCTCCTTGGGGTTGGTCTCGACAGCGCGAGAGGGTGGATCGCATTTGTGGGCGGTGAATGGAAGAGAAGTCTCAATGGTGAGCGTCGTGGAGTCATCAGTGGCGTATGAAATCGAACGGCGGAGAGAAGATGTGCATGACAAGGCAGCCGAGATGGGTTTCAGGAGATTGGATCGAGAAGAAGTTATGTGTGAGAGAGCCATATGGATCTGCTTTAAACCCAACCAAGGATTTAAGCAGAAAAATCGATTGTTGTGGGAAAGCAATTGAACTAAACAAAAAGGCACAGACCAAGGCAAGACCAGAAGGGTTCGTCTGAAGATAAAGTATAGGGTTAGGTCTTAACTGAAGAGACAGTCACAGAGAACTTAAAAATGGCAACTTTTCTTCATCATAAACTCAAAACAAAAAAAACATTTAAAAATTGTTTGTTCGAGAACATGGAAACGATTTCTCTGTCGTTTTTCCGCCACCACTGTGGGATTGCATTATTTTATTGTTTTTATTCAAGGAAGAAAGAAGTACCATGTCCTAAATTTTATACCCAATCTTTAAAAATTATATCTACAACCTACAATGTTGTTATACAATGATTGGACATTAAAAATTAAATAAATGCCAGAAGATAATTACTATGTAACGATATTGTCACTGAGGGAACAAAATGAACAAGTAGATTCAATAATAGTCAATGGATAGTAAAGTCAAGATAATTTTATATATAATTTGGCTCCCCCCAAAAAAAGATGAAAGTAGTTTTTTTTAGTATCTCAATATATTTTTTATGAGATTTATTTTGTTTGAAGTGCGTAATTATTTTCATTATAAATGCTTTTATGCAATTTTAATTTTTGACATTGCAAAAATTCCTTGATCTTTGAGTTTAAATGTATTTGATTACTTAATTTGAACTTTGCTGGTAAGAAAAATTATTTGTCATGTAGGTACAATGGGCGTTGCTATGGTTACAAGATACGCTAATTTTAAATGAGTTGAAAATAGTCAAATATATATATAAACATAACAAAATATTTAAAATATAAATAAAATTTAATTAGTTGACAATATTTATTATAGTGTCACATAATAGTGAAAAAATATTTGAAATAATATTTCATTATTAGATCACACAAAAAATAATATTATTTTATAACATTAAAAATATTATGTTATTTTATATCACAGTTAAATAAAATAATTTTTTTAACTTATATTTTATTTATATTTTATTTTATTTCTTTTTCAACATAAATTAATAAAATCATTTCTTTCTTTTCTACTTTTTCTTCTCAGCTAAAAAAAAATTATATATATTACTAAAATTCTCAACAAAATATCTAATATCTCCTCCACAATGTTGAAACACAACCCTACTATGTAATTTTTAATTAATTCTCCAATGTTATTTAAAATATTTTGTTTAGTATTTTTAATTACACTAAATTATTTAATTACATGACATTTAATTAATATTTTATTCTAATAACATAGTTTGGTGATTAGTTTTTTTTTAATTTAGAACTAATTATAATTTTTTAAAAATAACTATATAATAAATATAATAGATAATGTATTTAAATTTATAAATATAAACTTAAAAACTAAAAAAATAACATTAGTATAAACAATTAAACATTTATATCTTATGGATATCATAATATTTAAAACTACACCATAAGACATCATAACATATAAATCACTCTATGCCAAATTCCACCTAGTTTATTTGACTCATTACAAACATTTCTTACATAGTCTCCCTTGAATTTAAATATGACTAAATTTCATATTTAAAAATTGTGAAAAAAATTATTATACTCAGCTTTTCTATTTTTCTTTTTTTTTTAACCAGACATCGAATTCTGAAATTTAGGGAATTAAATTATACAGAATGTGAAAGTGAAAGATTGCATAACCACAGCTAAGGCTCACATCATAAATAACCAATAGATCTATCTTCGGCATCTTCAGGTTTCAGCAAACCTAACAAATAAATAAATACTGCCCACCCAAATTAGATTTAAATTGGAGGCCACAAAATGAACAGATTCCAGTCGATCTGCACTTGCAAGTTTCGTAGACAAGAAACATTTTCCAACATAAAATAGCAAAAATAGAAATAAGATGGCAATTATAATCTATAGCAAAACGCAAATATATCCATAAATAAGTCATATCCTGATCCTCTGCTCAATTTGCTGAGAATATTCCTTTCAATTATCACTTTTTCAAATTTTCATTTTTGTCCACCTTCCCATTAACCTTCTAAAATACTACTTCAAACTCGACTATTTGTTACTTCTTCTCAAAGGAAAGTGTATCACATTAAAAATAGAATTTGAACCAACATTTCGTTAATAGAATAAACAGAAATTTACAAAAAAAAATTTTAATAATGAAAGATAATAATTGAAAAGGATATTTTTCAATTTTCAAAATGAAATAAGAGTTTAGAAATAGCTTAAATTGAAAAAAGATATTTGCATTTTTCCAGGGCATCAGAAATTGTGCACATGAAATCTATATAAAGGCCTGAAAAGGACCCAACACAAATTTTAAGTATGAAAAATTGAGTTCTAAGCTCTAACATAAATTTTAACCAGCTCTATAAAAAAGAGTTCTCCATAACCCACCAGTGACAGTGCACCCAATACTCATGAAACTAACTAGCCTAGCAATACTGAACCATAATAATACAAGACACAGAAGAGAGTGAAAGATAATTCCATGAAGAGGCGTGTTAAAAGGACAGATTGAGATATTGACCTATGTGTGAATTGTCAAGTCCTCAATTAAGAATGGACCCCACTCTATCGTTTAGAGGGTCTCTCATCATCTCCTCCATCATCGTCATCTGAATCATCTTTATCTGACCTCTTTCTTTTCGGTAGAACTTCAGCCTTCTCACCATCCTCATCATCTTCGCCTTCACCTTCATCTTCCTCCTCACCATTTTCATCTAGTTCAAAATCACTTGATGCTTCCTCATCCTCAGCAGTGGCCACAGGACGAATGAGGTACTCTGTTCCCAAATCCTCCTAAACGGTTTGACTCGTCAGAGTCGTTTAACTTTAAATGGAGGAAGACAGAATATATATATATATATATATATATTCAAACTCACACGAGATTGACAATAACACAACTAAGCAGCAATCATCTATCTTATGATATGATTGTCAACAATCCATCGAAAGCATGAAAAAGATGACTGAAAATTTCAAATGAACCAAACTATGATAATGAAAGGCCCAGTACATTATTAAATGGGAAAAGAAGAACGAATAAAGAATTTCAAAAAATAGACACACAAAGAATATAATTAATAATGATGGATGCTTCAAAGCATCAACATCCAAATTAAGAAAAATGCGTCATTCAAGGATGACAGAAAGGAACAAAGGTCCAAAAGTACGAAGTCAGATGAACTAAGTTATAACTCTCTCTCCGTAATCCAGAGTCCAGAACTAGGTTTAATGAGGGAACAAAGAGATGGAAGAGATAGCCTAAGTCCTTCGCATAACAGATGAGATAAAAAATGAATACACAGTGAATTGTAAATAAGTGAAGCACCAGTAACTTCACAAAATGATTTGGAAAGATTGTAAGTACAATATGTGGTCACTGCTTAATCCCTAGGTTAATTCGAGTTCCCTCACATTATTCATGCTCATAATATGTGATCAATTATTGCACAGTACTATGTATCTCTCAAAGAGGTTCAACTCAGTTGTTCAGGAAATCCAGTTGAGCTGACTGGTTTGGTCAGGTATGCAGATTATGATGGTGATATGATATCTATGAAATTTACAGAATGCATTGGGCTTACTTTCCAGAGCAGAGATGTTCAACAAAAAATTTGTTGATTTTAGTCATGTGACTCATACTAAAACCCTCAGATCATGTCTGGTCAAGATTCAAGAACTATCAATTGATTAAGGAAAGTAAACTGTGGATGTTGAACAGAAAAATAAAAGAATTAAGCAGACATTTAAAGTTCATAGTGGGGATTGAAACTTGCGTAGAGCTCCGTGGACTGTCAAATATAAAGCGTTTAACATCATAAAAATGGTGCAACCATGGGAAACCTTTTATTTGTCCTTCTACAATTGTTGAAAGATCTTTTAAAACTCCTAACTAGAGATTTGGTGAGAGAAATCATATTATGTAGGGAACTCATGGATTGCTCGAGCCTGCGATGGTGGGTTTTATATTTTTTTTAAGCTTTGCAGCTTTTTTTCAAAAAAAAAAAAAATGACAAGATGTGTAGAGGGATGGGAGGTCTGTATCAGATCCCTATTATGTAAGCGGGAAACAAGTACAGGCCTACAGGGTCCAACATCATTACATTAGCTGAATTTACCGGTGGATTTGTCAATACAATACCACTGCCAACTTGGGCAGATGTACACTAACACTGTAGGTGGGTACCATGAAATTTTCATAGATTAAAACAAGCTTTTTGTTTTTGGGGTGACTACCAGGCCAGATTCACTTGTTAGCCTTGTCTGAAAAAGCAATCTTATATTCTGAGAGGACTAAGAAGGACAGAATCAAGGACATAAACTAAGAATTGAGTAATGAGCATTTCAGGAAATATACATACAATAAATATAAGAAATATTGAGTTATAAATTGAGAAAAAGGCATCAATTAGGAATCAAAGTATGAAATAAAGGTAACAAAGTAAGAAGATTCAGATTAACTACTCTACACACTCTCTCCAGAGTTAGCCAACATAATCCCAAGAGTGAATTTATTGAGGGAAAAGAACGTGGCAGATAGAAGCCAAGTCCTTCCCACAAATCTAAGAGGAGAAAAATGCGCAGGGCAATATAACTAAGCGAAGCTGGAGTAGCTTCACAAAGTGATTTGTCACAGAGACAAGCTTTCAAATAGGCTAGGGAGAGCTGCAAAGACTCCGTCATTAACAAAAATTCATGGTTTAGATATGAGACAAAGGAGCCAAAACAGTAGTTAATAGTGCAGATTCAGCAGAGCCTCCAATTTTTAACTATTTCTGCAAAAGAAAAAATTGCATAGATAATGAAGCAAATGTTCAGTGAAGTTACCTCTTCATCTCGCTCTTCCTCTTCCTCGTTATCGTCTTCGTTGTCGTCGTCGGAATCGTCCGCATCACCACCGTGCTCGCCAGCCACTTCTTCCTCCTCTTCTTCTTCATCGTCACCTTCGCCGTCAGGGGCATCATCATTATCATTATCATCATCATCTTCCTCATCTTCATCCTCTTCCTCCTCATCATCGTCATCATCTTCGTCGTCGTCGTCGTCGTCGTTGTCATCCTCATCCTCGTCTTCTTCCACTTCATCCAGAGAGTCATAATCCTCGTCTTGTCGGTTCAAAACCACGACTTCGTTTGCCTCCACAAGCTCCTTCAATTCCTCCATAGACTTCATCTTCAAAATCAACAATTCAGAACACTTTCCCGAGAAAATTCCTTACTTTTCCGAGAAGAAAAAATTATCGAAAAATCGAGTGCGATGGAATAGTATAGGAGACCGGAAAAATGCCACCTTCTCCATGCGTTCACCCAGTAGCTCTGCAACACTGATCTCAGCCGTTCAAACACGAATTCACGCGGATCGATGACGTGGCTGTAGATCGGACGGTTCTCGTATAATTTGTATTTCTCAGAGTAGATAGTGTCGTCAGCCCTTGCGGCGCTCGCCAAGCTGCACTCATTTTTGCACTCACAGTCACACTCATCTCTTTTTAAATTTTTTCAAAAATTATTTTTGTTAATTATATTGTATCATTTTAGATTTTTTATCAATACAGTTTTTTTTATTGAACAGGAACTTATTCATTTTAATTTTTTTTAATCAGTATATACATAATTTCACCGATTTTTCAATTTGGGTCAATTTTGTTTTTTCTTTTTGGTTTCCATTGATGTTATATTTTTTAACATGCTTTCCCAATCAACCCAACTAAAGGAATTTGTGAGCCATTGGATCAGCGTCTATTGTTCAAAAATTGCAAGAAGAGAGGAAGATCAGTTGGTCATATTTAGGCGGTACTCTAGAATCAAGAGGAAGAGATTTCAATTTTCAACCATAAAAATAACTCTGCATTTGGCTTTAATGCCAGAGCTGTTTGAACCCACCAGAAAAGTAGACGATAATTTGGTGGAGTGATTCTCATTGTCAATTAAGGAAATAGAACAAGTAGTGTTGAGAAATGAAGCAGAAAAAAAATTGGGGAAGATGATACCACATCGTTCTACTTGTTTAGTTTTGTTAAATGCCATATTAGCAGCCTTACAAGAATTTAATGTGCCAACTAGAAATTTAACGTTGACAAGAAAACTAACTTGTAGCTACTCCAAAATTTATAGAACAGACTAGACGATTGCAGTATAAAAATTTTTAGAGCCAAATTTTTATTAGTCTTCTAAGATTATGCAGAATGACTGAACAACTTTTTCTTAAAAAAAAGAGACTTGGTCATTTTTAGTGGTAGAACTAGTATTTATTTATGAGTTTCAAAGCTGCAAAACTATGGAAAGCTAAATTTTTATAAACTTATCTAAATGAAATTCTACGTAAAACTATAAATTCAATTTTTTAAATTATCATACATTACAATCTTATTTTAAAGCCACCAAATCAAGTGGTGAGAGATGTAAATAAATAACGAGAGATCTTAAATTCAACTCTCATTCAAAAATGTACCAACTCTTAAAAGGCAACACCACAAAACTACTAAAAAGAAAAATTAAGTCAAAGACAGAAGGAAGGTTTGAACCTCAGAGATGTTTTAAAATATACCCTGTTACTATAATTTAAATCTTGGTCATTACCATGCTGACCACCCAAGTCAACCAAAGTAATAATTTTATGTTAAAGAAACTTTCATTAGAGTCGGAGATAAGATGCTTCAGTTGCAGCAATATTTGGAATGTGTGAATGATTTTGAGTACTCTTTACTTATTTAACTACACATCAGTATTATCATTCTCACAAAGATTTGGGACAAAGTAGTGTTTCAGATCCATGAGTTTGAATTGTTATTAAATTGTATCTGAATTGGGTGTGTGTGTGTAAAGGTCAAAAAAGCATTCACCGTTACCAGCCTATAACAGGTACCTTAGTGAAGCTGGTCAAAGTGCTTGTAGCTTTTGGCTTGCAAATTTGGAGTCTCTATCAATCCTTTCTGTCTGTTGATAATGCACTTAATATTTAAAACTGGAGGCCCATTGCAGCCACAGAATATTTCACAATGTCAATATAACCCCAAGGAAGTAACAGTTACTAAGAGGAGGGGACAACTAATTAAACACAACAAAAATATGGATAAATGGAATGAAAAATGCCCTCTAGTTACACCACAAATTACCTCTATTTACATGACTTAGCAGCCACTGAATTACAGTAGTACTACAACCGCTGCGCCACCATTTCCGCGCCTCGACTCCTTTATTTGGTTACTGGTATAGAAATGTGAGAACACAAGAATAATTTCAGAAAAGCCATCCTTTGCTTTGCTCAACTGCTTGAAAGCAGTGTCTTCTTCATCCTGCACCTCGGTAAATGATGCTACAACAGAACTACTGAAAATAACAATGTGCAGTCATTAGATGTTTTTGTGTGTTCGCTAAAAGCTGGTTAACATGGAATACTTAAAAGGGCAAAAGATGTTCACTTCCATTATGATTCAAATGATCAGGAAAATGTTATATTTTGACGGAAGAAGAGAAGAATGAAAAAGCACTTTTTCCCATTCCCCAGTTGACTTTCAAAGATATCAAGTCCAAACATGCAGCAACTAGCAAAGGTAAGTAGAAATTGGGAAAACATTGAGCTGAGTTTCATAAAGAGCATCAGCAATAGTGTGAAATAATTTGTCACTGATGTGCATGGATGTGTTTCAAACGTATCACCTTGAAAGTAGTTTAAAGGTTGCCATTGTTATAGAAACCAATGAGTGTAACAACTTAATATTTTCTATAAGTCTGATGAGATTATGCATTCTGCATCTGTATGAATGAAAGTATGCCGTTAAGCCCAAACTAATACATTCAGCAAAAAAAAAAACAAAAAGCCCATACCATATTCAGCTCAAAGTGGATAACATCATGTAACGGAAAACAATCTGCGAAACCGCTGTGCTCTGCTTGAACAAATGTTTGAAGACTTCGCCTGTTCATGGCATGAGTTGTTCTGGCACAAAATTTTCCTTTTCTTTCTCATTCGAAATAAAAAGTCTTCGGTATCTAAAACATATGAAACCTAGACAAGCAATGTGTTTCAAGAAGAAGAAGAAAAGAAAAAAGTGGCAATTCAGAAAGGTAATCCAAACAGATATCTCTAATCAACTGGGAGGTAACAGCAAAATGTGTATAATCAAAACCATTAATATTTTTAAATATATATAAAAAAAAAAATAAGAAATGGAAAATTAAGTAACTTTCCCTTCAGGCCTTCTCCCATAACTCCCTTTCTGAATATATTATATGGTTTGGGAGACCAAAGAAACGAAAAGCCCAAAGCCATATAATATACATGTAGGGAAGAATGAAATATATATAGATATAAGCATGTGTGCATGGGTGCGTAAGCAGAACAAAAAGTTTATCTTAAATACCTTAGATGAATTGCAAGCTATTTTACACTCCAGACCATTATTAACTTGTAGACCTTCCAAGGCCTGGCTTGAATATTCATCACCACATGCGTATCCGCGTTTATTCCTGAAAATAAATAAATAAATAGTCATCTGCAAGGATAAAGACATAATGGCAGCACCAATTATTCTCACTTATCAAATACCTCTTCAAGAAAATTCCTGACTTCTTTTTGTCAGGAACAATAGAGAGGAAGTCATTGTGCAGATAGGCTAAAAAATTTGGGTCCATAGACACGGCAGTCAATTCAGGCTTATCATGTACATAGTCCATCAATTGAATAGATAATCGGGTTGGTGTAGATGACTGCAATGAATATGAAATAAACTCAAAATTAGATAACATATGCCTGTTGTTATCATAATTTCCTTTCAAAAGATTTTTTCTTTTTTGGGGCGTTTGGGGGGGGGGGGGGAGAGAGGTGGGGATAGAAAAAGGAACTTATGGAAGAGAATACAAATACAAATCTGAGGACAAGAAATCCTCCCAAAACAAAGAAATGAAGTTACAGACTCAGTAAAAGCTTACACATTCAATTCGATATATGTTTTCATCATGAAGAAGAACACGGGCATTTTCATGATAAACTATATCAACAAATCTTCCTAGTTTTCTTGATTTCTCATATGTATAAAGTTGGAGAAGCTTGTTATCCATCTCATCAGTGGCAACAGCTTGAAGCTGACACAAATACACATTCATTTTCAGGATCAGAAAGGAAAAATGAAATCATAAGGAAAAGGTATGTCAGCAAGAGGAATTTATGCAAGTGACCTGTTTAACTAGTTTATATATCAGCTTGTCTAAAGTGAATAAGACATAAGATTGAGTTCCAATAATTGCTCGGCAGTCATCCTCAAATTTTGTATTGTCAGACGAACCATCCAGTAAACTGTAAAGGGCATTCATGAACCTGAAGCATAAAGGAGATCCTCAGTCTACCTTAGGTATTCACATTAAAGCACTAACATTTGTAATAGAATGCAAAATTTCTATTGAATTTCACCTGCCGTATTGATCAGTAGAATTTGTATCACTTGTAGCCCTCCACTTTCTTTCAGAAGATGAGGAGTTGATTTTTGCTGATTGTATTCTCTCATACAATGTCTGATGAAGTAGTAAAAACAAACAGAAGAAAATTAGTATATAATATGCTCTGAAACCTCTATTTAGTCTTTTACACACACACACATGTACCATGTATTGAACCTTACCTGGTGAAGTCGGAAAAGCACATAAAAGGAATCACTTCCATAAAAAATCTGAGAATTCCTTCCTTTCTCATGCAACACTGGGGAGACATACTTTGCCAGAGGCTTTACATTTAGTAAAAATTGTTCTGAAAATGGCAATGGGGTCCCATCTCCTTCAACATCATTGGCGTCAGCCATCCCTTCAGCTTCACCTTCACTCTCAGCCTTGTTATCATGTTCTCCATCCTCATGCTCTTCCTGAGAACACTCCTCAACATCAGCAGACTCACTACCAGAAACATCGCCATTTTCAGAAGCATTCTCACTGTCTTCTAATGACCTACGAGGACTTTCTTCACCTTCATCATCAGCATCAGCATCATTTTCTCCTCCTGCCTCACCACAAATTTCTTCTTCCCCACGTCTATTTTGGTATTGCTCAATCATACCACCATCCTTTCCTTTATTCATTACCTCCAAACCACCATCTCTGTAAACTGCAAAGTTATCCTCCTCAAAATCTCCATTTGGAGATAATTCACCCTCTTCTCTTTCACTTTTAAAGTGTCCAACAGATTCTTCTCGGTATTTTTGAATTTTGTTGCCTTCAGTGAGGGCCCCATTTGTGGATGTACCTGGTCTAGCAGAATCACCACCCTAACCAATTATTTAAAAAAGAAAAAAAAATCAGTATATTACTGTCATTAATTCCTGGTATAAAGTCTGGCAAGACAATCATTGACAGAAAAACAGAAACACTGAAGTCCAGAATGATTTGTGTCAAGAGTGCTGGGCAATTACTTGATAGGCATGTTAACATCTAGTCAACGTTATTGACCAAGTCTAATACAATACTTCCCACTGCCTGGGAGCTTAACAGGCAATTTGACATCATGAAATTAAAGAAAGTTGAAATTCAAAGAGATTTGAGATGCCAGACAAGATAGAATATGCTGAAACAACTGGCAGGAGAGGGTCATTCAGACATTCAGCAGCAGGTTATCACTGATAGTCCCATGAACATTTTGAACAGCCAACTTATAGCCAGATATAGGCATCACTTTCTTAAGGTAACAAGCTCCACTGTTTGGGATAGTTTTCAGGCAGTTGACTAAACCAATATCAAGGACAGAAAAAATCAGATAGAAGTAAGAATTTTGTTTTGCAATTTAATGCTCCAGTCCAGATAACTAAGTCAATTGACTTTTAATTGCTAGTAAATTGCAGGGAAAACTGTAGATCAGGAGAATATTTGTAAAAAAGAAAAAAAAATCTGGGGCTTAGAGAGAAAAAAAAAATCATTTATCCTTTCAAAATCAACACAGTATATGTTTCTTTCCACCGCATGGGCGATGATCTTAAGATAAATCATAAAATGTGCATTTTAACTTGGAAAGACAGACATAAAAACCATAAAAGGCGCTAAGCCATACCTCTGATGAAGGTAAATTAAGTCCTCCCTCAACAGCAGGTCTAGATTGAGCAGCATTGAGCCCTTGCAGAGAAAAGTTGTATCTCAGAGTGCCATTCATTTTCACAAAATAACAGTTGAAGATCAAAGAAAAACAAATGACAGTAATTAAGAGAACTGGTAGCATAATCAGCAAGAAGAGTCAACACCCTTAAAGCATGTTACTAACCTGATGCATTATCATTGCTTGTTCTTCCATTACTGTGCTCCATTCCAGAGGCTAGCAAGGGATTAGCATTCAATAACCGTGGATCGGAATGATCTTGCTGACTGACTCCTGATCCTCCGTCAGGCATGGATCCACTAATATGCGTTTTACCATGCTGTGTACTACTGCCCAATGTTTCAGTCTTACGTGCAGTATGGTCTGCATCAAGACAGTTGTCTTCCTTAACCCCGCCATCCCCATTTATTTGCCATGCTTTGCAAGAGTTTGACTGTTCTAGTGGAATACTCTCATCCCCATTTCTAGAAGTATTTAATTGTTTTGGATTCATTATGGTAGCACCACCACCTGGACTACCATCACTCTCCACAACACTGGCAGTGCCACTTTTGACAGAATTATTCTTAGCCTTGACAACATCTTCTGTATCCTCCGCACCCTGAGGTCGAGAAGGAACACTAAGCATGGGCTCTATAAATGTTGTCCAAATCTTCATAACTTTATCTAACTGTTCAGTAGTACAAATTTCTCCACAAGAATACTTTATGAGCTGATACAGATCTTCATGAATATCTGGATCAGGATACTCGTACTCCAAATTAGGAAGAATGGACCGCCTATTTCCAGCGGCAATCGCGAGAAGAACATCATCTTCTTTACGTTTCTTATCACTAATTTCTTTAATTTCTGCCAATAAGGCTGTAAAATAAATAGGAAATGAGAAGTTTCAGGAAAATAGGGAAAAAAAAGATCTTGCATGCCATGGTAGAATTATGCATAGATTTCTTCCCGAGAAAAGATAGGGGTAAACATAAGTAGGTGTAAAAAGAAGAGAACTCAACCATAAAAACGTTACAGTGGAATAAGGGAAAAATTTTACTTTGAACACAGCAATAGAATGAGAATAATATCCTAACAAAAAATTTTTGCTCCCTCAAGAAAAACTCTGATCCAGTTAAACATTAAAGGCCCCATGCATCCCATGTTATAAAAGTGCAAAGTAATATATTTTTACCTTTTGTACTTAAGCTTTTTGTATCTTGTTGCTTAAAGTAGAAGCTACGATGATCAAGGGACTTGTGATAGTTCTTAGCATATATTTCAGCCCAAACTTTATTAAAATCAGCACGACACCTTGCCCACTCTTCCTGTTTCTGCTTCAAGCGAGTTAGTATGACTGGCAAAGCTAAAGGTGCATTCTTTCTTAAGACATCCATTACATCAAGCCCATGGTCACCATATAAGCGTTCAATGCACCTTAGATTTAAAGCTAAAAGAACAGACAAAAGAAAGAATCCCATCAGAATATGGAAAACATCAAGAAACTATTTCATGTTGCACATATGTTCTCAGAAACTCCATTTATCAACTGAAAAGTTTATAACCTGTTAAGTGCTCCTCAATACGAATTGGACTGTCTCCTTTAATTATATTGTTATTGATCTTTTCTAAGAGCTCTTCTACTCGCTTGGTTGTCACATTCACAGACTCTAACAACATATCAAGTTCAAATCTGCCAGCACAGATCAAAATAACATCAGCAAGTGCAAGTAATAGATAGCTTGTGGAAGATCACATCTCCTAATCAATTCAGAAAAGTTAAAATTAACCAAAAGGCATAACAAAATACTACTAAAATAAGAACTATGACTTCAACCAGTAAGTGATAAATTAATACAACAGGTATAATAAAGAGTCAATAAAATATCTCTTGCAAGCTCCAACCTGTCATCTTCACATCTAAACAAGCTCTCTTCATACTGGTTTTTGCGCATGTGCTTAAAAGAATAATCTTCACTTCCTGATGTTACGGATACCCAATGATCATTCAATAGCTCGGCTCCAAGCTCGGTTCTCTGGCTAGCTGAAGGTATTGAGTACTTCACAAGCACAAATAATGTACACGAAAAACACAACCAACATGAGAATCTCAGATATTCCAACTAAATATACTGAGAAACAAAGAAAAAGTTAAGCAACTATACATTTTTGGGTAGGAGTCGGTAACTGGGAGTGCATCGCTCACAGTTAGAAAGGTCCAGCTCATTTATAGGTTTAGCTATATACTTATCCTTGGTGGAAAATATAGACATTTTAGAACCTGAAGCATCCCTGTTAGCAACTGTAGCAGATTTGTCCCTTTCTCGGTATTCACGATCCCTTTCTCTAACCACATCATCCCGACCACGATCACGATCTCTATCTCTGTCCTCTGCCTTCACTGATTTTGGTGCTTGTCCTTCATTCCATAAGGACTCTAATAAACTTCAAATAGTCAGAATTTTCAAACCAGAATATGAAGCTGCAGATGTTGATATGAATCCACACTCCAGAAAACATTAAAAAAAAAAAAAAGAGGGAGCAACTATCACATTGATAATGGAAAGTAGACAACTTTACGTACTTTTATTCATGACACCAGCAAGGAATCCATCTGCATGAAAGGGCTATTAGAAACGATTCCAAAAATTTAACTTCACAGAAAGTACTGAATTAATTTGAACATTACCATTCTTCTCACATCGTGCCAAAAATTCATTAAACCCATCCATAAGGTCAGGATATTTTCCCAGTAAATCACCCACCTGGACAAATAAGGTTCCTACAAGTTAGTTATCATATTTCATTGCATGTCTTTCAACAGGTGATTTATGGGAATAAGTTTCACTATATAACTATTACTGAAGTCAGGTAAATTGATCCAAGATTGAAAAAAATAATAATAACTTTGGTTATTTTAAGGACAGATAAGTCACCAAGTCACTGCAAAATAATTATTCATCACTCCAACCCACTTTATTTTATCCAGCAGGAAAAATGCTAGGAAGTATTTGACAAGGTTATTCCAAAAGCCATAAATAAATGGTCAATATTGAAACACTACGTAAAAAGCCAAAGATCAATTAAAACATAACAAAATACCGTTGCTTAATCTTTTGACCATATACCTCAGATTTAGTTCCTCACTCAAAATGCACCAATCTTTTCATGCAATAATCTCCATCATGCCTCATGCAGCAGTTTTCTATTTGCTAGACTGATTCTTTTCTACACCATATTTTACCATCCAACTCCACATTATTCATAAGTTATCCATCATCACCTTCACCCTATGAGCTAAAACCAGAGATATAAAACCTGCCCCGTGGGGGCGGGCACGAGAATTACTAAGATCAGCATCAGCCAAGTTATAGGGTGACACCACAAGACCACCCAAAAAAGAAAAAGATGTTCACTATTTTTTTTAACTCTATACCCCATGTCAGCCCATTGTAAGACTTCTTAAATCTGATCATATTGACAGGATATGTCGATAAATGATACAAATTATATGTAAAGGCATACCAATGACTGCAATTCTTGTCGAGTAATTATTTCCCTGCTATAGATATGGAGGCACTTCAAAAATTCCTGATAATCCTCAGGATTCCGTAATTTCTCCTTGACTTTATCACAGAAAGCAAACTCCTGACTATACATACCTAAGACAACAGAATTCTATGTTACATAATCAACTGTTAAAGGAAAGAACTTCAGTAAAAGGAAAATAGTTAAAAAGAATATCCAACAAAGAATAAAAAGAACTGATAAATTAATTTGAATAAGGATTCTGTTTTAAGTAAAACAAGGAAAGATTTTGGATACCCTATTAAAACATATATAATAAACAAATGCATTTCTTAATGCAAAGCTATAGATACATGGTACAGGGACAGTGCAATAATTTTTTTAAGAAAATTAGGATACAGGTACCGTTGGGTAGTAGTAATGCAGAAAGATTATATTTATAAATGTATAAAAATAAAATTAATATTATAAAATACCATATTGTTTATAGTTATCATTAAAAAAAAATTAAGTTCAAAAGTTTTTTATATGTTTTAGGGCCTTTTTGATGTATTTTAATGCATTTTGTTAAATTCTAAAGCATTTCAAGTATTATAAATGGTTTCATTCTTCTTCTTCCTAAATAAAAAAAGACAATTGATATGAATATAGTTATCATTAAAAAATTGATATACTTACTTTTCACAGAACTTTTATCATCACAAGGGGATGACATAAGGCGCAAATTTTCATCAGCATCACCTCCTTGATGCATAGGTTCAACACTAGAATCATCAGCCCTACCACCAATTTTCCGTTTGAGGGGGAAATGCTGCATATTGAAGTCTCGACTATTATCGTGCTCATAATCTCTATCATCCCGATCCCGCTCGCGCTCTCGTCTGTCTCTATCATCTCTGCGGTCCTTGTCCTTCTCACCACGCCTCCTCAACTCCTTTTCTGTCCTCATCAAACCTCTGTCATGATCTGGATCAGGACGATCAACACTAAGGTCACGATCATGTGAAGTTATGATCCTTTCCCTCTGACAAAGAGATGGTTAAATGTTAGCCTGATGACCAACTATTAATTCACAGGGAGATAAGTATATGCTGAGAAAAACCTTGTCAACATGCATTTGCCGCACTGTCGGCATTGCAGAGGTCCTGTCACGTAGCAAAGAATTCCGAGCAGATTGAGCATTATGAGCAGACGCTGCTGCTGAAGCATCTGGAAGAAAGTGTGTAAACTCAACAAGAAGGTCTTGATGGTCTTGGAAAAGCACAGCAACCTGAAGAAGTCCAATATAATATTAAAATGAGCATGAAAAGAAAACTAGGACCTTTTAAGGAGAAAAAAGGAAAAAAAGAAAGACCAATATAACAAAATGTCAGAGCGCAACTTGAACAAACCTCCTGATAGACCTCATTGATAGACTTGTTTTCCTTTCTATACATATTCAATATGTCTAGAAAAGACTTGTACACATGATCATCGCCTTGGAACCGAGTCTGCATGAAAGGAACACATTAGAGTTGAAAGTAAAACTGTCAACCCTGTTTTACTGTTCTTTCTTTTCCTGTGTGTCATGAATAAAGTGCCTTAAATTTACAAACTACAAAATATTTAACCTTAATTTTGTTCACGAAGTTTATAGCTTCTTCAAATTCAACAGGCCTCTTCTGGGGAGGTTGTTCATCCTCCAGCGGAAGTGTGATTTCATATCCCTTTGGCAAGAAGGTGTTAAATCCCAAAATTAGATCCTTGTGCCCTTTAAACAGTTCCTTCACTCTTGCTATGACTCCGGCTGTATCAATTCTATAAATGAACAAAAAACATATATGAATCAATTTCCATTTACAAAGGTAACTTCTTGCAATAAAATACTGGAAAGAAAAATGATAAAAGAAGTCGAGGTTGAAGTGATGGGGGAGGCAAAGAAGGTTGTATAGCAAGATCCGACCTTTGTGCCTTGAAATTTTTCATGACTTCGAGAAAATCGTCATACTTTTCCCTCTTATCATGAAACATTTCCTTAACTGCCTTAAGATATTGTAAGGCATCGTTTGTTGTTAGTTTCTGAGCACCTCCACCCATCATCTGGGGTTGCCCCGGGCTACATTCACAAAAGCAAATAAATATTTTACAACTAGAGAAACTGACAGAGTATTCAGCATAGTATCACACAGATTATGAAGAAAACGGCGTCTGAATGTACAAGTATATTACTCAAATTAAAACTGTGTCAACAAAGAATGAAAATGAGTATGAGTTTCATGTCTCCTGCACTGGCCCAAAAATAATCAGATTCAAAAAATAGTTTAGGGAAAGAAACATCTGATCTTATGTCACAAGGTCAAACATTAATAAATAACAATAATAATGAGAAAACCAAACTACCGTAGAATACAAATACATAGACTCGTCGATTTCACCAAAGGACGAGCGTATTCGCAAAATTTCACCAGGGCTAAATTAAAAGGCTTAATCACTAAGTTGAAGATACAGTTGTTTGATGAAGCACAAAACAGGTGCAACCATAATCCAAGAAATATAAAATTGAAGGCAACGAAAACCTGCAAACTTACGTTTCTCCTCTTGAAGACACCATGGGCCGTTTGAGTTGAGAGCTCACATAACCATCGTCTCTAGACCTCTTCATCTCCAACAAAGAACCTAAAAAGAAAACTCGCGCTCTCTTCAACACCAAATCATGCTTCCAACTCCGATAATATTCAAAATCCTACAAACCCAAGTTGTTCATTCAAACAAAAGCAACAAGCAGATAGCAGATCTAACCAGAGGAAATAAACTATTACAGGAACAAAAGCAAGAATTCTAACTCCAACCTTTGAGGTAGATCACCTCCGAAGGACCAAATCCTAACAAGAGAATAAAAGCAAATTTTGAATTACTTCAATGTAAAGCAACGCGAGGATAATTTGCAGCAGGAATAAAGAGGATTCGAACAAGGAAGCCGAAATTTACAAAGTGATCGAGAAGTTGCCGAACTGCAGAGTCCTCCACAACAAGCTTTCTCAACAAAGGCCAAGGACAACAAAGAGAACCCCCCAGAAAAAAAGCTCTTTTTGTATTGCAGAGGTTTCTGCAGGTTGGTTTGATCCTTTCCAAACAACCTGAATTGGTGAGGATAAAAAATTTGCAAACAACTCTCTCACTTGAAAATCTTTTCTCTCTTATTTTCTGGGCAAACAAGCAGAATACAAAAGAAGATACATTGCACGAAAGGGCGAAACGGAGGAAAGAGTGCACAATGATAAATATATATATATGTCCTTCCTTCATATAATAAAATTATACTATTTTCTTTTATTTTAAAAATCTATACCTTTCATTTAATATAATTTCATTTATTTTAATTAAAATATTTTTAATAAAATTATTATTTTTTAAATAAATTATTATTTATTAAAAAAATTTAAAATATTCTTTTATTATAATTTATTTTTAATTAAAAATATTAAATTTATTTTATTTTAACTTTTTAAAAAATAATTTTTATATTAATCTAATACATATTTAATTATATAAATGATAAATATAAAAATATTTATATCAAAATGAGTGAAATTTTAAAAAAGAAAACATAATTTTTTTAAATAAATTAAAAAGTATAATTTTAAAATTTATCAAAAATAATAGTGTAGACTATTATATTTATATTATAATACTTTTATTTTTCATAATTAATCTAAAAATATATATTATATAATATAAAATATAAAATAAAATATATAACGTAATAATATATAAAATATAAAAAATAATAAATAGGTAAATAAATTTTAATTATTTTATTTATTATTTTAAAAATTAATAATTATTTTTATATTAAAAAAATAACATATACTATCTATATAAATTTTTAGTGTCTATATATATATATATATATATATATATATCGAAAAATGTTATGAAATGATACACTTTTGAAGGAAAAAAAATATAGGAGAAAATTATTCTATATATTTATTACTATTTTCTATTATATAATTCATCTTTGAGACTTTGGATGGGAGATAGTCATTTTTTACGGTCGTTTCTCAGCCACCGTCATGTTGTTACCGTTTATAGGCGGTTAATTCTTTGTGAAATTAGGGCAAAGATTCCATAACGTGGGTACTAATCACGGCCCAATTACATTTTTGTAGTGGCATAATGGATATTTGCATGGGATAGAGGGGTATGTTAAAAATATTGTATTACGTAATTTTTTAAGAATCAGGATTTAACAATCAATGTAGTGTAGTCGAAGTTTCCTCGACAAATAACAAAGGGTGTGTGGTAATAATTAAACTTTAATTTATTTTTCCTTAATTGAAAGTTTTTAATATGCTATTGGATTAAGTAATTAAATAATCCGGATTCTATTTTACCGGTAAAGGAAAAAATAATTTATTTATTAAGGTTATTAGCAGGTTTGTGGAGTGGGGACGTGGCATGAATTGGAGTGGCAATAGAAATGGTCCAAACGAAGAAAAGGTGAACCAACGCCAACATATTTGTTAGGTTTTGTTTCTTTGGGTCACATGAAGGCCTGATACGATGGGCCAAGCTTAAGGATCCGATTAACTGGCCCAAATTGAGGGTACCCAACTTCCAAGCTATGATTCGCCATGGTCATACTCATAGTGTATAATCTCCCTCTAATTCTAAGCAGGGATTAATGGATTTGATTTTAGTATATTCGACTTTTATTTAAAAATATTTCAAAATCAGATTTTATCTCAAATTTTAATCAAGTTGAATATAAAAAAAAATGCAAAGTTAAATAGCATCTCATTTTCCCCTAACTCTTAACTCTTTTATATCCCTATATATTAGATCATTTAAAAGATTAAGGAAACAAAACAACCTAAAATAATTACATGTATGATCAAATTATCCAGATCAAATTTTTTGGTTAATTAATAAATTGAGCCTAATATTTCAATGGGTCAATTTGGAATATTGAGGAATTAAAATATGAAGTGGTAGACCTCTACAGACACGGTACTTGTTAGAAAGTTGAAACAAAATAGTAGGTTACTGCACTTGTAGATGGAATTGAAAGCAGATTAATCCAACAAATTTCTGTTGGGTTGGATTGTTTTGGTGAGATTGGTTTTTTCAACGATCTTGATGGTAAGAGATCTATCTAGAATGTAGATATACAGCTTTACTATTTTATAATAAATTGAAAGAGAGAGAACTGTCACTATCATATATTTTATGAATCCAAGTATACAATTCTAAAATTTCCCAGATTGAAGAAGAAGACAAAAAAAGATAAGCCTATGATTGTTATGCAGGTTCCACACTTGCATGTGGAATTATGAAGGGTGGTGATAAGATATTATATGTGTTGGCTTAATGCTAACAACTTCCAGGTACAATGGGTCGTGGCAGAATAATGACAGAGCCAAGACCTAAAGAAAGACAGACCAAAAAGAAGCAACGCCCACCATTATATGTATGTAGTGCCCTACAACTCTAAGCAGTAAGGACGCTTCCACCACACTGTCCTTTGATCATGCAAGTAATACACAAAATTAGTTCATATTACCTACAAGTGGCCAGTTATTACTCCATTTTCTTTAAATCAAATATAAAGTTGAAGTGTTTGTGTATAAAATTTTGTTTGTTGAAAGAGTTTTACTTCTTTTAAACGACTTTTGCTAATTCAAACTAAATTAATTAAAAGTTAATGAATTTTTGGATATTCATAATTTTGACCACTAAAAACAATTAGTTCATATTAATTAAAATTACTATTTTGAACTTTATGGTAGCTTTCTATTATGGTGTAAGTAACTAAATAAATAATGTTTTTTAATTTATATTTAAAATTAACATTTTTAAATATTTTTTAATTGAAAATCATGGATGAGAAGGCAAGAGAACAAAATTATTTATTTAAATGTAAATCATATAACATGTCAAAATTAGCTCCTCATACCACATTTGTTTCCCGCCATAACCAAATTACTAATTGATAGATAACCCATAATTTGATATTAATTTTTCTTCTTCCGAAAAAGCATGTGGAAATGTCTCCTGAGAAGGAAGACACAGATTCATATTGAAAAGTGTTGGGATTGGTATTTGCGTACTGCAAAATTTGGCTTTTCCCCATGTGAGTTAACTTCAAAATCTAAGGGTACTTAAATAGATAACCCTTGCCTCCTAGTCAAACTACCACATATGATTTTTGATTCAACTCAATCTTTGATATTTTATTAAAAATTCAAATATGTATATATATATATAAAGAGATTTAGGATTGAACTCGACTTACCTTAGATTGAAACCATTCAGTTATCTGATAAATCAATTCTAATCTTTAATCTGAATTTGTTTTAAAAAATTGTTTATTCTAATGTTTAATTCAGTTTAAACTAATATATAGATCCAATCTTCACATAATTTGGTGTTTAATTAATCTAATTTAACTCTCATATTTTCAGCCTTTATAGTGGAAGACACGTATATATATAATTCTCAATATCATGTTAACTTTGTAATAATTAACAGTTTTTTTATTCCAACCAATGCTAAATCCTGAAACTGAATTTCTTGGTATTCTAACAATTACTAAAACTTGTTCACTTAATTTCTTTATGAACAACTTAATCTTTAACTGCCATCAAAATAAAAGAGGATTAATGGAATTGATGATAAGAGTGACGAATGACGATAAGTGATAAGGTAAGAGGAAGCAGGAGATATGGGTGATTCATAGTAATGCATGGTCGTTTCATTATCCAAACCGAGGAGCCCGAAGCAATGGGATAACTGAAGCACATGAGGAAGACAATGCCAAGTCCTTGTCACCCAAACTCTATATAATATGGTCACATGGATTCTTCAACTCTTCTTCTGTCTTTTATCCTCCAATAATTAATGGAGTATCATATGCTTAGCTTTTTATATTTCCTGAATATATATATATATATATATATATATATATATTGTTACACTTGCTCATTTGGTAAAAGTAATTTATTAATTTTGATAATTAAAAGTTTTGTATTCATCTATTTGTTTCCTTGTGCTAATTCTTGTTGGTAATTAGTTATGTCTAAAAAAGTAGAAGTATCCATTGGTGCTTAATCGTCTGAATGAACTTCTATTCATTCCTCAATAAATTTTGCCTCTACGCTAATCCTTACAAAAAGAGATTATAAATATCTCGCTAATATTCTAATTAATAATCTTAGAGCAACATGCTCTTATTACATTTTTTTAAAGAAAATATATTAATTACTTTTTTATATCAAATGCATAAATTTTTAAGAAAATAATTTATTTGATACATGCTATATAGAATATTTTTTTAAAAAATGTAACATTATTTCAACTTAAACTCGAGAACATTGTCTTTTGTTCCTTTACACCAAAATATGACATTTTTTTTATATTTTTAAAATGTATCATTTTATTAAAAATAATTATTTTAAAAAATTATTAGATATCTCTTTCTATAAAAATTTAAATATTAATTCAAAACCTTACAAAAAATTATTTATTTCCATTAGATCTAAACTCAGGGCATCTTTTACTTGTTAACATAGAAAGTTTTAGCTGACATTGGAAAGTAGGAGTAGTGGACTAATAGTAGAATGTTTGGTAGATTGATTACTTTTTTGTTTTTCGTTATAATCTCTTTTCTCTTTATTGGCCTCTTTTTGCTTCCTTTTCCGATTTATTTGGCTTTTCAAGTGATGAGTAACGCAATTCTTGAATTCAAAAGATAATTATCACGTAGAGAAAAAATATATACAAAATAAATAAAATGTTTTGCTTGCACCAAAAGAAATTAAGGGTACAATTCAGTGAATATCCACATTGAGAGGGTCACGTGACCTCCATCATGTTTTAGTACTTTTAACAATAGTTTTATCCTCCTTCACATGCTCCACAATTAGATTCTAGGACTTGATTTGATTATTAAGGAATAAGGATTGATTTAAAAAAAAAAAAAACTTTTTTTGCCTTGATTTTCAACTCCCACATGATACGATCAATTTGCAATGCCCTGTACCCACTGGCTTGTAGATTTCATTTTTCACGGATTTCCCCAAAACAAGAAATAAATTGAAGACTCAGTCTAATCATGTGGTGCTATTCTGTAATTATATAAAATATGCAAAACATAAATTAAGGGGTGTCGAGTCTAGTCAATCCCTCTTGTTGGGGATCTCCCTGTCAAAAGCAGGATGAAACATGTAGCTTCATGTGGCCTCTAATTAATTATTCTATTTGAATTATACTCCTAAATTGCCCATGATGCATGTCACTGTACATTACCTAGGTGAAATGAAATTCTACAGGTTGGAATGTTTGGACTCATACGTCAATTTCTTGGCCAAACTTGTCTATAAATATTTCTAAATGAATTAACTCTAAATTCTAAATACCTATATGACTCTTCCATACATACTCTCATCTCATTACTCATTACTCATTACTCATACTGCCGCCAAAATCATTCTCACCGCGAAACGTTTCTGTTTCACCGCTTAACGCCACCGTCTTTGCTTCCGTTTCGGCAAATCACAATGCCACCTCTTCCTTCCGACTCCAACCGCTTCTCCCTGACTCCACCCGAACCCGCTTCCAGTTCCACCACTCACCATCTCAAGCAGCGAGTGATCGCTTGCCTCAACAAGCTCTCTGACCGCGACACTCTCGCACTGGCTGCCTCCGAGCTCGATTCCATTGCTCGAACCTTGACCTACCACTCCTTCTCTCCCTTCCTTGCCTGCATTTACAACACTGACTCCTCTTTTAAATCCCCCGTCCGCAGACAATGTCTTCATCTCTTGACCGTTCTCTCACACTCCCACGCCCACGCTCTCTCTCCTTTTCTTCCCAAGATGATCTCCACCGTCGTCCGCCGCCTCCGTGACCCTGACTCCTCCGTCCGATCCGCTTGCGTTGATGCCGTCGCCGCTATGTCCTCGCGGATCACCAAACCGCCTTTCTCGGTCGCCTTTTTGAAGCCCTTCATGGACACTCTCACTCAGGAGCACGACGTTAACTCGCAGATCGGTGCGGCGCTGTGTCTTGCAGCTGCCATTGAGTCGGCGCCGCACCCCGATGTCGAGGCGTTGAGGAAGAGTGCTTTGCCTAGGCTGGGAAAGTTGGCCAAGAATGAGGTGTGCAAAGCCAAGGCCGCCTTGTTGGTGCTCATAGGGAGTGTTGTTGGTGTTGGTGGCGCCTCGAGTCAGGGAGCGTTGAAATGGTTGGTGCCTTGTCTCGTTCACTTTCTGAGCAATGAGGATTGGATGGTCAGAAAGGCAGCTGCGGAGGCATTGGGAAAGGTGGCTTCGGTGGAGAAGGATTTGGCATCGCAGTATAAGGTGCTGTGCGAGAATTCGTTACAGAATCGAAGGTTTGATAAGGTATTGAGCTTCGTTTTCTCATTAATGAACAACTTTTAGTAATGCATATTACATCACTAGCCAAAAAATATATATATATATATATATATATAGTGGAGGCAAGGAAAACCGTTGCTAAATTGCTTTGGTGGGACATTGTTCGATTTCCATTGTATTTTCAAGTATCTTGATCAAGGAGGTGGTGTTGTAACAGGTGAAGGTAGTTCGGGACACTATGAATCGTGCCTTGGAAATGTGGAAGGAGGTAACCGATCCAACTGAGGATGTTTCTGCACCTGCCAAATCTGCATGTTATTCATCTGGTAATTAAGGCTTTACTATTCAGAGAATGATAATAGTAATTCATATATGAGTAATTGTTCACCGAAATTGGTAAGATAATCTAAATTATTTCTTTTGCTGGTTAACCTTCAAGTCACAGGACTCACGGGCGACTGTGACTTAAAATCACAGGATAAAGTATCTTCTGTGATTCGGATTTTGTTATTTCCAATTTGGCAGTTGAGTGGAAAAGTTGATTTTAGGATGGAAAAAGTAAGAGAAGAAAGGAAGTAGGGAAAGAATGAAAAGAAGAATACTTAACTATCATGCCAGAATCATTTTATCCAAAAATGGAAAGAAATTGAAGAAAAAATCTAACATAAAAACTTGTTTTCGCTTTATTTTTATCTCCTTTAATTTCTTTTCTATCCATTTAGTTTTTAAACCAAACTATAACTAAATTAAGATGAGAAGTATTATCCTTAATAAGTATGAAATTTGAAATTAAGGTCCCTTACATCTTATTTCCTGTATCTCTACTTTAACATAAACCATGGAAGCCTTGACCTCAAGCTGGTGAAGCAATCTAATACTTTTTTTTGTTGTTGGCTTTTCTCATAGGCCCTGATAATGGTGAAAGGCAGTGCCTCAATAAGAGTTCATTGGATACTGGCTTTAAATCTTCTCAACAAAAGAAAATAGTCCCCACCAACGGGTCCTCTCCATCTAAGGTTTCATCTGTATCCACCATCAAAGGAGAGAGCCCTACAAAGAGTAATGACAAGAATTTAAGTATGGGGATATCGTGTGAGCCAGACTACATGAAGTGCTCTGATAGGAAACTTGAAACTCCAGATTCAAATTCCTCCCCTTTGAGCATGGATAGGGAAGATGACATCAAAAGGTGTGATTTTGAAGTTTCTAAGCCATGCCTAAGTCAGAACCAAGAGAATCCAAGAAAAGATATAAGGCGTGCCCTCTTTAGTAAGACATCTGATGAGAAAGTGCATAAATTTGGTGGTCTGAGATCTGGGTCTTGTGTGGTTCCATTTTATGGAGATGACAGTCCTGGCTCAGATTTCATGGTCAACAATGTAAATGAAGCTTGTGAGAATCCCCAAGATGTTGAGGATCTGTCTTCGATCCGTGAACAACTTATTCAAATTGAAAACCAGCAATTCAATCTATTAAATCTCCTCCAGGTACATTACAATATTGCCTTGATAATGATATGCATGCGTTTTACTAAAAGTTGCTTAATCTTGTTTTGATAACGCATTGTGGTAGTACTTAATCTAGGTCAGTGCTGTTCCTTTCTATGTCAACTCAACGTTTATTTAGATTTTGTGCTTATTCCAATACATTTTTCCCCATTTATTTGTGGATGAATGCTGCAGTTCTATACTTCTATTACATGTTTATAACTAACTTTTCCTTGCAATTTAGTTACCCATGGCAGTTCTCGTGGCCTTTCTTCACGGCTTCACTGATTAATTATTTTACTAGCATAAAATTCAAGGAAGAATACAGTGCTGACTTATGTCTTCCCCTTTGCTTGAATATAGCGATTCATTGGAAGCTCCCAGAGTGGGATGAATTCTCTAGAGACACGTGTACATGGCCTGGAGATGGCCCTGGATGAGATATCATATGACCTGGCAGTATCACGTGGCAGGATTCCCAGTACTGATGCCACAGAAGATATGTGTTGCAAGCTACCTGGTTCTGAATTTTTGAGCTCTAAATTCTGGAAGAAGACTGAAGGACGAAATTCTACACCAAGGACCTATTCAAGAAACATATTATCAGCAAACGATGTAAATACTGTAGCTGATAAAGATGGTAGCGTCGAAATGTTCACTAGTAACAATGAAAGATTTCAGCATCAGGGTGGATTGTTTGTGAACCCATTGGCAGATGTTCGAAGTGATTCAAATGGGCATTTAGGGCAATATCCGTGTAAAATGCCTAAGAATGTGGTCCAAGATGCTGAGAGAACACAAAGTAACAATACCAGCAAACAAGATGGCTTTTCACCATCTGCTTGTGCAGCACCGAGAAACCAGAATTGCAGGTAACTATATACCTCTGGCTTTATCAGTTATTACTTGGCTATCTTAAAACACTCTTCCTTACAATTATATATTTATAATATTCTGTTGTTTTAATAATACAATTGTTTAGAGTGTGGGACAAAGTTTATTGATACTTAAAAGAGACTAAGGGATAAGCCTTGGGTAAAAGCAACCTGACTATATTGGTAATGTGTAATTGAAACTTCAAAAAAATAAATAGTTTTTTGAAGTTGAGGAAGTTTATTATAATTCCTTAGGAAAATGGTATCTGGGTTGCAATGGTATAAGGTACTCCTTTTCTTTAGTAAAATTTCACCCTTTTTCTGCTCAAAGAATTAGATTATTTTAAATGTAGACCTTGTGAATTTTCAGATCATCGGGGTAGTCAAAGACAGGACAGGCTAATAACCCAATGCTATTTTACAGCAGCAAGCATCATGGGACACAATCTTGAAGACGAGTAAATATGCTTGCTTTTGGTTAAATCTGAAGAAGAGTTGCGGAATATAAAGCAATCCTTGTTAAATAATAATAGCAGAATAGGCTATTTTCTGCAAAATTTTCTTATATTGTGGCAGAAGCAATGCGTGGGTTCGAATGTAATACAAGTTCATGAGTTCTATTGATGTGTAGTGTAGGAGTTTTCTTCATATTTATCATAATTACTATTATATCTATGCAATCTTTAGTGAAAAGAAAAACTTTTTTGTTACCTTTGACAGTTCATATGATACCAAGCTGAGTTTTTAAAATTGAAATGAGTTAAATGTAAATGATTGAATTCCTATTCTTACTCTTTTTGAAGAGGATAAAAATAAAGTAACACAGAAAAATTGAAATAAAAGATTCGAATGAAATCTTAGAAAAATTCACCATTATTTATACAATTAATTATGACTGCAAAATTGATAACCCTACACTACAGTGAGGGTGTAAACAGACATTTTCAATATTTGACCATGGAAGGCCCTATTCTGACATACAATTCCTTTCTTCTGTTGGGTCCATAATACCATAATTTTTAAAGGTTTTGTCTGCTTCCAACTTGAATATTGGGCCGAGTCTAGCCCATTTCAATTCTAAAAACCCCAACCTTAACGATCCACTGTTGACCCAAAAAAATCAACTATAGAGTTCAGGCCCATAAAGAGCTGATGATTGGTGACACTGACAGGTGACAGCCATACAATTGAAACAAAATTTGTATACAGAGTAATTACAGATCTTTTACATATTTGAGACATTTTTTTTTAAAAAAAAATAGTAATCACTGAAATGATTTCAGATTTCTTAACTATTGGCCTTACTTCATTCGTGGGATCCGCATGTGTCAATGGATTTGGATGATGTTGATATGAAAGAAAGCATATTTGACGATCACCTTTCACTTGGCAAATTTCAAATTGATTTATCCTCTCAACCGATAACGATGTTTCGCTTTGTCCTCCTTCAGGACCTTCACTCTACTTATTGTTTTTTATGTAACATACTAACAAACTGACATTTTAATATCATTTCAAATGAATTAACTCATGAGAAAAGACGGTGTCATGTTTCATCAATCTTTAATTCGATCTTCTTGTATAATACTTCAACAATAAAATATCTTATTCACCAGGATGATATGAGGTTATTGACGTTAGTTGTACAAGCACCATAATAATAATAATAATAATAATAATAATAATAATAATGCTCAATGTTGTCCTTTTGTAATTAATGAATGTTTCATAAATAATTATGGAGAGGTGAGTCAAAGCAAAAGCATACTTCCAGAAGATGGTGTCATCTCTTTCTTTCACTATCTTTTGGTTTTGTCCATCAATCTTCAAGTGTTGGTGACTTATTACTTGGATTGATTAGGTTTTCTCTTCTCTTTCCTTAAAGGCTATATCAATTATGAAAAATATGAAATTGAACTTCTCATCCCCTTAGTCTTCAGAAAAATTCAAAAAAATTACGATTGGACTATGATCAAGTCTACCATTTAGTATTTTTGTAACTGAATAATTATCAATATGCATTACGCTACCTCCAATTGGAAGAGATTATTTCTTTGGTAGAAACTCCAGTCCAATTGAAAAAAGCTGAATAGGTGGCATGTGTATATGAATATGGAGAGGGAGAAAGAGAGGGCACATGTTAATAACATGCATTTTCATATTAAAAAACAACTCTTTGCCAACTTCGTATTAATAAAATAGAATACAAACAATTTCCCCCATTTTTTTTTTTTACCTATTATGGAAGTAGACAACACTATGCGTATTCACAAGTTTTGAACCAACCTCTTGCTTGGCTTGGCCAACATAACAAGATTGCTATAATAATGGATTCTATTGCTATCCAACTCATATTAGGCAATGCATGTTTCCTCAACTTGGCAGCCATATATCATATCGTTATTTGAACTAACTTATTCACACAAAAGTTTAATGGAATTTATTATAGGTTTTACGAATAACGTGTTTTTATTGAATTTTAATCTCAAATTATTTTTAAGAGGGATTGAACTCAAATTAATTGTCTTTGAATTATGTTATGCAAAGCTATAACAAATATATCTATTTTAAGGTGAGAATGAATCTGTAAAGCCATAGCTTTCGTGAAGCGGGGTTTTTGGGAAAGAAAAAAAGGTTGACATTGCTTCAGAAAAAGGGAAGGAATATATGAGAGAAAGTTTATCCATTTATGAGAATCTGTTACAGCTCAATCTTTTCTAAGGCTGAACGACAGAACAGTTTTCAGTGGTTTACAAATGGACTAACATAACATATCTATCTACCCAGCAAAATTCCAAACCCAAAAGAATGATTGTCCTTTTCTTTGTCATTTCAATTTGGTAAGTAATTGATTGGCATTATCAATAAAAAACTGTATTTTTTTATTATAGTGTTGACACAAAATAGATATTGCTATTAATGACAACGTGAGACCAGTAGAATAGAAATAAACATTTTACCTTTTAACTATATATTTAACCCGTTTGTCTGGTTGCGAACTTAGCAGTTGTAGAAATATTATATATATATATATATTGCTTTTAATATTAAGGTAAAATGATTCATAGTTTATATAACCAATGAAGTTTATTTTTGTTGTGTTTAGGTATGGATAAACCCACGTGCAAGCTTGAGCCATCAATTGTATTTGGCCGCATGTAATGGAATGGGTCGCTCAAGTTTGAAGCCCCCCAATTTGACTATGCCATCTACAAGCCGGCAACTCAGCATTCAACAAGCCACGCCTCGACCCCAAAAATAAATAAAATAATTGTTTTTTGAAAAAAAAAACTTATTTTTTGGTCTGAAAGATATTAAACAATTTTCGGCTATCTACTACTTTTTAGAGCTGTTCCTTTTTTTAAAAAATATCATTATCTTATTTGACCCCTTTTTTTTTTTTAATTTCCTTTTGGTTCTTCCTCTCCTTAATTTGTTCACTGGATAATAAAAAAATACATATTATAAAAGATTCTATTGGTTTATTTTTTAATGTTAGGACGTTTGGACCCTTGTTATCCCACCCAAGGTGATTTTCTTAGGGATTTAATTATCAAATACAGCTATCCTTTTTATGTAATAACTCTTTCTCATTTAGTCACATTCTAGTTTTCCTTTGCAACAGAGCTTCAAGTTAAAGATTGTTTTCAATTTTTACTTTTACTTTTTTACTTTATTAACAACAGCATTGATCACAAGGAGTTGATAATTTGACACAAATCGACGTCGTACGATAAGTGGCTTATTTCCAAAGAATTAAGGGACCCAGTTTAGAGAATTTCGCTTACACAAGCAAAGTTATGTTATGTTAGCACATTCAATTCCATCCCATGATTGTTTCCCAGCGAAGCCTTACCTCCCAAACGCCAAATCCACCTTTTATTATTCATTTATTTACTCTTCTTCTTCCCTTTGTTTTTTTGTTTTTCTTATTTTATTTTATGCTAATTTTACCTTTCGCAATTATTAATGCAATAGAATAATATAAGGAAAAAGAAGTGAGTCACCTTCACGCGCTATAATGACCGAATCACCTTCTCTCTCATTCTGTGGACATTCCACATTTCCATTCACAGCACCTTCTTTTCTTTCTTTCTTCCGCTGTGGGCTTTGGCCTTTGAGGGATTCAACTCTTGGTCTTACCTGACGCGTCCTCTCCCGACACGTTTCTGATTTCCATATTTCTCCAGAACTTGTAACCTCTTTATCTAACCTTGTCGCCTCCCAGTCCCCAGATCTGCACATAACACATTCTTCTTCTTCTTCTTCTTCTTCTCCCCCAATCCTCTTCCAGCTTCAAGCTTCAATTTTTACTCCACTGAAAAGCCATGGACTCCGGACAACGCCGGAAGAGAAAGCGTACCAGTACTCCTTTCTCCCATACACACTATTACTTCTCCTTGAGATCACTATTTCTCTGCCTCTCTTTCTTCGTCTTCCTCTTCTTCTTGTCCTCCGATCGCTTCTCCATTGCCTCCTCCACTTTTCGCCCTGCTATCATCGCCTCTCCCTTATCCCTTTTGTATTCTTCTGCAAGTCGTTCGCTTCTTGATTCTTCCAACCCCACATTCCTCACCTTCACAGTGCAAGATCAGGTAATTTTCCCTGACCATGTGGTTTTGATGGTCAGCAACAAAGTTCTTCATCAGAATCTAGATTTGGAGTGCGTCTACTACGACAAGCTCTTCTTTAATGGTTCCGACCAAGGTAACCAGCTCCCTCATGTTCAAGTTCAGCCGGTGCTGTCTACAGACCACTATGATGAGTTCCGATCCATCGTGAGATGCCCAATTCCGCAGCTGAACTATTCAGCCGCCGCCGTCGACTTGCACCGGCGGGGCCAGGTGGGTCGCCGGAATTGGGATTCGTTGGTTAACCGGACCGCCCAGTCATGGGACAAGGTGGCTTATGAAGCGGCTTTGGATGGAAACACCGCCGTTGTATTTGTCAAAGGATTGAATCTTCGACCCCACAAGATATCGGATCCGACCCACTTCCGCTGCCATTTCGGATTGAGGAACATGGGCAAAGAAGGCTTTTTGCTCACAACGAAAGCAGTTTCGGTTGCTCAAGAAGTGGTACGGTGCTTGCTGCCACGGAGTATCAGAAACAACCCAGATAAGGCTCAGGGAATTCGGGTCACCCTCAGCCATTTGAGTGGCCATATAAGGCACCCGGTTCGTGAGCTCATGCCTTCTGTGGCTAGAGTTCGCACTTCTGGCCCTCGAGTTCAGAAGAGAAAAAGCAGGAGGAAGCATGAGCTGTGTGTGTGCACCATGGTCTGGAACCAAGCATCTGCGCTCAGAGAATGGATTATGTATCATTCCTGGCTTGGAGTTGAGCGATGGTTCATCTATGACAACAACAGTGATGATGATATAGAGAAGGTGATTCAAGATCTGGACCTTCAGGGGTATAATGTTAGTAGGCAAAGCTGGCCATGGATTAAGACTCAAGAAGCGGGCTTTTCCCACTGTGCTTTGAGAGCAAGAGATGAGTGCAAATGGGTTGGATTCTTTGACGTTGATGAGTTTTTCTACTTCCCAAATGAATTTCATCACCAACTGGGGTACGATATTCCTGGTGAGAACTCACTGAGATCAGTAGTTGCAAATTTCTCGTCTTCCAAAATTGCAGAGATAAGAACAGCTTGTCATAGCTTTGGTCCTTCTGGGTTGCGCTTACCCCCTAAACAAGGAGTGACCACAGGGTACACATGCAGGCTTCAGAGCCCTGAGCGACACAAGTCAATAGTGAGACCTGATTTGCTGGACATTAGTCTTCTGAATGTGGTGCACCATTTTCAGCTGAGGGATGGATATACGTACCTGAACATGCCTGAAGGTACTGCTATAATAAACCACTACAAATACCAGGTGTGGGAGACCTTCAAAGCCAAGTTTTTCAGAAGAGTTGCCACTTACGTGGTTGATTGGCAGGAGGACCAGAATAAAGGGTCAAAGGACAGAGCACCGGGGCTAGGAACAGAAGCCATTGAACCACCTAACTGGCGTCTGCAGTTTTGTGAGGTTTGGGATACTGGCCTGAAAGACTTCCTACTGTCTTATTTTGCTGATCCTGCAACAGGGATGCTACCCTGGGAAAGGTCATTTCTATAATGGACACTAATCAATCAGGGTGCTCACATCATGGTACCCTTGTAAAGCACAATAATCATAGCTGTAGGCATTCATTATTTTCATTGTTTTTTGGGGAGTTCCGTTACCAGAAATTTTGTTTTCTTTCTTTTTTTGTTTAATAATTTTTATAAACATGAAACATATACTTAACAGGGCTCACACAGTTGTATATTTGCAGCAATATGAATGAATTTCTTCTTTTGCCCTTTCCATTTTTAACTTCGCTCTGGTTGAGTAGTTATTGTTTGTTTCATTTCATCCATTGAACGTCTAAATTTTTTATGCTGGCAAAACCAAGTTATCTGCGTCGATGATAGAACTAACACGAAGCTTGTTGCAATTCCTTGAAGCTAGAACATGCTTGGTAATCATTCTAAGTTCTCTCTCGCGTGTTTCTATCATTCGACAAAACATAAGGGCACAAAAGACAACTAAACAGGAGTTCTTAGTCGATATGCAAAACTTAATCAAGATTATTAGCTTTTAAAGAGCAATAGGTGTTATAACAATTCTAAAAAGAGTATGGTGACCTCTCTTATTATGCTAATTTTGGGGCATGATACGTTCTCCACTGGAAATTTAAGTTTTCGTTGATCATGTCTGTATCCAAGTTTATGATTTGGTAAACTGCAATATTTAATTCCAACTCTCTTTATTTTGGTGCATGCGGCCTTTAGGGGGAAAATTTAACCCATCATAATGAATTAGATATTAGATACTAGGATCAGAGAAGGACTGTGACCCTTGGATTTGTTATGCGCATGTTTCCCTGGTTCTAAGTAACCTTATTAATTGGCATACCACTATAAATACAGCAAATCCAATGATTGAAAGTAGTCTAACAGAAAAGTGTTCAAGTAAACATGATATTGCTATCTACTAACTTGGAATAAGTCTAGCTAGTAATTCAAATCATGGGAGAACTGCCTAACAAAAAGTTTGAAACATAAATAGGCCAATTTGGCCCTCCCTAAATAACAAAGACATCAACTGAAAAATCTAGCGTATAAATGCGCCAAGATTTAATACAATGAACCAACATAAGTTAAATAGCATGCCTTTTATTTTATTTTGTGTGTTAAAATCAATACCTTTCATGTCTCCAAACTCAATCTTGTGAACTAAGTGGGAGATGTTTTACATGTCTTGCTAGGGTAGAATCCAGCTTCTCTCCAATAAGAGTAATCCATGCCTGTAAACATTTCAATACTTATACCACTAAACCATATAGGCATACATGAATGTCACAATTTGATCAAAGGGGGATACATGTTATGTACATATCTTAGGTGCAGAACGTACAAACTACACTGATAGCATTTATGTGTCATCAAAACGGAGAGATTGAACTTCAATCTATTCAATCGAGTTGACATGATGATTCAAGATACACAGGGCACTCATCTAAATTTGTAGAAAGGAAAATCAATTAATTTTTAAAGCATAATTCTATATCCCAAATATATTGGATTTGAATTTTAAGTATTAAGGTGTTAAAAATTAAAACAAAACATGTTGGATCCAAAGAATAGAACATTTTGACAAACACAAATATATCCTTAGAGTGAGGACATAAGTGCTAAACCACACCTGGTCGGAAGTGGTGAAACCTCGTATTGTGTCACCGCCAATAATTGCAATCCCTTTGTCTCCAAGTGGTTGCAAAATTACTGCCTACAAACATAATAATTCAATAAGTATCTGTTGAAATTTGGATATTTCGTTATGGGACATGAGGGAGGCAGGTACCCTGTCTGCAGGAGGGAGAAGAAATACAAGGTTATGTAAACATTGAGTATGGATCCTCTACAATTGAAAATTGATGCATTCTTTTACAGTAAGAGATAGAAAGAAAGAAAGAAAAAAAACTAATTCTTAATCCATTCATGGTGAGTCTTTATTGGTGTGATTCTCTTTTCTTTTTTTTCCTTTCTATCTCTTAGAATAAATGCAGGAGAATCCAAAATTCACGACAGTTTTTCCTTCTTTTTTTTTTTTTAACATTTAAAACATTGTGAGATCTTCTGAAAGTATGTCAAAAAGATTGTTAACTCAAGACATACATCGTAAATTTCTGCCACAGATGAAAATTTGATCAGATAACAAAAATTCTAACAGCACAAGTGATGTAGGACAAATATTCAAAATTTAAATATTTATCCTATTGCAAAATATTATTTTCTTTTATTCCTTCTAGAATAAATCTCCTAGGATTTTCCATCAACAAGATTACAAGCCTGGAGTAGGTCATCACATAAGTTAAGTTACAACCAATGATAAACAACAGAGATAAACACCTTAAGACATTTATCAAATAGAAACAGTTTGTAATACTCATGAGGAAAAAAACTTGACATTGAACATTGACCGAATTTTATGAATATCTCTATCTTTACTGCCAGGTTAGACATGTCTACTTGATAGCATCATCATGAATCTAATAAGCCAACATTTCAAAGAAAGCATACCTAATTGTAACTTCAAACCACAGGGAAATCTACACTGAAGTAAGTCACTTCAGAATGTCTTATCATTCGCAGATTTAAACTACTTTTCAAACTTTTTTTTTTATAATATTAAGGGTTAATAAAGGAAATCTACCTTCAAATATATGCGTGTGTGTGTGTGTGTGTGTGTGTGTATATATATATATATTACAAACTATGAATGACAACAATGATAATCTAATGATTATTCAGGAACTTTGGTAATCAAGGAATTTACTGAATGCCAAAAATAGCTGAAATCACTGAAGTACTAAACTAAATTCATAAATGCAAAGATTGTTTATATTTTTAAAATTTTTCTCGAAGAATAAACTCCCAGAAACTCAAGTATAGCTGTTGTCAAACTGTTGAGAGAAAAGTCAGTAGATAAACTGATTCCCTGATTCTCTGGAAATGGAACTAGATTATTATTTTCAGACTCTCTTGTCCCCTTAACCCATGCTCAACTCGCAATCTTTTGCTCTTTCTAAAAATGTTTATTTCTGAGAAATATCTTGAATGATTGTTTCAAAATTTAGATAGAACACATGGTTAAATGACTTCCATACAAATCTGTCAAAGGTGAGAGGAAAGGAAGCCTGGTTTAAAATATAGAGACATTATACCTGAGTATTTGAAGGGAGAAATGACAGCTCGGATTTCCCAGGATAAAGAGATAGATTAGCCAAGTAACTCTCTGCAAATTTAGATAAGAGCGGCAGATTATAATTCATATTAGCACACCTTCCTGAAAAATAATGTACCTAAGGAGCAGTCAAGTAGTCAACTATGTTAGATAATACACAGTGGATGGTATATTGTTACAAACTTACGAGCTCCAGATTTTATAACACCCAGATATAGTGGTCCTTGCATCAATTTATAGGCATCCACACTTACAGCCTCCCCATCCCCGTTAGAAGATTCTGCTGCAAAACCAATTTGAAGCACACAACTGCTCTCATAAACAATAACAAGTGACCTGCAGCAGGTGACATCTAATAGAGATTCCCATATCCTGAGAATAGAGAATCAAGGAAACCATTAGTAGGGAAAGACAGACTAGATAAAGCAATATAATCCTCACTATCTCATAACTGAACACGAATATTTCCTCCGTTACATAAATTAAGATAAAATGTTTTTTTGACATCATATCTGCTTGTTTATCAACACATGTAGAAGACCTTGCCATAATCTCTAAGCACATTAAAGAAATCATTTGTCATATTCAAATTGCCATTTTGATAAAAAAGGAATCAAAGCTACGTATGTTGCTCATAATGTCAGATTTCAACTTCTCTATGGAAACAGAAAGCACTTGGGCCTTGGGGAATGAACGATAAATGCACGTGAAGTTGACTATGATATATAATGTGCATTACCAGAGCAACTCAGTAACCGCAAAATCAGGGAGATGAGTACACACCCTCTTACATTCAATTCCTTGAGGATTTACCTGCAAAATACAAGCATAACAAGAAGAATTCAGATGTGAAGAAAGACTCGATGCATAAATTTAAATGGGCGAATGAGAGAGGTGGAGAATGCTTCAAATTAAGATGCAGATAACTCACCGTAGTTATAGATTTCGGTCTAATTGACAGCCATACCAGACCGGTTAAGATATTGGTAACAGCCAATCCTAAGGTCAAGAGATCAGCTCTAGATTGTGAGCTGCACAGAGTACCAATTACATAAGATTGTCAATTTGAACAAGATATTCAAAGATTCTTCAATGTAAACGATCTGTTAGAATAATTCTGCCAAGGTACTTAAGCCTTTTAACCTTCGCTTTTATAAAGAAAAACAGAGTTGGTCGACATCCTAGTAAACTAAATTAATGGAAATTTATCTAACAGACCGAACATTGTTAGTGGTAATTGGAACGTGAAATGAAGAAATTAAACAAGAGCTCGACCATCTACTTATACGCTAGCTCAGTAGTGTAATAGAAACCGGAAATTTCGATATAAAGGAACTAAAGATTGAAAAACCTGCTAGCATCAGCAACAGGAGCAATGCCGGAAAGGGCGCGATTGAGTAGAACAGCCAAGAGGGAGACGGCGCCAACATAGATGGGTAAGGTGCGAACGGCATCGTCGTTTTGGGAGACCCAATCGGCGACCCAGTCTCGTTTAGGCTTGGGTCCTCTGTAATTTGGCTTGGAATTCGTGTTTGAAGAATGAGAAGGAGATGACGACGACGACGACACCCTCAAGTTGAGGAAGAGGAGCGAGAAAGTTGGAGAGAGAGAAGGGAATGGTGAGGATTTTGGGAATGGCGTAGAGGGAGAGAGAGTACGGATTCGATAACGAAGAAGAATTCCCGCTTCCATCGAAGTTATAGTTTCGCATTTCCAATGTAGCTAACCGAAGGATAAACCGCCTTTAATACAGACATGAATTTGGAATTTGGATGCCCTATTTGTTTAACATTTTTTTATAGTGATGCTAATTCATTTACTGCCTCGAAAATTTTACAATAGAATAAGTATTTTTGATGTGCGCATGTCAATGCAATAATCTGTTGGATGACATATGGTTTAAAGTAATAAATGAACTAATGCTGTTAAGAACTATTTTTTAAAATATACAAGTTAAAAAACTTCACTTTTAATTTTAAAAATTTACAAAATTATTTACAAATAATCCAAACATCAAGTCCACGTATTAAACTGTTGGTTGTTTTGGGGCTGACATCTGTAAAGAGAGCACATATGTTGGTTTTATATTTTTTTTTGGGACAAAGTAAGTTCATGGCTTGGGTAGCTTTTGGGTCGACATCTTTATTGGAAGCCTATTTTTTTGTTAATCAGGTGGACTATATAGCCTCATCAGGCCCAAAATCGATTATTAAGTGTTTGAATATAAAATAAGGGAAGACTTGGTTGAAAGTTTTGAAGAAAATAAATTGAATTGATTATTAATAGAATGACGTAGAATGGAGTATAATAGAGTGAGTTATACAGATTATTTTATTAATTAAAATTTTTTAAAAAATAATAAAAGATAAATTATTCTTTATTAATTAAATATTATAGTGTAATTAATAGAGTGAGATAATTTAAAATATTAAATTTTTTAATTTAAAAAATTTTAAAATTTAAACTATTAAATAATTTAAAATATTTTAAAATTATCATCCTTATTCATCTTACATTATTTACTTATTAAATATCTAATAACAAATTAAGACTTCTAAACTACCCAACACCATCCGACACTACTTTCAAATCATCCACGTAGAGAAGTCATTAATTGATTTCCGTATCAAAATGTTAGCAAGTTCACTATCAAGTTAGAAATGGTCAATTTATGACAGGCCGTGAGATATTAATGTTTGATTGTGCGGAGATTCATAATAAATAAAATAAATAATTCTCTTTAAAAATATTTTAGTAAAGTAAATTTACCTGAATAGAAAAAATATCATCCCACACAAACGACCAATTAATCGCAGGTGAGGAGGGAGAAGATTTGACATTATTGGTGCCTGGTGGTGGTGTCAATATGCGAGAGTGAGGGTGACGACTCATGATATATAGCTGACTCATTAACTTTTACCACTCTTCCATCCACTTCAAGTTCAACGTGCACTGACACACTCTCAATAATAAAAATAATAATTTATTTTATTTAATATTATATAATTCGACGTTTTAATATAAAATAAAAAATTAATTAAATATTATTAATTAACATATAAATAAAATGACGTGAATTAACGGACATTCAGGCTTTAGACTTTAAAGGACCACCCCCTACAAACATGGAACACGGGCTCTCAAGTCTCGACCACCAACGTTCACGTCACACCTCTCTTCCTCGCCTTTAATTTACTATTTTATCGTGAATTATTTTATCTTTGCATGCCACATTATTCCATTCTTACATTATTAATTACACATCAACAATAATTTTCAAATATTTTATAAAAATATATTAAATTAATAATTGTACAACGAATTTAATTTCTAACCAAGTTGGAAAACTCGCCTTATCAAGATTGGTTTGTTTTGTACGCAATGAATCAAATCAATTTAATTGACCTATGGTTTATTGATGTAACTTTAATTGACCTTTGCCTCTGAAACATGCAATCATACCTCTAACTTTCAACGCCATTGATAACCTTATCAAAGTTGAAAACTTTACAAAACTCTGAATCCACCGTAGCCACATACAAAGGTTGAGGTGTATAGAAAAGCTATGTAATGTAGGTGATGAGTGGGCTCCATCTTTACTTATCCTACGCAATCACACCCACACCTTTTCGATGATTAAATAAATAAAATCCCAACCTTTTTTTTTTATCAATTTCAGATGTATAGAGACAACCAAATCTTTATCCATGGGCCCCCAAATATGCTCAATTCACGGTCCTCAAACACCCTCCTTCTCCACCATCCCCTTTTTTTTCTTCTTTTTCTCTTTGTAATTTCTTTTACACAAAATTTAAAGTATATTAATAATAAAAATTCCACCTCTTATAAAATATATCTCGTCAATTTTCGCCGATTAACAAGCTGCAATATTTCCAACCAATTATGTAACTTGCAAGTTTCAACGTCAAGGGATCACACATATATAATTAACATTCAAAACCTTATAATACAGCTTAGCCTTCTCATGATTGGTAGGTTTTTCTAGATTATAATTAACACATGTTTGATACATGATATTGATAAGGTACCATCCAACCGCTGTTTATAGTCTATATCAGCGTGAAACTTATTATAACGAAACACATCCATTCTATCATAAAAATAAAAAATAAAAAACTCTCAATTTTTTCGTTTGGACCTATGATGCTTCTAGACATTGAAATTGAAAAAATTAGGTTCAGGACACTAAATAGTAAATATCTCGGTCGATCCGATTCTCAATATCCCAAATTATATTTGTCAGTGTATGTTTTAATTTGTTTTGTTTTTATATTTTGATTTCACAGTTAGTTTGACTTTATTTTTAGAAAGATTCCAAAATAAAATTCAGATAGAATTTTGTATAAACAAGATTTAAAACTAGATCTGTTTAAAAGATTATCCTCATTTATGAGGGCTTGTTTCCACAAGTATTATCGGAGATTAATTGCAACAGCAGTGTATAACAGTTGGCATGCATACCGAGGAAATGGGAAAAGAAAATGGACGGTCACGATTCATGCTCCCACGATATGAGAAAAATCAGTATATAATAATTAATGAACGGGCGGAACACCGTAATTTTCCCATGCTGTGTACGGCAAGCGTTAACCTTCACCAGAAGAAAATTCAGAGTCACACCACTCCGCTTTATATATTGGCCAAACCTGCCCTTTATATCTCCTTTGTTTACTAGAAATCCTCGTTGTTATCTCTGGTTTCTCTTCTCTACTTTGTTGTGTGGAATGAGAATATAACCGACACTGCGCTGTGACTGTGAGACTTTCCTTTTCGTACGACACCGCCATGTCTCGCACGTGCTCGCAGTGTGGCAACAACGGCCACAATTCCCGCACATGCAACCATGGCGGAAGCGGTGGCGGTTGCGATGGTTACCAAGAGAACGGGATCATGCTGTTCGGCGTGCGACTCACGGAAGGGAATTCTTTCAGGAAGAGCGCTAGTATGACCAATCTCTCGCAGTATGATGTTCAGCCTCAGGATTCCAACGCCGTTGACGCCGGTTACGCTTCCGACGACGTCGTTCACGCCTCCGGTCGCAGCCGTGAGCGTAAGAGAGGTAATATTACTGTATCTTTTATATGCTGCTAGTGATTAATGTTGAGAGCCAAATTATGTTTGTTTGGTGACGGAGATTGATATTGTGTGTTTGGATTGGATTTGATCATATTCATTGCCAAGGTGTTCCGTGGACGGAGGAGGAGCATAGGCTATTCCTGTTGGGCTTACAGAAAGTTGGGAAAGGAGATTGGAGAGGGATTTCGAAGAACTTCGTGAAAACTCGGACGCCAACTCAGGTGGCAAGTCATGCTCAGAAATACTTCCTTCGACGCCACAACCAGAACCGAAGACGCCGGAGATCTAGTCTATTTGACATTACCACCGATACGGTATTAATTATTAACGAATTCTTCTATTCATTACAATTACTATCAGATTGGAGGTACGGGGGTCTAATTTAATTTTGCTTGATTTGAATTTAAGGTAATGGAGACCTCTTCAATGGAAGAAGAACAAATTCATCAAGAGACAGCAATGGCAACGATACCACCCACACATCCACAGTCAATTTACGGCGGTTTTCCCAGTTCAACTTTTCCGATGAAGGTAGCAGCCGGAGAGAGATCAGGGAAGCCGATTAGGCCCATGCCGATCGTACCAGTTCCTCCGTCTTCGAAAATGGCTACTCTGGATTTGAAAGAGAAAGCTCCGATGGAGTCCTTACCGTTATCACTGAAGCTGCCATCAGCATCCTCAACATCACAGGAGCAGTCGTCATCAAGCAGCCACTCATCGCCATCGGCATTTCAGGCCATGTCCGGCAAGTTCAGCGGTGGGGGAGATAGCATAATCAGCGTGGCCTGAAGTTGAGATTAGGGGATAGGGACTAATGAAGCAGTGATGAGTAATTAAGAGATATTGTAGAGGGCAAAATGGGGAAAATGTAGGGGAAAAAAATAGAAGGGTTAGATATTAGTTGGACGAAAAAAGGTTAGGTGCTTAGGTTTGTGTAACTGATTAGGCGATTAATATTCCTGATTTGTACAGTTTAGAGAGAGAGAGAGAGAGAGGAAGATGAGTTGTCGTATTCGGTGTTGGTGTTGGTGTTGGGGGATTCTTGCTGTTCTTAAATTGTCTGCTTGCTTTTAGAAGTGGGAGATAAAGAAGGATAAGGCACAGGGTACTCTTTATATATATATATGGCTATGGCTCTTAGTCTGTTTATTTATTCCCCATGGGATGATGTATATCATAATGCTTCCTACTCCATTCTTGGTTCTTAACTATGTATGTGATAATCTATGCTTGGATTTTATCGATGCTCTGCTCTCTTTCTTCATCCATGTCAATTATCGGAATTCCATGGACACACCATTGTAGTAGTTTTAGGTATAAGATATTTTAATCTTTTAGCATGGATGAAATATATGTAAAAACTTTATACTATTTAACAAATTTCAATATATAAAGTATGAAATTCAACCTTGATGAAATTAGTAACGAGTGAAAGCATATCTACACACACACACACATATATATATATGTGCATATATTCTTTCTGATTTAATCCTTAGGCATAGTTTTAATAGAATATATTTAATAGTTTTTTTAAAATAACAAAATCAAATAATTTATAAGAAATTTCAGTCTTTACATAAGCATCCATATTATATATATATATATATATATAATTAAGGAATTAAGCTATTTTCCAATTATTATCTGTTATAGAACGTCAATTTTTTTAAATAATACATATAGTCCAACGTTAGAAGGACGCTTAATGAAATGAAGAATGCTTGTTAAACTATTAGAAAGGTAATGTAAAGGAATGATAATGGTAGAAGTACTATAAGTATATGATGTTATTCATTTAAAAAAATATTTAATATTTGATGAATATAAAATATTAATAAAATATAGATGATAAAATATAATTATTTATTAAATATTTAGTAAATGTAAATATTGATATTATGTAAATATTAATTTTGAATATTTTATATCTGTTTTATATAAATAAATAAATAAAATAATTGATATTTAATATTTAAATAATATATATTATTAAATAGAATTTAATGTTTTTATTTAATATTATAATTATTGTTTTTAATGTTAGTTTATAATAATTAAGTACAAAAATTTTATTAAAAAATAATTTGTTATAATATTTAAATATTTTTTATTGAGAAGATATTAGATGAATTGAATGATTATA
Organism: Senna siamea; assembly: GCA_031216115.1. Taxonomy (NCBI): domain Eukaryota; kingdom Viridiplantae; phylum Streptophyta; class Magnoliopsida; order Fabales; family Fabaceae; genus Senna; species Senna siamea. The sequence goes on along the minus strand of CM062360.1, from coordinate 29,522,805 downwards.
TAATATTTAATATTTATTTTTTTAAATATTTAAAGAGTTTTAAATATTAAGTAACTTCATATATAAATATTAAAAATAATATTTTTTTAAATATGATTAGGAAAGCTTATTATTGAGTGATTGTCTGTTACGATGTAATATCTCATACTTTTATACATAAAAAAATATTTTAGGTTTAATATCTAATAATGTACATTATTACAATTTTTAATAAAAAACTTTAAAATATTAAAAAACATTAAATATTTGCTATGACAATATTGACTAATAAAATTTACATGATTTATTTTTAAACCTCCTCTCTCTCTCACACACACACATTGAATTAAGAGTTTTATTAATTAGCATCTTAAAAATATTGATTAAAAAAATATTAAATATAGTTAGATAATATAAAAAAATAAAGAAATAAAAAATAAATGATTTGTATCAAATGTGATTATTTCATTGTTTTGAAGACAAAAATATTCTCTTTTAATAGAAAAAAAAATTTGTTTACTTCACTATAGGAATAAACTATTTTTTCTTATTAAATGAACAATTATCATTTTTTATTAAATTAACATTTGTCATGTTTTATTTATTTTAATTATATTTATTTTAAATTAATTAATTATTTTTTATAAAAACAAAAAATAAATTATTTAATTTTTGCTAGATAATAATTGCAAGTTAAGGAAGCAAATAGTAAAAAGCATATTGTTTTTTGGGATAATAAAATATCTACGTGTAGTTGTAAGCACTTTGCATTCTGGGGATATTGTGCCGCCACATTTTGAGTATTTTTCGTAACTTGCAATTATCATCTTGTACAAATTTAAATGATTTATTTTTTTAGTTTTATAAAAAATAAAGAATTAATTAAAAATAAAAATATAACTAAAATAAATAAAAAATTAAAAAGTTCATTTAATAGAAAATAATGGTTATTCATTTAATAAGAAAAAAATGATGCATACTTATAATGAAATAATAAAAAAAAAGTTTCTATTGAAGAGGATATTTTTATTTTTAAAAAAATAAAAAATATCACTTAATTTATATTACTTTTATTATTTTTATATTTTTTAATTAAGATACTTAATTAACAAAACCCTTAAATTAAAAGTATTTAGGGTGGACACTAATTCCAAAATAAAGATAATTAACCATATTATTAATAAGTTGCAACTTGATTGTTAATAAGTTACCATTTACTGTATAGTCTATACATAGTGTAGTAGAGGAGGGAAGTTACAAGGCTATATGGAGGGGATGAGTAGGCCTGCAGGAAAAAGGGTTTGGAATTTAATGGCTGCACTGCACTATCAACATCATTCTCAATCATTTTTCACCAATTTGGTTCAAGATATTGTTTGAGGCTTTGGCTTCAAGATTCTTTATTTCTTGCCTCACAAAAGTTTGGAACTTGGACCCCTCCTTTCTCCGTCTTCATTACCCACCATCATTGTCATTCTGCTTTTGTGGTGCCCTCTTCCTCTTCATAAATTTGGCACCAATGCACCCTTGTCTTTTCTTCCGCCACAACCACGTGCCTTTATTACCTAGATTCTTTTACTAATTTAGTCTCAACTAAAAAATTATCTTTTTCAATTTAATTATGAAATTACGCTCACTCTTTTAATTTAATACCTTAAATATTTTCTCTTAAACATTGTAATGGGTGTAAATTTTGGCTTGATTGGATCAAAGGTTAGGTTTGGCCAAAAACAGGAACGCACAACAGTTAATCTTGGGACAACTTCCTTGGCATTAGAGATATATATAGCTAGAGCCAGCAATTATTGGGACCGTTCGTGCTCAATGGAATCTTGTACCAAAAAATCTTGCTTTTGTTCGCAAAAAGGCTTTTCTTATTGCTTTGGTTTGAGAGAATTATATATGGTTATAGGGTGAGGAAGGAAAAAGTTAGGCCTTTGTGCAGAATTTTTAGATTAGGTTAGATTAGATATAGGTGTTCTTCTGCTTTGTCTTTAAGTGTAATCTGTGAGATTGATGGATGCCGAGTAATTTCTTGATCTGTCTTTGTTTAATTTACTTGTGGTTCTGTGCAGTCCCACACATTATACAGGTCGTGTGCATCTATCGCTCCACACTTGTGTGCCAAAGATTCTATTGCATTTCTCTTTCCTTCTTAATTTTCTCCCATCTGTCTATCCATTCCCACCATTTTTAAGCTCAAGCCTGTGTCAGAATCTCTATAGGGTGTGTGTGAGAGACTTAAGGTGAATTCTTTTGTGCATGCTGTTTTAATTAATTATAATTAGTTATTAGAAAAATTATATATATGATTCAATGATGAATAGAAATGTCAACTAATCCCAAATGAGATTGGGTTAATTGTAGAGGTAAGGCAAAAATATACGTCGGTTAGTGATACTGTTACATATTCAAATCCTAGCTAGATAAAAAAATTCCTAAGGACCAAATTGCAGAAAAGAGAATTTGAATAAAAACAGCAGAAGGGAATATAATTATGCTTGTTGAAGCTTTTTGTGGACAAATTAAGAGAGAGTTAGCCTCTCAAGTCTCAATCTCAAAACACTTAATTTGATGATGATGCAACAAGTGGGGTCCGCAGAATGGCTATTAATTACGGTGATGGAAGGCATATATATAATATAATACGCACACAAGTTCATTCATTGTCATCAAAATCTCTAGTAATTGAGTAGCTAACACATGTGATTCCTGTAGGGCATGACATAGCCTTCCACTTCTGAGGCGAATTCTGTAAAGTAGTTATATTTCCAAATCCAAACTCTTGGTTTCGAGATGGCCATGGAACCTTACGTGTGGCGCTTCCATCATCGAACCTAAAGCTTTTAATTATGAGGACCACACACACACACGCACAGAGAATTTCATGGTCACATAATTCCTTCATCTTCTGGACAGAATTGTTCAATGGGGGTTTTGTCATCGACACCAACTTGGAAACCTATATATGTACGTCCACATGTGCCTGAGTTGGTTAATAGCTCGCATTACAATATGTATGAGTATCCACAGAGAAAACAACTAACGATATCACAGTAAGTAGCTTATGCTTCTGTTTGTGTAGGCTGTAGCCAAAAATAAATAAAATAAAAAAATTACAAGTGTCAATGAGTAAGTTTTGTTTATTTAAGATATAGGAGAGACAAGAAGAGAGGGAGGCTTACGTGAGATAGGTAGGCTTTTTGCTTTCCTTTTATCTCTTTCTTACTCCACCAATACTTCTAACGTTATTCTTACAAGAATTTTATTTTTGTAGTTTATTTGTTAATAATATTTATTTATTTTATTTAATTAAATCTAATAATTTTTATAATTATATTATTAAAAAAATAATTCTTTTTAATTAAAAAAGTATAGTTCATTTGGTTACGAGGACGCGACTTCTCTTCTTTAACTTAAGTAAAATAATAACTTTTACATAAGATAAAAAAAATATTTATTTCTCTTATTCCATATAATTTGAATAATAAACATAAATAAAATATTAAATATCTAATTATATGAAACTATAACTTAATTTATAGTTATACAAAATGTTTTATCTTAGACTTTTTAACTATCTGTTAAGTATTATATTTTTTTGTTAAGTATTATATTATAAATAAGATACTAAACATATCATATGTTTTTTTTTAGTGCATGCAGCACGTAAATATAATATGTTCTAAAAACTCTCAAAATGTATATTAGAAATAAGATCTAATACCAAATGAAATGCAAATCCACCAGAAAAATGATTTAAAGAATTTCTTACTCCTATATATGAAAAAAATGAGATAGAACAATTAATTATATTTATAGATAATTATTTATATATTTATTATTATGTTGTTTAATTAAAATAAAATATATAAAAATATTTTTTAAAAATAATTAATTATAAAAAAATAGGTTATATAAATTATATACATATTAATTTTTTATGAAAGAATATGATAATAAATAAATAAAAATTATACTTAAATTTTGTAATAAAAATAAGAAAAATTAAGTACACTTGAATGAATTAATTCTTACTTTAATTTTTTGTGATTTAAAAATTTGTTATTAAATCTTTACAATTTTAATTTACTTTCAATTATTAAACTTTCATTAACCATTATATATTGTTACTTGGGGTGTCAATTTCATTTACCAAAAATAAAAAAATCTTATCTTTGTATTTTTTTTTTGTCATAATCTTTACACTCCAAAATTCGAGTGAATTACTTTTACTTTAAAATTTAAAGTGTCAAGGGAGTATATTCTATATTAACTAAATTAAGAAAGACAGGAATAAAAATTTAAAGGTAGAAATCAATTTAAAATTTTTAAAATTCTCAAGATTCAATTATAAATTTTGAAACTAATAAAATTATATAAACAAAATTGAAAAATAAGTAAAAAGGAAAAATAATTTAACCTTATTAAAATAATTACTTTTACTATTTATTCTTCACTTTAAGGTTTAAACAGTGATCCTAATTTTCTATTGAGTTTTCCATGGAAACGCAAATACGATGTAAATGAAAAACTTTTCAGATCTGCAGGTGAAGGAAGGCGGTGCTTGTAGGTATTGTAAAACCGTTTAGAATAATTTGTACTAAGAAAATATAGAGAATTGTTTGCAGGCCTAGTAATTGAAATTGAAGATTCCAATTTCCAACACAGGACAAGAGCAGAAGAAGGGGGAATCGCCAAGTGAGGGCAATGAATTCTGAAAATCCTCAGTTGTTTCGTCCTCTCTTCTTAATTCTAACCATAGCTGTGTTCTCGGAAGCTTTCCTTCATGCTTTAGGGCAGCGAACGTAAGCTCAACTCCACACTCTCTGTATCAACCTCATTCTGATTTGTTGATTATGATCTATGTGATATTTTTAATCTACTGTTTCTCAAGGTTGAATTCCTTTCCCTATTTGAACTGGGCAGAGATGGGGGAAGCCAAGGAGCTCAAAATGGGTTCGGACGCAGAGTTCTAATGAGTTTCAAGGAAAAGCCCGTGGGGAGTAACGTGACCTTTGAATGCTCTCCTTCTGGTCCCTGCGTTCCCTGCCTTTACTCGGAGAAGGTTGTCTTTCTGTTTCTCAGAAATTGGGGTTTGATCTTTATACTATATCAATTTTTTTTTTTTTGTTTTTGTTTGAGTCGTTTAAAGATATTTTGCGTTATTTGTACAGGGGTTGTAGTTACTATATTTGCACATTGATCTCTGAGAATGTAAATTTATATGTGGCTGAATTTAGAACGAATTATACTGCATAACTGCAGTAATCTCTTTGAAGTAGCTAAATTATCAAGCTTTTTCTGATTGTGAGATTGAAATTGAAGTCTGTTGAGATATAAGCATTACCCCATCAAGGCATGACTTGTTCTTCTATTAGATACTGATTAGTTATTTGTTAAAGGGCAAAGATGAAATATTTGCATATTGTGCATGGTTGTCTTTCTTGAGCCTAAAAAACTGATGTAATGTTAGACTTGGAGGGCTTCAAAATGTGATAAGCTGATAGATGTGATATGAATTCATGCATTTTTGTCTTCCTCACCCAAAAAAAGCCATGCGAAGCTTTTAAAAGATTTAAACAACTTTCTATATCTATGTCCATAAATAGACTCTTTATGTTTCCTTGTTTTCTACGCCGTGTGAGTGTTTTTTGCCTAGTTATTAGTCTTAGCTCTTTATTTTGTTGTAATCTTCAGTTTTGTTTTTGGGTTGTAGGGTGATGATAAATATCGCTGCAGTGAGACTGGCTATCGTATTCCCTTGAAATGCGTAGAAATTAAAGAATCTGTGAAACAATCAAGGAAAACAAATTCTCAAAATGCTCGCACTACTCTGGAAGTCTCCAATAGCATATTGAAATCACATGAAGTGTTACGTGATGCCAGAGAGTTCACTACTTCTCTAGAACATAGAAGTTTACTTGATGGTTCATCCACTTCAGATAACAGTTCCCAGGCTTACATCACTTATAGAAGCTGTATACCTCCGGCTACTGAAGAGAAACTATCAGTGCTTAGTTTTGAGGTAATTACAGTTTACATATATCACTTTCATTGGCATTTTGATTTAGCTTCCCAACTTGGTTGATTGGCTTGGCAATATCAAATCATACAATGAGTGGGTGTTACTTGCTGAAATAATTGTAGCCATATTAAAAGATCAACTAGCAGACAAGTTGATGCTTAGATTTTCTCTTTCAATTTCAAGAATGTACACTTGCTAACCCATTTATGTGACATTAGTAATAGTGTGCTCTACGAGTAAAAAGCATAGTTTTGAGTAGAGCTGCTGAAATTACTCTAACTCATCAACCCCTTTTAATAAGGACTGTCTCTAGTGGTAAATGTTCAAAGAAGCAAAACAAAGCTATTACCTAGATCCCAGCTTCTACTGGTAAATCACGAATTATAACTTTATTTTTGGTTGTGGTTAAATTCCCATGAGATCTATAAGCAGTCAAATACATAACTCTAAGCTTCAGGGATCAAAAGGTATTTTTGCCCTAATTGTAACAATCTGAAGATGTCTCCACAATTTGTATATGAGCCATTACCATATCTGACTAAGATATTGGATCCTTCAAGAGCGAGAATGTTGCACATGCTGTGCTTTAAGATTTGATCTTAGTTGCTTGAATTGACATGATGACACCAGAAAGCAGATCGAGTCCTTATTTTTCCATCTACACTGTCTACCTTCTGCTTTAAAATACTGGTAATCTATTAGTATTAGAGCTAGTCTGCAGTGAATTATCAGTCATCATTAGCTAGATATTGCCAGCTTCATGCATATTTAACTGTCAAAGAACCTGTTCTTAATCTACAGTTGTTCGAGGGATATTGATCTCCCAGAAGATCTGATTGCAATGGGTTGAAACTTAAAATTTATTTTGGCATGCTCACATCTATGTAAACATGTACAATCTGAGATTCTGGGACTCGTTATCTTTTCTCGTTAGTTCTTGGATAATGTATGGACTAAGGATTTAAAGGATTTATAGTGTTGGTTGCTATCAGAAAGGTTTTTCTTTAGGGGTTGGGTAAAGGGGTTTGGGGAAGCATTCTGCGTTTGTGATTGTTATATCATTGCCTAGTGCCTACAAATGCAAGTCTTTGTGGAGGGCGTATAACCTGTTAACTTAATCGATTACTCTATATTTGTAAGCATCCTTGCCATAATGAGCATTCTAGTACTATACTGTGTTAAGAAAATAAGCACTAGAGTTTTCTGTTTTCTGCTAAACGCTTCGAATTCTATCATGGAATATTTAACCATGCTCAATTTTAAGGGTGTGGGTGTTTTTTTCTCTGCATTTTTTCATCTTTATAAAAAAAATTGAGGATGGGCTTGTAAAAGTCAGTTTTATTTGGTACTCTGCATTTAATTTGTTAAATTATAGATGAGAATAAGTATTCAAGTATATTTTGTGCTAAATTTTGAACAGGGGATTGTGATCTTTTTGTTGCTTGTTAGTGGATCAATCATATATCTGAGAAAAAAGAAGGCAGTTTCAGTGTCAGGTTTTGCAGCAGGAAGGTTCCAGACAAACTCTCGGTTTTGACGCTGAGCCCTGTTGTAATTGTATGATGAGCTTTGCTCCATATTGAGCCTATTTTATTTTGTCCTTTTTTTCCCCTAACAGCTTGATATTTGATTGTTTTAGGCCAATTCTTAGCTTTTGTAGCCAGTGTTTTACCCCCCTCAAAGTTGGTCATAATTTTTGTGTTCTTTCTTGTGTTGATTTATTTTCAGTATAATTGTTTTACAAGCTTCAGAATCTTAATCTCCGGTGCCTATTGCTTACTATCTAACGAACTGGTGGGAAAGGGTTTGGATAATTAAGCAGGTTTTAGGTTCAGATTTGTGCTCTCATTAAAAAAAACTTCTGTCGACTTTAACACCCAACTCTCTCTTGGCACGATTTTTCTTATTTCGCAAAACCTGCCCATCACTCTGGCCACCACAAATGGTTGAATTCTTTTATTTTTAAAAAGAATTTATATTGTATAAAATATTAATTTTACAACTGACAAATAAATTGAATCAACAATTTTTCAAAAATTTATCTAAAATGTTTGGAAGCCAAATATAATTTACCATATTCAAGAAATACGAGCAAAACCTAATCAAAATTTAGATTCAACCTCCGAAATAACCCTAACAAGTATATCTGTACAAGTACCACTCGCCCGGAAGGCCGAAATGAATAAAAACAAAAATAATTTGGAGGACTGTTGCGACCTCAATAAAAGGATAAGCCAAGTGGGCCAAACCTCTGCAATTCTTGATCCAACAAAATTACTTAAATTTTGTTGGAAAAATGTTGGTATGATTGATTAGATTGAAAACTTTATTTTCAATACCCGAGGTCCTATGTTATTTTTTTAAAAAAAGTTCAAATATGTTATTATTAAATGACATGATATTAGATTTTATCTTTTGAGTAGAATCAGGTAGAAATAAAAAAATAAAAAAATTTATCAAAAATAAAAATTAACTTGTATAAAATTGAGATTTGTCTTTTTTATATTATAAAAAACTATTGTAAATGATTTCATCCCAACTTTTACATTAGAATTACTCTACGCACTCTATTATCTATCGTTATAGTTAAAATGGTTTAGCCCAAAAACATTAGCTCAAGTAATAAAATGAAATATTAGTTGGAGAAGAAAATTTAACCGCAATTGTATTAATAAAAAAATAAATAACTCTCGTTGTTTTAATTTTAAAGTATTTATTTAAAAATATTATAATCTTAAATATAATATAATTCGTTAATATATGTATTGTGATTATTTATATTTAATTTTATTTTTAAAAAATTTAAAATTATAATTTAACTAATTTAACTAAATTTAACCAAAATCAATATCATGAAATTAAGTAGACTAAGTGGATGAATTTGATTTTAAAAAACTAAACCTAATTCTAATTACACCACCCAACCAATTCATATGAATCCACTTGAACCTGTCAGATGCTGACCCTATGTGAATTGTACCTTATTTGCTAGTCTCAACTCCCAACGTTGAGACCATATAGTGATGTACGCATGAAATCAACAATGAAAATAATTGAGTTGAGTGAGGAGAAGTGGAAAATGGTACCCCACACGTGCATCCCACACCTGTAAAAAGAAGACAATATGATATGAGGCAGTATTTGTCAGTGTATGAGAAAGGAAGAAAAAGAGGGTGAGAGTGAGATCATGGAGGGGAGGGTGGTTATGGTGAATCTGAAGGAAATGATTGGAAGAGGAAATCATGTTATGGCATTTGGGGGAATGGTGTTGGCTATTTTGAGTCAAACAGGAGGCATGGTAGTCACCAAAATTGCTATCACTCATGGCATCGATAAGTACGTCTTGGTTTTCTACACTTACGCACTCTCCTTTATCGTTCTTCTTCCCATCACTTTCCTCTACAGGTTCATTTCTTTCACCATATTCTCTTCAATTTCGTTTCAACCAACAGAAATAAATTGAGTTTCACATTCATTTAATGCTTTTCTTTTTCTTTAACATTCTCTCGCAGGTCTCACCCTCCTCTCACCTTCTCCTCCTTTTGCTCATTCTTCTTGCTTGCCCTCTTTGGGTTTGTATTCTTCTCCCTCCATTCTTCTTGCTTTCCTGGAATTCATACACACACACACACATACTCACTTTTGTATTTCATAATGTAATCTTCTTATTTTAATACTTGAATATGGATAATTAAAAATTAAGTTGATAACAATTAAGAATTTTTTTAATAGACTAAATTGTATAATTTAAAGATTCCACCCAACTAGTAAACTAATAGGCATCAAATTGCTCTCACCATGTATAACTTTAGAGGGCAATCCAAATATTGCTCTTTTTTTTAAAATAGTTACTTATTCAAATCTTTTTTAAGTACATATATATTGGGTGAGTTTTAACCTTAAAATAACATCCAAAACATCAGAAGTAGATTTAATTTTGGATAATAAAACCTGACACAAAACAGACTATAAAAAAATCTGTTTTTTTTCTTTCTTTTTTTTTTCCCGCCCTTGTGCAATGGTTTAATTGGAACATTTATTTATAACCCTTCTGGGGTACGATGTTTGAGAAGAATGGAATTGAAGTGATATAATTATTTGACCATGCAGATGTTCAGCACATATATTGTCTTATGTTGGCCTAGATCTGAGCTCACCTACTCTTGCCACTGCTCTTCTCAACCTCATTCCTGCTTTCACTTTCGTCCTTGCTCTTATTTTCAGGTTCTCTGCTTTCTCCATCACTTTCTCACTCGTGATTTTTAAATGCTTTCAATTTAAAACTGATAATACCAAATCTAATCAACTTTCTCTATCTTGATGCTTTTTTTCAATAATATGACTTATACTGCGTAGCTTCTAAGCAAATCAAAAGGATGTAATATCCTTCCATTCAGTGAAGTTCACATCATTCTACCTATTTTCCTAGGTCTCTGTTTGAGATGTCCATTCAATTCCGTCAATGATTGATGACAAGTTACTCATAACCAAAATGCTCCTTACATACTTAAATTCTTGTGTAGACTCGATGTTATGTATTAAAATTATAAACTTTTATTTATAAGTGACGTGCACAAATAATATTTTAAAGTTGGACAAAGATAAATTCATAAAAAAAACCTTCAAATGTAGCAACACTTTATTTCTCTTTTTTTCTTTTTCGTGATGGCCTATAAATTCAGATGGAACCCCCATTGACTTGTGAAACTAAGATTACTTCACAAAAATGTACAGCTCTACATCTCTCCACTATTGTGGAAGTAAATAATAGAAAAAGAAAGTTGTGAGCTTTTGTGATTCTTGAATTGCTGTACTAATTATCAATCTTTCATGTCTTTTCTGTGATTAGAACAAGATTCTGCAGTTGACACTTGTAAAAGAAAAATGAGAAAAATCACTACTGAAAAGAAGAAAAGGACGACTGCAATTATCTTTCATTTTTGTAACTGTAGCATGTGATGTGAACTAGTGTCATCTCAATTTTAATGGTTCAGGATGGAAGTAGTACATTGCAGACAGCATAGCAGCCAAGCTAAAGTGTTAGGAACTCTAGTATCAATTGGTGGAGCTTTTGTTGTGATATTCTACAAGGGCCCACCAATCTTCAAGACACATTCTTCACTCTCCTCTATTAAGCTTTTTTCCTCTCCACAGTCAAACTGGGTCTTGGGAGGCTTTTTTTGTGTTACTGATTCTTTCTTCACTTCACTTTGGTACATTTACCAGGTTGGACTTACTCATTACTCACTACACTTTCGTTGAAGCTGCAAGTAGTGTTGTGAAGTATAAGCAGAAAAAAAGGAATTTTATTTTTCATTCTTTCTTTCTTGCTGCAAAATGTTTCAGGCAACAGTCATAAAGAACTACCCTGCAGTGATGGTGGTAGTCTTCTTCCAAATTTTCTTCTCCACAATTCTGTCCGGACTATTTGCCTTAATTGCAGTTAGAGATCTAAGGGCATGGGTGTTAAGGCTTGATATGGGGTTGGTTTCTATTTTTTATCAGGTAATTATTAATATAACCTATCATTACACTAATCTGTTATGAAAAAAATGAAAATGAGATACACAATATTAGTTACTATGTACTTATACCTCAACGCCAGCATTGTTTAAGTAGTTGCCTAGAAAATAAAATTAGGTGCCATTAGTCACTAATACTAATTTGTGGTTAATCACACAGGCAGTTGTTGCAACCGTAATCCGCTACAGTTTATGCACATGGTGCGTGCAGAAAGCTGGAGCTCTGTTTTGTACTATGTTCAAGCCTGTGGGAATCATTTTCACAGCTATCATGGGTGCACTTTTTCTAGGAGATGCTTTTCACCTTGGAAGGTAAAATTTTTAAAACTAACATTTGCTAGCTGGTACATATATAAATGATGACAAAATACTTGTTAATAGAAAAATTCTTAAATAGACTTGTTGGTCTATGGAAAATGTTTCCAATTGCATTATTGACCGTAAATATTTCAAATACATGTGTTGCAGTTTGATTGGTGCAGTTATAATCGTGGTGGGGTTTTATGGCGTGATGTGGGGGAAAGCCAAAGAGAGGAAAATTGAGAACTCGGAGTCATCTTGCCATAATGTTCCTCTGCTGCAAAACAAGGTGTGACAGATAATGCAATGAAGAACATGGAAATAGCATGTACAAAAGGTGATGCCTTGTTCAACTGCAAAGTGTATGAAATCAAATTCTTTATTCACCAAGAGGAGGAAGGTCTAAGGAAAGAAGATAGTTCCAACTTTTTAGGATTCAAAATTTCTCTCCCAATTAATTCTTAGTTTTTAGGAATTGGTGGCGTGTACTAGATAATACTTTTTTTTAGGACTCTTGAGTTAAGACTTCAGCCTAAAATATTGTACATTGCTCAGTCTGATGTAAGTAAGAAATTTATACGAGATTATCAAATTATTTGAGGTTCCTATTAGACTATAACATTATTTTTCTGGTTCAATAATAACTTCTAACAAAAAAAAAAGACGTTTAAGTGATAAAAACAACTAATGTAAGGTACGTTTGAAATCTTAATATTGATTAATTTGGGGATGGAATTATACAAATGGGTCTTCATACACTTTGGGTATCAGTTGCAGATCTTATTTATGGCCAATAAACAATTCAGGAAGTTTTTGCATAGTTTAAAAAAAGTTTGGCTCGCAAGTCTGAGTTGTTTGAGTGCCAAGTAATGATAATTTTGCTAATGAGATCTAATGATACAAGACTAGAAATAATGTTGAAATATAGGCTAATACGCTCCATATTCTCAAACTCAAATAGGACTAATTGATTCATGAGGCAACATATATAAAAGCAAAGACAAGGCAATGCCAAATATTATGTGCTCCCTTATATATAGTGGGAAATGGTACCAAACAATGACACCATTATTTAATAAACATGATTATATGATTTATAGTCGCCCCTTCAACTGCGTCTGAACTCCTGTCTGTCTCTATGAGTTCTGAAGGTAATCATCCACCTCCTGGAAGTTCTTGACAGCAAAATCTTTGATGATATGTGGGTCAGGCACCTCTACGCTTGCCTTTTCATATTCTGAGGTCCATTTCACAAAGCTTCCTTCTCCCTTTGGTGCCACACTGATGTGTCCCTTGAAATGCTTGAAGTACTTGAGGAGGTCTCCATCAATCACTTTGTATGTTACTGTCTTCTTTGCATCATCAGCAGCTTCAATCTTCTCCTTTGATACCTTCACAATAGGGGACCCTGCATGATACACCACCCAGAGGAATCATTATAGTGTTTTATATTATAGTACATAAAATTCCAAAATGTATAAGATAACATGTATGAAGAAATTGTGTACCTTCACCATAAAAAATCTGGCGAACAGAACCAGGAGCCTTGCCATCACCCTCAAGAACTTCAATGCTCTTGTAGTCGTGTGGAAGTGCCTTGGGAAAGATAGTTGTTGAATCCCTAATGGTTTCCCAGAACTTGTCTGCATTGGACTTCACCCCAATATCGACCTCAAGCTTTCCAGTGGTAGCCATGGTTTCGCAGGTAGAGAGAAATCAAAAGACAGGGATGTATGGTGAAGATGGAAGAATATGTTAATAACAAGAAAAGAGGTGCATATATAGAGAGATAACACTCTGATTCCTGAGCACAAATAGAAGAGCTATAAATTAATTAGGACGTAGCTCAACTGCCACTTTATGAAGCGGCAATGGGAACTTTCATGGAGGTGAACTCACTCACATGACTAATTAATGAAATTTGGACCCACTCATCTTCCAAATTCAGGCGTTGATGAGGCTTTTGTCTTTCAAATTTAACATCCTTACAGGACTCAAGAGGTTGAATCCATTGGAGTTTAGACCCTTTTTATGATCCAGTCTGGTTGATTTCAAGGTTGCTCCGTGCAATTGACATTTCAAAGTAATTAAATTAAGGAAAGAAAAAAAAAAAAAAAAAGGAAGTAGGACGTTGTAATTTCTGAGCCCATTAAATGTTGACGTTATATTACATGAGATTTGTGAATGAAGCTGGGTAGCTATATTGCTATAACAACATTGTCGGTGACGCTACCAACTACGGCCGCGTAATCAGTTGCATTTTGAACTTGGATATTGAATTGAAACCGATGAAGGTGATTAGTGAGTAAAGTGGAGAGAAAATATTGTGTGGAAAGTGTGTTGCCACGGATTTTATATCAATTTTCAATTATACCCTTTTGTCTATATGTATCTACATCTGTTCATAAAACTTTTGAGCAACGGTTGAATGGATCACAAATCTCTCCTTGAATATTTTGAAAATAATCGAAGCCCAATTAACAAAAAGAAACCAAAACATGCAGCTTATCTATCTCAGAAGCCCAATAATGATAAACTGGTCCTGTGGTCCAGGAAGTGAGTGCTTTATAAGAAAACAAACAATGTACTTAACTACTACTTCCACAAAATAAAATTACAAAGAAAACATTAATTTCTTCGTATTCAAATTCTCTATGTGCCTTGTAAGACTTTTGTTCTGTAAAGCCTTTATAACTTCTAGTCTACTAATGAAAAAGAATATAACTTCTTGACCCCAAAAAAAATCCTTATATTAATAAAAAAAATAATCATATAATGTTAATTAAAAAAATCATGTAATGTGTTATAAAACAATATTCACATTCAATATTTCTATTAACAAAACTTTCAAAATATTTGTTTATTGTTGTAGAAGACATTGGCATTCTCCATTTTCATTGCCTTCTCTGCCCCTGATCACATGGTTTACCGAATCCATTGACATTTAAGCTTCTTTTTCCTTCTAATCCTCTTTGAATGGGAAAAGTCCCTGCCTTTATTCTTTGGTTAACAATTTCAACTACAGCCTTGTGAATTCCATTCTTCTCTGTTTATTCCCAATAACATAATAACTTTGTCATCTTTTGCATATTAAATTTATCCAAAAATCTGTCCAAGTGCACTAGTTTCTAGTTTAGTTAGCACAAATTACTTGGCTATAAAGTTAGAAGAAAAGGGTTTGACTATGGTTGTACATTGCCTTCTTCATTTTCTTTAGTTATACTATTGTTGCCTTGCCATTGTTGTTGGTCACGGGATTACTATTGGTGGTGGAGAAAATCTTGCTTAATCGATGACGATGATGATAGTCATTGATGGTAACAATGACGTTGACACTTACACCATACAAAGACAAAGATTAAGCAAGAAGACATATATAAGTTTTGTAATGAAGGAAAACAAATGAAAAGGCCGTCTCAACCGCCACCTTTAATAATTAATATTAATATTTCAATTTGTAAAAGGGTAAAACGTAAATCAGAATGAGAAAGATGGAGATGGAGATTAAGATGAATAAGGCTTCAGTTTTCATTTCCTTGTCAAATAAAATACACTCCCCACTCCCTACACACCTATTCCTACTCCTACCCAAAGGTAAGTAAGCACACCTACTTTTGCTTTCTCTTCGTTCTCTTTTCCTTCAAGTACATGTCTCTCTGCATCTCTTCTTGTCTTGTTGTGTCTCAGAAAATTAATCCAGGTTGTTGGAAGATGTGCTGTTGAGTGTTGTTCTAATCTAACTTCACTTGCTGCATACGTACCCCTCCTATACAGGATTCCCATGCTATCTCCAAGTATGCTTTTTATAAGGCAAGACTCTCTTACAGCATGCAAACTATTCCAAGCTTATTTGCCTTAAGGTTCTTGTCTGTTTGAATATATCTCTGAGGTTGTCATGGAATTAGTCATCTCCATTGTAACCTGCCGTTTTAACCCTTAAAAGGAGAATCATACAAAGTAGAGACTAGAGAGCCATCATGCCATTTGGGTTGGTCTCAGCTTGGAACAAGCGTCGAAGAAGCAAGTCCCAAGATCACACAGACCCTTGTAATTTTCTTCTTCTTCTGATGTAAGATGGTACTCTGTATTTTCATGGCGGATCAATCTATGAAATTTGGATGGTTATTTCAGGGATATATAAGCCTGTGGAGTTCTGGCAGCTTGAAGATCAAGCACCTCAACCCACAAAGAGGAGGCATGGATCATCTGTCTTCACACTAAAGGAGATGGAAGAGGCAACGTGTTCATTCAGTGATGACAACCTGCTTGGAAAAGGAGGATTTGGCAAAGTCTATAGAGGCACTTTGCGTTCAGGGGAGGTAATATCTTGTAGCACAAAGGAATTCATACTTGTTAAAATTTTTGTAACATCAAGCTGTAGCCTCCATAAACTAATCATGCTTCTTACAACTATCATTTTTCAGTGATATCACAATTCATTCTGCTTTTACAAATATCAATGGACTTTACCTACTCTCAAACCATTTTAAAAATGTATTCCCTTACATCAATGATATCATCCATTTCTAATAAAATAGCAGACAACTTCAGATAATAACAAGTAAAAAATAAGCATACATACATACATACATACATAAATATAACATACTACTATTATGTCACCCTCTGAAGGTTGTAGCAATCAAGAAAATGGAGCTGCCAGCATTCAAAGAAGCAGAGGGAGAGCGTGAGTTCCGGGTGGAAGTGGACATACTGAGCAGACTTGACCACCCAAATCTAGTTTCCTTAATAGGCTACTGTGCTGATGGGAAGCACAGATTCCTTGTTTACGAGTATTTGCATAATGGGAACCTGCAAGATCATTTGAATGGTTTGTAATCCTAATCTACCCACAAATCCATACTGATGTCTCAAACTTCCTTGCATCATCAAGCTTCTATTAATTTATGACATATTTCAGGCATTGGAGACACAAAAATGGATTGGCCTCTAAGACTCAAGGTGGCACTGGGAGCTGCAAAAGGGCTTGCTTATCTCCATTCAAGTTCTGCTGTTGGCATTCCTATTGTTCATAGAGATTTTAAATCCACAAATGTTCTCTTAAATGCTAAATTTGAAGCAAAGGTATATAAATAAACTCCCAACAACAGTAAGTTCCAAATTTTCATTCTTGCTATAAGATTTAGAGCTAAAATTAATAACCTTTGTTGTAGATATCTGATTTTGGGCTTGCCAAATTAATGCCAGAAGGGCAGGAGACACATGTGACAGCCAGAGTACTTGGTACCTTTGGCTATTTTGATCCTGAGTATACATCGGTATGCATCTTTGCTATATATAGATTAAATTTATTTCTTTACTTGTGATTGCACTATTCGATGAAGTTTCTAAAAGAATTTTCATATGTAGCTCACTCTTGAAGATAAACAGAGATTCCACTATACATCATGTGTTGATGACTTGAGAACCAAGTTGCATTCTTCCTTATTCTTTTCAGGTCATTTGTTCCCCTTAACAGCCACCAAATGACCAAGCAGCCATTAGAGTTTAGACCTTTCAAATACACAAATAAAGAAGATGCAATGTTATTTACTAGGATATGACCAGAAATTAACAGAATTCTAATCTCTCTCTCTCACTCACTCTTATGATACAGAACACGCAGTTAAAAAATGACAAAACTCAAACCCTATGAGCTGAGCAAGAGCAAGCTCTAGCTGTAATGTTTAACGTTGTGTCTCTGATATTGTGTGTGTGTATTGTCATTTTGTTTGACAACAGACCGGGAAACTCACTCTACAAAGTGATGTCTACGCCTTTGGTGTGGTTCTTCTTGAGCTTTTGACAGGACGTCGAGCTGTAGATCTAAACCAGGGTCCAAATGATCAAAACCTTGTATTACAGGTACCAATTACCAAATATATATATATACAAGTTCATGGCATTATGATCTTTAAGAATTACAGTTAAAACTAAGTCTACACAATATACATGTACATAATCTCATTGCAAAACCCTAAAGACAGACTCATAAATTAACATGAAAGACGAATATATATATATATAGGTGAGGCACATACTGAATGATCGGAAGAAGCTGCGTAAGGTGATAGATCCAGAGCTGCCTCGAAATTCTTACACAATGGAGTCTATAGGCATGTTTGCCAATTTGGCATCACGATGTGTCCGTACGGAAAGTAGTGAGAGACCTTCAATGGCAGAATGTGTAAAAGAACTCCAACTCATTGTTTATACAAATTCAAGAGGCTTGGGAATGGTTATGCATAGTTTCAGAATGATCTAGATAATTTTGAGCGTTGAGCGTTGAGCAGCTAGCAACCTTAGAGACCAAAAAATACAACACATTGTTCAAATCACGAATGATGGACGTGGTAAAACAGAGCCACACACCACTTTGTTCGAATGCATGTACAGATTGTTACACGAAATGAAACATGCATGCATGCACTCATTATATATATATTGAACAATTCAGATTAACCATGATTTCTATGTTCCGTTCCATGCATCCATATATGTTACTTTCAAACAATTTAATTCCCAGCTTTGCATTGACAGCATCCATATGGGCTAATTGCAACCCATGACAATATTCATGTACCTTGTCTCTGCCAGAGGCCATTGATTTGAGAGTAATCATTAAATTATTAACATTGTTGAATTTTATTTTTTAAAATTCATGTGTATATTTTTAGTTGGTAAAATGACAGTGTCTTTGAGTACAAAATATTAATGCACGATCCAAGGGTTTAATATTTTAAAGATTTAGTGTATATATTAGCTTTTAAAATATATAACTAAATGAATATGACAATTTTATAACCTAATTCACCAAAAAAAATTTGGTTGATCCAAATCTGTGCAAGTTAAAGGTGGCATTAGTAATATCGGGTTCCGACCCACCATTTTTTTTTAAACTAGATAAAAACGGCATCAATACTAACTTTTTTTCACATGAGCAAGGGTAATATACTTTTATGTGTTTCAAGGATTTTAGATGTGTGATTTTTTTTTTTCAGATTTGATTGAAAAATTCAAATTTGAATCCTTCAGTCACCAACAACTCCAATCAGCATTATTAACTTTAGTTTTGAGTATGGCAGATCAGCAAGAATTATTGTAGTTTTAACTTTTAAATAATAATTGAATCCAAGCAAATGATAAACATAAGGGATATGGGCATGTTATTGGTAGTCCCTCCCCATAGAAGCCAATAATACAACTCACAGAGTTTATTCACCCAAGAGGGGAAAATTTTTTACCAATTTGACTTTATTGATATATAGACCTTTTTTTTCAGTGGTTTACTTAATTATGCCATTAGAAAGATTACGTGAATATGGATTTTTTAAAAAAACCATAGAGTTTTAATTTGACGAATTCAGTTAACTGACAATTATTCTAAGCTTTTTGTACATACTCGCTAATGTATTAAACTAAATATAATTCCAAAAGGACCTGTCTCTTTTTTTAATAATAAGAAAAAGAAAAGAAAAGCAGATTCGAGAATAAAGAACCAAACTTTGCATATTAGAAGTTAAGGAATGAAGAAACTCTTTATTGAATTAAAATATCCCACTAGACAAAATGGATGGCTAACAAAAAAGGACTCGCCAATGTGTTTTGAATTTACTTCAAAGCTTGTAGTCTTGTACAGACAGTTCTAATTAATCTCTAAATGACAAATATACATTCATTCACAAAAATTCATATATAATCTTTGGTACCCTTCACTTGTCTGTGTCTCCAATTTTCCTCATTAAAATCTGCTCTTGAGTCTTGCCAACTATTTGACTTTCCTTTGTGTGACAGGAGAGCCCAAGCAGCATAAACAATAACCAATAATGCCCAGAAAAATAAATAAATGATTCTCTCAGAAGCAATGTCCCTCACCATATTTAACTTGTCTAAAGTACTTCATCAGGTAAAGTTAAAAAGAAACAGAGATAAAGTAGACGGACTCATTCAAGTGAGTCTTATCTAAACTCTACTTCTCTATCTCTAATATCTCTCCAACTTTACATGATAAATTTTAAAGAGTTGCTAATAAATCCATCACCATCACCTACCTCATTCTTCACTCCTTGGCTGATCATTCCACTTCTTCATTATCTCAAGAAAAATCTCATTCCATGTGTCTATAGGCCCTGGCAGGCACCAATGAACACAATCATTCTGGACATGCTCTTTAACCCCATTATCAAATGGAAAAGGGTGCATGTAAGGACCTGGGTGGCCATCTGGCCTCATCAAAGCTAACTTGGTTACATCCAGTGCCTCAAATCTTAAAAACCCTCCAAACTTGTTAGCATTAGTAGCCTTAGCAGCTTCCACTTCTTCAACTTCAATATTCCTCATCTCACCATCCATTCCTTCAAGTTGTTTTTCTCCCTCTCTAAAAGGCTTAGTCTTAGGACAAGCCCCAGCCTTATCCCACTCACCTTCAAAATGAGCAGGAGAAAATGTAGTCACAAGCACATCCATTCCATTCCCATTATTGCCATTAATTCCTCTCCTTTCCATTATGCTATTAAGGGTAGTCCTTAAAGCCTTCCTCAACACATCATAGAATCCAATCTCTGTGTGATTAAGACCAGGACAATAATGGCAACCTAATACAGAACCACCCTCATAGTAAACTGCAGGATGCAGAAACCAATGCCCAATTGACAGCACAATCAAGTCCATTTCATCCATATCCCCAGCCCATCTCTCATCAACAAGATCCAAGTACAGTTTATTATGATTTGGCCCTGTGCTTGATTTTTCAATACCTTTCACCAAAAATGGAGACCAATAAACAGAGATACTAGCATTATGAGAAGGAAAATGCCATCTGCGAAATTTGTTGTCGTCGCCATTTCGATAGACAAGAGTAGGGGTTGAAGCAGCGGCTAACATGCAAAGAAGTGACTCTAATTGGTTCCTAGCCATCGAATCACCCACAAAGGCTAAGTGCTTGTTGCTAAGGAGTTGAAGAAAAGATTGGGGTTCGAACCTTGGGAGATTGCATTGACTGGGTTTCCATCTCCAATAGAGATAGCCCGAGTCAGGTCTGCCATGGGAGATGCAGTTCTGGCCTTCCTTGATGGTGCCACAGGTCGTGCCGTTGTACAAAGGGCCTGTCATGTCACGGACCCATTTGCCATTGAAGTAGTCACATGGGGTATCGTCAGCTCTTTCCTCTTCTGCAATTAAGAAACAAACAACATGTAAAGTCTAGTAAAAACATTAAACCCAAAAAATTGAAACTAAACCCACTAACAATCTGATGCACCTGCAGAAGAAGAAGAAGAAGTAGAAGAAGGAGAGAAGGATGAGTGGGAGGTGATGGGATATGATTGAGGAAGCTGTGAATCTGGAGAAGGATGAAGGGAAAGAGGGTAGAAGTATAATCGAAAGAGAGCAATGGGAAGAAGAGTATAAAGAATCCAGGGTATGAGTTTCTTAGGGAAGGGGAAGGATTGGTCTTTGAATGGGTTTGTTGCTCCCATTTTCATAGCTTTCTTGATTATTGTATTGTTTTCCTTCTTTTTCTTCTTTCTTCTGTGTTCTTTGTGTCTGTTTTCTGGTGGATTCAGGCTCTCAGCTGAGAAGACTGAAAAATAGTGAATCTTTTTGGTTTGGCGTTCGTTAGGAGAAAGAGAAAGAAATGGAGAGAGAGGTTTGAGTGTGACACATAAGAGAGGATCCCCATAATCTCTGTAATTTGTTAACTAATTTTCTGAAATTTTCTTTACAGGAATTTTATATTACAAGAGATTGTTATTGATATTACTCTGCTGTCATCATTCTTGGTTACTGTTAATAAGATTGTAAGACAAAAATACCTTTATGTTAAATTTTTGGTTAATGTGTTACAAGCATTAATGTGTTATTATTTTTGAAGAAACCCAAAAAAAATTAAAAAAAAAAGTCGCACTCTTTGTAAACAATCCATAATTGATACTTGTTTGAATTAGAAAAGGACACGTGATGAATGTTATTATATGTAATTCATTGTGGAGACTGTAGTTGATTGATTGAGTCCACTTGCCATTTGGAGCACTGAGCTGGAATGCATGTGGCTTTGGCATATTCAAATTAAAATTCTTGGACATGTTTTTGTTGGATTATGCATGTCTCTGATGCATTGAACCCTTCAAAATAGATTTATTTATTAAAACAATTAAATAATTGTCGTTTTTTATTAGTATTTTACTGTAGATCTGGAAATAAATATTTTACACCCACTTACGAATGGATTATGGAAATTATGAAAGGATGGGCAGTATCTTGCTCCATGTGATGGTGGCTTTGATTTGAGGATGACGTGTGTAAGATAATCACAAAATAGGCCTACGTGCTTTGATATTACAATTATTTTGAAATATAGTAGGTTTTTTTTTCTAATATTTTCTATTCATCTTAAGAAAATTTCTATATCTCATTTTTTCAACATTACTATAAATTAATTTAATGAATTTATAGTATAGCATTGACTACATTTTATATTAACCAATTAATTTAATATGTGACTACTTAGAAGATTCCATGACAGCAGAGAAAGATATATTTAAGAATTTTTAGAAGACACCGAAATAATTGAAAACAAAAAAAATATTTTTAATAAAAATTTATAAATCAATTCTAGACAAACTTATCGTAATTAAATAAAAAAGATATCCAAGGCGACAATGTTTTATATAAAAAATAAAAAAAAAATTTTAAATATACTACTGATATTACAGTTAAAGAAAATATAAAAATATATTAAATTAGAGAATAAGAATTTATATACTTAGTACCAAGAGATAGAATAATATTTATAAGAAACAAATGTTAATCGTAGATATGTGACATTATGTAATAGGTGTCATTAGAGTTTAGAGTTTGTGGCAATTTGTGGCCATAGCAAAATTCTTTTCAATATATCTTTAGGTGAATAGGAGCAATCTTTGATAGTGACTAGATTTAATATTATCAAAATTTGTTATGTATGATATTATATTTTTCTTTGAATTAGGATTAGGACTAGTTGTAATTATGTAATTAACAAAGTGTTTAAATTTTATACAATATATCTCTTCAAGTGTTTAATTTTGTACAACAAATTTTTCTTTAATTTTACTAATGTAAATAAGTGTTTGAATAAAAATATGCACTTGAGAAATTTTTATTTGTAAGGAAAGAAAGAACTAAAATTACTATCTAATAAAAATAACAGAAGAAGAATCAACCAACAGGCTGAACATAATTTCTCTCGGCAGGTGTTTTCAGAATGCAAGAGGCATCATGCTTCTTGAACCAATTTTCACGAGTCCATCAACGCATTGATTAATGCCTCTGAAAATGTGTTTGATTGTGTAACCTTTATTGTGTGGCATAAGTTTTCTTATATCACTAATAATAGAATTCCAGGGGTGTGTAATGATGTTGCCATACAGAATAAGATGCATAACCTTTGAAAAATCTATTTCAAACTTATATATTCATGCATATTTGTAGAGAATCCAATGTCGTAAGAGAAACCAACTAGCCTATTGCGCCTCTCATCTCTGCGTGTAGTCCCCACATCAACTGCTCCACCCACGCACGCGCCGCATGCTATTGCTGAATGGCAAATGAAAGTTTTGAGAACCAACAGGCAACAAACAACGATTCCTTTTACTTTTTACTTCTTTTTTTTTTATATATATTTGTCAATTTTATGATAATTATATATATCACATCTTAACATACAAATCACCGTCAATTAAAGGGTAAACAGACACTTGACTTATATTTTTATTTGAAAATAAATCAATTTCAGTACATAAATAAAAATATAAAACAGAATATTACATTTCAGCTACCTTCATCACAAAATACTATTGAAATGCAACCATTACTAGTTAATTTGTGTTTTTATGTTTTTGGGATATAATTTTATGTCCAAATCCAATTTAGCGTGAACCCAAGTGTACACA
The DNA here is from genome assembly GCA_031216115.1 of Senna siamea. Classification (NCBI taxonomy): domain Eukaryota; kingdom Viridiplantae; phylum Streptophyta; class Magnoliopsida; order Fabales; family Fabaceae; genus Senna; species Senna siamea. The sequence goes on along the minus strand of CM062360.1, from coordinate 29,499,046 downwards.
AGTTGTACATTTCAGCTTTGAGAGCCCAAAATCAAAATGAAGATTTCTTCAATGAAACCCAATGTCATCCCAAAAATTAAAAAACCCAAGCCCGAATCCAATTTTGTTGTACCCGACCTTCAATTGAACTTCCGCAAGTTTGCGTCTTCGGAGTTGTGAGACTGAGACGGAGACCAAAGGGTAGTCGCAGTCGAAGAACTATCACGCAAAGAATGGAGATGGATGGTAGCAACCCGGAGGACTTGGCTGTGGGGTGCTTGCTATCAATCAAGACCACCTTAGGCGATGAATTCCGAGCGCAAGTTATCACATTTGATCGCTTTTCTAACATCCTTGTACTCCAGGAAGATTCCAAACCTGGACCTCGTCGAAATATTCGATTGTTGAAGGCTAATTATATCAAGGATTTCACTTTTTTAGGTCAAGCACAAGACCCACTTGATTCAAACAACTGCTACCTCGACCTTAGTGCTCTCCAAGCCAGGGAGGAAGTCGCCATAAGGTATTTCCTCTGCTCTTTGGATTCACAACTCATCCCAAGTTCGCTGTTTTAAGTTTTGTTTTCTTATCATTGTTGTCACTGCCTTAGTTATGAAAATCATTTTCGTCTCAGACAAGCAGAGGTTGAGGCTGAGAGGATCGGCGTTGGTGTTACAAGCGAGGCGCAGAGTATATTTGATGCTCTGTCTAAAACGTAAGTTCTGCACCCATAGATTTAGTTTGCAATGGAATTAATCACCGTGTTTCTCTAATTTGATATTATTGGATTTAAACAATGTGGACCACTTGGTAACGGAAAGCTGTGTAGAGCTGATGGTAAATGAAAGCTTTCATAACTAAGAAAGTTTTTGAATGTGACTTCGACTTCAAATTGAAAAAAAAAAATGATTTTGTATCGTCCTTTGAGGGAGTGATATAACAAAAGCGCTGCTATCCACTTACTGCATTTTTTTTTTTACTCTATTTACTTTTTTTCTTCCTGTATCCTTAGAATTAAGTAGTTTCTTGGATATGTTTAGATTTCTATTAAGATTTGCATTCCTTCCTCATGTGCTTCTTTTCATGGATTATTTGGGGTGATTGTTTGACATATGCTTTTAGTAGCGAAGGAAGCTTCCTCTGTATGGTTGTTATATCTTGTTTTAAACGTTTTTAATGGTTGAGCTTGCTACTGACTTGCAGATTTGCTTTATGTGAAGCAAGTTACTGACTACTCTAGCGTTTCAAAACACCGTAATGATAGAAAAATTTTAAGTGCACCTTGGAAGTCTTAGGTTCAAATTTTCAATTCGTTGGAAAGGAGGCCTTATTTTTTCAGTGGGGGGACAGGGTGGAATGGGTGGTAAATGGATATGTTTGTAAGGAGAAAGAGGACACCTATGTTACTTTGCACATGCTCATTGTTTTATAGAATTCTGCTGATGCAAAGTGCTAGATAGTAAATATGCTTTTTCTTTTTCAAAGAAAAATCCTTCATGCTGTTTTTGAATCCGAAAATCAATGTGAGAATTCAAGTATTATCTGTAGATCAGTGGTGTTAATTTCTGACTTGTAATTTAACGTAGCTCCTGTAAAACAACTCAAATTTTGAATTTGTTAAATGCTGTCATGGAATATTCTTGATTTGATTTTTGTCTCTTGTCTTGCCATTTTACCAGTTTTTCAGTCAGATGTCTAATGATATTGCATGTTGTTATCCTGCAGTCGTTTTTTAGTTGTGAAAAAAAACAATATGGAACTTTCTGCCTTTTGTTGTATACATGAATGTATCTTTGATTTTTAGTTCCAAATTTTTTGTTGTATGCATTGGGTGTTAATTTCTGTAGTTTCTTTTTTAAAAAAACTCCCTTCTAGGAAGTTATGATTGATGCTATACTTATTAATTTTCCTTTAAACTGATTACTGATGACATTAACATTTGATCAGGCTTCCAGTCCGCTGGGACAAGACTGCCATAGTTGTGATGAATGAGGTGCGTGTTAGCAGTCCATATCTCCCTGAATCTGTAAGTGGAGGTTCTCCAGCTGCAAGAGATCGGGTGAAGAAAGTGGTAAGCTGCTCAAATTATACCCGAGTTTGTTATTAACTTACTATTTGATATATTATCAATGTACTAAAATGCTTCTTAGCCAACAAAAAAACATGTACTAAAATGCTTTAAACATCATGTGTATCATGTTCACCTGGGTTGCTCCTCATTGCTCCTTGTGATTTATAGTTTCATTGGAAACATATTTAGGAGAAGCAAAATGAAAAGTTAAGAAAGGAAACATTCATTACCTGGGATGTTAATTTCACTAGTGTCAGACACCGATATAGCGTATATGTTCAACTAGTCGAACATATAAAATCCATGAAACTTGGATTTTGATATGTTTTTTGTTTTATGAAGGAAGATTGTATGTTCTGCTTTTTTTCTTTCCTTTTAATGATATGACTGTTTGGAGAGCAATGGGATAAATAATTATACGCTAACAGTGTTTCAGTTTCAGAAAGTAAATATTTTTTTAAAAAGTTGGAGAAATTTTGATGAGATACATATATTTGTTGTGTTGTTGATTTTGCGTTCCTCTGTGCAGCTTGAGTTTGAAAGGAAAAGATTGCAACTTCGTAGTAGCAGTGGTCAGTAAGATTCCACGTTTGCATGCTGTTGCAGTTTGAAAAACAATACCAATTCCAAGTTGCAAGGGGTAAGGATGATGGTTTTAGCAAAGGCTTATCCAAGAGGATTTTGCAGTGCATGCTTCTTCTGACTACAGATATGTTTCGATCAAGTCAAGTCTCCTTGAGCACTCAAATTGTATCTTGCTTATGGATTTCAATTGAGGTAGTTCCTCTAGTTTCCACCTAAGAGTGAATGCTAAACTGGAATTTAACCATCTATTATAACCCAAATAAATAGGTAGTGGGTTTATTTGCAGGTTTATCATTGTGACTCAACAATAATTCACATTACCTCGAAATGAGTTGAGATCTTTCGTGGATAATACATCAAACACTCTGGAATTGGATATTATCAGCCTCAGCCTACCATACTCCTGTGCCACTTGTCAAATTTGTGATATATGCTAACTTTTTTATTTAATGAAGTATACTCTCAATAAATTTATATCTTGATTTATGATTTATTTAGCCCAGTTATTTATCATAAATCAGATTTAATGATTAAAAAGGATTCCGCACCTTTCTGGCTGTTATCAATCAAAACAAGAGAAGGAAACGCAGCATAATCTGCTTCACATATTTCTCAAAACGTTACAATGTATCAGATTCGTTAATTTTTTACTCTTAAAATTAATTCCAAAGAGAAAACAATGTGAGGGAAATGACAAAAGTTTGCCTCCCATTTTGACACATAATTGAAACTCAATAGAATTGTTTCTGTCAAATCAACATAATTATAGGATTAGGACCTTATAAATGTCCCCAATAAATACGACACCTCAAAATCATTATGCTGTACATTTCTCTTCTCTCCAAACAATTTTCATTATATTCTACTAATAATTCTTAACCAAAAATTGCTTGATTGAGGGGTAGGGCTCTCTCTTTGTAAGAAAGATGATAAATTTAAATATTAAGAAAGATATTTGTTACAAATTTTTTTTTGAAAAAAATATTTTTTATGTTCTAAAGTTTTATACTGATTTATAATATTATATTTAAACTTTTCTTTCTGTCATTTTTTTTCTAAATCTATAAATTTTATTAATTTTGTTCTGAAAAAAGTGATTACACTAAAATTTACTTACGAAACAAGATAAATTCTTAAGAAATTTGATTTACGTACACTAAACAATATCTAAATTTAAATCTATTCATAACATCTTTTACATATTCAGTTTTTTTAAAATTTATTGTAAATACACCAAACCTTTCCAAAATTTTAAAGACAGAAAACGTCACTTCATGATATTTCTCTCTTATTGGTGCCTTTAATCAGAATTTAAGTAGATTATCTTCTGTATAATCATGCTCTCTCTACTTTCAATAAGATTTGATTAGGGAACTTTTAATTACTCAAAGTTCAACCTATCAACTTTGAATAAAACATGTTCAATTCCTATTAACAAAAAAATCATCACTTAGACCAAATTCACTTTGATTTGAACCACTTATTCTTTCATGATTACAAGCTTTCATGCTAAATTTTCTCGAGCTAATAAAATTTAAATTAATTAAGATAATCATACATCAATGCGCACAGAGATATCAATATTCTATAGCAACTCTGCCTCAAGCTTTGAGAATTTAACCCTGCAAGTTAGGTAGCCTTTGTAGGACAAATCTCCATAGTTTTTGATAAATTTGATTCTCTTTTATAGGTTACAACTTCTTTTCCATTATAGAAGCAAATGTAATGGAGATGCAAAGCCACAGAATCAATCCTCTTGATATAATATATATAGGTCCTAGGCAAAGCCCCCCCTTCACTCCCCACTTTTTCTGGTATGAAAAAATTAAGTAAATTAACAAGAAAAAAAAAACGTTGAAATTTATATTATATCTTACATAAAAATTAGACAAAACTCCTTAATTTTAGAGTTCTACAATTTACTATTCTCAACTTTAAAAATTAATGAAAGACCTCTTAGATTTTGCAACATACTTCTATTGTTAACATTTCTGTCTAAAATCTTACCAGAAATTGTTCACGTTAGAAAAAAATGAAGGTATGTTGCACAAAAATAAAAATTTAGAGGGCTTTGGTCAAATTTTAAATTTGAAAGGAGTAAATTGCACAACACTAATGAGTAATAAGGCTTGTTGAAATCCACGTAGTGGTACAAAACTAAATTTAACGGGTCTTTGACCAACTTTTAAGGTTAAGAAAAAAAAAAAGTTGTACAATTCCTTATGTTAAACTGGTTTCTCTGCATTTTTTTTCTAAAAAATTGTTAGGTTTCCAAGGTAGGTCTTTTAAATTTTTTAAAAATTAATCTCACAATTTGACCTATGCCTAGCCCTAGTCACAAAGTTAAATTCACTATTTAACACATGATCAGCTCCACTCACGGGTAATGGGATTTTCCCTGGTCATAATTATTGAGCTAAAGAATTTAACGTCTTACATATATGAAATCTATGTAAAGAGTGTTCAGAGTACCTAGCAAAAGAGGACACCATCTATACTCAGTACTTTAGTTCTTAGAAAATTGCAGCAAATGAAAAGAAGGAATAAAGGAGATAGAGAGAGAGATAAATTTTCAGATAGACCCACTTTACATAACATCAGTAGAAAAAAAAAATTAATGATAAAAATACACCTAAGTTTTTGTTAAAGGTGAATCCCATCAAAAAGTATTCTTGACATGTTTGTAGGCTTCTTCATTATTGATGTAATTTACTTATTTTTTGGAGCTATAGAAAAATAAATATGTGGAGAATCCATCCCAATACAATATTTATTTTGGGTTCCAAAACTGTGCAACTGCAATCCTGCATTTATTCTGTCAAAGAGAGTGCTGAACTTGTGTAAGACATTGGACTGCCAAAATTGCAGTACTGTTCTTAAAGAACAGTAGCATCCACTAACCATTTTCATTAGTATCTCAGTCCTCAGATATTTAGATTATTCAGTAGCATTCATCTTTAATAAAAATTCCTGAAAAAGTACTTTTTTGGATGGATTGTTGTGTTTTGTAATATAGGAAGAAAGAATGTGGAGAAAGCAACTATGTCTCTGAGATGAAGTCCATCAAAAAAGAAAATGAAGAAAATAAATATCCCACCAAGAAGACTCTTTCAGAGTCCACTGTTTTGATAGGAAGGTTTTAATTAAATTATTGTTTAAACTTTAAAAACCAAAAGAGCAAGGCATACAAAACCCTAAATTTGGTGCCCACACAGAAAAAATTCAAAATATGAACATTATTGATTTGAAATCCCATCAACTTCTATATTTAAAACATGACCTAACATTAGATTATTCAGACTCTGGGGGCCCGAGTTAATAAAAATTATTGGCTTCCCTTGCATGTTGATGACAACATATAGAGTTCGAAATAGTTCATTTCTCGTTTAAAATTCAAGTTGAAGTCTCCCAACACTCACATGGCTCACAGAAACAGACAATATGCTGAGATTTTTACACATGTGAATCAAAGAAGATTTCAAAATTCAAACTCTGGGGTTATCATAGTTTAACTTAAATAAGATTTACTAGAGTCAATGATCTCTAGCAAGATTACCTCTTTTGTCTAGTCTTAACCAGGTCATTGTTCATCATCCCAAGATATAGTTATTTTTTGAGGAATCAAACAAAATGATTTATTTTCTGGCAATATTTTTTGATAGATGAAATGGGGATAGAAATTGACAATCTGACTTGAGCAGATTGAACTTGTTATCATCTTTCTACATTTGGCTAAAAGCAGAGGATTTGTAAAAAATAAATAAATAAATAAAGCTTAAAGACGACGGACATCATTCTTGAGCATAACCATAGGACTTCTAATGTGTTTAACCAAATGAAGCAAGATTAATGGTAATATATCAGAAGAAGAAATATATTTACATTACTAAAAATTTTGATTTCTTCTATGAAAATTCTAGTTTCGCCAAGTATGATGACAAAATGAGAAGCGTTCTTCTGTTACACAGGTTCATTCATCAGTAATTGTTCTACATAATTCAAGAAGTTTTACTATATAAAACATTTTTTTTTCATTGACTCTTTCATTCTAAGTAGAGCAAAAAACTGACATGATAGGTTAAGCCTATCTTAAAAAAAAATCACCGAAAAATCATTATAGAGAATTTCAACATTTTCCCATTTGTCATAATGCAACGTTTATTAATTTGAGAGTTATTTGTCTCATTTTCTTTTCAGTAGATCTTACAACTAAATTGAATTTTTCTCCAAATTGCAAATTTGGTACACTTATTATTTTCTAATGAAGTTTTATAAAGAGAGTTTGTTACATTACAACTATGCCATTAACTTCAAATTTTAGGTCTTAAAGTTGAGTTTGCTCCAAAATGCTGATATAATAGACACTATTGCAGCCGTCTCCAAGATTTTTTTTTTTTTTTTAGGTCAAAGAAGAATTTATTTTATTTCAAACTTCAATGCTAGTCCTATTAGTAATAATAATTGTAAACGTTTTTGTAGTGATTTGGTCCAACCCACTTTCAACAGCACTCAAAGGATAAAGCCTATAGGTAAGGGCTAGCAACCAAACAAATTTTAGCTAATTGAAGACATATTTTATACAAGCATCCCAATGACAATCTCAATTATTTGCCTCACTTCAATTGGACTTTGAAGCTTTCCAGGAAAAAAAAAAAAAAAAGAAAGAAAAGGTTGTGCATTGTGTATTATATTCCCTCCACAAGCAGACAACTTTCCTAGTCTGTATTTTGAAACGCCATTAAAAAAGCAGTACTAATCTTTCAAAATATGTACCTAGGAAGGGGCTTTCTCTTCTTTCTATTACTCCTCAAATTTTCTTGGCAACCAAACAAGGTGTTCAGGTCCTGCAATTTCTGTAACAAGAAATAAGATGGTGCTGTGTCATTGTCCTGTGTCAACTCAAAACTTGGTTCCTTAAACTTTGTTAGTAACTAATGTTACGAGGCACTTTTGAGTTCTATCTCACCTTAAAATCTAATCCTTGACTCAGTCAAGATCGCCGGACATATCCTTCCATTTTCTTCAATACCTTTCTCATCTCTCCACGTGGCATCCACACCCACCCCGGGACCCGTGCTGGTACTAATAAGCAGTTGCTTAATAACCTTAAATTTAACAGAATAAATAAGTTGCCACTTAATCTTTACTAGATTCATCATTGTTATTAATAACAACACATCTAACATTTTTATCATGCCCCCTATAAATGTCACTTGTCTTAATTGACTTGCCTAGAGAAAAAAGCCATCTTAGAGCTAGAACTTGTTTTTCACTAGAAAGTGACCCCTCTTTATTCCTTCGCCTTCCCTCTCCCTCTCTCTATCTATCTCTTATCTCCCATATCCATTCTTCATCCTCATCTTCTTCATCTTTTGTCTGCAAACAGAGAGAGACAGAAAGATGGGGAATTGCCAAGCTGTGGATCATGCAGCTCTAGTGATTCGGCACCCATGTGGGAAGATAGAGAGGTTGTATTGGCCTGTGACAGCAAGTGAGGTCATGAGAGTCAATCCTGGTCACTATGTCTCTCTCATAATCCCATTGCAAGTTTCAGAACAACAGAATCAAGACCACAACACAGTGCGGATCACACAGGTTAAGCTGCTTCATCCTAATGAAACTCTTACTCTTGGCCATGCTTATAGGCTCATCACTACTCAAGGTATATGAATAAAACTAACAATATCCAATCTTTCTAATGAATAATGATCCCTTTTTGAAGGATATAGGTTTTGCATTATAGTTTCAAGTTCTTTTAAGTCTTAAACCTTCTGTTTCTCTGGTATCAGAGGTTGTGAAGGTACTGAGAGCAAAGAAGCACGACAAGACAAGGAAGGCACAGGCAGAGTCAGCGGAAGAGAGTTCAGCTAGTGAGGCAGAAGGAGAGAATTCCCAAGCAGGAAAGGCATATCAGGTACTATACTCGCAGTTATAAAATATTAATCTAACAGTGAATTCACTTAAGGCTTTGATCGTTTGAAGTTCTACCACTTCACTGCTCTATAGGAGTTGGTTCTCACATATAGAAAATGGAAATAGATATAATGTGATACTTTGACCCATGATTTAGTTAGAAATAAATTTTCAAGACCAACCTTTTTTTACATTGATGTTGAAAGAATGCAGCCTTATGATCTACAAGTACTGATGCTGTAACTGCATAATGGATTGCAGGCAATGAGGGCAGAAAGACAAAGGCGAAGGGTAAATTCAGGAGGGGCAGTGAAGACCAAATCCTGGAGACCCTCTTTGCAGAGCATCTCTGAGTCTGGGAGCTCATTAGTGAAAGGCTGTGACACTCCAAGTAGTTCACACAACTGCCTTTGACTCCCTCTTTCATACTAGATTCTCCTCCTGCCACCTGAATACTGAATTCTGTTCCACCATAACTCTGAAACAATGTTCAGTAGTAACATAATTTGTACAGAATCAAAGAAGGGGACCAATAAAAGAAAAGAAAAATGAAAAAAGGAGTCATGAATAGAAAAATCTATCAGAAGTGAATTTCTGTAATTGATATACTTTCAGCATCCACCTCTTGCTTTCTTTATCTTTTTTTTTTCTGGTGTTTCGTTCATGGGTGTTATTAGGCTTTATCCAAAACTAAATCATGGTGCATTTAGAGTTTTACAGACTGCTCTCCAAAAAAGAAATAAAACCCATTTAGTTATTGACAGATGATCAAATACCTTACATGCAACGTGAAGATGAGGGGTAAAAGATGAGGATTTATAAAGAGGAATTCATATTAGAGTTATAAACATTGACAAATCCTAATCATGAACATGAATTTGTGGTGACTACAGTGACAGAGTACATCATGTTGCAGGCAGAGGAAGAGATGGATGCAGGTACCTTGTTCTCCTTTACCAATCCAATGATGTCCCAAAAATAAGGACCACCCTACTACTAGTACCCTTGTGCATAATAAAACTCACTAATAAATATCTGTGTTTGTGACAAAAGGGTGTGGTCAATAGCAAAATGGGAATTCATTCAAATATTTCAGTTTTGACTTGCTTCAACTTTAATTTATCCTTCCTGTCAAATTAGCAAATTGTTTGATACAGTCTTAAATTTTGGATAGAAATTAAATGGAAGAGTAACATTGTAAGAATTTTAATAATTAGATGATTAAATTAAAAATTCAAGAAAAAATAAATTATTAATGAGTATAAATTCACATTAACAAAATTTTCCAACAAGAACTTCTACGAATGTGGGCTAATAGTGTTATAAAGATAACTAACATTTGTATAATTGAATCTCTTACTTCATTCAAACCCAGTTATAAAGTCAGATTAAGTGTTGATGCTGGGACTTGTGAGAGTCTTAATTATGATTAAGATAGCAAATTAAAGGGTGAGCACACGTCAAAACTGCAATTAATTCTAAATGCATCTGAAAATGAAACATAAAAGAGAAGCTTGAAGCCACATGGGACCATATTCTGACCTTTCATTATAATTTTATGAAATTCTTTGTAAATGGGCAAATTCTGGAATCGAGTGGAATTTCTCTCATTTGGGCAAAAATTAATGAGAATATTTACAGAATTTATTTTCAATTATTCATAAGGAAATTTAATTTCTCTACCTTGGACTTTTTCCCTCATTGGAAAAAGTTGATGAGCATTGAGCAATATGTAACAATTTTGGTCATCTGAAACCAATTTCACTTGTGATTAAAAAAATACTAATAATAAATTAACTTGTGAAGCCCAGACCCAAAATATTCAGGCTCTGAATTGGTATCAAAGGCCCAAATATGCAGGTCCAATTTGCTTTCATCCTTATAACGAAAAATCCAGTTTTATGGGCCTAATACTCAAAACTTCGGAATCCATACAAAAGCAGTGTGATGTTGAGGATATATTATTAAGAAAAAACAAAAAGAATAAAACTTTAGGCATTAAACTTTGATTATATTTTTAGATGAAAGTTTGGAACATAATCTGTATCTTACTGTACTGTCACTTTGGACCAAAATAAGAGAGAAAGGGAATGTTGCATTTGAGCATGACACAACACAAAGTGATTGATCACCTTACTTTTCCCTTGGACTCATATATTCTATGTAACATGCATTAATTAAAATAAAGCCAAAGAGCCTATATATGATCTTTCAGTATTCAGTTCATTTAAAAGCCCAATGAAGATAAGCACCACCCAACTTCTTTACAAGTTTGTCTAAAGTAATGTGAATGTCTACACTACAGTATGCTATGCTAGCTGCAATTAATTACCAGAATTATAGAAAACACTAGCCATCACAACTTTTCCTTAACTACTATACTTTATGCCCTTTCACATATATAAAGCTTTGTTAATTTTGTTCTATATATCTAAATAATTCTTTTCCTCTTCCACTTTTGAGAATGCAAAGTGGGGATTGGTGCTGGTGCCCTCATTGATTCAAAATATTTATTAATTAACGATTTCTTTTGACTTAATTAATAATTTTAATTATCACAAAAGTGAATTAGAATTACTATGAACTTGTGAAGCATGTGATGATGGAGGATCATATCTATTTTAATTCTAACGCTTTCTGTGATCAGTATCTTTATACATATAATTAACGCATGACAGAATGAAAGTCTTGGTCTTTTTTTTTTCCCCTTTTATATGTGGGGATGGAACTAGTTAGCCAGCAAGGGTTTCTGAGTGGGATATTGATGTGGGAAGCACTATGATGATTTCTCTTGTTTTTTATTTTCCTCTTTTCTTTCTCCACAGTGCCATATTGTTCAATGCCTGCACATATATTTCAAGAAAAAAAATACTGTACATGACCTGATTTGATGCTTTTAACGTTTTATTTACCAGAAAATGAACTGAACAAGAAAAAAGAAAGAAAAAGAAGAGAGTGGAAGAAAGAAAGTGTAGAGAACTTAAAATTGATCTTTTTTTCCCTTTTAAGAAAGATAGATAGAAAATTGGATATATTTGTTTGTACTTTCTTAATTAAGCTTTGTTGTTCATAATGAAATTGGAGTACTAGCTTTCGGCTAAATAGCCTCCTCTCTTTTAACTGTCTAATCCATCTTTTTTCTGTACATATAAGTAAGCATGTACCAAGAGTAATTAAAATCAACTTTCACTGGCTACTATATTGTCTATATATAGTAGTATTTGCTTTCCTGATTCAGACTTGGTTTATAATATATTTTTTTATACACATTAATACATATCCACCCACACACATGAACTTTGAAGCTGAAACAAAGTCATATTTTGCTGCAATCAAATTAATTGTTAATCCGATCTCATTTGCTTTTGCAGTCTAAGAGTAATGTGGAAAATGAGAAGTTGTCCAAGTCCAGTCCAAGCTAGCTACGCTCCGACTCATAATTATGAATTTGAGACATGTCATACTGCATTCATTTCATATATAATAAAGTTTTTTCTGATGGATCATGGGCATGCTTTTCTATTGACCAGGACAAGAGCATATAATTTAGTTTATATATCTAGAATTCATGGTATACTCGTATTATATGCATGTGTGTGTATCCTTGATATTTATTAGCATGACATTGATTGATGAAATTGGAGAATTAAGAGGTGGCAATATATAGAGTGATAATGATTAAGAGGACAACTCTTTTGTCCGCACTCTGTCACTGTGGAGAAAGAGAGAGAGAGAGAGAGAGGTCAATTTCCATGAGATGGGAGGGCATGCAATGCACTAGTATATGCACTATCAGAAGAAAAAGCATTAAAAATAATAATAAAGAAAAAAATAAAATCTATCATAAAAATTAACTAATCAACCTACTCTTAAAGTCGAACCTTAATTCATTTATAATAAATTTATAATTTATTTATTTTTTTACACTTTACTAATTGGTTAAAATTTATACTTTAAAAGATTAATATTCATCCACAACAACCCACGCTCCTCCTCAATACTAGCTAATCAAACTACTCCTCTTTTGCCTTCTTTTAATACACAGCATCCAAAGTCACCACCAATTACATCTCTCATCTCACTTGGAATAAGAACTTCAACTTTTTCACCTTTACATATATTTACACTTTATAGGACCAAATCATTCTCAGTGTAAAACGTCACATCTGGGCTGCGTCTTTAAAATCACTAATTAAACAAATATATATATATATATATATATATATATATATAGTTATATGTGAAAAAGAGAAGGTCTAGTTTTGGATTGAACCTCTATACATTATATACACAACCACATTTTGGTACAATACATATTAATTCTGTTAAGAGAGGGGAAGGGGGGGGGGGTTAACTAGGAGGAATTATAATTAATACGTGCATTGCATGCGAGCCTTATAATTATTAGGAGTACCAGAATTGGTTTAATTGATGGAATCAAAATGATCATAATTATATATGGGACTGGGACTTTGTTACGTATACATATGTGTTTATTATTGATTATATATATATATGTTAAATAATTAGCTTTGCCATCATTTGTAGTTTTGGGAATTTTCCTTTTTGATTGCTTTAATTTCTTTTTCTTTTCTTTATATATATGATCGTCTGTCTTTTTATTCTTTTCCAGCAGAAATTTTGAGCAAGTATGGGGACAATGAGTGGTTCAAGGACTTGAGAATAGTGCTGTGTCTTGTGTTCAGCATCAAATCTCAGAATCCATTATATGTTTAGAATTTAGCATCATTCTAGCTTTTGAATCCTTTATCTCTCATGAAGGGCCCTATTATGCACCTTTTTGCTGCATTAACCCCACCATAGCATAGGCCTCCATTTTTACACCCAAAAATCACAACTTTAAAAAGCTCAGTTTTTAGGCTCCCCTCTCTCTCACTAGATCTATCATTGTCATCTAAATGTAATTCCCTTACAAAAAGAGATATGGTGAATTAACTGAGCAAAACTTAAAGTTTGCTGAGTATTTCAAGAAATTTCTTCATATTTTATGTTTAATTAATAAAAAAGGTTCATAATAATTAACAAATACCTAAAAAATTTGACCTAGCTAAGTTTGATCCGAATTGAATACCTATATATATATATATAGTCTACTTATCCTCAAGCCCTACCATAATTCAGTGGAGAGCGAGAGAAAAAGAAGTTTTGGCTTTTGGGTTTCATTCTTAGGATTCCTCATAGATTCCTTTTCCTCTCTCTTCACTTTAAAGATAATTTTATTTACAAAATACAAATAATGGAAATGTTGTGGGGCGGATTTATTTATTTATTTATATATATTCATCTTTAATGGAAAGATAAGGAAAGAGATGATAGGGTCCCTTCGTGTGATTTTTTTCACATTTAAGACAAAAATGAAAGCAGCTAAGTGCCCGGTTGGGTCCCCCATGACATTTAGCTGCACATGTCAATCTTTCATTGGTGTGGAGGACATGCTAATTACAGTTTAACTTGCAGATCTGGTGACTATAATTACTACATATGGTCATTTTTTGGCATAATTATAATAGGTAATATATAAGCTCCACAAAGTCATCATCAAGAAACCCAAACTCTCAAGTATTCTATTATTTGGCCTTCATCATGATGGAGGATAATGGTGGGAATCAATTGCTCACAAAAATCCAAATTCTTAGAAATTTTTAAATACTTTTAATTTATGAAAAAAAGAAAGACTAAACTTTTATATATATATATATATATATGTCTATGCTTAATGATCGCTGCATCATCAAGATACTGTTAAGGTAATAAGTAGCTTTTTTTAAATGATTTTGACAATTCAAAACATTTATATAACAAAACAAAATATAGGAAATCATTAATTTGAGCATTTTTTAAATTTAAAATCTTAAATGAAGTTCAAGGAGTAAAATATTAATTTAACCTATCATATATTTATATAAACCTTTCGAAGCACAAGATACTTTCTTCTTACAACGTTAATATATACATACATTCATAAAAAATATTGTGCTAAGGTTGTTGGCTATGCATATGTACTTAACAAATGGGTTGAATAAAGCAAATACACTCTTCTCTACTACATCTACACGTGCATTACTTTTAATTTACTAAAGGGTTTGAGAAGAAGCCGAGGTTCTCTCAGGGATATAATCACTTTTTAAATGGAATCATTTCCTTCCTGTCCCAGCTCGTGTCTTGTTATCTGTCCCATTAATCCTATAATTAAGAAAAAAATACAATCATTTGATTAATGTCCAAGATTTCTGTCGCCTGCTTACCTCAAGAAGTGGTTAACAAGATTAATTATTGTGGGGCTGATCGCCAAGTACAAGACCCTTAAATTTGTCTTCATCTTTATAACCTGTTCAGTGGGGAAGATGAACCAGATAATTAGCACTTAATCCAAATTTCCATGGCTCCCACCCAGTTTGGTCTAATGGGGAAACGCCGTGTTGCATTTCTTAATTGGGTGAGCCACTGCTGCTACCTTTGATTAACTAGCACATATATATTAATAAATTGTTGCACTCTGGTCTAGTGGATTATTATTGGGGGTTAATTTGTCAACATAACAAATTAACAACATTGATTGAATGGAAACATCTTCAATCCCTTATTTACTAAATAAACTTATACTCGACTTAAAAAAAGTAAATTAAATTAATTATAAATAAATACATAAATATGTCAACTCAAAAAGTTGATTTCACTCGTGACCAATTAATTAAGATGCTTATCTATGTTTTTTTATAATTGAATTTTTTACCTTATCTTTAATTTGTAGAGGGAATAGAATTTGCTCTTTTTAAAGCAGCAATTGCATTTATGAAAGGGACGATGACGATGACTCTTCTCAGTGTGAATATCGATCCAGATAATTTTTTTTTATTATTGTTTTGTTGAACAAGTACTTGTTGATTGTGCGCGCCATAAAGGGTAAAATATAATTTCAAGTGGAGTTGAAAAACCTGGTGTATGCAATAAACGAATCAGGTGAGGTGGTCCAAAGCATTTCGTCCTTGATCCATGGCATAAATTAATCAATGATGCAGAGCTAACAAGCATCCAAAAGCACTGGGAGAAGAAATAGTAAAGCTAAAATTGTCACTACGTTGTTATTTTTTTCTGCACTGTGGTCCATCTATATACAAGTATACAGGATGTGATGAGAAAAAAGGATGTTAATGTATCCAAAGGTGTCATCATGCAAAGGAAGGAGCGGGGGGAGAGGTGATATGACTGATAAGATATTGCATGACAAATGCCTAACATGCATGGATCTACTTTTTCTTCAAACACACCGTGCAGAGATATGGTGATCGATTATGTGTATGTGCAGGTGTGTTACTGCATGCAAAAGAAAAAAAAAAAACCTCATGTCGGGGATCTGGGGCTAAATGGCAAGCTCTTTGGGAGTCTTTTCTACTTGCCGAAAGGAAATTCTATGTTAAAAGTCACCCTTTTAAGATCTCTTGCTTTCTTTTGCTTTTCTGTACTGTATGGCAACTTTGATATATGCATTAGCTTTGCAAATTGCAACCCATCTTCCGGCTCTTTCATAATATGATTCATTTACAGGTTAAAAAGAAAAAGTGAAAAAAAAAAGCGTGAAGTGGTGGTGAGTGGCAAGAGATTTAAATAGTACGTACAAAAAGTGATTGATTCAAATTAAGTTTTGTACTATATACGGGTATATATATAGGGAGTATAAAAATGAAAAGCTTAGGTATATAGCAACATTGAATGATCCTGAAATAGAGATCTATGTCTGAGGGGAGACATGAGCTAGGGTAGGGGAAGGACTAGTGTCTGATATTTTCAATTTGAGTGTAAAGCGATGATACCATAAAAGAACAGGCTGGAGATGGTCACGAGTAGACAATATGGCTAACTGAGGAGTCATAGTCAATGAATAAATGGTCTTTTATTGCCAGCAGGACCAATCATTCAATTTGATTCAGAGTTATGCCTCACTAAATTACAGAGTGGGTCTCAGTCTCATGGTTTATTTTCGTTCGGTGATCAAAAACAAACTGCATAGCTACAAAGTGAATCACGTGTCATGCGTGAGCACAGTGAAAAAGGGGGAGAGAGAGAGAGAGAAAGAGGAGGTGAGTGAATTTAATTATATGAAAGAAAATATATATATGAATTAATTATATGGGGAGTATATTATTAATGAATCCAATACACAGCACGCATGAAAGGCCCCAAAGACCTTTTCAATTTTGTTTAGCCAATTAGGCCATGGAAAGAGAGTTCTCCTCTCTTTGGAAAAAACAAATAAAAAATCCCAAAAATTAAACCTGTATGTAGACACGTGTTTCCAT
Source organism: Senna siamea (assembly GCA_031216115.1). Taxonomy (NCBI): domain Eukaryota; kingdom Viridiplantae; phylum Streptophyta; class Magnoliopsida; order Fabales; family Fabaceae; genus Senna; species Senna siamea. The sequence continues at coordinate 29,482,180 of CM062360.1, read as the reverse complement.
AACACGCTTGGACCCCAGCTGGCAATGGAGTCCTGTAGGTATAGTTAGGCCGAAGCTCGAGGCCCCAAAAAAAAAAAAGTAGTTTCCCGCCAAGAAAACAAAAAAAGATCACACATACGCAAGAGCATGCCACGCTCCTAGAGCGTCTGCCACAGTGCTGACATCAGAAAGTCCACAGTATGAATGAAGTGAAGCCAATCCTTTCTTTTCATTTTTGTCGTTGTCTTTCGGGTAATATATAATATTCTCATCAAAGAAACTCGTATATATATATTTTAGGCCGTGAACAGCTCAAACTTCAAGGTTCAACCTTCAACCCCTTAAGTTTTTCCAACCCAATTGATTTCTGCTCTCTGCTTTTCTTCACAAGCTCTAGAGCAGTGTCCCACCATCCCTTTCCCTTTCACCAATAATCAATGCCTTCTTTGAATTCGATGATCAATTCCCCACTTCTTCCATTCATTCCACACTATCCATGACCACCAAACCATTAAATGCATTTTCTCTCTTTCCTCTCTCTCTCTCCATCTCACTTTCCGATATACTTATGTAACAGATCCCCCTCCCTTGGGAATCTGCAAAGCCATTAATGAATGGCGATACCCACCAACAAAAAAATATTATTAAACTCTGCAAACCCACCAAACTCTCATACATACAATATACATTTATATATACTATAATCTACACCATCACTCTAGTCAAATTTTAATCTCAAAAGCCCTCTAAAAAAATGTTGAGGTTTCTAGACAACATGGACCACCTTAGTTTCTCTCTCTCTCTCTCTCTCTCTCTCTCTCTCTTCTCATGATTGCCTCTTCACTGGGAGTTTCCGTTGTCATCATCCACCAACAAGCAGTTATTTAATTTCCTCCTTTTACAAGACGACGAGAAGGAGGAAGAGAAAGAGGAGGAGGAGGAGGAGGAGGAAAACGATGACAATGATAAGATACTTGACCTCATTCTGGGTTGAATTGTTACTCGAAACTGTGGTAAGACTTTAGGGGACTTCCTCCGGTTATTGTCTACCACAAGTTCTTGCATCAGCTGGTAGCAGTCTATAATTTTCTCCTGCAACCATCAGTGTTCATTGGCATCTTTTTCTTGAAAAACACACGAGATAAAGATATTTCACAAAAATTAACATATAAATTATGCTTACTTTTATCAGTCCCGCACACCATGACTCAGCATGCTCGGGCTTAATAAGAGACCAATTAGGAATTTCATTAGCTGCACAAAGTATGGCCGCGGCGGCAATGCATGATGGCCAGTAGGCAGGAAAGCTAGCCTCTGTGGACAAAAAGTACAAAAAGAAAAAAGGCATTCTTATAATTCAAAACGCATATAACAGCTAAAGCCTTCTTTACTTTGTAGCACCAATTAATTTAAATAGCTCATATACATATCTACATATGAGAATACAAATATATATATACCTTGGATGTTAGATAAGATGATATCTGTAGCCCGGGAAATGAGCAATCCCGTAAAAGTTCCAGTTGAATCGAGCTTGCACGCAAAAAAAGAGAGGAAGCTGAATGGCGTGATTGATCTTAGCCTCCAATCCAAAACACTCAGAACAAGTAGTTCCATCCTACGAATTGTTCTTGGCTCAAATATAAATTTGGCACCTTCTACCTGTACCAATATTATATATGTCCGCTTATGAGGGTACAGTATTTAATAGAAATTGAAACTATGATTACACAGTACACAGATAGGGCATAAATTTACCTGAAGATCCAGAAGGGACGGAACTAAAGGTTCCTCCATCTTTGCAGCCAAAGACAAACAAGCAACAGATAAAAGTTGCAGCGGCCACCCATTTGTTTCCTGAAAACATGTTATCAAACAGTAAATGAAAAAGGTCGTTATCATCATCATCATATAATTGTTTTCTATCTCCGTAAATACTATTCCAACTTTTGGGACAAACACCAGTATCCCCAGGTGCAATGCACGTGCTGGGGTGAGAATACCTGAAGTATCCGTAAAGTGATCATTATATACGCAACAAAAGTATATTTATACTTTGATATATAAAAAGCAAAAAGACCACGTTTTCTTAGTTAATAATTGAGAGGCTAATGGAATAGTGATCCCTTTGATTAGACAGAGAAAAGGACCACAACCTAAAAAAGAGGCACAAGCTAGAAATTTCTTTGACGTAATAATTAGCACATATGATATATTTTTGTACGTAGCCTGTGAAACACCAGAAAGCATTAGAAATTTACGTACGACGTTCCGTAGGCGACCGTATCATGATTATTACCATCAATTAATTAATTAACCCAACAATAAAATAAAAATTTATAGTAGCAGCGCGCTTTGAACTTTTCCACGTTTGAAAAGTCAAAATAATTACCGCAGAGAATTTTCCCACGCACATTGAATCTAGTTTTTTCTACTTCTTAATAAATTGAAAAAAGCTGGCACTAAAACGTGAACTCTGAATTTCTGTATTTATTTGTTTTTCCTTTTATCTTTTTGTACCTCTCTTGTTCTTGTTGCACGTATAGTTACGAAATTCACAAGCCCTTTTACGTTTGATTTTGGGCTCTACTTTCTGGAATTTAACTTAACGATAAAAAGTGAACCAAAGAAACACTTAAAAAGGAAGCTCACAGGCAACCGCCGAGAATCCAAAAACCGGTCCAAATAGTTGACGGAGAGATACGCCGTCAGCGGCTGGAAGCCATAGAATGCTCGCACCTGCAAAACAGTAACAGAACGTAAAACAATCAATTAATATTCTTGAAATACTCAACGCCGCCGTAAACACCGTCGGAATTTGGAGATAAACAAGAACGAGCAAATCAGCAACTTAGATCTAGATTCTAGACAGCTTCTAGGAGACGGTTACTACCGATGAATTTTAGCGTCATCTAGTTAGGCATCGAAAAAATGCTCCAGTGGCATAAATGTAATATCAATGCGAACTAGCGTCTAATCATTAAAGATATTGGAAAGGCAATTACCTTGAGAATCCATGCAATGGATTCTTCTCTGGCGGAGGCGTCGAGCGAGTGAGATTCAAATCTGGACAGGTAATCGAACCCAGGAACAAAGTTGCGCTCCTCTTCGATGAATCCGGCTATCGACTCCTCCAGATATACCGGCAACGGCGAGGAGGAATCGAAGTCGGAGGAGCATTCCGGCGATTCTTCGGACAGGATTCCGGAGGTGTCCTCGCAGCAAAGAAGGTCGGAGTCGCGAAAGTAGTCATCGGAGCAGGAAACCGACATGATGATCGGCGCCAGTGGTTCCTCATTCTCTTGCCATCGCTCCAATTGAACAGTTGCCAGAACCTGGTCGGAGAAGTCGCCGGAATGCTATTTTTCTGTTAGAGAGGAAGAGAGAGAGAGAGAGAGAGAGTGTGTGTGTGTGTGTGTGTGTGAATGAGTGTGTGCTTGATGAAGATATTGAATCAGTTTGAAACTCTCTGTCATTATATAAATATGCAGTGCGTACCTGCATATTTTTATTTTTACTTTATTTTTTAAAATATCCGACGACAGAAATGTTAATTTTGGGGGGAATATAAGTAAAATTTCCATTTTAGGTCAAAAATGTTTATGTCTTAATTTCAATCATAGAAGCTTTTAACATCAAAAAAAAAAGGGGGGGGGGGGGGGGGGAGAAAACAATAATGAAAATTTGAAAAGAATTTTAGCTTTTGTTTAAGGGTAGTTGGATTAAAAGTGATGGAGATCAGATATTTTGAATTGATAAGCCATATGACAACCTTGGCACAGTTTCATGTGATACAACGTGGTTCGAATTTTGGTGGAAAAGAAGTGCAAAATTTTATTAATGAAAATATTATATATATATATTCAATATTTATAAATCAATTTATGTTATTTTGGCAAAAGACAAGCCAATTAATATTATGAATCTTTTCTCAAAGTAATCCAATCATTTTTAGTATTTTCATTTCTTGTTATTTGCAATTTACTATATATAGAATAATTATCGTAGTAGATTTTTTATGGGTAATGTATTTATTTATTGTAGGTAACAATTAATTAAAATATCGCTCAAATAAAAAACTCAGTCGACTTTCCTTTTCATTAAATTAGATCATGGTCACTTGTTTAGGTATATTTCTTTTATTAAAGTGAAAATAAAATAATTCTCAATAATTAATTATTAAAGATTTAAATCTTCTAACGTATAAAATAAATGTGAAGTTCTTAAAGTAAAAAAATAACAAAAAAAATTGACTCTAATCAATTTAAGAATTATCACTATTATTTATTTATTTATTTTTATTTTTTATTTCAAAAACTTAACATAATTCTTATTATCATTTTTCAAATATTAGGAAGTGCTAATTAGTGTTTTAGTTTTGATATAACCGAATGTCTCTCTTATTTCATACCTCACTTGTATGAATTTCATCACTAGCCGATGAATCTACCAACTCTCATTTTATCTACTAAAAATTAACTTTGTACAGAAATCGTTACCCTAAATGTGCAACCTATCTTTGTCATCATAATTTCTTATAAACCTTGCCTGATCCTCCACTACCCCGCCGTCCATATGTAGCCTATCTTTTACAGGTACATAGATTGAATTTTTTGAATTACTATATTATTATTTTAGTTTTACAGAAAATTGATTTGATCTTTGTAGATTAATCTCGGGAGTTTTTTTTCTCTCTTTAATTCTCTTTTTGCATGTCTCTTGAGATTGGAGCTTAGGTATCTAGATAATCATAAAAAATATTATAATTTGAAAAAAGTATTTAAAATAATAATAATAACAATAAAATATTGTCATACAATTTAGATACGAAGAAAGAAACCACTCTGAAAGACTAATGAATTTCTTGGGAATTGTAAACTGAGGTTATAATATATAACATTTACATGCATTGATGAAACCTCCTTCAATATTTTATTAATTACATATATTTATTAATACTAGAAGAAATCAATGTATTTGCCTTGACATCGAATTATGTTCAGTCATAATTAGGTCCTAAATTGGCTAAACGAGGAGTGGCCATATCTAATGATGAATCATGGCCGAGATCTCTGTTTTATCAAAATACACGTTTGTGGTCTAAAGGGCATGTGGCCTTTCTTTAATATTCAAAGGTCACAGGGACCCAGTTTGTATTGTCTTAATAGCTAAAGTCCCCCTTATTTTCTCTCCATAACCATCACAAAGTGCAATATAATTGATAACAATATTGCTGAAAAACTTGATTAAAAAATATTTCAGTTAAACAGGATTAGCAACCTTTTTATCCAAGTTGAATATTGTTATGTTGTACTTTTATATGACGACTATTTCCTCTGAATTTTATGTGATTGTGAAATAATTGTATATTTAATGTATTAATTTATCAAAGAATAAAGATAAATACCGGTTTGTAATTGAATGATAAAAAAAAAAATAGATTTGATGGTTAAATTAAATTAAAAAACTTAAAAAGAAAAAAAAAAACCTGAGTCACGATGATGAGAAATCCGCGCCAAATGTGACGTGGCATGGTAAACTTTTTGGCAGCCACCTTGAGTTTGTCCTTATGTTTGGCACTAAGGGTGAGTTTTATTGGACAAAACAAAACCGAAATACTTTTGAGATTAGAGCCGTACACGCGTATTGATGATTGAATCATGCATCAGCCAGACGCCAGAAACTCAACTTGACGCGAACACGAAAACGGTGTAAGGTTGTTTTTACTTTTCTTTGAAATAAATAAATAAATATTTGCTTTAACACTGAACTGAAGTGAGAGAGAAATAATGAGAATATCATTTATGGAGATTGTAACAAATCAAGCATTTGGACATAACCCCTTTTTCGTTGTACCACAACGGGCTCAATGCAACGGAAGCTGCTGCGTTTTGGTGGGACCATGCTAACGAAAGCAACAGCTATTTCTTTTTATTTATTTAAATTTTCTCATTTGCTAAAGGCTTTTCATTTAATATAATAAATGTAAGAGTTTGAGCTTCCATAGTTAGATTGCTTTAATATTCATAATAAATAGCATTTAATTACTATATATCTATTTTGAGAACGGTGCTCTCCAAAATTTTGTCTAATATTAGAAGACTTAAATGCATTTGGGGAAACGGAATATTCTATGCAGTGATAATAATTGACAAAGTGTAGTGAAAATGGTTTTCCGAACGTTGGTTTCTTCATTCTCGTCACTAGATTAGACAAATAAAAATTGATTTAATAGTTTATGCTCTTTTTTTTTTTCTTGTGTTTAAATGAGTCGAGCACACGTTAGATTATAATTATTTCAAAGAAAACCATATTGTACAATCACACCTCTAGAAAAGGCGCACAATGACGCTGTTATTGTGCTTGCACACATTATTATCCATATTGAATTTCTTGGGGACGAACGAGCTTTCATCATATATCTTATTACTTTTTACAATTTGATTTAGTGTAATTATTATAATATATATATGTATATTCTTAAGAGTTCATAAGTGAGATTCCTCTACTAAATTACGCAATCAATTATATATATTCCCATTATTAATTTCCCTAGTCATTTATTGAGTTAAACCTGGACCACACTATTTTGTTTAAAGTGCCAAACAGACCGTGGGGTGTAATTCCATGAAATGAGAGGTTCTATTGGCATTTTGACATATTTATTTAATTCTGCGAAGTGGAATATCTAACTAACTATATATATATATATACATGTTGGCCCTATATATATGTGTTCCCCACACCACTTAAAGTAGTAGTTGCTACAACCTTAGTCATTAAATACACACAAGCCATATTGAATTTCATGTTCAAAGATTAATCTCTATAGTCTTACCTTTTAATAGTGTTCTTCTCAAGTGGGAAGAATTGACCGTAAGAGTGGCATATGCTTTATTAGGTAGTTCAATTCCTCCTACTCGGAACCAAACATATCATACAAGTTTGACTTCTACATATATATACACACACATGATAGCATATATCATTTATTATAATTTTTACAGGAATCAGTACTAAATTATACTTTGCTTAATTAGTACTCATAATTAAATTTAACATTTAAATTTAAATGAGGATCGATACGTTGTTGTAAACGTTTTACATTATTCACCATAGTAATATTAAAATACATATATATGCATATCGTATTTATATGTATTAGTATAATTATACTTAATTAATCAGTAGTAATGTATCATTTAAACTCCCATAATAGAGGGGTGAGATTTAACATTTAAAAAAAGCTTGGAATATATTATTGCATCAAGATGATGTCATGACTTTTTTTTTCCTGTTATATTCTCAAATAATGAAATTGAAAATTTATTTTAAACTTTGACTTAAGAATTTCAAAATGGCCATGTGTTTGCATGCCAGCCAACACACAAAGCACAGCCGCAGGAAGTGAGGCAACTTCAGGATGAGAAATAGGGATATGCTCCAACTTCTAACTAAGTGGATGCTCCTTTTTTTTTTTTTTAAAAAAAACCCAATTTAAAAAATCATTAATTTCAAAAAAAATTAGTATGTATATATATATATATCTTTTAAGGATTCAAAAATATCTACTTTTTTTTTTGTAAACCAAATTTACTTAATAATTACTTGTTTCTTTGATTTTTTTTATGCACTTAATTATTTATTTTTCTTCCATTGGCAAGTTCTCAATAGCTCCTAGCTGAGGCTGCCCCATACCCAGAAGACCATCAATTACATAAAAATGCAAAGTGGGTACATCAGTTTCAGTACTACTATTTCTTCTTTTCTTCCTTTTTTTTTTTTTTTTGAGCATCGTAACATTTGCTTTACTTCTTTCCAGTATGTAGGAGCTAGCTTAATTAAGGCGCCACTCTTTTTCTTTCTTTCTTCAATTCAGGCTTTGGTTTTGTTTTTCTTCAATTCCCTTACTTTTCATGCCACTTAAATTGAAGAGGGAAACTTGAAATGACCCTTTAGACAGTGAAATAAAATCAGTTGTGTGTAATTTAAGGGCCTTCGGAATCTGGTATTAGTTCCTATCTATGCCAACACTCAATAGATAGGACCCATTATATATCCCACTTTAAAACTTTGGTCGGTGAGCCTAGGATTGAGACACACTTCTTAATATACATACATACATACATATATATATATATATATATCTCATTCCTAACCTTATCATTCGCTTTGAAATAGAGATGAATATTGGATAAGTTCTAATTACATGGAATAAAGTCGAGTAGTTTCAACAGTGATCATGCTTTATTTTAATGATACAGAATTATTGACAAGATAAATTCGCTGGATAAGTAAAACTCAGCTCCCTTTATTAAGCATATATATTTTTTCAAATAATGAAAATTGGTTGTGGTGATAGGTAATTTTGAAATTATCCATTTGCATATACATGCATATTTATATATAACTCTTAATTTTTTTAAACACAAATAAAGTTATATATATCATTATTAATTAGGGAATATTGGGGATAATTTAATTTTGTTTATATACATAGCATTAAGTTTAAAATACTACTATAGCTAACTAGGCTATTGAATGTCAAAATCCTCATTATGACTCCTTTAGCATGATTTAGGGTTTGGCCACTTAGATTTAATCGTCTGGTTTAAGAACCCTATAATTTGTCATTGCTTTATAATAATAAAAGCCTTTTCTCACATTTCAAAGTGGCTAGAGTCATAGATTCCACCTAAAAGCCTTTTTATTTCTTTGAAGTTTGTAATAGATATTGATGCACTCTCAACCCTAACCTACCAAATTAAAAGAGAAGATAGCACCAATAGGCAATCTTTTTTAATCAATACAATTTATGAACGGATTTTGCAGAGTGCAATTTGATCATCAAAATTTTTTTTTTGGGTGTACTTCTCGTTATAACGTTTATATATGCAATTTGGTTCAACAATAATTCTGGCTGATTCACTATGCACAAAAGAAAATTATTTATAGCTAGTAGCTAGCAAATATTATTTTTTCTGTTCATAATTAAAACAATAATATATAATTCCAGAGACATAAACATCATTATATACAAAAAAAATCTTTTGGTGATGATCTTTTCAATGTCCTCTTCAATCTTTTCTTTCTATTGTGGTATTGGCACAGTGGACATAAGTTAATGTCCATAAATCAATGCAGTGACCCCATTTCCTAAAATTTTCAACGTAGAAAGGTAAGAAAAGAAAGGATATTGAAGAAAAGATAATTAAATGAATACAAATTTGAATACATCCCTATTTGAGCTGCAACTGACAAATCGGTTTGTCCATATATGTTTGAACACTTTCCTTAATTTTTCCATTAGTGAGTTTAATTAACGCATTTTAATATTATGTTCCAAGTAATTGAACATCTTTGTTTTATTAATTATTTTGCAAGAAAACGTTAAATAATATTGATGGTCCAATCTTAATGGATAAGGCAGACTTAGATTAGAAATTCAAAAGGTAGCAATTGAATTCCGAAATTAATTAGTAAAGGTAGATATTTTTAGATAGAGTTTCACTATTTATAAAATATAAACATATTAAATTAATAATAAATATTATATGTAAATAATGATAATAATAATATTGTTTTTTATTGATGAAATATATTGATTGTTTTTTAATTAATATATATGTATAGACCATGAAACAGGACCAAGTGGGCTCAAGAATTGCTGGGTTCTTTACCTTCTCCCATTGACTTATATATAGTAACGAGGAAGGGGATAACTCAAATAGAAATAGTCTCCTATAGCAACACTTTGATGGAAAACACCACCTAACTTAAATATATATCTCATTAATACGTGAATAATAGCGTTGCCCCCACAAACCAGCACGCTTTGCGTATATTGTGCCATCTATGCTTATTGCTGTTTACCAGCTTTCAGCACCTAACATTTTCTTAATTTTGTTTTATTATTTTTAGGTCCCCCTAAGATGATGACAAAACGGAAAAAAGAGAAAAGAAACCCTCTAAATGAGGCTAATCTTATATAATTAAGCATCAAATCAGCAAAAAGGGACAGAAAAAGAGAAGCTACTAGGAGTAGGAAGAGACCAGGGCTGAGGATTGGATACATTAGACAGTGTTCGGTAGGGAGCAAGACATTAATTGAATGTGAGATGAAACGTTGTTGTGTGGTTGTGGTTCTTGATATAGGTCAAGAGTTGTAAGAAGCTTAAGATAATGGTGGTTTTGCTGGCCATGCATGCACCAATTAGTGGACACAAAAAGAGCAGAGTGAGAGAGAGAAAGACATAGATCATTTAATTGTGAAAAGGGCATTTGGAAGGAAGCACTTGAGACATGAGGTGAAATCAAGATGTATATGATTTCCTTGTTGATCAAAGGAGGGATAGCGAAGGTGTGGCTATGACATGATTGTGCACGCATCATTCTAACAATCCTTGGTGGTCTTGCTGCAAAAGTAGTGAGCCCATGCGGCGTGGGTGTAACATTATAACCCAGCCCACATAAAATGGGCTTTTGGGCAAAACCTAAGGGATATGAATATGGCCTTGATGGCGTCCCAAAAAAAAAATGTCAATTTGTTTAGGCTAAATTATATATATCTCTTTGTACTTTTGTACATATAACATTTTATATTTTTAAATGTTATTCATAATTTATTTGTACTTTTAAAATATTATATAAAATTTATTTTTATTTAATTTTGTATTTAAAAATTAATGATAATAAATATATTATCTATTGAATATTAGGTTAAAACAAATAATTAAAAGATAATAAATAAAAAGATAAAAATATTGATAAAAAATTAATACTTTAATGATAAAAATAAAAATACTTATATTATTTTTTAATTATTTTTATAATTTAACATTAGATAAACTAATATATTTATTATTATTAATTTTTAAATAAAAATTAAATAATTTGAAAACATATGAGTTATGGGTACATAATTAGCCTTTTTTTATAATATATTTCATAAGAAGAACAAAAAGCCTGGCGTCGCCCGGACTCGAACCGGAGACCTTCAGTGTGTTAGACTGACGTGATAACCAACTACACCACGACACCTTGTGCATCTTGCGGCTTCATAACATTGAATATAGAGAAGGATTTTTTGTTCGTACAAACTATATCTTCTAGCTCTGTGACATCCTTGTGGGGGGAATAACCGGAGGGAAGCTACACTGAAAAGGATGCTCCGTACACCTTCGTCTCACCCACTCTGCAATTCAGTGACTTTCCTCAACGCTACTCAAACCAATGCTACTTGCTCTCTGGCATTCGCGACCAAAGCTCACTCGTGTTTTCTCTCGGCCTCATCCCCAATCGATTCCTCTTTCACGCTCTACTTCAAATCACTACAATTTCATCAACCCCATGTGAATGCGGTATGCGGTAATGGGTTACGGGTAGTCTCTGTGAAAAAGCGAGGACGGGGTGGTGGCGGTGTTGGCGTAGTGGAAGCGGACGATTTTGACGAGGATGGTGGTGATAGTGAGCATGATGGTGAGCACCTTGGCGAGGAAGATGGTGAAGATGATGATGAGGGATTGGTTCTCCCATTTGAGCAGATGAGAAAATGGCTGAAGAACAAGCCACGGGGCTTTGGTGAAGGGAAGGTGTATGACACTTCTATTGAGGATAAGCTGCTCGACGAAATGCGCGAGAGTAGAGAAGCACGGGCTGCTAATGTAAATAAGCTTAAGAACAATCCCATAATGCCTGGTGCCGACAAAAATGATCAGAACAAGAAAGGTTAGTCACTGAATTACCCTTGTGTAAAACTCTAATGTTTTGCGTGTCAAATCATTATTCATAGTGAAATAATATATTTGATTAGATTTTCATTTTTTTCACAATTTTACGCATAATCGCTTGAGTACTTCGATATTTTGTGTAGTCTTTAAGCTAAATATGCTCTCTTGATTGAGGAGTAGCACTATCACCATCTCCTTGGTCTCTCTGACCTTTGGACAAAGCCAATTTCCAAAGCTGTTGAATAGAAATGTGTTCACTATTTACTCTCACCATGCTTTTAGCTTGCAATGTGTCTGATTTTATCCTTTGTGATAAAACTTAAAGCCCAAGAAGTTCTAAGTGGAGTTCGAGTGCGCTTGTTGAACTTACCAAAGAAGAAGAACATCCACAGGGATCTTAAATTAGCTTTCCAAGGGGTTCCGGGCATAGTTGATATAATCCCAGCTGTGTCTGGAAACAAGAAGACAAGGGATCCCGTTTGCAAGGGTTTCGCTTTTGTTGTTTTCAAGCGTGAAGAAGATGCAGCTAGGTCTGTTCTAATCTCAATCTCAAGTTCTCAACCCCTTTCTGAAACAGGACAAGGCATACATCTAATTCCTTAAGTATTTGTTATCATGTCATGCGAACATTTTTTTCAAGTGAGCAGCACGTCATTGACTCTTTCAAAAGCACTTTTCACATGTCATAATTTAAAGAATCTAATGGCAAACACCTGAAAAATAGTTTTTTTTTATTTCCTTCCAAATAATATGATAATTGATAAGTATTAAATAAGAGAAGAGCTGATTCAGTTTGATGAAGGTAATGCATCACATCTTTCCATTGAGTAATGTAATGTGATAATGGCTTCTTCCTGAATTTTGGTGCACAAGGTGCTTGACCCTCATGTTATGAAAATATTTCTTGAATGACATCCTCCTGGTTATGAAGATATGTGAAATTTGTCTTAGATAGCTTGCTTTTCAGGGATAATTGATTCATATTCAACTTTCGATCATGTTATTTTACTTGGCTAATGGCTAGAGTGAAATGAGGTGCCGTTTGTTTAGTGATCTATTCCACATAAATCATTGCATGCCGTTTCATTGTTCAAAATGAGTCAAATTGTTTTTACTGTACTAGTATCTTACAATTTCAAACTATCCTCCTCTTCACAGGTTTGTACAACTATACTCTGGGCAAATTATTAGCTTTGGTAAAATTCAAAAGCATATAAAATGTGAGTTTCTGAATGAACAGTCTTCTGCTTCTGTTCGCCTGGAATTAAGCAAAAATCTTAGTGCTGCTCCACAACTCATGGTCCCTTCCATTGAAGAAGGCCCAAACGAGGATTCACATATGGATGATTCTGCTTTCAGTTCCTGGGAAGAGACTACTTCTAGTTCTGATGATTCTGATCATCTGCACAAACAGATATATAGAGCAGAACAGGTTGGAGAGAATCAAGAGGACGTGGCGACTTTAAATGTAGATGATGGTGGTTATAGTGTGGAACTACAGATTGAGTCTGAAATTAATTCACTTTCTTTGGAGCAGAAGTTACCTGCCAAACTTAAACAAGAGAGGGTTGCTAAGAAAAAGTCACATTCCAAACAGAAAGCAAAAAAGGCTCCCAAGTTAGATGTTCCTGGATCAGCAAAGAGGTAATGGATGCCTTGAGAATTACAGAACGAAGTTACTTAATTTTCATGCTTTGAGTTTGTGTTCATTTCTATGTTTATTGTGTTGACTATGGTGCAGATTAAAGATCAAGGAGAAGGCTGTATTAAGTGACGTTTTCTCCAAATATGGGACAAAAGCTGCATTTCCTTCAAAGGATAGTTAGGTTAATCATTAAATTGCCAATGATCAATACTGGTGCTAGGGCTAAATCATCACCTAAGGCCAAATTGCAATGTATTATATAATATTGTTTAAATTTAAATTTTTTATTATTTGAGTTTGCTATAATATTACTTAGAAAAAAAAAGTCAGTTTCAACGCTCGCCTTTTTATTTTTCCGACATTAAAAAAGAAAAAGAGATAAAAGGATTTCATTTGCTTTGTATACGTTAAGCCTGTCGTATCTACTTTGCTTTAACGTATGTATCATTCTTTACCAAAAAAAAAAAAACAGTATGTATTTTTAACTATGGCTTCTCGAACAAGCTAATTATGACGTGCGAAACGTTTGTATAATTCTACACTTATCCATGGTGTTAAATTTTTTTTTTAATATATCAACTACCTAAGTAAGTGTGAAATCTTCATTCTGATTTCATTAAAATAAATTATAAATTCATGAGAATATATAAGTCAATATTAAAATACCTAATTAAAAAAAAAACCTAAGTTAACATCTTGTATATTTTTTATGCCATTCATAACATAAACTCACAACTAAAGTTGATTCTGGGTCGATTTCCAAACATCAATAATGTCAAGTTGTAAAGTAGCTTGGTATGATGATATTCGAAATGTTGCCTGTAAAATTACTTACAAGGAATTACACAGCACATGAGAATCTTATTTGTAACTAATTTAATTAGTGACCTGACATTTAAATTAATTACTAAATGAATCAGTGTTTTCATTAAATTAATGATTGGTTTGATTCTAATATAACTATGAGCTTCATATTTTAAAAACTCATTTGATTGAAAAGTAACTGAAAATTCACTCCATTTGACATTAACATTTCCATTAAATGTGCCTTGAAATAAAAAATATGCATAGCTTAAAAAATTAAATTTTTAAGTTGACATGAAAGATCATTAGAGTCACAATTACACCTTATATAATGTTAATAGCAATGTCTATGAAAAATATTGCCATATCAATCACTTTCATACTCTTTTGATCAAAATATAAATGCTATTTTTTATACTCTTAAAAGTACTTGTGAATGCTTATCATGTTGTCGAGGAAAAAGTCCAAATTTTGTGAAATAACAAAAAAACGCAATGTCTAAACTAAACATATAAGGGTGGACTGTAATTGATAGGACATTTTTTAACTAATTTTATTTCATTTATTTTAAAAAATTACACTTCTTTTTTATTAAAATCAAACAAAAAAAAAATAAAAATTAAAAAATATGTTACACTTACACTTCTCATATACATACATACATACATATATTCTTAAACTAAAAAAATGCATTACATTAATCTCCTCTAGAGTTTATAGATTTAATAAAAAATTGTATATATTTTTAAAATAATAAAAAAATTAATTTGACTAGAGTATACTTTATACAAAAGCTTTAATGTTCTAAAATTTTTTATAAAACTTGCCTACTCATTGAGCAGTAAACAATATGTCCATCTTCGTTCTCTGCTCTTTCGTCTTTGAATTCTAAAGTAGGTGCATAAATAATAATAGGCCCAACAAGTAATACGATGGACGTCTTCCTTAGATTAAAAATGTTATAATGATATAAAGAAAAATTAAATAAAATTACTTATATGATAGGTATTAAGATATTAATAAAATCTTCCTTTGTTAAAAAAAAATAATAGCAAAAACTTTTGTTAATGATATTCCTAAAAAAGAGGATGAATTAATGGAAATTTCCACTAATTTGCCCAAACTTTTCAGCCCAATCAACATGGGTTATGATCGGGGATTATAAAAGGAATTAAGCCCGACCCTCGTTTTCAACTTGTTCAATCCGCCAAAAGGCCCACCAAAATCCCGTGAGCCATAACGGAACTCCGTCTCATTCTTCTTCCTCACTCTCTCTCGGAAGCACTGAGCCGAAGCCTCATTCTTTTTTGCTAACTTCGTCTGGTCTCTGAAATGAGTAACTGGTATGTATGCTTCTTCTTCAGCTTGTTTTATTATGCCGGTTTTGTTTTCATCGAGCCCAGGCTTTCGCTTTTTTCCTACTCCATTTTCTCAGCAACCAAACAGGATAGAATCAGTACGATCGAGCTTAGTATTTTTGATCATATTCTCATTTTAAAGGGTTAATTGATTGAATATATTTTCACACAGAAATCTGGCCAATCTGGCAAAGTTTACTTTGTCATGAACTGCTTGTCGCACCTGTCATCGTATACTGCTGCTATATTTACGAGGACCACTTACTTCCTTGCCAGACGTCCTCTGCACGGATGTTCTACCTTCTCTTGCAATAGACAGTTAGAGCATCCTGCTATTAGGTCTGTCCATTTAGAATTTGTGCTGACGAGGTTTCGTGTTCAGTGTTACTCATCAAGAAAAGGCCGCATACCTGGTTCTAAATTGCAGAAACTAGAGCCTGAACCAGTGATGGAGCAAGAGAAGGATGCTTTTTTTGTCGTGCGTAAAGGGGATATTATTGGAATCTATAATAGTCTCTCTGATTGTCAGGCTCAAGTTGGATCTTCTGTAACTCTCTTGGCACCCTATACTCTGCTGTTTATATAATGTTCATCTGACGTATCTTGTTAGCTAGATTTTATATAGTTTTCCTGTGGTCGGACTTCTTACATGATTAACATTTGACTTGATTTTCTTGGGCTGTAATTAAAACTGAGACCACTTTCTACGTAAGTCACACAATGATCATATTGGCAGTTAGTCTGCTGCTGCTTTTTCTAATCATGATTTCCTATTGTTGGACCTACAATTAAACTTATTTTTGGCTTTTACTGACTTTTTTTTTTAACATCCAAGAACATTATGGTGCTTAATGTTTTGTTCCATTTCAACTATCAACAGCCCAA
Source organism: Senna siamea (assembly GCA_031216115.1). Lineage (NCBI taxonomy): Eukaryota > Viridiplantae > Streptophyta > Magnoliopsida > Fabales > Fabaceae > Senna > Senna siamea. The sequence goes on along the minus strand of CM062360.1, from coordinate 29,465,780 downwards.
CATAGTTTTAGAAGACTCTAAAAGGTTACACTATAACTTTTTTTTTTTTATACTATATAGTTAGCGTAATAGTTGATTCTGTGTGACCTGGTAGATATCCAATCCTCCGGTCAGTGTATACAAGGGATACTCCTTGCCTAAAGACACTGAGGAATATCTTGTTGCCCGTGGGCTAAAGAATGCTTTGTACACTATTAGAGCTGCAGATTTGAATGAGGATATGTTCGGCACACTTGTTCCTTGCCCCTTCCAGGTAAGGCAACTAATTCCTTTCAAGTAACTTTGCCTCCCCACACACATTTTCCCCCTTGATAAATGACTCATCCGTCTAAATTAGAATATTCAAAGACTACCATTGAACGTGAATTAAAGAAAATTGTTATCTTTGTCTATATGTACCCTTGATACTTGCTCAATTGAGGGAAATTTTGATTGATATTAGGATGTGCTCTAACAGGTGTTCCAACTATCTATTCCATGACTAGTTGAGATGTTTATGAGGCATCGCAGATTGATGGAAGTCCTTCCTTTTTTTAAGTTTGATATTCTTCTGGGAAAATGTCGTATATAGAAGACTTAAACCTGTTTCAGTTCTTTTCCAATTGTAAATTACTAGGTTCTGTTCCTCCTTTATCACAAATTTCAAAAACCATTTTGTTTCGTATTATGAAGAACTAGATAGTGGTATTCTATTTTCCTATCCATCATATTTCCTGTTCTTTGGATAAAAGCTTATACGTGCTCTATGCCTGATGCATGGGAGAAGTTTGAGGTTTGTCAATCAAACAATAAAGATGGATGTTTATGTCTCAGGATCCAGCTTCCAGTGCAGGAACATCAAGCAAGGATGTGTCCAAAAAGAGATCTTTGGGAGTGCTTGGACAAGAAAATTTGGTGAGTTCTGGATATTTAGGAACTTCAACATGCTTATCAAGAGAGCAAAGCTACATGGATTATTTATCTATTTACGAAGATGTTATCTTCTATAATTAAATTATATCTAAAAGTCTTAATCATATGAGTATTATCTATTTCATATTGGAATTAAGATGTAGTATGCTTAGTTCATACCCCTCTCTACGACTCTGCATTTGATTCTTCAACAGTGTTTGTAACAGTTTTGAATGAGGATAATTAGTTAGCATGGAATCATATGATTTTTCAAACATCATCTTTCACAAAAATATAAAAATAGAGATACACAAGAGTTAAATGTGATAATGGACCACTAGATGTCAATAAAAGTATAACTTAATTAAAATTTTGAATGCTTGATTATGTAATATTAAAACATTATGAGATGTTCAGCAGCATCAGATGTCATGTATAGATATGTGATAAAGCCTGATTTTCCTCAATTCACTTTGTGCAGTCATTAGATGTTTGAAGATTTATGTGCCACAAGATTCTAATAAAGATGATTTCCTTGCTGACTGGTTGGTGTCAATTAGTTTTTTTTTTTTTTTTTTTTCACTTATGAAAATGGTGTGGAAATCAGTGTTTCTTCATTGAAGTAGCATGGTCCTTTCTTAAATGTGTTGCCACCAGCTAAACTCCTCTCTCTTTCTAGATAATGTTCAATATACTTAAGATCGTTCTTATTCTGCCTAGGAGGAAGGAATTGGTCTGACATCCCTCTCAGAAGTTCCCTTGAGAAAACAAGTGAAGCTAGAGCATACTTCTGTGGCTCAAGCACCTTCATCTGAACTTGTAAGTTGAAATTACACTGGTGCTGGTGAATGCAAAATAATGTTTGCTTGAGGGCACCCTTATTTTGACCACAGTTATTGCTGCACCATATTGCTGGTGTTGTCATCTCACCTTGAGGATTTTTAGTGTAACTATTAGTTGACAATCAGGCTAATTGAATTGTATTTTACCTTTTTTTAATAAATATTTTTCATGTTTTGCTTGTTTATGTAATTTTTTAGATATCTATTGTGCTAGCGTTACCTGATCCTCATAATTGTATTCTTGTGCAGCGGACTTGTATTCTTGAGTTTGATGGTGCATCAAAAGGAAATCCAGGGAAAGCTGGAGCAGGGGCTATTCTGCGGGCCAGTGATGGCAGCTTGGTATAATTTGATGATTCTATATCTAAGCATAATTTGTTTGTAACTTAGATTGTTTTAATTATTATCATTTTAAAGATTTGTAGGTTACGTGAAGGTGTGGGTATTGCAACAAACAATGTTGCTGAATATCGTGCCATGATACTAGGAATGAAATATGCTCTTAAGAAAGGGTATAATGGTATTTCCATCCTAGGTGACTCCAAACTTGTTTGCATGCAGGTTTGTAATCTACTAATGGTTACATTGGCAAGTCGTGATTCTAATTTGTCACTGCTCCCTATTGTTTCTAGTTTCTTTTCTTCAATTTTCTCCTGCTACTGAATGAAACAGATTGAGGGCTTATGGAAGGTCAAGAACCAGAACATGTATGATTTGCATAAGGTGGCGAAAGAACTCAAGGATAAATTTTTATCATTCCAGATTACTCATGTTCTAAGGGTAGGTATTTACACTTGAATGAGTTTTTGGTGCTACATGGAATAATTATTGTCTTTATGTTAGCAATTTTCTTGGGATGCCTAATAGATTATAGGTCATCTTCAATTCAATCATCAATATTTTGAACTCTAATCAAAATATAAAGGAAGAGGAAAAAAATTCTTTGGAATAGCACTGGTAAAGACAAAGGGGAAAAGGAAACACTTTTGGTAACCTCTCAAGTGTGTATCTTTTCCTCTAGTTTTAGGATTAATTTACATAGAAATCAAAAGAGGAGTGGAACCTATGTGGTCATGCTATTTAGAGTTCGACACTCAAAGTCAGATGAAGGATTACATGCGTTGTGCTTTCCCCTGGTGATGCGGATATGTTTCATTGAATTTACATCCCTTTCTCTTTAGTTTCTGCAGATATGGTGATCTGTTGACAGACATTAATAATTAGGGTAAATTACTCCCTCCTCTCTGCAAGGATGCCCAATTTACACATCCCTCTCATCTATTTTGAAAAATGATACTAATCTCCCTTGAGACCAAAAGATGTGTTATACCTACTTCTCTTCCAACAAAAGATAAGCTACAATTATACTTATTTTGACTAAAATACCCATATATCTATTACTTATATAGTATAACAAATGTTAAATATGTATTTGACCGATATAAAATAGTCATTTTTCAAGTCAAACAAATTGTAAAATCATTTGATAAAATAACAAATGTTTATTTGAAACAAGAAAATATTTTAAAAAGTTTAAGAAATACATTTTCTAATAAGATATATTTTTAATAAGAGAAGTCAATAGTATTATTTAGGGTATTTTGGTTACTTTTTGGTTTCAAGAGGGGTTTGTGTATATTTTCATAATAGAGGATAAGGTTGTGTAATTTGGACATCTCTTAATTATAAGTATGAAACAAACTAAGTTAAGGTTCCACTGCCTTATTCATAGATTTCAATTCTGCTCAATGACAATGGCCTACTATACTCAAACATTATAAATTTGAATTGTTTAAATTATACAATTTCCTTAGTCTTTTTTGGGAATGATTTGTGTATAAATTTCTCATTTGTTCTCTGGGATTTTTTTTCTTGGATTCACATGAACACGAAAACATGTTTTTGTTGTAATCATATATCATGCAAGAAAAATTTTCCTGGTGCTTGTGTAAACTTTTTATTTAATCTAATATTTTTGATCTGTACCCCTTGCCAAGAATTTGAACTCTGAGGCTGACGCACAAGCAAATCTAGCCGTCAAACTTTCTGGTGAGGCTTATAGAATTTGCCTTTCTTCAGCTTTAATGCACATGCATCTCTTCTTGTGTAAGTGTATTCTGCATTTTAAGTTCTTTCTGCTTATACAGATGGCGAAGTTCAGGAGGTGGAAGATTAGCTCAAATCATGGAAGCTGCTGATTATATTTTGGGCTTGTATCCAAAAGATTCGGCCAATTTAGTAATTTACAGATTATTGTCACTGTCACTAAGATTGTATTATTTCATTTTGTAGGTGAACCAATTATCTGACAATTAAACCCTATGAATGATTTTAAATGGGTCCTATATCACATGAATAATTTGTAGGTCGATTGGTGGTTGAAAATGGCCTGTCCAGTGGTATTGACGTAGGATCTTAGCATCTGCTCTCTTCAGAGGAAGTAACTTTCAGCATCAGCTATTCCATTTATTTTTCCGGGGTGAAACATTGTCATTAGGAGTTATTGGCACTGCAGTCTCATTAAGTTGGTTTTCCTGATTTGATTTTGCATTTAGTGTGTGTGTGTGGAAGAGCCAAGACTTTTACAGACTATTGCAAAGTCAATTCTTCTTCTACCACACCAATATCCTTTTAGCCAAGCATGACGTTGTGTCTACTAATTTTCTATTTTCTTTTACCCTGATGTATAAAACTGCACGCATTCGTTATTGAAGTAAGTATTCATGGTTCCCTATGTTATTAGCTGATGGTAGACTTTTATTCTTTGAACTGGATCATGCTGAATTAGGTACCACTCTGGCTTGAGGCCTTAAAGTGAAAATCTAAATGTAACAAATTCAGTTTGTGTGGCTTCTAAAATTCATGATAGGAAATAAAAAATCTGAAAGGTTTTTTGTTAAATTTTTAAATTTAAAGGAAGTAAATTGTATAATATTGATAACACCTTTTTAAAAAAATAGATAAAGGCTAAAAAAGGAGTAGATATGGCAAAAAATATTAAACTTATGGTCGTTTTTGATAAATAAAATATTTTTAAAACATAAATAATAAATTGATAATAATAATTATAATAATAATTTTGAAAGACAGTTATTAGTTTGTTGCTTTATGAGATTCTATGGAAAAAGTATCTCTTAGAATCATTTACATGGCTAAGACCTATTTGAAGTGCTTCTGGAGGTACATGTTCCATGAGAACAGATCCTCGGTAGTTCGAGGATCACGCAGTCCTCGGCTGTCCATCCAAAACGATACTGTTTTTTGCCTTTTTTTTTTTCAAAATTTTAGGACTCGAAACGCATCGTTTTGGGTTATTAAAACGGTGCGTTTCGATTTTTTTTTCTGCGTTAATAGCTCGAAACGACGCCGTTCTTGTAATTCCGAAACGTACCATTTTCGCATTAGTAAAACGGTGCGTTTCGAGGATAGACTTTCTAGTCAGATGCGAAGGAAACGACGCCGTTTCGGAAGGCACCAAAACGGTGCGTTTTGAGAATTCAAAAAGCAATAGTGTGAAGGTCCATTGGCGCGCGAGGCATGGGAGATAAAAATGGGCTGCTGGAAATGAAAGACAGAAGATGAAAGATGAAAGACGAAAGACGAAAGATGGAAGATGGTGATGTGAAGCTAATGAAGGAACCAAAACTGTGCGTTTTGAGAATTCAGAAAGCAATAGTGCGAAGGTCCATTGGCGCGCGACGCAGGGGAGATAAAAATGGGCTGCTGGAAATGGAAGACGGTGATGTGAAGCTAATGAAGGAAGCAGGAATTGAAGAGCAAGAAGAACATCATTAACAGAGAAGAGACGAAACGCGACAGCCGAGGATGTGAAGCTAATGAAGGAAGATTCAGTGATGGCAAAACGACGTCGTTTCGAACTATTAACGCAGCAAAAAAAAAAAATCAAAACGCACCGTTTTAATAACCCAAAACGGTGCGTTTCGAGTCCTAAAATTTTGAAAAAAAAAAAGTAGGAAACGACGTCATTTTGGATGGACAGCCGATGACTGCGTGATCCTCGAACTGTCGAGGATCCGTTCTCCATGTTCCACTTGTGTCTGATTTAAAAAGGTTTACTGTCTTCGTGTTTGCAGTGGCAGGATGATAATGAATTTATTACTAGATAACCAACAATTATAAAATAGTAAATCTTCAATGGCAATGCTGCAGTAGATCAGTTGGTTAGACCGAGTGGCTGTTAACCACAAGGTCAAAGGTTCAAGCCGTTTGTCTAGAGTTTTCTCTTTTTGATCATAGCATCCTTAACGCAGACTTGGAATGCAAGAAACTATCATAAAGAATACTTTTTTTTAAAAAAATTAAACTCTTTTATTTCTTGAAAATGTTGTCAATCTCGCGCTCCGATGATGTCATGTTGCTCCACCGAAGAGCGAAACTAACTTCAACTGAACTCGGAACCCTCAGCTTCTTCCTCCCAACGTATAAGTTCTTACCTTTTTGAGCGGTTCACGACGATCAAGATGCTTCGGAGAGGGTTTCCGAACTTGACGAACACCGCGACGACGCAGTCGTTTTCCTCCTCCTTCGCTTCTTCGTTGCGTCGTTTGCTTTCTTCAATGTCTTCCCCACCCCCATTGCGTTCTTCCTCCAAGGACGCCGTCCCCATCACTGCTTCTGGGGTCTCCGATTCCGATGACGATGAAAATCTAGACTCTTCTCGCTCTTCGGTAGTCCAGCCCGTTGGCGTCGTCCCTACGTTGCTTCAACCGAGAGTCGTGGTTTATGACGGCGTCTGTCATCTCTGCCACGGAGGTATTCCATTTCCCTTTCCGTTTGAATCTCCAATTTGTGGGTTTTCTTCCATTGTTTGATTGAAATGGTTCGATGCGTTATTTTTCTTTTTATCTTGTCTTCTTTTTGGTTGGTCTCCGGTATGGTTTGCTGTTATTGCTATTACAATCTGATGAAGGAGCAATTTACCGGCCCTAGAGAAAAATTAAAACGTTTTCCATAATTAAGCTCGCCTTCCACCCATAACTTCAAATTTTCCAGACATTTCAAACCATGGTAGTGATATAAACGTTAGCGCACCAAGCCAGTTTCATCCATGTGACTGAAGGAAACTCATCTAGCATGTACGCACAATGTTTAAGGTAGGAAAATAGCAGACAACCTCTTAGCTCTGGAGTTGATAATTTTCATACATTTTACTTAATAAACTTTGCTAAGTTTAGTTAGAGAGTTGATAATTTGAGGGACCAACCATTTAAGTAATAGAGACAGGAGAAATGTCTAAAAAGATGTTGGAAAATGGTGTCTCTACTGTTTTGAACTTTTAATAGCTATAAATTTCGGGATTTTACAAGTCAAATTTCATGCGTTAGACTATTACTGGATTTTTTAAGTAGGAGTTTCAACTTCTACTTCAATTTATGAAAAATAAAATTTTCAGGCCTTGAGAATCCATTACTTATGCATTGTTGCAGGTTCCTTTCACTTTATTGTGTTACATGTAATATCATGGTCCACTTCCAATATGTGATGTACCTTTGTTGATTACATTTTGACTATTTTGCATGAACAGGAGTGAAATGGGTAATCAAAGCAGACAAGAACAAGAAGATCAAGTTCTGTTGTGTTCAATCCAAGGCTGCTGAGCCGTATTTGAATGCATGTGGTCTTGAACAAGAGGATGTCCTCCGTCGCTTTTTATTTGTTGAAGGCCTGGATTCATACAGTCAGGGATCTACTGGTTAGGACTTTCTAACCAATTTAATTCAACTGTGTCCAATTGGCCTTTTTGACATTCTTAAAACTAATTATTGCATATGCTTGGATTTGGCATCGTCTGTGTGTACTTAATGTTTCACTTAGGAACTTGGAAAAAACCAATATATGATTTGTATTGGCTATTGACTGTTTTGACACTCTGCATTTGCATACAAATTCAATTTGGCATGAACAGGCGTTATTGTGCTGAGGTGACCATATCAGAACTTTTTCAAGAAGTACACCTTCTGGGTTGGAAGAAATTTATTTGTGAGATCCTTGCATAAAAAATTTAAGCTTGTTACCATAGTTCTTCACCACTATTTGTTGTCAAACTCAGATCCTCTTAAATTTCAGGTTCATTTCTTGGTATATAAAGCTGATTCAGACTAGACCATCTTTTTAGTAAATAGATAGAGTGGGCTATTTCACCAATTTTTTCTGATCTCTTTGACGATTCATTCATTATCTTAATGCCATCTTAAATGAAGTTTCAGTTTGACCGATTGCATTTGTTATGTAACCGAGATTGATAAAGTAGTTCACAATTGTGTCCTCAGTGTACAGAAATGCGACAGTTCAAATTATTGGCTTGTTGCAGGGATGATAAATTGATTCTCTTACTTCTTTGTGATATTGAATGTGGCAATCTAACTGTGAACAAATGCCTATGCAGCTGCATTGCGGGTAATGTCTTACTTGCCGCTACCTTACTCTGCTTTAAGCTCACTGATGGTGGTTCCAAGGCCAGTCAGGGATGCTGTCTATGATTATATAGCCAAGCATCGGTATAAATGGTTCGGCAAGGCTGAAGATTGTTTAGTTTTGCAAGAGAAAGAGCTGCTTGACCGTTTCATAGACTGGGAAGAATTGAATCGCAGATGAGATGTATGGTTTTAGCTGCTGTAGAAAGCTATTACACACGATTTACCAGCACAAAATTGTAAATTTAGACTGCTGTCATAAAGCGCGTCTCTCTCAATCACTTTTTCCTCACTCAAATAGCAGAACTCTAGATATTGTGATATTTTAAATTTTGAATATATGATGTATGATTTATAATTTATGTACCATTGTACAACTGCCAAAGTTATTGAACATAGTTTCTTGTTCATATACTGGGATTCGAGATGATGAACCATATAAGACGCTATATAGTATTCGTTAGACAATATAAAGGTTGGTTCTCTTGTTCTTTCAAATTCAAACTAGTGTACACTTTGTAGAGGAGGTGCAGAAACACGTAAATATTAAATAATAAATAATTCTTTCCATCAATTACAGTTGCAGAATTTATAGACCATTCCCCTCAAATGGTATCTGTATCAATTCAACAGCATATGGACAGGGTTTAGCTTTTCATGGATGTATCAAATGCTTCAGGTTCAATGATACACGAATAAGGACAAGGGATAGGTAAGTTTCTTAGTATTTTCCTGTTAAAAAAAACGTAGAATAAAAATACAAGATGATGATATTCTCTACACTACCAATAATCATGCTTCTAAACCTAACTTCCTGACAATTTTTCTACCATAGAACGATTTCAAACTTCTAATTTCACTTATAATCAATGGATTTATAAAAACAGATACAATTTACGTTAAAATTGCTCAATCAGCTCTTACAACCATGCAGCTGACACCCTAATAGTTAAAACTAGATTACAAAAAGGGGTCTTTATGTATCAGTTGGTATCAGCAGCAGTCCATTCTTTCCAGTCCTTATCAACATGATTCTGAGCCCACTTGATAGCAGCACGCGCTGCTTGTGGTCCTCCTGGCAAACCCCTCTCATTTACAGTATCAGCCATGTCTATGAAAGGCATGACCAAGAGTGTCCCAGGGCCTCCATATTCAGAGTGTAAAAAAGTACTGAAAATCTGTTCAACATATAATCACAGAATTGACGGCCAACACAGCTTAGTTCATCCAACTACATTTGCAATTAAAGCTCAAAAGAAACTAACATTTATTAGAGACAACTTATATCAACAAAACAGAAGAGAGTGAAACAGACAGCATTTAATGACCAATCAAAAAATTTGTAAAATCACAATCAAATATGAATGGCTTCCGAGGCAAGAAAAATTCTTATTAGACTTTTGTCTACAAAAAATAAGTAGACCAAAGCCATTAAGACTCCCCTTTAATACGCTTACATATTTATTCATGACTGACTTGATCTACCTATCTTTTGTGGATGGAGTTGGCTTAAAAATCTCTCTCTAACAAATCAGGTAGATATGAGCTCAATTTAGCCGTTCAACAACTTTAAATATGCTAATATTAATTTGATAGGCAGATGTAAATACTTTCTACTTTCAGCTTATATTTCTCTTTCTTTTTTCTGCAGTTACATTTTTCTTCCAACTTTTACCTCATATTGTTATCTCTTAGTTATCTCTGCCTATACTAAGTTTGACTTTCATAACTGGTTCCAAGTTTGGATGAAAGAGGAGGATTGCATTAGTAATCGACAGCTAGCATATAACTTTGTCAAATCTTTATGAATATGGATCAATGACGTGAAGATATTAATGTTAGGTCGTTGCTCGAAAGCAATGCGCTTTATGGCTTGAGTAGAGTCTCAAATGAGCGAAAGTCATCAAAACCTGAATGTAGTGAAAAATAAGCAAAGGCTCTCACATTTTTGTGGACGAGTGTGAGTAAAGAAGCTAGTCCATAAGAGTAGATTACGTTTTGGGACTTGAAATATTGGCACATTTAGGTAAATCAATGGAGATAGTAGACACTATGATTAGGAGAAAGATGTAATGTACCTACAAGAGACTAAATGGGTAGGGGATAAGACAAGAGAATTAGACACTTTTGGTTTTAAACTTTGGTACGCTGCAAGTCAAAAGTTTAAGAATGGAGTAGGTATAATCATAGATAAAATGTGGGGAGGGACAAGGTAGTAGACATAAAAAGAATAGGAGAGAGGATAATTGCTCTAAAATTTGTAGTGGAATGGGACATCTTTAATGTTATTAGTGTTTGTGCACCACAAGTAAGATTAAAAGAACACTATAAGATTAAATTTTGGAAGGACTTAGAAGGTTTTACTAGGAGGGAATATTGTTAGGAGAGAAGAATTTACTAGGAGGGGGGGAGGGGTCTAAATGGGCATATGAGGAGTGAAGTTAGAGAATATGAAGGTTTCCATGGAGGACATGGTATTGGAGAAGTAAATGCGGGTAAAACAATCTTAGATTTTTCTTTAGCTTTTAACTTTACTATAGTAAACAATTGTTTTAGAAAAATGGTAGAGCATCCATTACATACAAGAGTAGAGCGACATATTCCCAAATCAATTTCTTTTTGGTAAGGAAATCATATAGAAAACTTTGCATTGACGGCAAATTCATACTTGGAGAGAGCTTAACTACTCAACACAGGGTATTGGTTATGAACATTCATGCTAAGAGAAGAGTTAGAGAAACAGTAAAACAAAAACCCTAGGTAAAACAGTAAAACAGTAAAATGGCTGGAGGGAGTTGGGAAACATAAGGAGATGCAAACTACACGTGGAACAAAATGGCTGGAGGGAATAAGAATGCTGCAAGCAGCATGCTACGTATATCAAGGGGTTTTAGACCAAAAGGGAAAGAATCTTGGTGATGGGATGCAAATGCACAAGATAACGTTAAGTTTAAAAGAGAATGCTATAAAGCACGACATTCTTGCAAGGATAATGAAAATTAGAAAAAGTATAAAGTAGCTAAGAAAGATGCCAAGAAGACAGTGTTGGAGGCAAGACATAGAAGTTATGAAGTGTTATATTAATCCTTGGGAACCGGGGGAAAGAAGAATATTCATACTTGCAAAAGAGTAGGGAGACAAAGACAAGAGGCTTAGATCAAGTGAAATGTATTAAAGATAAAGAAGGTAATATCTTGGTAAGGGAACAAGATATCTTGTTTATTGTTATCTCTTAGTTTTCGTGCACATTTTTAACTCTGCTCTTAGGTTCATACAATCTGCCACTGCATATAGATGACAGTGTGATCTTAAAATGTTAGAAATAGGTTACTCTGAGGATTCCAAGGATCTCCTTAATTGTTAGAAGTGCATTATACATTTCTCTCATCTAATACAGACATAATTTCTTCCAAATGTTGAGGCCAAAATGTAGATAATAGTTCTCATCACTCATTTGTACCAAACATCAGAAGGGCCTTGAACTAAACCAATAAAAGACAGTGCAAGATCAATTTTTTTAAAAGAAAACTTATCCAATGAAAATATGATGAATCCATGTTCTTTATAACTCATGGTCATACCACATGATTGGGTTTTTCACATGTTATTTATTGAAAAACTTGATAGGAAAGACCTGAGAACTGTCCTTAGTCTAGTGTATGCTTTTAATTAGCGGAACACATATAATTATTTAAAGCAAGTTAAAAATGTATGCTTTTAATTAGAGTTATCATACTACCAAGTCACAGCAATTATAAGAACATTTGTGCAAAAATCGTATGCCCCATTCTAATTTGTCATTTCCTGTCCCTTTCTTATCCCTCAGAAGTCAGAAGTATGATCTTTTACAAGACTGATATATTATCAAAGGGACCAAACAATAAAATCCTTTTAGCCACAACATCTATTTAGCATAACACATAAATAAAACATGAAAAGTAAAGTAAGCTGAAACACTTGAAAGAAAATATGTAGCTGAACTCAGGAAGTACGGTTGTAGGCAACCACATCATCTAAGACCACTTTGTAATATTTTGAAAACAGAAATTCAGAGAGCAAAATATGACAACTCACTTCGGTGCAAACCCCTACAACTTCTTCAACTGATTCTCCATACACATCTTTCTTCGAAAGCTTCTTGCGAAGATGGTTCATGAACTTTTCAGTCTCCTGAAAACACCCCAGAAAAGAAGAAGAAGAGGGGAATGAATTGATCTTCTTGCTAAAGAAACAGACCTAAAAATTGAACAGAAACTCACGGCATCAGCGAATTCAGGAATTGGGTCAGGAAACTTGTATTCAGCAGCTCTAGTAATGAGGCTTTGTGAGGATGAGGAGGGAGGAAGTGAAAGTGGTGAAATCGTAAAGTAATTGTCATTCTCCGACAGAAATGAGAAAGATTGCTTATACGTGTTACCACTTAAGCGTCTGTATGAGAGGCGTAAGGAACGCACACCAAACAATGAAGAAGAAGAAGAAAAAGAAAAAGAAATTGGGGAGAAAGAATTGAAAATGGAGGCCGGAAAACAGAAAGTAGAAGTGGTAGTCCAAGACATTTCTCTCTTTAGTTTATCTCTTTCCTCGCTTCCTAAGCTCAATCAATTGTTCACACTGAGAATTTTAATTGGTAATGTATACTTTTGTTAATTTGTAGATCTGCCCCTGATGTTTCCAAATATTGAGAAACATTCACTATCAAGTATCAACTATCAAATGTGAATTTTGTTTTATTTGATTAATAAGAAATTTTTTTACATCTAATGGTTTAAACTGTGATAATAGGAGCAATAATGGTAAAAAATAATTGTACTAATAGATAATAAAGACAATGGTAGTGGTGGTGAAGAAGTATGAATGATGGTGAGAGAAGCAAGGTGACCGATGATAAGGGAAACGATTATGAAAATAGATACCAAACTAATGATGATAATGGAAGTGTTTAAATTGTTTTAGCAAACAATTTTAAATAAAAGTACTCTGTATGATTATAAATTATTATTCACAATCCTTAAAATACATGTCAGGTTGAAACAAGTAAGGGTAGTTATAACTAATAATCATCATGTTGGCCAAGAAATTTGATAAGAACATAATATGTTCAAATATTATAAACTATAGCAACAGACATCAGATCCCACTCATCAATCAAACTGGTAAATATACAAAACCTGAACATCATTGTATTGTAACATTGCAATGTGAGAAAAAAGAAAAAGGAGGGATCCAAGTCATGTTTGTACGGACGCAAATGAACACACAGAATTAGTACATCTAAGGATTAGTACTGCTCTCAGCATCAGAAGCATCAGTGCCAACTTCATTTTCTGCTGCATTATCTTCTTCTATAATCTGCTCCATTAGTTTACTTCTCCAAGTTGTACTCACATCCTCCATCTTTATATATTCTTTTATACTCCTAAATTTAACCAAACCAGAACAAAGTCACTAGCTGCTGTATAGTAGTTAATGAAAAATCTGAAGTTAACACAACACTCTGTCTCCAGAATTGACATTATCAATTTCGGGAAACAAAAGAACCTGCAATGAGGTACAGGGCAGTGAGAACGGGATTTTTTGCAAATTTGAGCATGACATTTAAGCAAGAACCAGAGTTTCTTGCAGAGAATGCAGCCTCCAGAGGATCGAATCTGGCATGTCATGGCATGGTGAAATAGCAGCTTCATCTTGCGACATCTTGGATAGAGACAATAATGATGGGAAAGGCCATTTTTACATTTGGATACATGCACTACAAGATCAAGCAACTTCCTCATCTGTTCAACATAAATTAATTGAGTTATTAAGGATGGAATTGGAATAGATAATGTCAATGATACAGCTTATACATTGACACAAACATAGGACACATCTTATAGCTACCTCTAATACGCGAAGCCTCTTTAATTCTTCGTTGTGAGCATCAGGTTCAGCCATTGATGGAGGATTTGTTGAGTTAGAAGCTGGGTTATCCATATGCCTCTTGCTGGGTAAACTTCACAAGAACACCAAAATTTAAAACTTTCTATCTCTCATAAATCTTACAATTTATGACAGATGCAGTAGCAGTTGGATATATATCCATTACCAAAGCGATATATTAAGACTGTATATCATTAAGGAATGCTAGGAAGAAACATAAAATTGAAGAGTATGACATAATGACTTCCAATTTCACAATGCTTAAAGGCTGCAGATGGGAATCGAGAAGCAAGAAAATAATTAACCTTTCTCTCTACGAATTCAATAACAACTAATGAGGTCGAATTTCTAAGATGAAAATAGGCTTTGCGCTGTGAGAATGCTATAATCATAGAACTAAAAGGGAAAAGAAAACAAATCTTTTATATCAGCTACCCAAATAAATGTGCCTTCAAGTGGATCTGCAGGTGATGGGACTCAGTTCTTGACATTTAAGGGTTTGAACTTGAAACTCACAAATCATCAATGTAAAAGTTTGAGTTTCATTCGATGATCAAGTTGATCTATTTCAGACAATTGAAGGCATCAATTCTAAACATTTGAATGAGATTCAAGTTTAAATTAACTGTTCTTACATGTTAATAGGTCACGCTTTAAGTGCGATTGGAATAGATACCGTAATAGATAAAAAGCTTTCACCGAAGATTGCAATTCTATTGAGAAGGTGCCAAGCTGATTCGACCAAGAAGTGCGAAGCCAGTTTTATCAAAAAAGTGCGAAGTTAAAATCTAAAGATCGATGATTGAGATAAGAATGAAAATGAGTTTAAATAAGCAGAAAGTAATCATCAGTCACATAAGATTAGTTTATTTTTACTTTTCATGAAAGGAAATCAATTAAAAACCATCATTCTAATTTTTTTTGTCTTCTTTTTAATTAGAAGCGTCACGTAAACTTATAAAACTATGTTATAACATAAAATAGATATTTTGAATCCATTCTATTAAAGCGTTTTTTGACAATTGGTCATTGTTAATACAACTTTTTTATTTCATCAAAGATTGTGATTCCACTGAGAAGGTGCAAATTCAATCTTACCAAGAAGTGTGAATCTGATTCTATACAAAAAGCGTAAAATTAAAATTTAAAAGTCAATGATTGAAATAAGAATAAAAATAATTTTAAATAAATAAAAAGTAAATGCTAGTCATATAAGAATATTTTATATTTACTTTTTGTAAAAAAAAAATAATTTAAAAATATTATTTAATTTTTTAGTCTCTTTTTCAATTAGAAACGTCACGTAAACTTAATTAAAGTGCTTTTTGACAATTGATCATGGTTAATACAACATTTTTATTTAGCGATGGTTTTCTACCATTGTAATAACTTTGTGATTTTATAAAAAATTTATAGCAATAGTTAAAACCGCCGCTATAGTAAATATTTCAATAATTAAATAAAAAAGGACTAAAAATATGATAAATGCTGTAATTTTAAATCTAAATCGAAATATAAATTTTTTGAACATCCTAAGCCGATATAACTAAGACTACACATTTCAAAAACAATCAATTTGTTGAATAATTAAAACACTAATGCATTATTTTAAGCTAAATATTGAAATCTCTCCCCACCCCTTCCCCTTTTCTCTTGGATCCTTTTCTTTTCATTGATAAAACTGGTCACCGTCATTGCTGCCATAATCAGGACATTAGAGACTAACAATAAATTTTTCTTGCTTCTCGTTCTTCAATTCAGAATTAAATTTCACATGGGATATGATGGATTTATCTTTCATCAATAGCCTAAACTTGAAAGACGTCTATCTTGTCCTTGGACTCATGAGGAAGCAATCACTGCTCTTTAATAGCATATCATCAACTTCATCTTATTTATAGCCTGGAGATAAGATATTCTTCTATTCACCAATTACAGTGACAGAATTTATAGACCATTATCCTCAAATTGTTATCTGTATCAATTCAACAGCATATGCAGAGGGTTTGGCTGTTCACGGATGTATCAAATGCTTCAGGTTCAATGATTTGCGAATAAGGACAAGGATGGGTATGTTTCTTTAGTAAACTTAGTCTCGCAATATAGATAATCTTCACAACAACACCAACATTCACAACTTTCTGTTTCATAATCTCACAATTTCTCACAGTCACAGATGCAGGAGCAGTTGGATATATATCCATTACCAAAATGATATATTAAGACTATATCAATGAGGAATGTTTGGAAGAAAAAAATTATTGAAGAGTATGATACAATGACTTCCTATTTCGGTGCTTAAATGATGCAGAAGTGAATCAAGAAGCTAGAAAGAATTACCCTCAAAATGTTGACCTTTCTCTGTTCAAATTCAATAACAATTGATGAGGTCGAATTTCTAAAATGACAATATGTTTTTTCGCAATGAGAATACTTTTATCATAGAATTAAAAGACAGAAAAAATCACCTTTAAATTTTGAAGGGGCTTAATTTTTGAATTTTAAAGGATTTGTTCTTGAAACTCACAAATATTCTTGTAAAATAAAGTTCGAGTTTCATTCCATGATCAAGTTGATGTATTTCACACAATTGAAGGGCATCTATTTTAAACATTTGAATGATATTAAAGCTTAAAATAAATGTTCTTACATGTTAGTAGATTAAGTTTTTAAGTGCGACTCAAATGAATATCTCAACGAATGAAAAACCTTCACCATTCCATCGAAAAGGTGCAAAGCTGATTTCACTAAGAAGTGCAAAGTGGATTCTTCCAAGAAAGTAAGGCTAAAATCTAAAGGTTAATAACTAAAACAAAAATAAAAATGAATTTAAATAAACAGAAAGTAAACTCTAATAAGATAAAATTAGTCTACTTTTATTTTTTGTAAAAAAAAAAAACAATTAAAAGTCATCATTTAATTTTTTTTTTTGGTCTTCTTTTCTACCAAAAGCACCATGTAAACTTATGAAATGTTATTATAGTCTAAAGTAGATATTTTGAATCTATACTATTAAAGTGTTTTTTTGATAATTGATCATAACTACCTTTTCATTTAGCGACGGTTTTCTCATCAAACCATTGTAACAGCTTTACTATTTTATAATTTTATCATTTAGCTCTGGTTGCATTTATAACTAATGCTTTTATATATATATATATATATATATATATTATATTTGTTTAAAAAAGAAATAGTCACATACGAATTATACCGATGGTTCAAACTGCCCCTATAATAAATATAACATTAGTTAAATAAAAAGGTCTAAAAATGTGAGAGATGTTATAATTTTAAACCAACGTCCAAAATTTTTTTTGTAATGTTCTCAACCGATATATCTAAAACTATTCAAAAACATTCAATTTGTTGAATAACTAAAATACTAAAGCCTTTTTACGCTAAGCACACAAAAGATGTATTATAATATATACGTCCATCTAAACAAAGCTTAGGCTTGAACCATTAAGTCTTGATCTGAATCATACACAGCAAGTGGAAATTGCTGCATTCTGAGGCCACACAATGCCTGTGATTGTGAATCCTTCACAAGGCTACAACCCTTACCAAACCTAAGAATCTAAATCTTGTGTTGGGTCAAAAGCAGGGGAAGTGGAGAAGCAGCCAAGAACAAAAATGTTAATGTTACCAGAGCCAAACGCGGTGCCAAAAGGATATGTTTATTTGTATTGTACCACGTGGCTTGCAATATGGAGTTAGTAAATCATTTTCTTAGTGCTTATGCCTAGTTCAGTAGCCTCATTTGAGAATAAAAATCCTTAAAATTATTTATCTGAGTTGAATCTGTTTGTCCGTCTAAGATTCTAATAATGTCATTTACACTTAAATCAATACTTTTGGAATTAGTATCCTTACTATTATTGTTGCTCACAAAAAAAAGCGGGAGGGGGGGGGGGGGGGGGAAGCCTTGTAACTAGAAACAGAAATGGTTAGTATACATCTCGGCTGTGTGACCATGTTTGGCCATGAGTTCGATATTTTGCTAGCACTGAAAAGCCTTAAACAGAAAATAATTAGTTATCTGCCAGATTGTAAAACATAAATTCTACATAATTTATAAGTCGATCGGATCTACTTACAAGTTTGTGTCTAGTAAAAACAGCCTCTGCTAGATACAATGTAATCCACAAGGAAGACTGACATGTTCAGTGTCGCAAAATCAATCAGGAAACCACCTTCTAACAGTACAAAATGGTGTGGTCCCTCCTATATACAGAATACTTAAGCTTACAGTTCCTATAGTCAAAGATTTCTTTCGTGTGGTTCAAGCCAAGGAAACCCCAGGAAATCAAAAACTTCCCTTTCGGTGCAAAATTTCAAACTAGCGCTACCTTTTGCACCCTGAAACATGAAGATGCTTGATAATTTAACTATGCATGTTATGACAGACAATTTAGAAAAAGGAAACGATCCCAAAATGGAGCCATACCCGTTTACCACCTGAACCCTGAGTAGCTGGAAACAACCCTGTATCATCAAGTCGGAATCCTTTAGATTCTGCCAGCAATCTCAACCTGCACTCAGCATCAAAACTCGACTGGTGACTCTCCAACATCAGATGATCAAGGAAGTATGAAAAGGATAACATAGACATTGACCATTCTCTTCAAAGCAATAATAATCTATGCTTATGGGAGCACGAGCATCCATTTGTTCCAAGAGGAAGAGATACAATGTAAGCTATGCAAAGTTCTACAGAGCCGTATTGGCCATAAAGACACTGACATAAATTAAGATGCCTTATAGTTCACTCTTGGTTGCTGTTTTTAACATCTCCTTCAATTCTTAATCAATATTATTTTTCTAAACAATGGGAATCACTATTAACTTCAATCTAAAACACTTAACCCAAATCTCAACCACCTAAAGTGTAGGTGACAGAGTGTTTAACGCTAAATATGGCAGCAGAGGAAAATTCATATTTTATTGACTTGTGAAGTTCTACATATATAATACTTGGAGTAACAAAAAAATCAGTAAAAATCATAATCCTATGAATACATATCATAATCCATGAAAAATAGAAAGATTTGACTAACTAATTCCTAAAAGAAAGGAATATTAACTAGGAATATTTATTTAAAAACTGAAATAGAAAAATGAATCGCGTGCAGTCCAAAAGCATTTTTAACATAAAGCAACTAAGCAAGTGCCAACTGTCCCAGTGGGTCTATTGATATCTCCTCCTGATAAAGATAAATTTTTGCAACATTATAAAAAGAAATTAAAAATCCTCAATCAAGTTATGGAAATGTCAATATGTTTCAACAAGTAATCTGATATGCTACTAGAAAATCAATCCTAAAGATAATATTTGAACTTCTTTGTAACAATTGTGAAATTAACACATTAATGATAGAAAGTTCAATGCAAAGAGAAGCTGGCATACCTCCTATTCAGTACATCATTTCCTGTCCAAGCTATAAGTCCAAAAGCATATATGCCCCTAGGGTACACCTGCCGAAACTAATAAATGGTTAAAAGCTAGAAAAGCAATAAAGTGTATAGCCAGCAACAAGAAAGAGGGCCAGTATCCCATGATAAGTAAATAAATATCAGGCAAAAAATATGGCATTACAGATTCACATATAAATAAATCCTCAATACTAAACCAAGACCGAAGGAGAAAAAAATTCTAGAAACTCTATAACTTTTAGAACTCCCACAGAATCTTCATTAATCATTCTATGAAAAGATACATGACCATCTCTAACCTTCAAATCTATACGATGCCGCAGTTCCCGTCCCGGATAGGTGCAAAATCCAAAGTAAGTGTCAACACCAGAATCAGTACCCTGTGTTTACTTCGAAAAGTTAAAAAGGAAAGGATGCTGTGTATAGGTAGACGAAAACATAAATGAGATAGAAGAACTAATGAAGATAGAAAAATTATTGTGCATAGACTGATACAATTCATCTCTTTGTGCTTCTTTATATGATTGTAAAAAATATATATACAATCATGATAACATAATATAAAATTTAATAAAAGTAATCAGAAGGAATATTAGATATAAAAGATAAAGTTATCTAAAATGGACTATGGATGATGAGCTCTTTTCTGGTTGTATAATATGAACAACAAATAATTACTGGCTTTTGATTAAAAGGGTAGTAAACTGATAGAGACTATAATACTGAGAATTCCTCACTGAGTATTCTGCTATTAAGGGAAAATAGGCAGAAGATATGCCACACAAAAGAGAAACTCAGTACAATATCACAGCGAAAACAGCAAAAGGAAACCAGGAAAATAATCACAGCTCCTGGCTATTCGAGATGCCAGGTATCTCCCACTCTTCACCACACTCAGATAGCATAACCCCCCTGCACTCTCCTACACTCCCTTATTACAATTGCTCCACTACTCTCTAACACGTGCCAACCCATACTAGAACCATTACTCATCACTTTTCTCCTCATCATTGATTTTCTCCTCACTACCCATCTTCTGTTTAGGCCTTCTAGAATATACCTTGCTAGTTGGGGGCCCATCATAAACATCTAATTTTGATTTTTGAATACATTCCTATAAGTTTCCAAATAAGAAGACAACAGGAAAAAAGCTAATATTACCTCTTCACTGTGAGTACTGAAAATCAAATCTTCTCTCAGGAAATTCATATCTTTTAAACGCTTTACAAACTTTAGCATGAACCCTTTATGACTGCAAGCCAAAAACAATTGAATTGACAGATGAAAATAGCAAATTTAAAAAGGGAATTCACATTGTTAGTATGTGACTTTCTCCTTTTAACAGCAAGAGCAAGAGTAAAGGGATAGTTATAGATTTTACAAGCTTCTTTGTTTTTTCCAATTCTTGAAATGGAAGAGCACAGAAGAAAATATTGAAAGTGAAACTTTGAGCACCGAGATAATGGTTTAAAATATAATGACTTAAATGACTTTTTTAACAGTTTAACACTCACATTCAAGTAATTGAAACAAAAAAGTGTTCACACAGGTTATACTTCTACAAAAATCTTTATACCAATGGACAAATTTTATATATGATACCAATTAAAGAATATCAGCGTACTAATAGAACTAATAATTTAATTATTAAAGAGATTAGAACAAGAGCACTAGAAATGGCAGATGTGTACGTTTGAAATATGTCCTTGTTGAAAACACCTCCATTTAATTACAATGTTTCTTCAAAGTTGAATTAAGGGTCAAAAGAAATCAAACTCACCTTATTCCATCAGGATGTGTAATAATAATGTCCATATCCCCACAGGTGGCTTTCCCACGTCTATATGATCCCCCACAAATGATAATAACCTAAATGACAAAATAGTACCATAACAGGACTATCAGTGTCATGCTTCACTTCAAACTGCAGTGGCAAGACTAAATTATATGCTGATGCACAATAGTGATACATTTCTGCAATCTATAAACAACAGGACGAAAGGAAATTCAGGATGCTGGAGTGGAGGTCCTTAAAAGAGGTGGGCCCTATCCTGAACGCGAATTACATCATTCGAATAGCAATGGTTCATATGTTATGAATATAACAAGATGTCAGGCATCTAAGACAGATGCAACAACAGCAGCTCCAAAAACCACATAGCCAGAGATAGTCTAAGTAAACAAACCCTTCTTTTCTTCTTTTTTCATAGAACATGGCATAACACTTCCAGCCAATAAACAAGTGAGACTTGATTCCAGTTTCTCCTGCTCAGAGACATAAATGCTTTTTGAATTTAATTGGAATCTTTGACATGAAATCTCTTTCTCTCTCTCCCTCTGCCTCTCCCCTCTATTTTCCATTAGGTATTCTATCCCATCAAAGCTATTTCTTCCAGTGCAATCCTCTGATCATTAAAATATCCCTCTGAACCTCCAAAAATTATTACTTCAAATTTCAGCACTGTTCTCCACCAGGTTGCATCATTGGCACTATACCGAAAACAGTCTTACTATCATTGAAGCTATATTGCTACTATGTTTAAATAAATATACTCTTCCCATATCCAATTCGTACAATTCCAGAACAATTCATAAACAGAGAAAACATATCCATGTAGAGTGTAAACTTTAAAGAAAATCAACTAATGGCTTTAGCAGCCCTGCACAATTAAGCATTCATGAAAAAATAGAAAACTCATAAGTCTCAGTCCAGCCAGAATTAAGTAGTGCTCACCCCAGGCAAAATATCCTCTCCAACTTTCTGCAATATGTTCTCCATCTCTTGTACCTATCAAATCAGAAAGAACATCCAATGCGTTTGGGTAAAACAATACAAGTTGTTTGCAATATATATCACAAATATATATATATATATATATTACCAGACCTCGTTGCGTGGAATCCTTTGCCTAATATCATCAAAGTATTTTAACCCTAACTTCTGTGCATTAGTTAGTGAATCATCATTCCTCAGATCATCTAATGTACGGTGTCCTTTCTCATACAATTTTAGTGCAGTGGCTGGACCTATACCCCACACTTCTCCAAATAAAGATATTGTCCGCACCTATAGTCAAAAATAGGGGGGGGGGGGGGTGGGGGCAAAAGTAGGCAATGAAATAGCAATAAAATGCAAAAATATCCAAGATGAATATCTGAGCATTTTCTATTCCACATGCATCAACCAAAAAAGAAAAATAAATGAAAATTGCAAATACATAGGCCTAAATTTCTTTGTACATAAAATTTATCAAAGTGATAATCCAGCATAAACTATCCACTCAACATATATGCAAATACATAGGCATATATGCAAATATATTACACATTAGACAAGAGTCAATTTCACCCATAGCTGAGAAAATTAAGTCAGATATATCATATCACATAAGCAGTTTTAGGAAAAAATAATTATGGGCTTAAATACCAGAACAAATAGTTATCTAAAACTGTATACATAAAGACAAATGTGTGCTCAGGTGTGTGTCTGTAATATGATATAAATATAGAATTATCAAAAAATACAATCAGACAAGAATCATGGGAAAGGACAAAAATATAAATTACCAGACTAAAACGTAAAATCATGTAGATAACTTCTCAAAGCAAGCAGAGTTAACACCTGCAATACCTTCTCATCAGTTTCAAAGTGTTCCAACTTAGAAAGCTTGCCAGTGGTTATAATCTCCTGAATCTGGTCATAGTGAAAACAACTGCTTGAGTTGTTATGGGACAAAATGTGAATGAGAATTCTTGATCTTGACATAGGAAAATGCACAAATGTCCTGAGTCTAAATTCATATTGCTGTACCATCAACAGAGGTCTATTGCCTTTGGAATGCATAAAATCAGTTGTTTAGCAACAACGAGTCTATGTATTATAATAATCTTGAGTTGATGACCTGATATGAGACTTTCTGAAAATGCAAATTTTTACAGCTCTCAAAAAATTAAGAAAAAAATGAAACTCAATCTGTCCTCTTAGTTTGAAACTCAGAATAACCAGACAGGAGACACATATGTACCTTTTCTGCATGATAACAAGAGAAGACTTGTAGGATATCATATAAGTTATATGATATGATGGATGATGTTATACCACTAGTATACATTCTACCAAGAAAGTAGAATCTTTAAAGAAGGCAGTCTAATAAGATGAAAAAAAATAAATGAAGCAACCAGTCAGCAGCAACTAATATACCAAAACTAACAATATGTAGAGGTCAAAGTAACAGTAAATAAATCCATATGTAGTACAGCCTAAGGTAGCAGTTACTTAGCCCACTCACATGATCTTTCATTGATTTTCCAATTGCAGGCTGGTTTTCAATCAGGTCCAAACTCTCAATTTTAAATGGCAACTTCTCAATCACTGCAATAGCTTTGTAATAGCTAAAGGACCTCCGATCATCACCCAAGGCTTTAAAACAGAACTAGCAAAATGAAAAAGAGGCCCAGAAAAATGTAAAATAAAAATGACAACAATCTACAGGAGTTGTATGGGGTTTACCTCTATATATGTTCACAAGTTTCCCAAATATCTCTGTTATATTCTTGTTTAGATCAGGTGGACAGTAAGGCAAGGATGACTGCAATGTTATCCCCCTCTTAGAAGATTTTCCAACAAGAACAAGGCATAAAGCGTAGGTGCCATTTGAGAATATTGTGACTTATAACAATGGTGTCTTTTAACAGCAAAAGCTAGTAAATTAATTACACAATAAAATTCTTGTAAAGGTATTTCTTCCACAACCTTTTAAAAGCCACATGTGCTTTTGGAAAATGCTTTTCAAGTAGCTTAAGCTTTTAGGATGAGGTGGTATTTGACAATTAGCATGACACTAGATATTGAGACAAATATAAAAAAATAATCTTTGCCAAGGTTATACTCTCAACGAAGTCCAGGAAAGTTAGGAGAGAAAGATATTTTATATAATATACTTCAATGTAGGCTTCTAGATCTTACTGCCTCATTTTCAGCATTGGGGGTTTGAGGTCTTGTATAAGTATTTGCATAATTTAAACCGCCAATTGAATCATCATGACTGTTTGTCGCGCCGGGTGATGAACATAGAGCATTTTCTCTTCTATCATGAGCACTTTCAAGATTTACTATTCCTGTATGCTCAGAAGAGGTTTTGATCCTTTTGTTCTGTAATCCTTTATCATCGCTAGAAATGCTTCCATCAAATGGTTTAGGATCCAAAGATTTATCAGGCGTAATTTCATCTCGTGGGTCCACCCTTAGTATATACATATCCTCAGATAATTTCTCCCCTGATTTCAGGCTGTCTTCTAACCACTGATAAAGGAGAACACTCTGCAACAAGCATCGTTCAAGCAATTTCTAAGAATAAATATAGAAAACCACACTACGCAATTCAAAGTTATTAGCAACTTTCAGTTGCCACTAGTCAAAATACATGACTGAAATATTTTTAAAGAATCAGCTCAAACATGAGTGAGCGTTCTGATGATATAGTCTTTTCTTCAAGCAAAGAAACTGAAGTAAACTCATCAATTGGTTATTACAGTCATTTAAAACATTAAAATGGACATTCATTGGAGCAAAAATATGATAAAACAGCTGACCCCTTTAAAACGCGACAAACGCTCACTATCCAATTGCTGGAGAAGCGCATCTGAATCCATGGCAAAAATATGAGTGACCCTCTTGGACAAACGCTCTTCTATTACAGCCCCCTTTTGCACCAATTTCTGCTTCCAAATCTTCAATTACAAAGCATTAAAACAAAAGGGAATAACTAAAAGAATGAAGAGAAGACTTGGAATAAAATAATAATAATTACTTCTTAACAAAATTGAATGTAAATAAAATAAAGTGAAGACAGGCATTAATATTTGCGGTGTGACCTGCAAACGACGAGCATGAACTCCTTTTTCGACTAAGAAGACGAACATTCCAGAGAAAATGCCGTGTGGATCAGAGCAGACACTTGAACTCTTGGTTGCTTTAGCCTTTGGCGCCATTGAGCCACGGTTCGTCTCTTCTTCTGAGAGGTTGTCTCTTCTACATGACGCCAGTGGCGAGACAGAGAGGGCGTTGCAGAGAAACGTAACCGAATGATAAGTGTAGGCTTGGATACAACCGATCTATTGAAGACCAAAGTGCATCCTGTACGTGTCGCGCAAGATATTGGCCACGCAGAGAGAAACTTACAAAAGTTGACTAATGTCAAAAAATATGACACACAAGTTTCGACTCCACTGGGGATCGAACCCAGAATCTCTGGTTCCGTAGACCAGCGCCTTATCCATTGGGCCATGGAGTCCGACATGATAGTCTGTTGCTATGTTTTATATAGAAAACTTTAAAAGGAATTAAAATATGTTACTTCTTGCTCGTTGTTGAGGACTGAGTAGCTTTTCTGTACATGTAGATGATGCATTAATTTATACGTCCAGTGGGACAAAAACTATGTCCACATGATAGGATGACAAAATGATAGTGTTTGATTTACTGCATGTGTACTTTGCTATACTGCTTTTTGGTCTCTTTCATACCAGAGTCTCCTACAAGCAAACTGAGGACGGGAACATGATTCTGTGGCCAAGGACGCTGATATATATTTGTCATTTGATGACTCACATAAAATTCTTACTATATAATGTCTTAAGGTAAGATTTATGACTCTAGTTTTTTCACAATGTCAAACATAGGAGGGCATTCTGAAGATAATGCATTTTAAGGCATAAATTATGTCCTCTGTCTCTGTTCTTTTGTTAGCCGGAATTTGCCATAATCACCAGTGAAAGCATGTTACATAACTTGCACTTCCTGAAATATTCATTTCTTTTATTTCGTTTTTGGTTTATATATGGCATGGATATAGGTGGATTATGTAATTCTATTGTAGGTTTTCTTACAACATGGGGTCTATGACATATACCAAAGTCAAATATATATTGGTTCTCATTTGTGAGAATATTATGTGCTTCAATGATTTGTTTGATAAATGATAATATGACTGCTTCCATGACCAATGATATGGCCAGCTCCTTATTCAAATTGCAAGCAAATTGATGCAGGTATTCATTTCACTATTTTTATAAAAATATGCTTATCTCTTTTTTATATACAAGTGCTGCACTTAAAGTTTGCCTTTGAATTTAGACTTGGCCTACTTTAAATAAATAAATAAATTTGAATAATATTAAAATTCTGCTTCACTACAATACAATTTTAGCTCCGCATGTATACCAAGATGCTTTTAAAAAATAATCCTTGAACCAAAAGTACAGCTTCATTCTAGTTAGTAAACAACATCAAAAACCAAAGGTTATCTGTACACAAAGTTATTGATCTACGTTGGGAATAAGTATTTAGCATAGTGCTGATTCGTTCAAAACCTAATAACCTATTATATATATATATATATATTGTTGTCCTCTCATTAGGCACAAAACTACTCACACAATACATATAGATATATTTATTAACCCAAACTGAACATACGCATGCATTCATTAAGGAAATATCACCTTATTAACAAACTGATTTACACACATTCACACAGATTGTAGAGAGTAGAGGAATAAAGTAAAAGGGGGTTGGAAATAAAGATGGGGATGCATGCAGAAGCAAAACAAGGTATATATAATGGTAATTAAGGGCACTTGGGTTTGTTGCCATGAGTGACCATGTCAGTGTAACACCTGCCACACATCTCTCTGTTGCCATAAGTGCCTGGAGGAACACACTTGCATCTTGCACAACATGTCCCACAGGCTCTTGTACATATCTTCGGCCTTGAGTGCAACCTGCATCTCTCTCTGCACCTTCCTCCACAGTCTACACAAACCACATGAAATCAAATCAAACCCCTTTTAATTGATTCAAGTGTTTCTGATTTCTTGAATGTTAAGCAACTATAACAGTAAGAAAAGAGAATAGAAAGCCATACCCACAAATGGAAGAAGCCTTCTGTTGGGTCCTTTTACCACCTGCAAATTAATTAACACAATTCAAGGCCAGTGAAAGTGATGAGCTTAACAAATTTATTATAGTGGAAGACGAAAAGTAGTAGCTAGAAGTGGTGAGAATGATATATATGTGTGTGTGTGTTTATATATATATATATATATATATATATAGAGAGAGAGAGAGAGAGAGAGAGGAGAAGCATTATTAAACCAGAGAGTCAGTGGGGAGGTCTTTGATATTGCCATCAGATGACACCTGCAAATTAAACAAAGTTAAGAATTCAAAAGTTTAACTTACGAAATTGCTTAAAAGATAAAAGCAATGAAGGAGATTTGCTGTTTAATTTGAGAGGATTTTGTACCTGAAGTGCCATGCAAAAGAGCAACAGTGCCATCACAAGAAGAAACCTTGAAGCCATCTTTTTCTTCTCCCCTTGGGAATTAGCAGTTGCACTGTATATCTACAACACATACTCATGCTTTAATATTGCTGGTTTTCTTACTCTATATTCTACAATTACAATATCACCCTCTTTATTTTTTGTTTATTATTATTATTTTTGTCAAGGTTGACAACTTTTGCATAATGAGTAGTTCTCTAAAATAAGACTAATTAATTTAATTTTTAAAAATAATCTTTTCAATTTAATTTCTAAATAATTTCTTTTCTATCTGTGAATATTACAGTTTGGAGGACCAAAATTAAGTGATTACACTTTTGAGAATGATTTACTCTTAAATAATCATATCAGAATTAATCATTTGAAAAATATAAGTTGTTCCATAAAAAATATATATATAGATATAACACACGAACTTACTCTATATTTAATTTATTTTTAACTGAATTACAGTATTAATTAACTTAATTACTTGGGTCTGATCATTAATTCTCCTTTATGCAGGTAGCATCTCCTAAACATGACAGATGGCCTTCTGAGAGTGTGCATGAAGCCCGCAGGAAGACAAATGTACTAATTAAAACCATTTCAATGCATCTTTATCTCAAAAATTCATTCAGCCTAGCCTGTAAATAAAATTAATGATTAAAAAAAAGGTAAGTATGTAAGTTATAATATTTGCGTAATTTTTATTTTTTCAGATTGAGTTTATTTATTTATTTTTCAGAGAAATGTTTAAATATATGAATTTTTAATACGGTGAAGAGAGAGTAGTGCATTGAAATGGTGAAGCATATATTGGACACAGTAAAACTCAGTTATTGTCAGGATATAGAACTTGGTGATTCACTGAACTCGCGGTCCATTTGCATGTAGCAAGGTGGCCATAATCACAACTACATATATTAATTTTGCTCTGTGTGTGTGTGTGTGTGTATTAGCTGTGTCAATATTGAATTAAGCTGCAGTGAAATGCATTTCTGTCTGCTCCAACTCACTCTGTCAATATATACTTCCATTTTTTACCGTGTACTTTGGAGACAACAGCAGCAATAGCATATGACAGGAGTCTATTATTACTATTACTATTTTTTTTAATGAATAAAACAAAGTAGCTGTATGATCTTCCCGAACCCACATAAAATTAGTCAATGATTTTTTAGAATAACTATTTTAGATTTTCTAGAAACATTTTATAACCAGATAATTATATAAAAATCAACTAGAAATATATATAAGTGGGAGACAGGTTTGGTACAGTTGGGTAGAAGAAGAGGAAGATGAATGAGATAGGACAGTCAAAAAAGAGAGAATCAGAATAGTGAGAGCCTGAGAGGGTTAAGTTGTAGTTGTAGTTGTCGTGGTAGGAGGCTAACCACGAAGGCAGTGCATGATGACCAACACCTCGTAACTGATTGACATTTATGTGAAAGGATAAGTTCATTAGCTCATCCTCATCCTCACCAAGGAACCTCTTACACCCTCTTGCAACCTCAAGGACCACTCCATCTCATACCAACTACAATCACTACAACATTCTATTTAATTTACAACTGCCTCTGCTGTCACTAATTCCACAGAAATAGTCAACTACTTGTTTTAGGATTCTATTCTCACTACCTTGCATTATTTGGAAAGCCTTTAGTGGCAAATCAACTTTCCTGACTCCATTCCATCTGTCAAGTATATGTCAAATTATTGTATTAGTTGCTGACTTATCTCAATTTAATCTTTAAATTTTAAAAACATTTAATTTAATTATTAAAAAATGCATCACGTCTTTTCAATAACACCATATAAGATCCACGGGCGTCACGAGCTTAAATTCGACTAATGAAAAAATAATAACGTAAATATGACCTAACTTTTCAATAATACTCCCTTTTGAGCACATGACTATTCTTCGTCAGCTCGTTCCAAACAAAAATTTCTCGTCTTCCTTGTCAGATACTGATTTTTTAAAATGCCAGAGACCACACACTAAATG
This sequence comes from Senna siamea, assembly GCA_031216115.1. Classification (NCBI taxonomy): domain Eukaryota; kingdom Viridiplantae; phylum Streptophyta; class Magnoliopsida; order Fabales; family Fabaceae; genus Senna; species Senna siamea. The sequence goes on along the minus strand of CM062360.1, from coordinate 29,435,926 downwards.
TAGGTCCAGATGAAAACTCCAGTGTCAACAGAGCTATTCACTATTAAGTAATCAGTGTCGTACCTTGCATAAAGGTTAAAAGCAAAATAGAGAGAAGGCAAACACTTGTTGGCTTGTACCCAACACTTCTAATTTCGGAAGCTGTAAACTTGTATGACGAGGAATTATAATACAGGCGCGAGAGAGTCATTGTGAGGGGAGAAAGGGAGGAGGGTTAGAAGAAATTAAGCACTTTATTACAAGACTATTCTGGGTCAACTATCTACCTTCAAAGAGATCAACAAAGTACCCAAAGCTTGTAGTTAGTTCCAACTCTAAATGCAACCCAAAAATTAATCTAAGAAAATCTTCAATTAAACTAACCAAGATCTCCGAAAAATTAATTTCAATATTATATTTTCAATCTCAATCAATGGTCAAAACTCAAAATTGATGAAAAGGAGTCCTTGCCAGAAAGGGGAAATTTTGCTCAGTGTACCACGACACTTTCTTAAATGGAAATATGAACATTGATCCCAAAGTAATGTATTCTATAGAAAAATGTTGATTTCCTTTTCAGTCATCTCATAGACATGGTCTCTTGCATCAGCTAGCGCACTCTGCATGATGCAAAGTATACATTCAGATCCATTCAACTGTATAAAAGAGAAACCATAAACTGGTAAGAAATAATAGCAGGTGACATTTACCTGCCCAAATTTTGTAAGGAAGTTACTAGCAATGTTTAAAGATGTGACAGCTATATCATCATTAGACTTGAGTGCTTGGGCAATAGCAAAAGCCCCGTCATCCTGTGTATCAGGTAAAGAAGAAATTATGGTATATACAACTTACGAATGAACCAAAAATACGAATATAGACCTTCATACCCTTATTTCGTTGAATCCTAAATCTATAGAGGTTAAAGCTTCATTAACCACTTTCAAGCTCCGAGCCAAACAGGCTGCACCCTGCAATAAAGCAAAGGACACAAAATAAAATTAAGTGACCAGATAATAATAAGAAAATAATCAAGATAAAAAAAACTCCAGGTGCTAAAACAAACCTCATCTCTTAATCCATTTGCCCGCAAGTCCAGAACTGATATTGTAGTATTATATTTCAAGGTATCCGCAATGAACTCTGCCCCCTTTGCTCCTATCTGTAAAGATATTTTAAGTAACAAAGAAAATTGATTGAAAAAAAATTTACAATAATTTCATGGTGAATAGGTTACCTGGCACCAACCAAGCTTAAGGGTTTTTATGTTTCCATGAAACTTGAGAACTTCAGCCAAGGCCTTGGCTCCATCTGGACCAATGGGATTATAACTAAGTTCTAACTGAGAAAAGGAGATAAAATTTGCGTTACATATAAAATAATGAAGACAAACAACTAAAACACAGACAAGGAAATCTGCAGGCTTACAGTGGTAATCACTGAATTGTCTTTTAAAACTTGAGCAACAGCACTAACTCCTGCAGCATGAATGTTATTTCCTCCCTGTAATGTTAGTCTAGCCAAGTCATGTCCCAAGTAGCTTTTTCCCCCATTTTCCATATGTTGGGAAGAAAAGTCAGGAGTTGGGAAAAAAAAAAAAGAAAAAAAAAGAGAATTGGGGGGGGGGGGGGGTGTAACTCAAGTAACTTCTCCTCACCAGGTCTAATGTTGTTATGGAGCGATTTTCTTTTAAAGCATCTGCAATTTTTTCAGCTCCCTGACAAAATTTTCTGTCAGTTGATTCCAAGTCCATAATACGTAACCCAATTTGGAGATAAATTAATGCATTCAAATTCCTCCTTCTAAATTACAAGCCCTTTTTTCCCTGTTCCATAGCACATTAGCGGCCCAAAACTGCTCTAATGATCATTTTTCTCCTAAAGTTCTAAAGCTGGTTTGATGAGAAGTGGTCAGAAGAAACCTGCATGTTCTTGTGTGTGTCTCCCATTTTTTGATCAAAAAGAGTATTATCTTCTAAGGAATTTGGGTTTATTATATTTGTTGTCATAGTTGCTACTGTCATAAAAGAACAAAAACAGAGGTTTCCGAAGGAGTACAGACCTTTTCCTCAATTGTCCCATTTCATTAATAAGAACTTTTGTTATTGTAGAGGGATGACTTCATTATTGCAACTGGTGTATCTATAGTTGTCAAATGTGCTCCTGCTTCTTATTACAATAAAGCTGCAAGTACCAGCTGCCCATCCATCACTACATAAATTTACTATTCTACTCTATTGCTGAAGATATACACACTGGTCTTTATATTATAGTGTGACACTATTAAGTCAACTTAAATTGGCAGAAGCATGACCTTATATGTCCAAAACAATGAATCTACATTTCCTATGTCATTATGCACTGATTGTTTGCTATGCATCTCGATGCATCCCACTTGTTGCCTAGCCCCACTCTATGTAACACAATATTTATAAGATTTATGATCTTTTTCATACTAAATAGGTCAATTAGAATGCAACTGAGACACATAAATACCTCATCACCAATGTCATTCATGTAAAGGTTCAACCATAACAGACTCCTGCTCTTTCTAATATATTCAGTAACGTGAAATGCGCCTTTAGCACTTAATGAGTTGTTGCCAATGTCTAGAAGCGTAAGTTTCCCTTCAGAACAAATATGTTTTTCAGATTATTTGCAACATAATAAAGTGGAGTTATTGAAGCATAAAGGACACACAGGCCATATCAGGAACAAGTACAAGACATTTACCTTTATGTGAAGATAATCCTGACATCAAGGCACGGATTCCTTCATCTCCTATAGAATTTCCATGCAAATGAAGTTCCTGACCATATGTGCAGAGTAAATCATGCATGTTTTCAGCAAACTACATGGCAGATATGCTACAAGTAGATGTCGCAATAAATCAGTGATAGGACCATAGGAACATGAGCATCTATGTTGAAAGATGAACACTCATAATTTCTTTAGTACCAATTAAAAATTTGGGAAAGCATGCTGTGATAACTGTTTGAAACTGAATAACATGATGGGATCTAGTAGCCAAGGTGGATATTCCAAGATTTATACTTAGAGCTTAAAGAAAGTGAAAATAGGGTTGGATATTTCATCCACAAGAAAACAAATGAGAAAAGTACCCTTAAAGACTTGTTGCTCTCAAGTGCTTTAGCAAATGCATTAGCCCCCAAAGCACCACCATAATTGCCACTAGAATAGCAATAGTAACAGAAGGATTAACAAAAGAGAAAAAAAATAAGCGATCGGCAAATAAATATTTCTTAATGAAACAACTCAAGGGAAAAAGATAATGCAACAAGATAATTGCATAAACACTGAATTCCATCCTTTTTCATTTCCTTGAAATAACAGGGGAGCTATCTAAGAAAAGACATCAATGTGACAATTTCACTTACTTGAGATGTATGTTCCGTATGCTGTTATTCTCAAGAAGTGCACCAGCTAGACTTGTAAATCCCTACCTCCATTTCCAATAAACAAATTATTTTAGAATTGGCCACCTGGATTTGGCTAACTAAGATCAAGCCTACAGTATAGTAAAATACTGCAGTAAATTGCATACAGAATATTCAATCATATTGTTGTTCAGTTCAAGAACCCGCAAAGTAGAATTTTTCTTCAACATTTTTGCAATTGCTTTTGCACCCTGCAGAACAGAAGTATTTGTTAAGGCAATGAAAGAGGTCATCTCCTACAAATTATGTATCACCAAGCTAACCTCATCACCCAAGTCAGTACTGTTCAGCTGGAGCTTCTCAATACTGGAGTTGGCCACCAATATGTCACATAGGCACTGTAAACAAGGATATGAATACATAATTAAACCTGACAGAATTGCAAAAATCATTACAAACATTTTTAGTCCTTTTTCTTTAGGGCCAGAGGAGGAGGGCATTAACAAAGTTCTCTTAAACATTTCTTTTAATGCCATCATCATAAGTAGTTTTTTAAAGATATCAAATTCATGATCTTTAGTCAATGATGCTTAAGTTAAAACAATGAAGAGAAAGGAGAGAATTACCCATCAAGAGAAGAACATTTCAAATTCCAAGCCCAATACCCTATTCTGTTATAAACTACTTCAAACACTTAAAGCATCAAATCTGACTAATAATGGAATGCAATAAGATATTAGGAGGTCATTATAAGATTATTAATGACCGTATGATAGCCATGGAATGAGTCATTAAAAATTAAAGGTTACTGTAAAGTAATATTAAAGAAATTTCAGGTCATGATTCCAATTGGTTTAATTCAGGTTCATGTAAATGACTGACTATTTTTAATGCTTCTTGTTGTTTCAGTCAGATACTTAATTTACATTTACATGCTTCAAGTCTTTCAAATGACTTGAAATGTAAACAGTCAGTTTGATGCTTATAACATTTTTAATTAAATCACAAGTGGCATGTTTCATAAGTGATCCACATCACAGAAGAATGCAACAGCTAACAAGTAACACAATCATTTTTTACACCAAAAAAATTATTTATCACGGAGAAAAAATAAAGAGCACACAGCAAAAGGAAAATTCTCTATACTATAGTCACAATGAAATTTTTAAATAAAAGGATTCAAAAAAATATTCTAAGTGTCTTTCAGACGTATAATTGCTTGTGAAGTGGCATGGCAGATTAGGAATGGATTGTTTGGTATTATTCAGGAGAAACGGGTATGTCCAGCTAATCTGCTGGTTTGGACCAGAAAAAGGAGTAAAAAAATTCTTTGGCAATGTACCATCATGGCTGCATTGTGGCATCTTAAGTTAAAACAAAACACAAGTTTTAATCAGAAATTTTTTCCTACACATCTTATTTGGGAGAGAACTATTTTCTTGGCCTCTCTATGAGTGGTCTTTTTAGGTGGTATCCCTTGTGGATTTACAAAAGGATTGGAAAGCTCGTTTGAGCTAGTAAGGCTGTAATTTTTATTTCTTTGATTTGGAAGGACTACTTTCCTTGGTTTTGTATTGCTCTTCTCTTCCCTTGAACAATATCTCTTTTCTATCAAGAATCCATTTTTAAAAAAACTGACTTTTGATTTGGGTGCAAAAGAATACAGGAGATAACAAATAATACAATTTCCATTGCATAAGCCATAAACACCAATTGACAGAAATTTTGGACTTAGAAATAGAATTGTCAACCAAAATAGAAAGCAAGCTTTGAAATAACAATTTTTACAGTTCTCTGTTTACTTCACAACATCATATTTATTACTTACTTCCAGCAGTCTAGCAAAATAATTGAAATTAGCTTCATATGGCTTATTAATTATTACTATTTTATTATACATTGAAAAACTAAGGACTGACCTTAACTCCTTCATCCCCAACAGGATTTCCAGAAAGATCAAGAGTCTTCAACGTGAAATTTGATTGAAGAACACCATCAAAAGCTCTCAATCCAGCTGCAGTTATTCCATTTGCAGCAAAACTCACTTCCTCTGCAATCTATATACCGGGAAAAAAAAAAGAAGAAAAATACTAATTTCAATACTTAGCAGATGGCGACATGCACACAGAGAAGGCATCCCAACACATCTTTCAGCTCATTAATTGCTTAATTAAGACTGAACCATAGTCAGGTTATTAAATTATTACAAATGGAAGATGAACATTAAATAGCAAATGACAATATTTGCTTGATCTGACTTCTCACTTATATAAATAAGAGATAAGAAAGCAAAGACAAATAACAAAATTTTCCTAACCTGGTTATATGCTAAACTCTCAGCAAGAAAGAATAATCCTTCATCCCCAAAGTTGCGTCCTGCCAAAATTCATTGAAGATGATAAATTTTTGTTTTTTTGTATTTTGTTTTTTTGTTTTTTTTTTGCTTCTATTTATGCATCTTTTCAAACTACCCAACATTACAAGCTAATCAGGCCAAATAGAATGGAAAAAGTGGGATAAATATAACAAGAACAAAGTAGGCAAAAGATTGGAAACATGTTAATTATCAAGGAAATCCAATAATCCAAAATCAATTAGAGTAGAGTGTGAACAATACGATATTCATAGAAACTGAACACCTGCTATGCCACAAAGGTGCTAATAAAGATTTTATCCAACAAATTCTCTATGTACAAGGAAGAAACTTCATTTTCTATAAAGTGCATCAGATAAACTATTGCTTTCTATAACAATCTAGCCACCATACCTGACATATCAATGCTTGGAAATGCCTTCAGTTCTCGGGCAAACTCATTGAGCTTCTGCTTGGATTCTCTCTCAATCTTTGCACCGAGTTTTGACAACAAATTTGTACCAGGGGCAATAGACCATTTCATTCCTTGTGAAGCAGATTGGTTTTCTACAGTTAAAGGCTTTGATTGCTTTGGAGCAAGAAGCTTTTCTACTAATTTCCATAAAACTGTAAACTGAGGAAAAATCAGTACAACTATTATGCAATATAGCAAGCCATTTCTGCTTGACTGCTTGCAATTACAACAAAAGCAAACCTACAAAAAGGAATAGCGGAATAAGGATAACCTAGTAGATTCCAATTTGATTACCAGAAACCCCCCAATAAATTACAAGCAAAAGAATGCATTAAGGTATCAAGGAAAATTATTTCCAACTTTCTTAAATGTGACAGAACAGAATCGTACTTAACCTGGTCTGACATAACTTTACTTTTGAGTAAAAAATGCTTGAAATTGCTCTACCAGAATATTTTCAATAAAAACTCTACAAGTATAATTTTGAGTACAAGTTCACAGATAACACCGCGAAGTGCTCCAAACAACAAGCAACACATATGACTGCCTAGCACGAGCCAGTATCATCCAACAACAGCAAGAAGTTACTGTTAAAATGATCACCATTGGTCCTCATACATGATATTTAAAGAGGGGCAAAAAAGTAGAGAGAACCTAGGAAGAACAACTCCGCCAGTTCCAAGCAAAACTAAATGCAAATGTTAAGACGACAATGTGCCACTGAGCTTTTTGTTACACTGGAAAGAACTGAATTAGCACCTATCAACATGGCAGTGACCAGTAGTAATTTAAGCATAAACAAGTATAATTCGAGAATAAATAATCATCGAATTCAACTCAGCTCACAGCTCAATGAAAAGCAGAACCTTCAGAATATGTAAAGTAGAAAAGCATCGGTACCAAAAGTGACAGCAACGAAAACTCCAGCAGGCACAACAACGGAGGCAATCTGCTTCACCGGGGCACTCGATAAAGGACTTCCCGCCTGCGACTGCCGATAAACTCTCCGAGAACCGGCAGACCGACTCGGAGTTCCATGGACGCTGGAAGCAGCCCTAACCACCAAAATCCTGCACATGCGACGCTTTCTTACAGTGTAAAGGCTTGGAACTGGAAGACGTGCAAATTGCGCATAAACTTCCAAGCATTGACGTCTCTGGCTATGCAATAGCACCTGCAGTCGAATACGAAAATTGTTAGGGTTTGCGAGGAGAAGGAGAAGGAGAAACAGAAGAAGAGAGTCAGGGGAGGAGAAGGTGAGGAGTACCTGTGGGTGAGAGTAGAAAGAGAGAGTGGAAGTGAAGCCCATAGGTAGAAGAGGGTTCTAGAAGTGCATAGATAGAGAGCTGTGTGGTTTTCTTATATTAGGCTAGGGAAGGGAAACGAGGAAGTGGATACCGGATATAGCGGAACTTCAAGCTTCCGTTTTGGCCGGAGACTGGAAGTCTGATACTGATGATTCTGGCAGAGAAGAAGGAAGTAGCAACATCGATGATAGCGGCGTCTGTGCCACCGATGGATCGTTTGGGCCGATTCGAAAGTCTAGGTCCACCTTATACTGGCTTCGAATTGGGCTCAATCCATTGGCCCAAAGAGTAAAAATATTTCAAAAACTAGGGTGATAATTATATAAACAAAAGAGACAAAATTCTTTCTAAAACTAAATTGGTAACATACAACAATAATAATAAATTAAGTTTTTTTTATTAAGTAAAGTTAATTATATAGATCTATTAATACCAACGTATTTTATTTTTATTTATTTTTATTTATTTTTATAATTAAATTATTAATATTTAAATTTAACTTAATAATTTTTTTTTATTTTTTCTTATCTCTAATTATTTGATTATTTTTTATTTAGTCAATTCTACGTACGAGAACCTATAATGGTCACCTCTATAAATAACCAAATAATTTAAGGTACATTTCTACTAATTTATTTATGATAGATGTTACTTGGACTTTCTCTTTAATACATTCATTTTTAATTTTATTCTTCTTAGAGTGATCACTCATTCAAAGCAATATCTTTATTTTTGTCACGTTAAATTTTTGTTTATGTTGACATTTTATATCCAATATTCAGTATCGTACAACAATGCAGATTTTAAGACTTTATAATAAAATTTTTTGTTAAACTTAAGTAATACTTTTTTATCAAATTAGTAAGATACTGATTATTAAACTATAAATAAGTTTAATAACTTTCTGGGGACATACTCATTAAATTGAAACTAAAACAATGAGAATAATTAAAATAAATAACTTGATTTATTAATTAAAAAATTTGCAAGTGTAATTAATATATATATATATATATATACACACACACACACACACACGAAGAGAAAAGGGTGAGCAAAAGAAAAAAATCACAAGAAAGAAAACAAAGACACAGCGATGAAAGCAAAGCATAAGGCCTTGTTAAATTGATGTTATTCTAGTTCCACACAAAACAAATAAAAACATCAAATATAGGAGTTATGTCCAATTCCAAAGCCTTGGTAATCACTAATCAATAATCATGCACCCTCTTTCAACCATCTGGCCGAGGCAGAGGCATAAGCATCATCCTCCACACCCCCACTCTCTATATATCTATATAAACCCATACAGCACACACGACTTCATGCACAGAAGCAGCATATAATTATCATACTATATTTATCACAGATCTCCATTCTTCAATACCAGAAACGGCATCGTGTAGAGAGGTATGTGTGGACGAGAGAGGCTCACCATTATGGCTGCTTGTTTGGTTGTTCTGGCAGTGGCAGTCGCTGCTCAATACAACGACGGATACGGTGATTCTGACAAAGATGGCGCTGCGGCCCCACATTCTGCCTGTCCAACCACCTACCCTCCTCTCATCCTTGCACTTCTTCCTTTCATGCTTGCCTTTCTTCTACTCAAACATCGCATCTAATTAATTAATTGAGGGTAAATTACTCGAATTATTAAGTTTTTCTATTTCCCAACAATTAACTTCAACATACGTGTAATTTACCCATTAATTAATTAAGCACAACCTTGTTTCAGTTTCTCTTATGCCGAGCCCTTGTAAGTTGTATTATATATCTATATTTTTAATTAGCCTTCAGGTGAGCATGTGTTGGCTGGTGGAGAGATGCATAAATGAATAATTTTTGTGGACTTGATGATATCAAATTGTGTAACATTTATTATACAAACCGTTATCCAGCTAGCTACTGCTATATCTGTAATCTGATGCAGCTGTTTCTGCAATTCTAAAGTTACCAAATTTTATGATGATGGAAACAGAATTTCTCTTTTGTCAACCTGACTCATTTGTATTTGGCTAATTAATGACAAGCAATCTACTTTTAAGATTTTGTATTCCGTATAGATATTATCAAACTTAATTTTAGACTTGCTATAAATAAAAGACAAAAACATAAGAGTTATCACTGAAAATGGAGGGAGTAAAAGTCTAATATTACAGACTTAGTCATTTGTCAATATTTAATATATATATCAATATTTATTAGCCAACATTTAGTTCTTAATTAAATCTCTGTTAGTGTAAGCTTCTTATTTATTGACAAATAATTAATAATAAATGAAAAGCGTACGTAATACTAGAATTTTATCCAAATGGAGGGTAATTTCAAGTGGACTTTATAAGATTTCTGGCTTTTCCTTTCCTTTTGGCAAAAGTGAGAATTAACTAATATCTTCATTGACGGCTTGATTAAAGCCAAAGAATGAATACAAGAGTAGTACAAAAATTTGGGGGAAAATGTAAGACGGGACGACACTACCACTGAGAATAAGGCTCCGTTGTTGTTGAATATGAATTGTAAGAAAAAGCAAAAGCTGCATGTATTGCAGCCCCAATGGGAAATACATCCTCATCAACCACAAAGTAAGGGTTATGTGGGGAGTATATGTTTCCCCTCTTCTCATTTCTCATTCCCACAAGCAGGAGTGTCCCAGGCACTTTCTCCAAGAAAAATGCAAAATCTTCACTTCCTGTGAATTTAGGGGCTAATCTTGTGTTTTCTTCTCCAACAATCTCGCTTGAGACTTGCCTTACTATTTCATATATTCTTTCATCATTAGTTGTTGGAGGAATCGTTGGGAGCTCATTCCCGTCGAAGTCAACCTTCGCACTGCACCTGTGTACTGCTGCCTGCCCTACTATAACCTGTGCAAACAAGTCAGACATATCATTATGAAAATCCTCTTATCAGCAAGTCCTTTAATCAGAATTTGTATGTAGCTTATAAATAGATCAATTACCTCTTCTATTCTGTTCCTTATTGCATAAAAGCTCTTCTTGCTGAGTGCTCTGAAAGTGCCTGCAAATGTAGTAGATTCAGGGATGAGGTTGTGAGCAGACCCTGCTTCAACCCTGGCCACAGAAACCACCTGCAAAATAAATCTCTTTGTGAATTCACTAGTAGAATCATTCATCATGCAAAGCTTATTTTTCTTTTCTATAGAATTAATTTGACTCCACCTGGGAATCTAAAGGATCTGCCTCCCTAGAAACAATGTTCTGTAAGCTAATCACCGATGTTGAAGCAGCCAAAACTGGATCAATAGAATACTGGGGAAACCCTGCATTTCCTCCTTTTCCAGTGATCTTTGCTTTGAAGCCTCCACATCCAGCTAGAAAATCTCCTGGCCTCGATGCAACGACGCCTAAGGGATACTCTATCACCAAGTGCAACCCAAATATGGCCTCTACGTTATCAAGCACTTGTTCTTGGATCATGTGTTTTGCACCTGTACCACTTTCCTCAGCAGGTTGGAATATGAGAACTACAGTAGCCTGCATGTGAAGCACAAGTTTTCAAGGGCAGAGACTTAAGAATCCTAAGGTTCATTTTCTTCCAATTCCACTTCACCTTTAACTTGTCTCGCAGTTGTTGCAGTATCTTTGCAGCCCCAAGGAGCATGGCCACATGAGCATCATGAGCACACGCATGCATTTTGCCATCTATTTTACTCCTATGATCCCAATCAACCAGCTCCTGTCCAGGGTCAGAGTAAACACATTGAACTGTAATTAAGACAAAGCAAGCATACTGTGCTTCCACACTTAGGCTTATGATTTATGAACGCCTCCACCATATACACCAAGAACTATTGAGATAAGGTTAGATTAATTAATCTCATTTGGTCTTAAATTGGTCTATAAAAGAAAGATATAGTTAGGTAAACCACATGTTATGAGAGACAAGAGCCTCGTGATGATGAAAAGTTGAAAAAGCATCTCTCTTGTTCAACATAAATGCAAGAGGGTGCATTCAATTGCATTTATTATTTGTCTTTCAATAATTGTCCAGGGGGCTTCAGTTTCTGCTTTTATACTTTTCAAAAGGCATATTAATGGGCATATGTTTTACAACTAGTTGTTTTTTGGTTCTTGCTCTGGTTTCTCGTTGTTTCTTTTAGCTATTTTGGGGGTAAAATTTTACCAAGCAGTTTATGTACTAATAACAAATGCATGCAACCATCACTTCAACAAACAGAAGCATAAATATACAAACACACCCACATAAATCCTTGTCCAACTATTACTATAGTACATCAAAGTTTGATTTCCTAGAAGAAAAACACAGGACAGGAGCATGCATACACAAACACACCCACATCAAAATCTAAGTTCCCAGAAGAGAAAAGCAGCAAAAAACAAAGGGAAGAAAGAATCAGAAGAAGGCCATAGAGAGAGAGAGAGATTATTTGTAGAGCTAACCTGAATAGGCAAAGCATCCATGTCTGCTCTAAGAGCAACAAAAGGGGGAAAGCCCGAGCCAATCTGAGCCACCACGCCGGTCCGAGCCACCGGCCACCGGTAAGGCACACCCATGTCGTCAAGCTCGCGCCTGATGACAGAGCTGGTCTTGAATTCCTCATATGCGAGCTCTGGGTGCTCGTGGATTTCTCGCCTGATCCTCTTCATCCAATTCAAGGTGATGGGGTCGTAGGCCAGATCAAGAATTTGCTGTTTGAGGGACGAGCTTTGATTTGAGAATTTCTTGTGGGTGGGAATTTGAAAGGTGAAAGAGAAGCATGAGGAGGGTATGAATATGATGAATATGGAGAGTTGGAGAATGTGTCTTGGAAGAAGGTCCATGTGGCCAGTTTGCAGTATTCAAGAATTGAGATATGAAAATGAAATTGCTCAGTGGAGTTATATAAACAGCCCAGTCTAACACAACTCTATATAATAATAATATTATTATTATTAGTTCGGGATTTGATCGTCTGTAAGAAATATTCTTAAATAAATTCTTTAATTTAATGCAATCAAATTGTATTTGTAGTGTGATTTCCTGAAATACTAGAGTAAAAAAAGGTTTTGGTTGACCTGGTTTGGTCATATTAACAATAACAGTAGCATTATTAAGTTCAAAAGCAATGAGGTTGTTAAACATAGCCATTTATATACCAAACGAAGACATCATTGAAAAAAGTGAGCTGCATTTTTCATGAGAATCATGGGCTCCTTCTCTCTCTCTCTCTCTCTCGTCATTACCTAAATTTCAACAAGCTTTTGAGTTGAAGTTTAAAAAAGCCTGGAAAATAAACGGACTGAAACAGGGCCCCATTTACTTGGATAAGCTCATCAAGTCTACGGATAGATTTAAGTGCCGATCTCATTCAATTTCAACCTCAGAAATTTGGCACATGAAAGATTCATTTGTCGTGCACTGCATTTATCCTAGTATTTTCTATTTAATCTTACAAACAAAAAGACGAATTTAAGATTTTTGTTAGTGTCGATTTGAAGATAATTTCTTTACCAAAATAGCACAATGATGTTATTTTAATATAAAAGTTAAATTTGAAACAAAATTAAAAGAAAGAAAGAAATAGACGCGTGATCCAATTGCCGTACTGTTAGTGTTAACACGTGGGAAATTAGGGAAAAGAGATGTGTGTTTATGTCACGTGAGGAAATAAGATCATATGAGATGGAAGAGAAAATCATATTGATCACTCAAATTGAAATTCACGTTGATAATAGAAATTCACGCGTTAATCTAAAGCTGATCAAAAGTCAAAATTTTTCATAGTTTTTCTATTCGACTAGCTAAGTACTTGATTGATGTGAGGTAAGGCTTCTATGGTTGAAAATAAGCATTTAGAATTTAATTTAATAATAATTAATTTTTATAATATAATTAATATTTTTTTTGTTAAAATTATTAGAGTCTAAAAATTTATTAAATTTTAACTAATTTATTTTAAATTAATAGAGATTTTATAATGAGAATAAAATTTTTTTAATAAAAATTTTTTTATATATAAAATTTGAACTTAAAGACATTATTTAAAAAAGATAAAATATTTAAAAATTAAAATTAATTAAAATTTTTTAATGAGTTAAAAGAATATGATAATAATGAATTTAGATCCTCTAAATTTTAAAAATTATATATTTATTTATATTTTTAAAAAATAATTTTTAATTTTTAATTTATTCAAAATTTATTCTTATTAATGTGAATTTTTTTTTATTTTTTTAATTTTAAATAAACATATTATTTTTTAAATATAAAAGATCTAAAATTAATAATAATTGAGTTCAAAATATGGATTAAAAACGTAATTGCATTGAAAATGGGTAAGGGGCAAGATGGAAAAATTCATCCCATTGCCGATCCTTTTGAAAATTAATGACAACCCTATTGATCAGTCAAATGAGAAAAGGTTGACAAATTAAATATGTTATCTTTAAAGAAACAACAAATCTTGTGCAACAGTTGTTCAAACTATTTATCATTCTTTATTAAATAGTGATCATTGTTGAAAACTTCAATTACTTTCAATAAGGTGTTACATGTGTAGATCATGAAAATGTATATCATGATTAGTCAAGCAAAACAAAACAAAAAGAGATTCCTTTATAATCCTTAAATTGTGAATTTCAAAAGCATGTCAATATTTTACAACGTGAAAAAATTTAAAGATATAACTTAGTGTATTTAAGATTTTGAAATATAACTATATTTTAAATTTTTTAAATTACATGAAACATTTTTAAAAAATCATTAAAAAAAGAATTTTAAAATCCCATGACTCCATTTGATTTATATTGAATCATACATCAACAAGAGAAAGATGTACACGATTGAAACAAGTCAATATCAACCAAATTATTGAACTAAAAGTTAAGAAATTGTTCTTGCGGTAAATTATTAACTGTAGAGATCTAAATTCATTATCTTCAATAATTTATTCATTTTGCAAATATTATTTATTTAACTACAAATTTATGATTATATTATTTTGTTTTTAACATACACATGCATTTCATGAATAATTATACTAGTCTTCCTATCCTTGATAACTAATTCAAAAACAAGACAATGTTCACAGTTTTAAAATTTTTTAATCTAGTCTTTAAAATTTTATAATATTGTCATTAAATTTTGCTAATATGATCTAGTCCTAATTAAAAATATATATATGTTAAACTTTTTTAATAAACAAGTTTGACTTTATCCTACTCATGTTTTTCTATAAGATAATAAATTCTTAAGAAACATTTGATATTGCGTTATCTTAAATAATATGATATTTTAAATAATACAATTAGATAATATTATTCATTATAGTGTCATGTGACAACACAAGAGTATGTGAGATAATATTATGTTATCATATGACACTAAAATTAATATTATCTTATAATACAAAATTTTTTATCATCTCACATGATACTTTTGGTAAAATATTTTCTTTTTTCAATGTATCAATTTTATTCATATTATAATTTATTTATGTTTAACCTAAATTAATAATTTTACTTATTTTCTTTCTCACCTTTTCTTTTTGCTTTTACTTTCTTCTAAAAACATTTCTTATATCTCTAACTTTCTAAAAGCATCTCCTTGTCATTTAGATAATTATTTTTTAAAATCTTTTATTGAATATTTTTAGTAACATTAAACTACTTGATTATGTAACATTTAATCAATATTTTATTATAGTAGCATAAAGTAATAGTTAATTTTTTTAATTTAAAATTAATTATAAATTTTTGAAGGTTAATTTTTTTAATTTAAAATTTATTATGAATTTTTTAAATAATCATAATTTAAATATAACATGATATTTATTTAAATTTATAAGATTAGGTTTAAAAATTATAAAACAAATGACATTAAGCAATATAAATAACTAAATATTTATATATTACATAATGTGATCTAAGATATAATATATTGACATATTAAACATAAATATCATAAATATTATAATATATAGGCGTCTGCTTTACTTTGTTGGATGATTATAGGAAGTGCAAAATACAAATATATATTTTTTCTTTTACTAACAATACTTGATAAAAAAAAAAAAAAATCAGTGTTATACTATTAGCAATTCAACGTGCACCTCAAAATTTTTCACTCACCTGACTGTATCCAAAGGCAGAACGAAGCAGAATCATACAACCATGTCTAAAAATAAGCATCACCTCCCTGTGAATTCTCTCTTCCACATCAGTCCCACCACCAATTCTCCTTTCACATTTCAATTTCATCATCCAGTTCATAAACTAGGCTCACCATAATCCCATCTTTTTTTGTTTCATTCTCAGAGGCATGAGAAATAGGTCCTTCCTTCATTGGTATTGAGTGTTGTTCTGCAGATTAAGATTGTTATCAATCTTGAACCATTTGGATTAGATTTTCATTTTAGATTCTATCATGACTTTTCGCTTCCTCTTGTTCCTTCTCTTCTGCCTCGCATTCCTTCCTTTGATTCAATCTGAGCTCACAGCCAACTACTACGAGAAAACATGCCCGAAATTCTCGGAGATCGTCCACAAAACGGTGACGGAGAAACAACAAACGTCGCCGACCACCGCCGCAGGCACCCTCCGCCTCTTCTTCCACGACTGCTTGGTGGGAGGCTGCGACGCCTCCGTTCTCATCTCCACCAACGCCTTCAACGTCGCCGAGCGCGACGCCGAAATCGACCTGTCCCTCCCCGGCGATGGCTTCGATGTTGTCATGCGCGCCAAGAACAACCTCGAGCTACAATGCCCCGGCACCGTCTCCTGCGCTGACATACTCGCCGAGGCGACGCGTGACCTCATCGTCATGGTCGGCGGGCCCTTCTACGAGGTTCGATTAGGCCGAAAAGACGGATTGGAATCAAAAGCAAAAAACACAGAAGGCAAATACCCAAAACCGACGATGCCATTATCCGAAATCATTACAATCTTCGCGTCAAACGGATTCTCTATACAAGAAATGGTAGCACTAACAGGCGCTCACACCATAGGATTGTCACATTGCAAAGAATTCAGCAACAGACTCTTCAGTTTCAGCAAAGACTCAGAGATCGATCCGGCGTTGAACCGCCAGTACGCAGAAGGGTTGAGGAAGCTGTGCGCGAATCAATCAAAGGATCCAGGGTTGAGCGCGTTCAACGACGTGATGACTCCGGGGAAATTCGATAACATGTATTTCAAGAATTTGCAATATGGGTTGGGGTTGCTTGCGACGGATACGGCGATGTGGATGGACAAGAGGACGAAGCCGTTTGTGGATTTGTATGCTGCGGATCAGAACAAGTTCTTCCACGATTTTGCTGACGCCATGTTAAAGGTTAGCCTCATGAATGTGAAGGAAGGGAAGGAAGGAGAGGTGCGTAATAAATGCGATGCTTTCAACTCGCTTCAGCCTTGAGCATGACAACTTGTTTGACATCATCAGAGATTAGACACAGAATGTGAGGAAAAAACACAAATCTAGTGGAAAGTAAAGAAGGATCCTAATATTTCATTGACAAAAATTATACACTACATATATGTGTATATATGATGGCTTCACAGCTAGTGAATCCATTCTTTATATATTGCAAATTTTAGGACTCGATTGAGATTTTGAAGGTTTAGCTTGTGAATCTCAATTCTCATTTTCTATTCTCTCTAAATTAGAGGATGTGGATTTGATTGAATTTCTTATAATTCTTTATATAAATATATATATTTTTTCCTTTCAATCTTTTTATTTTCATAAAATATATATCATCATTTCATCTTAAAATCTCCACTTCCCTATCAATAACATAGCAAGTGGTGCATCATTCTCTATGTTTCTCCTTGAACTTCCAAATTCCAGATAATAGAAGCGAATTGTTATTCTTACCCTACTCTCATCAAAAACTGCCAATCAAGCTGGGCGTTTATCCGACAATCACTAATTGAAGTGCACATACAATTCACGGCCAACAGAAACATGGTTGTAACATACTTCCCTAGTCATGTTTTGTGCAATTTTGTCCAATTTTACTAATGCTTGATCAACTTCAATGCGTCTTGATTATTGAGACGCTGTTACATATTAACACTAACCAAGGACCTCTAACGCCAAAAACCTTGAAATGCTCTAACTGCACATCCAATTGGATGATGCTACTTACATAATGTTGATTGCGTCCAGCCAGTTGTGAATGAACATGCAAGCTATGTCACAAATCTTTCAGTTAGGCTCATATAACATAAATTTAAATGTCTGTCTATAAAGAACCAAGGCTCTTGATTGAGCCACTCATACCAATCTATTCAAGTGATCTTTAACTTATATATGGCTTATGTATTAAATTCAACTGGTACCCAATGCACATCAGCCGGTGATAGAATTTAAGATCAGCACCGCATGAAGCAGCTCTCCACTCAAAACTTAAGCAAGAGATAGAGGCCACAGGAGCCAACCAATACACGAGTGATCACAATTTTCCAGCATACTCTCGTGGTTCTCACAAGGAATTGACAATCTTTATTAAATACGTCAGAATTCAGAATTCAGAATCCACATTCAAGATGACAAAGGACAGAAATATGCAAATACAGGACAGATCCAACAAAGTTCTAGATTAACAAATATGGAATTTGACAGCCGGAAATATCTTGCCCATTTACACATGCTAGCTACTTGAAACTAACATTTGAGTAACAAATTACCTGTTTCTAAGTTCTAACCACCACAGCTTTCCATTACTTCTACCCAAAATTACAACCCGTGCAAAGAGTTGATCAAGCTTCATCAATAAATGAAACAATTTACAAGTATAACTTCTGAAGATGAGCCAAAAAGAGACAAATTAAAAGAAGGGGGTAAAGAATTTTACAAAATGAGTTGTCATCCTTGACATGCTTGTGTGACAGATATATCAATGAAGCCATCTTCCACCAACGTCTGGTTGTCACTTTGGCAAACCATAGCACAAGTGCTAAACAAACAAAACAGAGTGAAAAGCTCTTGATTTGAGATTCTCCATGGTTTCCAAAGTAAACAAACAATTCTAAAATAATGTGTTATTTAATCAAAACAGGCGTGGCAAAGGAACCTGCTAATACCCCCATTCTCACCTTAGCAAGCCTTTCTCTTATCAACTCTTAAGTGGATGTTATACCATTTCTTCTTCTTTGATCGATCTCTTGTATATCTCTTCTCTCTTGCTTGGCCATCTTCAGTAGCCTCCTTGGAAGAACTTTTACTCTTGCTCTTACTTGTACTACGTTTTAATGGAGCAATAGTATATGATGCATGTATCTCATTTCTTTGCTTCAGTAGCTCATCAATCTGTGCAATTATAAAAAGAATAAACTTCAGTGGTAGCTGTCAACTAGGAGAAAAGACAAAAAGATCTAATATACAAAGAGAAGTTCAGCAGAAACCCTAAACTTGTCATTTAAAACTCACCACTTGCATTTCTTGTGCATATCTGTTTGTCATCTCTGTGAATTGGGCCAGAACCTATCAACACAAAATGTGAGATTTGATGAAAAGAAATGTAATCAAACCTTATGCACTCTTTGCATCAAAGTTCTGACCTCTCGGTATTCACTCTCAAATTTTGATATTTCTGCCCTTTTAGATAAAATTTGAGCTTCTATATTCCGAAGACTCTCTTTTTCTTGATTAAAAGGAGCAGCACATAGAGCTTCTATTGTATAGCTTGCACTTTTGAAGAAATTGTCACCTGAAGAAATTCAACAGGATATAGCAGCTCATATAGAGCATAATTACAACAAAAAAGTCACAATAAGGAGCACTGAGCAAAGAAGTACACATTTACCATAAACAGCAAAGACATGGGTACCAGCCTTCAGTTCTGTTAATTCACATGGTTGGAACCCATCCAGCTTTCTGAAAAATGATGTATCTGGATCCTTAGCAGCAGCTATCTATAGAATAATAATCCCAAAAAAACAAATAAAAAAATGAAAAAGACGAACAATAGTAAATTTGAAGCGAGTAATATTGCTTGATAATGGCAACTCACCGAGTTTGCTGTTTGATCCAGCCGATAAACAGGAAAACCAAGAAAATACATTCCAGCTGATGTAACCTTTCCTGTTTTTGCACTGTCTTCCTACAATGATAATTAGTAACTTCAACAAATGTCATTAGAATATTCAGAAGCTACAAGACATAAGTCATATTTAAATATACATATATACATATATATATATATATATATATATTATACACACACACAAGAACTAACAACTTAAAAAAAAAAAAAAAAAATTCAGAATGCACCACAGGCGCTTAACTCCTCAGGAAAAAAGAAAACATATCACCTTATCCCTCTTTCTCTCTCACACAAACATATACACAGAGGAAACAGCTTAATACCTGGAGTGCAAGACTCAATCCACCATTCTCATCTTGATCAAAGTATAATAACTGTAGAAAGAAAAATCTAATGAGAGCAGATGAATGACTTAAGGAATGGAATCTGATATTTAGAGTACATTAAACAAACATACTGCTAAAATTTGACCAACAATACCAACTATTTTTTAAAAAAAAAAGGAATATTTGGTTTATCCACAAAAAAAAAAAAAGGGCAGAGTTACAAATTCAACAAAACAATTGTCCCCAAGGAAAAACGTCATGATCTTATTTTGCCTTTGCAAATCATATATTTTTTTGGAATTCAGTTAAAAATATCAGTCTGCATATTCAAAGAACAAAGCCTTTATAGTCGCAGAGATTCAGATTCTAACCTTGAACTTGCTCTTGTCAGATGACTGCACTCGACAAACAAAACCAGCCCGTGCTTCCTCTTCTGTTAATGTAACTGAATAAAAGTGAGCACATTGCTTCTCAACCTGCCAGATGATGGCACCAAGAAAAAAAATTAAACAGAAACAATTGAAATAAAAGAAGGAACCACAATTGAAGTAGATAACAGCTCACCCTTCTAGATATTGGATGCCCTGACGGAAGTGGGCGAATTGTCACCACACCGTTAAGTGCCTCTTCCAAAACAGTTGCTGACACTGTTGTCTTAATTGGCACACCAAGTTTACTGCAATTCATGGAGAAAATTAGGTATTAAAAAGAGAGAAAACCGGCAGGGAAGGGGAGAATTTAAACCAAGAAAACATAATGTTATTTATCTGCTTAAAGCCCAACAAGAGAAACACAGTAAAAGGAGCAACAAATTCTTACTTCTTACCTGAAAAGTGCAGCAAACATTGTATTCACAGCACCCAAACTTGAAAGATCCAACTCCAATTCTTGGCTATCTGATTCAACAGCCTACACAGTTGCATGAAATCATGTCATTGCTGGTATTAGTGTCAAGAACTCAAGATACTGTAAAAGTTGATACTTGATATATTGGAATTTTTAAAAATTGGACTGCCTAGGCTTAGAGTCAAATAGATTAAAAATGCATCTGGAATGACTAATTACTAATGGATGGTCCATATATATCACCTCAAAACCAGCTGAGTCATACTGACGGCGTTTTTCAGGATCTGACAAGATGTTATACGAAAATGTGACCTCTTTAAACATATCAGCTGCTTTAGGATCATTAGCATTCTTGTCAGGATGATATCTGAAATGAAACAAATACGGCAATTTTATCAATTAACCACCTTGATTCAGAAGATAACAAGGACAGTGAGACTTCAAGGAGCTGATCGCCCCTCAAGAGCTATTAAATTATTCCAGTAAATTCCACTTAAGAATTAGGTGCTCATAGCAGAGGCATGAAACCAATTTGACTGAAAAAGCAGAGGTTATCCATCCCAAAATGCATAATTAAACAATAATGCATTAATGATAGCATTTTCATGTTCTAGACTATGATCATTACCTTCTCCTTTTTCTTGTTGGATTAAAACGATGAATATTATCTTAATTTTATTCTAAAAGATATATATTTATAACCTTTGGAGAAAATATTCCAGCGGATTCAGTGTCTAGATGCTAGTCTTTTACATTGCTATGTTCTCTAATGTGAAGCCTCTCTGAGACTCTGAAAATTACAACAAAAACATAAATGCCATTTTACAAGAACTAGGTAACATTCGCATTTTTATGGTGGCAAAACACATATTTGAGCAACTTAATTCCACATGTTACATTACCCAAATCTAATCCGATATCTCACAACTGACTACCATCTTCAGGATACTCAAATCAATGTAAAAAAATCATTATTGCTCAAGGACAGGGACAATCATCATTCATCAATCCATTTTTCAAGTTAACACAAGAAGAAGCACTGAAAGTTTTATGATGATAAAATCACCATGAATTTAGATTTACATTAAGCCCAGTAACCCTTTAGCTAAACAAAGATACCGCTAATCTCGTTGCGGAAAGTTGTTTGGTTTTTTTTTCTTTTTCTTTTTTATTTCCCTCTTCATTTTGCTTCTACGCCAAAAATTAGTTTTGCATCTCTCTATTATGCTTCTTTCTACCCAATCCTATCAAGCATCTTGGTAAGTTGACTCTAGTCTCCAACGTAAAAAAACCCAAACGCTAATCTTTCAAAAGCTTCAGAACTCCCCCAACTACCAACAGCAAGGAAATGACTCAAAATTTCCACAACAAACTTCATGGGAACGAAGAAACCTTAACAGCTACAAAATCACTCGATGAAACAATATTAAACATACTTGAGAGCCATTTTCCGGTAAGCGGTTTTGATTTCCTGATCTGTCAAGTTGCGCGAGACGCCAAGAACCTCGTACGGATCTCGCCGAAGCTGCTTCGCAGCATCGTGCTTCTCCGACTTTGATCGATGCGCCGGCATTCTCCAAATAAGTCAACTAGTAACTTTTGAAAAACCCTAGACGTCCCCCTTCCCCGAGACGCAAAAGCATCACAACAAGAATTCAAGAATTGGAAACAGAAATTCTTCCTCACTGAGTCACTTCTTCCACAGAACTTATCGAGAAAACCAAAGCTTCAGCGAGCATTGGAAATCTCTATCGATGAGAACCAGAACTCCATGAACCTCTCCAAGTTGAGCTTTTTGGAAGAGAGAGACAAGAAACGAGGACAGTGACAAGAAGACACAAGAAAATGGAGGAGGAATTCGGTGTTATATTCTTATTTTAATTTTCTTCTGTACATATTTGATTGCGGATAAAGGACGCCTTGTGCGTACTACGCACAAGCAGAAGAAAAAGGAAGTCGTCAAACGGCAATTTAAATAGCACAGGCGGATTCCATTTCCAACCAATCAATAGCTTCCATGTGGACTTGTGGCGGAACCATACAAGTGCATTTTTTCCCTTTTGGGTAATTTTTATTATTTTGTCAATTTTATTATAAATATTTTAATTAAAATATGATTTCATCTTTTTACTTATATATAATACCGAGTATTCAATACAATTTTTAATATATAAATTAATTTATTTTTAACAAAAATAAAATAATTTAATTTTAAATTATAATTAAATTAAATCTTAAATTTTTATAAATCGAAGGAAAACAGAAATTTTTTAATATAATAAAATTAAGTTTAAAACTTAAAAAAGACAATAGAGCCTTAATATTTCAAATAAGAAATATAATTGTATCATGAAGTGTCTTAAACGATTCGAGTTATTCGGACTCACATTTAAATATATTGAAAAAATTTTAACTCAAATCATATGAGTTACATTAATATATATATATATAAATTAAATAATCTAAGAAAGAAAGCACAGGTATGATAAGTGAAAGTATTAAGTAATAAGATTAATATTAAAATGTACTAAAACATATCAAGATAAAATAAAAGTAAATAAAATTATTTAATTTTAAATTTATGAAAAGAGAGTCAATCCACAAGTTATGCAAATTAACGCGTTTTGACGATTCTTAAGTATAGTTCACATTGATGGCAATTCCAAAAGGGGGAAGTGCGTAGTACGCACAGGGCGCATGGAAAGATCGCTGAAGCGCTTGAAAATAGTGAGGAAGACGATGAATGATGATTGATCGAATGATAAAAACTGAAAGCTAAGCAATTGATATACCAATCAGTGAGGAGAGACTCATATATCAATTCACCTTTTAATGTTCACCATTTTGGTATTATTCTTACTGTGAATTATTTATTCTGTAATAATTAAAAAAAAATTAACAAACCTTAATTTATTTTTTAATATAATTTGCATTGTTATATTTTCAAAAAAAACTCATGGCATCTTTAAAATATATTAGATTTAAAATTAATTTTTATTATTAAGATAAATTTTTTTAATAAATATATATTTTAAAATTTATATTTATATTTTTTTACAAAAATAAAATCACTACCACCTCACTCAAAGATAAAAAATAAAATCAAAGACTCAAGTTTCGTTGGCAATGTAACGTACATAAGTAAGATTGGTTTGGTTTAGCTAAAATGGGCAAATTAATTTATTATGATTCAAATCTGTCATGCAATTCTAAAAAGTTTGCTCTTCAAAAGTACAGTTTGGTGGGGTTAAGGAAATGACAACTAAAAAAGTTATTAAATATTTAAGCGTCTAAAGGCAATCAAATAATCACCTCCATGTTAAGAGCTAGCTATTCAAGAGTTTGACAAAACATGAGAAAGTTATTATGTAATTTTTTATGTCAAAATTATAATAATAATAATAATTTTATATTATATTTTAAAAATTTAAAAAAATACATACATATTTATGTATGTAAAATCTTCTAATATATATATATATATATATTAAAAATTTTAATTTTTTGTAATATAGTAAATTGTAGTTGAATTCTATCTATAGAATTATGTCTTACTTTATGAAACAGGAACAGCAATTATTTAGGATATAAAGTAGAGGTGGGCTCTCTCTGGAGTGAGTTGTAATGTAAGTATACGAGCTTAAATTATTGTCTGGCTGAGCTTAGCATACCAACATTCCATGATGCGAATCAACCAAAATGGATGGATCCTTTTAATTATTGTCAAAATTTAAGATGTGAATTCTAGTTATAATAGAGAAATAATATAAATGTAATCAATTTTTGCAATGCATATAAATCTTATATATTCAGTATTTTTTAAAAAGACTAAACTTATATATAATTATTTATATATTTATTATTAAAATTTTTAATCAAAGTATAATATGTAAAAATATTTTTTTAAAAAAATAATTAATCAAAAAAAATAAATTATATAAATTATATACGTATTAGTCTTTAATTGAAGATGGTGACATATAGATAAAAATTAGATTTTTTTTTTTTACAATAATCCAATTAAATCCCACATTATTGCATCATCACTGCCTCTTTAATTGTTGTGGTTGACCATCACTATGCACTGCCGCTTACTGATGATGAAAAAAATTGTAACTAATTTACAAGCTTAGTAAGGTATTACTTATCCCTCTCTTCTCTCCCAAGAGATTGCAATTAGAAAAAAATGATACTAATTTCTAAAAAGAAACTAAGTTTTTGAGTGAAGGGTATCCTCCACTATTGACTTTTAACTTCGTTGTTTTGGATTGAAGAGAAGAGGCAAAGGTGGTTTTCAAAATTGACATGGGAATGCAACGCATGATGACTGTTGTTTTGCCTTAAAGAATTGAATGAAGGCAACTCAGCACCTAAAAGACCACTATTTTCAGTCACTCATTTTCTTTTATTCATCTTTAATTGTTAGTCCCACGTCAAAGAGACCAAGATGTAATACCTTATTTTAATACGACAACAAATGAAAATATTATTAAGACTGAAATTAGGTGTAATTTTTTATATTTTAATTATTAATTATTAATTATTTTTATAAAAATAAAATGTGTAAAAAATATTCATGTATCATTTTGTTATTAATATACTTGCGTTTATATTATCTTCTAGTGAAAAAGTAAAGATTTTTTGTAGTCATAAAGACTAAATATGGATATTGCCAATCTCCATATAACTTAAGTTCAGGTTTACAATCCTTATATCTATGTTTTGATGTGGACTGAAAATAACCATTATTTTATATTAACAAGCAAAATAAACACAAAAGTTTTCGATTTATTACTGTGTAAAATAACATTTTTAGTTTGGGCTCCGTATCCATATCCCAATTGCCAAGCTATATGGGCCGAGCCACATAACAAAAAACTTGGGCTTTATAAGTAGCCTACTTTAACTACACAAGCATTTAGGCCCAAAATACCACATGATTTGTTTAAAAAAAAAGTTTAACTGCATTCAAGTTCTTGATAAATCTACAAAATTTAATAGCGAGAATGGAGGAAATGCGTGAATAATTAGGTTAAGAACTTCATATATGATTAATATGTTACTATTATAATCTATTTTGGAAATATGTAGCTATAATTATTCACATGGGTTTAGTATTTTATAAA
Source organism: Senna siamea (assembly GCA_031216115.1). NCBI lineage: Eukaryota > Viridiplantae > Streptophyta > Magnoliopsida > Fabales > Fabaceae > Senna > Senna siamea. Next base: position 29,410,110 of record CM062360.1, on the reverse strand, counting down.
CACTTGATTACTTTCCTTGAGTCCAACATCTCGTGGTTTTTGTGGAAATACACTATAATTTATATACATAGATATAGCATTCTTATTTCAATATGTATTGTGTTGTGATTTTTTTTAAGCTTTTGAAATTTTCTTGTAAAATTAATTTTTCGTCCTAAATACCATTGATTTGGTCACAAATTGAACTAATAAAAATATATGCAAATCCTCGCCAATACCACCACGTCTTCACCAAAAATAAAATACATTCAATTGATATTTAATAAAATAACGTCTCAGTTTGCTATAGAATAATTTAAAAGAAAAACTTTATATATATATCATGATCCATGCATGTGTATACGTACAGTATTCTTAGTAATCACACTAAAAATAATACTATCAGTGAACATCAATGAATGCATGTGTGACCATTTAAGTGTACGCCAAACAATTCAATAATAGAGATGCCTTATTAATCAATCGAATATTTAAAATTGAGCAATACAATCTCATTGTTGAAATAAATAATGTAATTATTCTCAACTACGCCACTTTTTCTTTTTCAGTCTTTCATTTCTTAATTATTTTAAAATAAAGATTCTCTTATTTATAAAATATATATATCAAGTACTCAATCACTATAAACAATTAATAGGTTTTAAAATTTGAATTTTTTTTCCCATTGCTCAATTGAGGAGGCATATGGCGTGCTTTAAGATTTGTTTGTTCAATATGTATCTGAAATGTCAAAAAGATGGTACCTATAATTCAATGATATATATACTATTAATTATAAGGGTCAGTGCAACTAAAGATAAAATACTAGTTAATTTGAAGTTATTAATTCAATATTATCAATGATTAGCAAAACCATCAAAGATTAATATTAATTTAATTAGGTACCATTCCAATTAAGACCAATCAATTGGAGGATCCTCCATTGAACCCACTAATCGTATTTAATTTTATTATATAGAACGGATTAGTGGATAATAATGCTAACCAAATTGATTTGTATTTTAATGTTTTTTTTATATATATACATATCTTGAAAAGTTTTTTGGATGGTAACGTGGGATACAATCCATTAATTATAAATTGTGATTAAAAATTGAGATCAACTTTAGTGGGTTTAAATATATAGTTTTATTTTACCCATCCAAACTGTAACTAGGTAGGAGAATAGTGCAAACCAAGTGCATAAATACTTCTTCAATAAATTATTATATAATCTAAACTGTTGAATGAGCAAGCAACCTCCTTTTTTTATTTTGTTAATATTTAATTTGTAATCTTGTTGGGAATATTTTTTAAACCATGTTATCTTTTCTAAGTCTATGTCTCTCAAACCTCACATTATTATATTATCATATTATTTTGAGAAACTTGAAATCCAATAAACTACTAGGGAAAATATTAAACATGTTCTAAATATTTCAAATATAAAATAGCCGGCCATTATAGTATTTCTTTATTTTAGTCTTCTTAAATTTATTCTTTGTACGTCGACAATGAAAAATCAAAATGCTTTTGAGAAGCAACATCGTATTAATTATTTTCTTTATAATAAAGTCATCACGAAATTAATTCTTTTTGTAAAGCCGTAACGCTGTCTTATGTTTTTTTTTATTTAATATATTACCATAAAAATACCAATACCAATAATACCTACTGCTAATTAATTAACTGAAGCCAATTATGAGAGAGTGGTTAAGAATTAGTTAAAAGGTTGTTAGGATTTAGAAACCATGAATTATATATGATGAATACTGAATATAAGCACTAATTACTAATATTTTGAAGATTCCCTAAAGTTCAACGAAAATTGGTAACAATATTTCTTTTAATGAAGAAATTTGGGGTTTTTGTTAAGCCTGTTTGACCAGTTTAATTCTAACTTTTTTTATTTGTAAATTTTAATAGAGTTTAAATAGAAGTTGGAATTGGTTTTTTTTTCAATTAAAAAATTCAAATTCAAATAAGCACAACTCATATGAAATCATATTTTAAAATAAAAAGAAAGAAATTCAAAACTTGTCATGTTAAGCACTTAAATATTATACCAAATGCTAACTTTCCATCCTACCAATCTCTCTCCATCTTCCATTAATTGATTTCTTTATTCCAGCACATAGTTTACATCTTGCCATAGTTTATTTGTGTCTTCATAGTTGGACTTGGACAAGATAAAAAGACATGAATTATATATGTCAAAGTTATTAATTAAATACTAAAATTTAAATTTCATAGACTTTGGTAATGCTGACTGATTAAATAAAGTTAATGTTAATGCTACAAAATAAAATTTTAACCAAGTCAAAAGGATTATTAATTAATAAATTCTATAGTGGGTAGCTCACACTTAGGTTTATTCCTTATTTTCTCTTTAATTACTTCTAGAAGTGATACATTTGGAACCTCAAAGCAAGGCATCCTTGATTTGCTCCACCCATATCTCCCTTGAGAAATTGTCCAAATGCATGGAATCAGACATTTATATAACTCATATAATCTGTTTTTTATTAGTATGATTTTTTAATGTAAAAAAATAATTTAATAGCGGCTGCTAAATATGACAGACATTATTAAAATGAGAGTTTTGTTTGTGATTGTTAAATTAAATTAAGGACGACAAATAATGCATGCTTTAAAATATTAGGATATTAGTTAAATGATGTTATTAATTAAGGCCAGAAAGAGAATGCAATATATATAATATTGTGTTAGATGAGCTAGGTTTAGACTTCATATAACTAAATATACCACATGCACTATCATAAAATATTTATGTATAATGTTCTTAACTTAGTGAAATCGTATCAAAAGTAAATGGCAATTTCATTCTCTACAAAATTATTATGTTAATTAAAACATTATATGTTTATTATTAGAGTTCAGAAAATCCTATTCTTGTCAAAATCAAGTTAGGAAATCAATTTGTTTAACCTCAAGGCTTTTCGAAAAAAGTTAAATGTGGGTCCATTTTACCCAAGTAACTAAATTCGATGGACTAACTTAAACAATGTATGATGGTGCCAAAATAGTTTTGTAATACGTTCACTGCTGTAATATTGTATTGAATAATATAACATATCAGAAATGAGAGATTGAAATTCACAATTAATATGTTGAACAATTTATTGGATCATTTTACTCACTGCTACATTTTTTTATCCCTAAACAACTAATTCCATAAAAAAAGAAAAAACAGAAAAAACCTAATTGGGACAGCGTTATATATAGTATATACTATAAAGCATATGACTTAATGTAATTGCCTCCGGGCAGAAAACTATATACATATATACATACATACGTACACAGACACAGACACAGACACACATATATAACGAATGGTGAAACAATATTTGATATTTTCTGGCCAAAAAAAAAAACATTTGTTCTTTCTCATTTTTTTTTTCAAATTTTGAAAATTCATGTGATTTAACAAATACATGGAAACTACAAATTAACTAACCTAGCTACCTATATATATATATATATATATATATATATTTCTAATGTAAACGAAAAATATAATCATGCCCTTCTTAGGGAGCTTAAGCTTCTTGTATTTGAATCCAAGGTTAGGCCTAGTTGAAGATCCAAAGCTTTACTGTGATGGCTCTGCTGCTTTGACGAAGCCTTGAACATGAAAGCTGGGGGCCTGATACCATTACTGTCTGTATTATGGGAGAAATTGAACATACATGAAGAAGAAGAAGAAGAATCTTGAAGGTGATGATCATTTGGTGGTGATGATCTGAAGCTAAATATCTGAGATTCTTCACATACAGTGAACTCATGAGAGTTGTAATTGTTATAAGAAGAGGGATCATAGAACCAAGAAGGAGAGTGATTGTTATTTTTATTTTTAGAGCCAAAGCCATAATAATATGAGTAGTAATAATTATTATTACTCTTATTATTGCTTTGGAAAGGTTGGAGGTAGTAGTTTAGGGTAGCCCTCCTGGCCTGAAGCTGAAGTTTCTTCTTCTTCATTCTCTCTTTCTTGTGGGCATTTTGGTGGCCTCCTAATGCTTGTGAGTTTGAAAATTCCTTGAAGCAATATTGGCACTCAAACTTCCTCTCATCATCATGATCTGATTTGATCTTGTCTTGAGCATTTTTATGTCCTCCTCCTGGTGATGAAATTGAATTTGAGGAATTTACACTTTCATCTCTTAATTCCGTGCACTCTTTGGTGATGATATTGCAGCTTTCTTCTTCTTCTTCTTCTTCGTTGTTGTTGTCGTTGTTAGATGGTTTGAGATCAAACCCAAATAACTTGAGCCTCTTCTCCATGGAGTGATGATGGCCATTTTGATCTGAGCCTTCCCATGTAGAGGAAACAACACACCCATGTTGGTTTTTCATACTTTTCTCTTTGGCTATATAGCTCTATGGGTATGTGTGTGTGTGAGAGAGAGAGATTAGTTTCAAGGTAGAATTGCACTCATAAGTTGTTTGGCTTCTCTTCCTTTTATAGTAATTATAGCTCATGCATCCGTATCAAGAAAATAAAAATGCTCATGCATTGCATCTATTAAAAAATTAAACCAAAGGGTCAATAGAGAATATATAAAAGAAATGTGAAAAGAAAAGTCAGATTAAGAGAAATTAACTAAAACTCTTTTCATATATATTGTATATAGTAGATGATACACTCGAATTAGATGGTCTATAAAGTATAAAGCACTTTGCGATATATATAAATTAAACATATAATTTTTATAGAACCACTTGGGTTGTCTTTTTTGTTTTTTTTAATATAAAGATAGAGATATATTCCATGCTTAAGACAAGATTAAAGTTATTAAACTAACTGTAGCTGCAAAAGTCAAAGAAAGAGAAGGGATGTATATATATAACCATCTGGAAGGGATTGAGGGCTCTAACTTTAGTTAGTATATAAAATGCATACATGTTATAATTAAGATTATTTTAACTGTCCAACCAATGACTTAATGGTTTCATGTATTGTCCTCTACCTCTAAGCTTTATCATATTATATATATATATATATATATATATATATATATATATATATATATATATATATATATATATATTGAGTTGAGATTAACGTATGTATATGACTATTAAAATATTGATGTGGATATGCCCTATATTGCCTAGTCTTCCCATCTAACAACAGTTCAAGTTTTTTAAAATGCTGGGATATAAATGTATAGAAAATGTGATTATTCAGCACTAAAAGAAACTTCTTTGTAATTATCTCCTTCCACCTACATATACTATTAAAAAAGAAGGGAATTAATTAATCTGTTTATCTTGACCATGTTTTAAATATATAATTTGTGATAGAAAAGTGAGAGTAGTTGCTAAATGAAGGAATATAAGAAGTGAGCAATGATGTAAGCATATATACTAAGGGTCTCCCATAAGATCTGAGCATATCTTCTTAAAGCAGGCAAACCCTATATTTTATACTCCAAAAGCATATGTTTTCAGGTGAATTAAGTCATCAACTAATATTTTTATGCAAATAAACTGGCATTTGCTTTGGCCAGTTGTTCACGCTGGACCCCACCTTTTGTTGCTTTTCGGACATTTTGGAACCCATTAGATAGTGTCCTTATTCTATCGTCTCTGCCTAGATCTTATGTTGTAGTGGGGCTTCTTCCACCAGTAAACAAAATTATAAATAGAGATAATTATAAAAGATTAGTATATAAAAGAAATTTTTTTTAAAAAAAGATAAAATTCAAATATAAATTTTTAGAATTTTATTATCAAAATTTTTAATGTAAATATGATACGTTACAATTTAACATCACATGATTAATCTTTTATGTAAGTTTTATCTACTATAAAAGTCATATAAATTAGGTCCGGTTTTACCGAGAATTTACTTTTGATACACTTGCATATCTTTTTATAATGATTAATTTATTTTTCACAAGTCATGGTATTTGAAAAAATAAATAAATTCCACCAATATACATCTCATGCTCATCAATTCCCACTTATTTTCTTTATGTCAACCTTATTCAATTTGCTTTGTTACTTTAGAAGGAGAATTCCAAGTAGGCATGCTGTCATCAAAGCATTTGAAAATTTCAATACATCCTATGACATGTGGAACAATTAAAAAGAGACAATATAGAGAAAAGATTGGATTATGGTGGCTTAAGTGGGTGGGTTGGTTTGATTGATTGATTGATTTCAGCTAATTTCATTTCATTACACGTTGTGGGTTTTAGATTACCAGAAGAAGGTGGTCCCTAGCTAGCTAATATCTCTTACTGTATATCCATTAATATTATTAGCTTAAATTTTACTTCTACAACACCTTGCTTTGTGGACAATTCTAAGAGTGGGTTTGTAATATTTTAATTAAGAGACCTTGTAGATAGAATGCCAAAACTGACTAGTAAAAGTTGTGGATTAGACTGTGATATAATGCACTTTAATTATATAATAAGATGAGGACAATAAACGTTGCTACGGAGAAGGAACATATTGATTTGAAACGTGTGGTAATGCCAAATACTGATGTGTGAAACGCACTAATGCTTAATGGAACTACAGTTGAGTCAGAGTGACAACTAGGAAATTTCCAAGCTGTGTCTACGCGCTTGCTGGCTTGCAGCCTCTATGAGTATGATCCATGAGTTTGAAGTCTATACTTTAGAGTGAGTACTGCTATGCTCAAAATTGCATGGAAATTAGGTCTCACTACTTGTTTAGATACTAGCTGCATAGACCATCCACTGATCTTTTATAATCTGACTGCCACGCAAGGATCAGAAACTGCACGCAAGTTACTTCGACGTCATCCATTTTTCATTATCATTTTACCAGACTAGTAAAAAGCTGCACCAAAGCCAAGAGTATCAGTGGAAGAATCTGTTCGGTCTTAGTTACGCTGAAATACTGGTCTTTTAAGCGATCTTTGTTACGCAACTTTTTTTTTTTTTTTTAAATCATGATCATTATTGAGATATGGCGGCTTCCAGATTTAGATAGACTCGAGTGCTCAAGACAAATTACATTAAGCACTAAACAGCTAATGCAATTAAGTACGCTAAATGCACTCCAATGGATAATGATGAAAGACTGAATTTATAATGCCCGGACATGTGACGAACTGAAAAAACAGAAGCACATCAACATTTTTGAAACCATACAAAAGCATATTATCCATGCTCATGGGAAACAAATTCGACGAAACTAACATTAATTAATTAATAGAATAAAATACAAAAACCTTCCTTTTCTTTTTAGCTGGCTTTGCCGTCCACGCTGTTCGTGAGATCATAATAATGGAAGATGTTAACAATCATAATAGCATCTGGCAGTGACAGGTGAGTGCAACTAAAAATTAAATGTGTTTTCAAATATCTAATACAGGTACTAAAGAAGAATAAAAATTAACTTGATTGTTGGCCGAAATTTAATGCAATTTTTTTATAAAAAGAATTTCGAACTCGTGCTCTAATAATTAAATCAAATTGAATATGCAGTCTGACATCAAGTCTAACCAACGTATATCGCAAGAAGTTGGTTTTTGTTATTACCCACGGTTATACCATAATCTTGATATTAAGATCTTAATTGACACTCAAGTCCAACGTGTCCGCAATTACTACACTAGTATCCAAGATGTCTAATATCATTCAAAATGCTACATGACACAAAATGATACTATTAGGTAATATCATACCTCCCAAACAGAACACTATTGAGGAGAATGGAAGAGAAGAGAAGAGATGAAAAGAGAAGAGAAATTTGACACCTTTCTCCCGTTTGAATTTCTAAATTTTGATAATTTTTTTATTAATTTTAATTATTCTAAATTAAAACATTTTTAAAAATTTAAATAAGAAATAATAAACCATCATTTAACATTTTTTCTCTCTCTTTTCCTTTCCTCTTAATTTCTTCTTCTCCCTTCCCCTCTTTGTCATCAAACACACCTTTAAGGGTCTCAAACCTTACTTTTAATTGCACCATTTTCTTGACAATTTCAATTTATATGTCAAATATGAAAATCTTAAATTTCATGGCATTTATTATACCTTGATATCCTATATCATAATATCCGAAACACTAAAAAATGTGAAATAACAATGCCTTAAACATAGTGGGTTCGACTTATATGCCAATTTTCAAGACCGTATGTCATGACTATTATGAGAAATGATATCTAGAGTCTGCTCTATTGTATTCACATCATCAATTCACACGTTGGTTCTCAAATTGGTAAAATGAAGGTTAAAAAAAAAAAAAACAAATCAACACATTCTAAGGACATAATTCTTGCTCTAAGGAAAGCAAAAAAGGAAAAATTTTAGAAATTTGATCAATCAGCACTCACGATAAAGTGATGATTCCATTACCCATTTCCATGGGAGACAAAAAAAAGCATTATACACAGCAATCTAAATTATGAACCAATATTTGTTCTTAAATGCAAAAATGCAACAGTTTATACATGGGATACTCTCAACCCCATTGGAGGAAAGGTGTATGTTATACTCTCATTGAAATTTCATATAATGTGTTTCATCATCACCAAAAAATAACCTGGTGATCTCAACATGAGTCAACCTCTGCATCAAGCAAAATAGTCATGGTTGGCGTTTGGCACGGGGCAAGAGTGCAAGAAGAATTTTTTTCCTTGGGCCCTGCAACTCAAACAGCTTTCATAAGAAAACAGACAAAGCCATATAAGTGCACTCAGCACATGCACATGTATGTCTATGGCCAACCTTACCCCCTCTCATCACAGGCTACCATTGGGGCAAGTTTACAAGTACACAAAATGCACAAACGATACGAGCAAAGACAAGCAGAATACCCAGACTAACAACTTTCCGCAAGGTTCAGATCACATAATCTACAGATTGTTTTCTAGCCGTGACTGAACAACAACCTCACAAACTGGTAAGGAAAGGAGCAGGAGATTTAACCCAATCCATATCTTAAAGTGAAATAGCAATAAGCCGATAAACAAGTCTATGTAAAGAATGTATTGATTAAAAAGGTACATATTATAAAATATGCAATTAAACAAATTCCACCAAGTGAGAAAAGACTTTGTTTGTTGTTGTATGCAATTAAACAAATCTTTGCACAGCCAGACATTTCTTCTGTTTGTTATTATTCAACTATCTAAAACAATCAGAAAATGAAGATACAGTAGAGGAAAACAGTAAAAGAACAATGCATGGTACTGAGCGACAGCTAACACAGAAGACAAATGCAAATACAAGTTAAAGCCAAGGAACCGCTAACTAAACTCATTCTGAATTTTCTCCTTATACGTAATGGCAAATCTTTAACCCATAGATATATATATTTATATATAAGTAAGTATTCAATTGAAACTCCAAGCCTTATTGAACACCTCAACATCTGCCACAAATGAAACAAAGACAATTACCATAGGAATTCCAAGCTCTTTAAGGTCATTTTCTCCCATCTGCTTCAATGCAGTCATATCCACCTGCATACATATCAATGTATAACATGACTGCCAAATTAAGAACCTAACACATAAAAAAAGAAAAATAAGCATCAAACGCTTACTATATTTAAATTATTTAATTCAATCAAAATGTCATAACAATGCTTATATCATCAGATATGATAACTTCAACAGCACACAACAAACACTCTGGGAACCCATTTATGGTCAAGATACCATAAGAATATAGAACTTTTTAAATGCCAAACAGTACTGAAAATTTATGAATCATTGTAGAAGACATACTTTGAACCACAAACAAGCCAGGGTGCTTAAAAAATATAAATACAAAGTTCCCATACCATTAATTAAGAGCTAAAATTTAATGAGTTAGGATGTGGACCTCAAGTTGAAATCTAAAACTGAAATGTATTTTGAATAAATATTAAGGTTCTCCCAGCAACTGGTGCCCTTATTCACAGAACCATAGTTCTCAGTTACATCATTATTACATAATTAAGGAAGCATTCTACAAGTCAGTAATTTTTGGAGACACATTCCTAAACTTGGAAGCACTAAAGCTCACGTAAAATTCAGTGGGTCATCAACGTTAGAAAAAGAAAATCTATCTGAAGCAACAAAGAAATGGACAAAGTTTATTGGCAAAGAATTGTTCTTAATATTTAACTTTTATCACAGAGGAACAAATAATCAAAAGTACACTTGATTTGAGAATAGATTTTCGTAAACAAATTTTAGGGTATAAACCTTTTAATAGCCAATCAATGAATAATTCTGACCTTCCATTAACAAATTATGACTCAAATCTTCAAATATATTTGAAACCAAGATGATTCATCATTTGTACAACTATACAAGTTACATACTTCCTCAGCCTTGAAGAGAATGGCATATTTTCCCAGTCCCAGTGCATGTAACAGGCCATCAACAGTTTGGTGCGTTTGCTGTTCGTTTTCCTACATGAACAGGGAAAGTACATGTCAGGATACAGACTGTAGTAACTCTTCTGTTGAAACATCAGGAGTTTTCGAGATCAGATGATTAAAAACAACTATTTTTTATAAGAAAAAATATTGAATAAAAGTAAGTGAGAAAATTAAAAAATTATATAAATACATTAACAAATGAAATTGGCAATTTACAAAAAAGTGAAAATCTTTCATCAGATCCAAAATTTGATGCCCCTGTAAGAAAAAGTTAATGCAACCATTTGATAGGGCAGAAGATAGGAGAAATGCTACTGAAACACCATTAACAAAGGCATCACCATATAAAAAGACAATAAGATTTCTAGTTCTACTTATGGCATAGAGCAAATATTTCTGGCATCACCTAATGACCAATCAGACACAAGTATTAAACAAATAATAATTTGGTTATATTAGAAACACGTAATGCAGTGTCTCTTACATCTACCTTTTCCTACTTAAATGAGTTTTTCTCTCCCCCCCTACCTACCCACCTCAGGCTTGTCCACTCCACTGTCTTTATTAAAACTAGCTAGGCATGAAAATAGCAGTCAATAGCCATCTTGGAAAAGTTGCTCAATTTGCATACTTAAAATCTCTTAGCATCAAAATAAAGGAACATGATAATCACTACAAATATTTGACTAAGTTCTTTAACATCTACTTTACATGCATCTCAGTTATTAAAAGATTGTATCTTAGTGAAAAAAAAAATTGCACAATGAATTCTTTATAGAATAAATTCCTAAAGGGAACCTAGTATGGTGCCCAAGGAAGAGAGATTCACAAATTTCATATTGAATCATAGTATCTTGTTGATCACCCAGGACTCATAAATATTGAACCTCCTAAAACCATTCCCAATTCAACAGGTCATGAGTTAGTAACTGCATTTAATCAACCACAGTAATTTCAATGTCTTCTTCACTGTTAGAAGCTCATAATGTATATATACACACACATATAACCCTACTTCTCATATGCAATTCCTAATATATAAAAAAGCCACAAGGAGATTACAGAACCAACCAAGATATGAAGCAGATGGCCAAGAGAAAAGTTTCTTGAAGCTGCACTAACCTAATGAGCAGAGTTAAGGAAAAGAAGGTAAGTATAATTTACCATGTATGAAGTCTTCTGTGCAGCATTTCTTGGTGGAGGAAGTTGGCCAAGTTGGGGTGTTACAGGCTTAACAATTACTGGAGGCATCGTGGACACTGTAGAATGTCCTATAAAAGATGCAGCAGCAGTGCTTGGTGGCCTTGAAGTCTCAGAAACATCCCTAGTTACATATGGAACTGTCCTAACACTATCGTATTGCCTGTTTGAAGGCCTTCTCTGCAGGTCTTCCACATTTCTTTGAGAGGAAATACCCCTAGAGGTGCTTGGAAATGCATCTGGTGATCTTTGTCTTATATGATCCAATGTCCAAGGTGAGTATGAGCTTCTCATAGTTTCCATTCGCATTAAATCATCAGAACTCCTAGCTGAAGGGATTCGCCCCAACATGCGTGTTTCTCTTGGCTCGGGCAAGCGCTGCTTTAAATTAATACTGGTCACTGGAGGTTGAACTGTCTTTGATAATTTTTCTCGGAGATCAATGTGCCTCTTATGATCACCATTACTCTCAGCCTGCCTAGATGCACTTTTTCTCATGAGCTTAAAACGAAGATCATCTTTGCCAATTCGCCCTTCTAAACAAATTGATGGCAATGCGATTAGATATGTAGTGAGGATAGAGCAACAAAAAAATGCAAATGGAATAAATTCACTAGGGAAGCTTACTACCATCCAGCCCATTTTGTATGCTTATATCTCCTCTCTGTCTGCAGCAAATATGAACAAAATTATTTGTGTTAAGTGAATTTTTAATTAACAATACAAAAGAACTATATGCAGCACCATGCATGAAGTTTCTGAACAAACAGAGAATACAGTTAGGAAGTATTAGATATAAATATCATAGAACCAAAACTGTAGGTCCAATAACAATGCAACAATTGGGAATTAAATGTTAAGAAACCACACCTTTTATTATTGCTGAGTCCGTTCCCATGCCACAAAGAACTGTCTGCATTATTTCCTATTCTATCTCTTACAGAGCGCTTAGTCCGAGTTGTGGGAAGAGACGAAGAGAAAGAAGCATCGGCTGCAGATAGATCCCTCTTCACAACCTAAGCTCAAGTGCATAATAAGTCATTAAAATAAATCCAAAGCATGATGTCTTAGAACAAATCACTACTTATAAATGCTCAGGATGAGAAAAGTTGTGAAAAATAAACTGTATTCCAATCCATTAATGAGTTACTTCCCGTAAAACGATTTCACAAAAGATAAAGCCAAGGGAGAGAAAACCATTCCTACTAGCATGTGGCGATGTTGAAAGCAAAGCTGGACAGTAAAAAAGTAGCTGAGCCTCATCTAACATGTATGTTTTCTCCACAAGCGAACAAATACAATAACACAATGACCAATCCCGTAGAAATGATCAATTAAAAACAATCAAGTTAATAAGAACCGAAGTTTCACAGAGTGCACAAAACTAGTTCCTCGAAGTAAATAAAAAGCAAGAAACCAGAATTTCTAGATTTTGAATTAGAAGAGATTTCAAGCTTCTTTAGTAAATAATGTACCTGACCACTGCGGCCAAGAGTAATGGTAACTCGATCCCTCGAAGTGTCGGACATGTCGGTGATCCAAACCCTAAATTATGGTCCAACTAGCACAATTTTCTGCAACTACGAATCCTCGAACTGGTATACGCGGCATCAATATAATCGATCCAGTAGCACAAACAGACAACCAAATCCCACTGGAAGGCGTAGCTGCAAGTTGAAGCAGACACAGAGATTGATCCTTTGAGTAAGACAAAAAGCCTCTTCAGAATACAAAAGTGTGTCCAAACTGAAGTAGAGCTGAGGATTTGCCTCTGAACAAGTTTAGAGAGAGATAGAAGAAGACTAGGGTTACGGAGTAGAGCAGCGTTGAAGTTGCACGGTTGAGCTCCGACGTAGCCGTGCTTGAGAGTGAGTGAGTGGAGATTATACAGTGAAGGCCGGGAAAATGGTGGCTTCGCGATTAAACAACTTTCCCTCTTTTCTGGGTTTGTTACTAGTCCCAATGTTGGGCCTTGAGAATCTCACTAAAGGCCCAAAATATTATCCCATTTAGGCCCAAACAATCTTAACGGAGCATAAGTTGTGAAAGGTTAATCAGGTATCTTCAATTAATCCAATTCAGTAATTTTACAATTAGTTCGATCTTTTAATGAATGAGTTTTAAACAATTAGATGAAGAGTATATTATCCTTTTCTTTCGTAAGTTATTGGTTAAAGTTGTTGAGATAGCTAAATAGAATAAATAAATAAATATATATATATGACCATTATATGATGAATTAACCATCTTTTGATAGTTCAAAACATATAAAATTTTATGAATTTGATGAATATTTAAATTGGTGCTCTATCTGTCATTTTTTTTTGAGCTAGGAAGCATGATCACTTTATGAGAAATGGTTAAACATTACGTCAAAATCAAATTAGGTTAATAACTCCAATAAATTGAGTTACTTTGAATTCAAGTGTTTAACAAACCAAATTAATGGAGAAATGAAATTAAGGGATTAATATTTTTAATGCAACTTTTGCCGCAACGACTAATGACTTTAACGTTTAGCGGCGAATTTTGTCACCGCAAAAGTTCTAAATCTTATAATTAATAGTAACATTTTTAGTGATAACGCTTTTTTTTACAATTGTTACATTATAATTTATTAATTTCTTTAATGGCAATATGTCATTTATGAGCACTTGGCGTGTTTCTCATTAATTATTATGATTTATAGAGCATTTATTTAATAAGTTAATGGTACTAGACACTTACATAACTAACATCCAATTGGAAATTAATTACTTATAATTAGGAAGAAAACTGCGAACACAAAGACACTTTCACATGGTCTAATAACCAAAGTGGTGATGCTTACATGAAGGAGAGGATTGACAGGGCTTTATGTTAGCTTCAGGAAAGCTTTTCCAAAGTCTCAAAATTTTCATTTAGAATCAGCAGGCTCAAATCACTGCCCTCTTGATATTCATTTTTCTTTCTCAGATACAAGGACTCCGAGGAGTTTTAAATTGGAACACGTCTGGCTAAACATGAGGGGTTTCCCCAGATTTTGAAGGATTCTTGGTGTTTGGATCTCAGTGATTACCTGAAGGCAGTAGGGCGTTTCATTTTAAAATTAAAATCCTATAAGGATTGCCTTAGCAGCTAGAGTAAATCTAAATTCCCAAATAATCTAAAACTTACAGCTAAGTTGAAAGGCCATTATATGGAGTGCTTAGAAGGGGATTTCACGGTTGAAAAGGCAGAAGTAGTGAAAGAGCTAGAACAGAAAATTTATGAAGTTTGGGAAAGAGAATAATTGTATTAGGCTCAAAGTTCACGTGTTAATTAGGTGAAAGCAGGCGACCAAAATACTAGATTTTTCCATTCCTCTACAATTAGAAGAAGGTAGATAAACAAAATCTTAAAAATAAAAAATGAAAATGGGGTTTGGATTGATAATGAATTGGAGATTGCTTCCTGCTTTAAAAAATTTTATAGGGATTTATTTGAGTCCAGTGGTGATACAGATTTGAAGGATGCTCTAAGTTTTGTTTCCAAAGTGGTTTCAGAGGAGGACAACAAAATGCTTAGAAGGAAAATTACTATGGAGGTGGTAAGACATGCTACTTTTGATCTTGGTGGTTTAAAAGCTCCAAGTCCTGATGGCTTTTATGGTCTCTTTTATCAACAATCTTGTAGGTCATAAAAGAAGATTTGTATAGATTGGTGGTTAACTTCTTTGAGAAGGAGGTGGACATTTCAACCTTGAATGAGATAAACATTATCCTCATTCCAAAGGTGGACAAACCTTAGAGCACTGGGCATTTTAGGCCAATAAGACTGTGCAATTTCTCTTATAAGATAATTGCAAAGATCATCACCAACAGAATTAAATCTCTCCTACCTAGATTTTTGTATGATAATCAGAGAGCTTTTGTACCGAGACGTTTAATACAAGATAATATCTTAATTGTTCATGAAGCATTTCACTACCTTAAGACTAAGAAGAAAGGGAAGAAATGTGAGCTAGCACTAAAAATGGATATGAATAAGGTGTATGACCGAGTTGAATGGGATTTTCTTCAGAGGGTACTTTTGAAGATGGGGTTTGATGAGGCTTGGGTGGACCAAATTTTAATGTGTGTGGGGTCAGTGAAGTATAATCTGTTGCTCTCGGGTAGGAAAGTTCCTGAGGTAAATCCTAAGAGAGGTTTAAGGCAAGGAGATCCCCTGTCTCCTTACCTTTTCATACTGATAGCGGATGTTTTTCTAACATGATTAATTTCTACTCAGATTAAAGCTGGTTAAAGGGCGTCAAGATAGCCAGATCTTGCCCGTGGCTAACACATAATTTCTTTGTGGATGATGTGATTTTTTTCCTGCAAGCCACACATGAAGACAGTGCAGTTATGGGTTCCATTTTGGACATGTATTGCAATGATTCTGGTTAAATATCAAACCTGGACAAGTCTTTTGTATGGTTCTCTGCAAATTCTCCTCCTAACTTGAAAGATGATGTTTGTGAGGCTCTTAGGATCAGTAGCTCGGTCAACCTAGGGAAATATTTAGGGCTTCCTTTGATGTGGGGTAGATCTAAGAATGAGGCTTTGGGCTATATAAGAAGCAAGATCTTGAAAAAGATTCAAGGCTAGAAGCAGAATCTTCTTGCTCAAGCTGTGAGAGAAACTTTAATCAAGGTTGTTTCTAATGCCATTCCCACTTATCCCATGGCCTGCTTCAAGTTCCCTAAAGTGGTGTGTATTTACACAGTGCCCTTGCAAAATTTTGGTGGGGTCAAGGGAGGGAGAAAGGGAAAATCCATTGGGTGTTTTGGCCTAAACTCAGTTTCTAAAAAGGTTGGGGGTATGGGTTTTAGAGACTTTGGGTGCTTCAATCAGGCTATGCTTGCTAAACAGGCTTGGAGAATCCTGAAAAATCCTAATGAATTGTGGGTTAAGATTTTCAAAGGCATTTATTTCCGTAATTGCAATTTCCTTGAAGCAGGCAGGCAAAGGAGCAGAGGCCTCTTGGGCCCGGTCCAGCATTTTGGAAGAGAGGGACCTCTTGAAAGATAACTTTTGTTGGAGAGCGGGTGATGGTAGGAAGATTTTGTTTTGAAGAAACCCTTGGATTCCTAAATTTCCTAGCTTTAAACTTTCTTCTCATAACTCTCTTGGCTTTGATCAAAATCAAAAGTTCAGTGATTTTATCACAAATGAGGCTTGGAATTATGATAGGCAGCAAGTGATTTTTGAAGATGAACTAAGCTGCACAGTCAAGATTCCCTTATCTCCATATGGTGGAGAAGATAGTTTTATTTGGTCAAAAACCAAGAATGGTGAATACCTAGTGATATTGGGTTATTCCTCTGCAAAGGATAAGAAGAAGATGGATTTTTAGAGAGGTGATAGCTCCTCTTATGTTCCCTGAAACGCTCTGAGGAAGGATTTGAAAGGTGAAAATTGTGACTAAGATATAAATTTTCTTTGGAGGCTTTGCTCTGGCTTTCTTCCTACTAAGGCCAAGCTGTTCAGCAGAAGGTGTTCCCCGAACCCTCTCTGCCCAACACGTTCTTGTGAACGTGAGTCTCTGGAGCACTTGTTTTCTTGTGAGAGATCTAGAGCATCTTGATTTGCTAGTCCCCTCGGTCTAAGATCTTTATGTGAGAAGTTTTATAGAATTAAGGACCAGAGCAATTTCATTTTTTCTGACCAAGCTAGACTTAGTGAAAGTGACAAGGCTTTAGTCGCAGGTCTGTGTTGGTAGATCTGGAAGTACAGGCGTGAATCAGTCTTTCAAGGTACAATGGTGGAACCATCACGAATAACTTCTTTGGCCTTGGGATTTAGGAATGATTATTGGAAGCCCACAAGTTTGATATTGCCAATTCTGCAGCCCAGTTTCCCGAGGAGGTTCTCCACTGTTGTAGACCTGTTGAGGGGTTTTTTAAAGTTAATACAGACGATTCTTTTCAAGAGAATACATGTATGGCTGCAATATGCAAGAGGGGTGATTAGAGATTCAGAGGGAGTATACTTGGATGGCCTATGCGATAAGTTTGAAGCTTCTTGTGTGTTTGCTGTCGAAGCTTTGGTAGCTAGAGATGGACTTTTATTGGCAAAAAGCAAGGTTCTGGATAAAGTTTGCTAGGAGTCAGATTGCAAGGAGTTGGTGGATGTTGTTACTTACAATGACTTTATTTCTTATTAGAGATGTTTTTCTATTATTCATGATCTAAAGGTTCTCATGAAGGATTTCTTGTTCTGTAATTTTTCTTGGGTTTCAAGGTCTCGAAATTCTGTTGCTGATTGTCTTATATACAGGTTTGGTCACGACGAGGATGTGCCCCGTTGGTTGGGTGTTCTCACCCCCATCCTCTTTGGCCTCTATCTTGGAGCTTGACAAGGGATGGTAATCAGTTGATTCGCTTTGGTGGATGTTTTGTCTTTGTCTTTCGTTTCCTTTTCTTTGTGCTGCCTTTTTTTTTTTCTGTTTCCATTCCTTTTGTTTTGTTTTCTTATCTTGTACTTTGGCCAAAGAAAAAAAAAAATTCAGAGATACAAGATGCATGTGAACCTTATTAGTTCATAATTAAAATTGAAAGTGGACTTTTATAATTGTCCTCTTGCTCAAATCTTAATTTGCACATCAAAGAATTTCCAGAAGTCTAATAATTATAGATAACAATAACGTAGTTTCCAAGCTAATGCTGGTATCATTGCTCACAAGAACCTCATGCATGCATGCGCGCTTAAGATAAATCATTTTGTTTGCATGCCCCATGCATGATTTTATATATGGACATGGTTTAATTTAATTGATCGAAAATATATACCATATTAATTTCTCTAGGATATATATATATATATATATATATATTATTAGTTGGTCGTCACAGGTTTAATTAATGCATCAGATCGTATATATTTGCATAAAACAAGGTATATATAGCGCTAGGTATATAGCATGCATAGCATAGAAATATTGTAATTTTGCAACTTAGTTCATTTTATATAACAAATTAAGTAGAGATCAAAAACTTCAAAAGTTATCAGAATTCAAACTCATAACCAGCTCATAGTCTTTTTTTGTTGTTGTTATAATTAACTGAGGCCAGGGAAGATCAAATCATGATAATTAAGCACTTAATTGAACATATATATAAATATGGGCATTAATGATTCTGTACTTTATTGAGATTTTGAACCTAGGGAGAGAATCTAATTAAGCATGCATTAATCCAAGACTGGCTAGTAAACATTTCAAAATAAATATAGATATTTGAAACCCAACAAAGTTTAACTGCAATAATGAGCATTTAGCTAGAACCCCTTTCTAAATCAATCCACGCAATGTACGAGGGAAACATAATATATAGTAATTGAAGCAATTAAGGAGCTAGGTAAGGTGAAATCAGAGACAACCACACCATAATTGCAATAATAATTTCTACAGAAACTTTATTTTAGATTTCTATAATATTAATGTTATTAAGAGTTTTACTTATAAAAAAAAATGATTTCTTTTACTTTTGAATCTTTTCAAGATTGTTGTAGAGTTCTTTTTTATTATTATACACACAAATTTTGTACTTGAACATATATAATTTGTACCTGAACATCATCATCAATGTATACATCGAAAATAATTAAAGTGTAGAAGCTGATGAGTTTTTGTACATACAAGTATTCTACCAATGCCGAACAAAAATGTGAAAGATATATAAATCATTATGTTTGTCAACTTTTCCATATATTTAATTAAATAACGTTGGAGATGAGAGATGAAAATGAAATGAAGTTGAGCAAACTGGAACACATTGAAAATATGGTTATAGGTATATATTTAAAACTAAAGCTATATATATTCATGTTATTCTCAAGTTTATACATATGTTAGATCTGAGTGGCCATTTGTGACACATGGATACCCCAGAAAGGCAGAAACCATATATTTATAAATGAAACCCTACCCTGAAGATCAAGGAGCAGCAGAAGGGCATGATAGTTTTGGGGTCATGGACATGATCATTAAAGTCTACATAAATATTTTACAGAAATTAAAATAATTAAAATTGATGGTTTGAAATTAAAAAAATTAATCCAAAATGCTATAACATTTTTTTTATCATCAGACATATAGAATATGGAAATACAGATCTCTACCTCCAAGCTCCAACCATACTCAAATCACCAATCCAAATATACACACTATATAGAAAAACCAAACAAATTAACCAACGTAACTTACCAAGCTGCATATAAACTGATCGATCCCATAAAGTACAATCCTCAAAGTCTAACTTTATAATCACCTAAATCAAACCAAACCTGTAAAATATAAAAGAAGCGAGAGAAACATATACGTACATACATATATATATATATATATATGACTATGAGATCATATTGGTAGAGATTTGATTGAGAGTCGGACCACAAGGCTTCAATTCCCCGATTGAGAAGAGAGAAGAAATTAAAGTAGCATGATGAGAAGATTGAGAGAAGCTGTAAAAGAAGAAATCAAACCCTCTTGCATCAGTACTATATATATATATATATATATATGTATATTTTTATTACTATATTGACCAGAAAAAAAGAACGATTATATTATATGTAATATATATATATATATATATATATATATATATAGACTATAGTATTTAGTAGCTACTATCCAGGTAGCTATAGATATGGAATTAATTAAGAAGCTGCGGGTAGGGTTTCTTCTTCTTTTTCTTCTTGTTGAGGGAAGCCATGTCTTCGTCCTCTTCTCTAACCCTTCTCTCTCATCTCTCCTTTCTGATGATCTTTCTTGTTGTGGTGATCCCAGAGGCAGATGATGATGACGATGCCGTTGGTGGGTAGTGATAATGAAAGTGAGGGAATCATGATGAGAGAAAGAGGGGACGACGAGAGGACATGATGATGATGATGTGTGTCCCGTTGAAGCTAAAAGATCCAAATATCCCATTTATTGTTTGGCTTCCATAATTAATTTCAAATTTGTATACAGGTAAAAAAAAAAAAAAAAGGGACACAAAATATGCAAGACTTTTTTATTTGAGAAAAGTACAATTTATTCCCTTCAACTATGCCTATATAACATATTATTCATCTAAATTTTAATTTATAATAAATTATTCTTATAAAATATTCAAAATATTAAAATTATACATAAAAAGCTCACATATTTTTTTTTCTTTTTCCAATCTTTCTTTCACACATAATATAAAGTTAAATTAGAGAAGAGAAGAAAAAAATTACATGATAAGCATAACATTGTTAAATTTAACTCTTACAATAATGATTTTCAATATTTTAAATAATTTAAGAGATAATTTATTATAAATTAAAATTTAAGTAAATGATATGTTATATAAACATAATATAAAAAAAATATACTTTTTCTTTTTATTTATCTATTTTTTCATGCCAATTATATATATTTTAAGTCAAAATTTCTTTTTCACTCTCCTAACCCCAAAACTAACGTTATTAAGGCTATCTAACATCATAAATTAAGGTAGGGTTTAACTTAAAAGAAAATCAGATTATAGAAGATAGAGTTTTGTTATTACGCATGGACGTTAGCTGTGTTACTCTTTCTGCTTTTTTCATATCCTTGATATGAAAGCAATTCCATAAAAAATAAAATCACGATGGGGACCCCAAAATTTATTGTAGTATCATGCAATATAAAAAAAAAAAATAGTATAAAGACATGTAGTTTATTAATCTTTGACAAAAATTATTTATTTTCTTAGCTATATATACCCTGAGTCTTATAAATACAATATCTTGACTTTGGCACTTAAAAAAAATTAAAATAAATGTCCATGTTCTAATAAAAACTAATTAAAAATTATATATAGTGAGAAAACAAATTTAGGAACTGTTATATAAATTTTTAAAATTTAATAACCAAATATATAATTAAAACATTGTTTTTCAATGACTAAAATATACATTTACTCTTATTTTCTTGTAGTGGTTAATAATGATAGTTTTCTAGGTCTTTAATTAAGTCTTTGTGGGTCATCATGTTTTCAAAAAAGAAAGGTAAAAATAATTATATATATTTACATACACACATAAATTTGATTAATGAGAGTTAGTTCTAATTAACAAAAAAATTAACATTCTCCCTATAAGGTTTGAACATCTTTTAAGAGAAATATTTATATTTATTTAATATTTAGTATTGTCTTGATCAGATTATCTCTAATAGATGATATATGTAAAAAAATAAATAAAAGCAGTCCATTGGTATAACTAAGATTTAATTTTGGCTCTTCCCCTAATTAATTCCTAGTTAATATGAGCATCTAGATATTAAAATAATATTGGTGTTATTATTAGTTTAATTACCAAATGAAGACAGTGAATATATTTCTTTTATTTGACAGTAAATGCTTTCATATCCCAGAGGGTTTCATAACGTAGAAACTTATCATGCATTCACGATCAAAAACTTTGTAAGAATGGGTTTCTGAGGGATATGTTACCGAGATAAGAATTTGCCACAAATTAGACCTAAAAAGAAAAGAAAATTCTGCTTCTTCACTATTAGTTTCCTTCCATATATAATACACGTACGTGAATGATGCGAAGGTGAAGATAATTATCTTTATGGTAATGATTAAGAAAACGACGCAATTACAGAAATGATTACGTTGATGAAATTGATAAGAGCTCATGTCGTTTCGATGATATATAATTGGTTTTAAATGTCACACATTCAGACATTCTCGTCGTTATGTGTGAAATCCTTGCCCTTGCTGGTTATTATATTATGGCAGCCCCTCCATCCGTCTGGAAAAGTAAACAATATTCTGTGTCAATTAATAAATTCATAACAGTACGCCGAGCATTTATGTTGGAAGTTAATTAATTATATGTTTTTGGCGAGACATGTATTTTCCTACCACATGCTTGCTTGCTTCCTGCAATTGCAACATATTGATGATTGCTTTTTTTAAATTCACTCTTGCACAATTTGATCAAGAATTTTGAAAATAGAAAGGTGGAATGGTATTAATGGAGTAGAATGAAATAAGATAAAAAGGAGACAAAGTATTATAAAATTTTAAAAAAATAGATGACATATATATATATATATATATATATTCACTTATATTATATGTGCTAGCCTCATGGCTTTATGTTTGACCCTGGCAAAGGTATAGAAGATGCTTTTATGGGAATGATGTAATCTTTGGAATTCGTTTTGGGGTTCATCACCACCTGCTGCTTTTCTATAAGACAGACAACAAAATATGAATATAATATATAAAATGAAAAGACACAAAAAGGGTAGCAAAGACATTACCCTTCCTTCAATTCTTCTTTTTTCAGCTTGCACTCGAATCTGGATCCAGGAATTTGTCCCTTTAATTAATTTTGTTTAAAATGTTGTAGCATGTTCTATTTTAATTAAAAAAATTTAATAATAAAAATATAAAAAATTACATATAAATCTGATACATATAATAATATATGTTGTTATTTATCTGTACTTTTGAGAGTCTCAAGAGGATATTTCGAGAGTCTCAAAAGGATATTCGCAGGCTAGCTTAATAGCTTGCACCTCCTTTCCCTAAATTTGTGTTTTCATTTTCCCACAAGTTTGGTTAATATGATCATTATATTATGTCGCCATCTGCCTCTACAAGTAGTAACTAATTACCATATTTATAGTTATATACGTAAAGTACTATAAGGTTATAATAAAGGTGTATTATATAAATATGTATGTATACATGCAAGACATATATGTATGGATTCAGAATCAAATTAAAGTTTTCAGATGGATATATCTGTATATATTTGTGTGATGGGCATAATTATGGTTACAATTTTGGGGGCAAACAAGAAAGTCACCATCTTTGGTAGCCTCTTAGAAGCGACACACGCCACCCTGGGCTCCACACACTATTATTTTTAATTTCTTGTGCCAGCCTTCCAAACAGTCAATAGGGTGTCATTCTATCCTTGGACTTTATCCACGAGTTTACGTTGCACTGAGAATGTTGGTTTAAAGTTAAGAAGATGAGAATAACGAAACGTAACGCAAAGGAAATGAAATGATGCTTCAATAATCAATAGGCATTAGCCAATGCTTTTTCATTGAGAGAGAGGGCCTTGCTCACTTGGTAGTGCTTGAGGAGCCCACTTGGTTTATAGGCCCAAATTTTATGTTCTAACTCTGGGCCTCATATAGTCCAAAAAGTGAACAAGAGATATAGGCAGAATTAAATAACGTTCAAGGGGTTTGGGTTTGGATTTGGATTCTAATATTTCTGAACGACGTTTATTCGGAGATAATTCAAGGCATATGCATCTACAATTATATGAAAAAATATTCATCTATGAGGATTAAATTAAAAAAGAACATTTATAAAGGACAAAATGGAGAAACAACCATCTAGGAGGGATTGAAAGTCGAAATGGAGTTTTCAGCGGCCACTTGATGAGTGTGAGAATAATTTGGTAAAGGGGATGAAGGAGGGTGATTGAACACGAAAGTGCATATTTTTGCACTAGAAAATTTATTGGCTTGTGAGGCATATAGAATCATGCACATTAATTATTGGAGTTCCTGAATGTTGGCCATATTGTCTGAGACACATGCATGTCGGACTTATTCCAGGTCCCATAAAATTATTAACCATATCTAACTTGTGCCCAACATTAATATCTCTCGAAGTTGTAGTGTACGAATCCATAATTCAAAAGACAAGATTCATGCCGGCAGCAAAAATTTCTGCCTTTACTTTGTTTTGTTAATGCTGTTTAGGGCTGTCCTGTCTTGCCCTTAACCCTTTACTTAATTCTAGGACAGGGCCCTAATTCTTCTCATTTCAACCCTCCCCCTGCCCCAAAAAACAAGGGATGTATCCTTATCCTTATCCTTAGTAAGGGTAGCTATGACTTTCTAGTTGCTATATTTTGCTCAAGATGGAATTTAGATAGATTTAGTGTTTATATACAAGAGTAATAAAAGATGGATATCAAGTTCTACAAACTGGGTCATCTTTAGATTCACCCTCCTATCTGCATACTTGGGAAATACCTGGAGCCATTTGATTCAGTTTGCATGCACAAAAGAAACTGGTAAAGGTAGATATATATGGAGGTATGTGACTGAAAACATAATAACTTAAGTTACTCCATTATCCTTTATACACCAACATACCTACGGAATACGGTGACCTCTAATTCTAGTTCCACCGTATAAGACCGAGAGATACTGAGATTCGTATAATTAAGGGCATGTATGAGTTTGGTCAATTTGATATTCCCACTTAATTGGTTTGAAAATCCAATTGATCTATTTGTTGTCCAATCTCGAATATAATGTCATCTTAAAGACCAGTCCATTTGTATATGCCCTTTTGCTAGCTGTTTAACCTTTTAAAAGGAAAATTCCTCATTCATCGTATATGACTATATATATTCTAGATGAATAAGCTTTTCTAAGATAAATACTAATATACATATAATTATATATAATGTACGTGCAAAGCACACGAGCCAACACAAGGGGTTAACACAAATAAACTTAGTATATGTCCGAGGGTATAAATCACTGTCTTAATGTCAACTTACATATAATATTCCAGCTTGAGCATGTAGCATAGGAAAAGCATCCATCTATTGTTAAAGCGTTACGTATATATAACTAAGTTGTCCATCTACCTCTACCTTGAAGGTGAAGCGTAAGCAGCATTGGATTCTCCAACAAAAATGACTTTTGGGTTTTGGTGAGTGTAAGATTCATGTAGAGTGGATAAGACAAAATGTGCCTTATTCTTTGTCCTTGAGGAGTAGTAACTAAGACGTGCTGGGCTGCTGTGCTGCATATATATTCCCCATAATCACATCACAGCCATCTATCAGAGGAACCAGGTTTTGTTTGTAATATCTCTATTCCATATAGCTCACATTTTCTGATGGCGATTCTCTCTTTTATGTCTAAGGGATAAGAAGTACCAAAATGTATTCAAACTATTTTTTTGATAAAAAAATTTAGGTACAATTTTTATATCTTTGTCATCACATTATCTAATAAAAATTGATACGTATATGATTTGTACAACTCATCCCTCTCATGATTGGTTTTTTTTTTTTTTAAATTTTCACATGCTTTAACAATCTATGAAAATGTGTTGAAATGTCTAATTGTTAAAGAATTTATGATTAAATGGTCTAGAGCTGCACATTTTATCCATAATTTAAGCCAACGAGTTTTTTTTTTTGGTGTCACTGGATACATGAACAAAGAATGAATGCTCACAGAATCCAACATGTTTTCAGTGTGATCTTTCATTTTCTTTCCCTGTTTTGTTCTTAATTTACTTTTTCTGTGGCTTTACTTTATTGGTCAAATTAGCAGACTTGTTCCTCCTTTTTCACTAGTTTCATTATTTGTTTTATAGTAGTTGTTTGGTAAAAAAGGAGAGAGCTTATTTCAGTTGCAGCTTTATAGATAATCATAATCATCATCATAATCTGAGATTTATAGGCTTTTTCTTCTCTCGCGAATTCCTTCATTCAGAATACTCTTTTGCTATTATTACTCATATTTATATATCTTAGAAGACTGCGCTCGTTATTAATCATTCAGTTTTCCTTGTACACCACAGCACAAAAGGGATGACAGACGAGGGATATATATATATTTTAATAATTCAGTTTTCTAACCAGAGACCAAGGAGTATAAAGTAAAAAACTTTTACGCACTTGAGTTATATATGTAGCTTTAAGAATCGGGGCTAAATAATTAAGATATATATTTTTGGACAGAAAAATACATGTTTTTGTTACGTACCGTAGTTGCATGAAAATACACAAATCAAAGCAAAAGGAGAGTGTGGTATAGGGACCTTATCTGTATAAAGCAAAGGTTCCCTCCATGTCACGTTCGAAAACAGCCAAGCTCTCTCTCTCTCTCTCTCAGTTCGAGAAAGTGCAATAGAATCCCTCTAACCTATAAAGAAATCCAACCGGACCAACCCACATCCTTAATCCTCTGAAGTGACAAAAAATTCTTGCCTTAGCCCACACACCCTTCTCTCCCTCTATTCTCTTCTTCCTTATCTTGTCTCCATATAATTCATCACAATCATCATGCAATCCTACAATCTTCTCTTGTTCAATTAATTCCTTCTTCTACGTTATGGCACTACTATAAGGCTTCTCCTTCTAATTCCCTTCCGCAACAAAGATTGAAATTTCACCCATGGGTATCATCAGTACTGGTTCTTTCCTTTTAAGGTTACTCCTAGTGGTGGGGTTTGTCTGTCTTTTATTGTTTGGAAGCTTAGGTTTTAGGGAAGCTAGAAAACTCAAGCATGGGGATGAGATTGGTAGAGACAACCAAGCAGAATTGGACTTCAACTACATGAGCAAAAGAAGAGTTCCCAATGGACCAGATCCTATTCATAACAGGTTTGTTAACACTTTACATAATTTAATTTGAGGGGTTGATCTGATACTGCTCGAGGCCAGCTTATGATGCATGATTAAGTGCCTTGTCACAAATTACATGATTTGTGTCACCATATGGGTGTACTCATGAATTAGATGTGTATAACATTTCAGGAGCATTTTCTGCTACACTAGTACAATTCTTCTTTCAAATTCCAACGTTACTCTGTATATACTAACAACAACCTTATTATTGGTCAAATCTAGCTTTCCCCCATGTCATAGTTTAAAATTCTGCTCCATATTTTTGGATTATATGGATTATCAATTTATGTCTCTTGAGGAAACTAGATTCATATCAATTTCTAGTTTTTCAATCCAAATGAAAAGGAAAAGTCAGATATGAGGGTTTCTATGCTTCAACTGTTACATTGAATTGTTGTTCTTATGCTTTTAAGAGTCTCAGTGCACCCTTTTTAGATATAGCTATAAAGAAAATAAAGTATGGTAACCACTTTATTCTACATATCTTAACAAATATTAAGAGTTTTAAAGTTGTTTATCTCTTCATATGGTTCTCTGCATTTATAAAACTTTTAAAACCTTTTTCCTGCTTGTCTTTCTTCTGATCTTCCTTCATTACTTTTAGCACAAGACACATAAGCATGCATGGATGTGCAGGATTGATTGCCTTGAAGCTTTTGCTCTTATTACAGCAAAATTTACTACATACTGAGCACAAACACTCTAGATACAAAATGATTCTTCAGATAATTATACAAAATGACTCTTAGCCATGGAATTCATTTATCTTGAGGAAAATTGGATTTTCCTTAAAAACATTTTATTTGACACTTTTGTTCAGGAGAGCAGGAAATTCTGGTCGACCTCCAGGCCAAGTTTAGTCTACTGGGAATATGACAGCATTCAGCAATCTTGCACAAGATGACAAGCTTTTCTAAGGAAAAGGCTATTTTCACTTGCACAGATTGATGACTTATGGGAAGAGCTGAGGAGGAGAAGTTAGGAAAAGAAAGCTTGTCCCACAGAAAATAAGCTCAAAAGAATTGAAAGGAAGATGAATAAGTTTCTGCAGATTCAAACTACAATTTAGTGAGTATTGTACATTTTTTTTTTTGAAGGTATCTTGTAAGGAGAAGGAGAATAGGGGAATGTCAATGTTATTCTTGAAGTTTTATGGTAATAGTTTCTTTTTAAAAAAAAAAATGAAAACCCATAAAACTTTAAGAATAGCATAGAACAAACCAGAAGAAAAGTACCACAAATATAATTTCAATGAACCGGAAGATATAATTTGTTTGCATGTAAAGAAAATAAGAAATGTAGCTTTAATTTAATGTTTAAAAGTCACAAAGATATATATATATATATATATAAAACTCAAGGGCAAGAGGACTTGCATATTGTAATAATAGCGAGCATGCATGCTTTTTGAAGAACTGTTTGAAGTACAAGTCTCTATGTTACAAAAGAAAGAGCTTTGGCTTTGGTTTGTTCAATATTTTGTTTTGGAATTTGTTTGTGTTATTGTTTATTGTAAAGATTAGGCATGAGTTCCTAAAGTAAAGTGAGTTCCACCATTTAAAGGTGTTGTTGGGGTTCTTGTAAAAGAAGGGTGCTTGCATCTTGTACAAGTCTTTTTCACTGGATTCCTTTTGATGGTTGTGGTGAATTATTGATCTTTGGTCCATTCCAACTTCTCAAACTGTATCAGATTCTTATCATCTCTTAGCAATCACAAGAGAGAACAATATATATGAGATATAAAAACAAATGAGGAATTAAGTAAGTCCAGGATTAAGTTGGAGAGAGATTTTATTTCTTTTTCTTTTCTCTCTTCAACTTTATCATATAAAGTATTTTAAGAGATAAAAAAAAGCAGAGAATAATGTCTTGGATGGTTCAAGGTGAAAATTTGAAGGAGGCTGTGAGGCTCTGAAGTCTGAAGCCAAGCAAGCAATTTTACCTGGGAATCTATTTTTTTGTGTTTATTTTGAATTGATGGAATTTGGAAGCAAAGAATGTGTCCAAAGCAAGGAAGATTTCAAATTGGGGCATTTACCAAAAAAGGAAAAAGGAGAAAAGAGATTCAATTCAAACTTGCACTTTGCTTGAAATTTGAAGACAGCAAACAGGACTACGCATTAATTTGTGTCCCCATCGCTTAAATATTGCTTGCAAGAGATGGATCTTCATCTCTAATTCTCTACACAAGTGATGGCTATGGCAAGTGCCATTATTGTGTCTTTCCCATTTTTGGTAAAAATATATTTTACGAATGTCGATAATTTGAACTTTCACACACATACAAACATACACTAGATACAGATCCCTATTGTCACGATTCAAAAGCTTTGGAACTCTTAAAGGGCCTATATATAGACACAATTTATCTAGATAACCCATATTTTAAGTACAATTGGATTGAAGAGATAATACACAACACAATGAACTTTCATTCATTTATGTATGTTTTTACTATTCACAGTTAAGTGTTCAAACTTCAAAGCTTTAAAGCTTCAAAATTCAAATATTAAGACATATAATTTTTTTAACTTTGGCAAATTTCAATTCAACGCCAAGTACATTTAAATATTCATAGCACAACAATGTATTGAATGATTTTAAATCTTTTTCATTTCTTCTGGGTAATAATTTTTTGTACTGTGAAAAAGATTGAAATAAAAAAAACAAGATTTATATAGACTCAGAAATCCAATTTTTTTTTTATCTTTTTTTACTATAGAAAAATACATACATTTTTAACTACAAAAAATTCAGGCCCGTATTAAACAACTCTATCTCATTTCATTATTTGATATCTAATTGATTTGAGTTTCAATTAGTTATCTGTCTCTTGCTAAAAGATAATTTTTTTTATTGTTGCAAAAATAGTAAAATAAATATCTTTTTTAATATAATCATTTCAATAATAATTTATAATAAAAATAGTTATTATATTATAAACAATGTTGATCTTAAAATTAACATAAATAACACTACAAAAAATGGAGATTAAATTAGTTTTTTTAGTGAAATCATCACGAGTAATTATATTTTAATTAATATCCATATATACTTTTTGCTCCCTATGACAATTCGAACAACAATTTGAAAAACAATAAATTACTTAATAGTTATGGATTGACCAATATCTTATTTGTCCAAACTCTCAATCTGGCTCTGGCGGCAATTTCCCTCTTCTTTTCTGTCATTCATAAATGAAATAAGCAAAATTTGATTTTAGGTTTGTCTCTCTCATTTCCTACAACACAAAACACAGGAGAAGCAAAGCTAGGAATGATTCAGGGATTCAAACGAACCCCATCTCCGAAACGCTCCGTTTCGATATCCACCTTTCGGTTCCGAACCCCTACTCCTACGTTCTTCCAACGGTCGCTGTCGACGACTTTTCGATTGGTTTGAGCCTCAAGAATTGCATCGATTACAAGTTTAAGCGTTTTCTGTTCATTTATCTTCTTCAAGATTGTCGATCTGTTAGGGTGAGATCTTGGAGCTTTGGATCTGAGAGATTTTTTGTGGGGGAAGGAGAGAGATATAGGAGTTACGCGAAACGATGCCGTCTCATGCGGATCTGGACCGTCAGATCGAGCATCTGATGCAGTGCAAGCCTTTACCTGGAGCGGAGGTGAAGACGCTGTGCGATCAGGCGAGGGCGATACTGGTGGAGGAATGGAACGTGCAACCGGTGAAATGCCCTGTGACGGTGTGTGGGGATATTCACGGGCAGTTCTACGATCTTATCGAGTTGTTTCGGATAGGAGGGAGTGCGCCGGATACCAATTACCTCTTTATGGGCGACTATGTAGGCAAGTCTTCTTCCAATGAATTACATTTTTATTTTTTATTTTTTATTTTTTCTCATGTGCAAAATTTGATTGGGTTTGAAGCTTTGTCGTGTTAGTTTGTTTTTTTCTCTTTTCCGATCATCAAGGGTTTATATTTTGTTTTGGTAAGCATTCGTTCTAGAAAGATGCCTTGTAGGTGCTTCTTAATTGGATGTATGTTGATTGGATGGCATGGTATGGGGCTAATAGGAATCTTGACATTGGTTTGCGATCTTTAAGCATGATATTCTATAATCGTTATGCCTTTTTTTCCTTGTCACTGATATTTTCTGGAAACTCTTATTGTGAGAACTTTTAGTCCGCAATTATCAGTTTGAAAAATAACTGGTAAGGTACTGGTCCGTTAAATATTTATGCTGTTTAGCAGCCCGGTAAGTTTGCAAGACGTTGTAATGTAATCTTTCATGCGCGTTAAAAAAAGAAAGAAAGAAAGAAAGTATTATATTTAGCTTCACTGCTGCTGTTTGTTTTAACATAGTTAAGTGATATGTTGTCTGCTGGACCTTATTCTAGTTCGAATTGGTTTTAAGGCATTTGCTGATCAATTCTTCTAGTTAATTTCTTTGAGTAATTTATGTAGTATACTACCTCTCAAGGTTGAGCTTTCTAACCATTAGATATACCTTGAAATTCTTAGTAGTTGAGAAGTTCAAAATGCATTTGATGGTGAGCAAACTCAATACTTTTGAGACGTAGATCTCTCCTTAGAATTATCCTTTCTTTTGAGGTATTATACATATTTTTTGCTAAACTAATTGTCTTAGTAAATTAAACTTGTTTATTCTCATATCTGAGCTACATACAACCTGTATAACATTGATGCCATGCAATGGATGTGCTTTTCATCGTTGAAACTTTTGAACTCCTTGATTTAGTTGGTTAAGTGTTAACCCTTAATTTGTTGGAAGGAGAATTGTTGGGTGAAACTTACTTCCCCCTTCCACAAGTGATTTGACTGCATCAATGATAGTATTCGAGCAGGGGCTATTTTAAAATTGAATTGCAGTTATTAGATCTTCTTAGAGTGCAGTTATCCTATCACATTTTAGGTTAGTTTATTTAAGACATTATCATATAACATAAATTTGAATAAAAAATATGGAGTATATTATAAATAATTCTTATTGTGTGATTTTCTAACTATTATTAATTTATATATCAGAACTCAGAAGAGTGAGTGATGATAGATGAACAAAATTATTCTTTGACATGGTGATGGAAGGATGACCTAGAAAATTGCATGTTAAGGATTTTTCTGGGAGACATATCATCCAGGGAGAAGTTCATGTTAAAGAGGAAGTCCTTTGACAATAGAAGCATGTATAGTCGTTCATTAACTTGCTTCATTGCTTGTATGACATATCCAGCTTGGTGTTTCTGTAATGTCCAACCAAAAATTGTTTGACTTTTGCCTGGAAGGAACTAAGCCTGTCAGTGAAATTCTGACTTTAGTTTGCTCTGCTCTAAATTTAGGGAGTCAGGGATAAGAGCTTAAATGATTTTCAGGTTGTAAGGAGTCATAGCTTATAAACAAGGGCCTTTTTTTTCCCATCACACTGCTTTAAATTATGCCCAAATTGTAGTCTTCACATCTATGAAACTGCTATCATTTTCTCATCATTTTGACTAAATTGAAGCAGATCGTGGGTATTATTCGGTGGAGACTGTGACACTTTTGGTGGCCTTGAAAGTCCGTTATAGAGATAGAATTACAATTCTAAGAGGAAATCATGAGAGTCGTCAAATTACTCAAGTGTAAGAATATTTTCTTTGCATTCTCTGTTTCTCACACGAGTGCTGTGAAAATACAAAAAGCAAAGAAGTGTTAATTGAAAAGTATGATGTTTATTGGTTCACTTACAATTAAATTTATGCCTTTCCCCCTCTGCTTTCAGGTATGGCTTTTATGATGAATGCTTGAGAAAATATGGGAATGCTAATGTCTGGAAATACTTCACCGACTTATTTGATTATTTACCTCTGACTGCCCTTATTGAGAGTCAGGTCTGAGTTAAAGTGTTTGCACAGCATGTTTGTCTGGCTATTCTTATTCAATTGTCTAACTTCCATGTTTATTTCAGATTTTCTGTTTGCATGGAGGTCTTTCACCTTCTTTGGATACACTGGATAATATCCGGGCATTGGATCGCATACAGGAGGTATGTGTGTTACTAAATGACTAGTATGAAACTATGCATAGTCTGATTTGTTTGGTTTTATGTGAATTATGCTATCTTGAGCAGTTGAGGTAAAAATCTATATCCTTTTTAAATATGGTTTGGGAATTATTTATATGATATTGCATTTGAAGTGTGTAATTCCTTTTATTTTTTTAAGGATTTAACTATGTTTTCTAGGACTCACTGTAACGATCCATTTCTTATGGTTGAAACCATATTTGTTGTTTTGTCACCTGTCGGTTGTTTACCGGGCACATTGAGAATTTAGGTTGTCCCACCTGTTGGCAAATGATGTAATGTCGCAATTTTGCTCTTTTCTTATCCAAACCTATGTTGATGAGTTTAATAGTTTGAATGGCAATTGTTGTGGTTAGATTGCTTGACAAATTGTACTTGTGCACTACAGGTTCCGCATGAGGGACAAATGTGCGATCTCTTATGGTCTGATCCAGATGATCGTTGTGGATGGGGGATATCTCCACGTGGTGCAGGATATACCTTTGGACAGGATATAGCCGCTCATTTCAACCATACTAATGGTCTCTCCTTCATATCTAGAGCTCACCAGCTTGTCATGGAAGGGTACAATTGGTGCCAGGTGCCTGACATAAATTCTGGAATCAGTATGCTTATATTGTTTAATTTATAGGATACCTTTTCCATCCGGCATATTGACTTCTCCTTTAATGACTCTTTCAGGAAAAGAATGTTGTGACCGTATTTAGTGCTCCAAATTACTGTTACCGATGTGGGAATATGGCTGCAATACTGGAAATTGGAGAGAATATGGATCAGAATTTTCTGCAGTTTGATCCAGCTCCCCGGCAAATTGAACCTGACACTACTCGCAAGACTCCAGATTATTTTTTGTAATTTCACATATGTGCCCGTCGCTTCCTGTTACATTTTCTGTTATTATAGATGTGTCTTTTAAAGAAAGAGGAGTTTCACTCACTGTCTTTTATGTGGACGGTTATCATCAACATATAATTCTTTCTCTTGGAGTTTGCCTCCTGCTGCTGCTGCGGCCGCCTTATTTGCACAAGAAACCCATAGGAAAACTGGCAGAAGCCACCAATTGGTGTTGTATATTTTTGAGAGGAGGAAGCAGCAATAACATGGTATATCTTGTTCTACAATTTATAAATATATTTTTTAATCTGAAGTTACACTAGATTTTTGGGACCTAGCTGTGATGTCCATGTGAGGTATTGAATGATAATTTGGGCATTTTGATTTGGAAGCGATCAAACGACTAGCAAAAAATTTGTTAAAATTATCATCTTTCTTTAAAAAAAGATATGTAATGAAAAATATTTAATTTTTTTAAAACAATAAAAGGTTACCTAAAATTTTTAAACAAGGTAGAGGGAAAGAAAAAGGAATGGTGATTTTTAAAATTATGAAATCTTAAGAGAAACGTATGATAACTGTTTTCCTAATTTTTTTTAATTAATATCAATAATGAAAAAGGAAATAACACGCTGTATTACAAAAATTCTTCATGTTTTAAGTAGTGTTATTGATTTATGATTTAATATAAACAAAGGAATTATAACTAACATTTATGATAAATTTGTTGGCAAGAACATGTGCAAGTATGAAGCAAAAATAGTACGACCTTACGAGTTTTTGTAATAAAAATTAAAATAGATAAATTCGGCTGTGTAATTATTATCCACATATTCTGTTTATCTCTTTTTGGAACGTATAATATCAATTTTACAGAGAGATCGAAAACATAAATTTATAAAACGACCGTCTCCAGCTGTGTTTTTCTCTCTAATCTATACATCCATGCTTCTGTTGTGCAGCAGAGGGGCTGCAGAAGATGAGACCGAGTTAGAGATTTCATTATTCTTCTGATTCATCGTCTTTTCCTCTTGATCCAGCCCCCACAACACAGCATAAAACCCAATAGCTATTATAACACATCCTATCATTCTGCACCACAAATTAAACCTAATAGATAATAGTATTATGAATTATAATCCTAGAATTGGCCATTTAAAATAAGTAAATTTATACCTTCCCAGATAAAGAGTGTCTCCCAGAAATGTAACCCCCATGCAAAGTGCGAAGACCATTCCTAAAGGGCTGAATATAGCAACATAAACTGGCCCCTTCTTACGACATGCCCATGCATATAAAATATTATGCATTGACACCAACACAATTGCCTGCCAATGAACCATCATCACATGACTCCATATAATTGTAAAACTAAAGCAGTAAGTCAAATTTGCAGTTAACTATAATTCACCATCACATTGTTTTTCTTCTCAAGTCTATACTTACATAATAAAATACAGCCACTAACTCCATATCAGGTTTGAGTATCCAAGCTTTTGGGTTTCTTTCTGCAAAGAGAGCTACTATGGCAGATAGGATCACGGCGAAACTGCTAAAAATTGTTCCTACCATTAACTCTGCAGGGTAGTCCTTCAGAGTCCATCTCTGCGAGGTAATTGAAGGGCAAAATTCTAATGATTTTCTATAATATTAAGAGGTACTATCCCAACTTTTGTTGATGTTGTTTTTTATTGTTCTAACATTTGGTACTATACAGAAAACTTCAATAGAAAAAATAGCATGATATCTCAGTAATCGTGGAATAAAATATGGCGAGTTAAGTAACACATTTTAAAATATGTGAAGATAAATTGATTTTAGTCCAAAATATAAGGCAGTCAACTATGATTTATCCAATTTTTTTCTACCAAAGGATAAAATAATTTTCAAAGAGAAAAAGGTGTGTTAAATATTGGAATAAGGTTGATCATTACCTGCACAACCAAAAAGAGAGAGACAGAAAAGCTAGAAAAAGCAAGGAGAATGCCTCCCAATAGCCAATTTGATTGTTCTGAGTGTGAGAGTGACAGCCCACTTAGATCCTCAGGTGGTTGTGGCACAATAACAATTGGGAGGCCTTTGTATAAGGCCACAACTAGTGCCCCAGTAATTGAGACCAATGTACCAATACTTTTTACTTGACTGCTTCGTTGTTTCAAATCTAGATTCTCCATCCTTAAGTTACACATCATGCAATTCACCCATTTTAGTAAATCTTCATTAATTTCTTGCATCTTCTAGAATTTGTTTATATGCTTATTATTTTCACTCTGAAATTTGTCTTCTACACAAGGAGTTTCGGAGCACAGACCTGGAAGCAATAGCAAGTATGAAGGTAAAAGCTGGGACAAGATTCGAAATAGCTGAGACCAAAGTGGGAGAGCTTAATGTCATACCACCATACACCGAAGTTTGCGTTACGCATCTATGCCGCAACACAAACAAGCAAATTTCACATTCATATGAACATTGTAAGTACACAAATTACTAGACATTAGTGTTGAGGATTTTATGGACTTATATATATATTAAATATATAATTATATATTAATTATTATCATAAGAAAAAAATTTAACTTAAATTAAAAGTGATTTGATTTAATTAATGTGATGGGTCTAAATTTTAAGTATGTGCTTATATGTATGGATACCTTAATTATAATTTTTAATTTTATGATGGGCTAAATTAAAAATAAAGAATCTTAATTTAACTATTTAATTATGATTATGATCATTAAATTATGAGTACAGTTCTTCTTTGATATCTCATCATTAGATAAGAGAAAAATTTTATTCTCACAAATTTATGCTTATCAATTTAAAAGACTCATAACCGTAAGACTAAAGAATAAATTATGGATTCAAATATGTTTCTACTTTCAGTTATTTATCTTCTTAATAATTTAACATTATTAATATTCTAAATTTAATTTAGTTTATATATTTAAAATATTTTTTTTAATAATTAATATCAGAACTAATTTTATGTTAAATCATAAAAAATTAAAATTATAATCATATTTTAAATTATAATTTACGGTACACTTATGCGATAAATTAAAATTTTAAAAGTGTGTATTGCAACAAATTCATGCGACTTTTATTTTGAATTCATATATATAAATATATGATAGTTTTCTTGATTCGCGTGTCATAAGATATATATCATATATATTGTGTATGAGTTTGTATATTAATCTAAAAGGTTACTGCACATTGTATGATATATATATATATATATATATATATATATATATATATTGCTTTTCTAATTCAGCATGCGATTTGTGTATAGCTTTTCCTTCTTCTTTTTTTTTTTTATTTACGTGCGGCAAATGAATTTAATTCTATTAAGGGTTTTGGTTTTACAATTGCCGCACATGCACACATACTTCACGCCTTTGTGTTGCTATGAAATAAGGTTATATATAAATTTGTATATTAAAAAAAAGGAAAAATAATAATAAATAAATAAATTGCTGCACATGAGGATAAATTATTTTTGAAAGTTGCGTATGAATTATTTCAATTCATATATATAGCTTTTCGTTAAACGTGCGATAAGTTGTATATATATATATATATATATATATATTATAAAGATTTAATTAGATATATATTAAATTTTAAATTCATAATTTAAGTTATGACAAATTTTATTTTATTTTAAGAATTTAAAATTTATGATAAGATTTCTTAAATTTTATATTTATATATATATATTGAAATTGTAAATTAAGTATTATAATTTTTTAAGGATATGATGCAAAGTTTGAAATATTTAAAGAATTTAAATTTAAATATTAGTATGTTAATATATATTTTGAGATTAATTAATTAAAATAATATATCATTTAAGTAATTTTTATTTTGAAAATTAATTTGTTTTAAAATATAAATAGATGTGCTTATGTAATCTATATAAATATTGATTGGCCTAAAGAAAAATCTCTATTTAATATAATTACATATACACCTGTAATAATAAATATGTGATAATTATTTGACTTTATATATAAGCAATAAATCGGCCTAAAGGAAGATTTATTGTTTGATATGTTACTTTGTTATCAATATTTGATTACTATACCAAGATATCACTTACAAATTAATATTTTGTCCGAAGATGAGATATTAATAGAGTGCTAGATATCTTGAGATGGGGTTACCTTTATTTAAATTTATTATTTCAATATAGCCCAATTTTGATACTTATGTGAGTATTTTTTTTGGTTTTGTACTAATTCAGTTTCTACTTTAGCAGCTAATATAACTACCAACATTAACTCTATTCCTCTACTGAATGACATAAATTTTAAGGCATGGTAAGAGAGTGTTTTAATTACTCTCGAAATTATGGACTTAGACTATGCGTTAAGGACTCTTAAACCTATTGATCTTACTAATCATAGTACTTTAAATGAAAGGAGGGAGATGGAAAAACGGGAAAAGTCCAATCACATTAGTCTAATGATAATTAAGTGTGTCATTCCAGAGACAGTTAGGAGCACTATGTCCGATCAAGTAAATACGGCCAAAGATTTCCTTGAGAACCTTGAGAAGAGATTTGCTAAGAGTGAAAAGGTTTAAACTAGTACAATCTTAGCAAAACTCATCTCTATGAGGTATACCGGTAAAGAAAACATAAGGGAATACATTATGGAAATGTCTCTTCTTGCTTCAAAACTGAAGGCACTCAAGTTAAAATTATCTGAAGAATTGTTGGTGCATTTGGTTTTGTTACCCTTTCCTGCACAATTTAGTCAGTTTAAGGTGAGCTATAATTACCAAAAGGAACCTTAGTCACTTAATGAGCTTATCTCACACTATGTTCAGGAAGAGGAAAGATTGAAACAAAAAAAAGACAACAAGTGCGCATTTGGTCTCTACTTCAAAGGACAAGAAGAAAGACAACAAGAGAAAGAAGAATAAAGACACTGCGGATATGGCACCGCAAAAGAAACAACATAAGGAACCAACTCAAGATGGTTGTTTCTTTTGTGGGGATACAAGACATAAAAAGAAGCATTACACCAATTATCACGGCTGGCATGCAAAGAAAGGTATGCTTCTTAATTTTGTTTGTTTTGAGGTTAATTTGACTTCGGTGCCTAGACATACATGGGGGATAGATTTTGGTGCAACAACTCACATCAGTGTGTCTATGCAGGGTTGCCTGAATTGCCGAAAGCCTAGTGATGGTGAAAGATACATCTATGTTGGTGATGGCAAGTTAGTAAAATTTGAAGCGATTGGAACGTTTAGATTATTGTTAAAGCCTGGATTTTATTTGGATTTGATTGAGACTTTTATTGTACCGTCTTTTAGACAAAATTTAATTTTTATTTCAACATTGGACAAGTTTGGTTATTATTGTTCATTTGGAAATAGAAAGTTTAGTCTTTTTCAAAATTCAAATTTAGTTAGTTCTGATTCTTTATCAGGATATGATAATCTATACTTGCTTGACACAATTTCTTCGTTTAATGAATCTATACATGTTAATGTAATAAGTAAAAAACGTAAATTAACCAATGAAAATTCATCTTCACTGTGGCACAAGAGATTGGGTCATATCTCCAAAAAGAGAATAGAAAGACTTGTGTCCGATAATATTCTCGATTCCCTTGATTTTTTAGATTTTGATGTGTGTATAAATTTTATTAAGGGGAAACAAAAAAATGTTAGGAGATTTGGTGCCAACAGAAAATCAGACGTCTGAGAACTAATACACATTGATATTTGTGGATCATTCCCTATGGCTTCTTGGAATGGTCAACAATACTTCATAACGTTCATAAACGATTATTCACGATATGGCTACCTTTATCTCATTCATGAGAAATCACAATCACTGGATATGTTCACAAATTATAAAGCTGAAGTTGAAAATCAACTCAGCAAAAGAATTAAGAACATCAGATCTGACCATAGTGGTGAATACTATGGTAGATATGATGGATCAAGTGAACAACATCCAGGACCATTTGCGAAATTCATAGAGGAATGCGGTATCATCCCTCCGTACACTATGCCGGGTTTGCCTACTATGAATAGTGTCGCTGAGAGAAGAAATAGAACGCTTAAAGATATGGTAAGGAGTATGATTAGTTATTCAACCTTACCTGAATCACTCTGAGGAGAGGCATTAAAAATTGCAGTATACATATTGAATAGAGTTCCAACTAAGGCAACTGAAAAGATCTCTTATAAGCTTTGGACAGGTAAAAGGGCTAGTCTAAAGCATTTTTATATTTAGAGATATCCAGCTGAGGCAAGGGCCTACAGGTCAAATGAAAAGAAACTGAACTCTAAGACTATTAGTTATTACTTTATTGGATACTCTCAAAGATTCAGGGGTTACAAGTTTTATGATCCTACGACTAAGTTTATATTCAAGACACATAATGCTCGATTCTTTGAGGATATTGAGTTTGTTGGGGGAGATAGGGCCAAGGACTTTGTCTTTGAAGAAGAATATGTTAATATTCCTTTAATTGCTATTGAGA
The DNA here is from genome assembly GCA_031216115.1 of Senna siamea. Taxonomy (NCBI): domain Eukaryota; kingdom Viridiplantae; phylum Streptophyta; class Magnoliopsida; order Fabales; family Fabaceae; genus Senna; species Senna siamea. The sequence continues at coordinate 29,369,725 of CM062360.1, read as the reverse complement.
ATGATCAGAAAATGATTACTATACCTGACATTATTCAAAAAATAACTTCAGATCAAGACAATGTCATTAACCCTCCGGAACAAGTTCAAGAATTTGTTCCAAATGAACAAATTCTACAGTTTCAAGAACCACTGCCATTAAGAAGATCCAGTAGAGAAAGGAGAAGTGCAATTTTAGATGATTATATTGTGTTTCTCCAAGAACATGATGTTTACATTGCAGTGATGAAAAATAATCTAATCAATTTTCATCAATCTATGAAAAGTTCTAACTCTAAAAAATGGATTGATGCCATGAATGAAGAGATAAAGTCCATTAAAGACAATGATGTATGGGATCTTGTCTCATTGCCTGAAGGTTTGAAGCCCATTAGTTGTAAATGGATATTTAAAGCCAATAGGGATTTAAGAAGTAATGTGAAAAGGTTCAAGGCACGTCTTGTTGCTAAGGACTTCACACAGAAAGAAGGTATCGATTATAAAGAGACTTTCTCTTCAATTTTATCGAGAGACTCTTTTAGGATTATAATGGCTTTAGTGGCATGCTTTGATCTTGAGTTACATCAGATGGTTGTCAAAACAACATTTCTCAATGGCAACATTAATGAAAAAATCTATATGGTGTAACCAGAAAACTATGTGTCTGGTAATGCAAAGTCGATGGTTTGCAAATTAGAGAAATCTATCTATGGACTTAAGCAGGCGTCTCGTCAATGGTATCACAAATTTTACCAAGTTATTACCTCGTTCGATTTTGAGGTAAATTTGGTTGATGATTGTATATACCACAAATTCAGTGGGAGTAAGCACATTTTATTGGTTCTATATGTCGATGACATACTACTTGCCAGTAATGATATAGGCTTGTTGCATGAGATCAAGAACCTTCTAGCAAAGAACTTTGAGATAAAAGATCTTGGTGATGCAAACTTTGTATTAGGGATTCAAATACATCGAGATCACTCTCGAGGTATTCTTGGATTATCACAAAAGGCCTATATCAAAAATATTCTTAAAAGATTTAGTATGTAGGATTGCAAACCAAGAGATACCCCTTTGGCTAAAGGAGATAAATTCAGTCTTAACCAATGCCCTAAAAATGATTTTGAGAAAAAAGACATGCAAAATATTCCTTATACTCTAGCAGTAGGGAGTCTAATGTATGCATAAGTTTGTACGCGTCCAGATATCGCGTATATTGTTGGCATGTTAGGAAGATATTTAAGCAATCTAGGTATGGATCATTGGAAAGCAGCTAAACGACTCATGTGATATTTACAAAGAGCAAAATACTACATGCTTACATACAAAAGATTAGATAAGTTGGAGATCATTGGATATTCGGACTCTGACTTTACTGGATGCCAAAATAGTATGAAGTCTACATTGGGCTATATCTATCTACTGGTTAGAGGAGCAGTATCTTGGAAAAGTATCAAACAAACACTTGTAGCTCCTTCCACCATGATAGCTGAGTTTATATCATGTTATGAGACATCTAATCATAAAATATGATTGTGAAACTTTGTCACTGAGCTGGAATTATAGATGGAATTGAAAGACCACTTAAGATTTTTTGTGACAATAAATCAGCAATCTTATATTCCAATAACAACAGGAGTTCAACGAAATCAAAGCACATAGACATTAAGTTCCTAGTTGTTAAAGAAAGAGTTCAAAGTGAATAGTTATCTATAGAACATATTGGCACAAACGTCATGATTGCGAATCCGCTTACTAAGGGACTACCACCCAAGGTCTTTCATGAGCACACTGTTTATATGGATATTATGTTATTTGAAGATATTCAGTTTTAGTGGGAGTTTGTAATTTTACTTTTATGTTACAGATATATTCTTTAGTTATTTCAGTTTATGAATATTTTAAAGATATTTTCTGCAAAAATAAAATTTCTTTCATCTTATTCACACTTTGAACTTGGTATGGTTTAATAAAGTTTAAAGTGGACCAATTAAAAATAGATATATTTAGATCACACTATATGTAATTTTTCATGTTACACATTCATGATTGATCTATGTCATTTGATTATGTTGATATATGTGATCAAGAATGACTTAGTTACGATAAGTGTAACAAAAGTTGCCTTGGTTATGTGTTAACATAATTGATAGACGAGATTGTTTGAAAATACTCTTGATTATGATAGCAAAATTTTGATCTCATAAGATTATTTTATGACATTTAATTATAAAATAATATATATATATATAGTACAAGTGAGAGATTGTTGGGTATTTTATGAACTTATATTTATATTAAATATATAATTATATGTCAATTGTTATCATAAAAAAATGGTGTGACCTAAATTAAAAGTGATTTGATTTAGTTAATGTGATGAACCTAAATTTTAAGTATGAGCTTATATATGTGGATACCCTAATTATAATTTCTAATTTTATGATGGGCTAAATTAAAAATAAAAAATTTTAATTTAACTATTTAATTAATTTAACTATTTAATTAGGGTTATGGTCTTCAAATGATAAATACAGTTCTTCTCTGATATCTCATTATCAGACAAAAAAAAAATCTTATTCTCACAAATTTGTATTTATCAATTTAAAAGACTCATAATCGCAAAGTTGAAGAATAAGTTATGAATTTAAATATGCTTTCGCTTTCAATTATTTATTTTTTTAATGATTTAACATTATTAATATTCTAAATTTAATTTAATTTATGTATTTAAAATATTTTTTTTCAATAATTAGATAATATATATACATTATACATACCCGAGAAGGCTAAGAAGAAAAATTCTGCAGATGACGGAGGTTGACATAAGGGGACGAGCTGTCTCTCTGTTATACAGCAAGCAAAGAAAGAGAATACAAGCCGAGAATAATGAGACTGTGAAAGAAATTAAAGCTTGAAATTGAGTGGAACCTGTAATAGAAGAGAGTACAAGGTAGAAGGAAAGAGAAGGCCAAGGCATTGGAGTAGACAAGGAAAACATATTTACTCATCCCGTTGTTGGTGGCTTTCTTGACTAGAGTGTTCTTTCCCATCTCTAATAACTGCCCTACCACCATACCCACTGTTATCCCAACACTCTCCATTTCTCTCACTCTTCTTCCTCTCCTCTGCTTCTCCCACACTGCAATTTATTATTAATTCATGCATAGGGTCCAAGTATACCTAAACAGATAGTGATGGATTTGAGAAGCATCTTTGAAATATTCAAATATGGTTGAGCAATGATCACACAGGTATAGAAATTCCTGTGCACAAGGTATCTTTCACCATATCTTTTGGCCCATATTTTATATTTAATTATATAAACCCACAACTCAATCATCTCACGTTTTCTTGGACAGTGTGATATGTCTTTTCGCTACTAAAGTAACGAAATAAAAATTGCTAAAAAATAAAAAAAATATTTTTTAACATATTATTATATGTCAATGTATATAATTATTTTATTAATTAAGCAACAACTAAATAAAAATTTTTTTATGCATATATCTTGATTTTTAAATTTATTTTATTTTTTTAATTTATTATTTTTAATTTAAAACATATATCAAAACAAAAATCTTTATTTTTTCTTCTCAATTGAACCAACTAATTTAGCATTGCATTTGAAATTGTACCTGAATCAATTTTCTCAATGTGTTCCAATTTAAAATAAAAAAATTGAAAAATCTACTAATCTTGCTTGTACGGTGCCGATCAGAAAGCTGGCTTCAACTGCGCAATTTGATTTATTTGTCGTTTGTTTTAAATTTTTTTTTTCTGGTGTCAGATTTGATCCCCTCCAGTACAGTCCTCCTCCGTACTTTTGCACTGCTTTCATCTCCACGTCAGTGACTGATCAAATGTCACCATCTCTAGGTGCCCCACATATCTCTGTCATGTGGTCTCAACCACACAATTCTAAGTAGGTTTTGATGAGTTGAACATGTGTAACACATACACAGCACAAGTACTCTCTCTTTAGTCTTTACTCTTTACTGGATATCGCCCAATTCAATACATAAGCTTGGCAAATCTCCCTAGTGCTTTTTACATTCATACTGAAAGCTTGATCAATAATATGTTTATTTTGAGGTACCCTACATTCTCACTTCTCAATTGAACCAACTAATTTAAGTTCATTACATTTGAAATTGTACATGAATCAATTTACCCCATGTTTTCTAAATAACGACTTCTAATTTAAAATAAAAAAATTGATAAATTTACTCACCATCACCATCGCCTCTCTCTTCTTTTCTCTTCGTAATTTCCATTTTAGGTTATGTGAGTCCCACATCAAATTATTTTTATAATGTAGATAATTTAATTTGTTTGTAGTTTTTTTTAAAAATATTAGTGTTATGTTTTTTATATTTTTTTTTGGCGTCAGTTCCTTTGATTGTTGCAGTGGCTCTCCAGTCCAGTCCTCCTTCACCCTTTTCCACTTTTTCCCACCACAATATCCATTCTAATTAATGTCCTAACCACTCTCTACGTTATTTACCAAAATTAAGTCATATCTTTTATTTTTATACATTAACTTAGTTCAACTCCAATAACATCAAGACTAGAGAGGGATTCATAAAACATCTAAAATCAAAATTGGTGTTCAGATCATTAAGCGATGCTTCTCTCTCTATACATCCCTGCCATTGTTGTGCAGCAGAGGGGCTGAAGAAGATGAGGCACAACTAGAGATTTCTTTGTTCTTCTGATTCACCATCTTTTCCTCTTGAGCCAACCCCCATATCACAGCATAAAACCCAATAGCTATTATACCACATCCTATCATCCTGCACAAAAAATTAAATTCAATAGTAATAGAAATTATAATCCTAAATGTCGCCATTTCATTTAAATTTGAAATTTATACCTTCCTACATAAAGAGTGTCTCCCAGAAATATAACTCCCATGCCCATTGCAATCACCATTCCTAAGGGGTTGAATATAGCAACGTAAACTGGCCCCTTCTTACGGCATGCCCATGCATACACCACATTTTGCACGAATCCAAAAAATAATCCCTGCCGAATTAAAAACCATCATCACATGACATGACTACATATAATATAATTGTAAATCTCTGAAGCAAAGTATAACTCATCATGAAATGGTTCCTTCTACTTTGACGCTTTAAACTCACTGAATAAAATACGGCGATCAGCTGGACATTATGTCTGAGTATCCAAGCTTTTGGGTTTCCTTCTGCGAGGACAGCTACAGTGGCAGATATGATTACAGAAAAACTGAAATAAATTGTTGCTACCATGAACTCTTCTGGATAATCTCTGAAAATCCAACGCTGCAATTATATAATCCAATTGATGCAAGAGTTATTGGAAAACAAATTGTAATTTTCAGCCAAAAAGCAAGGATGTCTTCTGAAGCTGGTTGATCATTACCTGGATAACAATTACGAGAGAGACACAAAAGCAAGAAATTGCAAGGAGAATGCTTCCAAATAGCCAGTTTGATTGTTGTGAGAGTAAAACCCCTGTTTGATGCTCATGTGGTTGGGACATAAGAGTAATTGGCAGGCCTCTGTATAAGGTCACAATTAGTGCCCCAGTCATTGATATCACTGTACCAACACATTTTGCCTGGTCGCTTCTTAGTGTCAAATTTACAATCTCCATCCTGAAATTACTAAATCTTCATAGTCTAGAATTTATACATATGCTAATTTTTTTTGGAGCGAAATTCATCTTCTAGTTACTGTAAGTGATGAGTGACGAGGAGGACAGACCTGGAAGCAACGGCAAGTATAAAGGTAAAAGCTGGCAAAAGATCCATTATAGCTGAGAGCAAAGTGGGAGAGCTTAATTCCAGAGCACCATACCCCAATGGCTGCCCTACACAGCTACCACAATAAACAACACCAATCAGATATTCACACGAAAATTTATGAATTATACTGATGCATTCATTCATAGTTCATACATATATACATACTTGATAAAGGACGTAAGAAAGATTCTCCAGATGATGGAGTTTGAGATTGGGGGAGGAGCTCTCTTTCTGTTGTAACGAAAGCATTACATTTTACAGACTCAGAATATAGATATATATTACGAGATTGTGAAAGAAATCAAAGCTTGAATTTGAGAGGAACCTGTAATAGAGGAGAGTACAAGGTATAAGGAAACAGAAGGCCAAGGCATTGGAGTAGAAAATGAAAACAATTGGACTCATCCCTTTGTTGGTCGCTTCCTTGATTACAGTGTTCCTTCCCACATCCAACAACTGCCCTGCCACCATCGCCAGAGTCATCCCAACGCTCTCCATTTCACTCACTCTTGTTCCTCTGCTTCTTCTCCACTTTGTTAATACACAGTAATTGATTCTTCTCCACTCTTCTTCTTCAAAGTCTATGGCCTGACGTAAAACATACTTCTATCTTCCACATCATCTATGAGTTTATTTTGAAAATTTTCCCCACACGATTGACAAGTTTACGGGCTAAAGTAGAAGTAGCTTTTATGATTTTAGATTATTTACATTAAGAAAATGATACCTTTTTTATATTTGAAAAAAGAAGAGATTTGGGCTAATAAAACTTTTAATAAATTAAAGAATAAATGTTATCATTTTTTTAAACGTGGATTATTTGAACCCAATTTTTATCTTCCACGTCATGTATGAGTTTATTTTGAAAATTTTAGCCACGTCACGCCGATTCTTTTCACATGTAGACATATAATTTAGCACAAAATTTGAAGTTCTAATTTGATTCACACATTTATTGAAATCTTTAAGTTGATGATTGAAAAATGAAAGTGAAGGCCAATACTACTACATAATTTGAATAAGGCATCTTGATGATTGGCAGTCTTTACATTTATTAATATTTTGACATGTAATTTAATTAATTTTTTTAAAAAAATCACATAATTATCCTTAAATTATGGTTGAGTTGAATATTAAATTTTAAATAAATTAAAAAAATTGTCAATTATATAAAACGTCAATTTTAAAAAATCATACAAAAAGAAAATAGTGAAAGTTGCTCCAAGTTGCAATTCTAAGCTTCCAAGCTTCCGGAATTGACGCCATTGAAGAAATGGTTGTTGCCATGAATTCTGCTGGATGTCTTTCAGAATCGAAGTCTGTATATATATTCAAAGTGCAAAAGTGACAAAATTAAAATCATGCTTTTACTGTTATCATGTTTTCACAATTATTTGAGAAAGAGTGTCTTGTGACCTCTCAACTCTCAAGCAGTAGTAACCGAAACAGAAAGACAAAAGGTTAGAAATGCAAATAGAAAGTCTCCAAATGGCCAATTTGATTGCTGAGTGGGGGCCCAAGAGTAATTGTGCAGAAATTTCACATTTGTTATTTGAAAAATGAAACCACAGTACCAATAGCTTTTGCCAGCCTACTTGCTTTCTATTTTCCTTTTTTAGAAATTCACAAATATTTTTTTATTAAAAATAATTTTATTCAACACAGATATTAAATATAGACATATCTTTTAATTAAAATTTAAATTTAAATTTTTTACGTTATAAAAATTAATTTATTCCATTAAATTCAAACTTTATTAGTAATTTTTTTTCCTTAATGTATGAATTGATCTAACATTCGGAGACAAGTGAAGGATGTAACTTTTTTGTGGAGTTGTATATGCAAAATGAATACAAAATCTTACGATTTGTGCAACAGTGCAAGTTTCGTGGATAACAACAAACAAAACAATGCAAGAGGTAAAGGAATAGAAAAACTGTAAGATACGCTTTTTGCATCATTACAAAGGTTTAACACAAATTTATGAAAACAAAAGTATATATATATATATATATATATATATATATATATATATATATTAACTTTTGGATGATTCAATTGGCAACAAAATTAATTTTGATTTTATTTTCCATTGAAAATTTAAAATTTCATATCTAAAAATTCTTTAAAAATATATATAAATGCCTCTCAAAATTTGTTCGTTTAATGCTTTTACCAGCCTACCAGTTATTAGAGCACTTTTTTAAAGATAACAATTTATTTTTATTTTTGAATATTTATATGGGTGGAATCAAATGCTTGGGCCATGACTAAAGAGCATTTTCTGACAAAACCCAAAAATATTTCTTAAAGACCAAATGGGGCAGTTTCAAAAAATGGGCCATAAAAAAGATTTAGGCTGAGTTAAATTTTTTGAAAAAGCCCAATTTTTTGAATAACCATTAAAGGCCCATTAAGTAGTAAAGCCCACCCAACAATTACGAATTTAGCGAGTAGCCGCGAAAGCTCTTCATCAGATAGATCCCTAGAGGAGATTCAATTCAAAGATGCTTCCTATTCAGGATCAGGACTCTCGCAGTTTAGAATCATAGGTTAAAAGATTCTAATCGCTTTTGCAATTTTTTCACCATCTTATTTTTCCTCGTTTGGTTATGTGTATTAAGAAAATCTCAAATTGGTTAGCCATTCTATGTTGAATAGTTTTCATTTATGAGAAAAGTAGTGTTTATAAAATCCTAAAATATGAATTTATTGCATAATCAATTTGGTGGCAAAGTTTCACTCTTGCCTTCACCGTTTGCCAACCATTACAATATGTAATAGAGCATGCAGTAGCTAGTACTCCAGCAGCTCCAATTATGCTGCTTCAACTGCACTTTCAATTATATGGAGTGCACTATAACTATAGCGGGGGAAGGTTGATGTTGATGAAACGATGCTTAATTATGTTAGAGATGGGAGTAGTCGCAGAGGTTATCAAATAAGAGGTCTTTTTAATAGCATATATAATCTGTTGAAAAAAAGTGAGCTCGTATTCCATGCTGCATTACAGAGGGAATGCTGAAGAAATGAGGTGGAACTACATTTTCTACTTTTCTCTTGAATTTCTCCCCTCTGCCAGCATATATAATATATCCCAGTAGCTATTGTAGCAGCTCAATTACGGGAAATATTACACCATAATATATTTATGTTTTGATTCAATCATAGAATGTATTCAAACACTCTTCTTCTTCTTGGTATTTCTTTGACATAAAACAAATAATATTAATGTTTTGATTCAATCATCATTGATTTTTTAAATTATCCAGCGTTGTTATGGTTGAGCATATATCATAAACTATATATAGGTAAAACATTGATAGAGCAAAATCTATGATAGCGTTAGAAGGCTATTTATGAAATAACATATGTATTGATGTTTGATATATTCTTTCATTTCATTTTCTTTGTTTCTCAAATATATACCAAATATATAATGTCTTATATAAATATCTGGTGTCATTTTTTAAAATTTCTTTTGAAGAATAATTATGCATAAATCTATGAAGTATTAATTGCAATAATACATCCAATCACCCTTTTACTCTATTAGGAAATTTGATGATTCAGAGGATGCATTCTCATGTAAAGATTCTCAAGAATATGTTAAGAACATTTTTAAAATTATAATAAGGATGGATAAAAAAAAATATGTTCTGCAAGAATGTCTAATTTTTTTGTAGCAGTAATTCATGACTGAGGTGCTGGCAGAACGATTTTTTTTTTTTTTTTCCTTAGATTACATGTAAAGATGATCGTAGTGATGAAAGACGATCTCATTAAGAGTACGGTCACATAATTAGTTACTTTTAAAACATGGCCAATGGAGCAGCCTCGTAAGTACTTTTCTTTAATCATTATTGAGGAATCTCTCACTACTTTTTGTGTCCTAAACGTTGTTGGATTTTTATTATTGTTCATTGTAATTATTGTACTTCATTGGTATATCATTGTCCAAACATTGTCATCCCTCATTTTTATCCTCTATTCTCTTTATGGATGATGTTTTACTGTCTACAGAATTAGAGTCAGTTAAACATCTTGTGGTTGTGGGTTTCCTTGAGCAATTATTGTGGCATATATGACTGTTATGATTGATAGGCAAATAGATGGAAAGCCATCTATAATTCTATATATCATTGATTTCTGAACTCTGAAGTTGTCCAGTTTCTGAAGGCTTTCATGGACAAGGACTAGATCGACTTATGGTTGATTGGTGACCAGAGCCCAATTAAATGTTAGTAAAGTTCAGTCTTTCTTTCTTTCTTTCTTTGTTTTTCTTAAGTGGTCTGTCAGATCAAAACCATGTGGTTTGGCCCCTAGATTTTAAAAGTAGTTTGTTTAAAGTCAAAAGTGGAAAACAGGGGTTACTTACTGAACAGTTTGGTACATCATTAGACACTAAATTCTACGGTACCGGTAATGTAATGGTAGGCAGTAATATTTACCATTGGATGAGGTATATGTATCTAGATTCATTTGAGAGTTTTGGGTATCAAATATTAAATCCAGAGAGTCAAGCAAAATCAGTAGAGTAGTTATGTCGTAGGCATATTAGCCAAGTTGCTGTAGGTAGGATGGATCCTAGCTGTCTCAATGTCGCAGAATATCGTGATTATATATAGTGGGTTATAGATGGACCAACGAACCAAGAGAAGTCTTTGATTCACATTATTTTATATCAAAGTGGAGAAGTTGATTCTTGCTGTAGTATGAATCTTTTTTTTTATGGCAAAAGGAAAGTGCTGATTTGTGATGCATGTCATGCTTGAAGATTCGTGTAGAGAGTAGTAGGATGTAGGAAGAAATAAGAAAATCCAATTAAGGAAGCAGTTGTTGGAGATGTTAAAAAAATAAGTCTTACATCCATTGATTAAGATAATTAAGTCTATATAATGTATCAAGATATTAGATTAAATTGCCTTTAAACATTTTGGATATGAGACTTGCTCCACATTCAAACAAAATCAAAGTCTAACACTTTTATGGACCAGCACTCCTGTATGCAGATTTGTATTGGGACCAACAAACTCGAACAAAACTTCTATCATTATTAAGGCTGATCTCGGGATAGTCGAGTAATACATTATCTCGGTTATTTTCTTCTGTGCATAGTCCATCCATTTAGGCTTAGGCTTTCGTGAGTTTCTGTACGAGTTTGGTATTTTGTGCTTTAGTTTACAAATACCATCCATTGCTATAGATCAGCATAAGATAGATATCTTCTGAATAGATCGAAGCTGTACTTTCCCAGACATGGCATCAACAAGTTCACAAACATTCGGTTAAATAGATTATTTAAGATGTCAGTACACTTAAGTGGCCTGGGGTTTATACCAAGTATACGGCCTGTTATTTGATGCTAGAGTAGCAAAACTACATTTGTATTTAAGAAGTTACCAATTTTCAGGCATTTCCTTGATCCAATCACTTGACGCAATTTTTATTTATTTAAGATAAAGTTTTAATTTAATTACTCTTTAGATGTGACTTTACCATTTCTAGACATGTTGCATCAAGAAATAAATTATGTAGTCATAATATGACAGATTGAGGTCCTTGTACGTAGCATAGTCTTGCTAGAGTTGGTGTTTTCACAGCAACGCGTTTGCAAAAACAGGACCACCATTTTAAGGTGGTCCAAATGTCTCAAGGGGCACCGCTTCAAGTTATCTATCTACCTTGGTGGTGGCTGTCGGTAAGTAACTATATATGAGAAATGTTACACATCTCTGGTTACTTTTTTTTCTTCTCCATTCACTTGCTTTTTGGGTTTCTTTTCTCATTTTCGAATGTCAAAGCGCGTATTCCAAAAACAAATAAATGACGGTGTACTTATCAGTACTTAAACTGTCAACATATTTAAAGAATGTTATTAATTTGAGTAAAATTATTTACTTTGTATATTAAAAATTTTGATTAGCGAGACTAAAACATGATTGGAAGTTGAAAGAGCTACAGTCTTGAGCTAGTGACTTGTCACAAATGTTATGTCTAAGATGGAAGTTGAAGTAAAATTGTGGAAGGGAGAATTGGGTAGATGAGTTTGGTCCTACTTTGAATGGCTGAAACACGACATATGGAAGTGGTATACTCGGTCCCTGAAATAAGATTACCATAAAAATATGCTGTTCCTTGGCACTCTTGTTTGTCGGCTCGTAGAATGGAAAAGAAAATAGACTTGCTAAGTAGTGCCTGACATAATAAGAGTAAGGTACAGTACATTCCAATATGGGTGAATTTTGTAAGTTATTGAGTATACTTACCAGTAAATCCCTTCAGTTATTTGATCTCAACTTAAAGATGTTTCATCCGAGTACGTGAGAAAGACAGAAAGTGAGGCAAATTAAAGCCAGTGAGTTTGTTAACACTCTAGATGGGATAAGATAATTACAAGTTAAGATTGGAGGATTTGATAACCAAATCCAATGATGGGGACGTACGGACTGTGGTAGCCAAAAATATTGTATGTTGAGATTCTTATCTCATAGACATTGTCATAGAGAAGAGTGATGATTCGGTGCACAGACACAAACACAACCCAGGTTTGGTGGATGGGTGCAGGTTCCTGAATTGCATTATGGCACGTGACACGTGTAGATGCCTCCACGTGGAAGTCACATGGCAGGGGCTGTGGAGTGAGGAGTGAAGATGCTTCTGTCCCTTCCTCACAGCGGGAGGTTTGGTGACAGTCCTTTAATACAAGTACACGTTGATTTACTCTATCACCACCTTTGACGTCGCTTGCAGTTGCAGAAAGATAGTGACTACTCGGTGCAACCCATTGGCTGCTAGTACCAAGTACGACTCCTTTTTCCCCTTCACTCACTTGCTGCATATAAAGGAAGAGAAATAGTACGATATGGCCTACGGCCTATGGGACACCTTTGATAGTGCCCTAACCTTATGTTCCCGTTAACCGGCAATTACATTATTTAACATGTAATGTAATGTTGTAACTTGTACTCACGTATTAAAATTCCTCTTTTTTCTTCAAATTTGAGCCAGTTGTATTCCAATAATTTAAAAAAAGGGGAGGGACGGAGGGTGTTAATGTTTTTTTCTTTTTCTCTTTTTGTTTGCTAATTGAACACATAAGTTTTGCGCAATGTTTGAAGGCATAGGCATTGATCATTACCTACAACTGTATTAGTCATAAAAGGGCCCATTATTAAGGACAAGAGGTGGTACCGTTCGGGATGGAGTGGGGTTATTCTGTATTGGGCCATGGCCCACTAGCTTATCAGCCTAGTTGGATATGCATCTCAAGGTACGTAACCTAAACTAATAAAACGCCGTAGCATGTACCATTTACATCACGTAAGCGTCAACATACGTCTCATCATCATCATCACCAATTTGGAACTGAAAACCTTGATGGGCCTCAAATTCAAAATTATTAAAATTTTCAATCACCACTATCAAAATGGGGAGCGATTACTCTATGAAAATATGTGCCCCAATTGTCATATTTTCAATTCTTCATTTCTTGTTGACTCGCAGAGAAACTAAGAGTATCTCACTTACATTATGACCATACCCCCCCCATGTGCCATCCATTCTGTAAAGAGATTTTCCTATTTATTATTCTGAAAGGTAAACCAGATATTTAAGTGCCATATTGTTTGACATGAAATGACATAATTATTTATTTCCTTTTCTTTGAAAACAATTATGAGGTCCATTTGGAAAATTAGATTGTGGTTTAATCTTAACATGCTATAATCTGAATGAGTGAATTACGATATATATTATCTTCATCCATAATATTGTATTTTTTGTTTTTTAAGTTTTTTTTTATTAAATAAAAGTTCTTGTTATTAATTCTATATTTTTTTTACTAAATTATAATAGGGAAGTTGATATATTGTATACCCTCGTAGTTAGAGGTAGAGAGAGGGTGGGACCGAGACCTCCGTTATACATAGCAAAATTTAAAAAAGAAAAAATTAAAGGTTGGGAGGGGAGGGGGGGGGGGGGGTTTATGAATGAATGATCAAATGTCTCTATCTGTAGGTGCCCCACATATCTCAGTCATGTTGTCCTCAACCAGAGCTCTAGATGCCTATTCCATCTCTCTATCATTGTAAGTCCCTTTCAGTTCCCTGTTGGCTAAAGAAGTTATCATCATCAAGAGGTCCTCCCAACCCCACCCCAAGAGTTGCAATCATTTCAATCTTACATGGACTTCATGTATGTGATAAGCTCCTACAACATCAAATCATATCATTAATCTAAACTAATCGTCAACTTTGCCTGTTCTGACAATATAAGAACACACTTATTAGCCTATAATCTTTCATTTGTCATTGAAATTAATGCTAACTTCAATTCAACTGCCTTCCTGTTTCCAAACCTCAAACCTACTTCCATAATATATATTCTTGATTCTTCCCTACGATTTAGGACTATAAACTAAAGTAAAATTAAAACCATGGCCAAACACAACAAATTAAATGTATATATATATATATATATTAAGACAAGTGAATTATTTGACATCCGGGGGTGGCATATGTTTCATGCGGATAATACAACTAAACATGTCTAGTTAAAGGTAAAATTACAGCCTAGAAGTGGACCTACAGTTGTGTTGTATTTGTCTAAATTGACAATGATGGCTGATGTTTGTGAGTAGTGGTAAGCTGTTGAGCGTGATGAGAAAAATGTTTCTAAGGCTTAAATAAAGTAGGTTGTGATGAGCTGAACATCTGTAACACATTAACAGCACAACTGCACAAGTAGTACTCTCTCTTTAGTCTTTAGTCTTTACTGGATATCACCCAATCCAATAGTTAGCTTGGCAAATCCCTAGTGGTTGTTACATTGATACTGAAAGCTTGATCAATCACTTTCTGTTTGACTAACATAAGCAAAAGGGGTTGGGGTTGCCCCCTTTTATCAAATGGTGCTGCCAATGCCATTAGTATGGCCTAATTGGATGGCATAGATTGAATGTGCATTTTGATATGATGTACACCCATATTGGAGATATGTACTATGTACTGTTTGAGTGGTGGAGGTTCCGGAAATGTCTGAGCGTTGGGAAAAAAGTCGGAGATTGCTGTTTTTTTATGGAAAGACTCGGTTTCCACAGCATTAAAAAGCTTAAGAAAAGAGACTGTAATATAAAGAAACTGCCTTTCTCTTGCCTCTCGCTCTTTTTCTTTTGGTTTTAATTTGGATATATATATATATATATTTATATGTATATATTATGGCTACGCCTATTTGTAAGTAGGTAAAGCTTTTTCTTAGCCAAGATTGTGACTTGCTAATAGCAATGCTATTAATTGCTAACTTTCACGTGATGCCTTGGAGGTAATTTTCTCTGTCGGAAAAATTACAAGTCGCACACTTGTTCTACATATTTCTGGGTTTCCACTCTTACTTTCTTTCTTATTCGTATGATTATGATTATTATTTTAAATATGACGCTCTCTTGAACTGTATTCAAAATATGCACCGGTAGATGGAAGGCCTTAGTCATTATAAACGTGCTTCTATTACTATACGCACTTGGATAATGTAGGTTATAGTTAAATATATACAATCAATAATATATGTTTATTTTATACTTTATTTGAAGGTACCCTACACTTTGTAATCCATTAAAAGTCGTGGCATCCAGCTCAATCCTTCACAATGGAGCGGCTTTCCACTTTTTGTTTACAGCTTTCCACCATTATTTGTTGGCTGTGAGAACTGGCAAAAAAGTATGCCTTCTAACATTCCCACCCACCCAACCAACATCAGAATTATTGAAAGTATCATAAATTAAAATGAATTTAATAAAAACAATAATGCTTGAAATGAAGACATGTTTGGTTTCTATTTACTCTTGTGTGCTGTACACCAATATATATTCTGAATATGTTTTTATATTTTACGTGACAAATGTGATCCATCATATAACCTTATTTTTGTTAATAAGCAGGTACCCATTTTATATATCTTCCCTCTTTGAAATTATTTGCAGATAAGAACAAATCTATTGTCGAATCTTTATTTGATTTTCATGCAGAAACTTTATTAGGTTAAGCCCAAAAGATTTATTCTTTGACACAGTATCTGAGTATCATTCTTCTTTCTTTACACCGTTTTCCTCCCGTAAGCTTCCAACTGAATCCACCGTATACTTTACGTATTGCCTTTCCTCTCTGGGGTAAACATTCGTTTCTTTCTTGAATACTTTCGATTTTTACTCTCTATGTCTCTTTCTCTCTCCTTCCTTTCTAATTATACTTTTGTTTCTAGTTGTATTTTAAAAAACTAATTTGCTCTGAAAAAACAGCCGAATTTACCAATAATTGAAAATTTTCTTGGTAGGTATGCCTGTTTTGACTATGATAAATAAAAAGAGTAAACTATATATGATATATCTTTTATTATTTTAAGAACTGTACTTGACTGTCTTGAATTTAAAATGATATTGCAAATACTCAATTTTTTTTTTTGGTCTGAAGTTAACTCTATACATTATATATCCTTCTTCCAAAATAATAAACAAACTGAATTTTTTTATTGTTAAACTACTTTAAAATATAATTATATAATAATTAAAAATTGTTTTAAGTAAATTTCATACGTTTTTGCTAATAAAATTAATTTACTACAAAGTGATGCTCTTCTTACAATTACCAATAACCGTTATTCTTATGGCGCTGTTCTCAATAACGCGTTTCAAGTTAGATTACTTGACTTTCTTTAATATAAAAATGACAAAAGATAATTTTTACTCCCTTGACTCAAGTATTATTTTTATTTTTTAAATTTGGTTAGTTTTACTTTAATCATTAGTTTTAAAAATTTAATCAATTTTTTTAATCTTTAGCTTGGTTAATTTACTTAATAAAAAATATTGATTTAGAGCTAATTTTATATTTTTATATAATATTATTATCAATATTATCAGTTTATTAATTTTAAATGTAAAAAAAATTCTCAAATTTAAATTATAAGTTTTAAATTATATACTCATCAAACATAAATTTAAATATGATTCTACTTATAAATGTATTTACTTTTACATGTTAGATTAAAAGAATAATAATTTTGATAATAATATAAGATATAGATATTAAAATTAGTTCGAACTCAATATTTTATGTTAAATAAATTAACCATGTTAAGAATTAAAAAAAAAGATTAATTTTTTTAAAGTTATAAAATTAAAGTAAATCCAATGAAACTTTAAGGGACAATAATAAAATTTGTGTCAAAGTTAAGGGATTAAAAGTGATTTTTTATCTATAAAAATTTATATCTATATAATATTTTATTTTATATTTAAAAATTAAAAATTTGATATATATTTTAATACAGGTGAAACCATCAATTATTATATATGCGAATGAACTTTTGTTTTGCTAGTAGTAGACATGTAGAATCTAATTTTTTTATGCCTACAATTAATTTAATTAATTAATTGCATGATTTGAAATTGAATAGTAATTTTATATACTTAAATTCATATAAATCATATATAAATTTGTTAGGTGTTAATAATTTACTGGAAAAATAGATAATATTACAATTAGTAGTTAATAACATTCAAGTTTGTGAGAATATTTTTCTTTGAAATGATTCTTTATTATTATTATTATTATTATTATTATTATTATTATTATTTAAGTTTACCAAAGTTTCAAGAAGGGTATATAGAAGGGATAATACTAAAAGTTAATACCATTAAAGAGAAGCAAGAGAGACTGTTTCTTTGCAGACTTTCTGATTCCTCAAGACAAATTGAACTCAAACTCTTGACCTCAATGAAACCAAGCCTGGCACACAAATTCAAACATAAATATTTTTTTTGTTAGTTAAATTCTTTAATCAAAATAAAACATGTATACACTTTTTCAAAAAGAATTAATCATAAAAAAGATGAGTTGTATAAACTATATATATATTAATTTTTTATTAAAAAATTTGATGATAAAAATGTAAAAATTATACTTGAATTTTTTTCATAAAGATTAGAACCTGAGCCAATCTTGGCTGCACAATATGTATAAATAAAGCAGACACACATTTTTGGGTATACAAGAGTGGTGTAGATTTTATGTCCAGAATAAATAATAAACAAACTGAAAGATAAATATTAAATAAGAACAAACATGGACAATGTTGGAAAATGTGGGATCAATATTATATTTATAAAATTACTAGGCAGATACAAATGAGTTAGTTAAGGGGATAAGAAATTCCATCACTTCAAGAAACACTGAAATTTAGATAGATAGACGTGTCACGGACTGCCAATTAGAGCATATCCTTTTCTAACAAAGCCATGTAACTAGGTGTGAGCTAGGTTTATGTGTGTCTGCTTCTTTAGACAAATCAAGGCAATCTAATCGATCCAGTTAATTAATTATACCATAAAATATTAAATATGCCTCAAACATTCCCTACACAATATCAAATTACACTCTTAGCTTGCTCCACACTTTCTCCTATATATAGTACTATACCTAGTTGTTTTCTATTAGCTAGAACACATCTATATAAATATTCATATCCATTTTGCATTGAGTTAGAGGTGGAGGAAGATCTTTGCCTGGTTAGAAGTATGCATTACTAGATACTATGTTTTATTGTCTGGTTACCTGCAAAGACACACTATAGAAATCACACTTTTTGATTGATTAATTAATTGTTTGATTTGTTCCTGCTGCTCCAAAGTATATAATTTTTTATTATGAAATGGGACATTGGGAAGGATGGGAGGGCAGAGATTCCACTTCCTTTAATTGAAGAAAGGGATGGGGCATCCTTTCAACACCTGTTAGTCTGTTACCTTGACCAAGACTCTTGTGCCATTCTTTTCTCCCATACCAACTTCTTCAATTCGTCTAAAATATAAAAAAATATATTAATTCTTTGAGGGTTTTCTAAAAAGAACAAGATACCAATATATTATGTCCACTGGAGGCATCACTACCTTCAATAAAATCCAAACTTCATTCAATTGTAGCCCCCAGCTCCTTCCTTTTGCTTACATCACTGTATTCAGAGTCTGTCCCCAACTCTACCATCTTTCTCGCCTTAGGAATCGTACATCTTGCATTATAGACAATTTAACGCTAATCTCTCTTTCTTTCTCTCTCTCTTTTCTCACACACACAAGGAGAACATTGTATAGAAAAGAATCCGTATAGGAAATCATGGAGATAGCAATGTCTGTCATTGTCAAGAAATGAAGATGGTAAATGTTCGGGTTTTAGGCAATCTGAATCATTAATAACAGCTAGGAGATGTGAGGAGAGTTTCTTGTTAATGGATGGTCAAAGGCAGGAGCATAATGGCCTGTCAATCTTTTCTGGTGTGTCAGAGTAGGAAAATGAAATGTATTAATGAATTCTCCTTTTAGTCATTATGTAACTTACAGATTGTGCAGACATGGAAATGTAGGTACCGACTTCTGAAAGAGAGAGAGAGTACTGTGTGTTTAATTTATGTGGTGGGGAGTTCAAAATTAAGTTTATAGGTTGCGTTATTGATTATTGTTTGTGAAGAGTTTAGATCATCATCATGATTTGTTACAATCTGTTGCATATATATATATATATATGTATACACTATAGTGACATTTTATGTCAAAGCATGTAACTCGGAAACTGATTAGTTTAGAGGGAGTTATTTAACTAGCATTAATTATATATGTTGTAACCTAACTTGGACTTTCAAAACTTCGTTGCTATACTAAAATAAAATAAATTTAAATGGAATTGTTTATATCCTTGATGAGGCTGGAATTAATAGTGCGAAAGAATTAGAATAGAAAAAAAGAAAAAGAAAAAAAATCGAGTTTATTAATACAGCAACGTTGAAATTAATTAATTATATTGATGGAGTACAAAATTAGTCCATGGAGTGTTGTTAATTAGGTTAAGAAATTAAAAGAAGTAAGATTTTAGTTTTTATAAAAACTAGGTAGGAATACCCATGTCTGACACCGTGCAGTATGTGTCAACTAAACAAGTCATTTTCCCCTACGCCAGTACGCCCTACCTAATATCAACAAAACTTTATCAACCTCCTGCTACGACACATATACTCCTCCCACTCTGTGCCACCATCACTAATGCACTAATTTTGCTTCAAATCAACACTCTCTATATATGTAATATATATTTGTTTGGGTTTTAACTTTTAACAACAATGGTACACGTTACGGTAAAATGAAGGACCTCTTCTTTTTTTGTTTTTTTTGGCTGATTTAGTAGTTTTATTACTTGCCAGCTACTGAGGTAGACAGGAGTAGTGGTACCGTATATATACCACAGTTATTTGAAGGTTGAGATTTCGCTTTCACCTACGGATACCATGGCAGTTGGCCCCATTATATATCTTGTTACCTAGCTAGAGAACCCAAGACCATAATATTATTATGAATTAAGAAACCCAAAAGAAAAATCTGAGACGTAACTTAAACATGCTCTGCCAAAATTTATGGCCTGTGAGGTTCTGGTGGAGTTGAATAAATGATAGTGGTTTAGGAAGTTTTTCTGGGATTGGAATCATGAGGACTTATATGTTACAGTGTCAGGAAACAGAACGGTAAGCGAAGAAGTATATTATATATATAAAAGATGGTGCATTGGGGTTGAGAGAAATTAAAGAAAGATACGAGTCATCAAAGAAATGGGTCTACGTACCTGATGAATCATTATGTTGTGCAACAACATATTTTATGTATTATAACGTTTGGCCTTTGCTGCTGAATGGTGATAGATATGGTTCATGAATTTGGGTGAGGATGGATGGAAGGTGTTCCATGGGAAGAGAAGAGATTGAAACTCACACCTTTGGGAACTGGGAAGGAAAAGGTGTATGTGGGACCATGAGAAAATATATTTTGGGTAAATTGAAAACTATAAGATTCATTAATTTCAACCTCATCTCTCTCTCTCTCCCCACCCAAATACATGAGAGAGAGAGAGAGGTATAAAATAAATGTGAGATTTCCTAGTTGCTTGTTGGTGGGCTTATTATTATATAAAGGAGGATAGGATGTTGGAGTTTCCCCCCACTATTAAAGATAGCAGGTAAGCATAAGGGTAAGGGTAAGGGTAAGGTAAGGCTGAAAGGGAGAGAAAGAGATATCAGACAGACTTGGCCTATAATTGATATTGTGAGTGTGACGATTTGATGGAAGAACATCTCAGTCCACTAACTGTTACTCATCTCCTTCAACACACACTCAGAAGCTTGTGCATCCATGACAATTCTCAATGGGTTTATGCAGTCTTCTGGAGGATCTTGCCCAGAAACTACCCACCACCCAAGTAAGCAGCCCACAAACAAATTTTCCAACTCATTCTCATGGACTTTTCATATTTTACATTTCCTTAGTACACCATCTCTCTTACCTCTTACTTATATATACCTTGTTAATTAATAGGTGGGAAGGTCAAGGGGCTTATGACAGATCAAGAGGAAACAGAAGGAACTGGTATTAATTATATTGTTGTTTAAATTTGTTTATGCATATAATTAATTGCATTAATTAATTTGGCTTACACTAGTTGAATATATATATATATACGCATGCAGGATATTGGTGTGGGAAGATGGTTTCTGCAATTTTGCTGCATCCTCAGCGCCTGAAATCAGCTCCGGCGATTGTCCTGGCTCATCGGTTTATGGGAACTGTGAATTCCAACACTACCAAGGGCTGCAACCTGAGCTTTTCTTCAAGATGTCACATGAGATCTATAACTTCGGAGAAGGGTACTTATCGCCGATTATCTGTAAATAATTAATCACCCAATGGAATTGCATATATATATATATATATATATACTCCATACACCATATATACCATATTGTTAGCTTTTCTTTTAATTAAAGTTAGGAGAGGTTAATTAAATTAACTTAAATTTATGGACCTGCAGGTTGATTGGAAAAGTTGCTGCAGATCACAGTCACAAGTGGATATACAAAGAACCTAATGATCAAGAAATCAACTTCTTGTCAGCATGGCACAATTCAGCAGACTCGGTGAGAAAAATCCCATCTTCCTCATCATTAATTATAATATACACAGTGAGCATTAAGTGTCCAACTCCAACCTGCTATCTAATTTAGTCTCTCTCTTAACTCTTTAAGTTTGTGATTTCATGTTCAATTTGATTCAATAGAACTAAATCCGTCTACTTAATGCATGATTTCACGCTTACACATGCTTCCCCAAAGAAAGATATATGACCAAAAATGTGTCAGCATCCTTATTTTATATATATATATGTTCTTTTACAGCACCCAAGGACTTGGGAAGCTCAGTTCCAGTCCGGTATAAAGGTATGACCGTATGACTTTCTTGTATACTATACATATATAGCCTTCTTCGCTTTGACACAGATCTCCTTAATTTTTTTTAATTCACTGATTCAAAATTCAATTCACTTATATATATATTATATCTTGCAGACCATAGCCCTCATCGCTGTAAGAGAAGGTGTTGTTCAATTAGGAGCCGTTCACAAGGTACTCTGTCTCTCTCTCTTACACAAACAGATATATATATATATATATTTACAGTACTCAACTCAGTCATGTGATGTCATGTCCAAATGTCCATGGCACCCACTAAAGGTGATTGAAGACCTGAACTACGTGGTTCTACTGAGAAAAAAGTTCAGCTACTTAGAGAGCATCCCAGGCGTGCTGTTACCGCACCCATCATCTTGTGCATATCCTTATAAGATGGAAGGTGGTGGGTATGGAGCAGTAATGGCAGATCAATGGCAATATTTCCAAAGCAGTGTGGGTTCAAGTGCAGGTGCAGGTGCAGGCTCAGCTCCAGTTGAGTTATATGACCACTTCAACCAGCAGCAGCCACTCAAAATAACTCCTTCAATGAGCAGCCTTGAGGCACTTCTCTCCAAGCTACCCTCAGTGATGCCGCCAGAAGATCATCATCACTCCCATTTTGTGGCATCCCAATCCCACCATCACCAACCCCAAAGACCCTTGGAGTTCATGGGAATGCAGAAAGCAGCCAAACAAGAGATTGATGATCATGAGCGTGATCAGGATCAGGAGGTTTACAGGCCTGAGCTTGATGCGGGTGAGAGCAGTAGTTCCATGCCACCAACAGGATATCGCCACCACCACCAGTTCCATGATCACAATTTAACAAGTAGTGGACCCAGTAATGGATTTTGATCACTATTATAATGATAATAACAATAATAATAATAAAACCCAGGGTATTAATTAATTATTAGCATGTATTAGATTACTGGCTATAGCTAGTTTCAGATGGGAATCATCGACCAGAAGAATGAAAATTAGTCCTAAGTCCTAACATTAATATTAATTTAGTGAGTTTAATTTGTTAGATTCAGTATCATTATATATATATATATATATATATATCATAAGTGCTAGTTTTTTTAATTAGATTTTATTGATTGCTTCTTGTTCTATGTCTATATATTCATGCATGCATGTCTATGTAATGAAGAAGCAAATCTAGCAGCTCAACGTGGTTGAAAATTAGTCAATCACTTCTGCTACTGCAATTAATGGAGGGGGTTTATATATACACACACACACACGCACACGCACGCACACGCACGCACGCACGCACGCGCACACACACACACATGTAATTAGACCATGGCGTTTGGCTCAGGTGATAGATGATGACCGATTGAGAGAGTTTGGGTTCAATTGCCCAAAACAGAAAGAGCACAATTGTCACTTCTGCCACACACGTAACTTTATTTCAAAAGATTTAATTCTTAATACATCCTTGTTCATATAACTCAAAGGTACGTACATACATTAGGTTGAAACATCGAATTATAGAGGCTTATAAACTTGTCAATATAATTTAACTTACATGCTTAAAATTGTAGGTATAGCTTAAACGGATGGTTTTTAATTACATTTTTATTAATATTCAAATTGAATTTTTGATTTAGTTATTAATTAAGTACGAGGGATGGCCATCAAATTAAATTATTTAACATGAGCTGTGTGCTTTGTTCAATAAAAACTTAATTAGGCTCCATTAATGAAAAGTTGATGAAAATGCATTCAAATTTGAATATAATGATATCAGGCTGAGGAAACTCAAGAACAGCTAGATTATAATTGCTTTAAAAGGATATATACATATATATACAATGATTTTACATAAAATTTAATTAGAAGATCATAAATATTTTAAAAATCAAAATTTCGATATCAAGGCCGAGAAGTGTTGCATAGTGAAGTAATGACTAGATCTTTTTTTTGGGGGGAGTCGAACAGTAGTCTGACTACACAAATATTGTGTTAAATTACTTGATTCAATCCAAATTTCAAAAGAATCGGAACTACGATAACTACTTATGAATCTAATTGATGTATAAAAAGTTAGAAAATTAATATTATAGCGTTAGTCTGAAATCTCAAGCTCAAGAAATTACAGTGGCAAGGGATGAAGTTGGTGACAAAGTAGTAACATCAACTGTAGTGCTACATTTCTGAAACAAGACAGAAAATTGGAATAAACGTTAATAAACTAATGACAAACTGCGAGAAATTAATTTCCATTCAAGATTTTTATATACAAAACATTTGAGACTTAATATCATCGATAACAATACATGAGGGGTCCCTCTTACAAGATCTTGATGGATGTGTCATCAAATTAGTACTAACACGAAAATTACTTACTTGTCCCTAAAGTTTGAATCAAATTGAATTTAATTTGTTCCAAATTAATTATTAACTAAATTAATCTACCTATAAAAAACGTGGTTAAACGAGAACGAAGTCAGATGAATACTTATTTTGACTATGGTAATAATAATTTTTTATGTAGTATCTTTTGAAGAAAAAAAATGACGCTACTAGGAGCTTGAATCATAAAATTGAGTTAAATATTAAGATTGTTGATTTCCATGACATAAAATTACATATTCATACTTCAAATCTGTATAATTCGGATTTAGTCCTTTAAAATAAAAGAAAAAAATAAAGTTTATAAAATAAATAAATAAATAAAATTGAACAATAATTTATTCAGAGTAAATTTTTTATTTATATTTTTCTTAATTATTTTTTCTTTTTATCTTTTTTCTATTTCACAAATTTCACCCTTTAAAATACTTTCAAGATTTTTTTTTCCCTCTACCTCCATATACTTCATTCAGTGTTGGTTTCTGTAATGATTACAAAAGAAAACCAGCGTCGGGCCACAAGCTGTTGAGAAGATTTATAATTTATCGAAGGACAAATCCCAGAATCCATTTTCGTTGGGGCCTAGGAATTTCAGAGGTGTATAGTACATAACAATGATAATGTCAAAGTAGACTACTGAGAAGGTAGCCACGCAGAAGAATAATGATGAGTACCGAGGACAGATGAGAAGGGAAATTGCTAAAATGGAGAGCAGAAATTCAAATTGGGATCATATTTACTTATTCTTAATGTATAAAAAATCCGAATGAAAGAAGTGAGCATGCAACTGAACAGGAACAAGAAGACAGGCTAAATCTGATAAAAATCCATTGGTTCGTTACAAACTGTTTTTAAATGCTATTTTTGTCACATCGAGAATACCTTTGATAATATCTATAGATCAGTATACAAAATTCATTTATCTATGTGTAATCTGAGAAAAACCCATTTTTTTAGAAGCAGACATGATTTTGATCACCAGGTAGGATTGTCAGGGTTTGGGGTCCTCCTGGATGGTTCAAGAGCTGAAGGATCTTTAAAGATCTTGAAAACCCCATTTTTCTATTGCTGATGGAGACTAAGTTGTCAGTGCAAGAATTTAGAAGAAGAGGAGAATGATGGGATTTCCTCAAAGGAGACCTGAGTTGATGCAAGGGGCAAATCAAGAGACTAATGGTGGGGCTGCCAGATTGAAATAAAGGCAGAAGTTATTGAAGCCATGTCTGCTGCTATAATCAAAATCAAAAGAACAGCGCCTCCTATATCGCATCTTCTCTATGCTAATGATTTTTTTTTTTCGTTCTCTTAACAAGCTATCCAGTCTTTTTGGTCAAAAGAAAAAAAAAAACCAAGCTATCTAGTCTAAGTTGCACTGTAGATAGTGTAAATTAGTAAGAATCATAAACTCATAACTGAAATGAATGCAATCTATAGTCTATTATCCACAACCATCATTCTTGACTATGAAATATATTCGGGATGGACAGGTATATTTCCGAGAAGTTCACTGTAATTGGTTTACAAAACCGAAGAGGAAATCCAGATTTATGCTTTAGAGATAATTTTGTATAAAGATGAAACAGCCTTTAGGGATCATGCTGCTTGATGCTTCTCTTATGGTAAGAGAGCCAATGTGAAAGGAGGGTCGGGAGTTCTAAGTCTAAAACCGCACAAAATGCGGAAGCTATGATTTCGTATTTTAAAGTTCTATTTTGGCCAATAGATACTTCAACATAATGGGCACGCAAATTATTTGCCTTGTCCACTCTCAAAAGATTTGTAAATATATATATTGTGTTACTTTATTTTTAAATTAACTATTCATAATCGATCGATTTTGTTTATATATTTTTTATAATATATAGATACATTGATATATAATAAAAAGAGTTAATTAAATATTATTTCTTAATGCACCAATAGAATAATACAATATATGTTCTTATTAATCCATCTTTTTTAAAACTTAATTTTCATTGCATGATGCTTCAGTCCCCATTGATAAGTATAAAACTCTAATATGGAGCATAATTAAATCTTGGCTTGCAGCCATCCTCCACCCCCTTACGTCTGTCCGTATTGGATGCTTCATGCTTGCGCTGCAATGTGTGGTAGAACGTTAAACTCAATAAGCGAAGGATTAAAACTAATTGCTCGTTTGATTAAGGTTTTTTAAATTATTTTTAGTTTTTAAAAATAAAAAAATAAAAAAATTTGTTTAAATAACTATTTTCAAACAGATAAAAAATACATTTTAAAAACAAAAAATATAGAACAATTAAAAAATATTTTAAACTTTATTTTTATAAAAAAAATAAAAAAATAAGTCTTTTTATTAATAATATATATATAAATACATAAAAACAATATTAGTATAAATACTCATACCTGAATTTATAAAATAATTTTAAATAATAAAAGAACAAAATAACCACTAAGGGTATTTTAGAAAATTCCTTTTGGAATCAGTGAAAACTAATTGGGAAAATAGAGACGTCAGGAATTTTAATGTATAAGTTCACAATATTTTGCTCTATCTACTTTCCTAACAGAAGATAAGAAATGTTGTCCTAAATTCCAATAAACCCTAACTGTCCATGACAAAATATGAGAAATTAGACCAATCTTCCAAGTAATAAGAAAGAACTCTTACAGAAAAATGACAAAATAAAACAAACATACAACACACAAGTGAAAACAAGATTCGCATTGTACTGAAATGGAAGTTAGATCACATTGACCTATGTCCACATGATGTCTAAAATCAAACAGACAAAATTGATATTGATAGGAAATATGAATAATGTACAAAAGAGTATAAAAATAGTAGGATGATTGAGACAGAGCGTGCTTCAACCGTTTTCACAGGCAATAACTCAATGGAAGGCTGCAACTTCATCACTGAAGTGTTTGAGTAGGCTCTCAATACTCATAACCTTATGGTCTGAATTATCTCTAACCCGTACACTAACCTGAAACACGAGTCAATGTTTAGCTGTCTCTGCCTGGGAATAACAAGATTCAAGATGAACAAAAGACATTAACAAACAATAAATTAATAAAGGAGTAACATGATTCAGGATGGTAAAAGAAAGGTATTCAGAATCAAAAAAAAAAAAAAGAATGAGATCCCTTTGTGGACATAACCCCTCATTTTTTTCTCATGGGAAAACCATAGTGAATCTTTATCTGTGACCAAGGTAACCTGAAGATGGTCATAGAATCATTGACATATTGTGTCAACTGCAATTTAGAATTGTTTGAGTTACGCATCCTTCACTACAGTTGACCTCTTCAAACAGATAGATACCGCTACCAACCACCTCTAATAGATAACACATCCCCAACTAAAGTGTAATCCAAAATCCTTGGTTCAATATTCTATTGAAACCACAGCTGAAACAGGAGCCAAGCATGTTATGGCAGGAAAGATGAAGGGTGTGAGAGAACATAACTAGCAAACTAAAAATCATACTATCAAGTATTTATAAGATAGTGTAAATAAACAGTACACCTGTCCGGTCTTAGCTTCCTCCTCTCCAACAACCAATATAAAATTGTACTGTGCTAACTGAGCTTCTCGGACCTGCAGCATACGAGAAATCTACTATTAAAAAAATTTATTTATATTCGTTATAATCATCAAAAACAATAATTAATAAAAAATTGTCATTTAGAAAGGAACAATAATAGCACCAGATGTTATATAGGTCATGGAATCTTCCAAACAAAACCCCGAAAACACACAAACTAAAGTTGGCTACCAAAACAAGGTTCTAATGGAACATAGTATAAACCATACTGTTGAATAGCAGCTGGAAAAACTAGGTTCCTCTACATCTTAGACATTATGCCAAATATATTTTATTGCCACCAGTTCATCAGCCATTGGATACAAAATGAGTGTTACAAATGCATGACAGGTAGCATAATCAAATTCTCGGTTTTGATTCACCTTCTTCTGAATCTTCCTATCAGTTGTATCAGCATCAACATGATAACCTGCTTGATGGATCTTATCTCGCACCTAGAAAATTACAGCAATAGCAATGTTATTTAAGAGAGTCATTTTTGTTCTTTCAGGTAGTTTTAAACAATAATAGAGCATTGATTTTGCAAATATGACAATAAGTTGACAAGAACTTAAAAAGAATTAAAATCTACCATACAATATATAAATGCACTGTGCCTTTCATGTGCCTTTGATAAGACTATATGGGAGAGGACAAAGCCAAAAACTTAAACAGTCAAGTACCTCAACTGCATAAGACTGTGATTTCTCTGACACAGGGCAAACAATTGCTTGACGTGGACTAAGCCAGAAGGGCCATTTACCCTTGTAGTGCTCCAATAATATAGCAAACATGCGCTCAACGGATCCTAGAATGGCTCTGTGTATCATAACAGGCCTTTCAATTTTGGCTTCATCCTCAGCTGAGTATTCCAGCTTAAAACGATCTGGAAGCTGGAAGTCAAGCTGCAAGAAACCACATTCATTTAACTAATAACCAAAAACTTGCGCACGCAGAGTCAGGTTCATACAAATTAAATTGACAAAAAAGAGAACCTGCAAAGTTGCACACTGGAATTTCCTGTTCAATGCATCAGATACACTGATATCTATCTTTGGTCCATAGAATGCACCATCACCTTCATTTATCTGTAGGATATTATTACTCAGAATATTAGCATGAAGATACTAAAATTAACAAAAACACATTCCATAGAATATAATGAAACATAGTATGAAGAATAGTCATCCTTAATAACACAATTTGTTCAGTCAATAATAATCATGCAGCCTTTTTGCCACGATTAAACAGTCAGATAGGGAATCACGTCTTCTAGTTTTGGGAACCAGGTCTGCAGACCTTGGCTTACTTTGAATTTGATACTAAAGGGAGATTGCAATTCCTCGCAATGGAAAGCAAAATAACTAAGATAGTTAAGAGAAGGCAACGTATTTGTATAAAATATAAACAACTAAGGACAAAAGTTTATAAGAAAAAGAAATATGTTAGTACTTTTCAAAGACAAATATGAAGAAAACCAAATTAAATTTGTTTTTTAAAAATATTAATTATTTTCATGGCTAGTAATTAGGAAATATGACTAATTTATAAATTAGTTCTAGTCACAAAATATATCTTTTAACAACTACCAATAAATGATCACTGCATATCCTAACCATTGTTAAAATTAAACTTTGGGGATATAATTACCTGCCAAGGCTTCCCAAATTCATCTAAAGCTTCTTTAAGAGCACTTTCAGCTTTCTCCCATGTTTCTAAATCTCCAAGATATTTTTCTGGCCTCTACTCAGATATTCAACAAGTAAAGGAAAATGAATAACTAAATTGTTAAATCAAGTGATAATACTAGAACAAAGTAGTCATTTAGTCATATGGAAAAAATGAAAGAGAACTTTCAGGGAAGGTAGCATGTATCTAACTTTTGTCTGTGCTATGTAGGAGTTTTGTTGTTGAATCATGCTATCAAACACGGATGAAGAGAGACTGAATATGATTATATTTCATAAAAGTAGAAAGATGAAATCAAAACTTAAAAAGATATCAACACAATCATAGTATCATAGGCCTTTACATAAGATATAATGTCTAGCTTTACCGCTTTACCAAATATGTTATCCTGCACACAAGTGTCACAGGCCTTTACATAAGTCTAAGATTATTACTATAAAATGAGGAAAAAGTATAATTACAATTTGGTGTCAAGCATGTTATGAACATAAACAATTCTAAAATGCCACAGTCAACATAAGAAGTACAATGAAGCCTAAATTGTTCATTCTCCTATTTACAACTCTTAAAAGGGTTTCATATCTCTTGGCCTGGGGGAAGGGGGAGTCTGCCAAAGCAGAGACTATCCAGCAAACTTTCATATTTTTGAACCATCTTTATAATCAAAATTACAAGCCCACAACAAAATTCATTTACGAAATGTGGTTTCGTCAGAATTAAGAAATTTCATGAAGTCCAGACAGCGCCTTGGCAAATCCAAACAAAAGACCACGGAGAGCCTCAGGTTCAACAAAGCATTGCCACCAGTTTTAAAAGCACTGAAAGAGGCATATAAGAATTACAAACAGTAAAGAGCAAAAGCATACCGTTGAAAGCTTCAGATCATAGGTGAAACCAAATATGTTATAGGCATAATTGATGAAATCCAAGGCACGTCGCACTTCATCCTTTACCTGTAAATTGAATCATATCAACAATTCTAACTTCAGAGTTCAGACTACAGTAGACTTTAAAGATTTCTGTTGTTTGACTTAAACTTAAACCAACCTGGGATTCCCTGCAGAAGATATGGGCATCATCCTGTGCAACATTAGGAGTATATTTTATTAGTATGAAAGTGCTGCTACCCGTCGTCAAAGGCATAAAGTGAAAGATACAGATCACAGGCTTACCATGTTTCACCAGGTACAGTTGTCCCATATTAGAAGAACAAAAAATTATTGGCCACTGAAGAAAATTATATTGATAATTTACTCCCCATATAATGACTTACAATGAACAATACCCTAGATATTATACTTTTTGATCTGTCAATCCCTGGTATCACTAAATCTAAATGAAGATTTCAGCACCATAAACCCAGAATCAAACCCTAAGCATGTTTCAAGAACTAGAACCTATCAATAATAGGGCCCTCTAATGGCTTGTCTGCAGAAATTAGGAACAATCTCAATCAGACTCAAAAAAGCACGGTCAAATTCTTTGGAGGTATTTTCTATCTGTGCATGTATACATATCAAATTGAAAAGGATCTTCTAGTGAGCACAATGCTAGAAGCCTGCCTCAGTGTTCCTTTACATAACTACACAAATATGAGTGTGATACAAAAGAGCATTGTAACATAGTTTGGAACTGAAAACCATAATCATTTTATTGCTCCTGTGCTTTCAGGATGGGGAAAACGTGTACCTGCTGAAATCTCCTAACACGTGTCAATCCACTCAGGGCGCCACTAGCTTCATTACGATGTAAAACCCCAAAATCAGCCAGTCGAAGAGGAAGTTCTGCAAAACAATTGAAAAGATTTAGGATGAGAATGGTCTCAAAGTTGCATAAGCAATTTCCAGCATTAGTAATCCAACATCAACAAGCTCATTTTCACTCCAGCACTAAACCTCATGGTTAGATTTTTTTTTTTTTTTTTCAAGTGGCAAACTGATGAAAATTAATTTCTCTGCAGGACATCTCCATACAGATACAGTTTGGGAAGAGAAACAAGTGAAACTAACAAAGCAGAAATATTCTCTTTGTCCAATTTATCATAACAAGAGGCAATTCCTAAAAATGATAGCAGGCCTAGAAACCTCTACAATCTTTAAAATATTGAAATGAATAGAGAATCTTACAAAGACTCAACTAATGGAATCCTAATACTACTACTTTGGTATAAGATATCCCTGACACAAACACTTTTACTAAAATCTTAAATTCCCAATAAATAAAGTAATAAACCCTAAATAGCCCCAAATTCCTAATTACAAACCCTAAATAGCCCCAAATTCCTAATTACAAACCCTAAATCTCAATTAAAATCATGTCAGAAATTAATATAATAAACATTAAATTCTTCTTCTCATACTGCATTAAGTCTCCTCTTGGAAACATCAATTAAAGGAAAGTAGGAATTTAGGTATTTCATTCATCTGAAGTGAATTCATCAAATCAGCTGAAATATGATCACTATTTATATCCACTTAAAACATAAGTTAAAATCTTATATACCAACTATTATGGCCACCTCTCAACCCACATAACTGTGCACCAATTAAATTTTAGAACTGATAGCTGATTGATTCATGCTCATAATTAGTTGTCCTTTAAAAGTGCTTGTGTAGAAGGGATCCCCCACCTGGCATAAGCAACCTAGAGAAGGGGAAGGCCAAGGCCAAGCAATACGAAGGGGCCAGGACCAAGTACATTTTAATAAAGATAGATTCACCCTTACTATCAACACTTTTCCCAGAGGGGCTCAATCACTTGCAACTTCCATGATTCAGTTCTAAATCTAGGTTAGCCCAGCCAATAAAGAAAGAATATCAAAGATGATTTTTTCAAGACATAAATATTGGTGTAGAATGAAATCACCTCTATATGAGCGAACTCTGTGTTTAAACATCAAGCAGTGCCCTGGGCAATTCATTGGTTTAAGCCCAAACTCTTGCTTTTCAATCTAAAATACAGCAAAAAACATATAACATCGTAAGATAAAATTTGACGAAAGATTGTAGTGATGTTAGTTAAATGGAATAAATGCTAAAAAGGCTTTCTAAACAGGCCTTCCCAGAGAACTCTGTCCTAACTAAATAGACTAGCCCAAAGAATTTACGTGTAAAAAGTGTCTTCCCAGTCTTCAGATATATATCATTCTATATATCTAGGTAAGTAAGAACATTTTGCAGGAAAAACAGATAAGCATTACTTTCCAAATACCAAAAAAGGCCCAAAATTTAGATTCCTGCCTCCTGATATTGATCTGTCCCACATGAAGATCCTTTGCAATGTGCAATTACTACACAAATACATACACGTGTGCATCCAGCAAGTATTATTTCTCAGAGATATAGCAGCTTACCTCAAAGACAAACATATTCTCCTTGTAATTTGCAGCATGCCCAGATTGTTCCCAGAGGTCCATATTATATACATTTGGAGATATGACCTGATGAATCAAGTAACTAAGTACTATTTCTCAAAGAACATCTGTTGTCACTGCAAACAGCTTGTAATATAAAACTCAACCTCTTGGTAACCTCTTTCTCTATATTGATTTCGAATAAACTCCATTAATTTGTTGTAAATCCGTGTCCCATGGGGAAGAAAAAACCAACTTCCTGGGCTGATATTGACAAAGACAGCACAAGAGATATCAAGCAGAGAAGCTTACTTACAGTTACAATTACACAATTATAAACCCATCATACCTCCACTCATGATGAAGAATTAGCTCCTGTTTTACACCCAACAATCTGTGGTCATACTTTTTAGCCTCCTCCAACCGGTTGATATATTCCTGAACATAGAAGAAATATCGTAAATGATAAAATCGTAAGATTGAGATCAATATACATCACATTTCTTGAGCACACCCCTTCTACTTTCTTCAATGTATTGATTCATGAAATTGCTTCAAAGGAAAAAAATTGTTCATGATTTAGAATCATGATGGAGGTTCAAGGTAAAACTTGATTTATGACAATATATCATGAATGTACTATTAAACAAATATATTTATATTCTACAGATGAGTGGTAGTAGATTACAGATGGTTCAGTCCATCACAACTCAGTCCACAAACCTGAACACCTATAAAGTACCTCATTAAAAAGAAAGAAAAAAAGGAAAAAATGATCACCTTCAAACTCTTTTGATCAGGATAAGATATCCCATAAACTCTCTGTAAACTTTCCCGATCTTTGTCTCCTCTCCAATATGCTGATGAAGCCTGGAATTGCAGGTATCATAATGTTTGCCAACATAAGTATATGGATAGAACAGAGAGACATGCAAATAGTTTCATATGACAGCACCAAACTCCAATATATACCTTTAGACATGCAAGTGCTTTCACAAAGGATGTATTAGGTATATGCGGTCCACGACACAAATCAACCAAGGGACCACATCTGTATACTGTGATAGTTTTGTCTGCAGGCAAATCATTGATGATTTCGACCTGATCATAATAGCCAAAATAATTACAGCATCATTAGTTACCTTAGTAAGAAAGTAGCAAATATGGTTCAATATCATATTATCACACAACAGACAAGATAATATAGGTAACGTCATTATTAAAAAAAAAAAGCTGTACTTGCCTTAAATTTATTATCAGAAAACATTTCAAGTGCCTGATCCCTTGATACTTCAATGCGTTCAAACGGTTGTTTTTCCTGAGAATGAAAACTATCATATATCATATCACAGGAAAACATTGATTATCATAACCTACAAAGCAATATCATACATGAAATCAAAACTCTGCATGCCAGGTAGCATTAAATACATGTTGGGAAGAATCGTGAACACAAGATTTTGTGCAAAAACCACAAAATTAATGACCAAATTAATAAACAAGGAATGGCAATACTATAGAAACAAGTTAAAAAAATACATAAGAAATGGCAATACTATCAGCATTTACATCTCTGTTTGCAAGCATAAGAATTCCATGTAAAGAAATATAAGCAAAATTTTTGACATTTGCGAAGACATTTTGATACTTTGTTTCATGCTAGTTCAGTTCTGGAGTCTCTATAATAATCAATTGGACATGGAGAAATTAACATGAACAGCAAACCTTTTATACAAGTGCTTTTGAGTTTTGACCCAATGCTATAACACCAATACTAATATGAATAGAATAAACAGATAAGTGAATAAATAGACATACCGCAGCAGCCTTTGATGCCCCTGACTCAATCTGCTTAAAGTGATCATCATTCAAACTTAAGTCACCATAAAATGCATCATAATAGAATCCCTGCAACGATATTAACATATCATTAGATAATCTACCAAACATTTTACAAAACGAAAAATGCCATATAGGAGAAGGAAAATATTCATGTCTTTCAAGTTCAGAATATTGCTATATAACACAGAAGTACTAACATCAAATTGAACAATAGAAACTCCATGCAAACTTGCAATTGATTAGATGGACAATTGAAAAAGGAAATGCTCCAGGCACCTTGCCAATATTCAAGTATCAATTATTTTTTTCTTGATGTCTTTTAAAATAAATGAATTAATCCAAAGTTCAGTGAAAATTAACTTGTTGAATCAATATTCATGAAAGTACTTGAAAAAAAAAATGTAAAAGCATGCAGAAAAATCTCAAACACACACAATGATAACATTAATATATTATAGGTTAGCTTGCGGAATAGTTATAAAGTTACAATTCACCATAAAAAGAAAAAGTCCTCATAATTCCCATTCATTAGGTTAACTAATATTAAAAATAATCAGCATTTTTCTACGTGATTTATCATATTATTGCCACAATAGATGCATGAAGTTGCAGTCACTCTAACAAATGACACTACATATCAACAATGCTATTGAAAAGTCAGATGGTTGACAAACCTAATGATTTAAGTAGAATTACTATAACTCATATCTCACGATGTCAGCAATACTAGGTTTAAGGGTCAGATTAGCACAGGTAGATGAATACATTGTCTACTGATGAATTTTATCCACTTCGAATTGAAAATGTGCAACAATGGATAAACACTTACTCATTTAGCATTACCACAGGGTACTAACACTTATACAATACAAAACAAAATAGACCAAGCAACAAATGAAAATTTGTTAGTAAGAATGACATAGGAAAAATAGCAGGTATCATGACAAACCTCTCCTCTAGTGGTGCAGGGGCCAATGCAGAGCTTACATCCATACTCCACCTCAAGAGCCTGCGCCATCACGAAGAATTGTCAATCCATTTTGAGGCAAATATTGAATTATCACAGAAACCAAGCCACGGTAGCTGTACCTGCCCTAGAATGTGAGCACTGGAATGCCAGAAAGTGTCACGTCCTTCGTCGTCCTCAAATTTGAAAATCTGAAGCTCACAATCACCTTCCAAAGGCCTTGTCATATCCCATAGAACCCCATTTACTTTGGCAATCAGAGCGTTGGCGGCTAAATTCTTGGAAATCCCTTTGGCAATATCCAAGGGCGAGGTCATCCACTTCTTCCCGTCCTTGACATTCTTGTCGGGCAAAGTAATCCTTTTTAATCAGAAAAAGAAAAGAAAAAATAGTCAACACCGAGTAACAAAAAACAGACGAAACATTACGCAAAATGAGCCACTGGTGATAGGATTATTCGAATTGCTTTACTTGATGGGATCAGCGGGGAGAGATTGGCGATGAGCGAGTTGCTGAGCCTGAATGGCCTCGAAGAGTTTGATACGCTTGGGTATGATGGTGTTGAGGTAGGCTTCGTCCTTGGGATGAGCCACCATTGCTACTGATGCTTTAAGTGGCGCTTGCGATGCGGAGGAGGAGAAGGAAAAGCTCAGAGTTTTATGGAGCAGAAAAGAGGAAAATGTAGAAGGCGAAGAAGCGTAACGGCGGAAGCGGATTAGAATTGCATAGCACATAGCATCATAGCATGTGGATTATGAACCGTGGACTTGTTGATACCCGAACAGAGGTTTAGGGTTTTTTAAAAAATAAATAAATTCTCTCTTTTTTTCATTCCTTATTCTTTGATTGTTTGATATAACAACACTAAATTGTAAGTAGTAAACAGGCTAATTTTTACTTGCTTGGTAGCAACGCCAAGTTGACTAAAATGCGTTGCTCCCAAGCAAGTAACGCAAGGGTAGAGCAGGATTTGACTTGGTATAGGTTATGATATGAAGTTACAGAAAAAAAATGATTACTTTAGGTTTTTTTTAAGTTAATTTTTAAATAACAAAAATTATAATAGTTGCCTCATTACTACTTTAAGCTTTTATCACTGAGCGTGTAAGTGAACCAATACATTCATTTGCATTATCTAACAAGTTCAATGTGCAACTTCACGTCTTTTGCTTTGTTTTTTTTTCTTAGTCAAACTAATATTTCACTCAATTGAAAAATATGTACAAAGGTTATACATTCTAAAAATATTGTAGGCACCAATACAACATATTAGAATAAACTCATTCTTGAAGTACAAAATGTAAAAACATAATATGAGAAGCAATACACCTCACAATTAATTACGGTAGAAGAAATTTATATTTTTAACTTTACAGAAAAACAAATTTACAAATTTAGATATAAGAACATAAACATATAAGGAGAGACAACACAATTCTCAATTTTATTTGATGATTAAATCTTTAAATTTTTTTTAATCTAAAATTTTTTTTTTACTCTAAAATTTTTTTTTTTACAGATTTAATGAGTTTGGATGTAAATTTTCACAAAATAACACATCTAAAAAATTTGTATTCTACATTGTATATATATACAATAACAAATAATGAAATGTGGAGATTAAATCCTTACATTATATGTAAGGATTTAATCTCTACTATTCATTGCACGAAAAAGCATATACATACAATGTACGCAAAAATTGCTCACACATCTAACCCAAGAAAAGAGAGAATTTTTTTTGGACACAGAGAGAAGAGAAAACAAGATAATAGCAAACTCTTGCTCTTGTAAAAAAGAAAATGCACAATGAAACTTCACTTTAATGTTCTGAAGGCTGAACACAACAACCAGCCCAACTTCAATGAAAATAAGAAATATTATTTGCATTAGTTTGGACTAGCCCGTGGTTGAATTAGCTTTGGGTGGTTTGATTTTGTGGGTTTGGTTCAATCATGCCTTTAAGTTTCTAAAGATATATATTTATTTTTTGGTTACAAAGGAAGGCTCCTAGCGAGACCAAAAAGCAAACACAGGCACGAGGAGGCCTAGTAAAACAGGTGAGCTCAAAACTGTTAAGGGCGTGAGATTGGTTAGCCATTCAGTCAGCAACAAAGTTCTTTTACCTGAACACATGGCTATAACGAACCTGCCAAGACCTATCCAGAGAACTTTTGATTCTGCCAAGCAAGTCACCACAGGGATGATTGAAAAGAGAAGGTCCCTTGACTAGTTTGTAAATATTATTGGCGCTGAACAAAAATAGTATTAACATGCTAGACCCAATATGATTCGTACCCCTTTATTTTAATCCACTGAAATCAGATCCGGGCATACGGTAGCATCCGAAGATAAATGATACTTGTATTGACCCAAAGAAAAGAGAGAGAAGAAAAAAGGAGAAAGGATGCTTGTTTTAAGTGTGCTCATTACTAAAAAGATCGACCAGATAAAAATCAGTAAAATGCATTACAAATTTGAGCTCCTTTTATTCCAGGTGGAGCATGTAGACCCTTATTTGTGTTGTCTACCTCTTATCTTTTCGGGTAATTTAGTAAACTATTGAAGGTAACAATAAATTATGATGATATATCCTGTCTTTAAGTTCAAAACAATTTGAGGTCAATCAATACCGAACATAATGCACAGAAGTCATGAAGGAAGTTATTCTTGATTGATCTTTTTGGATGCCATCTGAAGCACAAATGCCACTACTAACATCGACTCCTTGAGGTTTGAGTGTAGATAAAGCTTCTGAAACATTCTCAGGATTGATCCCTCCGGCTAATAGCCAACCGTATTTGCTTCTAATTGTTGGTAGTTTGAACCCTGCCCAATCGAATGCTTTGCCACTGCAAACACATCTCATAACTAGTTTTATAACATTACTATGGAAGGGAAAAAGCTTAAAGAAATTATCCAACATAAATAATATAACTATAATTGTACCTGCCACCTGTTGCATTATCGACAAGCACCCAGTCAACCAGAGAACATTGTTCATCAGATATTGTGTTTAACAAATTTCCATTCTCATTAGCATGAAGGACATATATTACCCGATTTTCTTGAATTAAAGATGAAAAAGCAGCTCGAGAATCATGTCCATGAAGCTGCATTTTCTAGATATTATGAGATTGTGGATCAAGCATATAATTAAGACACAGGGACTATACATAACAGCCAAACCAAAATATACCTGCACAAATTCAAGGTTAGCTCCTTCAGAAGCTCTTAATATTGTTTCTGCATCATCATCCACAAATACTCCCACAGGATGTGCTCCATATTCTCTTGCAATTTTTGAGATCTCCTTTGCAACAGAGAGAGAAACAGAGCGCTTTGAGTTTGGCCATAAGATCATTCCAATAAAATTAGCCCCAGCTTCAGCTGCCATTGCAGCATCTTTAGCTGATGTAATGCCACACATCTTAACCAACGGTTGATTTTTCCCAAGTTCCTTTCGTGAACCTGAATCATTTTCTGACTGAGAAAACTTACAGGCAACTTCATATTTCACACAACGCCTTGTTCTGGAAAATTGCAGGTTTTCCCCCCTCAAACCTATAGAAATAATATAAGTTATAACATTTGAATAGTATTTCATTTTCATCACTACAAAAGTAAATAAAAGCAGTTAATAGTGAACTAGAGTACCACTAAGACTTTCCCTTTCGCTGAAATTTGCAACTCCGAGTTGCAAGTTACTTCTAGTGGTTGAGCCTATAGAAAAAGAACAACACATCTTGTACAAGTCAGGGAAAACATATCTGGTGTGTTCAATATTAATATGATCAAATTCATTGCCATGTAAAATCTTCAAATCTGTTAGCTAAATACATTCATATATTTTCAAAAAGAAACAATGTAAAGTAGCATAAAATTAATTGTCAAGAAACTAATGATTTAAAAAGAGTGCATTTGGTGGGATTCACCATACTAAATTTGAATGCAACTTATACTAACGGGGGGCGGGGGGGGGGGGTTGTTGTGGGGGAATACAGAATTGATCATTAAAAAAATGTGATGATAAAAGTGCAAAGAAATATGAAAAGATTATGTCCAATGCAACATTTCAATATAAACTGCAATTTCCTAATGATAAAACTCAGCTTTATGTAAGCAAATGAGAGCCATCTGCAATTTGCAAGAATTGTAATGATTATCAATGGGGACAGGAGGTTAAATTAGAAGAACCATTCTCCAGTTAGCTCCATTAAAACCGGTCAAATAATTTGTTAAAACAAGACAATACAAACTTACAATTTTTCACCAGTACAATTTTGTTTTCTTAATGAACTGTTTGTTCTATCAAATCTAATTGTATATGCTAAAATTCAGAAAATGTGCAAAAGCAAAACTGTTTAAATATTATTACTTTCTAAGCCCAACTTATAATGAAAAAAAGAAAATCGAAAACAGCTACTCTAGTCAGCTGGAAAATCCATTGAACAACTGGGTTGCATCAACACTTGGTAACAAAAGACATCAAAGTATAGTGAAAAAGTAAGAAACCTGCAAGCATTCTGAAACTTGGGAATCCTGATTCGAGTAATGAGAAGTGGGGTGGATGAGAAAGCCAAACACTCTGGTCACTCTCCTTATAAAGCTTGAAGATGAAGCAGAGAGACTGGACAGATTTGGTTTTGTTCAGGAATTGGATTTGTGCATGTGGCCCAAAAGTAGAAGTGTCCAACTGAAAGACTCATGAAAATAATATATATATATAAATAAAACCTAAGTTTTTAAGTAAAAATCTTGCTAATTAAAACTCAAAAATTAAATTGCAAGCAAAATAAAACAGAAACAAACATAATTAAGATTTTTGTATATCTTTTTCCTTATTAATTAAACCATGACCTTTAAAATTAAAAATGCTAATGATAAATACCAAAGTACAGTAAATTTGAGCAGATTTGATTTTTTTTGTAATTTTTAAGGAAAAGCACAGACAAAATACGGTATTATAAAGATGGCCACAAATGACCACTAAAACGAACCCAAATAATGACCTCAAATACTAACACAAAAGCTGCCTTCAATCACTATATTTTTGCTTACAAGATTAGCTTGATGTCAAGAAAAATATTGAGGCACAAGATTCAACTAAGTGGACTCAATAGGGAGAATCAGACATCAACGGAAAAACAGCCCATTAAATACCATATTACATTCGCCACAATTAGTTCCATAGCAAGCAAACAAAGATGCAAAAATTCACTTAAATAAGCTAAATAGAAGAAGCCATCTTTAACAGCAAAACAGCCCCATGTTTTTAGCCCTTAGAACAGTGAAACAAAATGGCCAAAATACTATGCAATCATGACAAAACTCAATGATATCAACATCATTTGAATCAGCCCCAAAATAGTGAAATAATGTGGCCGAAATACAATGAAATCATGACAAAACTCAATGCCATCAACCCCATTTTAATCAGCCCCAAAATACCAACAAAGTATGGCAAAAACTCACCCAGAGACAAGGATTTCCCTTCACAAATGCTTCACAATCAGCTCCATCTTAATCAGCTCAAAACAGTGGCAAAAACATGATGAAATGCAATTACGTACACTCGTGAACATTCAAAACAGATCCATTTGTGCCTTCTAAAACCTATTTTCATTTTTATTACCAACAGAGCCAACCAGTGCAGCGCACAATGAGGAAGATGCAAAGTAAAACAGCACAGCAAAGCCCAAAATACTAAATGAATTAACCACACTCCATCATAAGGGGGAAAGCAGCAACTTCACACACAGTATCATATGACCAAAACGTAGTAAAAAAAACTCAACTAATGCGCAATTTATTCAGACCATAGGCAGAATATAATGAGGTGAAGAGTGTGAATCTTAGACACAATGATTGAGATGCAAAGAGAAAATGCCAAAAAAAAGGAGTGCAGGAGAAAAATAGGAAGATGCTTTGCAGGCTTACTTCTCTCGGCTAAAGTGGGAGCTCAACGGTCAGACTGTAACAGAAGTGGCGGTGGTGCGTCAGCCCTGAACGACTTCCGGCGTCCTCCTTTTAGCTATGCAGTGGCGCCTGGCTTAGGTCCTTCCCCTTCTAGCACGGTCCAAAAGCAGAAGCAAAAGTGAGGAAGCGTTTTTCTCTCTGCTTCAGATCTCTTCTGCGTTTTTTTTCAAATATCTTCTTATAGCCGACAGAAATTTGGGGTGGGAAAAGCGTTTTTTCATGTCTTTTCAGTTTTTTCTTCAGTATCTTATGATCAAAATTGAGGATACGTGTCTCGGGTGAGCAGTGGGAATGAAACACTTCGCGAGACTAGCAAGGTCTGAAATTGGTTCGACTGAACATCTGTATGATGATATGAAATTATTTTTTAGGATTTATTAAATGAACAAAAATAATACTTAAGTATATATATTTTTAATATTTACTATTAAGTTATAAGTTTAAAAAATTTTCAAAAAAAAAATCTTAACATTGTTTTATAGAAAACTCTTTGGACATGTGAGAAATATGA
Source organism: Senna siamea (assembly GCA_031216115.1). Lineage (NCBI taxonomy): Eukaryota > Viridiplantae > Streptophyta > Magnoliopsida > Fabales > Fabaceae > Senna > Senna siamea. Next base: position 29,327,357 of record CM062360.1, on the reverse strand, counting down.
ACTACACATGAAAAATGGTTTGAGGTACTGACTGTCTTCACATTACATAATGTGAGTTTTGAATCAGGTTAGATGAGACGTTTATATGAACTTGATCAGGCTGCTGCGTAATCCCGGGTCGATGGAACAAAAGGGTGGAAGTTTCTTTGATTCTGATTTTCGTTATGAATACAAAGTTATTATATTAGTGTTCTGGTTTATGTTATCCAGAATTTAATGTCATTGTTGTAAGAATCTAATTTACACCCTTTATTATATGTACATTTCAGCATACACAAGAATTGTCCGATCAAGTGGTCATAGAAACTTCCCATTAAAAGTACAAATGCCACAAGGAAAGGAAGATGTCTCTCAACTCACGCCACACTTCTTTTTGGACATTACCTATCAAAAGTTTAAACCTATGACCACTAGCTAGTGGCTCAAGTCTTCACGATCAAATGAACAGCTAGGTAGAACCGATGAAACAAAAAAGGAAGTGGAGTTGTAAGAAAAGCTAAAATATTTACGAGATTACATTTCAATAATCTTTAGAATATTGTTACATCAAATTAGATAGATTATACTATTAATCTAATTTCTACTATGACCTCAAATCGCAAGCCTGGCGAGTGCCTTACCCCCACCAAAAAAAAAAGAAAGGTGCAAGCACCTCAATTTCTCAACCTGACACATGAACTGTGCTTCTAAAGGCAAAATTTGATTTAACATTTTCATACAGGAATATTTTGCACTAATGTACATATGGGGGTTAAAAAAGGAAAGCAAAGATGCGAAGCCACCACGTAGAAGCCAAAATGTGGTCCCAGATGCTTGAAACCATACGACCCTCATTTGAAGAAATCAAACAGCAAAACTGCATCAGTGACAAAATAGTATAGTTAAAAAAAAAAAAAACTATCGGCTTTGTGCATCACCATATTATCACCACTGAACATTCGGCCTCATAATTCACGAGGAAAATTATTGATTTGTCCTTCTTCCAATGTATCCTTGCCATTTATCTTGTACACTATCCTTGTACGCATGATAAGAGATTTCTGAAAATAAAGTATATGCCAGCTATTAATTGGTCTGTAAGAAGCACTTAAGAATGCGCATGCAAAGAAAAATAAGATTGTTATGACTTATGATGCCTAACAAGAGTTTCAATGTCTCTCCAAGTGTAAATTTAGTACGCTCCCAGACGCAATTAGCATGCCACAAGCTCTTAAATGTGATAATGAGACAGTATAGGTTTAGCCGAGAGCAAGTAGTCTCACTTCATTGGACAAAACCATTTAAAATATTAGGAAAGCAAACACAAAACTGCTACCTAATTGAGTAAACAATTTTGTAATCTGCAACTTTAAATGCCAAGTCTACATGCCAACACTCTTATATCCAACCAATGCTATTAAAACAAGATGCGAAAGAATAAAGTCTAAAATGTGCTTAATCTCTGTCCGCAGATAAGCATAAAAATGCAGTTTTATAAATGGACATGACTCGAGAAAACACTTGTGCTCATTAAGACCAGGAACAGCGGCAAAATATGCACTGAGCGTAAACAGGAAGGATGAAGCATAGCTACACTTTATACAACTTAATGTTAGCATCACTAGATGGCATTCTATTTCAAAATTAAATAATATACACGAGTGTCTATTGTAAAGCATAACTAAGTAAGAAAAAATGTATGAACTAAACCAGATGCGCACATAATATAATGAAAGAAAAGAACAATCAGTAATCACTAGATGGGATATAATATAACTACAGCTATGCATAATGGTAATGTACAAGGAAAAACACATTTCAAATACCTTCCCATGTTGGCTATTAGTAACTCTCAAATTTTGTGTGATGGACCCATCACCACTGGCAGGTAGAATATTGCCGCTAGCTGGATCTAAGTGCAACTGAAGAAACTGAAAATTAAAATATACATAAGTTCTACATGAAGAAAAATATAAAAGCAGTTCTACAAGAATTTCGGTTTCAACAAAGAAACCTGAAAAACTCCTGATGATTATCAAGTATTTAGCACTGACATATTGAGTTGCAAGCATTTCAATTGTTTGAATCTATCTCTTGAAAATGATAACAGATTATGGGTTTTCACCATGTTGTGAAGTTTTTACAATCACATGCCAAACAAAAGAATGAGACGATAATTTTCAAGAGTAATTAGAAGTTAATGGAACCTTCAATTAACACAACAATGATCAAGATTACAATTGTCCATAGCAATTTTAAATGAAGCTAAAACTACATATTTAACACCAAAATAATGATGATCATGGGCAGCATATACAGAATGATCAACAGCATAATGATTGGCATACCTTGGGAACTGCTGCCTGGAAAACAAAATCTGTATATGCATTAGATGTCAAATTTGTAATGGTAGCTTGAATATATGTTATTTGTGGTTTTCCTGGTTCTTTGGAGAAGTTGAATGTCACCCTCAAGGAGCTGCTCTCAAATGCAGTTATGGACGGATAAACTGGTCCTTTGTTTTCTGTTCAAAAGTATAGCAACAAGGGGAATCAGTACTTTGACTACATCTCATTTATAAAAAAGAAAAGGCTTATGTGAAAATATTTTACCAACTGTTGGAGAAATGGGGGCCAAACCGTCCAACAAATCCATCATAGGAACAGCTCCAGCATTAGAAGATGCTCTTGCAGAAAGTGAAAGAGAGGAGAGATCATCCAATGGTGAAACTGATGTTCTGTTATTGGTACTGGAGGATAAGATGTCTGTTGTAGAAGAGAAGCTTTGTGCAGAAGGTGACATGATAGGCATGGAAGGTGATCCAATTGACAAAAGATCCAAAAGAACATCCGTACTACTTTTTGGAGCTTGACCGGAACCTAAAAATGCAAAATAAAGCTCAGACAAAAAAGGAAATCTACTTTTTTTTAAGATGAAACAAAGAGGAAATGGAAAAGTTTGCATGCCTCCATATGTTGCTGCACCCACAGGAAAAACAAGCTCCCCAGCATATTTTCAATTTCAATTTCATAAATTCTAACTCCACGTGTAACTAAACACAGTAAATTTATTTGTTATGCAACAATAATCTTTCCCCATCATCATCGTCATGCCTCCTATTTTGAAGTATCCTTTATAGCATTCCATAATCAAATAATAATTTGCAAACAAACTCCAGGTCACCCCTTTGTCTTTCAAAGACAGTTGCACCAAGTCTACATATTAGAACATGAAATTCATTTAAAGCACAAGTCTTTTGATATTCTGACAAATGAATAAACAGAATGTACCACTGAAGTTAGTCAAGTAACATTTGAACGGGAAAAAAATTTGTTTCCTTAACTGTACTAAGCTGAATCACATTTTGCGAGCACTATCTTTTCCTATTTTAAGCATGATGATAACTTCTTAATATTCTTATATTTTCATATACAAATATGCAGTAAAATCTTCCAATTTCCACTGCATGAGTTAGTGTCATGGTTCAAGTTGCATAATTGTAAGTCAATTCTTTGATAACTGATAGAACAACCCAAAACCCTTTCTAATACCATTAAACATAATTGCATGTATTGTCAGTATGTTCTTATGTATCCACAGGTCAACAGGTTTAGTCGATAAAAGGTCTTTACATATAATTGCTGTTTACTTTGCTTTAATGGAAAATAGTCCAGCTATAAATACTTGTGATATAAGATGCTCATCATTTATATGCAAAAATATTCAGTTCCTCAGGTATTACGATAATTTATATGATTCACCACAAATACTAACCAAGCGGTTGTGATACTGAAGGCAAGTCAACACCAAGAAGGTCCTGAAGAAGATCACCACCAGAAGAGCTAGGTGCAGGAGCATCATCCAAATTTAAATCGAGCAGATCTACAAGAGGAGCCACGGAAGCTTTGGTGACTCCATTTGGAAGATTAACTGAAGGTCCTGTTGTAGTAGAAGCTGTGCCTGGCAAAGAACCAGCTCTACGACCAACGAAAGTTGCTTCATCTAAAACTGGCATCCTTTCTACAAGAATAGACCTGCATGATATCATATTAAGAATCCTCTTATAAGGTTGAAATAGAAAGTTAATTTCTTGATAACATAAAATAAACTAATGGTTAAGCTTACCTAATATTTTGATGATTTGCAATAATTTTATTGAATTCTATAGATCTTTGCTGCAATTCAAGCAGAAGGTTCCCTTTATACTGAATGATTATATTCTTGATCCTCCTGTATAAAATATTCAAAAATAGAATATCATTCTTTTTCATCCCACAATAAAAAAGCATACTTTCATTTCACATATATATATATAAGTGAAATTAAGCTCGCAATAGGTGCAAGAGTGAATGTGTGACATGAACTAAAAAGATTTCATGACGAAGATGAAATACATACACAAAAGGACCAAAAAGATTTTTCAGAGTATCTTGAACTGGGTGCCTGGGTCTGATGGACTTTTACTAGAATATTACATTTCTCTAGTAAGTTGGCAAGAAAACTAGTAACAAATCCATTCAAAGGTATAACGTAATAGATATTAACAATTTTCCCACAAACAACATTAACAAATAATTGGCAATTATAACATACTCTGAACAAGATGGAAAACGTGAACAGAGTTTCAACAGGGCAACCAAAGCCATCGCTTTTGTGGTAAGTTGCGATGCATGGTGTTTTAAAGCCATCTCTACAACATCAAGAGCATCTGACTCAGTCACCTGCTTGCAAAGACAAAGTTAATTTTATAGCAAAGGAAGACACAAGAAACTTTCGCTTTATAAATAAAAAGAAGGATGAAATAAAAATTTATCTTATAAAAATGTTTTCCTATGAGCTATAATACCAAAGCATGTAGCATTTCCTGATAAAGAAATGAAAAGAAACAATAGTCAACAGACCCATTACTGTTAAATTACACTGCATCTCTCGCATTAAGAAATGAAAAGAAACAATAAACATTAGCCTCACTATTCTGTATAAACAAAGTAAGCAAAAGTATTAGAAAAGAAAGAGGCAAGCCAGGACCCTGATATTTATGATTTCAGGCATTGACCAAGAACATATCAAGCCCAGATTTCAGCAATGTGTATGTCAACTCATGCAATACTGCTTGTTGTCAATTGATTTATCATTTTCAGGCAACATGAAGCAATAGATACTGCTTATATAGAAACTACCAAGCAGGAAATACAGACTAACCATAATTGAATCTTCTATGTCAAGCATTCCGACATTCTTAACTAAAATGTCACCATATTCTCCAATGCACCACACTGCAACTCGAACCAGACTCTCCTGATGAAAAATATTAGATAATGCTATGATATTGATTGTATTAAGAGAAAATCAAACATATGCATAGATTTTTTAGAAGTATAAGTGAGCACCTGTTCAACTGACGTTTGCAGTGCCCTGTATAATGCTCTTACTGTATATCCATGAAGGTCAGAAGCATTGCTTATCACAACAATTAAGGAATGCCATACTTCATCTTTTACAAAATTTCCAGCCTACTAACATAGCATAACGATCAATACTTGCACTCAATATATGATAAAATAACAAAGCTCAATATGGATTACAGTATTACACAATCATCAAAAAAGCAGTCTCAATTGATGATAATCCATGACTAATGGTACATAGTAGCAGCATAAGTCTTGTGTAAACATAAAATTATAAATAAAGTGGGGATATATATCCAGCAATTTGCGTATTTAAATTTGAAGCAGCAAATCATAAAATGATAAACAATAACTTTCATGTGCAGGCAAAATATAATTAGCTAATTTTTCCTAGTATTTAAACGCAGACCTTTTGAGAAGCAACAGAATTATCACACACAAAAAAGCATCACTGAGATAATTATTACCCTAAAAAACTAGCATGGGACAGGATTTTTCCCTTTGTTTCAAGTTTCATTTAACTACAAAACCTTGTGCCTTAGACTTATACCTCAGAAAGAACCTTGAGCATCTGATCAATGTACCAGATCTTCTCTGGGGAAAACCTGAAGCAACAATAAGTAAATTCCAGTCAACCAAATACATTTTATATGCAACTTATATAAACTCTTCAGGTAATAATTCTATACTGATAAAGGAAAAAAGGATGAAGCCCATTTAAAATGACTTTTTGGAGCGAAGAAAAGACTGCAATATACAAAATACAAAAACTGAAGGATCAATGTAGACAAGATGTCATCTAATATGAGGAGGAAAAAAACACAGATATGACTTTTTTAAAGCTTATTAAAGAATGAACCTGTAATCTTAAATTAGTGGAAAACATGCGTCCAGAAGTTACTGAGTAAGGAAAAACAGATAATAATAAATTGCACTGCAAAATTCTAACATGAAGAGAGAAAATGGTGGCAATTATAGCACCTATTTCCCATCAGGCAAAGAGAAAAGAAACAAAAGAAAGAAGAGAATACAAATGGTAAAAATATGCACACTAAAGGGATGCCATTCAAAACCTACATGACTCACTTGGCAACTATAGAGCAAATTTTGGAAGTAAGGTCACCCCTGAAATCTTGATCACTGACTTCCAGATAATCAATTAGCTCTTTTGTTAAGGACTTAACACTACTTTCATTCACCAGACTGTAAACAAGTTCAAGAGCTCTTTTTTGAATTGAAGCATCTGAATCCTGAAGCAAAAAGTCAAGTCAGTAACTATTCAAATTGTAAAACAAAACCTTTCAGCTTTCTCTTTGAATGTGAAACAGGGAACAAGGCCATGCACCTAATACCTTTACACATTCCAAAATTGTTGCCCGATGCCTCTGCACTGCCTGAGCATCAGCTGTCACAGCCTTTATCAGCATGTTTAATGCCACATATCTGAAGGAATAAAGTAGCAAAAGTTAATTTATTTTGACAATGGAGGGCAGCAATTAAAAAGCCCAAAGGAAAAACTAAATAAATAAAAGAGTGATGAAATAACCTATGGGGCTTAGATCATACAAGAGATGAGCCATTAACTAAATAGAGAAGGTGGTTACAAGAAGCATTGCCTGAAAAGTGGAATGCTATTTTGGAAATATGCCTAACCTAAACTGCAAACTTGCCATGCAAAGGGGAAAATCAACCACACAAGTTCCGGCATTACCAAAGTAATTTAGTATGTGTAGACTATGTGATGAAAACACACATAAGTACTTTGAGCTTTTCTTTTCATGTTTTTGGTCCAAAATCAGAAGCTCCTTTCAATGAATACAAACAGAAAATCTCTGGCTAGGGCAGAAGCAGCTTCTGCATTTCCCAAATGGTACAGCCAAATCTAAGTTGCTTCTTACAAACATGACTCCTGCAAGAGAAACTTTTGCAACATTTCAAATTTCACGGTACAACCAAAAAGACCTAGGCTCCCTTTCATAAAACCATATAGGATAAAGCTTTGCTAGTATAAAAAGCAATAAATTATATTGGTTAAGCTACCTATCATACTATTATGTGTTCCTAGATAAATTGTCAAAGCTGCATAGGATAAAAAAAGAATGAACTAAATGGACAAAACTATCATCACATATAAAAATAAATATTCCATTCATGTTAGGGGTGGTAGTGGTGGCAGTTGCAATAGTGGTAGTACAGGCAGTACGGGTGGTTGTTCTAGAAGTAGGTAAATATGAAGGATGTGGCAGAGTGGCAGCAGCTATGGTGATGGTGGTGAATGGTAGTACAGTGGTGATATCACAATGTATAGGTGAAGGAGGGCAAAAGAGTATTTTACAATTTTTTATCCAGTACTTATACAGGATTCCTCCATTGGGTATAAAGTGTTATAAAATGATAGTGAGTACTGACAGTAATTTTACAATTTGTCATACACATCAAAGGTTGTATAAGGCCAGATTATATTAGCTTATACCATCCAATAAAAAGTCTTATACAGTGCATCGAGGCCTTAAGGAATGCCCCTGGCAATCAATTCACTGCTGGACCTGCTCCTTGTTATCATCAAGCCAAAGCTGTAGTCATATCTTAAGCGTCCTACTGATTCCTATGAAAAAGAAAGATAGAGGGGAAGAGACAATGTTCACCAAATTATTACACCAATAATTTGACTAGGCATTGACATTTGACAAGTATTGTAGTGTTTCTCTCACCCCCTCCCACAGGGTATCTCTCTCAACACACAAAGGCCAACAAGTGCACGCACGCACTCAAAGTGCATGGACAACAAGCAATTCACCTGTAAATATTATTCCAACCTTTAATTTTGAGAAAGATCTCAGAATGATCAGTAGTAAACATCATTACTAGATTGTCTCTGTACCAATTAAAATGACTGTCCTAGATTCCTAGAGCTTCTGTTTAGGTGCTAAATTACATGGATCAACATTAAGAAGAATAAATATCTGCATATTGTCAGTTCAAACCATTCCAAAGACTGGTTTGTGGTTGAACAAGCCTGAAAATACTAAAATCCATCAAAATTGAGAAGCTTAGAAAGGTCTAAAGATGATAAAAATAGAAGGGAAAAGTAAAATTTCCCCATAAACTATAGCATAATTACAAAATTGGCACATAAACTTTCAAAAGTAACAAAAGACCTCCTAAACTATGAATTAAACTGTCACCTTAAAATTCTATTAAAACTAACAGCCATATCACCAAAATTTTGCCCTGCTTTCCGCTCAAGCCATAGCACAATCATTCATCTTTGCATATGAAGAATCTTCAGAGTTTAGGAAACAAGTTTCACATGACCCCTGGCTGTTAGATTTGACATAATTTTAATGGTGACAGTTTAATCCATATTTTATGGGGATCTTTTGTTACTTTTCAGACTTTATGCACCAATTTTGTAATAATGCCATAGTATAGGGTTTAATGATGTTGACATAAACTTGAGACTAGCATGGACATAGATCTAACATAACCTGGGCCCCATATTTCTGGACCATGAAAAGAAGATTATACAACTGGTCTAGCTGTTGCAATTATGGCTGAAACTTGAAATGCAATGGAAGAACATTTCAAGGGGTCTAAAGCTCAATCCTATAAATCAAGAAGAGTACCATTCAAGATCCCTTGTATCAATGAGCTACAGTCATGCTGTGCATCCTTCCCTGTTGAATGGAGATTTCTAAAACTAGTTACAGCACTTGTGTTTTGTATTTCCCTTTTAGCATTTTGAAGTGATATTTCACTCAGCATACATTGTAACTTGGTGTACTGGTGCTTGTTAAATTTTACAGACGAAACTAATTATCAAGAAATGGAAAAAAGCAATATCCCAAAACAGACCTGATATTGTTGTCGCGGTTTGACAAGAATCTGCCAAGGATATTGATAGCAAGCACACGTAAGCCACCACTATCTTCAACACTCATGATTGTTTGAACACACTCATATAAGATGGCATTCCCTGCAACTTTATTTGACTCAGTCTTGGTAGCCACCTAAGAATAAAATTAGCAAGTTGAAAAACTATCGATGTTAAATGTCAAAGAAAATGGACAACAATGCTAACTATAAAGTGATAGTAGATTAAAACTTAATATATCCAATCTAGCACTCATTGTTAAGGTAACATGAAATCACAAATATGAGTAATAGAGTGTTGAAATCTAGCAATTATGAATCAACTAATATTGATTATTGCACAAAATAGATAAATTTATTCATCAAAAAAATTGACCTAGACAAAATAAATGTTGAAGGCATTAACAGACAAACATTATGCATATATAATCACGGCATAGATATGTGACTAGTCCATGCCTAAAAAATAAAATTAAGATATCATTTCTAAGAGTAGAAAGAGTCTGCACAAAGAAGCCCTCATTTCTCATTCCAGAACACAATGTCAAAGATTTTAAATTTTTTTTTTTTTAGAAAAAAATTCAGCTACAAGAACAACTGCATTTGAAGACAAAAGAAAATTCGAGTACCACAAAGGCATTTACCTCCACTCTTTTAAAATGGCTAAAAATATATCACACTACTTCGAAACCAAAAAGAAAGGAAAAATGAACAAAGGAAGAGCCATTTTCAACTTGATACAGTTACATATCAAGTAAGCATTTCACCAGAATAATGCCAAAAAATGAATTAGTTCTCAAATAAGCATTTCCTATCTCTACATCATAACTAACCCAACCCTGTTTTCATCTGAAAAAAATATTATGTATTCCTTGATACCATGATATTTGTTATTTACTCAGGGAAAGATCTCACTAACCTAATTGTAGTAAAAAATTTTAGATGATTTATAAGCCTATTGTTTTCCTACATCAAAGACAAAGATCTACTGTTTTCCTGACATCAAAGACAAAGATTCCCATCTTACAACCTCAGACGTGCACATGCACACACAAAGTACATTTATGCAAGTGGAAAGGATATCATAATAGCAGGTATACTGTATAGTTTTGAACAAGCAGGATCAACTAGAGAATAAGGCAGAAATGACAACTGATCCAATCACCCAGAACCAGCAATATAACAATATAATACCATAAATTGACCATGAACACGCAGCTAACCTGGGCAAGTATGTCATTCATACAGTCACTGGCATCAGCATCACCTTCACCCAGCACTCGCAAAAGCTTAAGCAATCTGATATGGAGAAAAGGATCTGTGATGCCCGCAATGTCATACTCTGGAGAATAAGGACTGTTAACTAGATCCTTGAGAGTTCTGACCAAACCCTCTGTGCATTTCTACAATAATTGTTGAAAGAAATTTCTTACTACAATTAATAATCAAAGGTTAATTTGTCTAAGAATTCTTTCCATAAAAATACCCTCAGAAATAAGTAAAATACCAAAAAGTAGCATATGTGAGACTTGTTTATGAGGCCTGTAAACTATGTGTACATACCAGACCTGAATGCAAGACATCACAAATAGTTCCATGCCTATAGTATTTGTTACCTAGTCCATAGTTTATACACATTATAAAAGTATCCCTTGAATAAAGCTCAAACATTATTTCTTTCTTCAAAAATATACTAAAGCATACTTCAAATTTTGCAAGAAATTCATTTAAATATCAATCAAGGATTATATTTAAATAAATCATAGATTCCATTAAATTAGTTAATGAAATTTTATTGTAATTCTTAAGTCCATATAAATAAGTTCACTTCAATACGATTAGCAGGTACAAAAGAATACACAAGGCTATAGGCAACATGATTACCAAAAAGAAGCCAAATTACCATTCTAAAGTATTCAAGGGCTTCTGCGCTAACTTTAGACAGCTCCATACAAAGCTGAACCCCAGTGATCAAAACTCCATGATGCTTCTCCATAAGTAAGGCAGCAGCAGGCTTAATAAAATTTTCTGCCAAGTCTGGAACTTTCTTTATGATTCTTATAGTGCTCAATGCTGCCTATATTCAACAGTGAGTACAGTCAATTCACCAGAATGATCAAATTATCAATGACAGCTGAAGCAGTTAAACATGAAAGTTTGTATCATTCTTAGCCAATGCGAAAGGGAAGGCCACTAAAGACTGACAATTTATTTTATTGTATCACTAAATAAAGCATGCATCACTAAATAACAAAAATTCCTCTATTTGCATAGATTTTCTTAAAAATCCTTTTAAGACATAAAAAGTCTGATGAAAGGACATGTAATAAAAAAACCACCTTTTTCCTAACATTTGGATCTCGAAATAGAAGCAATCTCTCAACCTCTGGTGCAAGATCGCGAGCCATTTCTGCTGAACAAATGTTTCCTAAAGCACAAAGAGCAAGTCCAACTATATACTGATTTGTATGATTAAGATCTCTGAGATAAAGTTAAGGTTATCAGTTGTTTTCCTCTCATTACATTTCAGTAGAAAACGAACATAGATAACTTGTTTGTAAATCAGAATAAAAAAAATGGAGAATTGAGAAACAAAACAAATTTCAAATAGAAACTGGATACTGTTTCAATGAGTTCGTGACCAACATTAGAACCTCTTGTCTTTCATCAAGAAGCAACATGAGGCCAAGGTAACCTATTCTCTTCTCCGGAAATCCAGAAGATGCAATCAACTTGAGGCACTCCATTTGACCAAAATGTGTTGGGTATCCAAGCATGTGTATGAACATTAGCTTAGCCAGATTCCGATGCCTATAGTCTTGATCATTTTCATTAATTGCAGCACGAATTGCAGCACACTCTTTTCTTACAACAGCACGTTCTTCTGCTGCTGTTTTGCAAGCACGTATGGCCCGAATCATGTCCCTACAAGTGGGAATATGAGCCAGATAATTAAAACATTATTATAATAATTAAACTAGAAAGAAGAAACTATGCATTAGTACTTGAACGTCCATGCAAAAATAACTGCCAATATGGTAGTCATTTATTTGACTTTACAATAAAAAAAAATACATTGAATTGAAGAGTCAACACAAAAATGCTAAGACAAGCACACATATATACCAACAAACACAATATAACTGCTTGAGTCAATGACTGTATAGGAATCATCAATCATATAAAATAACTTTTATCAGTGTAAAAGTTAGTACAGAAAGCAATGACAAAAGACCCCATCACTATGTATAACAGCAAAATATAAACCTATGAAAATGCTTATCAAAACATCATTATTTGCCAATCTCTCAGTATATTCATCTAGGAAAGTCCATTAAACGAACAATGAGGAGAACACCACAAAGAACTTGATAATCTGCGAACTGGTTGAGATCACGGGTGAGGTTGGAACAATTGCAAATGGGAATGCAAGAGGGCAACCAGCTACCAGGTAGCTGATTGACCCCAACCGACTGGTCCCATGCGATCAACACCAATTGACATGTGAAAGCCCCCCATACACCACATATAAAAGGAGTGGCCCATATACACAATTATCAGAACTCATATACGCAGTTCTATCCATCCAATTCAAACACATATGGTTTGTCGTAATTAACATTTAACAGGATTAACATATTAGTGTCATTTGCCAGATACAGAGGCCAAATAATGCATCATGTCATGATATGAGTCATAACCCTGAACCTCATACTAATTTTTCATATAGCTTAGTTGCTTGAAATGTTGGAACTATATTTCTGTAACTTTTAGAGGTTTAGGTGAAATTGGATTTTGTCCTCAGCAAATGAAGTTACTATTGATGCGTTATTTGGCTGGTTTTAGAAGTAGTAACGAAGGAAAGAAACGTCGAAGGTGTATAATGTTTACCATAATTTGTCGTGTTGGATTAGAGTGGGCGCATAGAGTGCAAATTCTGTTTCCCTTGTGTATTCATGTACTTTAATTACTTTCTTGGCCACAATAAGACATGTAAGTTGATCCTTTACGAGTTCTATAGGCTCTTGTATGTGTAGAAAATAGAAATAAGGGGATATCCAATCAATGGATCAAAAGAAGAACCAGAAAAATTAAGGCAGTGATTAACATTTCATAAATTTAACTTCTCATAATATTGACTCTCCTTTCTTTTCAATTTCTCATTTTTTTTTCACACTCACGAAAATCTGTCCATAGAGGCAAAATGACTAATCGTCATTTGACTTGGACAAGACTGCCCTGCCCTGTGATCAAACCCAACTTCGCAAGAAAAAATGGGGATCATATGCTAAGCAGAATTAATGGATATATTTAAATGTATGGTTTTGATATTGAAGGTTAGCCCCAGCTCATCTGCTTACACTAGAACCTGCCACTATGCAAATTCTTAACTAAGATCACTAATTTATCTTAACCCACTTTACACCAGCCTCTGATTCCTATATAACGGCAAGCCAAAATTTTGCAACTATAATTAAAACGCCAATTGATACGCCACTAGTTTGCTCTGTATTTATGGTGATACAAACTTGAGCAACAGTCAATCTGGGAAAAATTAGAACTGGGATTCAAGATTTCGAAACAGTCAATAGATGACTATATAAACACATTGCATGCTGGCGTGTACGCGAGCGTTACTATCAGTACACTTATTCAAAAAAAAATGGAAACAGCAGGATCATTGCTAACCTCAAACGCGTCCCTGAAGAGAAAGGATTCATAATTGGGTCTCAGAAAGCTCAATCGGATCCAATTGAGAAGAAACAAATGGTCAAATCGAACACGAGATCAATCACGAACCAACCACCCGGGCCAATACCGGAAATTTGATGTCCTCAATATGAAGACCGAGATCCAATTGCTTCAGCAAATAACAACGTAGACAGAAACAGACAAAGGGGCAAGAGAGAATTGGATCTGAAATGGAGGGACTGAGTGTATGATTCTGTAAATTTCAGGAAGAGACCTCTACTTCTCCCACATACAATGAACGAATGCTTGTTTTCGTTTGTTGCTTTGAATTTCTGAAATGAAATGAAAAAAACAAACACCAAAATTCTCAGAATGAGTAATGTTAGTATGACACGCTGTCAAAGACAAGCGGGATTCCTTGGCATAATGTCATTCATTTACGTTGACTTTACCGAATTCTTATTGGTCTGTGAAGAATTTATGCTCACCCAAGGGAAAATGTAATTTGAGGAAATAAAACTGTTATGAAGAGTTCTTTTTTTCATTTTTCCACAACTAGTAGAGGCAATCCTGTTATAAATTGCTTTTACCATAGTCAATTTGAAGTCTATGTCAATACTGAAAGTCTTGGATCATTTGCCCCTAATTTTCATTTTCATTGAATGTTTGAATTATGAACTCAAAACTAAATTCACCAAATCTGAAATGATATGGATAATTAAGAAAAAGAAAGGGCAACAAATTATTTAAGTTTCATTTTAGTTTAATATAGATTTTGTATCGTTTGAATAGTATGAGTTAGTAAAAGACTAAGCCTCGTCACATTTTGAAAAACTATGATCTTAAAAGGATCCAAGTCTTTTTTCCTTTAGGTAAGTCATAATGGCATTGAAAAATTCTAAAACATTTTCTCTTGGTGAGACTATATACGTCTATTCTTTCTTCTATCTATTTTATCTATTACTTTTTAAGTTTTTGTCTGCATATATGAAATTATATAAAATGTTTGCTTTTTCTCCCCTTTAATTATTATTATTATCATTATTACTATTATTATTAGTACTAAATTTAGATTCATTTCTTTATAATTTTCCTATCAAATCTTTTAATAAAAATAATTTTAAAAAAGCTTTATCATAAGATAATGAATTATAAAGATATATAATATATTTTTAAAATTAAAAAATTGATAATAAAAATATAAAAACAGTAGCAAAATTTTTTTTTATTATTATTATCAAAACTAGTGTAGAAAATACTTACGGAAGTAAGAAATATTATTTCATATATTTATATTCAATTTATATAATTGTTTTGATATCGGTTGATAAAGCTAGTATAAGTTAAAACTAGGATTCACATTCACAAGCATGTATACTACAGATTGCGTTGTACTATAATAATAATAATAATAATATTAAAAAAAAAAAAAAACAAAGAAACTGTGGCTATACTAGTCAATTGAGCTCCCTAGTCGCTACAGGCATCGATATGGTCTAAAAATCTAAATGCACAATTAGTAGCGCCAGAAAATACAGCAATTGATTTCCATGTACAAGAGAAGAATTGTCAAGTCATCCATGAACCACACTGATCAACAAAAATGTATGCATTACATGCATGCACATGCGACGAGTTGATTTGATTTGCACTTGTGGAACCCAAACGTCAGATTGTGCTAACACATAAATATTGCTGCAAACTGGTTCAGGAGCCGAGACAGAATTAAAATTGTGACAGCTAGGTCCCACCACCATGCCTCAGGTTAAAACTTCATAACCAAAAGATCTATCTGATTCTCAGGTGAAGAAAGTCATCAAGTAGACCAGCTTAAGGAATCAGTAGTACTGTCTTCACTTGTACAACTCAAAGTGTGCCTTCAAAAGAAACCTGGAATTGGGCTAGATGCCTTGGCTTTGGCATTGATGCAGTAGCAAGGCCCTGAAGCAGTTTCACAACATCAGCAGTATCATCAAGGTAATAATTGGCCTTGCTAGGCTTCCTACCAACAGTGCAAGCAAAGAGCTCTGGAGCTACTGGCAATGAAGGACAAGAGACTGTCCTTAATATGCTCTCAAACATGTCTTCATCTGACCTATCGTCTCCAATGCACATCACAAAATCCGGTGGGTTCCCACCATTTACCAAAGTGGAAAGAACCTTTTCTGCTACCAAACCTTTGCTTATTCCCTGCACACAGCAAAGCAAGACTTTATTAGATCGATTCAGCTTTTGAGCTTCAAATGAACATTTAATAGGGTTGAGATTTAAATAATTGTACCTGCGGCTTCACTTCAACAATATGTCGGCCCCTCTTAACAACTGCTGGTTCATTAGCAAGCACACTTTCCAGGTGATCCAACAATTCTTTTGCTTGGCAAGAACCAAAATCCGGGTCTGCATCTTGATGATGCCACACCAAAGCACTGTCCTTAATTTCAATGTTAGACCCATCAGTTGCCTCTGTATACAAAGTCATGATAGGTTCCACTGTATTTTTCCAATCAAGGTCAGCAGACAAGTGACTGCTTTCCCATTCTGAGTCTCTATTCCACCTGCAGCCCAAAAAAAAAATGTAGAATACCACAAATTAGTATAACAATTTTCTTGGGGAGGAAGAGAAGAGGAAGGTACAAAATACAATCTTCCTAACAACAAATATCACACCTTAAAAAGTACCCATGTTCGGCTGCCAGTCCCAGCATTTTGCACGAAGCAAACCATTCACTCAGAGAGTCTCTTCCCCTTCCGCTAACAATGAAGACACTATTTTTGGCATCGTTGCAGAGTGTATTTAGCACAGATATGACTTCAGGGCTGGGGATTTTATTTATAGAAGACTGAGGTACAACTGTACCATCATAATCCAGAAATATGGCCCTTCTGTTGGTTCTTTTGTATGCTAAGACAATGTGGTCAATGGACAACTTCCTAAAACCAGGAGTAAGAGAAACAACTCTGAAACCTAGACCCAAACCAATTCCCCAGCACCTTTTGGTGTAATGATCTATGCATGCTCTTTCCAAATCCTGCATGAAGCTGCGTGCCCAATAAGCTACATCATGAGAACTGACATAACGATAGTGTTTCTCATGCCTCAATAGCTTCTCTGAATCACACATTGTAATGGCCAGATTCAGAGCATCAGCAACAGCATCAATATCCCAGGGGTTGACCCTAATTGCTCCACTTAGAGAAGGGGAACAACCAATGAACTCAGACACAACAAGCATGCTTGTGCGAGGAGAATCACTTTTTCTATCCAATGCTTTGTCTAGTTGTGCAGTTCCTTGCCTGCAGACAATATACTTGTACGGGACTAAGTTCATGCCATCCCTCACAGCATTGACAATGCAACACTCTGCTACAGCATAATAGGCACTCTTCTCAAAACGAGGGACAGGACGGTCAATGAGAATAACTGGCAGATAATGTTTTGAGCCATATGTATCATTGATCCTCTGCGCAATTAAATATGTTTCCTTCTTTGCTTCCTGAACATCCTTCCCTAAACCCCTTGCAGGATTTACAATTTGCACTAGGACAATTTTGCCTTGTAAATCTGGGTTCTGCTGTAGCAGCTTCTCCACAGCAAGAAGTTTCAAGCTGATGCCCTTAAAGATATCCATATCATCAACACCCAGAATCACCTTCCTACCCTTGAAATCTTCCTGAATCTCTTTTATTTTAGCACATGTAGAAGGAAGATTTAATATAGATTCAAGCCTACCCATGTGAATACCTACAGGCAAGATTTTAATATATACAATGCGGCCAAAGTAATCAAGTCCTATATGTCCCCGCTTAGATTCATAGTCCAGACCCAGCATTCTGCTGCAGCAAGAGAGAAAGTGACGAGCATAATCAAATGTATGAAAGCCGATTAAGTCAGAGGTCAACAATCCCCTCAGAATTTCATCTCGTACTGGCAGAGTTCGGTAAATTTCAGATGAGGGGAAAGGACTGTGAAGGAAGAATCCAAGTTTAACTCGATTATATCGCTTCCTCAGAAATATAGGCAAAACCATCAAGTGATAGTCATGAACCCAAACAAAATCATCATCAGGATTAATTATTTCCATAACCTTGTCTGCAAATATTTTATTTGCAGAAACATAAGCCAGCCAAAGCAAGCGGTCAAAGCGGTCACCATGATCTGGAAACATAGGTAGCATGTAATGAAAGAGGGGCCACAGCTGCTGCTTACAAAAGCCAAGGTAAAACTTTTTCTGGAGCTCATGTGGTAGAAATGTAGGCACACAATTGAAGTCCTCGAGTAATTTCTGAGCAACTTCTTCCTGCTCACTGACATCTATTTCAACCTTGAGAGAACCCACATAGATAACTTCAGTATCAGATGAAAAACCATCTTTCAATTGTAATAAAATTGAGTCCTCATCCAAACTGAAACACCATTTAGCAGTTTCTGTATCTCTTTTAGCTTGCAATGGCAACATGTTTGCCACTATAATTTTCCGCTCCTGACATCCAGAGGAGCTAACATCTGAATCCGCATCATTATTACCATTACCATCCAGATCAGACATAATTCCAGGAACAGTCATAACTCTTGGAAGAGTTCTTGGGGTATGAGGAATATCCGTCAAGTGTCTCCAGCTAAGTCTAGGAGATTAGCAAATGATATTGATGTCATGAAAGGGAGATGGTAACATTTTCTTTAATATCCTTCTTCTTTCTATCAACTCAAACACAAAGGCTTCTTATCAGTCTTATGACATGTTATTAACATAAAAATATCAGTCATTGCAGATATAAGATATTATCAACTGTTACTCTCACTATGATTCATTTAGGGCACATTCACTGGATTGGTTCTTCTCAGGTGCTTGAACAAATTTCTCCGATTTTGCTAGTATCATACAAAAGCATTTTTTTTCTCGTTTTGGTAAAAAGAGGACAATAATAGTAAAGAAAAAAAGGTTCATGAATGAGCAAAATAATAAAGTTTATGATTATAAGTCTTATTTCAAGGCCCCTCAATCACACTTACATAACACAGAAGGCATAGAGGATCCACTATAGAAGACAGAGAAAAAACATTAACTTTTAAAAAAATAATAATAGGATCATATCTTAGCAGGAACTGTACACACACCTAATATCTACAGATTCTATTTCCCCCAGATCACCATCACTGTTAAGCACACATACTCATCTTTCATGGTATTGATAATAGTTCAAACTTTAGTGGTATAACTTGAATAACTAAGATGTTTTAAAAGTAAGTTCATGCACCATTATCCAAGTTTGAAATATGTATGACAGTATGAGAGGTCAGGCATCTAAAATGTCAATGAATAGAAACCACTCTTTTTATCTGACAGTATATTAATCATACTCTTATATTACATAATAACATACAGGTCCCACTAGTTATTTCCTGGGTGTTTTAAATGAAATTTTCATGTTCAAGGTATTAAGGGGTAAAAGTAAGACTTGAAATAGAAACATAAGGACAAAAATGGAAGAGACATGACAAATCATTATCTAACGCAAGAAAATCTAATTAATGCAAATCAGTACTAATCAATTTCCTTCTTCAATTTTTATAAGACATGATATCCTCCTGATCCCAGACCGCACTTATATCTTCAGAAAGAGTTTCCCGCAAAATTTTCTTAATCGAAAAAGTAAAAGACTAGGAAATTCCAGTAACGGTATGACAAATGAAAAACAGATAAAAGAAAAAAACCAAAAGAACTATGAAACAAACTATGCTTAGTAGATTTTTCTTCGAAAAAAAAAAAATCAATCCACTAAACGGGAAAGGGAAAAAAAAACAGAGACATCAGATTCAAGGCCAGTAGATCTCTAGACAAGGACAAAAGCCAGGATTTAATTCAGATCATTTGAGTTGAAAACTCATAATTCCAGCAAAATCAAGCTATCATAACATTACCAAACTTCAACGACGCCCAGAGTCATGCCTCACCTACCCAAAGAAAAAAAGAATAAAACCAAACCGTAAACCAACCAAACACAGAAATGGATTTTCAAATCGTGAATCGCAACCATAAACCGTTCGGCGGCCATGAAAACTTTGTAAAAATGAGTAAACCACCCCCTCCCCCAAAAACAAAATCCAGAACAACGAAGTACAACAAAACCGAAACTAAAAAAATTATAGAGAAATCAACAATAATTCAAGCACCGGTCAGAAATACCAACAAGCTCCAGCAGTCAGAAGCTCCAAGGCTCACCTCACTCGCGATGCAGAAAGTTAGTAAAGTAAGAAATTCCGGCGACTCGAGCAGAAGTAGCATGAGAGAGAAACAGAGCGAAGAAAACGGAGGCCGCGTTGGACACCCAGAGAGAGAGAGAGTTTTGGAAAATGAACAAAAACCAGAAAGCCTACGGCGAGGTCTTTATAGCTCAGGGTCACTGTAGCTTCTGATGTGGTAAATCGAAATATAGAATTTTTCCCTTCTTTTTTGGGGGAAACAATTTTTGTCTGCTTAGCAAATTGGATAGAACAGAAATAGATAACTCTGTTTGCTCTATTGCAGAACAACTCGTTTTCAAACCAGCGTTTGGTATTTTGGGTGGCTTTCATTTTTCAACTCCATGTGTATTGACAAATTTACCCTTCTCTTACAACATACCAACACCAATATCAGAGAATTAAGTTAGTTCAAGAATTTAAAATTATTATTATTCGTATTCATATTTATACGTTTTTAATTATGTAATTCGTGATATCCGTATGTTCCATCACCGCAACAACTGATGAACTACGATATTGAATATTTACAAATTATTTAAATAAAAACTTTAATATAAATTTTATAAAATATGAAGTAATGTCTCAGTAACATTTTTTTTATATACCACAAAAAAGTTTTATATTTTTCGTATATATTATAAATTAAAATAATTTAAACATAAATAATCAGTTATTTAAATATTTAATATTAATGTATCAAAATCAAACACTATACGTATTTATTATTTCTTTTCTTTATGATGCCATAAGCAACACATTCGTGTGATTATATTTATCGCGAGAAAGGGTAGTTAGCACGCTATAAATACGAAACAAAACAGAAGAGAATAAAGAAAGAACTTTATATTCTCCCCAAAATAAAAATGAAGGCAATGATTAGAAAATTGAAAAAGTATAGTTGAAATTTCTTTTAAGATTAATGAAAGAGAATATAAAAAATATATACTTCATCATTTCTATGGTTTTGCACCTACTCCTCAGGCAGATACCGATGATTTTAATAATATTAAACATTATCCACAATATTAAACATTATCCACAATTGGTCTATTTAATAGTTTCTCTGTAATGCACCATGTGTGTTGGACATCTAATTATTATTTATCCTATTTAAATAAGTTTTTTTTAATTTGCTTTTGTCTTAATTTAATGAGTTTGCAAAATTATAACCTTGGTCAACCAACTGTGGTTCTAAAAATAGTTCTTAGATATATGTAGTTTAAAATTATTAAATACCACAAAAAATAATTCAGTTATAAATAATGATAAGGACAAATCCATAATATGGGTTGATAGTCATATTATTGCGAGTTTGAATATTCATTATACTAGTTTTTTGTAATTAGATTATAAAAAAATTAATCTCTTAATTTTAATGTAAACAGTTTGCTTTTGATTCGACTAGTGGAGTTTAAATTGCTTCAACTTATTACACGTTTTTTAATGAAATGACTTAATTATCTTATATAAAAGAATATATTATTAACTAATTAATTAATCTAACAAAAGCCAAAAATTGGTGTTTTATTTTTATATTTCTGCATACGCCATCAAACAGTGACCTTTATAAAATGGGTTTCTTGAACACAACGAAAAGCCTCGTATTGTTTCCAACCCTTGTGGAGTAAGTTACCACAAAAATTGGTCTGCCCTTTTTTAATTAGATAAGAAATCTCTTTAATTACAAATCAATATCATACTAATTATATATATTAATTATCCTTTATATATATAGCAACCTTAATTAATTATTTGTTTTTCGCATCATTTTTTTTTTCTTTTGGAGCAACTTAACTGTTGCTTCAAGTGGATAAAGCTGCACGAAATGCATGTGTCGATTTAACAGTGCAACTTTATATAGAAATCTGGGTCCATGTTATGGTTGTTTCTGATAAGGTTCATTTTCTATCATAAACATTTATTCATAGGAAAAAAGCCACTAATGACTGAAAATCACAACTCATAAACCCATTGCTTATATTACAAATCTTCATATGATTTACATTATTATATTTTGCATTAATGAGTGGTAAGATGAAACAATCATTTTGCATATTTCAACATTATTAAAACCTGACCAAATATTGATCTATAAAACATTACATATACTTACCTAAGAATAAAATTTGCTTTTATGATTTGGAAAAACGTCGCAATAGACAAAGGGTAATAATGTAAATTGAGCGGGAGTGAAAAAAGTTGAAAGAATATTATCGCCTATCGACTGGTTCGAAGGAAAGTTTGACGATAAGAGGGAATGAGATGAGCTGTGAGCAAGAAATGCCAGGTAGGTAAAGATAAGAGGACGCGTTTGGATGTTGGGGAATCGATGAACACAAAAAGGACGCAAAATTCGAAGCTCTTCAAACGAGGAATAAGCCAGAAAAATGCACCACTCCCGATCTGGCATTTGGATAAGCGTCAAATCTATGGCTGTCCGAAGCCTTTTGCCACAGCCACTCGTACATTTTTCAACTTTTTCACTGAAATATCTATTTTACCCTTAGTATTCGTATCCCACAAAGAAAATATTTGTGACAGTTCAATTAAAATTTGTACTTTCATTATAACCTTTCCTTTTGATTATAATGTTATATATTTTAAAAATTTATCTATTTGAGGATAGGTTTACTAAAAAAAAAATCTTAATTCAACAAATAATTTTAAAGATAAAATATATTATCTTAATTCACTCTGACAGTAGTGGCATGCGCGTAATTACGAGGAGTATCGCACCTTATTTAGCAGAAGACGTTGTTTAAAAACATATTAAAATAGAGGGACGGACAAGGCAAGGATCCAACACTTTATTTTACCCCCGCCTTTTACGATTTTTACCATTTCTATTTTCCTCGTCCCACAGAGTGGGGTCCACTGCCTTCTGTACGGACACCATCGCACGTGCAACACTCGCGCATTGTGTTGTGTCCCCACCCAACGACCTAACATGATGGGACCCACTAACGTACGTCCACGTCATCGGCCTCCGGAGGGAGAAGTGAAGCAAACCGCTCATAACGCGTGGCGACCACGTGATAGGGCTGGTGTCGGTGGGACCCGCGTTTATCCAGTCGCCGCCCATCGCGCTATTGATAACGAAGTGTGTTGGTGTCGGTGGTATTTGGGATTGGAGTCTGCTCGAGTTGCTCATTCATATCCGAAGGATGAAAAGAAATTGAAAAGCCATCTTGTATTTACGGTGATGCCATTTGGGTCCCACCCTCAGAATAGAATGTTCTAGACGTAGTTTCCACGCGATGACCATTATCCCTTCCTTCCCCCTTTCTTTTTCAAACCTTTGACTCGCCATCTCACATCGGCTTACCCTTTCATAATAAAATAAAAAACTAAATTTATATTTAATTTTTTATATTTTTTATAAGATTATCAAATTTTTGTAAAAAGTTAATCATTATATAAATCATATAAATACTAATTTTTTATTAAAAAATTTAATAATAAAGATATAAAATAATATTTAAATTTTTTTAAAATAAATAACCTTTTCTAATCTTTTAATAATTTTATTTAAGTTAATAAAAAATATTATTTTTGTACAGTAATTTTGACTCAACAAACATTAGTGTCCAGAAGTATCATGTTGCTTCACTCTTCTTCACTTGTTATTCTCAGAACTTAAAACAATTTTTTAATCAATTTATTTAACCTTTTTAAGTTTATTTAGATTTGATATAGTCTTAATTCACATATACACAGGTCCATTTTCCACGCGTACGCATGCGCATATATAATAAGATAAATACGCATTAAAATTTTGGGAGTAAAAAATGGAGAAAATAAAATCTTTTAAACCATCTAATATTTATGTTCAAATAAAATACGACTAAATAAAGGCAAGTTAACTATCATATGTTGTTTATGTCAAAATCACATATTTTTTAAATAAAAAAAAGTTATGTAACATTCAGGTTTGGCAATAAATGTTTTGAGGTGCAACTTATGTATAATCCTTATCCGATATTTATTCACGTGTATTTTATATTCTTTTACATGTGAGTGTCGTCCTTTTAATATTAATTATACTTTATTTTTCTTCTTTGCATATTTTCAAAGTCACAGATATTACACATGCCCATGCCATCCACGTGTTTCACGTCCCACCATACCTTGTGTATATATATGTCTTTTCATAATTAATTCCATTGATGCTTTTTGGTAATTTTCATATACATACCTTTTTTATATATATATATGGAGATATATATTATTACAAATGCATCCATCTCTTCCTCCTTCCCTCCTTGGTGGCATCATCAATCATTAATTCTCATAATTATTATTATGTCACATAGAAAAATTTAAATTCAACAAATTTAGTCTATTTAATTAAACCAAATCATATATGAAAATTAATTATAATTATATGCTCTTGTGCTTTCTGTCTACTCTAGCGATGTTGCATCATGATATACGAAATCCAAAGGGGATCCAAATGTGTAGAATGGCGATAGGCCACTGATTATAGAAAGCAAATCTTTTATATTCTTTGTTTTGAGCCACCGTGTGTACATCCCTTTTCGGGTCATGGCGATATTGTTTTTCTGGGTAATTAATATGTGTGAAAACGACACTACGCATTATTGTTGTTGTTGGTGGACTTGTGATGGTGTAGGCATCTCTGTTTTGTTGTGTTTACTAGTTTCTTTTCATTCCATTCAAAGCTATGGTTAGACTCACTCCATGCACTTCCCTACCAATTCCACAAATCAACAAACGAACCTTCCAATATAATATATCCACCTATAGTTGGACCTCAGAGTTTGTTTTTGCCAACATTCTTTGTCATTCAGATATATTCTGAAGAATTTGGGTAAAAAGTAGATTCCTAATTCGGTTTCTCGTTCAATTTAGTTATTATTTTAATGATACACGTATAAATGCAGTAAAGGGAAATTTGAATAAATTTGAATCTGCAATAATATCTTATGAACAAAGGGTCCACCGTTATGATTTTTATTCTCTTCTTCTCTTAAATTGGCATTATAACTTTTTTAAGAAATTAAGAAAATTCATTTAAATGTGAAACATTTTTAACAATATTCTTTTAATTTATTATTTAGTTAAATTAAATATTAGTATTATAGTCAGAATCATGCGTCTGTTTATGGATATATTTAATCTTAAGTGCTTTCGCAAGGACCATCTACGCCTGCTTCTTCCAGAAAGCTCGGACAAGTGCTTTTACAATCAGACAAATATTACCCAAAAAATCAAAAAGAAAGAACCTTCAACTCTTCAATTATTCAGGTTCTTTTATATAAATATAATCCATGAATTCTTTATTTAATTTTAAATTTTTTGAAGTATAGTTTATTTATAATTTCCAATCTCACAAAATTTGAATTTAAAAAAATTATTTATCTTAATTTTTTGATGCCAAAATTCATCTGATTGCAATGAATCTTGAAGTTATTATAAAAAAAAAAAATCAAGTATCCCTATTGGATTGCACAAAGAAAATAAATTTTTTTAATTTTTTTTCACTATTATTTGTATAAATAATTAAAAATAGAATATCTCACTATCAAAAAATCATTAATCCTTTTAAATAATTTGAAAGAGATCTATGA
Organism: Senna siamea; assembly: GCA_031216115.1. Classification (NCBI taxonomy): domain Eukaryota; kingdom Viridiplantae; phylum Streptophyta; class Magnoliopsida; order Fabales; family Fabaceae; genus Senna; species Senna siamea. The sequence continues at coordinate 29,301,570 of CM062360.1, read as the reverse complement.
ACAACAAAAAACATTTATTCTTTTAAAAGCTCGTTATAATTTGATAGACTAATGTTTGCAAGATTTTTAACAGTAATTGAATATAACTCAATCTTTTTTAAAATTAAATTTTAATTAAAATTATGTGAAGAGAAGATTATTAATAAAGATATGTTAAAAAAATATATATTTTACTTTTTTTATACCTCGAATATACTCTTGTAACAGTAATATCCAGAACTTAAATTTATCAAATATTTTAAATTAATTGCCTATTTATTTGTAACTAAACAAAATAATAATCAATCTTATCTAACTAAATTAATTTTATTTTTTAAAGTGAATGTAATTATTTTTTTAAGGTCGTGGATGAGGTTATTAGAAAAAAAGTAAACATAAATCTATTTGGATATCTAAAAGTTTAGCGGTTTGATTCTCGATTTTAAAAGTTCATAAAGTTATTTATAAATAACTCAAAATTTAAGAGATATTTTTGCATTTTTTCTAAGAAAGCAAAAACCTATTAAGTATTTAATATTAAACTCTTTTATAATTACCGGTAAGGTTTTAGTCTAAATAAAAGAAACTAGTTTCTCCGTGGACTAACAAAATTATTTTAGAAGACACTAAAAAGGGATAAAAATTATAGTAAAATAATGTGATCTTTTTCTAATGACCACACAACACGCAATCGGCTCTTCAGAAAACTCTTCGTTCTCCGTGCATATTCCACCACTCCATCCTCTCTGGACTACTACACTTTTGTCTCACCATTCATACCCAGAAAAAGAAAGGAAAGGAAAAAGAAAAGAAATCTTGCAATCCAGTCGAAGGAAAATGACTAAAATTTGTATGTATGCATGTAAGGGAATCATGAACATGTACAAGATGCTCTATAGACTGTACTCTGTAACCGAAAACAAAATTCAAACCTGGTACATCATCCCAACTTCCAGAGATGATGCATGAGGTACATTAAGGACATCAGAGGGTGCCCTACTATTCCTCCTTAAAAATTCATACACAAAATTAATCACTAACTTCTTCAGCAAGCTAGACCCTGCTTTGGCCCTCATATAGGAATGCCCTATAATGTAAGCCACCCCGGCTTCCCTTGCTTCCATCAGCTCCTGCAATTCTTCCCTCACACCATTGTCAATCTTCGGACTCTCTGCTACAATAAACCTCACCCTCTTGCTCCGATGGATCTTCGATACCTGGGCTGAGTCTGCCTTGTCATTTTTATTATTATTATCATCAGCAATGTCCTCCTCACTCATTGATGTGGCATGGGTGGAACATGTCCCTACAACTGCCATTCTGTCATCTTCGAGCTCTTCGCTTGAAGCAGCAGCAGCATTGGATTCGGTGCGTCCAGTGCGTATGAACTCTGCTATGCTGCACACAAGATCATTCTCAAACTCCATGTCATCCTTGTGGACATCACGGTATCCATACCGCACTATGCACCGGTAGAGTCTGAACTCTCTTGGGCCTATCCGGCCCACCAGGAACCGTTCCTCGGGGGTGACATGTGGAACAGGGACATGCTTGATGCAGAGGAATACTAGGACCTGGTGGAATGCTGGAAGGTTGGTCACAAAATGGGAGAAAATTGCAGGGATTCCTGAAACTAGGTCGGTGTGGATTAGGCCAATCCCATGCACCCGGACAATGCCTATGGTAGGACCTAGGCTGAGTAGCCAGTTGATGGACACCTTGTTCTGGACATCAAATTCATACTTTTTGAGGGTTCCATAGTGCCAAACATACATGGCAGTGAGAAAAACAAATGCTAAAGCAATAGGCACCCATGCTCCTTGTAGGAACTTGACTACAGAAGCAGAGAAGAAGAGAGCTTCAATGGTGCCAAATACAGTAACAAAACCAATAGCAAGAAGAAAACTCTGATGCCAGCACATTACTATAACCAGTGACATCAAACAAGTGGTGACCAGCATAACTGTTATAACTGCCAAACCTGTCTCACATAATATATGTCAGATTATCACCCGCATAAAGTAGATAATAAAACACTTAGAATCTACCCTGCCATTGATCCCAAAGAAAAGGCACTGAATAACAGAGTAAGTTCATAAAGGCATACAACTTAATAAAGTGAGAACGATAACCAAGGACTAAATTCAGTTGGCTCCTTACTATATTGTAGTTTATTGATCACTGTTAGAGATTACAAATAAACTATTTGTTAGCTTTCACTCAACTACTTAAGCTTTTGAATTGAATTAGTCCTTAACATAGAATTAGAGCTTCTATGACCAAGATGTTCAATCCTTGCCACCCCCATTCTTCTTAATTAAATGAAATTTCAACACAAGGTAGGTGGATTTGTGCTTTGTCCCACTTCAAACCCAATGGGCTTTTGTGTAAGTGTGCATATTAGAAATTAACTATAATAAAACTGTTAATGAGCCTTCACTTAATAATTTAAACTTTTGGCTTGAAGTGGTCTTTAACAATGAGTACAAAACTTGTAATGATTTGTCATACCTGATGCATTACCCAAGCGCTTTGTGTCTCTGAAACCAATAGTTACAGCCAAGCAAAGGAACATCAATAGCCAATTGATCTCGGGGATATATATTTGCCCGTGAATTTTGGATGACGTGTGTACTACTTTAACCTTTGGGAAGCAACTTAACGCAGAGCACTGCTTGATAATTGAGAAAGTTCCAGTGATGATGGCTTGGCTGCCCACAACTGCAGCAAGTATGGCTATAACTAGAACAGGCCATCTCAGTTTCTCTGAAAGGTATAAAAGTGAAGAGTGCCAGCCATTTCAGAACTTGTTCATCAATTTTACAAACCCTTTCCCTAACAAAGAACCAATCAGGCTACTTACCTGGTACAGATACATAAAATCCGAAGTGATACTCTTGCGAGATATTGTGATGTTTAGAAAGATATGCAGCTTGCCCCATATATGCAAGAACCAAAGATGGATAAACCACAGAGGTGAAAGCAATCTGCAGAATTTAACATCATAAGATAAACAGCAATTGTCCAAAACTCTACAAAAAGGACGGCTCAGATACATCAAATGTACGCAGCTATTTCCTTCAAGCAGAGACGCTGTTTTTAGGATTTGAACTCGTGACATTCAAGTCACATGACAGTAATTTTACCATTGTTCTAAGGTTCACCCTCAATTTTCCAAAACTCTACAACTAAAAGAAATTAAGAAAAAAAATGCCAGTTCTTTGCACAAATATAAAATCACCAACATCCAGTGCCTATAATAAGACTATTACTCATCTTGAATGAGAAATTGAAATATCTAAGGACTACCATAGAAATATATGGGCAGCATGTAAACTTCATCAGATTCCTAAGAGCTCTGAGAAAGTTAAAGTAGAACAAACTGCAAAATACTAGATACAAAAAGAGAATACCAAAGTGAATCACTTCATACAGATCATCAACAGCATCATAGGAATTTTAAGCAATGAAGTTGTTACCATTCATACATTAGGTCAACTTAATTGCAACTTTTGGACTGACCTAGTCTAAAGTACTAAGTTACTGGTATTAACCAAACTGGCGCAAAATTTCAAGTAGTCAAGATGCAGCATGATGCATTATACTACCATATGGCCTCTGTATTTACTAGGGTTTTGAATGTTGATACACTTATCTTACTTCAACTGAATTCAAATTTAAAGTGAAATACCTTGATTGATAATTGCGAAAAGTGCCCGAGATCAGCAAACATGGCTTCAGATCCTGTGAAATTGAAAGCGTGCATTAATACACCAAGTGAATATTGGCATAAAATCAAAGACAGCCATCAACCAAATATACAAACCTGTTATGCACAACAGAATTCCACCAAGGGACATCCAGCCTCCTCTTTGAGTTTTCCTTAAGAATTGGAAAACATAATATGGAGAGAGTGCTTGATATACTTGAGGATTCCAGTAAAATATATTATATACACCAATAGCACTGATGCACAGAAGCCATATGATAACTATAGGAGCAAACAAGAAGCCAACCCTGTGAGTGCCATAATGTTGAAGGGCAAACAAGACTATCAGTATGATGCATGCAACTGGAACTTCAACATCTGCAACGCAAGTTTGAAGGGTAAGTACATTGAGGGGAATGTGCAATAAGTCTTGGATAAAGGAGAAGAGTGGTATCAAAATTATAAATGCGGATAGAAACACAATACAGATCAGGGCACGTTAATGGCATATAGAGGAGCAAGCACTTTTTGTTTTAATTTTGTTCTTATACTCCCATGATAGTGTCAAAAACAAGCGAGCTCATAGTGGCAATATGAAAAAGGCCATCTTATCAGATAGGATGTTAAAACAACAAATGAATCACATAAAAAATTAGTCACACACTCAAATATATTGATGTCCAGCCATAATTTTAATAACACTGGATGATTAATCTCTCCCTCCCTCACATTGACAGAAAATGTATCACACCATGGTATTAATATGGCACAATGCTGCAGCAGAATCGATTTAAGAGTTGGAATCCTTAAAACCTCTGCTGAATTGAGAATTTATATTATAGACGTAACATTCAAACTGCAACTAATGCAGGAAGTCCACATATAATACAGTCAATTTGTGAACTAGTGGAGGATTGTCAGTATGGTAAGACCAAACTAATCAACTTTTGCTAGAAACTGGAACAATCTATAAAGCATGATATTCACACCAGTTTTTACCATTACATTAAAAGTTGCAATGAGTTGAAGTCCAGAAGAAAATTTTAGATTTTCATGAAGCTTTTTTGCAATATCAACCAAGCTCATCAGAGCTGACAAGCAACAGTATAAAAACTTCACAAGCACAGATAAGAACAGAACTTTGACTTCATAAATCAAGCATATTTGAGCAAAACATGTTTAGGTCAAGATTAATCTTCTTTAGATCAATAGGCAAGAAAATCTGCATAAAGTTTTCAAGGATTATCCATCTCTAAGTCCTAAAGGAACAAAACAACTCATGATACACAAAAAAGTATTGAACTCACATTGATGATGCTCCTTGGACATTGAAAGCTCAAGGCCAGACACAGCAGAGAAAACTGCATTTGTTCAAACAACTCAGTGATTAACAGACCCCAAAGTTTCATGTTCAAACTAAAACACAACAAAACATTAATCATATGATAAAATTTAGGTACAAGTTTTAGGTATTAGCTATCAAGTTTTTCAATAGAAATATGACGAGTTAATGTTTTTATACAGCTTAACACCACATGTTATATTTTTATTTAAAAAACTAATAGCAAATACGAACTTTAACTAAATTTTGTCCTAGTCATAATTACTTGAAAGAGCTGGTGAGAGGACGCCATCACCAATCACCATGCAAGTCCCAATCAAAGCTAGAACCAGCAAAATCTTCTGCAAAACCTTATGCTTCTCAAGCGTGATCTTTAACCTTGAGGAAATGCTTCTTTCTGGTGCTACCTCAGATATATCCTTCTTGTACTCTGAGAGCTCTTCATCAGCCAATTGTCTATTGTGCACAGAGCTGACTCGGGCATGGCGACACAACAATGAATATAGAGCAAATGTCCCTCCTTCACCATTATCGTCAGCTTTGAGCACAATAAACACATATTTTATTAAAGGAACCAGTGTAAGAGTCCAGAACACCAAAGATAAAACCCCATAAATCTCTTCATTAGACTCTGTGTGTTCAATATCTTCAGCGAATGTGCTTCTGAACACGTACAGGGGTGAAGTGCTTAAATCTCCATAGACAACTCCTAGGCTCTGATACGCTAGAGTCAGAATCGTCTTCCATGGTTGTTTCTACACCAACCGGAAAAAAAAAAAAAAACCCAACATTCTGATTATAGAGTAGAACTGTTCTAATCAAATATGAAAGCTCAAGTCACAAAAAGATTGAAGCTATGTACATAAATGAATATGCCCAGCTCACCTTGGCAGAGTTTTGACCAATCCCACTTTCCAGATCCATAATAAGTGGCTCTTAGGAATCAAATAGAACCATTGTCACTGAAATCACATGCTTTTATGAAGACCCAATTGCAGAAACGCCTACCCTAATTGAACAATGGGAGATACAAAGAGTTAATATATAGTTTATATACTGACAGATTAAAAAAGAAAAACAACACACACAGAGACACACACAACTGTCCTTTTTATTTATATATATCTCGAATTCTTTAAATGAACCGACTTTCCAGAGTTAAGATGGGGTTTTAAACAAATGCAAGGAACCTTTTTTTTTTTATCAGTATAAATTATAAGAATTCAACGAGGACCCATTTGAGAAAATGTCCACCTCTGTATTTTAAAGAATTAGGAAGATCCCAGTTCGAATTCTTTCAAAAAGATACTTATTTGAGGAGTAATCGCCTATATTAGTTGAACAACCACCAATGGCTGCAAAGGTGCGAACAAACACGAAAAGCCACAAGTAATGAGACGCTGAAACATGGAATCTACAAACACGAAAAGCCACAAGTAATGAGACGCTGAAACATGGAATCTACTGAACCACCCCCCCCCAAAAAAAAAGACACTTGGAATCAAAATTTTAAGATTTAAGAAATATCTTGCTTGTGTTAATCAAACAGAGAGAGACCGAAACCTCCAGAATTCAAGGAGAGCATAATCTGAAGTTGTCGTCTGTGGGGTTTTTGCAGTACAGGTTTTGGCTTTTAGGCGTTTGGTTGTAGGCTTGTAGCGAGAGTGAGAGGAGAATGAAGCTGTCACACTCACATGGTCACATGGTCATTAGTATAAGGTTAAAGGGTTAAAGGGTTAAAGGGTGAAGTGGATTCAGTGGTCTGAATTCTGAAATCCAGGCGGTAATTGTGGGGTCTGCAATCTAGTGTTGTGGAATTGGATGATTTTATTAATTTTAGCAGCCAACCAAGAATTCTCTTTACAGTTCAGAAATGGTAAAATTATAACGGAAAAAGTAACTGCTATTCATAACTTAACCAGGAAGTCAAACATAAAATAAAGAAATTAATATAGAATTGTTATATATAATAATAAACAATCAAAATTTTTAAATAGTTACATACAAAAAATAAAAACAAAATTATTACCTGATTCATTCTTTATTCAATGGATGCCTAATACCTTTGTTCATTGGAAAATAACATTACAATCATATATCTCAGTCTCACAAGTAATGTGTTAATATGTTTTGGCTCATGTTTGCGAACTCTATTGATTTTTAAATTGTAAATGTAGATTAAATAAGTAGCATAACACAGTCATTTTATTATAAAATTGATATTATTATTGCATTGATTATAGCTCAAATTAACTGAAGTAGTTAGTTAGGTAGAAGTTTAGGTAAAGAATGGTCATTTCCTTTATATAAATATATAAATATTAAGGTAATTATTTCATTACAAAAATTTAAGTATATATACACTTAAATATATAGGGTAATTATTTCTTTATTATTTTGGTCTACTCATAAGTCAGCAATTTGGAAACTACCTTTTTCTATCCACAAAAATAATTTTAAAAAAAGGGTTGCGCCCATAGATTTCCTTAAACTCCCACCATATTTTGAAATTAGTGAATTAATGTGTGGCCCGCAATTATTATTGTGTTGATTTGCCAGATGATTTATTGTTTGCAGTTTTGTTAGGTACATGCAGTCAGGTTTGATGAGTTATGCTCCATTTACTTTGCAAATATTAGGTTGAACTTTTGTCATCTTTTAGTGGAAGGTTCACAGCCACTGGGCAAGAGAGAAGGAGGAATAAACTTTTTTTTAAACAAAAAAAGTTAGATAATTTATTTATTTATTTGCTAAGAAGTGCTTTTAAGGCATGGTTTAACAAAAGGTCTTGAAAATTTTGAGACTAATAACTAAATAATTTTTTAAGGTTAAATTATTCTTGTAATTTTTATATTTTTATTTAATATAATTTAAAAATGTATATTTGAATCTTTATAATTTAACAAAATTTTAAATTAGTAGTCAATGTTATTTTTTAAAATTATGTTAATTTTTTTTTAATATTGTCAAAGTATGGTATCTTATCTAAATATGTATTATTTATGTCAATAAAAATGAGAAAAATAAATAATGATGATATATGGAATATAATTTAATTTATGTTAATTAATATAAATAAATTGACTTAAAATAAATAAATTTATAATGTTAAAATGATATATAATTAATATATAATCAAAATTTTAAAAAATATTGACAAAAATTTAAGTTTAATTAGGAACTAAATTAAAAATTTATTAAATTATAAAGACTCAATTATAAATATTTAAATTATAAAGACTTAATTAAAATTTTAATAAAATTATAGAAATCACAAAAATAATTTAACATTTTTCAAAAACTATTCATAACTAATTCTGTAATATTTTTAAATAGGACATAATTGCAGTCAAAACACTAATGCTTAATTTATATATACAAAAAATTAAAGTTAATTCCAAAATTATTAAACCCTGGAATCTTAAATCCTAAAACTTGAAAACCTTTAGAATCAAAATCATATGAACCATGTTTCAGAACCCCAAAAGCATCTGAAAACTATTGGATTAAGGGATTTAGGGTTTTCGTTTCTATGGTTCTAATTTTTTTAGGACTTAACGTTTTAGAATTTAAGATTTTATGATTTTATAATTTAGTAATTGTTACTTTAAGGGGTATTTTTGTTAAGTTAAAAATAATTATGATATTAATTATAAGTAAATTAAATAATTAAAAAATCATTAAATATAACATTTTCTAAAAATTATTAAAAATTTACTAAAGGAATGACTTTTATCACTTTTACTTTTGTTATTAAGTTATTATCAGCATAAGAACGCGTGAGCAGGTTTCAAGATGATTATGGATTTGACTCATAATTACGTGTGTGATAAGCTATTCTCAATATTAGGAACATCGGTGTACAATAAGCACACGTACATATTTCCCACGTGTCCTTGTGAATAACATCGCTTTGAAGTCTAGATACTTCTTCAAATAATATATATATATATGTTAACTATTTCAAAAACAAGACATCTGAAGTAATTATAATATGATGGATTGTTTTTCATATTTTATTTCAAAAATTAAACTTCATCTAACAAGTCGTTGGCAAATTTGTTTAATTATAATGGGTCTCTTTTCTAGTATTTTCTTTCAAAAAGCTGTCTAGCTAGAGGAGATGTTGACAAAAGGAAAGCATTTTCCATGATAAAAAACAATAATAGTCTTTGCTTTAATATATGGTTATGACTAACTAATGGCTAAAATTTTCTTCTCCTCTTGGATTCAAATAAAATTCTTCAAATATTTATTATCAAGCACTCTAATAAACACGTAACACGCAAACAAAAAATTTCTTGAACACACAATCATGTATCCACTTGTTACACTTTTATAAAAGAATATGATAAAAAATATCTAAACAATGTATCTACAATGTTCATTTTCCATAATTCATCCTAAGCTGCCTTCACATTCTTAATTGAAGGCACAGGAAGAGGCCAAGATAGTTTGATGTGCAAACACATTAAAGAGGATGACCACATCATAGCTATATAGTTTAAATAAATAATAAAAAATAAAAATTTTAAATTATTTTTATAATCTTTATATTTTTACTCAATTTTTAATTAAGTATTTATAATTTAAAAATTTATAATTGAACTCTTATAGTTTAACAAATTTTTAAATTAATTTTTATTGTTAATTTTTTGTTAAAATTATATTAAATTTTGTTAATATTGTCAAAATATAATATATTAATACTTTAAATATATACATGATTTATGTTAATAAAAAAATAATAATAAAAAAATAACTTAAATACATGAAATAAAGAATCATTTATATTAACCTAAATTACGTAAATTTATAATGTTATGATTATTTATAATTAATATATCATCAAAATTTAACAAAATATTGACAAAAAATTAAATTTAAAAATTTGTTAAACTAATTTGCGTATCATCAAGAATCTGAAAACATGAAAATGAACCAAGTTGGTTTAAACAAGCTAACGGTTCTAGAGATAATTTACAACAGGGAGCCAATATGTTCTGTCGAAGTTATTATCCATCATTTACTAACAGAAAAGTATAAAGCCAAATAATGATGGCAATGTTCTCGAATGAGGTTGCACTTCAGATATCATCAGAAGCAAGTACGTGAATCAATCAGACCATATGTGTCATCCCCACTTGAATGATATTAGTATGAGGAACTCTCATGTTTGCAGTTCCTGCTCTGCAGTTATTTCTCAGAAATGCATAGTAATAATTGATCACGAGCTTCTTGATGAAAATAGAGTTCTTCTTTGCCCGAACATCCCCGTGTCCAAGCAAATAGGTGAATCCTGAATCCATTGCTTCTCTAAGAGCTGCAAGCTCATATTCAACACTAGGGTCTTCATCTAATGACATGAAACTAGATGGCAGCAAGGATGAAGCTTCCCGGGAGGTAGACGTTCCTGTTTCTTCTGATTGTTGAGCCTGCATTAGCGGAATCCTTAGCTCCTCAGCCACATTACCACTGGAAACATCAGAATCCTTTGGCATCACTTGGACCCTAGTGTCCTCATTTCTCGTGATGTCAAAAGAACTTTCTTGTGCCTCCTTTCTCAAGAATTTCTCAAGGCTTTCAATAAGAAGCTGCTCAAATGCATGGTGATCTTCCTTCCTTACATCTTTGTAGCCATACCTGGCAACACAGCGAAACATATGGTAATCTTTTGGGCAAAGTCTTCGAAACAGGAATCTTTCCTCTTGAGGAACCACTGGGATTGGAACATATTTGATGCAAACAAAAATTATAGTAGAGTGGACAGCTGGGAGGCTCAAGAGGAACTGTGCAAAAATGGAGGGAATGCCATGGACAAGTTCATTGTAAAGCAATCCTATTCCTGGTACTCTTACGGTTCCAAGATTGGAGCCAAGATCAAGCATGAAATCTGATGAGATCTTCTCCCTAACTTCGCTTCGGTACTTCAATACACTCCCATAGTTCCATGTGTACATCACAGAGAGGAAAAAGGCAGCAAAGGCAAGGGGAAGCCAGCCACCCTCTGTGATTTTTGATAGGACTGAAGACATGTAAACAAGTTCCACTGATCCGAATACGAACAGGAAACAAAATACCCAGAATAAATTGGTCTGCCAGATCAGAAGCATTACAAGACTCACCAATGTGGTGCTAACCATCATGACACCTACTTCAGCAATGCCTGCAAGAATGACATGAATTGCATGAGTAGATGAACTACATATGGTATCAAGTATTATTGTGTCAGGCATATAAGCTGTATGCTTTCGACATAATATTGGCCCTTCCAGTTGTACAGTAACATCATTTATATATAGGCCAGCTAGTAAAATTAATAAAATCCCAATATCAAGTTCAACACAAGATATTGATATCTGAAATTATTTGGACAGAGAAAATAAGCACATAAATGGAATAAAAGGAATTATTTTTGCCTGTATTAACAGAATAAGAAAAGGGTAGTTTCAAGTTAATTCATACTTGGAGGGCAGTTTGATTAATGGTATTTGAAAATAGTGAACAAACCAAAACTATTTTCAAAAACGTGCTCAGCTGATGCTATATTCTATCATATACCTGTATTTGTCCTATTGTATTAAAAAGCTGCCATGCCAATTGTTTTTGCAGAGTGTTGAAAAAGTTCTGTTCATATAGCAATACTGAACACCATTACATAATTTTTGACACATTACCATATTGCAATTAAAGATGAAAAATTTAGAATAGGAAATTTGAGTAAATTATGCATCCCTATTATCACCCTTGAACGGGAAAAGAAAATAATAACACTCAGGAAAAAAGAGATGGGGGACACTTTACCGTATGCGTTTGCAATTTTAGTAGTGCTCTGGAAGATGGAAACAACAACAATGCACATGATCAGCAGAAAGTAGTTGATTACGGGGATGTAAATTTGACCCATAAACCTTTTTGAGGTGTGAATTATTTTGAGCCTTGGAAAGCAGCCCAACGCCATAGATTGCTTTACACATGAATACGTAGCAGATATCATTGCTTGGCTGGCAATCATAGCAGCAAGTGTGGCTATCACAAACACAGGCCAGAAGAGACTTTCTGTTTTACACAAAGAAGAAACAGTGGGCACCACAATGATTACAGTATAACATAATCAACATATACCTTTTAATTATAGTTTGAAGGATAATGACTCTTTATGTACTGATAAACAGTAATTTATGTCAAAAAATAACACCTGGAACAGATTGATAGAATATTCTTCCATGAGTATAAGGGTACTTCATCAGATAAGCAGCTTGGCCCATATAAGCGAGGAGAAGACAAGGAAATACCACAGCAGTAAAGGCAATCTGTATAAGCAATTATATGAGAGACTTAAGAAAGAATTAAATTAATTGAGGGATTGTTAAGCAAACTTATTTTATGGGTTAACTCTTCAAGGGAGAAATATTTGAGGATTCACAAACCTGTATTGCTGGTACAGAAAAGTGACCCAAATCAGCAAACATTGCTTCAGCACCTACAGAGTAAAATGCAAGGTAGATAGGTAAGTTACCGGTTTTCCATTTTTCCCTCTGGTGACAGGGCTGTTCTACATCACAAATTTCTGATTTTGCTGAAAAGTCATAGATTACTTATGCGCAAAAGGATTACAATAACTTATAGATCATTCACATTTTTTGATACATCCTAGTGAATCTGGTATGTAATACATACCACAGCAGCAAGAACCAAATTATCAGAAAACTCAATATCAAGCAAATTATCTTGAAAGAAAAAGAAAATCTTCATTGCTGTGTCCTAGAGGCATTGTGATACGGATTAAGCCAAACCAACTACTATCAGTTTCATGATGTTGTTGACCACTGCCATTAGGCACGCTGATCATCAACACATCATCCTTTTCAGTGTGACCAGGTGCATGAGTGAGAGGAAACAGTTTCAATGAGTTTTACTTGTGTCTTGTATACCAGTGCTTATCCTAATAGCTCTTGATACAGAGTCATTAACTAGCATGGGGTAGAATAAACCAACAAAACCTTACCCGTTCATATTCTCAACTTTAAGAAAAAAAAAAAGACTAAAAATAAGGGCAAAAAAAATACAAATTACAAATAACATTACTAATTGATTATACTAGGAAGATGAGTGAAGCAAAGGTCATATTCATGGGCTACAAAAGAAGCTAAAACCTATGCTGCAGAATCAATCAGCCATGACCAAGAGAAAGATGTACCTGTAATACACAGAACACATCCGCCAAGAGATGACCATGCAGTTTTGGTGTTCTTCTTGAAGAAAAAATAGATATAAGCTGGATTGAATGCTCTCAAAACAGAGGTGTCATACTTAAATATATTGTGTAACCCAATAAAAGCCAGAGAAAGGAACCATAAAGCAAGTGCAGGGGCAAACAAGAAACCCACTTTAGCAGTACCAAACTGTTGTATGCTGAACAAAGCTACCAGGACTATAATTGAAACAATAACCACCTCCCCTGCAAGCAAGAAGCATCGAATAAAAAACTAAGCCGTGTTGTACAAATGCAGCAATGTCTGTTGCCCATAGTTCCACACAACAAGAAGCTATAAGCTGCCATTATTGAGGAAACCTAAATCTGAGTTGTTAGAAACCAAAAAGCCAAATTAACAAGGCAGAAAAAATTTGACTTCTTTCTTTCTAGAGAAGGTAGTTAGACAAAAGATGTTTAACTGGGTGTTTTCAAGGCAGAACCATCTTTGACCTACTCAGGTCAAAGCACACCAAGCTCAATGGTTGTCTGTGGTATCACAAAGACTTTTGCTCAAGAGGCATTTGCTCCGAAATCTTGTAAAAGATCTTATCTTGCATTTCTTTGAATGTCTTAAATAGTGAGATTTTGCCAACTAACTCTTAACAAAGGGGCACTAGTTTACTTCTGTAGATACATAAAGACTTTGACCACAAATGTATATCTTCTTGAAAAAAAAAAAAAACGGAAGCAGCCACCACAAGAATCTCTATCTGCAATTAACATGTGACTTGAAAGGTGATTTGAATTTTAGAACAATGCCCTGCTCTTCAATTCTGTAATTTTTTCCATCTTTGCCTTCATTATTTGTCAACTAGTTTTTGTTTTTATGCAAATGAAAAAAGTAAAAAATCTTAAAAAGAAATGAGAAATATACTCACTTGTATCAAATCCTTTAATTTGACCTTGTAGACCACTTATGGCAGACATTACTGTGACAAAGAAGCATCACAATCATACTTAAGTTGCAGCACAAGCAAATTTTTCCAAACACCAGTTCAAATAAAACATAGCAAATGTTTAACAAATAACAACATTGTCATGAAGTGACATTCTAATGAAAAAGAAATGCCAACACAATGAATTTAATGAAGTCCAGTCTTCATTTAGTTCTCTTTGTAGATAACGTCACTCTAAAGTCAAAACAACTGTTCATGCCAAATTCAATGAAAAACTCATTCAAATTTAGGGAGTAAGTTATTGTATTATGATAGTGTTTTACATCATATGTAGGTAATTAATTAATTTGATCAGCATGATAGTATCTTTTTCATTCGAAAAAGTATTGCACCTTTAGAGTGGCAAGCATACCTCTTATGAACATTTTTTTGGGGGCAGGCGCATCTTAAATAAATGTTAAACAGTCCCTTTCAATGCATAAGAGGATTAGTTTTCTTATTTTTGTAAGTAGGGGAAGATTAATACCATATAGGAAGCACACCAGGTGGTAGTTCTCCCCATTCCTTGAAACCCCTGAATTTTATTAAATGAAGGATTCAAATTTCAGTCTCTCGTTGGTTTTATCAAGAGACTGTACTAGCATAAAATTTTCTAGAGCCTCTTGATTGATAGTAGTGTGACCTCCATTCCCTACCAGTACCTTTTTCATCCCTAAAGTTTATAATCATTTTCAATTTCATTGTTGAAGTTTGTTCTTTGTCTCAATTTCATCCTAAATGTTTATAAAAATTCAATGTTGTTTTAACTTTAATTATTAATGGCATCCAAATTAAAAATGAAATTAGATGATCCGTGGAATGCATGGCTTGATAATCAGAGGAAGCAAACATGTAGATGAATTAAGTCAAATATATAATTATTTAGGTAGAACTAAAAAGGTGATAAAGATACACTTATCTTTGCGCTCGGGTCATGAAATTGGGTCAAATATTAACACAATCTTGTTATGTGATTGACAAATTAGATTTTTTTTCATCATTAACTTGGCTAATGTTAGCAATTTGGATGACATTGAGAATTTTTACAAACATTTAAGATGAAATTGACACAAATAACTTTTAAAAAGAAAATGACACCAAACTCACTTTTACCTAGTATTTTTTTTTTTTAATGAAAGCTTTTGCCTAGCATATTAACTTATTTAGTTAATTAGTATGTCAAGATAGAACAAGTTGGTGTCGCTTGATCCCTACAATCGATTCTATCTAGTGGGAAAAGGCTTTGTTTGTTGTTGTAGTTATTTAGTTGAAATAATTAGAAGTTTTTCTTTGGGCCAATTCAAATAATTAGACCTTGATTAAACTGCTTACAGCCAAACTTCATATGACAGCACTAATCATATGATACAATCCAATAATCACCAAGCTATCCAATTCTTTACATAGTGATGTTCAGTGCCTAAGATATGATCTTCAAACAATCGCCTGATTTCTACACAGAGCAGATTATAGCATTGTGACGTCAATTAGTGCTTGACACTGGGAGTTCACATAAAAAAATAGCATGTCTATGTACCTGATATTGCTGGGGTTAAAATACCATCTCCGATAATCATGGAAGTTCCCATCAGAACCAACAGCAACAGAAGGATTTTCAAAGATGACTTTCTTTCCAAAAGATCCTTTATTGTCAAAGCCCTTTCCAACTCCGGAGTGGGTAGTTTAAGCCTAAAGCTAGAGATTTGTTCATCAGCTTGCTGACGATTAGGAAGCAGATTCACATTTGCGTACCTGCAAATCAGTGAGTACAGTGCAAATGTTCCTCCTACAATTGCATCCATTAAACACACAAACAATCGTGATTTACAATATGCATTTATGTGTCAAAGTAAAAGCTTTTCTAAATGGGAATGAAAATCCCATTACCTTCTCCATTATCATTTGCCTTGAGGACTATAAAAACATACTTTGCTAACGGTATAATTGTTATTGTGTACATCACTAACGACAATGCCCCCAAGATATCAATTTCTGACTCAATTGGAACCTTGCTGAAGACATCAGTGAAAACATATAGAGGACTAGTTCCCATGTCACCATATACCACACCAAGAGTCTGAAATGCTAACGCAAGTGTGCCCCAAATGGAATGATCCTGATTCATGTAAGTACTAAAGATTAAAAAAGAGAGAGATGCCACACCATTAAATGGTCAAAAGGAAGTTAGTACTTGTTGATTTTGATTCTGTCATAAGTGGTGTGGTGTGCATTCAAATTACTGATGATTACCATTTCAACCTTCAGCTACTTCCAAAGCCATGGATAAATTTAAATGGAAAGTGATTGTGATGGGAGCGAAATCAACTGTTCATGTTCATGTCACATGCATTATTGCCTTGATTTCAATCATATAGAACTGTTTATAATACTCTACAACATATCATTTAACCAGTAACCTGTCTGTCTTCTTCCACTGTTAAGTGTTCATTAGTATTTCCCTAACTCGAGGTTCAACTTCTTTTCTTCCCCGTTATTGTGTGTGCTTCTTTTCACCCTGTTACTCTTCCAACCCTTTGGCTGGGACAAAAATACTTGTAGCGCATCATTTTAATGTAAGTTAGATGTGCCATTATCTCTTCCAATATAAATAGTAATGATTTTACAAAAAAAAATTTGGTGCTTTCACCTCAACTACACAGTCTCAACCTTTCCATTCCATGTAAAGAAACATTCACATATCAAAGTCAACGGTGAAAAAAATAGAACAAATAGGCATCTTCCCCGAAATGCCAAAGCAGAAGTTGTAAAAAGAAATTACCTTGGAGTGGTGGTCACTACCAGAAATCTCCATGGCTTCTACATCAAGTGAATCAACTCTCTTAGGCTTCTTCACAAGCCTCCTTCTGATTGTTCCAAATTCCTCCTTCTCATTGGGCTTCGTCCACGGAAGTATCTCCCATTCCACTTCACTCCCATCGACCCACCTAGACCCCGTGCTTCCACCACTGCTGCTACTAACCAACAATCTGGCGCTGGCGCTGCTCTCTTCAATCCTATCCCCTCCCATTGTGTCTTATTCGCCAAAATCTCAGATTTAGCTTCGGAAGGGACACTGTTTGGACTCTCGAACAGTACTGTTAGCTCTTGAAAGTGTGAAACGTTATCAGCAAATTCCGATGGTTTTTCAGAAAAAATTTCATGCTGTGGTGAAATCACCGACTAATTTTGGGACTGTGAGGCAAAGCTCAGAGACGAAACGGTTGAAACATTCCAAGGATCAGGTTCGGTTTCGCGGCCAAAGACGAGGACAATCCATACCATAGTCCAAATAATGCCTAAAGATTTTTTTTTTCTTTTGAAAAAAACAATTATTTGAAAGAGAATCTCGAAAATAAATGGTAATTAAGATTATTAAGAATAAGACGACAAAGTTGTATTATTGGGTACGTCAGAGTGCGTATTATTGGAGCGTGGATCCTCTCTGATTCTCATATGGTATGTCTGAGTACGTGTTGGGGCACGCGCTTCTTCTGCATGACACTGAAATTTGTCCTGTTTCAGCGATTAAGAGTTCAATGCACGTATGTGATTTTGGTTTTTTTTTTTTTTTTGTGAACATGCTTGTATCCCAAGACCATATGATAAAATATAACGTACATTCAGATAATACCCAACTTCCTTTTATTTTTTCTAAAATAAAATAAACATTATTGCAATTTATTTATACTATAAAATTAAGCAAAAATGCATAAAAAACTAGTATTACGTATTGGTATGATTTCAAATCATTGAATAATATATCCTATAAGCATAATAAATTGTTATACAATCTTTCTGTTTATTTATGTAGGGAATTTAAAAAATAATAATTCATTGCAAATTTAAAAATTATCAAGTTACTAAAAAATAAGAAGACATTGAAAAGACTTCTAATTAAATTGGGTTAAAATAGAGTATATGAATAATAATATCACATGATAAGAGAAAATAGTTGCAAATAATATAGATATATTATACACTCATGATGTGTTATGTAAATGCTATCCACTATTTGAAAAAATTTGTAGCTATCTAGATATATTATACCAACAAATATGTAATAATAAAATTCAATGATTCATTTTATCATATTATATATGTAGTTATATTATTTATTTATTTTTACATTTTAGAGACACAATGTCTAATTAACAAGAATTGGGCGTCTAAGGGTTCTTCTTAATTATGTTTTCTTTTGTTTATTTTTGTTTGTGTTGCGACTCCATTGTTTCACAAAAGAGGAAAAAAGAATTTAAAAGTCACTTGAAATTATTTTAAAAATCTACTTATTTTTAAATAATTTTTTAAATGAAGTTTGAAGAAAAGTGTTGAGAAAAAAACAGTTTATGTGTTTAAAAAAATTAGTTGAAAAGTATTTTTATCAATAAAGGTCATTTGTATTTAGGTAATTTATATTAAAAATGTTTTTGACTATTAAATTTTAAAAAAAGGGTATTCATAGATTTATTGTATTATTGTTAATTTTTATTAATTAATAAAATTATTAATTAAATAAAAATTATTATTTATTATTGTTATAAAAAGATACAGTTGTAAATATGAAATTTTAATGAGAAAATTTTTGTCATAAAATTTTTAATTTTTAGTCTAAAGTTTTTAAAAAAATTTTATTTCCATTCAAAATCACTTTTAATAATTTCTCAACCAGCCAAAGATAAGTGTTAAAAAAAAAAACAGCATTTCTCGCACCAAAAACTTCCTCAAACGCTCTAAATTTATCAAGTTATTGACACTCGTTCAAAAAGCTACCTGAATTAAGACTCAGTTTATTTTATAATAACATTTAAAATATCTTGATCAGTTTCAACTAGCTTCAATTTCAACTTGGATTTTGATGGCACGTGAGAAGCGTTTTAGCCGGTAAAAGGGTGCGTAATGCTGGCTGATCACTCATGGAACGCTACAGTAGTGACGTCTCTTCTTGCATTGGACAAGTCTAAAGCCTGTAAATTTATGATTTCAGGCATTCACACCAACAACATTTATATCAAGCCCAGTCAGAAATGTGTATTTCAACTCATGAATATTACTGTTTGTTGTCAAGTGATTTATCATTTCAGGAAACATTAATGTGGAAAGCTTATGTACGTAGCAAAAATGCAAACGCAGGTCCTACATATCTAGCTAAGCACTCTTGGCAACACTCCAAGAGGAGAGCAGAGCCACACTAACGAACTACACGTGAACAGAGCTTGAGGGTAAAGGAAGTTAGCATCAGAATTCAACAAGACGCTGAGCTAGGGTTTTTCTTATCAGCTTTTCTCTTTGGGCTGCCACCACAACCTGTCAAGTTTTCTTCTATTTTCTCATTTTATGAAAGTTTGCTCTTTTCATTATGTAATGTTTTCTCACTTCATTGAAAATTCTAGAGAAGGTTTTCGAGTTTTCTTCTATTTTCTCTTATGAAATTATTGTTCATGAAGATAACATTTCAAATCTACGTTTATAAATTTAACATTAAAGAGAATAACTGAAGATTAATCTCTCAAAAAAATAAAAGAAAGGTGTGTTGTGTGCCTCTTCTTTTATATCTTTAAATTTTTTATTATGTGTAAAAAATATTGTATATCTTTTGAATTTATGTAAGATATTTAAATATTAATTTTTTTAATATGTTGTTAGCTTATTTTTTCCTATTTATCTATTGTTTTTCTAATAGTATTTGACCGCACTTTTTTTTTTTTGTTTTGGTTCCGAGCTAATAAGGTTGGACCGTGTCTTTTTTTTTGGTAAAACAACATGCGGTCCAAAATTAAAAAAAAAAACACCAAAACTAATAAGGTTGGACCGTGTCTTTCACCTCTTTTATTCACTTTCCTTTGTCAATTCTCAGTACCCTCCTTCCCCACATTGTGTCGTAATGTCATTTCACAGATAGAGTTTCAAACTTCCAGAAGTTGCGTCTAATGAAAAACATTAATCCTTGCAACATCACGAACCTGAGTTGAAATTCTTGTTTAAAGAAATGCTCATATTTGTCTTAAGTAAGAATATATCTATGAGGAAAAAAAAAAAAAAAAACAACTTCCTTGACACTGTCAATGTGAAATGGACAAAAAGTAAAGTTAAAATTTAAAAGTGGGTTGAATAGCCACGCCGTGTAGAACAATGCAATTAGGCTTTGCTTGTGTCGCCAATTTCTTCTCCCATAAGTATAAAGCATATACGGAAAAGACCAAGACTCAACTCTGAAGTCAACTCATATATCTACCCCTTTCCCAGAAAGAATAGATACCAGTTTGTATGAATCTGCACCTAGCATTAGGCTTCACTTCTTAGCATATCTTTAGAGTTTCGCTCTTTCAAGTCGAATACATGGAGAGTGAAAGTAAACAAGTTATGGAGCATCAGAAGCAGAAGCTTGAGGTCTTCAATATCCTCAAGGAAGCTGTTAGACTCTTTTTACAGAACATCAATTTCATCATCTTCTCCTTCCTCACTTCGCTTCCATTCTTCTGTTTAATGGTCTACTTTGAAATTTCCCTCCAAGAAACTCTGGTTGAAACCTCAGAAATTCTTACCCGCTCATCTGTTTACATCAGATTCTATCGTTCCCCTTCAGACTATATTATCAGAAGATTCAGTAAGGATTATGCACTTGAGTTGATTCAACTTGGATTAATCTACTTGGTGCCCCTCCACGTCTTAGATCTCTGCTCTGCAATTGTTGTTGTAGATTTGGCATCAAAACTACGTTCAAAAGAGAAGAATATGACTCTCAAGGAGATGTTTCAAAAACCCGTTGACAAATCAAACTTGAGAGGCACTTTCATCACTTCCATCTTTGTGCTATTCTTGTCTAATTGTCACCTGCTGGGATTACTATATATAGTCATCAACTACTATGTTATCTTTAAGAATTGTAGTTTCTATGTGCTATTTGCAGTAATTTGCAGTCTGGCTTTCGCAAAGTTGTTCAAAATGTATTTAGAATGGAGTGCTATGTGGAATATGAGTCTTGTAATCTCAATGTTGGAGGGTATATATGGTGTTGAAGCATTAGCACTCTCACGATATTTCAGCAGAGGCTGCCAGAGACGAGGGTTCTTTTTGATGCTGTTTTTCGTTGCTTGGGGACATATTCTAAGGATTTCATGCTTCCACATGGGATGCTACAAAGGAGGAATTGGAATTATTGTACAAGTAGGCTTGTTTTGTGCGTTAAACCTGCTGAAATGGGTAGTCTGCATGATTTATTTCTATGATTGCAAGGAGAGGAAGTTAGAGAAGAAAGGGGATGAGGAATTAGGCAAAGATAATGCAGTTGTTCATGAATGAGAGAATTGGTAGCTGAGCACAAAACAGAGTTGTTGATTTGAGCTAAGAACCAGGATTAAGCTAGTTAGTAAAGTTCAAGAAACTGATTAAGAGGTGATTATTCTCATCTAGTCTTGTATAATGAGAGCAATGATGAATTAGCTTTATTATTCTAAATCACCTGTATAAATTTACCAATAATATTAGTTGTGTTTCCTTTTATTTATTTACTTTTATATAATGGAGGGTCAAACTTGCAACCTTTCATATAAACCCCACCTGGCTATCTTTTACCCAAAAGTCTCTCATAAGTGCAGACAGAAGGCATTGATTTTCTTAAGACATCAGATTGTACAGATAATAAACAGCATATAAAGGTTGATTAATCATCGTGCCATCAAGCCAATTGCAAGCAAGACAAATAGCAGAACACAAGAATGCATCCTAGTTTAAATGAAAAAGGCAACCATTTTGCTTGAAACAAAAAAAATTCTGAATAGCTCAATTAATTTCAACATTCCTGAACCCATCAACTATCCCCTACAAAATCATTTCATGACATAAGTTTTACTCAACAATGTCGAATTGAGGCTCTAAATTATTTTGTGGTTGATTGATAGATAAACCACTCTAGTAAGGAATGAAGCTAGCTTTCTACAACAGCTACACATGCTCCTTTAGGCCCTTGAAAGTTGAAAATATTCTCATTTTGCTTTAGTGTCAATTGCTCTCTTAGCAAAAGATGGCAAACAAAATGCTGCTGTATGAATCTAAAAACAAAAACACAATGAATTAGGATCCTCCAGCAGTAAATGGAGAAAATACAAATATAAATGGTTGAAGCAGAAGCACACCTCAGAGTTGTAAAACTTCAGGGGTCTAATTGACCTCAGAGTATCATTGGCTTCTATGGATTTTACTGGATGCTTGAAATCAACAGGAAGTCCTTCGGTTGAGCAAAGCATAAAACCAATTAACCCACTGACATGAAACAATAAAAGCAACATCAACATGGATAATCATCCTCTTGGGGAAGAGAAAGAGAAAAAGAAAGGGAAAAAAAGAAAAGTCCTTCTGCAATGGCGGCATAATGATTGAGGCCAGTCCATTCTTAAAATGGCATTTTCTTACTATATATATATGTATGTATGTATGTATGTATGTCTGTATGTATGTAAATAGGAGAAAAATACCATTTAGAACCTGAAAGATGCATGCTCCATCAATTTAATCGTAAAAAGAAAATTATAATCATTTTACTCCAAAAAGTTTTAAAAATCTATCAATATGATCTTGCAATGAGCTAAAGCTCACAACAAGATTATATTGATGGATTTTGAATTGTTTTTTTAGTCAAATGGTAGATTACTCTAAATAGAACTATAACATGTCATCAATATATAAGGTATGCCATGCAGACTGCAAATGAAAAAATAGTACCTAGGGTACGTAGGAACTGTAGTCCAAGCATAGTTGACTGAGCCTTTAAATATCTGGCGACAATTGGCCACAATGTCCTCAATAATATGCATATGAAGCCATATACTTTCTGCCTGAGTACTCACAACTCCTCCCGGACGAAGAGCCTTTGCAACCAACTCAAAGAAGGGCTTTTCAAAAAGCTCTTGAGCAGGACCTGAGAATATCCCATATGTTTAACCCAAAAAAAAAAAGAATTGCTGTTGAAGAACAGAAAGTTTATAAGGATTAAAGTAATAGCATACCTATAGGGTCAGATGAGTCTACTATAATTGCATCATAAGTTCCTGGCGTAACAGCCTTCAAAAATGCAACTCCTAAACCATTAAGAGACAAACCATAATGAGATAAATCCTCTTAAAAGAGCGAATATTTAAGAAAAACCATATATTATGTAGCTGATCAATCGTACCATCACCAATATGAAGTGTCACACGTGGATCATCATAACCTACTGCTACATCAGGGAAAAATTGTTTGGAGACCTGCAATAAATGAGCATAAAAACAAGCACATTGCAGCCAGAAGCTTCTGAACATAAAAACAATCCTTTTGAGGCCAAGTGAAAAAGACCAGCAAAAGTAATATTTATTCACTAAACCCACTCGACTTAGAAAAAACACGGAGAGATAAATAAAGCATAGCAGTCTGCACGGAAAGTAGTTTAGCTTTGCTCAGAGACCAGAAAGAACATAGTAGAATTCTCAGAGTTGTTACTCACATCAACTACCATCTTGTCAATTTCACAAATGTCAATTTTCTCAACTGAAGAATGCCGTGATACTTCCCGCAGGACCCCACCATCTCCACCACCAATAACCAGAACCTAAGAGAATTACAGTGAGAAAAATAATAATTAATACAATATAACCATTAACAAGTTAATCTTCCCCAAGAGCTAAATGTATTCCTATTTGACTTCTCAAACATGTCACTATTTATTATCTACCTACATTTCATTCTCTAAACGCCAAAGTTGGTTCTGGTAAGTCATATACTAGATGTCTGACTCTTTCTCCAATTCCATGGGTCTGAGCCCCAACAGTCTCTCGAACTATTGGCATATGGCAATCTTCTTGTCAAAGGGATAAAGCAAACTAAAGCACAAATAGATAGAAAATGAAACTTACGTTGCTAAGCTAATTATATGCAAGTGGTTCAATGAATGACTGGATGCCAATGGATACATCAATTCTACTAAGCTTCACACTGGATACAGAGATAAGAGAATTCATACACTAATTCACAATACTTTGAACAACTTGTCAACCACAAAGATAAGGTCGCAAAAAATGCAACCTATGCATATATTTTAATTTTTGGAATTACTAAAGGACCTTTTTGGGATTTGGAATTGAGCACAGAGGAAGATGTGTGATCATTTCCTGGTAGGCACATTCATCTCTTTCAGTGAGCTGAATTACACCATCCAAAACAAGAACCTTTCCATATGTTGATGACTGGGGAAAAAATTATTCCAGTGTAAATATTTATTTGAGATGAAAATCGCAGTGTAGATATAAAAAGGACCAAAAAATAACTCAAATTTTTGTGGAGCCTCCTGTACCTGGAAGACCATCACATTCTGGTAGTCTGACTTTCCTTGAAATAGGATCTTTTCCACTTTTAAGGAGTGTGCCTCTCCTGCAAAATAACAACCACGTTTTAAATTAGTACAAAGGTAAGTCCAAAAAGGTCTGCCATAATTATAAAAAAAAACTAGATGACTATATTTATATAGTCCTGAAGATATTTATAATGCTCTGGTTTGCCAAACTACAGCTGTAAGATGTACACGTTGATATTCATTTGACGGGTAATAAAACATTCAACCTACTGCAATCACTAACAGGAAAAATACATCTTCGACCAAAACGATAGAATATATACAAATGGACAACCAAGTCCCATTTTATGCATACATTTTACTAGCACAGATGGAAGTGATAAAAGCACTCATGACTTGCAACAATGTTTAAGTGATACTGTGATGTAAAATGGGCCTAGAAATCAATTTTCAAAATCCTCAAAATGGCACTCAGAAGATATCCTCACATTGATAGCCTTAATCTGTATGTAATATTTCCTTTTGGGCATGCCTGTCAATGTCATTGCATAGATAGGTTCTTGTGCATATAGCAAAAGGGAATTAAAATACAGAACAGAAAACAGTTGTGAAAATCAAAAGTAGTACAGGATGAAGTAAAAACCTTTTGATTTTTAAAAATCATAACTTTGGTTCTTAAAATACACCCTACAAAATATAACTTCTTGCTGGGGCTAAGCACCAAATTGAACTGAAATTTTGTGTGTGTAGACTTCAAAAATAAAACAACACCAAAAAAAAAAAACCGTAAACTCAAGAAGTCAGGTAAGCAGATAAGGGAGAAAAGAAAACTTAAAAATTGTCTATATAAAACATGAAAATCATAACAAAAACAATTTCTTCATGACAGCAATCGGGGAAAAAAATTTGCATGCTCACTTGGTACATGTACTTGCTGTACATACACATAATCCATCATTATCAATCTCAACAAGTGCTTAATTATCATTACTTTGGGGACAACACATCCAAGAGTAAAAGGAAACATACTTAGGACTTGTCAGGGATATTAAAGCACATGGCGACAGTAAAATGGTAGACAAAATGGGTCTCGAAATGAGATAATAATACAGCAACTCCACGACAAGAGTGTAAAAGCAAAGACAACGCCTTGATAAAAGATTTCTGTATCATGTTCAGGGAAAGCTAAAGGACATTTGACAGCAATCAACCCCGGATCAAAAAAACTTCTGGCTACTGATATAAAACCAAACAAATATCACCAAAAACTACATTTACTCTTTCACGGGCACGAACCTAAACATAAGCTGGAAGACAGAAATCAGATAAGGGCTTAATTTTCTATAACCATAAAAGAAGTGTCAACACTTTCCTTCCTCAACAACCAAACACGAGGAAAGTATGCAGCTTTTGAAAGCATCGCAGAAAAGGGTTTCGAGAGAGAAGAGAACCAACCAGGCCACATTGGGCTAATTTCAGAGAACCAGCCAGGAATCACATTGGACGTGAAATCAGGGTTCTTGTCACCATCCGCATCAGTCTCCATAGAAACGGTAGAAGCAGAGACCTCATTCTCTTCGTCTTCTCTCTGCCTCTTAACCGGCAAATCAGAAGACTCAACGACGCTCTCTGCAGCCATGTCTTCCTCTCCTCGCTGCCTTGAAATCTCTCCCTGTTATGCCTTTAGAACCCAAAAGCTTTGATTTTGAGGACTATGGTACTAGTTGTATCGAAGGAGGGCACAAACTCATAGTCTTTCCTGGCAATTTATATATGAAACAGGGAGAGTGGAATAGAATAAGCGAACAACAAAAAAGGGAGGTGGGGTACGTTGGAAAAATAAAAGAATCTGCTTTCTATGATGCGTTTGCGTGTGTGGTCCTTGAGGGCTGTAGATTGTAGAGTGAGTGCCGTAAAGGAAATTATCTTTCCAAACAATGCCTTAACTTTGCATGTTATATGCATGTTTAAGATGTTACGTGTTTTTTTTTTTTTTTTGCCAGGTACAAAGAATAGACCTTTCAATTAGTGATTGAGTGTTTTTTTTTTTTCCTTTGGGATTAGGTATTGTTGGGTTTGAACCTTTTGTGTGTGTCTCGCTGATACGTTGTTGAGTCCAAAATTATCTATTTTTCCCGATTCAAAATAATAATTTTAGAAAGAAATTAGTTCAAAGTAATATATTTTTATCAATAAAGCATAAGATTTTAGGAATATGAAATAGTGCTTGGAAAGTTCAGAGAACAAAGGTTGAGTCTCAAAACAAGTAGACAAGTAGTGTTCATATTCCTTTGATTTTTTTTATTTTACAAGTTTCAACAAAGAGAATCACTTTTTTGTTTCAGCATATATAAAGAAAAAGAATCAAATTATTCTTTTTTTTTTTCGTCCAGCCAATCAGTGAAAGAGAAAATGGGTATCTATTTCTTTTTGTCAAAATATTATAGTAAAGCAGGTTTTTCAAGACAATGAAGTTAATACAATATAATGCTAATGTGTTGATCTTAGAGGCTTCTTTATCATATAATTTCATATAATTAAAAATTTGCTCTCTTTCGTAAACCATAATTATCAAATTCCTTCTCAATTAACATTTCGAATTTGAACATGCGACTAGTATTTATCCCGTTGCCCGGATTTACTTTATATAATATTTTATAATTAAAAATTATTTATATATAATTAAAAAATCACAATGATTTGCAGTGTTTTAACTAATTTAAAAATTATGAATATCCTATGAAAGGTGAATAAAAAAAACAACATAAACTAACTTTCTAATCTCATACTTATAAAAAAAAACCTCTAAATTCACAACTATAGAAAAAGAAATAATATTATGCAATTTTAATCTTAATTTTGTCAACTTCATCAAAATTTATATGGACATGTTTATGTTGAACTTTAATATTTGTGGAATACTATTTAAATTTTTATTTTAAATTAATTTAAGATCAAAATACATAAAATCTTTCTAAAATTTAGAAGTTAAGCAAAAAAACTCCTCAACAGTTATATTTGACCTGAAATCCCCCAACTTTACATTACTTGTTACTCTTCTATTAGAGATTTTAATGAAAAACTTAATGGAAGGGTTGATTTGAAATATTTAGTTCTGAGAGGTGAGACACCACGTTTGCTATATAGGGAAAACAAAAATAGATGAATTACCATCATTGTTTCATAATATCAAAATAATTTTTTTGTCTTGAGATGTGAAAATTATTATTTCCACCCTTCTATTTTAAAAATTTAATTTGGACTCCCCTCTCCTCAAAAGGGTAAATTTATAAAGTTGAAATTTGAAAGCCACCCAAAAGTACTGAACCCTGGTTAGAAAAAGAGTTGTTCTGCAATAAAGCCAACAGAGTAAATAATCCAGACTTTTGATTGTGGTAAAATAAAAAAAATCAGGCCACGACTTTGGGCTAAAATGAAGAACATCTTTTGTTTTTTATTTGGACAGTTGAAGAAGATCTAAAATATAAAAAAGACCAGGCCAGAAAAAGGGCCTAAGAATAAACTAGCCCAAATTATGTTCTTATGGTTTAGATTTTATTGTTTTTTTTTCCTTTATCTCTTATTCAATAGGAGTTTTGTGTCTTCTTGTAATTTTTATAATTGTATTTGTGTGTAATTTAGATTATATATATATATATATTTATGAAAAGTGTTGTAAAAATGTGTTGTCCTTAAGTTTTGTTCTTGCATTTTGTTGCAAAAAAGCGGGCATAATATTAGTTTAATCTTATGTTTAGTTTGCAGATATTTTGCTTGTATGGTTGAATGAAGGAAGAATTTCTTTTGTCCCAAAAAAAAAATCAACTCGGATAGTGTTGGGAAGATGTTATTGGGAAAATTCTCACTTGATTTAAACTGCTAGTGTTCTTGGTCAGAACTCTCATGGATCTAGTTAACAGTCCTTATTCTCCAGGGTATGACATTGCGGGCATCACAGATCCTTTTCTACATATCAGATTGCTTAAGCTATTAGAAGCCTCAATTAATATACTGAGAAATTAAAATTTTCACATACCAAACTCCATTGAAGATTTTTCCATATGGGTGCATTTGCAATACAACATTTTCAATCAACATGGAGGCAATTTAATCCGACACACTTTGTAAGCATTGCTTTAATGAAATGGGGCATTAAACTACTTTTTTTTTAATTGACCTTTCACTGTATTAGTGGTCTTTCTTTCCATTCTTGGTAATGCCTCCCCACCATATGGGAGGAAAAAAAAAAAAGGTTAATATTCAAAATAGCTTGTATTTTTTGGGGCATTATAGTGGTAAAACTTTGAACCTGGGTATGTCATTACAGTAGGAGTAAAACATGAATTTTCTTCTTGCCCAATCCATGGCCTCTATCTGCTGTTGAGACAGCTTTGTAAACTCTGGTCCATTAACTGGATTTAAGCTTGAAGAAATAGCCTTGGCACATGAAGACACTGTGGCTTCAGTGGGATTGGATATGCAGCCACTCAGTTCCATTTCTGCAAATGAAACAATAAATGGTGCATAATTATAATTTACAGGGTATTTTCCTCCATGAGTTGCCCATTTTGATCCATCCCATATAGTGACATAGACTGACATTGGCTTTGATGGATAAATTGAAGCATACACATACACTGGCTTTGATGGATAAATTGAAGGGTATTTGCTGTTGTGGGTGAACTCCCTTACTGGTATGTTGTGCACAAAGAATCTGCAGGATTCACAAACATTGTTATCGTAAAAATAATTTGTTTGTGGCCAATATGTCAAAAACATTCTTATCTTGTCATTTTCAGTAGGTTAAATTACTTTTGTTGGTTCTCAAGGTTCTCAAGACTTGGCTCACTCCTCAATTTGGCTTTTACAGTTTTAAAGTCTGTAATTGAATTTCTCTAGTTTTTTAAAATTAATTTATTTTTTGTCATTAAAACTATAATATGCTGTTAAACAATCACGTATCATTAACCTAGTAGGTAGCATCCCTTGCTATACATGTGAGTGGATTTCATTTCATCATCTCTTTTACTCCTTTTGTTGGCTTCAAAATGCTAAACTGACATATAGCTGGTCCAGTCAGCAGAACCTAACAGCAGACACCGATGGAAGTTTAATGACAAGAACTAAGTTAAATTTAACAAAAAAACAGTAGGGATTTAGTTATAAACTTATAAATTTTAGGGGTAAAATTGAAAATTGAATGAAACATTACAGATTAACACAATAACTTAACCTTTTCTTTAAGGTTGAAACATTGGCTTACACTGTGTGATATTTATTCCAAAGAATGCTGTAATAACGGTACTGCTGTGTTGGATCGAACCAAAAATAAAACTTCTCTTCTCTTCCTGTGCTGACACTCCCATTAGCATAGATATTTGTTTGAATGACCCAGTCGTTTCTCTTATCATGACCAAGCAGTTCAATATCTATCTCATCATGGTTGTGAGGGAATACATCTGCTTTAGACAACTGAGACTTCCTCTTGTTAATTTCTTGAGGAGCCATAGCCTCATACATACTAAACATAATAGTATGCTCAAGAGATTAATTAAAATTAGAGAAGAAGCTTACATAGAAGGCTACCACAACTCCAGATGACAGACCAGCAGGTAACTTGATAGCAGCACTGAAGAATCCGTAGTAGTATCTGCTTTGCGAGACCAAACCAGACCCTGTGGAACAAGAAGGAGACTCAAATGGGTATCAAAAAAAGCTTGAAAGATTTCAACTTTATACATTGAATTGAACAGTATCATATTAACCTGAGGTTTTGTCAAGAGCCAAAGTTGCCGTGGACCCATTACTCAGAAACTGGATATTGGAGGCACCAAAAGATTTAGAAAACCCACGATCAACTGGAACATGGGGAAAAGAGTCAGTTAAAGGAGTGACAGTTGGAATTGTATAAGGCCTGTCATGTGAAAAAACCCCAAGTGTTGAGCAGAAGCTTGTTAGAAGAGCATAGAGGAGTTGCTTTTGTTGCCACAGTGAGAGTACCATTTTTAGTGCACTGATGAAGAGCAAGTGTGGTGGTTGATAAATATAGTATTATAGTGGGGGTGGATTAGTGAGGTTCTTAATCTTTGCTTAGTTGTTTACTAGCTGGCCATCTCTTTCTTAAAAGGTAATGATCAAATTTGGGCTAATGCTTGTTGGCTGCTAAGTTAGTTGAATGGGTTGATTCATGTTAGGACTTTGCATTTTTATGGGTAATGTTTGAATTCTTCCTTAGCTTCTACTGATCATTTCGGTTATTAGTCACTAAAAAGGCAAGTAATTGTCAAATATGGACCAATATAGGCTGGCTGGCTAAGCTGATTGAAGTTGAACGGACTCAAATTAGGACTCTGCATTCTTTATGGGTATCGAGTAATTTTCCATTTCTTCTCATACTTTCTTATAAAGATTCTTTGGCATGTTAGGGGTGATTTCTTGAGGTTAGGCAGCAGAGGTTGTGGGGAATGCGGATGTCCTAAAGGTTGGGGCATGGAATGATGGAATATAAATTTTAATTAAAGGTTGAGACAGCATACTCTTCAATTAAAAATTAATATATATTTTTTATTACAAAAGATACAAAAATAAAAAAATTTAATTCTTAATTTATTTAAGATGAGTGGTGTGAATCTCTTTTTTTTCTTTTTCTTTTTTTTTCTCAATATTTAATATTTTTGTCACGGATGGCAGGATGAAGTCAATTAGTAGGTGAATGAATCTCACTTAAATAGACTAAGGGGCAAACAAAGTGAGGGAGGATCTATGATATTTCAATCACTTTTTATTATGTTTCTTAATTTGTAAGCACTCTCAATAAAAAGAAATTTTTGATATCATATACATCTTTATATTATCTAATAAAATTAAATCATATTAAATATCATCTCTATTAAAAATTAATATGTACCCAAGTTAATATATTAACGTGAAATATATAATTAAATTTTATTGAACAATATAAAAACAACGTGTAATACTTAAGAATTTTTTTACAGAAAGATTTTAGCTTTGGTAATAATGATATGTTTGATGTTTCTATCTTTATGTGTGAAAATGCACAGAGGTGCCTCACTGATTCCACTAAAAAACACTGGCATTAGCTGCACTTTGCTTGTGTGTTTTTTTTTGGGTCTAAAAGAACTATTATTGTCTCTTCTATGTGCTAACGCTTATTTAATTTTAGTGATAACAAATTTATTGCATGTCAGTCTTTTTGTTAAATAATTTATAAATATAAAAGAAGATTAGCATATAATGAATTCATTCCTTTTATAAATTAACTTGTATATTCATTAATTTTATTAAATAATGACAATTATATTTTTTTTAATTTTCACACTTGAAAAAATATGTTCTTATGATAAAGTGATTTTTATATATAAAACAAGAAAAAAGCTAAATGGATATGACACGAGGTTGTTATGATTTTTGGGTGGTGGTCTTTATGCAATTACCTTTAGTATTTTGAATAATACTAGACATAATAAATGAAGACACTATGTGGGTTCATTTATTCTTTGATCAGATCAAACATGGGCCTAATGGGCTATTAATCAGAATATAAGAATCATATGGGCCATGAGGCAACCCAAAAATTGGGCAATTGCTCAACAATGGCTGGACCTCTAACACTGAATATGATTAAATAAATAAATGAGAAAATAATGGGAGATTTGACCAGAAATAGAATATATAAATTAATAAAATCCAAATTATTAGACTTCACAATAATTCACGTAAATAAGAAATAAAGACGCAACTATTATTCCATAATTCCACGTTGTATCTCGTGGCTGTCGGCTGCCACTCTCCACGCACCTTCAAAGGCACGAGTCCTTTCCATAATCATCGCGCCACGCGTCACTCTCTCCTCACTCCGAAACAATCTACGAAGTATCCTTTCCCTCAAACTTAGATAACAACAAATCCTATGTTGACGCGTGTCACCCTCATTCCCTTCCTATAAATATCCCAAACCCACGTACACATTTCTGCAATCACATACATCCAAAACACAAAATCCAGCCTCAACCTTTTTCGTTTCTTCTCCATCTTTCGAGTTTCAGGTTCAGCTTTTTCTTCTTTCTTTTGTTTCTTTTTTTTCCATGATCCGAAAATCATACGTGTCCGATCGCCGGATTCTGACCTTCCCGGCGGTTCATCCCTGTGAAGATATTTCCGTTCCTACCCTTCTCACTTCTTTGGTCACTATCTCTCAAAGTATATGCAATTTCAAATCCAAATTCTTCCCCTGCAACAAGGAAAACGCAAGAAAAGCCATTCGTATGATCGAGGCTCTTCAGACTTTTCTGGAAGAGATCCAAGATCGGCCATGCATCCTCTCGAATTCTGTGGTCCTGAGCTTGTCTGAGCTCCATTTGACCTTCCAGAAGCTTCAGTTCCTGCTGGAAGACTGCATTCGCGAAGGCTCTAGGCTATGCATGCTGATGGAGTCGGATCGAGTTGCGACCCATTTCCGGGTCTTTTCCGGATCCGTTGCCACGGCTCTGGATGTCTTTCCTTTTGATTCCGTTGATGTTTCAGTGGAAGTCAAAGAGCACGTAGAATTGCTAGTGAAGCAAGCGCGAAAGGGAAGAGTCGAAGTTGAGCCCGACGACAAACGTGCAATGATGGCTGTTCTATTGATTTTGAATCAATTTGAGAACTTGATCACTCCAAACGAGAGTGACCTCAAATGGGTTCTTGATCATATCGGGGTTCGGAGATGGAGTGAGTGTAATAAAGAAATCAAGTTTTTGGATGTAGAAGTTGGGTATGAGCGAATGAACGAAGAGCAACGAAAAATGGCGTTTTTGAGTAGTTTAATGGGGTTCATGAGCTACTGCAGATGCGTGGTGATCGAGGTCGTTGACAATAATAGAGATGACCCAAAATCTGAAGATGTCAAAGGGACTGAGATTCTGAGTAGTTGCCTCAACCCAGATGATTTTCGGTGTCCAATCTCACTCGAGTTCATGAATGATCCAGTGACGATAGAGACGGGTCATACATATGATCGCTCTTCGATTCTCAAATGGTTCAGCAGTGGAAACCCCATTTGCCCCAAGACAGGGAAAAGCCTTAGCAGCATCGAACTTGTCCCAAATTTGGTCCTTCGTAGGTTGATTCATCAATACTGTTCTGAACACGGCATTCCTGTACCTGATTTGGGTCGGAAGAATCGTGATCGTGACATAAAAAAAACTGCTCAGCCTGGTAGTTTAGCAGCAGATCAAGCCATGAAAATGCTAGCAGCTTTTCTCAGAGAAAAGATTCAGAATGAAGCAGAGGAAGAGCGAAACAGAGCTGCTTATGAAATCCGGGTTCTTTCCAAAACAAACATCTTCAACAGGTCATGTTTTGTGGAATCTGGTACCCTACCCCATTTGTTAACGTTGTTGCTGTCGAGGAGTCCACCAACACAAGAAAGTGCCATTGCAGCTCTTCTGAATCTCTCCAAACACCCCAAGGGCAGAAGTCTTGTAGTTCAGAATTGGGGTTTGGAATTGATTGTGGGTGTTCTTAAGAAAGGGATGAAGCTAGAATCTCGCCACCATGCTGCTGCTACATTGTATTACCTTGCTTCTGATGAGAAGAACAGAAAATTGATAGGGGAGGAGCCAGAAGCAATCCCAAGTTTGATCAATCTGATCGAGGATGGCTCTGATAGAGGCAAAAAGAATGGTTTGGTTGCTATATTTGGACTCCTTTTTCATCCTGAGAATCACCCGAGGGTTCTTGAAGCTAAGGCAATCCCTTTGCTGGTTAACATCTTACGAACCTCTGAAAGAGAAGATCTCATCACAGATTCACTAGCAGTTTTGGCAAGTCTTGCAGAGAAAAGTGACGGAACTACAGCAATCCTTCACAATGGAGCTTTCCACTTAACTGTTGAAATTTTGAATTCGTGTTCAACATCAAGGGTTGGTAAGGAGCACTGTGTCTCTTTATTGCTTTCTCTATCTATCAATGGAGGAGCAGATGTGGTTGCTCTTTTAGTGAAGAACCCTTCTCTCATGGGATCTTTGTATTCCTTACTCAGTGAAGGCACATCTCGAGCGAGCAAGAAGGCCAGTGCTCTCATCAGGGTCCTCCATGATTTTTGTGAAAGGAGGCCCTATGGATTCAAGACTTCAGTTCTTCCTCAAGAACAATCCATTCACGTTTGGTGATAACCCAGTGTCTTTTTTTATTTCCACTGGGTATATTTTTTTTATTTGTTTCTGTATGTCAAATGTAGATACAACTGTAAAAAAGGTGCTTAATGATATGAGCTCGTGTTTTGAAGAGCTAATATCTGTATCAGCATCAGCTTCTATTTTTATGATGAAGCTTGTATAGCGTACTTCAATTTATTCTTCTGGATTTTATCAAATAAGATTGTACCACGCATTGTAATTTACAAATTAATTCACAATAAGATTGAGATTCTTCCTCTTCCTCTTCTCTTCTTTTCTTGTCTGCACTACAAAATTTTTATTCTTATTTACACACTGAAAGATTTGAATGATCTGGCTTGTGATGAGATTTCCAGTGCCTTTTCTAGGCTTCGTAACACTTGCCCCATAGATGGCCTTTGCTGCTTGAGCCCTATGCATGATAGAGCTAGCTTTAGTGTGATGCTAAATGCTTCTCCAGAGTAATCCCCTGTGAGTTTAGGGTCAACAAATTCTGATATATCCCCACCTCTGGCAAAATTTCTGGCCTAAAACACAAGAACATACAATAAGGAAAGAGTTGGTGGTCATCATTAATTGAGTTATCAAAATGGGCTGGCTTATAGGGTAAAGAATCCAAGTGATTATCACACCTCAAAAGCCTATACAATATTTTCTAACAATAGCATGGATCTTTAGGCTCTCACCATTTTGTTTAGGGACATTGGTCTCTCGAAATTGAAGTTGATGACCCTCTGTCCTGATAGAAGTTGCAGTAACACTATCCCAAAACTGTAGACATCTCCTGAGGCTTTCACATGGTGATTTCTCCGATACTCAGGATCAATATAACCTAATGTTCCTCTCACTTCAGAGCTCACATAGGACTGACCCAGGTCCATAACCTTGGACAACCCGAAGTCTGAAAGTTTTGCTTGCAAGTTGGTATCAATGAGAATGTTTGACGGCTGAAAATACCACATTTGACATAGGATTAAAGACAGTCAGTCAACAGGAGAATAAAGGAAAGATAGAGGAGGAACAGAATTCTTAACAAAATGGCAGTGTTACTTTGAAGAGAGAAAGGAGTCTACAGACAACAATTCAAGTGGTATCTTCCTATCAAAATTGACACTGTCAATTCTTTAAGAAATTGAGAAGATCCAAGCACGTTTATACCTTAATATCACGGTGAATAATGCAGCCACCTGGACAGGTGTGGAGAAACACTAGACCTCTTGCACTATCAACCGCAATCTTTAGTCTTTGAATCCATGAGAGAACTTTATCTTTGCCTGTCATAATAACTCTGTCAGAGAACTTACATTGAAAAAGACCTAGGAGAGTATCCATAGATAAAAGGAAATAAAGGGGTACCAAATAGCCACTCTGAGAGGTTTCCTTCGTGGCATAGCTCATACACTAGGAAGCATTCACCTTCACTTTCACGGTATCCGACCAAAGATACTAGGTTTGGATGTCTGACATGGGAAAGGCTTCTCACTTCTCTAACAAATGTCTCTAAGTGCCCTTCATTGACTATTCGCTTAATGGCAACATGCTGACCGTTGGACAGTATACCTTTGTACACTTTTCCTGTAATTACCCAAAAAAAAGAAGAAATCTCTATGTATTTGACAGGTTTTGGCTTGAAGGGTGTATTCCATTTGAATTTTCTTGGTTATCTCAGTATTAATAGTTGATTTTTCTTTTTTTTTCCGTCTCATTGCCTATAGCAGATGTTATCATGGTTCTACTCTTGAACTTCTAGTTTGTTTGCTTACGATCTCTGTTCATATGTTATCCTGTAGCTTTTCTCTCTGGGTCTTCTCTTTGGGTTAAGTTTTGTATTGTTTTGAGACCATTAACTTGTGATGAATAGAAATCAGAAAACAAATTTCAAGAACTGAGGCATATTCTTACCAGCTACGCCTTGGCCAATGAAATTTGATGCGCTGAAATTGTTGGTCGCCATATAAACTTCCTTGATAGTTATCTTAAGAGAAGTTGGATCCTCTGTCTCTAAATAATTAAACGCATTCAACATAAAAGAAGAAATATATGGATATGTTCAAGACCATCAAAATTTGTAAAAGAAGGCTCTTTTTTTAATTACCTTCTTGTTTTCTTGGAGGATTACCATTTCTTTTTCTATACAAGGTCCATGCTGCAAGAAGCACTATCACTGTGATTCCAGTTAAGCCAAAGGGTAATAACCAGAGACCTGTTGTCATCATACTCTTTAACAACTTCGTTATGCCTCGAAAGTAATTCAAACTTTTAATCTTGAACAAGAAAAACCTTCTTCTATTCTATCCCCTTCTTCTTTACATGGTAATATAAATGTAAGAATAAGATTTATAAGAATTGGAAAAGAATTACCTGGGTGGAGCTTAGAATTGCCACCGTCTTTGCCTTCTTGCTTATATGTGACTGTCAGGAGATTAAATAAACAGATTATCTCATGTTCATCAAGCTTACTCTGTTTACTCCGATTATTAATGAGTATAATGATGAATATGAGGAAGAAAAAAACTCGTTAATGTTGCTGCCATATTGAATTGACTAGGGAAAAAAGTTATTTTTTGATATTATAGTTGAGATACCCTTGGGTTTTGTCGAAAAGTAAATCTTCTTCTTGGACTATATTAAGAGTGCACTTCCTTACATTTGCTTGGTGTATTCAGAATTTTACTTATAAAGTGCCCCCTAGAGAGATTAAACCCAGGTTGATCAGAAAAAAAGAGTTTTAGTTCTGTACTTTGCATTAATTGGAGCAAATATGAAATTTATAGTATTTAGACCTCACCTGCTGAAAGGCTGTATGTCGCAAGGCATTCATAAACTGCCTGAACTGATTCCTTATCATAACTTCTGATGCTGGTAAGTGAGATTAGTACAGCAAACCTACAAAGATTGGCATCAATATTTGCCGATTCTGACTCCCTTTTGCTGTCTGATGTAGCACTAATTTCCTCCCACCTTCTTAAACATGCACTACAAGTCTCATTTGTTCTACCATCAATACTCAAAGGCATACAGTCTTCATCTAATCTTCTCAGTTTATCTCCAAGCTTGTCCATAACATCCATGACAGAGTATTCAGAGCAACCACCAGCTCCACTGGTAAGCTTGGCTAACTCACAGCCCGTAATATTCTTCTCAAACACTTTGATTGATGCTAAGCAGTTTTCTTGCTCTGAGGGATTCAAGTATATTTTTCCAGATTGATTGGCATGCAGTCCTAAAGCAAATAGGTAATCATCAAAATCTAATCCACAACAGCTATTTATAAACCCTCCCCAACTGTGCAAGTCACAATCTGAGCTATTATTCAAGGATGTGGAAAAGTGAATATCAAGGATGCAATCAGCGGCAGAAATTTGAGAACACACTTGACCAAGGGTGATGCAAAGAAAGAGTAGTAATATCAAGCGGTTTTGCCTTTCAAACTTCATTGTTTTAGTGCGAGAAAATGTAGCTCGAGCTTAGACATGGCTGCAGGCGCTTTTAACATTGAATATAATTGGTTGTTATGAGCATGCTAAGGTTGTGAACATGTCATTGTTGTGCCACTTTTAGATGAAACCAATATGGAAAATATGATGCCGACTCTTCTTATAACTGAGCCAAAAGAGAAAAAGAAAATAGTGGGGATTATGTGTTTGACTTGTAGAATTTTGTTTAGAATTACGGTCAAAGGTATTTTAGCATTTTATCAATAACTAAATTCTCTCATCTGATGATTTTAAATGGACACTCTTTACTTAGAAATGTTATCTCTTTTTATTCTCTTGCCAATAGAGCTAACTCCTGTTTGATTAGAAGTGAGTTAGGAGAAATATTTGGTGGAAAGAGAGAGATCTAGAATTGAAGATTCTATGGTAATTTTAATACAAAGAGACACGCAAAGCACGTAGGAGAGAATGAGTGAAACTCCCTTGGAGTTACTTGAAGTGGAAGGGACATTTTGACAAATGGCTTGAGGGCCATTGTATTTGTATTATATACATTTCTCTATCTCTCTAATTCTTTTATCTTTGTTTTTGGCAGGATTAAAAATGTCTACCCTATAATAAGGCAACGACAAATGCCGAATTCTCATATCTAATTCCATTAAAATAAGTATGAAGAGCTCAAATATAACCCATTTTCTTATGTGATTCAAAATCATGCTATATGCTTTGGTTTTACTTGGCCAGCATTTGTTAAAATAATAAATGTTTGATATTAATAAATTATATTATAGCAAGGTAGTACGTTTGAAAAACTTGAGTGACACTATAATGAGTTTAATATCCTTTCTTGTTGTGCTCCTGGTGCCACATACTTATTTGGAAATGATAAATGACTAACTCAATAATTTTCTTTTCTGTTTTTAATGAATATGCGGAGATAAATGCAAAGATAAAATTGTTGTTTAATGTGTATGCATGAGAAATCTTATAAATAACCAGTTGATGATTGCTTAGCGCCTTAGCCCATGCACAAGTAGCGTGAGTTGCAGGTGAAGTAGAAAGAAAAAGCATTGCGACTTGCGAGAGTCAAGATCGGTTTGCTTGGAAGAGTAGAACTTGTTTGGCAAGAGAAGTAGAGGACAAAATGACTTGGTTGAATTTAATATATAACGTAATAGAGCAGAAAATTAATAATTTTTTAGAATGAATTAGACATAGGATATTAATGGTAGAGTTTCTATTTTCTTTAAATAAAATTTTAAGTCTAAATTTTATATATAAAATTTTTTTTACTGAAACAATTTTAGACATTTGTTAGTTAAAATTAAATTAACGAAAGTCTAATAAATTTAAATTTTTTTAAAAAAAAAAAAGACATGGAAGCAAGGAGTTACCGAAAGTAAATAGGGATATTTTAATATCAATACAGACCACATGGGAATTAGAAATATTTTCGGTATTGGAAGCAATTATTGTTCTGTAATCCAATCAGAAGGACGGGTCATGCACATTTTGTTATTTTGGGACAGAAAGTCTCCTTGCTGAAAATCAGCGACATCAATTAAATTCAAAATCTCAACACAGAATCCTTATCCTTGATTCCTATTGAATCCCTTGATCAACCCAGAAATTTCATACCGGAC
This sequence comes from Senna siamea, assembly GCA_031216115.1. Lineage (NCBI taxonomy): Eukaryota > Viridiplantae > Streptophyta > Magnoliopsida > Fabales > Fabaceae > Senna > Senna siamea. Next base: position 29,261,766 of record CM062360.1, on the reverse strand, counting down.
TCGGATCCGAAGGTATTCCGATGGGTCTAGCCGGTCAAACCAAGCCCGATCTAGAAACCTCTCGCCTCCTTAGTTCCACCGCAAGTCACGAAGCCACACCCAACGAGATTCCCGAAGACAAGGGCCACTTTGCCTACATTATCTACTTCACCCTCGGCCTCGGCTACCTCCTCCCATGGAATGCCTTCATCACCGCCGTCGATTACTTCTCCTACCTCTACCCGGAAGCCAGCGTTGACCGGATCTTCGCCGTTGCTTACATGCTCGTCGGCCTCGTTTCCCTCTTCATCATCATCCTCTATAGCCACAAGTCCCATGTCTACATGCGAATCAATGTTGGTCTGTGTCTGCTTACGCTGGTCTTGCTCATAGTTCCCATCATGGATGCGGTGTATATTAAGGGTCGGGTTGGGTTGTACGATGGGTTCTATGTCACGGTTGGAGCAACTGCGCTTGCGGGTTTAGGTGATGCTCTGGTGCAGGGTGGAATCATTGGGTCTGCCGGCGAGTTGCCGGCTAGGTACATGCAAGCTACTGTCGCTGGCACTGCTGGTTCTGGTGAGGTTTTCTTTTCTATCCAGTATAATTTATATTTAGTAATTTTGGTTCAATTGCAAACACTCTTAGGGGTTCTGCACTTGCTCCAGTTTGTATATCCACATGGATTTAAAAGTCTCTATTTGAATCTTAGAACTTCTTTTGATACTGATGCGAGAAAGAGCCATCTGATAAATTCCTTAAAGGGGTGGGATCAAATGTGCTTGTTGTGGTTGATTTATGATAATCCGTAGAATTTTGACTAATTTTGGAACCACGTGGATATTATATATGGGAATTGGGAGCCTCTGATTCTCAACCATTTTTTTTTTTAATATATATACAAGTATAAGATGTTTATGTAGCATGTATATAATATATTCCTACAATCTTGAAAATTATTTTCAAACTCAGACACATGCTTGTTCTTTTTTTCTTTTTGTCATTTTTTATTTCCTGTTTAGATCGTGAGGTAATAAATCTTAAAGATGAAATGGAGCTTGATTCTGAGTTGAAACTTTATAAGGGATGTCATATTACCTCTTAATTAAGAGGCATCGACCATGAAGTAATTGTAGTGCTATTGTTATTGGGCTGATTTCATTCCAATATCCTGTTTGTTATTTCTAGTATATGAAGCATACATTATGCTGGTCTTAGGTTTATATGCAAACTAATTTGTGTATTATTTGTGACAAAATCAGTCATATATTTCCTTGTCTAATCGAACTTTAGCTAGGTAAATTTTTTATTTTTCCTAAAGATGTTTTGGTTTTTCAATTTATGTTTTTGCCTGTAGGGGTACTTGTTTCTGTCCTGAGGATATTCACGAAAGCTGTTTACTCTCAAGATCCATCTGGCCTGCGAAAGAGTGCAAACCTCTACTTTTCTGTATCTATTGTAGTTATGTTCATATGCGTGGTTTTCTACAATGTAGCAAACAGGCTTCCTGTTATGAAGTACTACGGTGAACTCAAAGTTCTGGCTGTCACCGAAGATGAAGAAGTCAAAGGTCCCTTGACTGGATCTGTATGGAGGTCAACTCTATGGGATATTGTAGGAAGAGTTAAGTGGTATGGGTTCGGCATTCTTCTCATATATGTTGTGACTCTTGCGATATTTCCTGGCTATGTTACAGAAGATGTGCACTCTCAAATTCTGAAGGATTGGTATCCAATTCTGCTTATTACTGGCTTCAATGTGTTCGATCTTGTTGGCAAGTGCTTGACTGCAGTATATATACTAGAGAATGCAAAAATTGCAATAGGAGGTTGCATAGCAAGATTCTTGTTTTTCCCTCTCTTCCTAGGGTGCTTGCATGGTCCCAAATTCCTCCGAACAGAGATTCCTGTGACAGTACTGACCTGCCTGTTAGGACTTACCAATGGATACCTGACTAGTGTATTGATGATTTTGGCACCTAAAACTGTAAAGTTGCAGCATGCAGAGACTGCAGGCACTGTGTTGGTGTTATTCTTAATTGTTGGTCTGTTTGTTGGGTCTGTTTTAGCTTGGTTTTGGGTCATATGACAAAGCAATCTGTATGAGTTTCTAGCTTCCCACAATCAGAAGTCAGAACTGGTCGAATATCACTAAATTTGTCTCATGAACACGTATAGATTTGTTAGCTCAACTGTTGATAATTATGTATCTCATTGCAGTTGTATTGTTGCTTGTGATTCGTCTACCGGAGGACAACCCCCTTGTTGTTTCAGGAACTTTTGTTGATGCGTGGGGTTGATTCCTTCCCTGCCCCCTCGCCTTGGCTTTTGCTAGATAAAGGGAAAGAAAATGGAAGCTGATTGAAAGAACTTTAAATTTTACTTTTCATTTGCAAGAAACATGAGATACATGCCATAGAATAATTGAGCAAATTGAGATGCCATTTATCATTACAGGATAAGGCTATCATTAGTATAAACTTTATTTTTAGTTTATGGTTTTATTTTCAGATTTTAGGGTAAAGAAATCCAGAGCATAATGGCTTTGTTCAGTCATTTTGATCCAAAGCCGGCATCCCTCCTTGGAATTTCCATCCCCCATAAAAATGAACAAGGGTGAAAATAAAAACTAAAAATTCAAGTTTCCTTAAATTAAAAAAAGCGTTGAAAATAACCTCATATTAGAGGTTTGAGTTATTAAGTTGCATTAGATATTAAGATTGTGTAACTATATATTTAATAAGTTAAAATTTTCTGTCATTAATTTAAATGATATAAACAACGAAGAAAATATTATTATAAATATATTGATGAAATTATTGTTTTCTAAAAAAGAAAAAGAATTTGAAACTGAATTAAGGGAGGAAAAACTGAAAAAGTGCTATATTTTCTCTTGGGTCATTTACGTTAGGGATTTGTTTTCGGTGGCCCTGTATGAAGCATGGCGAATTGGATGAGGTTCATGGGAATAGGAGGAGCAACCTCTACGCTTCTCTCTGAGCCTTCCATGGCTGCACTATTCTCTGCTTCCTATCAAAAACCCATCTCCTTCTCTTTCGTCGCAACGCCTTTGTATCTCGTCTCTTTTCTACCTTCTCGTCGTCGCTGGATTTCAGCCCCAGCAGCTTCTTTTTCTCCCGTTCCTTCTATCAACGATTTCGACAATTCCTCCTATTTCGGTTAGAATTTTACTCTTATATTTGCACTGAATAGCCGTTTCAAAATCATTACTAATAAATGCTTTTCTTTTTCTTTTGTTAAAATCTTTGTTTTTTGTAGGAGATGGTAACTGGACTGCAGTTTCAAGAAAAGGTTCGAAGTCCCTTCTTAAAGGGATGACTTACACTGAGCTTGAAGTATGGTTTGTTTGTCTAAGCTGATTTACTTTTCAGTACGTTAATAATTTAATTGAATTTTGGTTTCCAAGGGAATTGTGCTCCTGTGCCGTTTATAACATTTCAATTAGATGTGACCACATTGTAAATCTCTACTTTCAGATTTTGCCTATTCTTCGTGTTGATCATTTCGTAAAAAATACAGTATGCGAAATGACGGATTTGATTTACACTTCTGGATTCAACACTTGTGGATAATGGTAATAAGTTATAATTTTTTTACCCTTCCTTAACAGAAATGGGTCCAATCACATGGATACAGGCCTGGGCAGGCTATGATGTTATGGAAACGTATGTATGGAGACAACATTTGGGCACGTCATAGTGATGAATTGGAAGGTTCTTTCTTCAGCATCTTCTCCTTTTATGTATTATATAGGGGGAAAATTACTGTGTTATTAAGTTGGTACACTTTAACTGGACAATCATTTTATTGATCCTCATAGTGAGTATAATGAGCATCTGTATGCACAAATTCTTACCAACTTTGAGCTCCATATTCTGAATTTACTAATAATTTTTGTATTTTCACTTTATATATCAATCTTTTGATAGGCTTGAACAAAGATTTCAAGAAAATGTTAAGAGAAAATGCTGATTTCAAGGCTCTTTCTCTAAAAGAAATTCGCACAGCATCTGATGGAACTAGGAAGGTTGAAATTATCTTCTTTCATTTCCTTTTAAGATATTCTTACTATGCATTTAGTCTTTTAATTTACCAACATAGCTATAGGTTTAACCTGGAAGTTACTTATATGTTCTTATAACTTCATGAATCATGACTGCACGCATAATATCTAACCATTGCATTTCTAGAGAGTGCTCTTGTTGACTGTTAAACTCACAGGATGTTGCAGATTTTATTCACATTGGATGATGGATTGGTCATAGAAACAGTTGTCATTCCTTGTGACAGAGGCAGGACTACTGTGTGTGTTTCAAGTCAAGTAGGATGTGCTATGAACTGTCAATTTTGCTATACTGGAAGGCAAGCCTGCTTTCCTGCGGTAACATCCAGATTCCCATTGTAGTTTTGCTGCAAGTTTGTTATACATCCATTATTTTTGCAGAATGGGTCTTAGCAGACATCTTACTACAGCAGAAATTGTAGAGCAGGCAGTTTTTTCCCGACGACTACTCACTGGTGAAGTTGGCTCAATCACAAATGTTGTCTTTATGGTAGGGACTGATATATCTCTTATTCTGGAAACAAAATCGATTTTAAATATATAGATGTATGTATTTGCTATACATATCGAGAGCTTTTTTAGCATAATCATAATTATTACATCCTTGTCTGTACTGTTCTATCCTATTTTACTTTTGCCTTATGTTAGCATGCTAATGTTCCTGTTTTCAGTTAAGAATAGGTGTATCCCTTTTTCTGTGCCCACAATTTCATTCTAGCTACAAGTCATGACTCATGATACATCTGCTTCAACACCCAATCCCAGATTTTCTATTCAGACACTCATGAAGTCATGCAACTACTAACCTTTTAGGCCTTCAAAATTTTTCCAACATCTGCATCTTTTACATAAGTTTTCTTTCTTGTACTTTTTATCCTTCTAATTGCTTTTCATATTAATATTGTACAATTGTCTATATCTGTTTGGTTTAGTACTCTTATACTCTTATCAAACTGTTGATGTTACAAGTATAACATGTACATGGTAGTAGGGGTCTAGGGTAGGAGAAGAAAAGGATGCCAAAGAAGTGACATCTTTTTATTGCTTGCTGGCTAATAACAGTTTATGCATTTATTTTAGGGCATGGGAGAACCACTTCATAACATTGATAATGTGATTAAAGCTGCAGATATTATGGTGCATGAGCAGGGGCTTCATTTCAGCCCTCGCAAGGTCACTGTTTCAACAAGTGGGCTTGTTCCACAGCTCAAACGTTTCCTTCATGAATCCAACTGTGCATTAGCTGTTAGTTTGAATGCAACAACAGATGAGGTACATTACATCTTACACTTTTTTAATTGGCTGTTAGAACACCCCTACAAAGAAATAAGAAAAAATGTGAGAGGAAGAGAGGGAGGATTGATCACGCTTAATGTAATATGGCAGGTAAGAAACTGGATCATGCCAGTAAACCGTAAGTATAAATTGGACTTGCTTCTTCAGACTCTTCGGGAGGAGCTTCACTCTAAACATAACTATAAAGTTCTATTTGAGTATGTAATGCTTGCTGGAGTTAATGACAGGTTGAGTGAACTTCTTCACTTTATACTTTGATTCTGTGGGATATAAAATCTCTGAGCTTTTTCTCATGTTTATCTGATGATTGCTACCATACAGTATTATGTGAAAGAATGTCTTACTTTTCAACAAAAAACTTTAAAGTAAAACTATGGAATTTATCATGAGCTGGATTAGTGGCATTATATGGCCTGTCCATGAATGAATTTTTGGAACAGCAATTTGTTATTTTCTTTCATTCTTTTTTCTTTTCCTTTTTGGATGTGAATCTTTAGTTTTCTGATTTAGTTAACTATTATTGGAATTATGGCATGATGCCTTTGTGCTTAGATTGGTGGATTTTTCAGCATAGTGTCCAAATGGAAAATTTCTTTTGTCCCATTTTCTTTCAACATTTCTTGTTGATACCCTAACTTTCCCATCACCCATATCCAAACATATGTATTATGCGGCAATCCTGTCCGTTGTGCTAGCAATTCTTCTATTCAAGTTCTATGCCATGCATTATGTTGCTTTCCTTTATCTCCTTAGCTGCCCTTTCTTTATGCAGATAAAGAAAAGTGGTTATAATTTTAGTTCAAATTTTAATAGTCTGATGTGGGTATGTATGTATTTTATGTTTCGAAAAGTTGATGGTGCCTCACATTTTTAAAGCAGTGATGAGGATGCGAAGAGGCTCATTGATCTTGTTAAGGGCATTCCTTGCAAGATCAATCTCATCTCCTTTAATCCGCATAGTGGATCACTGTTCATACCAACTAAAGAGGAAAGGATGATGGAATTCCGAAACACACTGGCTAAAGCCGGATGCACTGTGTTTTTACGACTGAGTAGGGGTGATGATCAGATGGCTGCCTGTGGTCAGCTAGGCAAGCCTGGCACCATTCAGGCTCCATTGCTCCGTGTACCAAAGCAATTCCAAATGGCAGTTGGAACTTCATCTTGATTCTTTATAATGTTTAGGTAGGCAGTGTTTATCTTGTCACTTATAAATCGCACAAATAATTGAGTATCAAAATTAAAATATCTTATGTGGCTAAATGTGGTTTATAAATGATGTGATAAAGGTACAAAAAATGATTCAGTGGAGTCAAGACAAGAGGGCTAAACAAGCATGGATATTTGTGCAGTTCAATACTGTACATCTCAAGTCTACAGGATTGATACTTCAGATTGCTTGAGTTCTTGGATTTCTCAGTGTCGGGGGAGTTAGATCAAAAGAAATGTTGGCATTTTAAGTGGGTTTTATGAAAAGCATTGTAAGAAAATAGTTTGTCTTTAGTTAAATAAATTGGTAACAATTTTAAATAATTTTATTTTTTAATAATTTTTCTTCTTATAGCTATTATTTCATATCCCTATATATAATATAATTTGGAAGATCATTTAACAATATAATTTTTTGTTAAGAAGTTTATCAAGTTGCTTCTCGCTTAATTTCAATATCAAGAATTTAGCATCTTTAACAAGCCTTCCAGAATTTTAGCGCTTGACGTTAAGTCACTCAATGCCACTCATGAATTTCATTTTTCGTCCATAAAATTATATACGAGTCATTTATCTATTAAAAGAAGATTATCCTAATGCGAGCACAAGGGATTAACCAAGAGAAGACACTTTCAATTCTTACCAAGTTAGATTATATTTTATCCCTCTGAAAAATATTGTAAAAGTAAAATCCTAAATGAAGCTAATGCAAATGTGTATGCTTAAAATTGTTCAAGATTTTAATTTCAAATGAAGCCTACTCCAGACTATAATATCAGAGGAGCAAAAAGGAAAAGCAGCCATCCTAAATTCCTAATGCTTGACAAACACTATACAGGTACTTTCTTTTTTCATAAATAATCTGCCGTGATAATTAAACTAAGCGATGGTATAATGGCAATAGTGGTCAACTTTTTCTTACTATACATTTGGTATTCTGATATTTGGAGGGAAGTACCCACAAGAAATGGTCAGAAACTGAGCTCGTTGATTGAATCTAGGGTTACAAACTGCCAGCCACCTTTACTTGTAAGGCCATTGGATACTCTGATTCCTAAAATTCTCTACAAAACAATTGTTGTCTGTACACCAAACAATCAACAATGAGAACTATGCCCAGGTTCTTCATCCACTGGAATGAGAATTGCAATGCATACTCCCAGACTAGGTCAAGAGATCTTGGCTGTCTCAGCGCATTCAGTGGTAGTGATAGCAGATGCCATGTGCTTGCATGAATTTTGAAATTCTTCTTTCAGCAAATTACATATTTTCACTCTCAAACTGGATGCCTCTTCAGGTTTAAACCACTTATTGCCAAACTGTAAATTGAAAATGTATCAAACCAAAAAAAATCTTTCAATAATTTTCATACTAAAGAAACAACTATACATATAATACCATATTTAAGTCTTTCTTCTTCAGTCTTTCAGGAGCCTCTTCAATAAAACGCTCAATGAAGTACAGTACAAAAAGACCACAGTCATACTCGTTTTTCTGTTGGGGAACCTGGTGCAGAAGTATATGAGCAAAAATTAACTGAGACCTCATAATGTAAAAACTAAGTACATGCAGCTTTAAGCTGACAATAGTTCAGTAACTAACTTCAATGACTGGATGTGCAGTATGGTTTTGAAGACTATGTTACAAGTCTAGAGGTTAAACAAGCTTTCGATTGAAGCTGTTGTTTCATGTTTTCTGGCTGGTCACCAAACAAGGTTGTAAAGAATGATGTCATTACTTGAAATGTGATCACTCAGTGAAAGTCACAACTCTCAAAATTCCAACGCTATGAAAATCAATTTCATTTTTCAGAAAAGTGCAGCATGCAGACATATGTAGCATAAAGTAAAGCTTGAAGTTATCTTTGTTGAAAAGGTTAAAGATTATCTTCAAATATAACTGTCTCTTAAGCAAGGTCTTGAGTTCGAGTTTTGTATATGAAAAAACTTCTACTAGGAGAACTTTACCCCCCGTTATGGGACTTCCGCTAGCTTGAACTAAATTAGTCATAATCTAGTGAGCTTCTGAATACTGGTGGTTTCGACCAAAAATAAATAAATAAATAAAACATGCTTCTAGATTTTGATACAAGAAAAAATTTACCATGAGGATTTTATCTTCAATTCTACGAGAAAGTTTCTTCCATATTTTGTCAGCAATGGGAATATCTGAAGAAGCACATTCTCGGTCAACATATTTCCATTCCTCTTTCAAATAGCTACAAATAATTTCACATAATCCTTAAGTTTGATATCCTCATCAAAGAAAAAAGCCAAAAAAACAGCCTATCAGGAGATGATCATAAGATACAAGATCTAACAAAGTCTGTCATTAGAACTTACTTTCCAGAAAAATACAAGTAACATTATCAAGTTGTACAATGTTCAAAACTTTCTTTGAAATAAATAAAGAAATGAATAATACTTCTCAGGCATATGTTGCAACATGCCTTACAAAACGAAAGTTTTTCTAGTCCCTAATGCTTTTCTTTTTTGTCCATTCTTACCCTAAAAGTATACATTTTGTTCCAAAGTATTTCCTTCTGTTAACAACGTAATAATTCCATTATTCCTTGAGAGATTTCATTTATCTTGGGTCCCGAACACTTGTGTCTTTTAATATCAATATTCAATAATTAACTCATCTCCCTTAATTTCCAATTCCATCAGCATAAATCTATTAATATATTTCCCATTTCCCCAATACTTCCAAACAACCAAGATGCAACACGCATCCCAATTACAATACTTCCAAAGCATATAATTAATGGTATAAAGTCCTTCTGTCTCACCTTTTTATGTTCTCAAACACTGATCTACTAGAGTGAAGACCCAAAGAATCTAAATGAAGTATGATTGGCCCAGATTCATCTTTTTTGTCAGGGAAAGAAATAATAACCAAACTCCAGTGAAGACTGCATGCATGAAACTGTAGATAAGTAAGATAGCCAGAGAAGCCCAGCAAAGAGGGCTGTAAGTTATAACAATGATCCCACTGTTAAAAACATGTTAACTAAAACAGACATTCCGTAGAAAGCACATATACATATGTCAAGGACCCTCAACAGCAAAATATTCTCAATCACAAACTAGCACCACTAAGACTCAAAACATAGCGGAAATAAGCAACAAAACTTTTTCATTGAAATTGCCCAATACCCACATCCCTAGTTTAGACTTCTTGCCAGCCCTTGTAAATCCAGGAGTGATTTTTCTATAAGAAACAAAGAATATCTCTGAGCCGAAGAGAAAAAATATTACAACAAGGAGAATGAATATTCTCCAAGAGCCAACAGAAGAAACAGGAGACACGAAAAGAAAAAACTAAAAGGAAGAAAGGCACAAAAATCAGAGAAATAAAGCATTCAACCTTTAAGCATCCACAAGAGGAACATCCCTAAAGAAATTGAGCAGAACAGCCCATGGTGGATTTCCATCAGTAACGACTTTAGATGTCCATTATAATCAAATGGTTACTCATTATTACACTCAATTTATAAGCTAAATTCATTTAAAATTGCAAGCATTGAAAATTAATTAAGCATCTTCCCTTTCCCCAGTGTCTTGGCAACTCAAATGTCATGATGTGAGTCTTGTCCTCATCTTAATGAGGAGGTGCCATTATACTTCAAGCATCACTAAAGGAACTTCTTATCATGTGATAGGTATGTTGTCCTATATAATAATCTAAATCAAAGAAAGCACAAAGAGAACATTCTACCATTTGTAAAAATATAAACAAAACTTCAATACTGGTTAAATATCTTACTCCTCATGAATTGGAATTAGAACATACGCCTTCTGAAAAAGATTTACACCCTTCCACCACCTTCTAAACTTTGCAAAGAATGTGTCTCTGTCACTCCGCTGGATATTGCAATGGAATGCAAGTTAAAGTGTATACTGAATAAACGAAAGATAAAGGGAAAAGGAGAAGACAAAAATTTACTAATACTAAAGAGAACTTCATTATAGTTTGGGGTCTTCAGTTTTTATCTTGAACTCTGCTCTTTTAATATCCCATTATCCACTTTCTGCTTTTAAACCTGTTATTTTTTTGGTTCAACTATCTGGTATTTCACTTCCAATACAAGTTTTCAATTTACCCTTTTTTAAACACACGTTCAGTGTATTCTTGCCCCACTTCAAGTCTGCCAAGCTTAGGAGAATTTCTTCCTAAATAACTACACCATTTAAAATAAAATAATAAAAAGGGAGGAACCTGATATGAAACTATAATGTGATGGTATATCTATTCAAACTACTATTTTCCTGGTGCCAAAGGAGACCATGATTATTACAAACAGAGCAATATTTGATAGAAATTATAAAGGGTACTACTACTAACTAAAACAGGAAATATCGAAGTGCATGCAAGCAAGAAGAAAGTTAACTACCTTGTAGGAAACAGCCTCTTTAAGCTTCTTGTAGAAATATGTATTGAAAAAATGATAGTCAGATATTGATCTATTTGTCACAGATGCTTGCTGCTGCAGGTAACTAGTCAAATAAAAATAAGTCATACATTTTGAGCTTCAAAAAAGAAAAAAGTATACCAAGTCAAAAGAACAATTACAAAATTACAGCATGAAAGCCTTTGACAAATAAAGGGATGATCACTTTATAACTTATATATATAATAAGTATTAACTGTCAATCAGTAATAGCAAAAAAATTGGCAGGTTTACAAATCTAGTTTGGTATGCGAAGAGTCATCAAACTCCCACCTATTAAGCTCACATACATTCAACTTAAAAACAGTTCATCAACCCAGGTGTCAACCTTTAAAGACCTGAACCTGAATGAATTTATGAGAAGATAAAATTGAATATATATATATATGTATAACACAACAACAACAAACAAAATCTTTTTCCACTAGATGGAGTCAATCAGCTATGTAGATCAAGCTACGGCAACGTATTATATCTGTGACTTATTTCTATGATTATATTGTTTACAGTTAAATTCATCCAAATAGTTTATCCTATTATTTTCTTTGGTCTCCCCCTATCTTAAATTATTGGACTATCTTCCATCTAATCAATTTTTCATATAGGAGTCTCCAATGGTCTCCTCTATACATGACCAAACCACCTAAAACACGTTTCTACTAATTTTTCTACGATAGATGCTAACCCAACTTTTTCTCTAATGCAATCATTTATAATCCTATCCTTTCTAATATGTCCACCCAACTCAACATTCTCATTTTTGCAACATTGAATTTTTGCTCATGTTAACTTTTTATCGCCCATCATTTAGTATCATACAACAATGCAGGTCTTATAGTTGTGTGATAAATTTTTCCTTAAGATTGAGTGATACTTATATATATATATATATATATATAGATCCCACTAATATAACCATACCAGAACAATTAGAATTAGAATTAGATATATATTGTATATAATATGATAAATTTAAGTAACCTATATTTATTATATGAAAATTAGAAACATGAAATAGAAAATCTAAATAACTCAAGCAGATAACCACTGAATATAATTTAGACAGAATCTCAATTACAATAACTTTGACATTTTACAATGAACAGAAAAGTTCAACCTAACTAAGGCTGTTTTTGGTAGCAAAAGGATGGGTAAAAAAGATTTTGATTTCCACTTGATGCTTATGTAATAATGACTATACTAGTAATTACATATATTTATTTTGCTTAAACTCCCAGCATTACTTATGTAATTCAACTTTTGACATCACTTTTATCTCTATCAGTGTTTACAAATAAAAGATGGCATGCAAATGGTTGCCTCTCTATTTTAATTCCATCCTCTTCAATGTCTTGCCAACAAAGTAGGTAATGATTTTCACCTCTTGTTTTATTTTTTATTTTTCCTCTTTAATTCCCTCCATGCACAACCATAGAGGTTTCCATGCCTAGGGACATAAGCCATCTATACCAACTAGATAAATTGGCAAGGATCATTTCATCCTGAAAGCTTAAACTATTAGAAAAAGGCCCATGAATAGTTTTATTAATATCTCTAACATGCCCTCCAGGTGAAAGTCCCCTGAGCTTGATTTGTGGACAAAGCACAAGGTCAACATACCTTATGCTGAAATTAATTTAATCATGCAGAATGAGGCAACAAGAATTGAATTCTTCACCACTTGATCAAAGAGGCTCAAATACCATATCAAGGAGTATCATCCCCACAATTTAAATGTTAGAAGGCCCATGAATCATTTTATTAATATTTCTAACACAAATGTTCTAGAAAAAGGAGGGGGAGAAAGGCCCCAATACACTTACCGAATGTAAAAGTTCATAATCGTTGAAGTTAAAAAGCCTTCAGGGGCAAGGCAATCTATGTCTGCATAGCAAATTTCAACACATTCTGGATCATCACTGAACCATCACAAAGGAAAGTGAAAAGGTCAAGCAAGAGAGTAAAGATCTAGAAAATTATGGTTAAACAAAAAAGCTCTAGCATCACTCTTTTAGTGTACCTTGATGGATAATAGATCTTGTCTTCTTTCAGGCTGAAAAGAGCCAGAAGAATTAATTGATTAGAAAACCATAGGCAAAATGCTACAATTGAAATCAGAATAATTATATAAACACATCAAAAGCAATGAAATTTTTCATACCATTCAATAAGTTTTTCTTCTTGATATGTTTTCTCTAGATGATGAGTTTCATCCTCATCATCAAGAACAATGGCCTGACCCTGCTTAAATCATGTCATATATCAGTTATTACTTATGAGTACTAAATGAAACAAAGGATCTGAGAGACCATTAACACTAATCAAACTATCACTCATATTACCAAGGAAAATGCCACAGTTTGGGATATAGAATATACTATAGACTTACCTTCCTGGATCTTGAATCATCCAATTGAATTACCTGAGAAGCATCCTTCCTACCAGGTCAAAAATTGTCTTATTTACAGATCAAATTGTCAAAGCTTATATAGCTAATTAAGTAAAAATAAAAATCATAATTCTTCCATTGATCTTCTAACACAGTCCTAATTATTGAACAACTGTAGAGTTGTAAGCTAGCAGGATAACATTGATTAAATCAAAGCTGTCAAGAAGAACTATTAAAACCATAGTCCCTAAGGGTACAACCCAATGGTTGAGCATTGGTTCTCCATCTTGGAGGTCCTAGGTCCAAATATATTGAAAGGAAGTGGGGTTAAATTTATTGAAAGGGACAGGCAAATTCCAATCCCCCTTATGTATCCCCTATTCCAATAGAAAAGTCTCCTCCCTTAAGAAAAAGGCTAAAATGCACAAAACCCCCTAAACTTTTGCCCTGTTGCGGATAACTCCCCTTAGTTTTAAAAGTCAACAAAGAACCCTCCTGAACTTTCAAAATCGTGTAAATAACACCCTTCCATTAAATTTTCCATCCAAAAACTAATGGTCAAACACCAAGTCAGATCCGTTAACTCCACGTAGGCAAAAATACTAAGTTGGACAGGGGTATTTTTGTCTTTTCTTTTCTCCTATTTTCTCTTTCTTCCTTCCTCTTCCTTCTTTCTTCCCATTTTTCAGCGACACACTGAGGGACGAAAGGCGGCCAGGGCAGTGCGGACAAGACCTTTCCAACATGGAGACGTTAAATTTTTGTGGCCGCCAACGATCGTCTCACCTCACCCCGCCATCCGTCACCGCCCATGGGTCATTTGTCCGTTAAATGCGTGCGGCGGAAAATGGGAAGAAAGAAGGAAGAGGAAGGAAGAAAGAGAAAATAGGAGAAAAGACAAAAATGCCCTTGTCCAACTCAGCATTTTTGCCTACGTGGAATCAACGGATTTGATGTGGCGTTTGACCATTAGTTTTTGGATGAAAAATTTAACGGATGCTACTTTTTGCAAGGATTTGAAAGTTCAGGGTGGTTCTTTGTTGAGTTTCAAAACTCAGGAGGGTTATCCGCAACAGGACAGAAGTTCAGGGAGATTTCTTGCATTTTAGCCTAAGAAAAAATACAATGTTATTAACTAAAGAATACCACTACATGAATTTATTTGTATAGGAATATGGGCTACACAAGGGGGATTGGGGGTAGCCTATCCCACTACTATATCACCATTAAGAATAAAAAACCATAAGCAAAACATTTTTGCTCACATATTTGGAAGGCAGCCAGATAGATTTTTCTCTGGGATGTGCAGAGCAGGAGTGGAAGTTGTTCTGCGCCTTTTACCATCATTAGAGGCATCACATTTTGAAAGACTGATTGCAAATTGAAAGGGCAATTTTCTTGAAGATGATTGATCCCTCTTTCTTCCTCTCTGTGAAGAATCTCCATTGTGTTTCATTTTCTGGTTGTTACAGTGCTTAAAAAGTGACAACTCTTTCTTGAACGCCTCACCTGACCCACAATCAGTCTGCTTAACAAATTGTAGTTAGATTAAAACAACAAAAAAGATTTAGAGAGGAATCATAGAAAATTTTACAGACAATGCAAAGGGCCTTACATCTTGTTCCATTTTTTTATAAAAGCAAGATGCAAATGAGGATTCCAACAGTGCTTGGGACAACATATTCTCTTGTTTCAAGCCAACAGATACACCTACAAAATCATTCAGTTTCTTCAGACAGGTATCCCGGAAACAGAAAATTTAAACTTGTGCGACAGCCTGCCTTACACATACATCATGCTTCAAACATCAAGAGTCTAATGCTCACAGTCATAATCTGATAATGACACTTTTTTCCTCTTTGTCCAATAAATAACAAAATAGACATAGGGGGTACACCATACCCACTACGTCTTAACCTTCCTTTTCCAAAGGATCATTATATAATATGACCTATGGCTCAACCCAAAAATAGGATTCGTTAATTACTGTGCCACAACACTTATTAATCAATTTTGATCCCTTTTCGCCACTTTTCGAGAGACATCAAATCATTCAGTTCCCTATTGGTAGCAATTACCAAACTTGACTATCAGTCAATCCATTCTTTTGCTTCCAATTATTCCAACCTGTAGACTGCAAATTAAATACTCCAACACCTTCAACAAAATAAACGGAACCAACTTTGAGCAATGCCATATGATGACACATAATTAAAACCAAGACCTCACCAACAATACTTGAGGTTGTAGCTTGTCTGGGCTTCTCACTCTCATCAACTTCCTGTTCTACAGAGGAAAAAAAAGTAAAGCATAAGTAATTATACTAAGAAAATACACACAATGAAAGATATGCATAAATGAATACTTAATTAGACCTGTATAATCAAAATTTGTCTTCATGATTATCTATAGAAAGTAAACGCAATACCAGAGAAATAAACAAATCACCAAATGATAATACAAGAGTCATAGAATATAAAATTGTTGAGTGTCTAACATAACTAATTGAAGAGTACATGGTTCATAAAACCAACTTAGTTTAATATTATAACTTACAGAAATCAACCAAAATCTTATCTAAAAGGATGGATTAATTTGTTCCAATTTTATATGCTAACCAAAATACTTTATGGTATATCATTTAGCTCTCTAAAGAAACAACACATCCCCATCATGACAAGGGGAGAAATGGAACGAGGGAAACTTAAGGCAAAACTTTGTTTTAGGGGTTTTTTTCTGGACGGGTTGAGAATCACTGCAGAGAACGTAAATCTGATTATATGATGAGGAAAAGTTGACAAATGCAGTTATGAAAATGGAACATAAATAAATAAATAAATTAATATTCATCAAGTTGCAGGGTAGGACTTTTGAAGCCTCTCTGTTTATTAAGAAATAGCAGAAACTATCATTATACAAAAATAAACTCCAGAGCACCACTATATTTTCATGGACTACAACTATTGCAGTGTCCAAGGCATTACCAACATGTCTAGATAAAGAAGGTATAAAGCTAAAGCTGAGCTGCATACATAAAAGGTTGTGAGCGACACCAATAGCAACCATGGAAAAGTATAAAACATTTGACTTAACATCTAAATATAGCGAGCCAAAATGAATACTGATAGTGCACATTTTCTCAAGAAAGCAGATAAAAGATCCTTTAAAAAAAAAAAAAAGTATGACGGAACAGTTACCTCAGTTCAGCACAATAACACACTATTTATCCGAATTATTAAATTCATGACGCCAAGATAGTAAAATTTGATAGACAGAACTCTGTAATATTGTTCCCTACATTCTCGGCACAATATAAAGGACACCTAGAGAGTAGCTTTCAGCCTTTCACAATAACAGGGACTTATAACCACAAAAATTTCATAGAATAAAATAAAATAGGCAGACCTTCTCAGGGCGCCTCAATTTCCTGCGAGCCAGCTCGTCTTCATAGCGCTTGATGGTGGCTCGAAGTTTCTCACCTTTGTCAGGCAAATTCCCACCCGTGGTTTCCAAGGTGTGTTTTTTGCTCTGAATCGACTCCGTAAGCTCGTGATCCCTTAGATGCTGTAGGCCGAGGGGATCGAGTCCCATATTAGAGGTTTGTCGGAGTTCTCCGAGAGAATCGGTGGTTTTGCTAGAAGGGCTGAGGACCAGCATGGGTGGTGGTTGCTCGTCGTCGTGGATGGACAAAGATGTATTACAGTCAAGGCTCAGTGGAAGCTTCATGGCTTCCTCCATCCATTGATATGGCTTTACCCAGGTCGCCGATGAGAGCAACGATGCTCAGAGTGTCATGGATTCTACCACAGACCTTTTTTTTTTTTGGACACAACAATATTGACGCTTTTTTTCTTTCTGAGAATTATTGACGCTTTTTTTTTTTTGGTAGTGGAAGGTTGTAAGTAAGAATAGCAAAACTTTCTTAATTTGGGAATTTTGCGGGGATTGTCTCGTTTGTGAATTTGAATATAAAAATTTGTTTTGTTGGAAAGGGGATGGGGAAGAGGTAAAATTTGATCTCAATAAATTTGAGCATGGGATAGAGATTATATTCCTTACTTTATAGGATCTCTTAAAACTTTACATAAATATTTTTTAAATATATATATTTATTTAAATTTTTTTTTAACTTTTATTTTTATTGTCTATTAATTAAAAAGAAAAATAAGTAATTTTAAAAAGTAATAAAATTTTTTAAAGTTATCTTTTATAATTCTTCATTTTATTTTAAAATTTTAAAATTATAATTAATTTTTTATTATTTTGATAGAATTAAATATTTTTTATTAATATTTTTTTATATATATTTTAAAATTTTATATTATTATTTTGATAAATTATTGTTAATATTTAAAAATTTTCATAAAGATCTTGATAATTTCTGAATCTCATTGAAAAATGAAAATGAAAAAAAAAAAAATTTCAACATGAGAAATGGAGATAGAAATAGATATAAAGATAGAGAACAATGTTAGGCGTGAGGACAAAGAGTAAGGAAGCGCTCCTGCTCTCACCTGATCCGTTGTCATCTCTAATTATAAGTGTGATGGCTTGGTAGATGAGTTGCCACTTTTGATTCGGATAAATTTAGATTATTTGATGATTTAATTTAATAGTTACAAAAATTATTCAATTAATTTAATATCTTTAATATCAATTAATTGAATTCAAAATGATTTTGATTAATTTAAATTAGAACTATTCAACTGATTTTAATAAACAAATATTATAAAATTAATATCAATATTTTTTAAAAAGGTAAACTTTAATATAGATCAACTGGTCATCTTTAAGATTTTCATTCGTTAAGTATTTGAATCAAATATTAACAGAAGTTTGCCATGTTAGCTTTAATAAAGTCATGTAGAATTTTTATCTCTATTTAAACCTAATGTAGAATAAGAGTATTTTTGTCTTCTTAAACATAAACTCATCTTCTCTCAACACCATTCTAGAGCCAAAACCAGTGAAACCATGATTTCAAAATGCAAAGGAGAGTGAAACGCAAAAGAACTAAGGACTTTATTCTTTAAAATTATTTTTTAGTTAGATTTAAGAATTTATATTAATATTATTTTTATATATCTATATACATGCTATTTTCAAGAGCCTATTACGTACGTAGCAGAAAGTTCAAGGGGGCTACTTCAGGTGTTTTCATTTTCCTTCATCTGTTTTTTGTTTCATTTCAAAAAAAGAGTTATATGCATTTTAATTTAAAAATTTTGATATAATCGTATAGATGTGCGCCCACCGAATGTTAGAAACTCGTTGTGCACAAGCCACCGTACGGGGAAACGTGTCCAATTGTGATAGGCTTAATACGATATAGCGAAGCAGGAGATCCTTCCCTCAACCACACGCACTCCCCTTACCAAACAAAAGCTCTAGGGCACAGAGGGATCCAATCAACTTCATCAATCATCAAACAAAAACCAGTTGGAAGAAGAACCCCAATTTCACTGATCTCATTTTCCTTTCACAAAGTTCTCCCATGGCGGATTCCGCCGCTTCGCCTGCTATCGCAGAAGCCAAACAGCAACACTCCGATTTGGGTGCTTCCAGTTCTCATCAGAATCAACCGGATCCGGTTCCTGTCTCCACACCGCCAACGATACAGCCTCCATATTCGGCTTCGTTATCATCTGCTGCGCCCGTCGTTGGAGTAAACCCTAACTCGAACCCTTCATTAGTATCTACGCCACTGCCGCCGCCGCCTCCTTCTATATCATATGCGGCGGCGGGAATGGGGGCGGCACCCCAGGTCTCAGGCGGAGCCGTTGTCCCTCCGGCCGTGCCGTCCTTCAGGCCAGTACCTCCGCAGACTCCTCAGTTCTCTCCCATACCTAACCCCCTTAACTATCAAAACCCCACAGTTCAGCCGCCTGGTGTGAGTTCTGCCTCCGCCATGACTCCTGGTGCTCCTAGTGGTACCGGAGCGATTCCGGTGTCCGTGCCTCAAGTTCCGGCGCAGATGCAACCAATGATAATGCCTTATCAGATTCCCGCTGGTCAGCCTCCTAATCCGGCCTTGAGACCCTATGCACCGATGCCCAATGGGTATGCTGCCGTTCCAGGAGCTCCACAAGGGACCATGCCTCCTCCGGGTGGGTTATGTTATATTCATCTTGTTTGAAGTTTTTTTTTTTTAATTTTTTTTTGTGTATATACGCATTGAGGGTATAAGGCTTCAACTTTAGAATTGTTGAATTTTACTTTGTTTCGTTATTTCTTGCACCATTATTATAGCAGAACAGAAGTGTGCCTGACAGGCTGACACTTATTAGTCTCTTGCTTCTAGCCTCGAATGTTCTTTGAAGATATCACGATTATTCGGTGTGTATTAGTAATAAAAGAAATGAAGCCTTGTTAAATATTATTACCGTTATAGTAAATTTAAGAAATGATTTATAGTGGGGAAGAGTTTGTTTCAGATGAATTCGGAGATTTAGAAAGTTCATGTTGGTTAGATAAGGGGTATCGATGACTGGATGTTTTCTCCTACAGTGTCTTGATTGAATACACTGAGAAAGATTGGAAGGCTTCATATTGCTTAAAGATCTCCCTCTACAACCCTTTCTTGGTATGCACGTATTTGCTTGGTTACTTGCCTGTCGTTTACTAAAATTGGAAACAAAGTTTACACAGAAATATTAACAGTGGATAAATATATGTTATCTTGTCATTCTGAGCAATATATGGTTGTGTCATGCTCATAGTGGGCTACTTTATGCTAGTTATAAGAGTACTTGTCCTTCAATGATTTTATGAATTCCAGAAGCAGACCGTGTTTGCAACTGAATGCACTTTGGCCTTGTGTCCTAAGGTATTGCAATCTTTTCAATTCTCTTTTTCTCTATTGTGGTTTTCTTTCGTTCTTTCTTTTTCTTTGGTGCATCATGGGTTTCTAACAATTGATATGTATAAAAAGAAGAAAAATTAATCCAACTAGAATTTGTCTTATTAAATTCTGCATAAATGAGATGTTGGGAGTCTCATGTTACTTATGTGCAATTGGTGGATGGGATAGTTTGACAAGGCTGCCATGTTGCAAGTGATCAGACAAAGGTAAGCTCTTTTTACATAACTGAATTTTAGCTCGATAGTAGATCTCAATTTCTGCTTCAGGTGTCATTTCAGCTGGTGATTTTTGGCTGTGCTGCCATCTATATTATGCTTTTGATGTGTGGTAACAACATTAATTTGTTATTGTTGCATTATTTTTGACACATATATCATTAGTGCTCTTATGTATAGTTATTAATACTTATCCACTTATGACCTGCTCTGATATATCTGCATAGATGTCTGTTTGCATTTGTGCAGGAATGCCTCGTTACCCTCCTCCATATGGAACTGTTGTTCGTCCTTCATTTCCTCCACGCCCTCCTGGAGCTGTTAATGTGCTTCCAACTGTACCACGCCCTCCTGTTGCAGGGATCCCTCCAGTTCGCCCTATCATTCCCCCTGTAGTTAGACCAATGGTTGCTCCTAGTGTTACTCCAGCTGAGAAACCGCTAACTACAGTCTACGTTGGAAAGATTGCACCGACAGTGGAAAATGAATTTATGCTTTCACTGCTTCAGGTAAATTTCTAACATTTTTTCCCCTGTTTTATAGTGAGTTTGCTGGGTTTACTTCTGTTATTCTTGTTCCATTTTTCCAAATATGCTCTTGAAGACTTATAATTGAATCTTTGTATTGATCATGTTCTTTCTCTAAAGTTATGTGGACCTATCAAGAGTTGGAAACGTCCTCAAGATCCATCAAATGGAACTCCCAAAGGCTTTGGGTTTTGGGAGTTTGAGTCTGCTGAAGGGGTACTTCGTGCCTTGCGTCTGCTTACTAAATTGAATGTTGATGGGCAAGAATTAATGGTATGCCTTTATCTTGAATTGCTTTTTCTCATAATTTATGTATTATTGCAATCTTCACTGATTTGTTTTGCAATGAGATAAAAAACATAAACATAATTTTTCCTTTTTAGGCATTTGAGTTACTTATCATCATGAATAAGTATGAGTTTTGTGAGTGATTTGAGTTTATGCTGTTGAATTACTTGATAATTAAGGTTATGACTAACAAATTAGTTGTTTGCTAACTCCTTTGTTTAGATTTAGTGTTTCTTGAAAATCTTTGACAGAGTTGGAGGAAATTTGCATTACCTTGTGATATCCCATTTTTCTTTATCGACCCCATTCATCTTTCCATGTATGATAAGTCCTGATAGTATCAGAAGCATTGGATAGTATTGTATATCCTAATCATCCCAAGTCTTTATATTATTTAGTGTTTGTTGCATCTATGTTTTGCTTCCTGGATTATATTACATACTACATAATATGTGTTTATGAGCATGTATATGTTGGGAATTGTATAAGACAGTACATTTTTTTAAAATTCATTCCAAACTGGTATGGTGATCAGGATATATGAGCAGAGGTGGGCAAAGTGTGGAATTTTTATTATTTCTATTTGAGCACCTTAGAATAGATTAATTATCAGGGTTATCCTATTCTCCTTGGGTTGGAGGGTTATATGGTGACAGCTGGATAACACTACATGTTATCGTGGGCACCAAATATCATGAGGCTAGATTGTCTTATGTTTTGTTTTTAGCCATCAAGATTGTCTTACGTTATATTGAATAATAATTAGTACATTCTTATAAAGCAAGCCAAATATTCGATAATAGTATATTGACTGCAAGTCCTTTTTATGCTTTTACTTGAGTATTTGACTTCGATTCTTCAAAAATTTCTGGAGGTGCAGAGGAATAATTTGTCAATAAGCATACATAAAATTAAAATTTGAGTTCCTTTATAAAGCATGGATGTTAGAGTTTTAGCTGATACCTGTTTTTGGAGTACTTCATACTACTTTGGAGTTTGTACATAGATTAATCAATTTAGAAGATAGTTTAATTGAAGAAATTGTTTTTTATATGTCTCACTCAGTTTATGCACCTTTAAATAAGCTTGTATGGGGATTATATAGTGTTACATGTTTTTGACTTAACTTTTAAGTTAGTAGTAGGCAGCATAATGGAATTTTTTCAATAGATGTATGTTCTGGCTACTTTATTGCCTTGGTGCTAATGCCTTCCATCTCTTCAGCAATTTCTCATGTATAGAATGTCAACTTTTATCAAAGAATCCATTACTTTCTACTAGTTGCATGGCTCTTTTGCTTAAGCCACTTGCATGTTAGTTTCCCCTGGTTGGACATATGAGTCATGTTCTTTTTATATGTGACTAACAGGTCAATGTTAATGATGCTACAAAAGAATATCTGGAGAGGTATGTTGAGAAAAAAATGGAGAACTCCAAGAAAAAAGATACTCAGGCTGTTGGATCTGAAAAAAATGATGAGAGTGCACAACCTTCCAATACAAATGAGGATGGGAAGGTTGATGTTGAGCACTCAAAGAAAGAAGGCAATAATTCAGGAAACAAGGAAAATCATGATGTGACAAACTTTGGCATCGTTACTGATGAAGACAGGGAAGCTGATAGAGAGGCTTTGGAGAAGATTAAGAACATGATAGAACAGAGGCTGAAGACTAGACCTCTGCCTCCACCTCCTGCACAGGCGACTCCTGATGGCCCTGCAAATTTAACTTCAGAACAATCTGCAAAAACAAGAGGGGGAGACTCTGATGCAGATATGGTGAATAATGGTAAGTTGGATAAGTGAACGAAAGGCAGTTTTGTTGCTATTATTAATCATCTATTGACACTTAACTGAATAATATTTTATCTTTTCTTCTATTTGTGGGTACACAGTATCCTTAGAGGGATGCCTTCCTTTCTCCCCTCTTTCCCCTCCCTTTTGGAATAGTTTAATTATGAGCTTTGCTTTGTAAATTCTGTAGAAGCAGCTGAAGATAAAAATGACAAGGAGACAAATATTGACAACAAAACAACTAGTGAACATGATAGGCCTGAGACCCCTGATAGAAGACATGATAGGAGGAGCAGAGAGAGAGACCGAGATAGGGAACTAAAACGAGAAAAGGAAAGGGAACTTGAAAGGTATGAAAGAGAAGCTGAGCGGGAACGCATTAGGAAAGAAAGGGAACAAAGGAGAAGGATTGAGGAAGCTGAGCGTCAGTATGAAGCATGTTTGAAGGATTGGGAGTATAGAGAAAGAGAGAAAGAGAAAGAACGTCAATATGAAAAGGAAAAGGAGAAAGAACGGGAGCGCAAAAGGAGGAAGGAGATACTTTATGATGAAGACGATGAGGATGAGGATTCAAGGAAGAGGTGGCGTAGAAGTGTGTTAGACGAGAAGAGAAAGAAAAGATTGCGTGAAAAGGAAGATGACCTGTCTGACCGACAAAAAGAAGAGGAAGAAATTGCTGAGGCCAAGAGGAGGGCTGAGGAGGATCAGCAACAGAAGCGGCAGAGAGATGCACTGAGGCTGTTATCTGATCATGTGGTGAATGGTGGTGAAAAAAGTATGGCTACTGAAGATATTACTAATGAAGCCAAAAGTATTGCTACTGAACAAGACACTGTAGCTGACTATGGTTATGAAGGCCATATTGGTAATTCTCTAAAATGATGTTCTTAGTTTATCCTCTCTCTCTATCCCCATTTAACGTTCACCTTGTACTAATGATTAAGTTTGCCTTTGCATGATAGGTGATGGTAATCCACTAAATGGCATCAACGATGAATCGACTACAGCATCAGTTACTGCAACTGATACAAGACAAAGTGGCAATGCCCCTGCAAAGAAGCTGGGTTTTGGTCTTTTTGGTTCTGGGAAAAGAACAACTGTCCCTTCTGTTTTCCATGAGGAGGATGATGATGATGCACACAAGGATAAAAAGATGAGGCCTCTGGTTCCCATTGATTATTCAAATGAGGAACTGCAGGCCGTTCAACCTACTGTTTCTGGAGCTCCACCCCCAAATTTAGCTGCAGCAGCAGAATTTGCCAAGCGTTTATCCAATGCCAGTGTCAAGGAAGAGAAGCTAGACGGAGAACGGGATAGAAGTAGGCGTTCTAATGAGAAGTCTAACCACCGGGACAGGGACAGGGACAGGGATAGGAATGAAGAAGATGGTACTCACAACAAAGATGAAAGCAGGGAAAAGATTTCTGACCGTGACAGGGATCGAGATCGTGGGTTCGAGAAACTGAAGACATCAGATAACAAAAAGCTATTGGATGCAAAACAGTTGATTGATATGATACCAAAGACCAAGGAGGAGCTGTTCTCATATGAGATTAACTGGGCAGTGTATGACAAGGTACATGATCTTAATCTTGCAAATTGACTTGTGCAATTTCATACTCTGCAACAAACAGCCTTTTCCCACTAGTTGAGATCCGCTACATGGATCAAGTGACACCAATGCGTTCCTATCTTGGCAATTTCATACTCCTAATTTAATAAAAACAGATTTGAGTAAACCCTGACCCATGTGGATTAGCAATGGTGCTGGATGGAATATGGACATTTGGTGTATCTGTCTCTGGCTGGTTGGATGTGGACGTAGAGGCAGTGGTGTTTGGAGCTAGTTGAACAAAATTATTTCTATTAAGAATTTATAGGATTCCATGAAAAAAGTTCCCAACAAAGATGGAGATGGAAGAACTCCATAAAACTACATAGTTTGCATTTGCTTAGTCTTTGAAAGAAAGATAAAAATTGGATGAAAGATGATAAATGCGTGGATTGTTCTTGTTGGGTTTGGTCTTTAAGGGGTTTTGGTCAGCTATCTCTTTAAATATATCTGAAAATTTTATTCCAACAAGAGTAGTCTGTCTTTCTTTCCGCAGAGACTGTGTATACACTTAGTTGAGTTGATGAATAGCTATTGCATTAACACATTGATGACTTGATGTTCACAATGTTTTTTGTCAGTAAAGGTTTTGATATATGGGATTGGTTTGCTTTTTTGTGTGCCCTTGTCCCTTCCTTCTGTTTTTTTATTTTCAAAATTATTATTAATATAGTTCTCGTCTAGTTCAAACTGTTGTAAAATTATGTATTATGTGCTCTTGCAGCATCAGCTGCATGAAAGAATGAGACCGTGGATATCAAAGAAGATCACCGAGTTCTTGGGGGAAGAAGAAACGACATTGGTTGATTACATTGTTTCGAGTACGCAGGAACATGTGAAAGCATCCCAGATGCTGGAGCTACTTCAATCCATTTTGGATGATGAAGCTGAAATGTTTGTTCTTAAGATGTGGAGGATGCTTATTTTTGAAATAAAGAAGGTAGAGACAGGCCTTGCTTTGAGATCAAAATCGTGATTCTATTAGGATTTTTTCTTTTGAAATTGTATGCTCTACCTTTTTTGCTGGACTGAGGATTTTTTCCATCACGCCCTTTGTTGGTCAGGTCTTCACCCAAAAGTGTACAATGGGCTGCATAATCATAACGCCTTAATGTAATATTTCATTCTGTATTGCTTCAAGATTCAATCAGTCGTATGGAAAGCCCCGGTTTCCCAATGGCAGTTATATTTAGCGCATTGAGAAATCCGGTAGAAACTAGACGGTCAAATTTTGCAGTTTATCTTGAGTTGTGAATATTTTTAGTTGTGTTATTGCTGGGTGCCTACAGTCCATTGTTTTCTTTTGTATAAACAGTTAGCAATTAATTCCTGGAAATCGTGTCTTTTTTCTTGTTATAGTTCTGCATTGTACTTTATTATTAGACAAACTAGACTTTAGCCGTGATGCATGGATTATTGAAAGGATATATCTATTAAATATTTAAACCTAATAGTATTATTATATTGTACAAAATAAAATTATAATATAATTTTCAATATTTAAAATAAAAGAAAAGATTGAATAAATAATAATAAATAAGTAAGATCCAAAGATTACCGAAATAAAAAGATCCTCAATAATTTTTTGAACTCAAAAAAAAATCTTCTAGACTCTAATCATATGTACGATTAATATGTATTAAAAAAATAATTGAAACTTTAAAATAATTAAAATAAAAATAAAAATTACAAAGGATAAAATGAGGACAAGAAAGGCCCTTCACTAATTGCAAAGCTTCAATCTTAAGCAAAAAGTTATTAAAAATAAACATAATTTGATAAAAAAAATACAAAGATTTATAAATATAATAAAAGATTGATGAAAATATTAAATTTCATAAATGAAACAAAAAATGTGCAAGAAAAATGATTGTCATCAGTGGTTTAAAAATAAAAATCTGAGTATAAAATAATTGTCTCATGATTAATAAAATTAATGTTTTTTGTTTATATCTTAACAAATAAATGATAATTATTTAAAATTCAGAATTGAATTTAGTTATAACTTAAAATTAAATTAGGTTTATGAAAATTATATTTATTTTTTATATATATATTTAAATTAAAGATAGAAAAATAAGATTTAAAAATTTTTATTGAAGTTAACATCGCTTGGAGACCCAAATATGATAATTTCTTTTCTATGGGGATGCAATGCCAAAACAACTTAGGCGACCAGAACGGAGATATGGCCCCCCCTCCACCCGCTATATTGAGGTCCCATCCTCAAATATTTTTAAATTTATATATATATTAATTTAAATATCTTATTTTGTAACTTTTCACTGTTTATGTAATTCAATTTTTTTTAGAAAAAAAAAGAGATAAATAACCTAGTTAGAAGGTAGTACAAATTTTGAAGGCTTCATTTTAAAAATTTTAAAATTATAATAAATATTTTTATCATCTTTTTAGAATTAAATATTTTCACTAAAATCTTTATTGAAAAAATTATGAAAATTTTTTATTCATTTGATTATTTAATTCTTTAAAAATAATTTTATTTTTAAAAAATTTAAAGATTCTCATAGAGGTGACACTTACTTCTCCTTTAGTATATTATACTTATATATATATATAAATTTTATTTATTTGATTATTTAATTATTTATAAATAATTTTATTTTTGAAAGATTTAGAATTGACCTGGTGACACTTGTCAAATTTTTTTATAGCATACTCTACCTTGTATAAATATTATCTTATGGCTCATGTTAAGCATCAACATTATTATATTGTGTGTAAATTATATATCTTGTTTATAATCGATACGTATTTATTAGTTATTATTACAAATTTTATTATAAAAAATAAAAAAAATAAATTTATCTAACAAAGTTGATAGAAATCTTTCAACAATGATAATATTTTTTTAAATAATGATAAAACTTTTTTTCATGATGTCTTAATTTCTAGGTTATTTTTACCCAATTTTTTCCTTTTTCTTGAAACAATAAAAAAGATGGAGAGAGAGGATAAGGTTCATTTTCAATAATCATTTTATAATATAATAAAAATCAACTTTTGTAAAATACATGTGTCTTAAATTTGGGAATATTTCTTTATATCCAAATGTGGTAATGTTTGATATCTATTCATCATTATCATATGTTAATACTTTTAAACCCTTGTTACTTCTAATTTTGGATGTTGCTGCATATAGTTGACTATCACAAAAAATAGAGTTTTTGCATATACAAACCTACATGTGAAAATGACTGTCTTTAACTTAATGCTGATAGCAAAAAAAAAATGTCAAATAATATTTCTGCATTAAAACTTAAATGACAACTTGAAATATTATGAAGTTAATGTCCCGTGAGCAAGGAACACTTTAAACTGTTGTTGCCTGAAATCAATTTACCTTATATAATATGATTACTTAATTGAGTCACTGTCAACATGGTACCGTAGCATAATCTAAAATATTAGTTTATATTCCTTAATAATAACATAACAGGTACACCAAATTTTAACTTTAGTGTATGATTTGAATTTCAATAACACTTAAGACTGTTCAAAAATTTGGGAGTATGAAAATCATCAATATTATCAACATTATTATTCGCTTTACAAATACTATTTGAGTTTAATATGTTATTTCTTCACCAAGAAGTAAAGAGAGCAGCATATAATCATTTATGGTTGGCATATTATCATATGTAGGAATAAGAATAACTCTCGTTTAAAAATAATTTGAGTCAATAAGGTTCTCCTTCAGCAAAAAAATTGTATTATTTACAATCGTAGCAAACGAATTGTTTGAACCTTCTAAAAGGAAATTATTAGAAATTTCTATCATTGCTTCACCATTATTAAGTTCTCCAACATTACCATCTCTCATTGTCAATATAAATTATTAATTATTTATATAAGTTTAATACTAATGAGATATTAACATATTAAATAATTATATATGTTAAATTTATTATTTATTTATAATTTATTTATTTGTAATTTTAAAAAAATTATACTTAATTCTTTCAGTATATTCATTTAAACTTTTTAAATATATCAAAATAAGTAATTAATTTTAAATTAGAATTAATTATTTTAAAGAAAATTTATGTATTTGGTTATCAATTTTTTTATAAATAATTTTGATTTTAGAAGATTTAGGATTCAAAGTTAACACTTGTACAATTTTCTTTTAATGTACTCTATTTTTTTTATTAAAACTATTAGTATTTAAAAATTTATTAAATTTTGACTAATTTGATTCAAACTATCAAAAGTATCATAATAAGGATAAAACTCTCCTAGTAGAATCTAAGACTTTGTTTAATTTAATGTACTACTTACTACTCCAACCAACGTGTTGGTATGTACTTTATTTTATAGTATGATTTTTTCAACCAATAAACTTTGAATTTTGTTTAAATTATTTTTTTATATATATAAAAGTAAATTTGATTATTTAATTCACTTAGAGGTGATATTTGTCAGCTTCTCTTTTAATATACTCTATTTTAGTTTAGTATACCTTCATATATATAAAAGATAATAGATAATAGATAATATATTATATTTGAACATATTAAAGTTTCAATATTTATATAAGCTAAATTTTTAATTTGCATTTAATTAATTTATTTTTAATTTAAAGAGATCACACTTAATTCATTGAATATTTTTTTTATAATTTCTTAAATTGCTCAAATATATCAATGTAAGTAATCAATTTTAAAGTAAAATTAATTTTTTTAATTTTTTATTTGATTATTTAATTATTTATAAACAATTTTATTTTTAGAGAATTTAAGATTTATCTAGAGGCGACTCTTTTCAACTCTTCTTTTAATGTACTCTACTTATATATATATATATATATATATATATATATATATATATATAAAATAAATATGTAGATAGAGAGATTTGCATGATAAATATTTAATTTTAAATTAGAATTAATTTTTTACAAAAGTTTTCTTTATTTGATTTTTTAATCTTTTAGAAATAATTTTACTTTTAGAAGATTTAAAATTTATTTAAAAGTGACATTTGTCATTGTCCCCTTTAATATATTCTACTTTTATATGTATAATAGATTCAAATTCTCTAGTGACCTCGATGGTACGATAGATGTAAGAGTTTTATTTATTTAAAATTAATACCATGCCTTATTTGCACGTTTATTGACCCTTAATGATTGGGAGATAGGTCACGATTAACATCTTAACATGATCTTTTTTTTTATTTCAATTTAAGTATTTTGTTTTATTTTAGTTTTTGGAAAGAAAGTTAGCTGCATACTGTCAATGTCCAAAATTGACTTTTCCTGTTTTCTGTTTTAATATTAAAAATACTGTTGTATGAAATTATAGTAATTCTTCTGCTTTCAGGAAAAAAAAAAGGTGATTCTTTTGCATGAATTAAAGAACTGAGACAGCTGTTTTGTGTAAATCTATGCATTACAAGATGCAATTTCCAACTAATAATGTATAAGTAACTTTAGAATTATGATATTATTCAAGTCTCTCTACGTTCCATATCTCTCTTTAAAGAGAAAAAAATTTGGATCCATGAAGACATACATACTGATGATAGTTAAAAAATGCATAATTCATAATTGGATCACCTTGGAGAACTAAAGAAAATAGCTGAAATTACATTTGAGTTCGCCTAAGTCAAAGATTATGTTTTTGTAGATCATAAATGATGTAGCCAGTGTTCATTTCTTCGTAGTGGACAAACTCTGGATAGAAATACAAACTAATGTCTATCAAACTGAATAATCCCGAAAAGTTCATACAAGTGGCACGAGTCACACATCTAAACGGGATTTCATATTCA
This sequence comes from Senna siamea, assembly GCA_031216115.1. Taxonomy (NCBI): domain Eukaryota; kingdom Viridiplantae; phylum Streptophyta; class Magnoliopsida; order Fabales; family Fabaceae; genus Senna; species Senna siamea. The sequence goes on along the minus strand of CM062360.1, from coordinate 29,231,265 downwards.
AGGATTCTTCATTTTGATCCTCAACTTTCGAGCCATCTGTGCTGCTTTTGGATGAACAGGCCTCTTGTTGTTATCACACTGTTCTACCTCAATCCAGTTTATAACTTTCAGTATAAGAGACTGAGGAACTTTCCTTGCATCCCCACCATCTGCTTCTCCCTTCGTCTTCTTCATACCCTTTTCCAATGCCTTCTCTATGAATTCCATAAACCAGTTTCCAGCTTCTGTTTCAATCTGCTTTCCCAGCTTTATTGTATTGCTTATGCTGGATAATGGTGATGGTGATGGTTTCTTATTCTCATCATTTTCACCAATAGGCACAAGTGGCAATTTCAACAAGTTTGGACCTTTTCTTTCCAAAATCTCCTTTTGGTTAGAATTAGATCTTAGAAGCTTCCCCATGTTTGCTGAAGCAACTGACTTGTACAAACCACACTTTCTCTTGGACAGGTTTGATTCAGAATTCCTGCGTTGTTGCTCCATTGAATTGTGCGTAATTTCATGTAAAATTTGGGATTCTTCTTCTTCTTCAGAATACTTACTGTTGTTATTTGAGTTGTGAGCCATTTCTGAAGCTAAAGTAGCTGCTTGAATGGAGACCATGTCACTAACTGCTTGTACAATCTGGTTATGGAATTCCAGAAACCGTTCAAAACAGTTCACTGGAGCATCAGCTCGAGATGATTTGCATAAATTTGAGAACATCCTGAGACAATACAAATACAATGCAATTTCATGAGGCAAAGACTAATTTTTAGATATTAAAGCTATATAAGTAGAACAATGCAGGAATCAATTGTTAGTTTAATAAAAAATTAATGAGTTATTAAGAAATGTTTATACTTGAGGGACCGGACTAATGTCTCAGTAGCTGAAGCATCTCTTAATGCTTGAAGGGCAATCTTTTGGGACACTTCTCGTTGCTGCACAGCTTCCTGCCAGCAGATAAGAAATATAATTATACTTGCAATTATAAAGTTAAATTAATATCTTGATCCTACAGGTTTATTTATTTTTTATGATTTGGTCCTTTAAGTTTGTTTTGTACCACAAGCCTTTCTTTCTTCTCTAATCCGTATCACATGTATCCTAAACTATCAACTACATTGCCTTAATAGCGAGAATTGACAGTCTAAGATGCTCGCATAACAGATTAGAAGTCAATGAAATCAATATAGCATGAAACAAACTCAGGAGACTAACGGGAAAAAAATAAATAAAATTTAAGGGATTTACCTTTCCCAGAGAGCTAAGCTTTCCTGGTAAATTCATGGGGAGACTAAGATTGTTGCTATTATTATCAAAAGCTGAATTAGTAGACTGAGTTTGCAGCTGAGGAGTCATATTTGAGTTCTGGTTCTGAGCATCTCCTCCACCTACTGTACTCATGGAAGCCACCACTCTTGCATTCCTCAATCGTGGTGGTGGAGTGGCACTTTTCTTTTCCTGCAACATATTTATACCACAAAACAACCTTAAAAATCAAACATAGGATTTCAATTTCGATACCCACTTAGAATAGCTGCAAAACAAAACCAAAAAGCAGCCTTAGAAATCAAACACCGGATTTCAATCTGACCAAAACCCCAAAATGATTGCCTGAGAATCAATATCAATGGTATCACTTTAATATTCAATAATCTAATTTTCCTTCAATTTCATCTTTTCTGAGATACTAAATTGATACTATAAAATCTTCCAAAGATAAATGTTCTATAGGGTTGAAATAAAATCAAACTTCCAAACACTTAGGTTAGATGATATAAAAAATATTTTAAGGAGCCAATTAATATTAGAATAGTCTATGAAAGATAAAATGGAGTTTCAGTCCAAAACCCTCAACATAGGATACAATAAAATCAAACGGAAGACTAAAATCTATTTTGGTCCGAGATAATCCCAACATCAAGAAGTTCTCTCAAAGGTCTTTTTTAAAAAAAAAAAAATCCTTTTAGTATTCAAAAGTTGAACTTCATTCCAATTTAATCATTTCAAACATTCTATGATCAAATATCCGATAAGGTTGAAACAAAACCAACCTTTGAATACTAAAACAACAAAAAGAAACCTTGAGGAAGCCCAATTTGGTCATCCCACTTAGAATGGCTGAAACAAAGGCATGAGAAACCAAAAATACATTCATTATAACTAACCGCCACATTGTGAATATGAAATGTGTGAATTTCAAGCATGAAAACATGAAATAGGAAGGGAGCAATGTACCTACAGCTGACTTGAAGGGGCTCAGGGATATCCTAGGTTCTCTCTCACACACACTCCTGCTCCTTGGAAACTTGGAAGCCGAAGGCGTCACAGCACAACTTTTCCTAAGCAAACCAGGACTTTCTCCTTTACCATCCATCATCTTCGCCAAAATCCCTCCACCAACAGAGCTTCTGATACCCGAAGCTGGGGTACTACTTCCCTCCTTCCCAACAATCCTCCCTCTAATCATCGGAGACATCATCGCCTGAAAGTTGCTATTTTTCACTGAATTTCCTCGCTCTTTCACCGGAGTACACTGATCAAAGTCCAAATTCACGGGCTTGAACACCATCGGAGACGAAACCCCATCTGCCCCGTTCCCCCCTGTTCCCCAAGACCCCCTTCTTGGAGCTGATTTCGATGACTTCTGTTCGCTTTTTCCCGCCTTTTCTCTCAGCCCCATCAATGGCTCTGGCGTGCCGATGAGGGGGTGTCGTCCGGGGAGCGGTTTCGCGCCTTTTACGACAGGAACAGGGGACCCTGGCTCCAATCTATCGACATAGATGAACTGACCAAGCTGCATTTTGTTGCTGAGGACAAAATCGTCTTGGTCGGAGGGAAGGCTGACGTAGATTGAGTGAGAGGAATCGGAGACCTTTATGTAGAAGCCGTGTTTGGGCCAGAGGTTCTTCTCGTCGAGGTCGGCGGGAACAATGTCGGTGACCTGCAACAGCGAGCTCCGGTGCTCGCTGGTGGCCTTCACCCCTGTGTTCATTCCGTTGAGGAGCTTCAGTAGAACCCCAGGGGCTAGTGTCGCCATTGTTAGCGTTTGGAAGGTACAATACAAGAAGGTGATGCTATTTCTTCCAACAAGAAAGAACTTGATTAGGGAAAGAAAGACATAGAAGGAAAAGAAATGAAGGAGAGATTGAAGAAACGGAAGCAAGAAGTGGGGGTTTGATAGTTCTTGCTGTTCTACGAAAGGAAGTAATTAACGTTCACGGGGTTTTCATGCGTGGGACGGAAAGAAAGAACTGGCCGTTGGCAACGGTAACTTGTAAGCCATACTTTTTTCGAAATTCATAATTTTTTCGAAACTTTGAGGCTAACGGTCATATTTTGTTGTTGCGACTTGCGTCATGTCACAATAGGGTTTGAATCGCTCTCGCCATTATTATTATTTTTTATAATCAGCACAAAAGAAGCAACGACGTCGTTGTGCCTATTTGTTGCTACTTATAAATTATATACAGCTTATCATTTTGCCTGATCATTTTTCGGCAATTTTGAGCATGGAATATATCACTAAAATTATAGTATTTAAACATTAAAATGCAATATTTTATTACTTATAAGTTAATATTTGATATCACCTTGATTGTTTCCAAGCAAATTACAGTCTTAGGCCCTGAATCAGACATTTTTAACATGGGGAGGAGCCTATGTTGGAAGAGTAGGGCCAGGTTCTCCACTTTTGTTTGTTGCTGCAAAAGTCACCATTAACGATAGTTTTGAACTTTGAAGCATCAACATATATTAATAGCATTGAAAGCTCATTAAGACAAGTGAAATAGATATCGTCTATATTTGAATTTCATTTTTTCCTCCTCTCAAACTATCTCTCATCTCCGCAACTAATAAATTTAATTTGATGCTCAATTTATGTGGCCCCCCAGAAATAAGTTCAAAATGTACTAGCTACCTACGTCGTCATGTTCAGGAATGAAAAGTACAGCATCAATTTGCTACAATCTGAGAATGTATTATGAGGTCTGTGCATAGGTAAATTTATCTTACAAAATCTCGAGAAATTCTAAGATACTCTGGTGAGTTTTGCAGCAAAAGTAAATTTATCTAAGAGAACCCAAGTGTTGGAGAAAAATTCTCAGATACAGTTCTGCACTTCTAATACAATCTGAATGGGTAGTGTCAGATTTTCACTCAAGTCGTTAGGGTGGACTGATGCATATGCTGAGTCATATACTAAAAGTAGAGGAGATTACAGCAGCTCACCGTATAACATTTTCAATTGAAGGTCCATATAAAATATTATAGGAAAAGGCACTATTCTTTCTGAAAGCTGAAACAGCAACAAAAGACATAATGTAAATGTCATTAACAACATTCTGAAAATTTCAGTAAACTAAAAACAAAAAGGGTAATCAATTTACATTACTAAGTATAGTACCTAGTAAGTAGTAAACAATGATTGAAACAAAACCTTCACCTACTGATATCTTCTTTTTTTCCCCATGTACCTAATGGTATCTGGATGAACCAAAACAAGATTGCCTTGACTTGCTATAGAGGTGTTGCAAACCCTGTCACAACATAAACAAAGTAAATCAGAGTTCTTAGGTAGAAAAAGGAAAGATATGCCGACCATAAACAAGAAAAAACAAGCTGAAATGATGAAGGAGTCATTCGATTGACATTGTTTTGGACATGATTCTTGTAGAGGAATATTAATGCACCATCTAAAACGAAATCATTGCTAAAAGCCTCCTTACATTAACTCTTACAAGAAATAGAGGCTGAAAAGGGGCAGTAAGAACTAAGAAACACAAACATTACCTATGTTCATTTCCTGCAAACATAAAGAAATAGACAGAATCTAGTATTTAGCATGTTATTATTTCCTTTACACTCAAAAGAATAAACCATTCACACAAGTTTTCTACTTTTATAAGTATTCTTTCACATTAACCACTCCAAACATTTGTCAGCAAGCATTAATAGTAGAGTAAATTACTCTCCCTTCCCTTCATGGTAGTGGAAATGAAAGATAACTCAGGTTGTGAAAAAATTGGCACTCTGCCCCATTAACAAGAATCAAGCCAACTAATGTGAATGGTTAAGGAATATTATAATATTTTCTAATCTAACCATGATTCTAAAATTTGAAATGGATTTATATAAACATATACATTTCATTTAATACATCTGATTACAAGTAATAAAAGGAAGAAAGAAATCAAGACCACAAGTGCACACTTCAACAGTTCAGTTCTTAATAAATGGATGCTAGTCCATTCACGACAGCATATTGCTCACCATTTCTGAGGGTTACACTTTGCCTGTCCATTTGCCAAGTCAGACTAATATCTTCGTTCTAATATGTTTTCCTTGAGTAATCAAAATTAATTTTGTCTCCATCCTTTTGATTGAGCTACTGCTAATTCAAATAATCCTTCCGGCTCAAATTTAAAGTCATTTGTTGCACTGCTTACCTTCTATCTCTGTGACATCCCTTGGTTTTTCCCATATGTATATGGTAGCCTTAAGGACAGCTAAGCACTTAGTCAGTTATCAATCTCAATGGTCCATTAATGAATGTTTGCTTCTTATCTATATTAAAAGATTTGCTAAGCTCACTTTTAGGAAAGGAAATAAAAAGGAAGTAGTATCATTATTATAATTTTATTATTATTATTATTATTTAGCTTTTCTATCATTCCTACTTCACTGAAGGGGGGGCAGGTTAGTTTACTCAATATAGTAATATGACGATACACACTTTAAATAGATAAAATTGTTTCTCTGCAAGTTCTGTTGTGCTAACTCTAGCCAAGTGGACAAACTAGTGGCAAACTATGAGATGTACAAAAGAATGTTGTATTTGAAGGAAAACTGTAACATCTTATATATAAGAAACCGAAAATCACCATTCACCAAGCATAGGGTAATTCCCTCACAAACAGAAGCAGCCGTGCAATTGCATATATTCTGATATGAACCCAGACACAACATGAGTAGTACAATCATGATCCCATCCTCACTCTTATCCTTATAGGGTAAGGACATAACACTGGATCTGATATTAATTTACTTGAAACCCATTTCTTTAAAAATTAGAACAAATGCAATCATATAAAGACAAAAATAATATCCACTAGCGATAGAAAACAGCTAGTCGACATTATGGTCCATTTCACCCCAAAAAAGGCCATAAATTCTTTTTTGGTCATAAATAAAGGACGACAGATTGCATGATAGAGGTATGGGATTCATAACTGAAATAAAATATCAATGAGCAGTCAAACTGCAAGACAGTTCAGACAATATATGAAGGATACCTTCTGATAGACACCCCCACTTATTATTGTGCACCGACAGGAGAGAAGTGAACAAGGCAGACGCAGTAACACTATGCAATGGCATCAAAGACAGCTGTGCGCTAGCCAACTGCTCAGGAAGCCTAAAGAGCAACAATACAATTATTGTGAAGCACATCGCACCGTAAATTTTAAAACCAAAAACAATGAGATTAATACCAAAAGGAACACCATTCGGATTACAACAAGAATACAAAAGGACCTCGATTAACAACCATACTGTTGCATCAGCCAACTAAGATATGCAAGGAGAATTGCGTAAAACATGGGCATTTTATATTGAAATCCACAAATTCCAGAAAAACCAAAAGGGGGCAAGTAAGAAAATGATTATATACGAAAAAAGCAGTGACATTTACCAATTACCAGTTAAACGAGAGCGAGAGCGAGAGTTTCTTGGCAGAAACCCGAGAAGCTAAAGTGGGTCTGCATGAAGCTAACCCGCTGAAGTTAGTGGCTTTAGAAGCCAAAGCTGATGAGGAACAGCGAGATAGCTGGATTTTCGAAGCGGCCGAAGCGATTTGAATGGTTCTTCTGGCGCAATCAGCCGCCATGTCTTCTGCTCTACACGAACGTTCTCACTCGACAGTGGTCACAATCCAGCACTGGGAATCACCATTGAAGGAGTTGTTCATGGGCTAGATCTAAAGGTTGGGCCATGTGAGTGAATCTAAGGGATGGGCCTGAACTGGGCCTCATTAAATTCCTGTGGGTTTCGACAAGTTGAGCCCAATTATGCTGAGCGATAATTGGGAGACGTGATTGATAGATTGTTCCAAATAAAAGAATAATAGTAATAGAAGTAAATGTTGAGACAAATTTGGGATCCAATTGTTATAATTAATCCTGGAAATTCAACATTTTCTTTTTATGGGTGTATGAAAAACCAATCATTTTGTGAGAATATAGTATTTCTAAGGATAAAAAATGGAAATATTTAAACAAAGTGTGAGAGTTCTACGTTGTTGGGAAAAAAGCTTGAAGGGAATTTATAATTGAAACTTGTTAGGTGATTGAAGTTAATAGAATTAATAGTTATATGTACCTGAGGATCGCGTCATATCATACAAAATTCAGAAAGACAAATTAATAAGTGAGAGAAGGAGCCTACAAAACTTGAGAATTAATTGTTCTCTGCAAAACCACCCAACTACGTATGTTTCATTTTCAAGGATTGCTATTCCCCACCATTCTTGATGGCTTCTTCGACACCACCATGTTTAATGCACCACCACAATAGGTGCATCTCTTGTTTCTGTCATTGTATCCTCTCTGCTCTCGTTTGACCACCATAATTATTAATTAACTTCTTCTATGTTCACAAACCCTACCTACATATGCATGAAGGATAATATTAATTAGCATATGTTATTGTCCCATGTTTCTAATCAACTTCCGAAACAAATTTCAAATGAGGGTTTTGAGATCAAAAGATCTATACACAAAAAAAACATTTGAATTTAAGAAAAACCTGAGAAAACCTTAAACCTTTGTCTGTATAGTACAAAGAAAAAGACCACTGATGATTCAGATTGTGCGGGGATTTCTGACATTGTTTGTGGGAATATTTATGACTCACCAAATCAAGTGGTTGGCTGGGGGTGTCTTTAAATTTAGGATGGCATATATGATAAATAGCTAAGAAGAAATGCAGGGCTTCCCAAGTTCATATAACACATAACCTCTTTTTTATGGCATCCTAGCTTAGAGAGTTATGGTATATATGGGAATGGCCTAACAATCTGTCTGGTGCATGTGGACCAGTGCTACTCAATGATGATGAATGGAAAAGTAAGTTTGATTTAGTGGAAGTGGGTTTTGAGCAAAGTTTTAAACCAGTTTCGATTCTCTCTTTGGAACTTCAATATCTTCTTAATTTTTCCATATAAATTCACTTTCATCAAGAACTTGACCTTAGTTTCTTGGAAATTAAACCACATTCAGTCTTCCTGCCAACCAACTGATCCTGATTCTTAAAAATCTTGGTAGGTTTTGAAGAATTTTACCTTTTACTTGCTATATAGCACTTGGTGTGTGGAAAACAAAAAAAGTTCTTAACATCTTCATCGATCGTGTTTCCTTGCATGCATAATAACCACTTCTTAATTCCACATATATGCACCTCCATTCCATATCCTCTTTCCAAATTTGTCTCATTGTTGAATCCATGGTTGAGGGATTTTGTGTTTTTCTAAGTTTGAGACCATTGATTTCCTTCATATATAGTTATTTTATCTTTAGTTATATATGTTGCGTATCCAACTCTTTTTAAAGAGTGCATATCTCATGTATTTATTTTTCGATTAATATATGTATAATTTTTTCTTTCTACCAAAAAACAAACCTGTTTGTTATTTGTGGCCACAACATTAATGAATGGGTATAAATTGTACCTAGGACAGTTGAGGATGTACTATAGATTTTAATTATGGTAGAGAAGCAGACTTAGAGTCATCCCCACCCCCTCCGCCCAAACCCCAAAAAAATGACAACATATATAAAACGACAACACATCTGTGTTCAGAGCAACTTTGAGTAGTTAATGTTTGTCGTAATTGTAATTTTTTTTTTTTATTAATAAGCATCACTTCATATATATATATATGGCGCTATTTTATTAAGAATATTCAAATTCTTACACTAGTTATGTTGCACATACACAATTAAAGCAGCCCTCAACATTCACAAAATTAGATTGTGTAATTCACATATAAATTTAGCTTAAAAAATTGGGCTGAAATTTTGCCTCCTTATTGATAATCGTATTCTTATGGCTTAGTCATTATTGGGGCTCCATGTGACATAAATTTATAGGTTTTGAATTCGTTCAAACCTTCCAAGGAGGCAATTTTACATTGACATGTTGGTTTTAAGATTTTACATATCTTCTTATTTGGTAACTTAAATTTGATGGTCATATATATAGGGAATCTAGAGGACCATACGAGATTTTTTAAAAATTTTGATCACAAAAAATAATTCACATGTATATAGTAACAATTTTTATATACGTAATTGGTAATAAACAGAATAAAGAATAATAATATAAGTGATTGATAGTAACATTTGATTGAATGAAATATAAAAATAATCAATAAAAAGATATATTATCAATTAGTTTCATATGTTAACATAATTAAGTGTTATTAGTCCTCAAAATTTATACAAAATCATTAAATGCTTAGTTGTACTTCAAAAAAAAATTACAAAAGCATACTGATTTTGTTGGAAATGCGCATTTATGATGCTTCCTTCTTTTTCATGTTTAAGTCGTAGTTAAATATTCAATGACCACATCAGTCTTGATTAGGGCATATAAAAGTGAAATATACTTAGAAATCGACATTTGGGGAATCAAGTTTAAAAAATATATATCTTTTCCATACTAAAATGTCAACTCATTCAATTTTGCTCGTCTAAAAGTATATATTTAAAAATTCAAGAACTAAAAATGTGAAATTACCAATGCTCTGCAAAAATTAAAACCTTTAATATTTATTTGTTTATTTTACAAATACGTACCACTTTGCATGATGACATTTCTAGTCATGGAACCGTTGTGCTTTCATTTTCAAGTCAGTAATTGTTCAAACTTCAAACGGGAAGATTTAATTAAGCAAATCAATCTTTAATTATCTATCATTATTGAAAGGCATGCAGAGAAAAATATTATGCATTTCTCGGATACTCAAAAGTAATACCAAACACATGAGATGATGACCCTCTAACAATGATGATAAATTAAAAACCCCTTTTATTGTTAGAATCTGAGACAAATAGTGTTAAACGAATCCAAGATAAGGTAGTTAATGCTTGTTCATTTAATCCTTCTCATGATTGCATTAATCAATAAATTAATTGGCATCTGGTGAAAGCCCAAAGCAGAGTAAAATTCTAAAGAAAATGGAAAGAGAGAAAGAGAGAGAGAGAGATTAAGCTTTTATTTTAAATAAAAATAAGATTTTTATTTTACTAAATAAAAAAGAATTAATATCAAAAAATGAGAAAATAGAAATAGAAATATAAAAAAAATAAAAAAGGAAGCAGTAAAAGGAGATATTATTAGTCTGCCAGATAGCAACATGTGTGTGTGTGTGCAGTATTCTTTCACACTCAATCCCTCGCTCAATCATTTGTGGTTCACTACTTTTTCTGATTGTTTGTTTGGCTTATTTGCATTGTACTTCACTGTTCACTCGGTCTTAGACACTCACACTACAACTACACTACTTGGAATGGAATATATTATCTGAAATAAATGAGTGATTAGAAATCTAATTAACATCTAATTATATTTAAATTTCATATTTTTTTTAATTAAGTTAACATGTAGCTATGGTTGATGAATGGTTTAGATAGTTCATAAGTTCTAAGTGACATAATTTATATAATATTTAACTCAATTATTGAAGGATTTAATGAGAAAGTCTCAAGCGTGAAAATGCAGAGATAAAAATGAAAAGGGGACGGCATTATTATCCTTGTCTACAAGATAAGAACAGGAGTGATTAGACAAGTTGAAAGGCACGAAACTGGGCATTCCTCCTAAATTTTTGAGTTGATATAAGAAGTGAAGGCAATGCATATAAAAAGATATATAAAAATGAGCTTTTAAAATACTTTTTGGACATTGGCCAACAATAGCTGTCTCGTGAACCTTCTCACACCAATACACAGAGCACAATTTTGGTGGTTTAAGGACCACCTCATCCTTTTGTTCACATGGCTTTGTATATTTGTGGAAAATCCAATTCTGTGTTAGCTAGTGTTCCCTCTCTTTTTAAATTTTCTTTCTTCCCCATATAATTTATCAACCCCATAGAATCTTGATCATTTTCATTGTCTCATCACAAACACACACATTTCTGATTCCACTTCTTCCATATGCGTCTAATCAATCACCAATTATTCAACCCAGACTAACACCCAAGTTTAAATTTAATGCATGATTAGATTAAACCCTAGTGTAAAGCCATTGCTTCACTTGCCTCCCATCATTACGGAACACATTGACATTAAAACGAAAACAAATTAAAGAAACAACACTGGCAGAGAAAACCAAGCTCGTAATGATCTGAGCATTTATATAAATATATATAATGTAAATTACCCCCATCCATAACTTCTTACTTTTCTATCAAAAACTAATAAAAATTACTTAATTTGGAATTAGAATTAAATTTGAAGCCTTCCGCTAAGTTTTCTTAGCTGAAGACACTCAGATCAGAACAGATGAGATGAGATTAGACTCGATCAGCGATGGTCCAGGTCATGTCGTTCTCGAAGATCCAGTGGCAAACCTCTATCCGACCCGGACCCGAACCGAGAGCCAGGAAGGCGCCGTGTGTGGGGCTCCAAGCAGTGGTATCCAAGTGACAGATGGCAACTCCGTGGTTGATCTTCGCTTTGGTTTTCGGGTCGACAAGATCCGCTTCGTAGACCCGAACCTTCGGAACCGAGTGGCAGTAGTAAAGGAGGTAAGGGAAGAGGCTCTGGTGGCACGACACCGACTGTGTGACTCGACCGCCGTTTATTTTCTGAACCGGACCCACCATCACGTTCTTCTTCGACCCGTTCACGTTTTGGGTGGTCCGAACGACGACGTTGCGGCCCAGCACGGAGGTTGCGAAGTCGATCATGTCCTCCACCGAGCCCACGCAGCGCTTGGTCTCACCTGCGCTTGGAGCCCTCTCGCACTCGCTCAGCGAACTCGTTAGGATCTTGTCCATGGAGGAATTGTCGGAGACTTTGAAAATCTGCTTCAGTTGAGAGATCTTCGAGGTCGAGAATGGTAATTTTGAGAGAATAGATCGGGGCAGAAACGACCTTTTGGGCATTCTATCTCTGATATCTGGAAATGGCATCACAGTCCCTTCCTTCACCATGGATTCACGAAAGAATTTACCTGGCTCCACCCACTTTTTTAACAAATTGCCACTGATAGAAGCACCAGATTTGGCCATTGAAGCACTGAGGGTTGAGCTAACATTGGTGTAACCTGTGAATGTGATTCCATCTTTCGCGTAGTCCTTGAAGGTATTGTTCACCCCATAACCTTTGAACCCAAATTTATGCCCCTGAGCTCCTTGCCCGTACCCGGTGAATCTGTCTGTACCTTCATTGAAGGATTTCCCGTAGTTAGAGAAATCAACTTTTACTGCGTTTGAATTTTTTGCATAGGACTGGAAGGAGTCATCTCCCACATTGGCTTGGTCTCTGTAATTAGCGAAGCTATCCACGGCTCCATTACCGCCATTGTCGTAGTTTTTGAAGCTGTTGGTGGGGTTGTTCATATTCGACCCGTAATTCTTGAATGTGTCATTTGCAGCATTCGCCGTCTCACCATAATTCGAAAACCCAGACCCGACAACGTTGGAATTATTTCCGTAGCTTGTGAAACCATTGACAGCCCCATTTCCGTGTTTACCATAGTTGGTGAAGGATTGGTCCCCTGCATTCCCGTTCTCGCTGTAGCTAGAGAACGATTGGTGTCTCCCGTTGGCATCATCGGAGTAGGAGGTGAATCGGAGGTTGGGGACATTGGTGGAATCGGTGTACTTCTTGAACTCACCAGCGCCGCCCGTTGCTCCGGCGGCGTAGGTGTGGAAGCTCTGGTCCACGACGTTGCCGTTGGAACCGTAGCTGAGGAATTTGTCCTCATGACCAATGGAGTCGCGACTGTACCGCCGGAAATCGTTCTCCGGAACATTCTGATCCTCGGAGTAATTCTTGAAAGAGTCCAACCCTCCGAGCCGATCCGTTCCGTAGTTGGTGAAGTTCTTATCCTGGTACACAGCGAAGCTCGAATCCTTATCGTGCTTCTCCAAGCTGGGTCCCACGTCGTGGAAACACAGGAGCTTCGCGGCGGAGCAGAATTCCGGGAGGCGCGTGGAGAGAGCGTTGCTGGCGGCGAGTTTCCCAAATGCCGCCGAGTCCACTGCGGTCAATGGCGAGGCCTTGGAGAGCAGGAACGACGGCTTGGGCAGGCCGTTTCGGATCTCCTTGTCCCAATACCTAATCAAGAAAGCCTTTGGGGTGAAGGGATTCTTCCCGCGAGCCTCATCGTCGCCGGAGCTCCCGATAGCAGCGGCGAACCCAACCTACATTGACGAATAATACCCATCAAGGCAATGGCAGAGACAAAACTATAAGAAAACAAAAAGGAAAGAATGAGCATTGAAACAACGAAACAATGAGAGTGAAGGAAACAGTGAGCTTACACTGAAAGATGAGGAAAGGATAAAGAGAAGGAAGAAACTCCTCCTATGGCTGAGTTGTTTTTGCATATTATTATTGTTTTTCTTTTTCAAAGAGAGAGAGAAAGAAGAAGATAGGTGAGAATGTTGGTGGATTTGTTGGGTTGCAGACACAAATTTATAGTAGCGAGGCATTGAAAGAAAATATGATTTAAAATGAGATTGGGCCTTCAATCTTCCTCTGTGAATACCGAATACTCAACTTTGACACTCACACGCTTTTCTGCATAGTATTTAGACCAAAAAAAATGTTTATTTGCTGCAATATTCTTTTTATTTTTTAATGCATAAATTAGAGATAATGGGCACAAAAAAAAAAAAAAAAGAGATAATGAGTATGAGTATATAAATAAATAAAGGGAATGAGGAAGTAGGAGAGCGGGCGTTGAATTTGAGAGCAAAACGCATTCACCCTTGATGAGGTGTTTGACTGCCTGCATGAAAAAAAGAGATGAAAAGGGTTCATTAATTTATTGGCCCTAAAAAAAAAAAAAGCAGCCCTGATGACGCGCTTTCAAGTGCGATAAATTTTCACCCACAGGAAGAAAACTGCAATGAATGGTGCAAATTTACAAGTTCTAATGGTATATATTGGTGACACGTTACTAGATTGCCTATTAATTAAGAATCATAATAATCCTAAATAGACATTTGAGTAAAGATTTTCTTATATAATATATCTTTTAGTTTTTTAACAAATAATATATATATATTATCGACTTAGACAGCAAGTAACTTCCAATTATAAAAAAAAATTGCGTCAATCTAAAAAGATCTGGCAGCAAAAAATTAACATCTTCATTTATCAACTTAGATAACAAGTAATTATTTCCAATTAAAATTATTTTGCCTAAAAATTAGCATCTTTATAATAATAATAATGTATTATGGAATAACAAGTAATTTCCCATATTATATTTAGCAATTGGCATGTTATAGAAACCTATTGATCTTAAAATACAAGAAACACACATAATAATTGCATTTTAGAAACACTAATGGGGGTCTATTGGGTGGGGGGAAATAGAGGGAAAAGAAACGAAAGGGAATGAAATGATACTTGGTAATTTTTTTTATTTAATTTTAAAATTTTAGAAAAAAAATAAAAAATTTTTATAGAAATTCTCCCTTTATTTCCTTCCCTCCCCTTTTTTCTTGCTTGAATTTAAGTGTATTTGAATTGAGAAGAATAGAGGGAAAGAAAAAAGGAAGAGAATTATAAAATCTTTTTTTTTAATTTCTAAATTTTGGAATAAAAGAAATTAAAAATTTTTTTTATTAATCTTTCATAATATTTTTTTTGTATTAATTTTAATTACTTTAAATTAAAAATATTTGAAATATCTAAACAAGAATAAGAGAAACTATTTTTTTTCTTCTTTTTTCTTCCTTTTTTCTTTAATTTCTTTCCTTCTATATCCATTCCTCATTCCTCATTCCCAAACACATAATAAGAGTCTGTTTAGGAGAGAGAGAATAAAGGGGAAGGGAAGAGAAAGAAAAATAATTTAGTAACATTCCTATTATTTGGTTATTAAAATTTTAGAAGGGAAGAAATTAAAGGATTTTATGTTAAACATCATTAATTTTTATTTTTTTATTAATTTTAATTACTCAAAATTAAAATATTTTAAAAAATTTAAACAAAGAGAAGATAAATTATCACTTAACATTTCATTCCCTTCTATTTCCTTTTCCTCCAATTTCTTCCATTCATTTTCCCTCTTCAATCTTAAACACATTGTAAGGGTCTGTTTGGGATGAATAAAATAGAGCGGAAGGAAAAGAAATAAAAAAAAAATAGTAACATTCCTCTTTTTTTGTTCTTAAAATTTTGGAGAAAAAGAAATTAAAAAATCTCATGTTAACCCTCCTTGATGGTCTATTTGAGAGAATAAAAATGAAAAGAAAGAGAAGAAAATTTAATAACTTTCACCTTGTTAGGTTGTTACAATTTTGAAAGAAAATAAATTGAAACATTTTATATTAACCTTCATTAACATTCTCTGTTTGTTAATTTAATTTAATAACTCAAAATTATGAGAGTTTGGAAGGGTGGTGTATGGGAATGAGGAGGGAAGGGGAAGGGAAGGAATTAAAATGAAAGGAAAGAGAAGGGAAGGAAAGGAAAGGTTAAATAATAGTTTCCCATTCCCTTATTTTGATCTTCTAAAATCTTTTAGGTTAAATGATAGTTTCTTATTCTTTTATTTAGATCTTCTAAAATTTTTTAATTTGAGATAATTAAAATTAATAAAAAAAATAATTAAGAAGGATTAACATAAAATTTTCTAATTCCTTCCTTTCTAAGATTTTAAAAAGCAAACAAAAGAAAAGTTACTACATTTCTTTTTATTTCCTTCCTTTCTTCTATAAAATCTCCCTCCCAAATACACCTAAGGGTTTGTTTGGAAGAGAAAAAATAGAGGAAAAGGGAAGTAAAGAAAAGAGAATTTAGTAATTAATTTTTTTGTTGTTTAGTTTTTAAAACTTTTAAATAAAAAAATTAGAAGATTTTGTACTAACCCTCCTTAACCTTCCTCATTCATTAATTTTAATTATCTCAAATTAAAAGATTTTGGAAAATCTAAACAAGGGAAGGAGAAAAAAAATCATTTAACATTTTATTTCCTTCTCTTTCCTTCTCCTTCTTGTTTTCAAACATACCCTTATAGTGTGTTTGGGAATGAAAAGGAAAAGAAAAGAAAAGTAATTAAAGGGAAAAAGAAGATGAAGAAAGGAAAGGTTCATTGATGATTTTTCTTCTCTTTATTTGGATCTTTTAACGGTATGTCGAGGAATGAAGAGGGAAAGGGAATGGAAGAAATTGAAGAAAAAATAAATGTTAAGTGATGGTTTCTCTTCTCTTTGTTTCAATCTTTCAAACTCTTTTAATTTGAAATAATTAAAATTAACAAAGAGGGAGAGTTAATATAAAATCTTTTAATTCTTTTCCTTACAAAATTTTAAAAAATAAACAAGAGAAATGTTATTACATTTCATTCACTTCCTTTCCCTTCTCCTCTAAAATCTATCTCTCAAAAACACCCTAAAATCTCTTAATTTGAGATAATTAAAATTAACAAATTAAAGGGAGAAAGTTAATAATGATTAATATAAAATTTTTTAATTTATTTTCCTCCAAAGCTGTAAGAAATAAACAAAAAAAAATGTTACTAAATTCTCTTCTTTTTTCCTTTCCTTTCCTCCCTCCTAAAGAGACCCTTATCCTCTGTTTAAGAATGAAAAGAGGAAGGGAAGGGAAGTAATTGAAGGGAAGGGGAAGGAGAGAAAAAAAAGGTTAAATTTATTCTTTCTTTATTTGAATTTTTTAAAATTTTATAATTTAGAGTAATTAAAATTAAAAAGGAGAGAGAGTTATAAAGGGTTAACCTAAAATTTTTAAATTCTTTATCTTTTAAAATTTTAAGAAACAAACAAGAATAGAGTTTTTACATTTCCTTCTCTTATCCTCCAAAATTTTCCTTCTAGACAGATGTTTGGATGAGAGAGAATGGAAATGAAGGAAAGAGAATAGAATTTACAAACTTTCTCTTTATTTGATTTTTAAAATTTTTTTAAAAAATTAGAAAATTTTATTTTAACATTCTAAATTGAAGAGAGAATGAATGGATGGAATTAATGGAAGAAGATTAAAGAGGACTAATATAAAATATTTTAATTTTTTTTTAATTTAAAAATTCAAACAAAAAAAGCATTTCAAAATCCTATTCATTTCCCTTTCCTTTCATTCTCTTTAATCTAATAAACGCGCACATAACATCCTAATTAGTTGGGTTATTTTGAGAGACTATGATGTTTTCGTCATATTTTCCAATTCCTTTTGGACAATGAAAATTAAATGCGCAATCTCTAACACGATTGGCTTATGCTTTTAAGTAATTGACATATATAGGTGAGACAAATTCGATTTTAATATACAAATAATTTTTTACTCTCAAAATTAAAAGAATAAAAGTTGTAGCTGGTTTTAACTAACGTAGAGCCCCGCGTTGATGCATGGTGTTATGTATAATATTGTATACCATACTTTAAGCATTAATGTAAGTTCTCATTAAATGCTAACTTTACTAAAAATAGAAACAAAATTATCTACACTGAAATAAAATAGAGGACTTTAAATGAGACATTATAATTAAACTCTAATTAGATGACTGCATTCTGGACTCTTATAAGCCTTTCTCTTGACAACAAGTATTAGAACATATTTTTGTCGTTGATATTTTCTAGTAATAACTAGGAATTTCATGATAATGAGTTAAAATTACACTGAGACTTTCTTAATTTAATTAAAGGCTTGATTATACATGAAATTGCTACAATTTTAGGACAGTATAAATTTAAAACACATAATTAAAAGAAAGGATTTTTTTTTTTTGTTAATACTGGGCTTGTGTCAAAAGTATTGTCTTAAAAAAAGGTCTTGCAATATAAGATCGAATTTATTGTTAAACTGAGTTCCACGCGTGTCAATTAGATTTTAGGCATAAATTCCTTAAAATTTAATTCTATTAGTATTTCCAAACCTTTATATTCTTTCTCATTGGCTCATCTGATTTTTTTTACATTAATGATAACTACATAATTTGAATTTGAATTTATGTAATATGAATGATTTGTAAGTTTTTGTAAGTATTTTTTAAGTCCAAAAGCCTGTCCTAACCATGAATTAAGACACCATCACCTAAACTTCTTGTTAAAAAAAACTTTTATATTTTTTTTGTAATTATTTATATTGATTTATTTTGATATAAACAAATTATTTTAAATATATAATATTTGATAAGGCATTCTAAAGTATAAATGGAACCTACATAATTTTTTTTTTTCTAAATATACCGTAAAATTTTCAACTGTAAATATGTATATTTACAATATTAATATAAAAATTAGATAGCTAGCCAATATATAGCAATATTCATTTCCAATTAATACATAAAAGGTAAATAATTAAGGTCCTAATTTGTTTTATATCTTTAATAACAATATCTACCATTAATGCCAAACCACGGTAATCACACTCGTAAGACTAATAATGCAAATAAAGAGTATGTCTCTGAATTAATATCCTATATTCTTCCATTTATTTCATTAATAATTTGTAGATGCGTGCCTAAAACAAAATAAAATTACAAGAAGTTTTATATTTTCTTATAGGAAGGTATAAATAACTTGAGAATAATTAGCTGGACACACAGATTCATTTTGCAATCACATCACAAGGATTGACTAGTCATTATATCTTAGAAGACAGGTTTTTCATGAGCCAACCATCGATAAGAACCAGAAACAATAGACAAAAGCATTTTTGTTGATCATAAGAGTACGTGATGACCTAAATAATGAAAAAAAAACGAAAGGGATATATGGAAATTAAAAGCGCCACATCATGCATATTATAATTTTGATCTCAATCAATATCAATCATTTTCCACTGACAAATATAGAATGAAGGAAAGATAAGATCAATTTCAATCCAGCCCAATTTGGTAGAATATTGCCCAACACGCAAGCAACCAATTCGCAAATTACTTTTTTTTTTTTACATATATTATTTTATTAAATAATTTTATTTAAGATATTATTAAACATTAAATATAAATATTTTTATTAATAAAAATTTAAATTTATTAAGTTAAAATAAATTAATTCTTTTTATTAAACCGTTAATTAAATGTCTTCTTATTATTATTTTTTTTCAAAAACACAATTATTTGATGATAAATCATATGCTTTATTTGACATCATATTAATATTATGCAACTTATGGGTCAGTGGCATCGGCGGAGTTACTTAAAAGGTAAATCTTTATGCAAATTATATCCAATCACTTCACCATATTTTATTGGCATTAATTGCACTGAGTATGTATATGTACTTGGTTAAAGACATAATATATAACCTATGATTATAAAATTTTTGCAAAAGGACTAATCACTCACATTTGAGAAAGTATATCCAATCACTTGTCCATATCTTTTTTTATCTAGAGGAAGGAATGAGTTAATTTTTTAAAACATTATCATTTAAATTTTTATTACTAATAATGTCTACATTTAAAATTTAATAATGTTTCAAATTGTCTCTAACAAAATATATTTATTAAAAATTAAAAGATGTATCAACAAGTAGTTGATTGAAAAGTTGAAACTATCTCATCCCTAAGAAGAAATTAAAGTTATGTTGACAAGTAAAAAAAAAAAAAAAGAGTTTAATGGTTCTAAGAAGTTTTGAATTGAATAGCTTGAACTAATTATGTTCTTTTTTTTTTTAATTTAAAATGTCTATTAAAATTAATAACACAACAGAAATTCTCTGTACCTTTAAGGTAAAAATTTTATTTTGATATCTCAAATTTAATAAATTTTTTAATTTAATTATTTATATTTATTCATTCTTAATTTAATCATTCATATTTAAAATTATTATCAATTTAATTTTTAACCTACAATTTTTTATCAATGTTTGCCTTATCTCTAACAATATATCATGGAGCTAACAAACAAGTGTTTTGCTACGTGTCACTATTTGATTGAGAATAAAATAATATCACAATGGAATTCACGTTATAATAAATTAATATCTATAAACCCTCCAAGTAAAAGTTACGCATTTTATTATTGTTGCCGTTGAGCTATGGCTCGCTTAATTGTATATCTATACCAACGTTAATTGCCATGAAAACAACCTCAAAGTTGGTTGAGGAAAAAATTTGTTTAAAATGTATTTTTTATACAATATTGAAGTATGATATTTTTGTATATTAAATTATATGTGAATTAATATATAAGATAAATATTTTATATTACACATTAATTTATATATAAATTAATATATAAAAATATCATAATTTAATTTTTTAAAAATATATTTTATATAAATTTTTGAAGTATAATACATTAAATTATTTATGAGTTAATGTGTAAAATAAATATTTTATATTACATATCAATTTATATAAAAATTAATATATAAAATTATCACAATTCAATATTTTACAAAAAAAAAGTACTTCACACGTTAATTCGTGACATCAATTAATCTTTCAAAAAAATTATTTGTAGTAATTAAAGTAGAATGGAAGAGAATTGTAAGGTGTGATGACAATACATATGCGTAACAAAAACATTATTTGTTTGTGATAATAATAATGACTGTATGTGGAATGTGGTGTGCTGAAAACGAGAAAATGTGTAACGCCTGCATTTACGACAAGTGTGAGTAAAAGAGTGGTTAAAGAGGTGTTACTTACTAGAGAGTTATAAACGCGTTTAGCCGCCAATGCTTTTGTTTTGTAACTATAATCTTTTCGTGATCGCTCTTTCCAACAATGCGTTATCGTGAGGGACAGTGACAAGGCTCGTGAAAATGGCACAATTTGCAATTCATGCATTGCCCAAAGGCTAGTTTATGAATTTTACTTGTTCGCATTTGTGGTTACGGACGAATTGGGTCAATTATGTGCTTTTTTCGAATTATGTCGGATACGATTGTGACCAAACTTTTATATCTCCACTTGTATACTATAATTTTGTAAACACTAAACACTAAACTCTATCAATTCCATTATATTTTATTTCATCAATCAAAAGACAAAATTAAATCCCATACGCCGACTGTGGGGATCGAACCCACGACCACGTGGTTAAAAGCCACGCGCTCTACCACTGAGCTAAGTTGGCCTTATATGTGAATGATATGTGCATTTATAGAATAAAACACATAATATAAAGAATTTACGTGCAAGTATTCCTAAAATTGTCAAGAATACAGAAAAAGGAGAAAAAGCAAAAGACGTGTATTATATTATATTGTATAGGATTGTGGAATATATATATATATAGTAGGTGAAAGAAAGAGAAGTTAGCATAAAATGTGAAGGACAAATAAAAGGAGGAGATGGCATATCAAGGAAAGAAGATGATTGTGAGAAGTTTGTTTGATATGGGACACATGTGAGTCGCTTGGGAATGTGGATGGACCCAATGTATAATGTATGTAGTCAATTTTACTAACGACATGGCGTTTCACATCCGTGTGTGCCAACAGATCAGAGGCATGCAAGAATAAGGAGAAAATGACATAATTTAATTGTATGATTTGGTAAATAAGACACAATCCCTTCCATGTTCATTCATAGGTTTTCTTTAATTTCTGTGCACTTTGTCCTCTTCTATTATTTTACTTTAAATTTAAATTGAGTTAAAGTAAACACCAAATTATATCATTTTATTACAATAAAGTCTTGTAATCTTGTGTAATAAATTTATAAGCATAATTCGTAAATAAACAACTTAATAGGCGTACATTTTCAATTGAAATTAATAACTCGTTGTTTTATAAATTTTCGGTCGACCTACGTTACTCTCCAGTTGAATTAAATGTGCAAAACTGAAATCTGCAGTTCAATCAATGATCAGTAATGATTCCACTTTTTTTTTTTTAAAAAAAACTGACTGTATATGTCAAATTGTCATATATGCAGATTTAAAAAATTTTGATGGGGTCACTGCTTTTTC
Organism: Senna siamea; assembly: GCA_031216115.1. Lineage (NCBI taxonomy): Eukaryota > Viridiplantae > Streptophyta > Magnoliopsida > Fabales > Fabaceae > Senna > Senna siamea. The sequence continues at coordinate 29,209,149 of CM062360.1, read as the reverse complement.
GTGAAAGGAATTTCATTAATTTTGCATGACTTCTCCTTCATCCTCTCGCATACCACCCCCACCCAAAATAATAATAATAATAATATTTTAGCTACAAACATTAAACAATATTCATGGAAGAAAGCAGAGGAATTTGGTAGTAAAATTAATTCTGTAGAATTGAAAAGTATGTTAATCTAATGAAATTGATAAAACATTAATTATTAATTCGACCTTTTATAGTTTCTTATGATGAGGACATAATAATAATAATAATAATAATAATACAGTGTTTAATCATGTTGTATTCTATTCATACGGTGCACTGATCAAAAGCCTTCTATTGAATTCTCAAAATGGCTGTAGAGATGATGGGCGACTTTTGATGTGTTTGTTTCTCTAGAAAATGAAACACACAGCATAATCTCTTCTTTTTATAGAAAAATTTGTACTTTTTTTTTTAATTTTCGAAAAGAATTGTGTCAGCCAAAGTTATTACAGTCTTTGGCTAAAAAGCAGACATGTTCTCATGGAATCCTGATTACACAGAGACAAGCTTAGTCATCACTCATCACTAGTCATGAATCTTTCTTCAAACAAAATCCAAATTTGAATCTGAAACACAAACAAAACAGTTAGAAGTTAGAATCTGAAATGCATGAAGCTAAATAATTATTACTCATTAATAACAGAGTATACAGAAATCTGCAAGCTGAGAAGCCATTGTTACAATTTACAAAGAGGCAGTGTGTCTTACACAGTACACACGTGTGGGACAAAAACCATTCGTTGTCGAAGTCTGCATGAAGGCCACTATTAACAACAACCTTTATTGTGGAGTCCGTTTAATGTGTTTATATGCATCAGCAGTGATGCACATGGAAAATAAATATATTGAAGCAGATTTAAGGATGAAGAATAAATGCAGGCCATGCTTGTGATGGACCTGCACATATTATCCATAATCCAATCACCTTTAATAAAATTATTCAAATGAAGTTTAAACAATTTTTCATGTGCATTTTCCCGGAGAAAAAACATGATCTCTTCTGCTTAATTAACTAAGCTATCTTTGTACTTATTCCAATATCTAAATGGTCTAGGCTTTTGTGGTGTTTCCATAATAATATCTCTCTCTCTCTCTCTCTCTCTCTTTGAAAAACCACGCACACGTATATATATACCAAAAAGAGAATATGTATGGTAATATTTGCATTCACATTGTAGGTATGACATCTCCTAATTTCTAGCATTGCACTACATGCACATGTGAGGGAAACATATATTTATGTATATACAATTCATTTTATTGTAACTGTTAAAGTTTAGTTAGTTAATTCTTTGGAGGGCTTTCATGAATTAAGAATAGATAACACAAACTATAATAAAGCCCAGAAACTCTTTCTCATTATTGTGCAGAAAAGAAGCTACTTGTTTGATTGCCACTTTTCCTAGAGAGCACTCCTTACTATAATTGTAAGAGCATTGTCTTCTGAACCCACATGCTGTAATTGATTACACATGGTCAAAGATGTTACAGGTTAGTGCAGAATAATGTGTGGTGTATAATTAATAGTATTAATTCTTGTTACTGGTTATTAATGACTCTAAATTAAAATCTTCTAGGAGTTCTATATAAAGATCCTAGAGATGTGTTACTAAGAGAAAGTTACGTTTAAATCTAAATCAAACTTCTCATTTTGTTCAGTAATTTGGTTGTTTGAGATTGACAGATTGTCACTTGTAGAATATTTACGTACAAATGAAAGAGTAGGTGATTTTGCTTTGGCAGTGAATGATAATTAATAGGCCATTCTTTAAGTAGAAATAACTGATCATAATAATTGTCAGACTTTTGGTCTTGTTTATTACAAACGACAACATATAGGCGTGTGAAAGGATAATGATGATGTCTCTTTTCAACCTTGACGCACATAATAAGAAGAAGAAGAATTAAGAATATTTAATTTGTGCAAGTAAGTGCTCATGTTTCAGAATTTAGATGTTTGAATGAGAGGAGATTTGTCCATGTGGATGGATTGTCTCTTCATGATTTGTATTAGTTATCTCAATTCTAAGCTCTCATGTGACGCCACATGCTTGTTCTTATTTCTTGATTAAATGACAGTTCACAAAACTTTTCCCTATGTCTTAGGTTTTTGGTTATACAAGGAAAGATGCTACCAACTCTCGAGTCTTAACACTAACACCTTTGCTCTCATCATTATCTATATTATTCTACTCTTCTCTCAATTCATCTTTTGCTGCTTAGTATCTCACTTGCTTTCTGTTAATTAGCATCATTTTTTCTTAATCCCGAGAGAGAGACTCAGAGTGCCATCTTACTTTTTAAATTTAAAAAATTATGGTTGAGTGAGTAATATTGTTTGGACAGTCAACATTCCACATATTGTGTCGGAAAACCAGAATTAATGTTCAAAGCAAATAATAATGGGATATACATATTTATTTCAGCAATAAGTAGCATATGCTTTATGAATAAAATCATTTGTTGTCTTAAATATACATGCGGGAAATCAGGTTCCCATGTATTGGACAACTTGGTTGGAAGTTGTTATGATTTCATTTACCTCTTTTTCTTTATTCTTTTTTTTTTTTTCTCTTCTTCTTTTTTATTTTCAAAGTTGCCCACTTACACCAATAGGTGGTTGGTTAGTTGGTACTCTATTTTTTTTTTTTAAGTAAAGTTTTAAATTCAAGTTTTGTGAATGAAAATATCTTTATTAAAATAACTCTATTTTTCATTAGTTCAAACTAAATTAGCTATAACATAATAAATTTTTAAATACTAGTAATTTTAACATAAAAAAAAAGTGGTTCAATTACCGGTATCTCACACTGTCACGCTGAGAAGGTTCGTTTTCTTTGCATACAAAAGTGGAGAAGAAAAAGAGAAATTAAAGTTGAAGGAATCAGAAAAAGAAAAAGGGAAGAAAATATATAAACTATCAAATCATTAAATTTTCAGACCAAAAGGAGTTGAAGCATATGACTCTTATATACTGTGATAGTCGAGCTTTTAGTGCAAGCCTGCAAAGGAGTTTGTCAGATAACAAATTCAGTGATTGTACTATATATGGCATTTCATGTGCTTTAATTTGCTCACACCATATATTATTTCAAATGAAGTTCAAATTGCACTTGAGATTTTTAATACATCATGGACCACCCAAAAGGTTCTTAGAATTGAACTAATATTAAAAAACACATTAATATAAATAATTACATTGGTCCAAACAAGTTTGCATGGTAAAATCTTACAATGAAGAATCAAATCTCTCATTAAAAAAGAGAGGAGATTTGGAAATAAAGGAATGATATGCATCTTTAAAAGTTTTCAAAGAAGAATTTATCCTTAAACAAAACTCCTACTTGACAGTAAAAGTTGTGCAACTTGTTGTGGAGGTTGAAAAAGAAAACAAAGTTGTATATATATATATATATATATATATGGAGTTGATAATTCAAAGAAAACAGAGCTGAAATTAGCAGCAATTAATGGTGTTTGCAAAAGATCTGCCATATTTAATTATGAAATCTGTGTGTTAAAAGAAGGATTAGATTGAAGAGAATACTATAAAGTTGATTATTCCAAAATAAAGGGTCGAGAAGGTTGACTTTTTTTTTGTGAAGTACTTTAAAAATAAAAATTCAAATGTAAAAGATTCCACAAAAAAAATAGATAAAACAAAGTTTGAGAGCACTACACTAATAATTAATATTAAAAAAAGAGATATACAAGTATATATAGGGGTTGGAATAATAAAGACTAGAAAGAGAAACACCACCAGCTGAAAAAAATAATTCTATCTCAATTTAAATCAAATTAATTCAAGTTAAATGAATTTTTTAATATAAATAATTTCAATAAAAAAGAAAAATAATAATGAAGTTGAAAAAAAAAAGAGAGGTGAGTTTAGCAGTGATGGTATTTACACAGATTCCACCATATGTAATTATGAACCTTATGGTGTTAAAATAAGGATTAGACTAATTAAAGAGAATACAATAAAGTTGATTATTCCAAAATAAAGGGTCGAGAAGGTTGACTTTTTTTTTTTTTGTGAAGTACTTTAAAAATAAATATCCAATGTAAAAGATTCAACAAAAAAAATAGATAAAACAAAGTTTGAGAGCACTACACTAATAATTAATATTAAAAAAAGAGATATACAAGTATATATAGGGGTTGGAATAATAAAGACTAGAAAGAGAAACACCACCAGTTGGGAAAAATAATTCTATCTCAATTTAAATCAAATTAGTTTGAGTTAAATGAATTTTTTAATATAAATAATTTCAATAAAAAAGAAAAATAATAATGAAGTTGAAAAAAAAAGAGAGGTGAATTTAGCAGTGATGGTATTTACACAGATTCCACCATATGTAATTATGAACCTTATGGTGTTAAAATAAGGATTAGACTAATTAAAGAGAATACAATATAGTTGATTATTCCAAAGTAAAGGGGACTCTTTAGCATTATTAGAGATATTTAAGAATCAAATTATCATATTTTTTTTCTTATAAATTCAATGATTTGGTTCTTATCTGTACAAAATTTTTATAGGATTTATGTTTGTCAAGAATTATTTCAACAAATACCAGTGAAGATTAACAACAATAACATTATAATTTCTAATAAATATGCATTTATAATTAATTCTTCCTAATAAAAAAGAACCACCGACATATATATAATGATTTTAATGATGAGAGCAAAAGAAATTTCCATCCATTATATAAAGTGCATGCATCTATGCATGATCCACCAATTCAAGAGGCCTAATCATGAACTTGGAAAAAGATAAAAGAAAAGAAGATAGAAACAAGGGTGAAGTGTTTTACTAATTTTTTCTGATTAATTTTCTATCAAAGTCATTTATAAGAGTGTAATCAAATTATATGATTAATTAGTTGCTACGTACATTAGCCATAAATCGAAATGATTAAACTCTAATTAACAGTCACGTGAAACTCACATGGCTCCTAACAGACAGAATCCGTCATTTACCATTCAAATTTTCATAACCACAACTTAATTATGGAAAAACTTATCATTTAAACACTAATAAAAAGGGTAGTACGTACTCTCAAGATTAATTGTTCATGTTTAATAAATTAAATTATCGTGACTATAAAAAATTTGTAGTTTAAGATGCCATCTGAAGTTGGTGGATTGTGATAAAGACAAAAAGAGGAATAGCAATAATTATTATATTACATTTCGTTCTAATTAATGTGATTTATTCTCTCATCTATGCCAGCTGAGATTAATATAATCAATATGTGTATGCTGACAAGTGAACAATAAAGATAACTACTCAACAATTTTGATTAGAGGCCTTAATTTCAAGTTTCCAGATTAACAAAATATCATGAACAATTTAAAATTGTAATTATCTTGTTATAATTCCGTTATTTTCCAAAATTTTCAAAAACCTCTTTTGGTACTGTGAAATGATGTGTAACTTGCTACATATACAACTCTATAAAAACAGAAATTGTTTTAAAAGATTTTTTATTTTAATTTAATAAGCACTGCCTCATTGGTTAATACGTACATATACTAGCTACCAACCAGTGCAGTTCTTTAATGTATTAATTCAAAGCTCGTGGTATTATTAACACAAGATTCAATACAAGTCAAACATGCTAGAAAGCTACAAAATTCCTCATTTCTCGCAGCTTGTTATAATTTGAATACATAATCTGATGACGTTCATCACTCGTAATGCTTTGTAATCTGTCGAAACTGCTCCTTCTCTTTTGTTTTTTTTTTGCTTTGGTAAATTGAGATTTCTTTTTTTTTTTTTTTTGTTTTGATCCCATTTCTCTGGTTGATGAACACCTTTTTTCTTTAATGCATCTCGTTTTCATTATCCTCTCAACCAAGTGAGTGGTCCTTTTAAAAAAAAAAGAAGACTTTTTTTCCCTGTTCAAAGGGCATGATAATTACAATGTATGTATGGAGTTTGAGTCCCACTCGAGGAAAAAATCATGAAGATGTATCCAATATATGAGTAGGCCCAACTCTTAGCCTATACCAACTCAAATCCACTTAAAGTTCTGTTCTTTTGCCGTTAAAATTTGAAAATCTATCATTTTGTTATGAATATGCATAATTCAAACCTAATCATTCAAGTTACTTAGTAAAGTTCTATCACATTCTATATATGTAATGTGAGTTAAAACTTAAATCCAACTTATTATTTACTTTTATCCTTTTTATTGATAGACAAAGTGCCAATATATCATATAGTGAATAGTAGGTCAAATGAATAAAATTCAACAAACTAATGAAAGTTTAACAGCAGAATTAAATTAATTATTTTAACATTATAATATTTAATTACAATGATTAAAATTATAAAGATTAAATAGAAAATGCACTAAAACTATATATTAAAAAAAGAGAGTAATTTGTCCCTTTTTTATTAGTTTTTGTGCGATGTACAACTAAGCCTCTGACTGGTAGAAGGTATGGCGCAGAGGTGGATAAGCCAAAGGTTTTTGTTATTGGGAATTTGCTTTTGTCCTGAAATGTATGTATTAAGAACCTTAACCTCTCTTTAAATATCTTTATAATTTAATCACAGGCTTACAGAACTGTGCACCTAATTCTGCTTGCTGTCCCCACTTCTCTCTCTTTCTATCTCTTGAATTGTATACAATATATAAACTATTAAATACTATTTATGAAATCTTATCTTTGGACAAGGAATCGTTAATTATTACTCAGCCTTTGTTAGGAAATGGTGAACTGTTCTGAAGAGATCCTTTCTTAATCACACCTTGATTCATATGTTAGAATGCTAAACATAAGTTCTTCAACTTATTAATATCTTTATTGTCATTTTTTATGCTAAGAAGTTGTTCAGCCAATTAGCTAACTTTTTCCAACATTCCATCTCATATAACATAACCATTTGAGTTCAACTCAAATGTGCTCTTGGAACGCTGAGGACAAGAATGGGGGTGACCATGATTATGCATAGACCACAATTCCAAAGGCCAACACTGTATTATAATGTAACAGGAGTCCAACTAAGAATATATAGTAAAACCAACATTCACTACCCTACCCATAATGAAAAAGGCCTCATGATGAACCATATACTATATGATCGCTGGTTTATATTGAATTCCACTAGAAGAAATGTCTCATGATGGATAATAAGTTGGAAGAGAGTGGTAACAACCTGTCATACACTATCCATCGATTCCAACCAAAAAATTTGACTATTAAAGATATTTTGTTAGCATTTATCCCCTACTTCCAAAGCAAATGCAGGATGAAGGGGCAAAACAGCTCAATATCACATAATTGCATCATTCTAAAGAAAAAATCACATTTCATATTTTTACTGACCAACTTGATAATAAACACCTAAAGAATTCGACTTTAATTTTCATTCAAAAAAGGAAAGCATCAGGTAAATGCTACTAAACCTAGTCTGATGCACTTACAGGCACTTCAACTGGCACTGAAGAAGAAGAAAAATGGGAAGGCAGGCAGCAGAAAATGATAAAGATTGAGGCTTAACAAATAGCATTGACGCTGAACAAATAGTTATATTAAGTATAAACGCTCACCTTCCATACATATGATCTAAGGTAGATGAAAATACACAAAATCCAAAAGTAAATAGATAGTAAAACAAAAAGCAAGACCTGGAAGCCCATCCTTAATCTTCTTCTTACTGCTAATATCTCTGCAGTGGTTCAATCAAAAGGATCCACCGAGACTCTGCAACAGTAAAAAGCAACTCGGTACTACTAGCTTCCTATATCTCTTTTCCTAAGGTGAAATCTTATGACCATGATCAGATGTCCCATTAATAAAAGCTTGCTGGATTTGTTTTATTCTCATTAGAAACAAAGTAGAAATTGCAACCCATAAGTCACTCTACGACAACATTCACTAGTTCGTACTCGATCAAGGACAAGTTGTTATCTTCCTTCACAGTGAAACTGGCAGGCTCTGAGATTTCAACACGGCCCCACTTGTCCACTGCAAGCCTCATTGATCCTTTGAACATGTCAATTTTGGCATTGCGCAGGGTAACAGTTGAACCTTCTTTCATCAAATCCACTGAACAAGAGTAAAATTGGAACAAGCTATTATCAAGAGGATTTTATCATTTATAGATCAACATTTTTTATCAATGTTTCAAAAATAAAGAGTACATAATTTTATTGAATTAAACAATACTAAATTTTTTTTAAAAAATGATCATGTAAAAGAATTGCAAAATTATCTTCATACAAAATGCTATTATTTTTTATACATGATTTAATAATTAATGAGGGCATATTATTGATGAGCCAATAATCAACATCATAATGGATTTTTTTTTAAGGTGTACTAAAAAATTGGGACAGTGTCAGCATCATTGTTCACGTCATCCCAACTTACAGAGGCCCATCTTAAACCATATTGAAACAAGATAGTTTTGACTTCGGCTACAATGTCAGATATCTTCACTGCTTTCTGTTTCATTTGTAGCCCAGCCATTGGTCATATCTCAATAAAAGCTTCAGTGCTCAACTTCCTCAGTCTCTATAATCATTTATGCACTCCATCTCCTTTGCTCTTTTATTTCTTTCAAGTTTTGCACTTTCAAAATTTGCTCTTTTGAATTTCAATTTGGACAGGTCAGGAATGTTTCTGTCTGCCTTCAAATACCAATTTTGGTTACTTCTTCAGATGCGTCTACCAGGCTGCCAGATCCTAAATCTATGTCCAAAACGAGATCCAAATAGTTATCGCCTTAATGGAAATTGGCATCAATTCAATAGTTTTTTCGTGTTTTCTTATGAGTCAGTTCAACCACTATAACAGTTCTGTGGTCCAGTCCAGACTGTTTATGTCTGCATGCACTAACCAAACCAGCCAGACAAACTGGGCATTTTGATTTTAAAACACTGCTGTGCTGCTAATCTTGGCGAAAACAGAAACTAGATGCAAATCAATCTTTATATGTCAACCAAGTAACATAATTAACTATTGCCAAAAACTAAACAGTAAATTTATTTATTATTACCCAAAAAAATAAAAAGTAGCATAAATCTAGAACTAACAGATAGAAAATGGGAGTGGAACAGCTTAAAGTAAATTCAGAAATCCACTACTGACTCTTTTTGAAGCATTAGGCTAGGTTGTCAAGATCTCAATCTAAATATTAAAATTTTAAGATCTTATTTTCTCATGAAACCTCAATGCCAATCCAGACTGTTTCCCTTCATTACTTGTTTTCAAACCTTTTTTAGCAATTCTCTCTCACTCAAGTGCCAAAAGGCAAGCAACTGGCTGAAGATGCCTCACCTGAGCCATCAAGAGGCAAGGGGCCCCTTCTGGCACCTCGCTCAGTACCTTTAGAAATGCCTTTGGACATCATTAACCTCACAAGGTTAGGCCAAGTTCCTATATTCTCAATATATGATGACCCCTCTACAACCATACAGCATTACCATGATTTTCCATAATTAAAACCAGCACTAAATTAAAACTGGGTAATATACTTAATTAACATCACATTACTGATAAAAGTAATATCACAAACATTTAGTTCTTAGAAAATACTAAAGAGTTGAAAAGAACGGCAGGGCAGGAAAGTTGTATAGACAATGCCTACAAAAGCTCACAAAACAAAACGCACTTGAAGCAAGAAATGTGAATCATCAACCTAAAGTAACAAAATGCTCTTACCTTCCTCCAGAAAAATTCTGATATATATAACAAATGGAATAACAATATGTCGAATAAGGAAAATTCTTAGGCAGGACCACAAAATCAATGCAATAGCATCTATACCTTGATCATTTCTAGCAGTGAATATGATCATTCCTGTCTCATCACCGACCAAACATTCAGCAATTCGCATTTGACGAGGTTGAGGAACATCAGGACGACCTTTCTGCAAAACCATCTTAGTGCTGACCACCTTCACAGTTAGAGTGTGCCCACTGGTGCCTGGGCGAAGCTGGTCAACTTTCGTGAAGACTGGCTTCCTCAATCCTGGTTTTGATTCTGCCATATTTAACAACCTACAAAACCCAAAGTCAATGAGACTCCAATGAAACAAGAGAAAACTGGAAGAGTGCACAAACTGTTGGAGGAAGAAGAGGAAATTTTCTCTAGAGGAGGAATTCTTTTAAACTCGCTTGATCACCTTCTCACTTGCTTTGCTTTCTTGACTTGAGTGTCACTTCTTTAGTCCTCAGGATTGAAGGCATAGTTGGTCAAATGATCAAACTTGGAATATTAAAATGACGAAGAATAGTCGGATGGACAAGAAGTTATTTAACTATATCACTATGCATGGTAGTGATTTGTTATTACCCCACTGAACTAATAAGACGACACCAAGAACATAAATGACCTAGTTAAATTGCTTCATCTCCGTCCCAATACTCTTCATCTTCTGAAAATTCTATGTCTAATAATTCAATTGACTATGCATCTGATTCTAAGGTCTACAAGAAGTCACACCCAAAAAAGTCAAGCGAGAGAAAGTAACCAAGAGAATTTAAAGAAGTTCCTCTTCAAGTTGTAACATAACTCTATCCTCAGCATTGTATATAGGGACAGTGACACTCTAGGAGACCCTTTAGCATTTGACTACAAGAACCACTAATTAATACACCACACATGAACTAAAATAACCCAATAAATAATGAACTCAGACACCTAGAAAAAGTTAAATTGTTCTATTTTCAACTCAATCACCATAAGCCTCATATATTATAAGCATAGCCAAAATAAAAGGTTTGCACTCCATTCCCCAGCACAACAAGGAATGACAAGACCAAGTATGAAAACTAAAGATCTTCCTGATTAATTGGTAAGGTGACTAAAACGTAAGAAACGTGGACTTTAACATACGGAAAAAATAGTGTCCATAAGCTTTCTGGTGTGTAGTGTTGTGCCCTAAATGTTTGCTTACCCTTGTTGAGCATAGAGACAACTCCTTTTTGGAAGTATCCATGCTTCATCATCGTACAAAAAGTTTCTAATATTAATTTTCTTCATCGGACATATTTCAGCTCAACGGAAACCCAATTTTGGTCAATATTAAAATACAAATAAAGAAAATAAAAGGCAATACTAATGGTGAGGAACTTATAACCAACCTCCAGCCTAGCCTATGGGGCCAAAAGTTTTGAGCTTTTCATATCCCCTGGATTAAACTAGGAAAGCAAGCAATAACGAGAGCAACAAGGATAATGATAAGATCCGAACTCCACATTTTATTGTTCCACCAAAATTACTAAGGAATAAACTTTTATTCTTTTGGATAAAACTAAAGAAAATATTTGTTACTCGAAATTTGGTTTATAAACTTATATTACCGATTTCATGCATGTTATCTACGGCTACACAAGTGCAAAATCCAACAGCAATAGAAAGATTGACAACCAAAAAAAAGATTTAAAAATTGAAACTTGAAAAGAACAAACACAGGCAAAGCATATTATAGAGAGGGGGAAAAGTGGGGACAAGGGAGCTAATTAGATGAAGAGCAGTGAGTAACAAAAGGTAGAGATAAAGATGTTTAGTGAAGTAGAGAACGAAGAAGAGTGAATCTAAAATCCGTAAACAGAGAATGGGAATTCAGAATCTCACCTTAAACTGCAGACTCGAGGACGATGTTGGGAAAATGGGAAGAGATCTGAACGTGAACCATAGCCGCCGAGGTCGGCTTTTAAGCAGAAAAATAAAGTATTCCCACTTTTCAGTTTTCACGGGCAAGCGTTAACCCGGCCCGAACCCGTATTGTTTTCTGTGCGGATATTTAGATAAAGACAAATTTTTTTTTTTTAATCTGAAAAATTGAGAGTTAGAAAATAAGTAAATAGGAATTGAAACAAAAGTACTGCTTGAAACAAGATTGCAAGTCTCATTATCAAGCTGTTAATTAGTGTAACATCAATTAATACCTGCTAATTTAAAAACTATAGTAATGAAAATTTCAAAGACAAATTCCAGCTATTAAAAATTTATAAATCAAATTAATCTTAAATAATCTTATTAGAAAATATCTGATATATTTTTTATCTTACATCCAGAAACTTGTGTCTGTGCTACAATCTCCTCCATCTTCTCTCAGATTTTCCCTCACTTTCCGGGAAAACAAAGGAAAACAAGCCCATACCTTCCCAAATGAAGGCCTGGGTTTGTGGGGAAATGTGGGAGCTTAGATGTTTTGAAGTTCGATACGAATGTTGATGTGCCTGATTTTAAGGAGGACGAGTTGCTGATTTAGACATGAAATCATTTTTCACTTGTTTCAACCGTAGACTGTGACTATTGGAGGTTATGGTACGATGTTGCTGGTGTCGTAGCAAAGGTTGATAGTCAAGTGAAAGACGTCAAAGTGGGCGATGAAGTCTATGGGAATATATTATAAATGAGAAAGCATTGGAGAAGCCTAAACAGTTTCCTCTGGCAGAGTATACTGCTGTTGAAGCAAAACTGTTGGCACAAAACCTAAGAATTTGGATTTTGCTCTTCCTCTTGCGGTTGAGACTGCATATGAGGCTAAACTTTCTTGTATTTTAACTAAATTTAAAATATAGATATCATGAATATTGTATTTGCATCAAGTTCAGTTCCATGAAATATCTTAAGAGAGTCTGCCTCTTAGACCATGAAGTAGTGAGTCTTGGTTTCTAATTTCTTAAGGATTCAACCACTTCAGTTCTTTTCGTCTCTTAGACATATGTTAACATCACTTGACATGTCTTCTGTTGCTCATCTTACAGTCATTCATGAACCATTGACTCCAACAACAACAAAAAAAATCAAACAATGTGTTTCTTACCCACTGTTTTTGACCAAAAAAAAAGGCTTCTATGGTTTTCGTAAGATGGAGGACGTTTTCTTTTCTAAGAGAAACAGTAAAAGAAAGGAAAATATGGCATCTCTTCAACAAGTTCTACGGGATCCTCAGCAGAAAAGCCACCCAAATATAGAATATGGTAGAAAAGAAACTTATTGACTAACCATTATTTTTGCTCAAATGTTGTTCAGGGGGTACAACCATACAAGCTAAAAGAGCTGAAATAAATTGCAAAAAAGAAAAATCGAATTCTCTCAAAACAAATAGATATAATATATGCATAAATCCATTTAGATAATAGACTCCACAAAAGGTGTGCTCTTAGCCTCTTACTTATAATATATCTTTTTTTTTTTAACAAAAAAAGAAACTAACACCTATTATTTCTTGAGAGAATCCAAACCTACAAACGAAAGTAGTCATGTCATGTGTACAACAACAAGGAAGAAAGATGTCTCAGATAGAAAGAAAGGGTGAAATTTTGAAGTCCAAATCCCAGAGCTCAAAAGTGCCATGAACAAAGTCATAATGTGCTCCCTTCAAAGCCAGCTTGTTCATAAGCCCATCTCTCACAAATGGATAAGTCAGTAGGTTCCCAAGCGATACATTCACTGCTTCCTGCAAATTGGAGTAATCAATATATAAGAGCCTGGCTTTCCCCTTTATGATTATGATTCGTTTAATTAGTAAAACAGGATACAGTGTTTTAATTTTCACTTACCTTCTCACAGTTGGTGCATTGATCTGAAAAACTTAAGCTGCTTTCTCCTGCTTTAACCCTGGACTTTGCTGGATTACAAATTTGGACCCAATTCTCTATGAATTCACTGTAACATCATTTAAGTAGGAACACACAATTGATGAGAATCAGTATCTCATATCATAGTGAAGAAAAATTCTTCATGGATTCTAGTAAGCAACAATTAAGCATGAAGAGATCTGTCAGTAAATAACAAGTACACTAGAGGTGGGTTCCACTAAAAGGAAAAAATTACAAATATTGTATCCATTTTTTGTAGTGTAAAAGTGGGACAATAAGTAACATAATAAAATGTTCAAAACTTCTCGTGTTTCTGCAATATGCTAGACAAAATTATAATAATATGTTGTTCGTATATGCCTAAAGCAACATAACTTTAAGGTTAATTCCTTTTGGTTTTGGATGTCAAGCAACCAATAAGATGGAGCCAATTGGGTGGGGGGGGGGGGGGGTGCACAGTTAATTTACTATTAACTATACTACTACACCTGACATGCATGTGTATTATAAGTTTGATGCAATGAACTTCTAGGAATCCTACTTTTGAAGTCCTTCTAAGAGATATGGAAGCAATGATATAAAGTAGAGAATTTTAGATAAAAACTTACGAAGCAGTGGTCCCATCATCTGGGATAGACATGAGCCCCTTTATACCGCCACAGCGGCTATGTCCTATCACCACAATATTCTCCACCTATAAAAATCATTATCTTTAGTATAACTAGCTAGAAGGAGGACCAAAAAGAAAAAAAAATCTATATTATATACATTTTCAAAGAAATCCATGAGTAAATTTGGTTTATACAAACAAGACTCTAGTGAAAGTTTAGTTAAGGAAAGGAAAGTCAGTTACAGATTCTGAAGGGATTAAGGGAATGTGTAATTAATTGCGTAGTAGTTGAAAACTGTATAGCTTTATAGATAGCTTTAGCTTTAGCAAAACATGGATCCAATTAATACGAAGAAAATTACAACACCAACTACTATGAAACATCACATCATCACAAGTTGCATTTGCCTCCACCACTAAACGTTCTTCTTCTTTTATTCCACTTAAATACCAGAATGTATAAATAGTAAATTAATAATAGATGGAAAATTAATTAATTACCTTTAAATTCAAGACTGCATATTCAATGGCTGCCCCTACTCCTGCATACTTGGTCTGCGACAACAATTAATGTGGGTTAATTAACTTGAAACTGTAGTTTAAGCTTTTGAAACACCATAACTGAAAACCCAACAAGAAGAAAAAGAAGAAGACCACCTTGTCATAAGGTGGAACCATGTTGGCGATGTTTCTGACCACAAAGGCTTCACCAGGTTGGAAATCCAGAACATGGGATGGGCATACTCTTGAGTCTGAGCACGCAAATACCATAAACTGCATTCTATTCACTATTAGTATATAATAATTATAACAACAACAATATTTTATGCATAAAATCATTCACAAAATTGCCATAAAAAACTTGGAATAATATTTCCATTAATTAGACTGATAATATTAAATAAAAATAATTTCAAAATGCATTATGGGACCACTAATAATAGACTTTGGATTTCTCTACTGTAATTCTTTGAAATAAGAAAAAGAAAAAAAAAAAAAAAGATATCACTTTTTTTTTTATCTGTTACAAAGAAATACACCAAATTTTCGCTACGAAACTGCACCTAATAATCAGATCATGCTTGACCTAACCTTCGGGCTCTGTACTTGGGCAAGTTGGCCATATAGTTCTGGATTCTTCCTGAAAAGAACACAAGTGCCCATCTAACTCAGTAGAACTGTACTGTAATTACTCAGAAACGTATTCCAAGTTACTACAAGTAAATTAGCCAAATCAATTCTTTAACCTGAAGTTAGAAAAAAAAGTTGAGAATTGTCAACGGAAACGCTTGTGCTGATTAATTATTTAAGATGTAAAAACGAATGCATGCAATTATTTTGTATAAAAAAGTTTTTTTAAAACAAAATAAACGTAACTTTTAAATTAATGCATATGTACATGAAATTAATAATAATAATTTCGATACAAATTAAATCAGTCCATTAATTAATTACTCACGAAAATCACTAATAATAACGTACAGGAATTTTTCTGTCTTGAAATGATCGAACCCGGTTTTGATCCTCTCGTCCGGGTTAAACGGATTCGCGCCGGCAGCCTCTAGCTCCGCCGTTAATTGCTTGATCTTTGCGGCGGCGACGGCTCCCAAGTCAGCCTTCTCACTGCACCCGCCAAAAATAAATAAATTAATTAATTCAAATAATTCAAATTGTAACAAAAACCGTAGGTCCGTAAGGCACAGAAACGGAAGGTGAGTTTATGGGCCCGGCCGGCCGGCCGGCCCGTATTTGGTAGTGAAGGGGGCCCACGACTCATATTATGTGGTGGCGTCAGTGGTGGTGGTGGTGGTGATGGTAGGCTCCGTCATGTAAGAGAAAAAACCATGATAATTTACAGAAAAGGACAAGATTTTATGCCTTAATTACGGAGTATGTGACAGTAAGTAAGTAAATATAAAAGTAATTGTATTTCACCTGAGAAGCTTGGTCAATCCTTCAATGGCCTCCTCGTATGACGCTCCAGATGCCATGTCTTCCTTCTGCCGATTAATCAGATTAGTGAATTGAAACAATATACTTGCATGACAAACATACAGATTCACATCACAAGGATTCCAACAAACAGAGAAAATTTTATGAGGACTTGAGTTACATATGTAGATGATCAGAATCATCATGAGATAGATAGATAGATAGATATATGCTCTATGAAACAAAGAGAGAAAGACGAAGACAAGAAGAAAGACCTTGTAGTTTTTGGAGAGAGAAGAAATGGAGAGTGTATTAATTAAGTTTGGAGAGAGTGAGAGAGGTGATATGTGTATGTGTGTGTATATATATATATATAGAGAGAGAGAGAGAGAGAGAGAGAGAGACGGAAGGGACAAAGGAGATACGTATAGTGTGGCAGAGAAGGCGGGTCTCAACTCTGAATAGTTGCGTTACAATGCGCACCACCAGAAGGACTAAAGAGGAGGAAAGAAATAAGACCCAAACACAAACCAATTTTAAGGAATGGACAACATTGGAAAAGTTTGTATTCTTCTGTAATTAAGGTCTCACTTATGACTACCCTTTTTTCTAAATCTCTCGCCTTTTATTTTCTCAATGCAATTAACTTCTATTATTCTTAAATTTATTTTCAGATTCTCAATTTTCATTTTTTAATTAATAATATGATAATTTTAAAATGTATCTAATGATAAAAACAGTCAATTAAGAGTTAAAAATTAACTGGTTCCAGCTACATGATTGTGGTAATTAAGATAATAAATAATTTTAAAAAAATATAAACAAATCAATAAAAAATGTAATCCAGTTTTGGAAACGGCCATATGTATGATCGATGATGTGTGAGAGGTGTATGAGTTGGCTCATAAATACTTGCATCATCTCCATTTATGAAGGTTCACGAATTAAGGATGTGATCTCAAACTGAAACAGATATATACTCTTTTTTTTTTAATATAATAAAACGAAGCACTAAGAAAACTTTGTTATGTTTGAGAATAATTCATATTTTTTATCTATAATAATAATTACTTAAATATTTACACCAATTTTTACATTAATTTATGAACTAAAAATACTTTCAGAAGTACGTATGAATGATTAAGCGATACTTTTTTACTGTTTAAATTTATTATCAATTTTCAAATTATATCTAATTATGTTTTATTAATTTAACAAAATAAAACTAAACAAAATGTATTCAATCTGAGAAATATTGATAAGGTAGGCGTGCTTGACGGTGAATTAAGTCAGCCATGTAGGCCATATAGTATAGTGGAAGACACGTGGCGGAATTTTTACGGTCAACAATGGAACTCTCTGGGGCCTAAAATATTGAAATTAAAAAAAACTTAATATATAATTTCTATATCTTATTATCAAAATTTTTTTTAATAAAACTATGATGAATAAATATTTTTTTACATTTTAATATTACATACAAACTTAACAAGAATCTTTGAAAAAAATTATGTCATATTTTTTGTTTTTTTGAAAATTTTGATAAATATTTTTAAAAATGTATCTAACTTTTAAAAAAAAATGTAAGAAAAAATTATTTTCTCTGGTCCTTTCTTTTCAATGAATGATATGAATGGATGGTGGGAATGTATATAGACAAAGTTGACTTGTTTGTTGTTAGGTTAAGAAAAAATTAAAGAGGAGGGGACAATGTTAATTTTGACAAGGAAAATACACATAGTATAGTTAAAGGCTAATATTTTATTTTGAAATTTAAATGAGAAGAATTGCTTCCTTTCTTTTTAAAAATAACAATAAAAAGGTGCTATCAAAAGAAAAAAAAATTAATTAGCATTGACTCTCAAGTATGTCTTCATTTAAATACATGTAAAAGGAGTTAAATTGTTAAACATACATGTATGACACTGCAAATTATTAATTCTTCTTGAACAAAAGCGTAGCTAGTAAAATTTAAGTTCCCTATACAAATCACTTAATTTTATAAAAAATAATTAATTTCATCTCATTAAAAGATATAATTTCTCTTTACAAATATATATTTTCTATTTATCTTTCACTAAATCACTTCTACTAACTTATAGTTCCTCTTCTTGATAGACTCAAAACATTGAAGCAATATAAAATGCTTTATTTTTGTTGGATAAAACCATAAATGCATTTGGCTTTATAGCGAATGTTGGCCTCCATATATATATATATAGAATGTTGCATGCAACATATATAATTTGAATTGGAATAAAAAATAAGACTAAATATATATACAATTTTTTATATCTCTATTATAAAATTTTTTAATTAAAATAAAATATATATAATTTGAAAAAATAATTATAAAAAAAATAAGTTATATAAATTATATATATATGTAAATTTTTTTATTAAAAAATCTGATGACAAAAATATAAAAATAATACTTTGAATTTTTAAAAAATAAAAATAAAAAAAAATAGTAACCATAGGAAGAGGGGAATTACAAATCGCTAGATAATTATTATGGATGTAATTAAATTATTAATTGAGGAATGTAATTCTCATCTACACGGCATTGGGTGTGCCCAGCTTAGTTATTAGTTATTAGCTCCCTAGGTTATATATATATATATCTTCATCATCATCATCATCATCAACGTGCTTTCACATATGTCCACAAAGAACTTAAAGTCATTCATAGATTTTAATGAATTTTTTTGAAATACGCCCAATTATACATTAGCATACATTATATGCTCACATGTATCAATAAACCATCTTTGATTATGCAAAAAGAGCATACCGAGGCAATCTTGCTTGTGCAACACAGAAGCATGCATCTTTTTAGTTTTCCAGCCATGACTCTCTTTTGCAGGATCCTATATATTTCGAATTCTGCAATTAAGTAAGCTGATAGAAAATCAATCCAAATGATCATCACAATATTAAAGATAATCAAGGAGAAAAAATGGCATTCAAAATATCTATCTGAAAGTAGCTCAAGAAATGCACGAGTCAGGTGGGCTCGCAAATTCAATGAATGAATGCACCGCCAAATTGGTCAAAACTGAATTAAGAAACAAATGAAAATTTGATAAACTGAAGTAAGAAAGGGAAAAGAAGAATGAAATTCGTACCAAAAGGGGCTAGCTATTTGACTTGCTTTCACAGTAATAATGGTGCAGAAAGAAAGGCAGAAATTAATTAAGACAGTGAAAATGGTATGTGTAGGTGTGTTCTGGTGTGGACTTTTCTTAATAAACGAAAACCAAAAGTTGAGGAAAGTGAAGAAAAAGGCATGGGCACAGCACCAACAATAACGGGAGAGGAAGGTATGTGGACGTTGAAGGAGATATATGCAAAGCCAAAGAAAGATTCATGCCCACAATAATATATATTGGATAAAGAAAGCGAAATGTCAGGCATTGCGAGCTTTGTGTTTATAATGGTCGCTACTCCCTTATCACAATCCAATATGAGGACAACAACAATTCCAATTTTCTTTCTTCTCTCCCCACAACAAAAAAAAAATATGGATGAATGAATGAATTTTAATATTTTGATTACCTGATTTTATATAATGTTTTGCATTTGAAATTGAATGGTATATATGTGTTTGGAGACGAATAGAGTCTAAAAGGATCAAACTTTAAGTAAAAACATCACCGACTTATGCTTTGAATGGGTTCCTTGCGAAGCTAAATAGTAAAAAGAAACCTCTGATGAGGGAGCGAAATAGAATATTGAATTATAAGCTATTGGGGTTTCAAAATTTTGAAAACCTTCGTCTTTGTTAGATGATAGGGACTTCTAACCTTATAGATAGGAAGGTTTGCTGAAACAAATGATTAATTTTAATATCAAAATATTTAGCATACAAATTCATCAACAATCCAATCTCATTATGAGTTATCCTAATCCAAATGTAAGTGGAGAGTGTGACCCGCTTCATGTAAGACACATGACCGTATAGATTTTATTGAAATAATTTACTAATAAAAAAAGATTAATCCGTGATATGATATGTCACAGCTGAGTTTGATTGATGCTAGCAGTAGCAGCTATTTACTGTTTCACTTAGTCGCATTTCACCATGATAATCAGCTTGTCCATCAGGTTTTCCACTTTCCTTCATCAGACCTAGCTTATTTTGCTTTTTAACTTTTTTTTTTTTAATCTTTCAAACGGGTTGTTGAAATTAACGCGAATATTCTATATCTTTCTCAGGTTTCAACTATGGTTTTCTGCTTGGCGTTTTATCTCTTTTAATAATCGTTTTGCTGCATAAGATGATGGGTGATTGAGTGATTATTATTCTACTAAATTTCCAACTTTGATTGATATTTGATGAGTAACGAGTTGCTTTTCCCTTTTCCCGAAAAGATAGAGATTGATCGAATTCTCTTGATCTTTAATTTTCAGACCCTCTGGAAAGTTATCTCTGCAGCACAATCATTCAATCTTAGATAGAGATAGGCAAGCTGCACTATAATAAGGTAATATGTAAACCCTCGGCTTTCCTGCTCTCTAATTTTATCTCTTCCAGATACAGTGATTGCGAGGTTCCAAAAAGAAAAAAAAAAGGTGGGGATGGGAGAGGGAGAATGTATAGAGGAAATATGCATGTTGATAATCTCCTTTAACAATGAAATTTGCAAACTGGGTTTCGTTCAATGATTGAACAGACAATTCATCATGTTTGGATAAGTTTGGAGCCAGAAGCAGAATTCCTTATTGCTCTTTCTGTATGGTGTAATGAACTGACCTTTTATTTTTCAAGGTCTCTTGGATTTTGCACTTGTAGCTAGCAACATATATTGCTGAATTTGAGTAGATGTAAATTATGCGGTGTCATTATAGGATTTATTTGTTATTGATGTAATAATTGAATTATTGTGTGTGTTTTAGTAATGTTGATTCTTTGAAACAATGAAGTCTTGATTGCAAGTAGGAGGAATTGTGAGTTGACTCATGAAGATCATCTCTCTTTTCAGGTTTTTGTATCTAATAAATCTATACAATTGATTATTTTGATCTTCCAGATGAGCAAGGAATCTGTGGAAGAACAGGATGGAATTGACGTCAAGGTAAAATCACACTTTTTCTTTGTTGATTGAAAGAAAACCCTCACTTGCCTCTTCCCACCCTGTATAAAGAAAGAAAAAGAAGATGAAGATTAGGATGATCCAATAATTGTTTGAGTATAGAGCCTCTGCTTGGGTGATTTACTTAAAAATGGAAATGGTTCATTTTGTCCCCGCTCTTTGACATCTATGGTAGTTCCTGGGACAGGTTAGAAAGCGTGATGGAGCAGAAAGCAGAGATCAAAGGTATAAAACTCTAGCTTCTTTTTCTCTTTCTTCCTCCTTTTGTTGGGTTTGGGGAGACACAGAATGCATGGTTATTTTAGGATCACTAGAGCAATTTGTACAGATTACCATATTATAATAAGAATCTGAGTTTTTTAACACTAATATTAATTCTTTCTGTTTGGGTACAACGCAGCTTAATGACCTACGATGATAAAACAGCTGGGATTTCATCTTTCAGAATTGTGGACTCATGTCGTAGTTGGTGCCCACTGGAATTTTGTTATCCAGATTCAATTAAGCAAGCCAAAAAACACTCCTTGATTCATAAAGTTACTCAGTCTTCACCTTCTCCTGTACTCTCTTTTGTGGAGAGATTGCCTCAAGGGACCCAAACTTCTCATATAACAGCTGTTGATTCAGAACGTGAATACCAAAAGTCAGAAAATGAGTCATCTTCTTCTAAGACTATACGAGATGTACATATTGTAAGAACTTGTACTGCACGTTGAAACCCTTACATTGTACATCTAAATTTTCTAGACAAGACTCCCTGTAGGCCTGTATACTATTACTATCGATTAGCTAATATGTATTTGTCTCATATGGTTCAGTCAATGAGGTTAATGGAGGACTTTCTTGATCTTGCTAAAGAGAATACAGAAAAGGATCTGGAAACATGCGGAATACTTGGTGCCTTCCTGGTAAGAATCAATATAAATCAATAGCTTTTTGCTTGCCTTATCAGAAGTGCTTATGTCCTTGAAGGCTCTTAGATAGGTGAGTTATATAAGAGAAGATAAAAAACGGCATAGTGTTCATATATCCTGCATGATTACTTAATCTAATATGTCTTTATATTTGTTGTTTTCATGTGTATTACTGTTTCTGTTTTTGTGTATCTAGAGTAGCTGAAAATTGGAATGTTAGTAGGATGATGGGTCCTTCTATATTGTGTAGCTGTACTTAAGCACATGCCATGGCATTTTTACTGATTAAAACCAGCTAGTCTTTTTTGAAAAAGAAATAATGAAACTTATTTGATGAATGCTTTTGATATTTGAAATTGACATGTAGTTATCCTTTCAATTTTCTAGGTGAAGGGAACTCTCTATATGACCACTCTGATCATACCAAAACAGGAATCAACTTCCAGTTCTGTTAGTATCTTGGATCCTGTCTTTACACTCTTTTTCAGATGAAAATCCCGTCTTACACTCTTATTTGGTTGTGTTTGGTTTTTTCACTTTTCAAGATGCTATGGTTTCACTACTGCTTTTTGCTGACTCACTGCACTTAATGACAGTGTCAGGCCACAAACGAGGAGGAAGTTTTTGCAATTCTTAATGAAAGA
Organism: Senna siamea; assembly: GCA_031216115.1. Classification (NCBI taxonomy): domain Eukaryota; kingdom Viridiplantae; phylum Streptophyta; class Magnoliopsida; order Fabales; family Fabaceae; genus Senna; species Senna siamea. The sequence goes on along the minus strand of CM062360.1, from coordinate 29,186,348 downwards.
TCCCTTTTCCCTGTGGGATGGATCCATGTATCTCTTCCTGCTTTGTTAATTGATTATTTTCGTTTGTTGTCAAAATAACATGCTATGCCATGCCAATTAAGAATTAACTTTTTTTTTTGGTATATTTCTTGATGTAAAGTAAATTTCTTTACGTGACCTCTGCAATTCCTGATGGCTTCATTTGTCTGACCCTTCTGTTTATTCTGCAAATTCTTAGACTCATCCTTCTCAAAATTGTTTCATGTCATCGGTGGATCTGCACACTCAATATTCATACCAGGTGATTGACACAAGTTTGATAGTGTTCCTGACTTGTTTGTTGTAAAAGCTTTTGTTTGTTCAGCTTTTTTCAGTTTCATATGACTATCAAAATTTAGAAGCATTCTGCAGACCAAGTTAGAACTGATGGTTTGGTGTTATATTTTCAGATGATGGTTCCTGAGGCTTTTGCCATTGTCCTGGCTCCTAAAGATACCTCAAGGTTTGAATGTCCGCTCATTGTCTTTTATTTTACATCTGTCCAAATTGGATATCTACTCTGTATTTCACTGGACATGCTTGTCTAAATGAGTTTTTTCTTTTACTAACTACAAAAATGCGTTTTATTTACATCCAATTTGCATACAAGGGAAACAAATATGAAAAGGGAGAAAAGTGCATTGAATTTAGAACAAAACTAGTGTCGTGTGTTCGCTTAAATCTGATAGTAATGTTGTGCTGGATTGTTTCCCTTGAAACAGTGTAAACCTGCTTTCTAGTATCAATGAAGTTATGCCATAGAATATGTTGTTTTCCAATGATACAATTGGTTTTGAATTTGTGATGATTCTGATCTTTGTATAAACAAGTTAAATTTCCTGCAGGAGCTGTGGTCTCTTTCGCATTAATGACCCTGATGGAATGAGTATTCTAAAATGTTGCCAAGAGGAGGGATTTCATCCACACAGAGAACCAGAAAATGGGAGTCCCATGTATGAGCACTGCTCCAATGTGTACAAAAACTCAAATCTGAGGTTTGAAATCTTTGATTTGCGCTGAATTGGCTTTGTTTATAAGTACACTCTGTTTTTGACAGATACAAAATTAGTTCAGTTCTCAGGTCATTCGTGTCCTAGTCACACCCGAAAGAACATAGCAAATAACATACAGTTCCTATAATGTTCAATTCAGTCCATACATTATATCATATCAATAAAAATTTAACAAGTGTGCTCGAAATCTTCACCATCTGTAAAAGTATATTGTAAAGATACGCGATACATCATATATAAGATAGATTAAGGGTCAGTGAGACTTTCATTTCATGTTTTTGAACTTGTATTAACTGCTTGTATAGCTATAGCTAGCAAAGTGGTAGGAGCAGCGTGTGTAAAAATTTATGTGAGTTGAGTGGCGCAGTAAATTGGATTTAGTACTTGCTCTCCTTGTCCATGACCATACTCAGTTGTGTTTTGTAGTGGGGAACCAAACTGAGCTTCAGTTGTGGGGAGCAGACTAATATAATAAATAAGGCTTTCTTTTCTATGTGCTTGTCTCAACATTTAATCATGATCTGCACTAATTACTGCAGAAAGTAAATAAATAAAATGATAAGGAAATTATTATGTTCTCAAGGGTGGTAGGGTCATGGCTTCACAGAAAGATCTTTTGTTATGGTTTAATTTTTAGTAATTTTTCATTTAAATAATAGTCATAGGAACAACTTGTGATGAATTGAAATCTGTAAGTGGTTTTATTGAAAATATGGGAAGCTGTTGTCATTTGAAAGTATAAACGGCAATAATTGTAAGTAGTTTGAAGCTTGTATCTTACTGTGACTGAACCTTTTTACATCTTTATCTGCCAATGCCGAAAGTTTGGGACAATGGCCGCCTACAACGAAACTTGATTGCAGTTCAAATTTTGAAGTTTATATTCAGTAAAAATTTATCGTATTTTGAATGTACTTTTTTTTTCTTTTTAATATAGTGGTGCTTTTTTTAGATTAAAGTGGTGCAAGATGAGGTGTGTGAGAACTGACAAGTGTCATATGCTCGAAAATGAATTTTAAAAAATATTTCATCCGTAGTTTCACAACTTCAGTATTAAAAACATATTATTAATTCTAACAAAAAGAATACATGGTGCTAATAAGTATTTATGAATTTATAATATATTAAATCAATGTTAAATTTTTTTGCAATACTTGTTTTTATTTTTTAAGATACCATTGACCTGCAAAATTTAACATCTATGTAAAAAATTTTCATAATCAAGTGCTACGATACAAATTAATTAAAATATAACTATATTGTTTTCGATAGACTCAGTAACACTGAATTTACATAATGATTGAGGGGATTACAAACTCTTATTCAAGAGCAAAAAAATATCCTCAATTCTTCTAAACCTCAACAAAGGGTTCAAGTGAAGTTAGATTGCTGTACCTCAAACAATTACTTACAAATCCATCAATTTTGCAATTAAATAATTAGATAATTGCCTCCAAAATTGTGGAGGAATCAAATCAGCAGTGTAGTTCAGAAAGGATGAACATTCCTGCTGAATCCGCTCACGTTGGTGAAGAACCCAAACAGATGTTGCTTGTAAGGTAAGTACGATTTTCGTTTTTCACTTTCCTTCTTCGCTCTACTCATCATGTAGTGCTTCTCGGGAGCCCACGACGCCGTTCTGCTCTTCCCCGCTTTCACTTTCCTAACGACGCCGTTTTTCCCCTCGCCGGTGCTCGCTTTCTCCGCCGTTCCCTTTACTTTCGCCACCTTTATGGCTTCCGCGCCGGCGATGCTACGCCTCTTGGCGCTCGGCGCAGCCGGATTCAGGAACACGAAGGCGTTGTTTCCGTCACTGTTGCTCCGGAGCTTCAAGTCTCGGAACCTCCAGAGCCTTGAGAATCCCGTGGAATTGCTTTTCTTGCAAGTCTCCTTCGAGACCTCCATGATCTTCTTCCTCGACCACCTGCAGTAGGATCCTACAGGCGCTCCCTTCCATTCGTCCGATTCAGTGTCCTGCGACGCCAACGGCGAAGAAATGCCGCGCCGCTCGACAAAGAGCTTTGTCAGCGGCGGCCGGAGAGTTGAGGGGCCGTCGAATTCGTCGACCAAGAGAGGAAACTGCGGGCGGATCTGGCCGTTGAGAAAGAGCTCGTCGGCAGAAGGCAGCGACCCAGCGGAATTATTACAAACAAAGCTAAACTCTAACTCCTCCTCTTCCACTTGCTCAATTGTGAGCTTATCACTGAAATCTTGAGCAAACTCTGGAGAAATATGGTGGGATTCAGAGAATGCAGGAGGTGAAGATAAAAGGGAAGACATAATTGATGAATGGTGAGTGTCTGAAATCTGAAGAAATTTGCGAGTGTTTGTGTTTTGTGTTTGTGTGTATGCGTTTTGTGGTAGTGATTGAAGAGGAGTGAGAGAAATGTGGGAGTTATATAAAAGTGGGGTTTGTTTTGTTGTTTTTGAATTCGGTTGGGGGGTTTAAGAAGGTGAGGATAACGTATTACGAAACGAGCTACTTACTTAATTAACTAATTAGTTGCTAATCATTAACTAAATGGAATTAGAGTTTTGTTTAATAACAGTATATCAATATGGCTGTTCAGTATTTTGGGTGCTTCTTTATTATTGGGGATGCTAATGCCTTCACACGCTGCACGTGTTTAACTGTACACGCAGGAGCTTCGTCATCCTCACTTAACTCAACTGCATATACTATTACTATACTATAATTCTGGTTCTTTCTTCCCAATTACTATACTTTTCCTATGGTGGCCGCATTTCCTTGTATTCTTTCTTAATATGGTTAAACTCCAAGGGCTTTGCTTTAATATCCTATGTGTCTTTCACTTACAATTATTAATTGTAGGAACTTCTCTAGTTTATTTGAAAATAAAAAAAAGAGGAGGGGAGGGAAAGAATTGAAAGAAAAGGAAAAAGGAGTAAATAAAATATTAAATGATATTTTTTAAAAAAATTTTAAATTTTTTTAATTTAAAGTAATTAAAATTAATAAAAATAAAGAGTTAATATAAAATTTTAAAATTTTTTTACCAAAATTTTAAAAAATAAATAATAAAAATATTATTATATTTAGTTTTTAAAATTTTAAAAAAAAAATTTTAAAAAATTTTAGGTTAATTCTTGTTAATATTCTTATTTTGTTAATTTTAATTATTTTAAATTAAAAAATTTTAAATGATTCAAATAAAAAATTATTATTTAATATTTTGTTCACCTCTGTTCCTTTCTTTGTCATTCTTTTCTATTCCCTTTTTTTTTTTGAATTCCAAACACATCCTTTGGGGAAGAAGAAGGGGAGGGAAGAAAATGAAAGAAAATATATTAATTTTGGAGAGAAATTTGGTTAACTTTTATTAACCTCATTCTCTTATTAATTTTAATTATATCAATTTAAAAAATTTTTAAGAATTCAAATAAAGAGAGAATAATGCTATTATTTAATATTTCCTTCACTCTTCTTTCCTTTTCTTTTTTTTTTTTTTCTTTCTCTTCCCCTCCGCTCATCACTCCCAAAAACACCTTATATGGATTGAAGAGAATGAAGGAGAAGAGAAGAAAATTTTCAAACTTTTATTTTAAAATTTTAAAAGAAAAAAATAAAAAAAATTTATACTAACTTTTCTTAACTTTCTTCTTTCATTAATTTTAAATACATCAAAATAAGAAATTTTAAAAAATTATTATTTAACCTTTTATTTTGTCTCCTTCTCTTTCCTTCAACTTCTCATTTCTAAACATATTTTTAAAGTGTGTTTGAAAGAGAAATTTTAAAAGAAATGAGAAGAAATCTAGTTTATTTTTTAAAATTTTAGAGGTAAAAGAATTAAAAAATTTTATATTAATTTATTTTCATATATTTTTTATTAATTTTAATTATTTTAAATTATGAGAATTTAACATAACATTTTTTTATCTTTCCCTTTAATTTATCTCATTCCCTTTCTCTCCTCCCTTGTTTAAAAAATATATATATATTTAATTTATTTTTGGTTAAAATTAATTTTTATACAATATATATTTTTCTAAAAATAAAATAACTTAACTATTTTTAGTACTGTCATGTTAAATTTGAAATGCATACTAAAATTTATATATTATACAAAAAAATAACTTATAATAAAATGGTTTGAAGTTTTTTTTTTTTGTTTACAAAAATTGAAGTACTTAAACAACGTTATTTAAGTTACTGTAATTTGGATTCTCAACCAACACTGATACACAGAAAATATTTTTAAACATCCAATTATCATATTATAATTTAATTAGTCTACTAACAAACAACGAATAGCTATTTCTTATAAATTAATGAGAAAATTTATTCTTTAGTGAAAAAATATATACTTTAATTATTTTTTCTTTAAATATTAAAAATAAAAAAATCTCTAAAAGATATATATTTTAACTATTTAATCTCTAAATTTTAAAGTTACATAATTTAATCTCCAAAAATTCCTATATTAGTTGATATCGGAACTCATGTCATGGATAATGAGTAAAAAAATTCTAGAAACTGAACAATATATTTTAAAACTTCTATAATCAAATAATTAACATATATATTTTGAAAAATTAAAAGATTAAACTATAAATTTGTTGGTTGAGGTTAAGCTTAGGAAACAAACTCGGTCGGGTGGCACATAAATGGATCTGTGGCTGTACCCGTACCCGGTGAAGGTTGCGCGGTAACCCGAAAGTCAAGGAGGAGGGAAAATGAAAGGAAGTAAGCAGCAGCGACACTTGGCTTGTGGTTCAAAGATCACAGATCACAGACCCAACGAAGAGGTAACAAAAAAATGCACTAATATGTGAAACAAAGTGCTTTCTTACCTTCTTAATCCTTATATTTAGAAATGCCAGAAATTTTCGGGGCTTATGATTGATTCTGCAATGCTCAATGACTTTTCATTTTCAAAATTCCAGCTGCATCCTTCAAAACCACCCTACTTTTCTCAATTTGTTTTTGTTAGTCTGTCTGTTTTAATTTGCAAAACCCAATTTTGGTTGTATAGGACCTGTTTTCCATTGAAATTTGATTTTTTTTTTTTCTCTTTCGTCTTTTCTCACGCACCATTGCCCTCTGTTTTGCCATGGATGGTGAAGAAACGGGGAGAATTTCCATCTTCTCGTTGCTCTGAGAATTGCGTTGGGAAATTTCTGATTAGAATCAGAAATGGCTTCAAACAACGATTCTAATTCCAGACCAAATGGGTTGCCTATTTCTTCCAAAGAGTCCACCGATGATGCAGCTCCATCGCCAAGCTCTTCCTCGTCCTCCAGTAGTGCAAATTCTACGCCGAAAATTTCTCCATCCCCCACACCGTCGTCGCCATCGAATTCTACCTCGTCTCCCACGAGTTCGCCGCCTCCGCCGTCGAGTACTCCTCCCCCGCCTTCATCGACCCCATCTCCGCCGCCTAAAGATCCACCGCCTGCATCTTCGCCGCCGCCATCGTCGCCAACACCATCACCCCCGCCTTCTTCGCCACCACCTTCTTCGCCACCACCACCACCATCGTCTCCTACCCCTAAACCGTCACCTCCACCTCAATCGCAATCCTCAACTCCTTCACAATCACAATCCCCATCTCCCCCTGATAAGTCTTCTCCATCTACGTCCACAGCTGCAACTTCACCTCCAGCTCCTCCTTCGCCGGAGAAGTCATCCGACTCGTCTCCACCGACATCGCCACCCCCAGATGGTTCATCCACCTCTGGTAATAAAACCTCCGGTAACCCGTCGCCATCGCCATCACCTGCGCCTTCAACCACTCTATCCCCTCTTAATGCGACTTCTCCATCGAAGACACCCAGCTCCCCTCCGCCACCAACGGTGTGGAACCCCCCATCACCGCCAAATTCACCGGGCTTGGACTCTGGCTCCACGTCAAATTCAAGCGGTTCTTCGAGTAGCTCGTCCTCGCCGTCATCGTCAGGAGGTGGCGGTGGTCATAATTCAGGAAAATATGTTGGCTATGCAATGGCTGGAGTTTTCGGTTTTATCCTTGTTGCCTTATTTTTCGTTTTTATGGTGAAGTGGAAGAGAAAAAGAAAGCAAGTCCATGCTACAACTCATGGGGCATCTAATAGCCCTGCAAGGAAACCAGGTATAGTGTCTGTGGCCAATTTCTGCTCTGGCATGGTACATCTCATTTTGTTAGCTAGAGATCATAATAAAACTATTCCAAGGCCTTTTGTTCAAATGTTTAAGCTTTTGAAGTATGCTTTGCACTTCCAAGTCTGATTATTTTTCTTATGAAGTGGCATGTAGAAGTTCTAATTTAACTATTCATAAGCTTTCATTTAATTAAGTTTGGAGTTGACTATTCATAAGCTTTCATATCTAATGATTTTTGGCCATCAGGTGCAGAAGGGCTTCCCTATGGGCGGCAGCCTGGCATTGCGAATTATGCACAAGAGGGCTTTCATAATTCACCAACCCCAACCACTCCCAACTATGGATCTGGGAGTCAAATAGGAGCTCTGCAACATTTGGGGGGTCCAGACTCAGGGCCCTGGAGTGCTGGTCAGATAGTTTTTAGCTATGAGCAGATTATGGAAATAACACAAGGATTTTCTAGTGAAAATATTATTGGAGAGGGGGGATTTGGATGCGTGTACAAGGGTTGGCTGTCAGATAGAAAAGCAGTGGCTGTGAAGCAGCTTAAGGCTGGCAGTGGCCAAGGCGAACGGGAATTTAGGGCAGAGGTTGAGATTATCAGCCGTGTTCATCATCGGCATTTGGTATCATTAGTTGGTTATTGCATAGCTGATCAGCGAAGAGTTCTTATCTACGAGTTTCTCCCCAATAAAACCCTTGAGCATCATTTGCATGGTAATGTGAGTTTCTTTGTTGTTTTCCTCTCATAGAACATTGAGTTTATGTCTTCTATAATTTGATTCTCATTTGTGGATTATTTCTATCTGCTGACAGCCAACGGAGTACAAGTGTTAGATTGGGACAAGAGGATGAAGATAGCAATCGGCTCTGCAAAAGGCTTAGCATATTTGCATGAAGACTGTAAATATATCTTGCGTTCAATTCATTGCTTATATGTTAGCTTTTAAAGTGAAACACAATTTATATTTTTATATTGTTTTACTAAATGTCATCCAACATCATGAAAAGTTATCCTTGTCAACCAAATGGTGCTTTTCTATTGCCTGAAGGCACTCCTGCGCTTTCCTATATGTAAATCTGGGCTAACAATTTGTTTACATTAATATAACAATATCATCTCTAAACTGTGAATGACGTTTGATGACATTTACTAGAAGATATCAGCATGAGTAGAGTCACGTTATGTCATCTATTGCGTGGTTCAGTAGAAGATCACCTTCTTACGTAATTGTCTATTTTAATAAAAACAAGAGCAGAGCCAAATTGGCTGTGCTTTGTATATGTATGTTTATCCGTGTACAAGTTAAATGATAATATATCCTTAATATTTTATATTAATTTTTCCCTTATTCATTGGCACCTTTGAACTTTTACAAATTGTTAACTAAATATTTTATCTATTTCCAGGCAACCCAAAGATTATCCACAGAGATATTAAATCAGCAAACATACTTTTGGATAATGCGTATGAGGCAAAGGTATGCTTGTCAGTAGTTTGATTTTAACCAAAATGTGAAGTCCCGTATTCTAGTTTGACTTTGCTTTAACACAGGTTGCAGACTTTGGACTTGCCAGGCTAACTGATCATGCTAATACGCACGTATCAACTCGGGTTATGGGTACCTTCGGGTAGGTTTTATTTGTCTGAACATAGAGCTCTAGATTCTGATGCATTTGCAGTTTTGTGATAGTTGGGACTGGCTTTCATTAGGAATTACCTTGCAGGAAAAAAGAAAGAAAAAGGTCCCTATTTATGATGATACGGAATAGAATTGGGGGATTTGTAAACTCTGGTCCAGAGAATTCTTGAAGTTTACTTGCCTTTCGGAGTTAGAATTTAATTATGGTTAATAATAGCAATTAGTTAATTTATCACTATCATTTTAGACATACTTCAATGAGCTCTCATGTTTTTTAAGGTTTTGAAACCACCTTTTAAGGTTGATTTACGAGAGAAAAAAAAAAATCTTATCTGGGATTGGGATCTTTCATGTAGTTCAATCATAGATACATTTGCCAGAAAACCTACTTTGGTATGCCTAATTATAAATAACAATATTGACTAATTTATACCAGCTTCACTTTCCAGGTACTTGGCTCCAGAGTATGCCACAAGTGGAAAATTGACCGATAGGTCAGATGTTTTCTCCTTCGGAGTTGTGCTTCTTGAGCTTATAACTGGGAGGAAACCTGTTGATCAAACTCGGCCTGTCGGAGAAGAGAGTTTGGTTGAGTGGGTATGCATAAACCTTATCTAATTAATCAAGTACATTATGAAATTTATAATTTCATACTCTCTTCTCCTGTCTCGTTGTCTCTCTGCCATCCCTTTGATACCTAGAGACTATTTCAGTATTTTGTATGAATGGGAATAAAGTTCTGTAGTAATGAATATAATAAATAACAGATATAATATTGTCCATCTTTAACACCCTGTATTATAGCTGCAGAGATCCATTGTCCTGGAATTGTGATAAATTGGGTTTAGAGCATGTCATTTTTGTATGACAGAAGCATAGAGTTACATACTTAATATGGGATAATGCTTATTTCACGTAGAAGCCATGTATCACTTTTGATATAGGTGATGATATGCAAGGGGCAACAACTAAAGTTCTTGTTTAATGGAAACACCTTCAGATCCACTAGCCCATTAGAACATGGGAAATAAGTAAAGAAACATATTTCTATTGGTTCAATTTGAGATATCAGTATTATATATAAGGTAATCTTTCACCTTTTGTAGAATTTGTGTTCAGGAGAGTCCAACGAAAAATCTTGTGGCTTAAAATGATCAAGTTTAAGATACTGTCTTGCTGTTTGCTTTTGAAAGGCAACAGAAAGGGTCTAGCAACTCTGACGTATCCATCATCCAAATTCTTGGTTGTTTGAAAATACAATCTCCACTCATTCTATTTGCATTCAACCCAATCTGTTATTCTGAATTATCTTGTGCCAAGTTACTCAGTTTAAGTTTTTCTTTTTCCTTAATCATTTGTGAAGACTATCACTACCAGACATGCTTCATGTTCAACTTCTGGATGCAGTTATGTTTTCTTAGGATACAAGTTAACATACACTCTGAACTTTGAATTTTGTCTTTCATCTGCAGGCTCGTCCACTTCTCCGTCGTGCAGTTGAAACCCAAGACTTTACTGAATTAGTAGATGAAAGGCTTAACATGCAATTCGTGGAGAGTGAGATGTGCAGAATGATTGACGCTGCTGCAGCTTGTGTTCGCCATTCTGCTCCAAAACGGCCTCGTATGGCTCAGGTAATACTTAGAAACAGCTATTTTGGTGCATGAAAACATGATTTTTTTTTCCTTTTAACACAATTACTTAGTTGTCTAACATTTCTATCTTAGTTCTTTTAAGGGAAATAGATGTTGATATGATCTTTCTATTGGTTTTTATAAGGTGGTAAGAGCCTTGGATAGTCAAGAAGAAGCGAACGATTTATCAAATGGGGTGAAATATGGTCAGAGCACCGTTTATGATTCCAACCAGTATACTGAAGACATTATGAGATTTAGGAAGATGGCCAGGGGCAGCTTTGGTGATTCTGAATTTGATATGAACAGTGGAGAATACACTTCTTCGGTAGGGTCTTCTGGACAACATGCATGGTCCAAGAATTGTTCAAGTGGCGAGTTAGAATCTCGAGCTTTATACTCAAAAAGGAGTACTGAACGACGGCAAATATGAGGGAACACACATAATAGCCGTACTGACTATAGTCATATGAGGGAACGCAGAGTCGCAGCACTGAGAACGTTGAAAAAGCAGAACCTCATTTGAGCTTTTTCCAGAAACCAACATTCTCACCTCTCCTAGAAGTACTTTTATTGGTTTGGAAAAAGCATGTTTCCACCCCCTCCCCCCAACAACAGAAAAGCTCAACGAAATGGGACATAAGACTACCTCGCTTTCCACAAACTTTATTTCCCCTATTTTTTTAAAAGAAAAAAATACTGGAGGAATTGAGTTTCTAACTACACATTCGTGAGGTTACCTTTTTATTACGTATTATCAACAGATTTCTTATTCATTTTGAGACCTAAATTCGATTAATTTATCATGATGCTGGATCAGGAGGAATTGAGTTTCTAACTACACGTTTGTGACCTTATTATTATATTCAAAATAATAAACTTGGGTAGCACTATGGCATAACCACACATTTGAGGACCAAGTATTTGTTACCCTATAAAATTCTATCAGGACTGTCTCCATGTTTTGGAAGTTGATATACTAGGGACTTTGAAGGTGTAATTATTAATTAATCAAATTTGGATGAAGATGAGACTTTCCTTGACCATCAGAGAAGCCTAAACAGGGATGAAAGCAGAAATATATATGCCTTCAACCGAGTTTATCAAATGGAAAACTTTCTGATTTCAGTTTGGCTATGTCATATCGTGGTCGAAAGAAAGTATTTAACCAACCAAACCATAACCTAATAAAAAGCTTCCCATTTTTTGCGTTAAGTTTCCAGGTGAAATATAAAAGATGGAAATGAAAAAGAACAGCATTCTGTTCATTTACTAAATATATCAAACAGGTTACCTTCCATTTGGTTCACCGCTCTAACTTCAATTAACCTCTTTTACACCCAAAAATGATCTTCTTTACTAGAATCCAATGCTTATCTTCTACATATTTATTTGTTTTTAATCTCATATAAATATTTGAATCCAATAATATTACCTGGATAAGCCATCTAGCTTGTTTTGATATTGCCACATCTCCGTGATCACTGGACAAATTAGTATCCCATTAGTGATTCTTTTCCCCTGTAAACAAAAGAAATAAACCCACAATTACAATTTGAGAGAGAGAGAGAGAGAGAGAGAGTTATACCCAGAATACAGTGGCATTGAAAAAGGAAGATGAGCTAGAGCCGCACAAACCTTTGTTCTCTCTAGATGCTGAAACTGACTATCCCTGCAAATAGGATTCAATCGGCATTCGTCACTCTTTTCCTTTTCATTCTTCACCTGCTCATTGTTTCCATCGCTTCCACCCCCCCCCCCAACCCCAAAAACAGCAACCCATCCACTCCATGAACCTACAGAAGAAAAAAATTGAAGAAGAAGAAAGACCATATTTTCAAATGAAGGAATGACTAGAAAGAAATGGGTTTGTTTTATTTTCTCAAATACCTTGTAGGGTCACCCCCATATTTCCAAACAACAGCGAAATCCCAAGTCTTAGACTCAACCAAGTGTCTGAGCCACTCCAGTGCTGAAATCCCGAAGCCTCTCATCTGTGTCTCCTCGTACTAGTGCAGCTAGCTTCTTTGCCTTGGGGTGTAGTTACCTTTTCGAGGTTTTATTGTATGATAGAAAGGAAAAGATGTCTACATACAAATTGGCCTGCTATCTAAACTTGGTGATGTTCTCGCTGTCGGTTGTTATTATTGTTTTTAGAATTTACTCGTATTATTTTGACGTAAATGAAGTTAAAAAAAATATTGAAATTTGACTCATAAGAACAACATCAAGACAGCGAGAGATTCAATTTGGTTTACATGTCTCCCATATATAGCAGCGTTGTGTACTGCAATTTGAAGCATATGGTACACGACAAGGCTAACCAACTTGTCCTTTTTCAATTAGAGAGAGAAGAGCCAAATAATGGAGATTGAGCCCAATAACAATTTTTTAAAAAATAATACTTACTGACACGCATGTTAGTCTAGAATTCACTCCTCTACATAATAAGTCTTTAATATTATATTAAAATTTTAGAAAATAAAACAAATAATTTTATTTTTATATACACTCGTCTTCTATACCAAACAAATAATTTTATTTTTACATTTACATTGTTCCCAAGACATTTAAAACAATGTTTTGATTGAGGTAAAAAACCTAGGGGCAATGGTTCATCTTTTGGAACCCTAGAGTCAGAACGACGCCGTTTCATACCTTTTTTTTTCTCTAAATTTATTTGAAAAACTCCTTAATCCTCTTTTACTGGATGCACGCAACACCCAAACGAATAGCAGCCATCGCACAGGAACGAGGGAGATGCACGCCAGATGCTGCCGATGCTACTATCGTCATGTCGTCGGACGATCGCCGGAGTAATGGAGGCTGCAATTGTGCACAGGAACGTTGATTTCAGTTTCTTTTCTGAAGGTCATGGGTTTGAACTAAAGTAAGTAATTTATTACGAAATTGTAATAAGTGTGGAAAAAAAAAAAAACTCGAGTTTCATGATTGTTAAGAATATTGAATTCTTTGGGTAAAAGGTCTACATTTGAATTGTCAACTATGGGTCTGTTATTTTGCTTAAGGTTTGAATTGTTTTAGCGTTTTGGTTGAGCATCTTTTTGCATAATATATTACATTCTCTTTTCAATACCAATGTGATTCAAATATGTATTCTTTCTTTGTTTTCCAAAACTACATCTACCGCTAATAAAAAATAAGTGATTGAAAATAAAAAACAAAAAACAGAAAATGAAGGCATACAACTAGTCAAAAGAGGTGGCAGCAGCTACCACAGATTCAATAAGATGGCTGCAGCAGACAGCGTTGAAGGCAACAAAATAATAGGAGCGTGCAGGATGAAGACGTTAATGGCGTTAATGAACGAGCGGGATGAAGACAGCATTAAGCAAAACGCGTTAACGGCGGATGAAGTCAAGAAAGTGTCGTTAATGGCTGGGACAAAGACAAAATGCAGAGTTCAATAGCACAGGGGCACTTTAGGGGATTTGGGATTCTTGTAAATAAAAAAAGGCATGAAACGGCGTCACTTTGACGCACTTCAGGTCAGGACACGTCAGAGGAAGGCAATTTAGAAGATCTGTTGCCCGTTATTCTAATTAATATCATTCAAAAAATAATATTTATTAATACATTTGTCAGCATGAGATTTGCTGTTTTACACAACAAGTTTTTAATATTATATTAAAAAATTAGAAAATAAAAAAGCGAGCGACACGTAACACTCGTAATCTATACGAAACAAATAGTTTTGCTTCAATATACATTATTTCCGAGACATTTAAAACAGTGTTTTGAGATCAAAAAGTTTAGGGGCAATGGTGTATCATTCTAATCAGTACCGTATCTTGGGCAGACGGGAATCTTTCACCTGCAGCACAGAATGAGGCCCAAAAAGCAGTTTTGACTCTTATTTGGACTCATTTCCCAGTGAAGTTATACTTGAACAATCTAATTTATGTTATCTATACTGTATTATATGATTTTGAAATTTGTCTCTTTAGTCTAAACATGAGCTCAAAAAAGAAGTTACCAACTTTTCAATTATATTTAAAATAAATTGATGTGCATTTTACTAGTGTGCCAAGCCTCCTAATAAATTTTAATGAGTAAACCAATTTTAAGTTTTTTTAACAGAGTTAAAAGTAAGGAAAAAAACTTACCCGCAACTTCTTTCGCATTGACATTCCAATACCATTGTTCTTTCTTTCTGAATAATCCCACACGTCCCTTCACTCAAATCACTGAATTTTTTAAAAACAAAAACAATATATATATATATTTTAAAACATTTCCCCATTTAATTTTTTTCTTTAAGAAAATTTGTGGGGATTGTCCAAAGTTTATAGAAATCAATGACATTTTAGTGGCTTTATATCGAAATTTTTTATACTAGAAGGCTTAGCATTGCCAATGCCAATTTTTCTAAAAAATTTAATCTTAAATATATTTTAAAAAATTAAAAGTTATTTAATTTTTTATTCTCCTATTATTCCCTCTCCCATAATTTTTTCCCATTCTTTCATTCTCCTATTAAAGGTTTGGAAAAAAGTATGTTCTCAACACCACCCCCCCCCCCCCCCCCCAAACAACATAAAAGCTAACGAAATGGGACATAAGACTACCTCGCTTTCCACAAATTTTATTTCCCCTATTTTTCCCAAAAGAAAAATACTGGGGATGTTCAAAGGTTTGTAAAATGAAAATTTTGTTAGGTTACCTTTTTATTACGTATTATCAACAGATATCTCTTATTCATTTTGAGACCTAAAGTCCATTAATTTATCATGATGCTAGATCAGGAGGAAATGAGTTCCTAACTACATATTTGTGACATTATTATATTCAAAATAATAAACTTGTAGCGATGTGGTTAGTGTTATGTTATTTTTTTGCAGTGAGTTTATGGCAGAGTACTTGCAATCTTACTGCAACCATGTCTTGCTACAATTAATAGACATCGAATATAGCTTCAAGCCTTCAAGTCCGTACAGTGGTCAGTCATTGAAATTTACAGCTGTCGGAATAAGGTGATTTACTGATAACAAATAAGGTGTTAGATAACAAAAGATCTATTAGTTCATATTCAGAATGAAGACTTGGCTGGTAACTGTTGTCATTTAATTCTTTTCATTCTCACATGTAGCTGAAACTTGCATGCAAGGGTTGTCAATTTTTTATATAGGAGCTCTAACTCAACATCAATTCCTCTTTCGTGTACTTATCTACATATTTAACCATGAAACAGCTTGCTCGGTTAAATATTCTCTCAATATCTTTGGGTCAATATCCTGCTTGTTTGCCTGTAGAACGAAATTAAACATCTTTTTATCAGAATGGCCATTCAAATGTGTGATAACTGATCCAGTGTTTAAACAAGGAGTCCTGGACCAATATAACGATAAATTCACTAATGATTTATTGATTTCTTATATTTCAACAAATTAAAGCAGTTTAGTGTTGGCTTCAATTTCTTAGGCTCTCACCTCAACGGTCAGAATGATCAAGACTTTGCCATCAAATGTGTGCATATTGGCATCAACCACCTGCAGTCCAAATGAATGTATAGCCTCCATCAATCTTGCAAACCCACGTCGCTTCTTCTCACAGTGTAACTTAATAAAAAATTCTCGCCTGCCAATCTGGTTCACTTCCACTTGCACCTAGAAAAATGTTAGCATAAATATTAACTAAGGCACTAAAATGTCGTTTCATCCTTGACTTCAAAAAAGAGAAGCAGAAGTTATGCCACCTCTTTCTTTTATACCTCCATTTGGGTCTTTATAGTGCAACAACTTTTGTTGAGCTCATTAAGAGGGAGATTTCTGGTCCTTCCTTCTTCCTTCTGTATTTGCCTCAACTGTGTTGTGTTCTTCTCGGAGTCGTCTTCTTCTTCCAAATCCCTCTTCTCATCTTGGAGTCCTTTTACTTGTTCTTGCAATTCCTTTATATAATCAATGGCATCTCCAAGAATGGCTCCCCTATCCATCTGCCAAAATTCAGAGGATTATATTAAATAGCAAACTAAATGAAGAAGGAAAATAGATATATCCGAGTCACATAACTATCTTTACCTTGGTTATCTTTGGGACAAGAGACCGTAGAGTAAAGAGCCCATCTTTGATCCTGTTCCTCCTATTCCTCTCAGTCACAAGATTTTTAGATATGTAACCTTCCTTTTGAGGCTGCCTGATCGGTTCTGATTTATCTTCTTCCAGATGGCCATGCTTTTCTGAAGTTTCACTTTTGGAGCCAATGGATTTCCTAACTGACTTTCTCGCAGCTTCATGCTGAGTCAAGTAAACAGAATTTGAATCAAATGATGGGTGTTCATTTGAAGGATTTGATCCACTGGAGGATCCTTCAATGCTTGGATGGGAACTGCACTGGTTTACTGGAGCTACATGCAAACTTGTGGTTAGTGGGGTAGGTGACCAGCTTTGTGGATAGTATTCTTTTGATGGTGTATGTTCATCAAGGGTCAGACTGGTATAACTCCATGCAGACATGGCTTCTTTCTTCATAGAGACACAACAGTGAGATGTTATGAACTCTATGAGCTTTATATCTTTTGGTATCTGCGAAAGATGAAGGATTTAGTCAATTAAATTAGAGGTGACGAAAGATAAGTATATATACATATTCACACACACACACACACACAAGATTATTACCGGCTGTGTTGTGGAGAGCTCTACAAGACCGCCAATAATAGGGATCAAAACTTGCGTTCCAATTGAGTCCTGTCAAAATATTGTTTTTGCAAGTTAATGATCTTATGTCATAAAAAAGAAAAATGATGCAGAATCTCAATTAGATGTCAAATATAAAGTCAGTAACTAAGTACTCATCACAACCACTATGGAATTACTAGTGTTTACATGTTGAGGCACTTTGAGGACCAAGTTTCGTTACTAAAATTCTATCAGGAATGTCTCCATGTTTTGGAAGTTGATATACTAGGGACTTTGAAGGTGTAATTATTAATTAATCAAATTTGGATGAAGATGAGGCTTTCCTTGACCATCAGGGAAGCCTAAACAGGGATGAAAGCAGAAATATATATGCCTTCAACCGAGTTTATCAAATGGAAAACTTTCTGATTTCAGTTTGGCTGTCATATCGTGGTCAAGAGAAAGTATTTAACCAACCAAACCTTAACCTAATAAAAAGCTTCCCATTTTTTGCGTTAAGTTTCCAGGTGAAGACAAAATATGGAAATGAAAAAGAACAGCATTCTATTCATTTACTAAATATATTAAACAGGTTACCTTCCATTTGGTTCACCACTCTAACTTCAGGAAGCCCTCTCTTACACCCAAAAATGATCTTCTTTACTAGAATCCAATGCTTATCTTCTACATATTTATTTGTTTTTAATGTCATATAAATATTTGAATCCAAGAATATTACCTGGATAAGCCATCTAGCTTGTTTTGATATTGCCACATCTCCGTGATCACTGGACAAATTAATATCCCATTAGTGATTCTTTTCCCTTGTAAACAAAAGAAATAAACCCACAATTACAATTTGAGAGAGAGAGAGAGAGAGAGAGTTATACCCAGAATACAGTGGCATTGAAAAAGGAAGCTGAGCTAGAGCCTCACAAGCCTTTGTTCTCACTGGATGCTGAAACTGACTATCCCTGCAAATAGGACTCAATCGGCTTTCTTCACAATTTTCCTCTTCGTTCTTCACCTGCTCATTGTTTCCATCGCATCCCCCTCCACAACAGCAACCCATCCACTCCATGAATCTACAGAAGAAAAGAATTGAAAAAGAAGAAGAAAGACCAGATTTTCAAATGAAGGAATGACTAAAAAGAAATGGGTTTGTTTCATTTTCTCAAATACCTTGTAGGGTCATCCCCATATTTCCAAACAACAGCGAAATCCCAAGTCTTAGACTCAACCAAGTGTCTGAGCCACTCCAGTGCTGAAATCCCGAAGCCTCTCATCTGTGTCTCCTCGTACTAGTGCAGCTAGCTTCTTTGCCTTTGGGTGTAGTTACCTTTTTGAGGTTTTGTTGTATGATAGAAAGGAAAAGATGTTTACATGTCTCCCATATATAGCAGCATTGTGTATTGCAATTTGAAGCACATGGTACACGACAAGGCTAACCAACTTGTCCTTTTTCAAGATTGGGATTTGGAGGCAATGGTGTATCATTCTAATCAGTACCATATCTTGGGCAGACGGGAATCCTACACCTGCAGCACAGGATGAGGCCCAGAAAGCAGTTTTGACTCATAACTATCCAATTTGTTCAAGAAGCTGCAGTGATAGCAACCCATAACTGCTCAATTATCAGATTCCTATATTTTTTTTCCTTTTTCTTTTTGGAACAGTGTGGATATTTCCATTTCTTTTTTTAAAAAGTGCACTTCATTACTGATTGGCCAAGTAAAATATAAAAAATAAATCAATTATACCAATTATTTGGACTCATTTGCTAGTCAAGTTATACTTAAAAAATCTCTCTTCCAGTACAACTGTACAAGCTTGGCACTTTATGCACTTATATAACCTGCAACAGATTTTGGGGTCCCATTTAATTACTTCTCTTTATTTATATTGTCTATACTCTATTATATGACTTTGAAATTTTTGTCTCTTTAATCTAAACATATAAATGAGAGAATGAGGAGTTATAAAAAAAAAAAAAAAGTTACTAACTTTTCGATTATATTTAAAATTAATTTTTTAAATAAATTGGTATGCATTTTAGTGTGCAAGCCTACTAATAAATTCTAATGAGTAATCCAATTTTAAGTTTTTAACATAGAGTTGAAGTAAGGGGAAAAAAAAAAGAAGCAAAAACACTCTTTAAAATTTGGATTGCTTGCAAACAGTCCCTTAAACTTTTAAAATTGACAATTACACACCTAAACTTCTAAATTCGAGCAAATATGCTATTTTGTTCTCTCTACTTGTATTAATTTTAGCACTTAGCAAAAACATATATGGAAGAGAATATGATTGTTCGTAGGGAATCATACGTGCAGATCTCTAATCTCTTTTTTTTTTTTTTTCTTTTCTTTTCCTCTTGTGTTTTGAAAGAGAACTAGTGACAGAGTGAAAGGGTACATATATTCTCCAAAACTAGACTACATAATTATGAGGATCGTACTATTAACTTTAATGGAGTAGTATTTTATCATTATTGTCAGGAAAGGGAATAATTGTCAAGATGCATGAGGTCAAATTCACCCATTTGGCAGTGCTAAATAATTTCAAATTGCAAAATTAACAATTACTAGAATCAAACCAATAATTAACTCAATAAAAGCATCAAGTTTTTTTTTTTTTGAGCAACAAGCATCAAGTTGTTTAGTAAGTGTTTTATGAGTTACTTTGATTTGAACATGGAGTTAAATTGAAAACTCTTTTGTTGGTTTTGTAGAGGAAGTTAGAATTAGCGAACGTGAAGCAAAGCTAATATCTATTATTGTTAATTAATATTACTTTACGTCTAAAGACATGTGCGAATGCTTTTTTATTATTATTTTCTTCCTTTTCTTAATTCCTCTAAAAGTGGGAAGAATATGAAAAAGTTGAATATATGCGATGTATGCTCGTTGCTGCAGTGGTCGTGGCGGTTGGGGAGAAAGTGCAGAAAGCAAAGAAATACGAGATGCGAGATAAAGGCCCTGTTTGACAACAGGTCTTGTTTTCTGTTTTGAAAAATTATTTTAAAAATTGTTTTTGAAAACAAGTTTTGGAAGAAAAAAAAAATTGTTTGATTAAACTATTTTAAAAACAAGTTCAAGAAAATTCACTTGGAGATAAGCAGATAAAAGGGCGAAGAATTACAGAAGCAATAAAAAATTGTGCAGAGCCAAAAGCAGAACGAAAGGAATATGGTTATTAAAAAAAATTATCAAACAGATTTTTTTTATTCTTTTGTTTTTAAAAATATAAAATAATTTTTAAGGATTGTTATCATACAAAGCCAAGAGACTTCGAAGAATTTGTTTTGATTTTTTTAAAAAATTCTAAAATACAGGGTGTACTTAAAGTTTTTTAATTCTTAAAGCTCAAGTCAAGTTTCAGTCAATGTTTTATTAAAAAGAGTTCCAATTTAAAATTTTTCAAATATAATAATGGATAATACTTATATTTATATTAAATGCATATCCATATTTGAATTTTCACATATGTTAAATAGATATATTAATTTTGGGTTGGTGCACCCAAATAAATAATCCAAGAAAGGAAGAAACGCATGCTTGGGCTTACTACAAGAGTTTGCAATTGGGCTTGTTCAATATTTATGATAGCCCATGTCAAGGCTCTTTCTCATAATTGGGTTGAGTCTTGTACTTAAGATCAATAATTAAAAAGGTTAACAGATATATTAATCTCGTATGTTTCTTATATGTTAATTTATTGCCCAGATTCCAATAACCACACAATGTAGCAAACATCAGAGAATGAATCACATGGCTATCAAATTGTAGACACATCTTTGCCATTGTGACACCCGTTGATATTATATCCCGATGATCAATATTGCAAATTAAAATTACCAACACTAACAGCTCACTAAGTTAAACAAATATAATTTTGAGAGATTCTTGGGGGTATTTATATATAGAAGGCCGAAATATAGATTAAAAATATTAAATCATAAATAACAAAGCAATATAAATTAAAAAACAACTTGATAACTAAAATTCTCATGTAACTTTAACCCTACGAATTGAACGTACCTTTGAAATATCTTTATCTCTATCCAACATCTTCCAAATTAAACTTTTTGCAGTTTGTACCAATTAACATGAATTTTTTTTTTTTCTTGGGAACTGACATCAATGGAAATGCTAAAACAACATCTTCCAATATATATGCTTCACTTTCACTAATTCTAACTTCCTCTACAAAAACAACAAAAGAGTTTTCAATTTAACTCCATGTTCAAATCAAAAGTACCACATAAAACACTAGCATATATACACTACAATTTAATGGATGAAGAAGGCATGTTCTATAGCAAATTAATTAAAAGTGGACAAAATGAACACACTTGTATTTACCTGAAAATGGGTTGAGAAGAATATGAAATAGCTGAATATATGCGATGGATGCTTGTTGCTGCAGTGGTCGTGGCGGTGAGGGAGAAAGGCAGAAAGCAAAGAAATACGAGATGCCAGGTAAAATACACGGTGTACTTAAATTTTTGTGACGCTTGAAGCTCGAGTCAAGGAACGTTTCAATCACTTTTTTTTTAATATAAAAAAAAGTCTATCATGGGTAGAAATAAATCAATAAATATTTATGCATAAATTTTGAACAATTCTAA
The DNA here is from genome assembly GCA_031216115.1 of Senna siamea. Taxonomy (NCBI): domain Eukaryota; kingdom Viridiplantae; phylum Streptophyta; class Magnoliopsida; order Fabales; family Fabaceae; genus Senna; species Senna siamea. The sequence goes on along the minus strand of CM062360.1, from coordinate 29,164,669 downwards.
AATTTTCAAACGTGATAATGGATAATAGTAATACTCATATCTTTTATTATTTTTATATAAAAAAGTTATCTCAATATTTTATTTTCTTTTTCTTTTTCTTTGATGGGTTGTTTGGACAATTTATTAAGCCAACAGCCCATTAACCTTCAAATATCCACACTGGATCTTGACCGGAATACACTCTTGCCATTTAGTTCCACTCTCAAACTTGGTAAAAAGCGATAAGCAATGGTTGATCAATGATACAAAAGCCACATATGCGACATGGGTTTATTTAGCACTGAAGCATAAACATATACTTGAAAGCCTCACAAGTCTCAACAATACATCATGCTATAACACCATATACAATTAATTGTACATTTCAACTGGCTATTTGAAATCTAAGACTAAAAGCAGAGAAGATAAAAAGAAACACAATATATACTATAATATTAATCGGAACAATGTCTTTTTTATAATACCATCACGCGGCTGCTCTTAGATTTCCCCTATCGCCTATCTTCATCTCAAAGCCCTTCATGTCACTGCCACCACCATTCGTTGGTGGCTTTGAACTTGGTCCTCTACCTCCTCCTCCAAGCTCAAGCCCATTCCCATGTCCATGTCCATGTCCATTTCCAACCCTAAACCCATTGGATTTCACAGATGGTATCCTCTTGTCGAGCCCAAGCTCAACATCTCCCTCCTTCGGCCGAAAGAGGTGGGTCTGGTTCTGGTTCTGGTTCTGGTTCTGCCTTTGCTGATTAACGGGTTTTTGGCTGTGGCCGGGGCCGAGGGCGGGGCCATGTCCGTGGCCATGGCTCTGGCTCTGGCCGTGGTGACGACGGTTGCAGAGGCGCCCCAGAAAGCAAGCAATGGCAGAAATGACTATTATTACAGCCAGCACTATGAAAACTGTCCCAAATGACCCATTTGAATGGTCGGATGGTGGCTGGTTGGTCACACTGGTGGGATAAACCTGAGCTGGTTGCTGTTGTTGCGGTTGTGGTTGGGCTTGAAAAGACATGTCTGTGGTGTTTGTTGGTATCTGTAATGTGTGCTTCTTAGTTGAAAATTACAAGTTGGGTTGAGAGTTGAGAGAGAGAGAGAGAGAGAGAGAAGAATAAGAGGGGATTTGGTATAATAAGTGTGCAACTGTTTGTTCTTTGAGTGGAGAGAAAGCGAGATGTGGGTTAACTGATGAAGCAAAGCATGCAATCCATCATGTGGGAATGGGATTACCTTGTGAGAAGAGGTTGAGTGTAAATAAGTAGGATTTTCCTTTGAGTTCAGAAAAGGGGCAAGATATGTAAGAACTTTCTTTAATAAAGATAGACAACTAAAAATATATTCTGTGTTAATTCTTTACCTTGAGAAGAAGAGAGATTGAGTGTGCCTGTGGTAAGGTAAGACGAAGGACAGAGAAAGTAACAAGTGCTTTGATTGATTGCCTCAACTGTTTGGTTCGCTGTATGATCAACAATTTTAGGCGTAAAGACAGTAGTTGTCAAGATCATGTACGCTTGGTCAACCATTCCTCCTATATATGCAACAAATTAATTAAATGTCTTAAACTATATATGATATACTTTATGCATGAAAAACAAACTAAATTTATGGACAAATTGCTCAAAATTGAATTATAATTTATCTTTTGTTTTGACTGAATATATATGGTGTTCAAAGAATCAAAGTGCATGTCAGCAGTCTGTTAGTCAAGCTGTATATCTCTCTGAAATTTGTGAAGGAGGGAACATAAAGTTTATGATTTTAAGATAGGGATTTGTGCAAAATATCAAGGACTAACATATTACTAATGTAGAGTCTTAATAAGCTAATTAATGGGGTCACCCTGCCTAATTGTTCCCTTTATTCCCTTTTTTTTTTTTTTCTCTTTTTGAAAGAGGGAATCTTCTATAGTGTTCAGTAGAGATTTGATTTGATTTATGTCCATTGATGATTAGAGAGCAGTTGAATCATACTTTTAGCATAAGATTAATAATTGGTTTAGAACTACTTAAATAGAAACTATAATAATGTTAAGTACTTACTATACATGAATATTAGAAATTCAGAAGTAAGTTATTTCTCTGATAAAGCCAAACAGGAAGAGATGGGTAATAAACGCTTACTCACTGACAAGTGCAAACCCTTTTCTTCATTTGAAGCCAGGGGACTTAGGAGACCTGACCCTACGCTTTCTTCATTTGAAGCCAAGTAGCAAATCACGAGAAAAAATTCTCCACAGTACTTTACACGATGAAACTTTTAAAATATAAAAAAATATATTAAGAGATAAAGAGATAAAAAATTTATTTTAAATAGATTAAAGTTTAAATTTTTTTTCTTATCTCTCTCCTTTTTTAAAATCTTTACCTCTTTCTCTAATTTTAGAAAATCTAAATCTCAAATCATGCCAAATGGATGATTTTCTAATTCTTATAGTCCATTGGTGTAGATTAGATCATGATTAATTATAAAGTATTAGTAATAATTAACAGCTAGTGTAATAATAAAATGATTATTTTCTTTTCAAAACTTCGTCAAAATGAGTAGGTTTCATAGAACACTCTAAAAGACAAAAAAAAAAAAAAGGAACAGATGTTTCAATTAAAAGAGGGTTGGGTCTATACTCTTGAAGGTGATTTTGACTAAGGCTAGAAATGACTCTAAATTATTGAGTGATTTAAATTTAAATTTTAACCAAAAATAAAATTAGAAGAAAAAAAGCCTATACTGTCTTTTTATATTTTTTTCGGGGGAGGTTACGAGGCGATGTTTTCTTGTACTCCAAGGCCCATGTAAGGCCCAGTCAAATTCTTTCAAACATTACCCTATCAAACCGTACCTAACAAAAACAAAATATCTTTCTTTGTACCAAAGCATCTGGGCCACTTGTCACATGATCACAAGAAAGTTAAAATATGAGGTTTGGACTAATTTGTTTAATTATATTTAATGTAAAATAAACGAGTAGATTAAATTAATAAATATATATGTAAATATAAAAAAATTATGATTCAATAATTAGTAGCTTAATATGTTTATTAATTTATCTATTATATTAATTATTGAAAATTCAACATCATCAATTTAATTATAACACTATTTAGTTAATACTAAATGATAACAAATTTTTAGATACTATAAATTTATGGCGAGTAATAATATTAAATTTAGTCATTGTTCCTCCTGTATCTAATTATTCAGATAAGGTCTCATTCTTAGTTAAAGATCGTCTAATAGTAAATATCTACTAAATGTCACGTATTTATAATATATCAATCTTATTTATAAATATTATAATATCACTTAGTACTATATACGTAAATTTTAATATTCTGATTAAAAGTGTAATTGAAGATTCCTCTCTCCCTGTGCTCGTATGTTTTGTGTAAATTATACCAAACCTTTCTACTAAATCTAAACTCCACGAGTATTTTTTGTTTTATATTTGTAATATAGTCAAGGAAGGGCGACATGCTGGAAGGTTCCCTTGAAAAAATAGAAGACATGATATCTTAAGAGCGAAGTTGTCTAGCTTGCTTTTCTTCTATAACTCCTCATTTCAAAACTCTGGATAGTGCTGTTGCCTTTTTACGCCTTTTGCATAGAATATAAAGGGAATATGCTTATTCCCTCTTCATTTCATGTTGCAACTTGGCAATTATTAGAATTTTGGGGTAAAAAATAATTATTGTATTGGATTTTACTATAAATCTTGTTGCTCTTCATTTCTCACACACCCAAAAGCTTATCTACTTCATGCCACGATTCTTTGAATTTTCCTTGTATTGATTTCAGCATTTATTGCTTTTCTCATGGACTGCGGACCCTCATGTTATTCATTTATTTACTTTTTTATTATGTTTAAAAACTTATATTTCAAAATTGATTTAGATTATATATATAGTTCATATATCAAGAATCAAGAGACATATATAGGAGATGCATGATCATAAATTCACAAAAAATGTCAATAAGACTAAATTTATCAAATAAATCATTATTCTCTAAATTGACACCTCACCAGGCTTTATTAATTATGCTTTTCCTTTTTATCCATAATGATTATTAGGATTCGAGAATATCTGAGAAATGGTGAAAATTAATTAAGGTAAATCAGTAAGTTTATTGTCCTTATATTAGCTTTCATATGATAACGTTTGAAAATGGGAAAAGAAAATGTTAACTAGCTAGGCCAAAAGTTGGCAATGGTAGGCCAAAACTTCAAATTAATTAAGGCTGGTATGTTATTATAAAATACCATAAGGATTATATTAGTTACTGTATTGATGATAGCACGATTCATATTTCTATATAGTTAAAGAAAACGAAATGAAAGGAGATAAAAAAAAATGAGAAACTAAAAATGAAATTTATTATATTAATGTCACGAAAACCACAATTCTAATATTCTAAGTTTGGACGCTACGAGATGGATTAAAAAATAATAATAAATAAAGTGTAAAGTTATATTAAAAAATAAAAGTTAAAAAATTATGAGCGACACCGTCGTGTGATATTACGTATATTCTCTCGGTCGCATTATTCTCCGGAATCGGATTATAAAATGTTGACGCCACAGTAGTCATTTTATTATTATTCTTTTGGTTATCAGTAAGCATTTCATGGTGATTGGCGATGATCCATGAATCACAGGAGAAGCTGCTCAGATTAAATGACGTCATTTATGTTACTCAATGATATTTTTATTTTAAATTTTAAATTTTAAATTTTATATGATAGATTAAATAAAAATAAAAATAAAAATTTTATTAACTATAATATTAATAATAAAAATATATATATATATAATACTATCTTATTAATACAATTTAATTATTTAATTTGATTTTATTTATTATATGAATCCTTTTATTTAAAATAAAATATTATATAAATATTATTAATCAATACATAAATAATATAACATAATTTATACATTGAATAACTTTTTACACCCTAAGTAAATAGAAATTTTTAGATGTATTATACTATTTTATTTATATATTGATAAAAATATTTATTTAATTTTTTATTTTAAATTAAAAAATTATATAATATATAAAATATAAAATTTTTTATTTAATTTTGTTAATTAATACAAACATAAAATGACATAATAAATACAAGATACTTTGTATGTATAAATATATTTTTAAAATTTTTAAAATATAAAATAAAATAATAATTATTTTAATTTTAAAATAATAAATTAAAGAATAAATAATTATTTAATTAATTAATTTTTTATAATTTTTATTTTATATCTTTATATTTTATATTTTATATTATAAAATATATTATTTTATAAAATTATTATCACAAATACTTATAATATAAATTAAATATTTTATTATAATTAACAGGTTGATGCAAGGGTGGGTTGTCGGTATGAGCCGACCAATTTGCTATGTGTTGACCAATAACGATAAGGAGAGACTATCGAATCCTTAGTCACAAAGTAAATCACGTCGAAGGTTCCAGAAAAATAATTTCTAAGTGACTTTTTTTTTTTTTCACTCTCTTAACCCTATAAATAGCTAAAACTGCGAATCTCCTTGTTGTCTAAACAACTTCCTGCACCATACTCTCAGGTGTGAGCTTTCGCAGCGACAACAATGGCGTGTTCTGATAATGTTGCCCACGACATACAGTCGCTCCTCTCTTCGTCGAATAGGGACTACCTCGTTCGGAACAACGATGATCAGGTACCTGTTTGTTTCTTTATATTTGTCCAATTGACGCCATTTATGTCTAGTACTCTCTCCAGCCAGAAAGCATCGATCCCGGATTTTGATAATCTTGAGACTTGAATATCTGAGATCTTGATCAACGCTTTAGTACTGGATTTTTTGTCCGCCGAGTGAATATGTTTCAAATCTGATCTCATGTTTCACTCTCTTTTGTATTTTCTATGATGGTCAATCAACGAATTTCCTTTAATTACGAAACTTGTGAATCGTGAGATACTTGCTTGTATTTCAATTTTGATATAATAGATAATCGTGGGATCAATTAGATAGCTTAACTAAACAAATAGAATACAGAATGATTTTTGACACTACTATTAGTAGATATATACTGTATTGTTAGAAATTACAATTCATATGAATTGTTTCTAATGATTATACTCATTGATAGGAAATTGAAGAAGAATTTCCTTATGTTGTGAACATTTTCAGGTTAAAATTGAGAGTTTGAAAGGAAAGAAAGTTGGTTTATATTTCTCAGCATCTTGGTGCGGTCCGTGCCGACGATTTACTCCTACGTTGGTGGAGTTGTACAATGAAGTGTCTGCTAAAGGTGAGTTTGAAGTAATCTTTGTGTCGGCCGATGAAGACGATGAATCCTTCAAAGGTTACTTTTCGAAGATGCCATGGCTTGCCATCCCATATTCTGATTCCGACACACGCAGTCGCCTTGATGAGGTGTTCAGGGTTAGCGGTATTCCCCACCTCGTAATTCTCGACGCGAATGGGAAAGTGGCCTCTGAAAGTGGCGTTGAGGTTGTGAGAGAGTATGGAGTTGAGGCATACCCCTTCACCTCAGAAAGGATCAAAGAGTTGAAAGATGAGGAAGAGGAAGCCAAGAGGAACCAGTCCTTGGGATCTCTTTTGGTCTCCAAGTCACGTGACTTCGTCATAACTTGTGATGGAAAACAAGTAATTGATTTCTTCTAACTTTTCTCTATGCATTTGAGTTACAAGTGTTTCCTTTCCTTCACATGAATATGACCTTGGATGTACTTGCACTTGCAGGTACCTGTGTCTGAGCTTGAGGGGAAGACAGTGGGTCTGTATTTCTCATTGTTTTCGTACGCATCATGCGTTGAATTGATTCCTCAGCTTGTGGAGGTTTATGAGAAGCTGAAGGCCAAAGGTGAGAGCTTTGAGGTTGTGTTGGTGCCCCTGGATAATGATGAAGATTCGTTCAAGGAAGGACTAAAAAGTGTGCCCTGGTTGGCATTGCCTTTCAAGGACAAGACCTGCGAGAAGCTGGCTCGATACTTTGAGCTATCCACCCTGCCTACTTTAGTTATTATTGGGCCAGATGGTAAGACCCTTCATTCCAATGTCGCCGAGACCATTCAAGATCATGGAGCTGACGCATACCCTTTCACTCCTGAGAAATTTGCTGAGCTCGTTGAGATCGAGAAGGCCAAAGAGGCTGCTCAAACCCTAGAGTCTATTCTGGTTTCTGGGAATCTAGATTTTGTGATAGGGAAAGATGGTGTCAAGGTGTGTATGATTCTTGAAACAATTGAGCACTATATATGTTTGTCCATTGCTTCTTACATATTTTGTACACTCTCGTCTTCTTAGTATCCTAGGAAATACTGCAAGGCATAAATTATATTTTTTATGCCATCCATGGGAGTTTTATATCTCTTGGAGTTTGATATACAAGACATATGGGAATTTAAAATTTTCATGTACCAAACACCATATTGCCCTATCCTCTGCTTTCTTTCTTGTGAGATAAGAAATTAATAACAGAGAATTCCCTTTTTTTTTTTTTTTCAGATTCCAGTGTCAGATTTGGTGGGGAAGACCGTCCTGCTCTACTTCTCAGCCCACTGGTGCCCTCCATGCCGTGCGTTCCTACCAAAGCTCATCGAAGCATATAACCAAATCAAGGATAAGGACAATAATGCTTTGGAAGTCGTCTTCATCTCAAGCGACAGGAACCAAGCCTCGTTTGACGACTTCTTCGCAGGAATGCCATGGCTGGCGCTTCCCTTTGGCGACTCGAGGAAGGCATTCCTGAGTCGAAAATTCAGAGTATACGGCATTCCCATGCTGGTGGCCATTGGACCGAGCGGCCGAACTGTCACGAAAGAAGCCAGAGATCTCGTCATGCTTCATGGCGCAGAAGCTTATCCTTTCACCGAGGAAAGGGTGAAGGAAATCGAGGCAGCATCTGAAGAGATGGCAAAGGGGTGGCCTGAGAAGGTGACGCATGCTTCCCATGAGCATGAGCTTGTGTTGACTCGCCGTAGGATTTATAACTGTGATGGTTGCGACGAGGAGGGTCACGCATGGTCATATTACTGTGATGACTGTGATTTTGATCTCCATCCAAAATGTGCCTTGGAGGAAAAGAAACCGAAAGATGGTACTAAAGAGGAAGAGAATAAGCCAGATGGATGGGTTTGTGATGGAGAAGTCTGCACTAAAGCCTGAAGAAGAGAGTGAAGACTTGTTTTTTCATTATATAAGTTATCTAATTTCGAACTATGTGTCTTGCCAGCTATGTGTAGATCAAAATATCCGTTGAATAAATTGGTTACTTTGCTATTATTATTTTTCTTTTCTGTACTTCTTTCGATTCTGATCCTTGAAGCTTTCGATTGAGTTTTGCTTTTATTGCATCTTACAGAATTTATAACAGGGAGGGAAAGACATGGCTTGGAAAAGAAAAGTCAGACCAAATTGACCCCATTTATGTAATAAATTCAACTCATATATAAGCACTCACTCTCTTTTACTGCTTAATTAAATCCAGTACCCACAAAGATCAAACCTAATACTTCTCTTGCATAATCGTTAGAGAGATTCGAGTATCCTTATCCAACAACTAAAGTTTTTACCATACAAAGTAATTCAACAAAATATTTTTCACCATACAAAGTAATTCAAAAAGTCTCTTGACTCCGTCTGACCAAAATCCTTTCACTTACATTAATAAACAAATCAAAGAAGGAATTAAAAAAAAAAAAACCGAAAGAACTTGAAAATTAGCACTATAGCAGCAATTCCATATACATAGCTCAGTAAAAAGAAAGTTCAAGTTGGCCATTTGGATTTAGTGAATTATGATTTATGAGAATGAGTTAAATTGAAAATTTGGTTTATATTAATTAGGTAAAAATATTTTTTATGTCTCTAAATTTTATATTAATTTTTAATTTTATTTTTAGACTTTTTTCAGTTAATTTTATTTTAAATTATAATCGATTTTATTTTACAACTTAACATTATTTAAATTATTAAAAAATATATATATAATATTTGACAATAAATTTTAAGAATATAAACAAAATTTTGATAACATTCAAATATTAAATAATATATATATTCTCAAATTATAAAATTTTTATTCTCATTAAATTATTATCTGATATAAAGATTAAATTATTTAATAAAATCTTTAATGAATACTTCATATATAATTAAACAATTTTATTAATAGTTTCATATTTTTTTAAACCCAATATCATGTCACTATTTTTTATTAATAATTTAGATAATATTAAATTATTGGATAAAATTGATTGTAATTCAAAATTTTAAAAATAAATTTGATAACAAAAAAATTTTAAAGACAAAATTGAAAGTCGATGCAAAGTTTGAAGACATAAAAAGTACTTTTACCTATTAATTATAAATCATTTTATTTATATGAAGAATTTTTAAATAATAATTAAAAAAAACTATATTTTGTTTTCTATACTAATTACAAAATTAGTAATGGTAAAAACAATATATATATATATAAAATAGTACATAAAATTTGAAAAATAAAATACAACAACGAATTAAAAAAATAAAAGAAAGAGAAACTCTTGGGAGTGGTTAGAGCTAGCAGGATGCAAAAAATAGGTCAAGTGAGGTTAGCCCATTTTTTGAACGAATCAATAATAAGTCAATTCAATTCACTTTATGATAAGTTAGATTTTGTGAGTTAATGAGTTAATCGTTAATTTACTTTATTTTTTTAATTTTATTTTAAATTTTTAATTATAGTTAATAGGAATCTAATATTTTCTTAAAATTTTTTGTTTTAAAAATTTTTAATTATTGGATTGAATTGATGAATATGTATAATTAATTAATTATTTTTAAATTATTTGATGTATGTATGATATTATATTAGTTATTTTAAAAAATATAATTACAAATTAAATAATTTATTTTAAATACACTTCTTTTTAAGTTTATAAACTTAAAATCATACAAAATTTAATTATAATAAACTAATATATAATATTATATAATCTTAAAATAATAAATTTTAATTATAACAAATAAACTCAAACTCGTTTAACGAGCGATGTTAAAGGGACTAGTTCATTTACCCACTTTTTTGGTGAGTGGGTTCGGCCCATTTTGCGGATTAGCGGAGTGGTTGGGTCTTGTACGTCTCTGAGTAGACAACTTGAGAATGTGTTCCACGTGTTTTTCTTCTTCGCCTCCATGCTTCTGTGATTACCAAAAATAAAAAGATATATTTGCAGTTAAAAAAAGAAAAATCCATTTTCCAATTCCAGCCGGAGATCTGGGTTTTGCTCACACATATTAATATTCCGTGGGATTTCGAAAGTTGTAACTCGATCATTCTGGTAATTGGACTTTCCATCCCATTTTAGAAATTGGCTTTATCCAATTTCTCAGTTCATTATTTGCTGCAGATTTTTCTCTGTTCTTTGTAAACCTGTCAAGTTCAAGCGCCATACTTGTGTTGTTTATCTTTTTCCTCTGGTTTTACTGCATCACATTTTCTCCTGGGTTTTGCTTGTTTAGAATTTTGGGTTCAATTGAATGTCTTCAATTTTTTTTCCGGAGTAGCTTGGAGACTTGTTTAAATACAATATTTGCTACTTGAATTAGCTTAACTATTTTAGAAGTTTCCAGTTATGATGGGTGAGTCAGACGTGACCAAATCCAGCCTAAATGTCAACAAGAACGAGAAATATCGATTCCCCAGGGCTTTAAATCCTGCAATATCTACATTTTTTGTGCAGCTCCCCCACAAGTTTCAAAATATTCTTAAGGTTAATGACCTTCCTCTGAAGCTTAAAAGGATTACTTAGAACCTTGATGTGAGCTTTATGAATAATTTTCTTTTCTGATTACAGTCACAGCTCAGTAGATTAGCAAAAAATGATGGAAACAATTGGGTGAATTCTGTCCACAGAAAAAAGAGTGAGTCATTTAGTGCCTCAGAAGCTGAATTGGATGAGCAATTGAAAGCATGGAGAGAAAATCCTTCTTGGGCTGATAATCCACCCAAAATAAAGGTAAGGAGTTTGAAATAATTATCTTCTATAACCCTTCAAGATAAATGATTTGTTTGTCGATGAAATTTGAGGAGTTCAATAATTTTCAACAAAAGGTGGAGAACTGTTTCACCTAAAATTGTTACAAATTATTGGCCACAATGTTGATATCCTTGGTCATGCAAAATGCAATCTGTCTCATTCTATGAGAAGTAATTGCAGTTTTTTGAAATAACTTTATCCCTGTCAAGGTATAGCTTGTATGTAGCATAATGTTCTTTTTGGCAGGTGACTGTACCAAAAGGCTCTCTTTGCAACTTGGATGTGGAAGTTGATGTTGGGCTGCCGCCGGATGCAGTGTACAATATAGTGACAGATCCTGACAATAGGAGAGTTTTTAAAAATATTAAGGTAGGTGACTCTAATCAATTATATTGTTCACAATGTGTTCTTTTGCAACCTTTTTTAGGAGGAGGTATTTTAATGACCATTGAAGATTGTCATTGGTAGAATTGTTCTGTTTCTTCATCGAGATTCTACAATTCAATTTGATAAAGTAATTCTTGGTCAGGAAGTGTTATCCAGGAAGGTATTGGTTGATGAGGGCCAGAGGCAAGTAGTTGACCTTGAGCAAGCAGCCTTATGGAGATTTCTTTGGTGGTCAGGAACTATTTCAGTTCATGTTTTGGTAGATCAAAATAGAGAAGACCACTCTGTAAGGACTATTCCCCCTTTAGATGATAGATGGATTCTATAGTAGTTGATTATAATTAAATGGAGCATATAAAATCTAAACTCTACAATTCTCTTTTCAAACTGCAATTTTTTTGCTGGGGTGTTATTGTTAACTAGCTTCAACTATCAAGTTAAAGTTGCACTCATGATAAGTGATAACGGTCTTGGGATTTTGTGATAGCTTTCTGGTTTCTTGCACATTCATATTCAAAATGCAAGAGAATGGATTTTGTTTAACCCAGATATGAGATATACCTAATTATTCAAAGGTTGAGAAAATATGTGTAGCAATAGCATTGTAAAAGGACACATCATTATCAAATTGTATTACCAAATTAATTTACTGTGTCATATATTGTGATTGGTGGGTAATGTTACACAGTTCATCCCTCCTTTGGATTAAAGCACTCTGTTTTAACTAATTTATTTGTTTTTATGTCAGATGAAGTTCAAGCAAGTTAAGACTGGATTCATGAAAAGATTTGAGGGTTGCTGGAAGGTAGAACCTCTATTAGTAGATGAAAAAACCTGTTATCCCTTTAAACCAAAGACAAAGGAAGATTATAATGCATGTACCAAAGGCAAGGGAAGAATAGGGTCTAAAGTGAGCCTGCAACAAATACTTCAGCCAGCCATTGTCCCACCCCCTCCCATATCCTGGTACTTGAGGGGAATTACCACCCGGACAACCGAGATGCTTATAAATGATTTGCTTGCAGAAACTGCCAGGATCAGAGGAGGATTTGAGGCTGAAATTTCTAAGGGAGAGCATCAGGAAACATCTGATAAAATCCAGGACCTTGTCGGTAACACAAGTGACATTAAAGAAAGATGGATTTTACGTCGAAAAAATGCAAAGCAGAATCAAAGAAGACATCTTACTGATAAATGATCTACTTATGTTTCATTCATGTTGTAATAATTTACATAATCTTCCAAATTGCTGCGTAGTATTTCATGTCAAAGTCTTCCACTGATATCTGCAGTTGAAAGTTCTTTACCAGCCGTTTACATTAAAAGATGCTACTGGATGTATCTTGTTATACGCTGTTACCCCATTTCACGCAGATCAATTTTTGATAAACTCATCACTGACCCCAGTTGGATAGTCTTCTATGAGAAGGGACATACGAAGGTAGGACAAGGAAGTATCAGATTTTCTTTTCCTATGTTTGGTTGTGGGCATGCAAAATTATATGCCAAACACTAGAGGGTTATAAAGGGAAACCCGCTGGGGAATTCTATCTGCTGAGAGCAAAGACGAAGAGACTTGAGATACTTGTTTTGAGATTAAATTAGACTTTGGGAACATGTTGCTTCAACCATTCGAGCAATCATGGGTGAAGCTTCTGTCATTGGAGAAAAATGTGAGATTTATGTACAGAAATGATTTGGGTGAAGCTTCTGCCTTGGAGAGGGATCTTTCTCCTCCCTCTCTCTCTCTTCCTTTTCCATCAAATTTATATCTTCATATTTTTTCACTACATTTATATCTTCATATTTCTCGTAACATTTATATATCTGCATATTTTTTAACACATTTCAAGCATGCACGATTTTCTTTTTAAAAAAACACTATTTTGTCTAATGAATTTTTAAAACAACTAATAATACCTTCAAATTTTTAACATTTATTAAAATTTTCAAACAACATTTTATTTATGTATGAACATTTTCAAAAACATTAAAATTAATACAAATTTTCAAAAAGATTAAACTAATGACAAAATATTTCAATTTTTGTTGACGAATGTTATATCTTTTAGGTAATTTTCTGCTAAATTACTTAAATGAAAAAAAAAGGGTCAAAAATCTTAAATGCCACTTGTCAATATGTTCTTTAAGAGGCTTTTAGCCAAATTTTTAAATACAATAGTAAAAAAAATAGAGCTAGTTAGTTCCTCCTTTGAAGGCTTTTAGCAAATTTTTTAAATAAAAAAGTGTATATATATATATATATATATATATATATATATATATATATATATATATATAAAGTGCCACTTGTTACTTGTTAGTCTTTCTTTTTAAGGGCTCTCTTTTAATGTATTGTTATAAAATAACTTGACCATATCAGTTATGCATATTTTACTATTGGTTAATTTAGCTTGCATATTTTTTTATTAATTAAGTCTATTTAAATTATGGTGTTATGGAAACTTCCAAGAAAGTTGTGAAAGATTTAAAAAAATTTGTTAATGACAAATTTGGATTACTTTTAATTTTTGTGCTCCCACGATGAGCTGTGAAGTGTGGCTTCAAATAAAACTCGAAGAGTATTATAATAGAAGAAATGGGGCTGAAGGGAATGAGGAAGCTAGACAAGGGCTGTATGAGACCATTAAGTAGATGCTGAATCCCATGGTGAATGATATTGATCAAGAAAAATAAATGAGTTTTGTAAGGGTAAATATATATACAAGAATGTTTTCATGAGTTTGATGAATTTGAAACCAACAGTGCGGAAAGAAGAAGCATCTGAGTTAGAGGATTTCCTAGAGGCCACAAAATATGCTTCCAGAGTTAGTAAAGTGGCACTGGCAGGGTTTCTATCTATAATTCAAGTCAATGATCCTACTTCAACTTTGGTTTCCAATTATATGCAAAATGAATACAAGTCTCAATCTCACTTATTGTGATTAATGGGATAAAGCTCACCTTCAGAACACTCATCACTGAAAACTGAAAAAGGATTCACTTATATATAACCTATAATTATAGAACCACCCACAAAACATGGGCTCCATCCACTTCACCTTGAAAAACTTTAAATTTTAATCCCTCTCATTAAACTTTGTTTACATTATATTTGTTAAACTTTATTGATATGACTGATCAAATATAAAAGGAGAGCGTACCACATTTTAGGGCTAAATTACAAACAAGTCTTTTTCGTTAAAATTATCAGTAATTTACTTCTTTATTTTCTGGCATGTCTCTATCAATAATATGAGTTATGAAAATAAAAACTAGGTTAAATTTCATCTATTATTCAATCGTAAGTGAGAAATTTGGGTACATGCTTATTTCTTTTTGTTTTGGCCGAAGGGTACATATATTTGTTTGTTTTGGGAAGCAATTTTGCATCCTTACATTTTCCTTTACGATGCTTTATGATTTATTTATATATCTCATAGGTCAAAAAGAATAAAAAAAGCTAAAGAAAAAAATAATAACAACTAAAATGGATTTGTTGATGTATTATCATTACTTTTGTAAAAAAAAAAGGACAAAAATATATTTTATGTTTAAAATTTTATATTAAATTTTAATTTTATCTTAAAAATTTTTTTATAGTTACTTTTTTCTAAAACTTTAAATTACAATTACTTTTATTTCATAACTTACATCATTTAAATTACTAATAAAAAATAATAATATAAAAACCTGTTTAAAAAAAAATATAAAATTATTAATAAAATCGTTCAAGTTATATAAAAAAATTTTATTAAAGAATTTTACATCAGATAGTGATTGAATAGAATTAAAAATTATACAATTTAATAATATATATTATTGTTTAATATTTAAATACTATCAAAATCTTATTTATATTTTTAAGATGTATTATCAAATGACACATTATTTTTCACTAATAATTTAGATAATTGTGAAATGAAATCAATTACAATTTAAAATTTTAAAGATAAAATTAACCACTAAAAAACTTTAAGAATGAAATTAAAAATTAATATAAAATTTAGAGATATAAAATGTATTTTTGCCCCAAAAAAACTGTTCCTTGAGATGTTAAAATATTGTTAATCATATCATAGAGAGACTCAATAACATCGAATTCATGAATATTATTTATTAATCAAGTGTGCCTCAGTACAATTATAACAAAATTATTATTTTTTCCATAAAAAAAAGTTGAAAATATTTGTACATATACAGACCAGAATAATTCTTCTATAATTACAATATAAATACAATAAAAAAATACTAAAGAGTAGAGATTAAATTTAAATTTTCATAAAGCCTATCTAATCATATTGATGAGGAAAAGTAGTATGTTTATGAAAAGAGAGCCACCCTACAATTATAACAAAATTATCAAGGCTTGATAAAGAAAATAACAGTGACTGAAACAACATATTTCCAAACTCAACCAAACAAAATTGGATGGTAGTGTTTGGATTTATAAAGGATATCATTTTATTGAATATGAAAAGACATTAATTAGTCCAAAGTATAATATATACTAATGATACATTGAGTTTTTTTTTTTTTTAAATAACCATCTCAATAGATTACGCATATTGGATATATGATCTCTCATCGCCAACTTCAAAAGCTCTTAATCATTGAAAATGCAATATTAAATATTATATAATATGTTAACCACCAGTCAATTATTAATCTCAGACAATACTAAAGTCAGGGTTTTTCAGAGTGTGGCTACCTAAGCATTTGTAATCCTATGTCTAACTTGTTTGCAATAAGACAATTTTAAACATTAATTAGTGGGTATCTACGTGGCCATGGTACAGGCTAGTGCTTGTGACTTCAATAATATTTTATAATATTATATGCTTCGATCATTTTACAGAACACTGATAGATTTTACCTCCCCAAATAGAAGTCTAGTTACAACTTTAACACAACAATTTTAAAATATAACGAAAAGTCTTTTGTGCAAAATTAACATAAAAAATCTATGTTGTTTATGTTAAATGAGATTAGGAGTTTATTTTTTCTAATTTTCCAAAGTACGGCAAGTACTTTGTTACCTTTTACAAAATTGATCTGTCAAAAGTTATAGTTAGACTTGAGGGGAGAAAAACATGTAGGAAGTTGCAAATGCAGGTGATGCAGAGACAAGGTGGAATTGTCTCTTCTAAGCTGCATAGACACTGCAGTCTATACTTGTATCTGCATTTAATTCCCCATCCAGTGGATCTTGTGTTTTTTTCACAGCATAATTGGGATTTGGTTGCTCCACTTGATTCATCAATAATTCTTGGAGACCATGTTTATCAGAACTCATGAAAGCACCCACAGCTCCACGAAATCCTTCATGCCGCAAAAACATTGCTTTTGCCTCTCCTTTAGACCTGTCAAAACAAAACAATTCTATACTTTTGCATCCCTTATTCTGATTATCATTAGTAATGGCAAACCCATGTCCATACTTTTAGTTAGTTATGAAGTAAAAAATTGCCTGGGGAGCAGTCAGGACTTTCTACACACTTACCAGAAATTAACGGCAACAGATAATGTGTCCATTGTAAACGGATGACTCTGGATGAAAAATCCACCGAAAAATATTCTTTTAAGCCCAAATCGAAGTGCGTTTAAGTAAGAGATCTGAGATAAAGAAAAAAACAAATCAGAGACCTAATCTGAAGCCTGAGATATAAATATATAGTTATACATGGTGGTCTTGAGTATTAGGGCATAACAATGTTCAATGAATATGTTTTAGTTTCCTACCTATAAACATTGGTTTCCCAAGTAAATAGGTTTCTCTTTATTTTCATCCAAAACAACTTCTGGAAAACCTCATAGCAATAGAAATTCTCTTTAAAAAGAAAAAAGGGATAAGCTTCAAATTTTACACATACATATATATTGTAGGCTTGTAGCATTATTTGAATTAATAATTCGCTGACCTGTCCAATATTATTTGAGATCATTCTAAGAAGAGATTGAGCAATATCTTCGGGTTTGTAATCCTCAAGTTCCTTATTATCAGAAGTTGCCTTCCCAAAACTAGAAGCTATTGTAGTTGATGAAAGACCTATCTGTTATCAATCGAAGGAAAATATGGTGCACCCAAGAACCTTTAGAGTATTAGTATCTATTGAACAACAATCTTGGCTTACAAAAAATGTTTGAAGAATGGTAGTATAATAAACTTATGATTAATCTTACACTTTCACTAGTCATACCTTTGAATAGTCCATTCCTCCATAAATATCTCCCACAAGCATATCTATCACTCTGTTGTTTCCGCGATAACTTAATTCCACCAAATCATCAAAACTGAAGCAGAAGGTATATTACTGGAAATCCAATGAATCTCTATGGAAATCAATAATGAACAAGGATGGAAAATCAACCTCTTGCACTTAGTTAAAAGCTTCCCCAAACCCCAAAAAGTACCTCCACCAATACTTGTTCCACTTACTCGCTCAAACTTGCCATCTCCATCAACCTATATGAAAACAAAGAAAGGATCATTGAAATGCTTTTAAAAAGATTGTGTTGTATTGTGATTGCAGAGAAAGTAATGTAACTTGCATGATAACAACCTTTAACATTCCAACACCGGACCCAATGTTAACCAGAAGATAGGGATACAGATCATTGTGTTCAATCTGCACAAATTCCTTTTGACCATCCATATAGGTGAATGCTTCCTGGTGGACCACCTATTAAAATAAAA
This sequence comes from Senna siamea, assembly GCA_031216115.1. Classification (NCBI taxonomy): domain Eukaryota; kingdom Viridiplantae; phylum Streptophyta; class Magnoliopsida; order Fabales; family Fabaceae; genus Senna; species Senna siamea. The sequence continues at coordinate 29,146,556 of CM062360.1, read as the reverse complement.
CCAGAACAGAGATGAGATTTTCTGTTTAGAAGATCAATCAACTAAGAATAGACCTAAGGCACTGATTAAGAAAGATATTTGATGAAATACCACTTGCCATAATCCCAAACTAGTCAATTGTGACTTCTCATATGGTGGAGGCAACGAAAGAAGAGAAATAAAAATGTAACTTCAGATACGCAATGACGTTGAAATATAAGGTTTCACCAAATATGACGCTACAGAGTAGTAGCAGAAGATAAAGATTTGAGTGACAAAGGGCAGTCCAAAAAAAAAAAACTACTGTTTCCATACTAATAGTTCCCACATTCACATGACAATCCAATTTGCAATTTCGATTATAAGCTCATATCCAAGTTAAATCAAGATAATCATTTCTCAAAAGATAGTCTATGAAGTTCCTAAGAATCATAATGTTAATCACCTTAAGCAGAAAATTTGCTCCTGCTACTAGACAATCCATTTCATCTTCCTTGTTAAGACTGATCCCAAGTCTTTCCTTGAAAAGATCTGCATATTTATATGCACCACCACCTGTTGCCTTCTCACAAATAGTTTTTATTTTTAACAAGTATATAACATAAATGTAAGTTCCTCATGAAATAAAATAATAATTTTATCAAATGAAACAGTTAAATTAGAAACATCACTTAGTTTTGTGTAGAATAGTAGAAATTACTGATTTTATTTCAATTTCAATTCACTTGTTTGAATAAACATGGAGGTCAAAGCAGAGACAAACGTGATTTGTTTGCTGAATTCTAGATAGAATCTATAGACTTTTCTCAAACAAAATCTGCACAACCAAAGAGGGCAGTAGTGAAATTCTTCATGATTCCATCATTTTAAATTTGATTACCTTAACAGCTGTTATCTGCCTTCCAGGACCATCTGGTGGCTGACTACCTGAATTCAATATAGGTTGGAAATAATTGACACAAAGTAGTAGAGACATAATAAGGATTCAGAATGGCTATCAAAGTAGGATGGAGATTCAAATACAAACAAATATTCTCTTTCTTTCTTTTGCTGCACTAATTGCATGGAAGTTCAAACCTAACACTTCCTACAAACTACTCAAAGCCCTATCTTGTAACATACAGTGCCCAGTCCTGTAATTATTATGTTAATTAGTATGTTCTTAAAGACATTATTCATTAATTTGAAACTCTCTGTAGTAGCTTGGTTTTGGGTTCTAGAAGCTTATTCACCACTTAAGCAAACTAAATCAAGCTTAATTGTAAAGATCCAAGGCTAGCCTTTCCCAGTCTGAGTTTCTTTAGCTCTAACTAGGTTTGACTGATGATCAATAACAACTTCAACCAGCTACATATAGAGCAAAGTGACAGCACATTTTTAAATGAAGGAGGAAAAGAACCAGATTTAGTTTGAGTTTAGCAAATAGGAAGGAGAAATTCTATTCAACCTAGTACAGATACTACACAAATTTGACGTCAACCCAACAGCCTAGTCAAGAATATCTCTATTCAGCTGAGACTAGGCCACCTAGTTAAGTTCATTATGCTCTCAAATCAAATCAGAAAATAAATCAAACATTACTAACTTTGAACATGGTTGCAAGCATCATAAAATTTGCTTAAATTGAAATAAAATGCATTTGGAGTTGCAAATACACATAAACACAATTCTGTACGTACCTCCAAGGTGAAGCTTCATGGACTTGATAAACTCTAAACAATCATTTATCTTGCTTGTTTCGAACTTTTTAAAATTCAGCCTCCCTTTAAGAACAGGATAGCTACTACTAGCTTCGGATTTTGCCAAGGCCATTCTATGAGATATTCCCTCCTCAGCATCATCAGAAAGATCATCGTTCTTTGTAAAGTAAACTAGCTTGGTAAGAGAGCCTACCAACACACAACGTTATTGTAAGGCAAACAGACAGCTAAGGTGGGCAGAACTTTTCTCAGGAAGTTACTGCGTTATCCTTATTCTAAGGAGCAAGTTAGATCAACTGAAGTTGATAGTTTCGATACTACACGACATGATTCGGTTTTTCAAAAAAGTTTCTTCAGGTGTTGTTTTATTGGAAAGCCTTATAGCAAACATGCAACAAACTTTACCTAAGTGTTACCCTAATTAAGAGCCAACTAGGATCCCCACTTAATCGACTTGAGAAACTCAGCACATACAGTTGAACAGTAAGCTGGATTTCCAAGCAAAATTCCAGCCTCCAAGAAACTCTGGAAATCCTCCAGTCCACTAGAGTGATGGATGATTAGAATGCAAACGAGGCTCAGTAAATAACCATAGGTGGAAAACCAGCCAGTAAAGGTATCATATACATCAAGAGTAGAAACAAAAAGAGAGACGAACTTAGACTCGAGATTTAATTTTTCACGCACACAATTATTTTAAGTCTCCAAATTGAACCCAAGTAATGAAATCGAATATATTAGATATTCAACTCTGAAAAGAGAATGACAACAGAACAGAGCTTAAAACAGAAGAACAAGTAGATAGCTTAAGAAATAGGAATTACCCCCAATATCCACAGCCAGATGATAGATACGATCAGATTGATTCGGATTCAATTTTCTTTCAGTTTCAATCTCACTGGGATCCATAAATTTTTCTTACCCACAGTTTGTACTCTTAGCTGTATTTATAATAAATGGATATGCTCAGAATTTTATATAGCAGCCACTCGAACAACTAAACCTAACCCCATCCTTATCATACTGACATAATTACTCACTCCAAGATTCGTTCTGGAAGTGAAGATTGAAATTGATCATGGTCTACAGTGTATCAATGAAGTTGAGTGAACTTTGATAGTTGAAAAATATATAATTTCTTTTTCTAAAAAATTACGTTTTTAATGCTTTAGGTTTTTATTTTTTAATTGTAAAATAATTTATATCTAATTTTTTTTGTTTGTACTGTAGTTTGGTCAATGGTAGATATGAAGTGGCAGAGATTGACAGGTTGGAAATTGGGAGAAAGACACGATGGAATTTTTAAGCTACCAGTTTAATGCTTTCTTATATATTTATTTTATTTATTTTTATTGTAAATTATAAATGAATGATGATAGATGATACTGTAGAATGAAAATTTGAACAGTTGAGTTATGTAATTATGTTCACACCTTACTAGATTTGTCTTTTTGGTGGTCTGTTATTTAGTATTTTGGTTTCATTTTTACTTAGAATAAGAAATGAAAAATGAAAAATAGTTATTATTCTATATTAGGCCTGTAACAAATTGACACTACCTACTTGTTCATCTTATTGCATCAGATTTCTCAGTTGAGTTTAAAAGGCTCAGAATATTGACGAAGATATTTAAAATTAAGTTTTATAATAAAGTATCTAAAAATATTTGCATAATTGAAAGAGAACGTCCTTAATTATGAGAATAAACCTCATCAGTTGTCATACTAGAATTATCATGTTTAATACAATTTTTGCTCTTCTCCAGGGAATTCTATCAATTATAAGGGCAATAGCCATTTCCCAATCACGTGGGAGACAACTAGCATATTCAACAAGTTTGAATATGAGACATTGAGACTAAACCAAATTGGAGTTTCGCAGCTTCATGTGGACGAATTCATGGGACAGTCTTGGTGGATGTTCCAAATACGTAATGAAAGAAAAAAGACTCAGATGTCAGTGGGCCCACGTAATTTGAAGTCTCAAACTCAATGTACGATGAAGGAATCAGTTATGGTTGAGGTTTAGTGAGGCACAAAATGACAAGTTAATTGTGTATGAAACGGAAAACCAAGTCCAACCTTTATGCTGCGGAAAGGGCTTGATGTAAGCGTTCCCTTCTCGAATTTCAACCGTGGGAGGTGGGTATAAAATAAAATTTAGATTGGATGGCGCATCCAATTAGTTTCAATTACAGTTATGAATATTGGATCCCAACAGAATGAAAAACTCAAGTATTACATATTCCATAAAATAAATTTCGACTACAACTTTAGTCACCGAGATGTCCACCACAGAAAAAAACATAAATCCAATTTGTCTCAAAAGAGGACAAAAAGAACTAGATAATATTCACCCCTGCATCCAGAATAGCCGTGTTCCAAAACAAGACTCCCAAGATCATCAAGCCTGGACATTAAAAGAAAAGTCTATTAAGAATCACCTCAGTATACTTGACGATTACATTTCTTATAATCAATATCCGCAAATGAAACAAGGGAAGATAACCAATAGCTACCTTGTTGGCTATGTTGTTGGAGAGCCAATCCAAACCCTCATAAAGGCCCTCCCCAGAGGTTGCGCAGGTACTCTGGATGTACCTGAAAGAGACGGAAGAGCATGTTAGACAGACCTTATCAAGATAGGCCCTATCAACAAGGGGTTCATGGTTAAAATATTTACCAGTGGCGCTGCCTGAGAGAGTGGAGACCCAGCTTGTCAGTGATTTCAGCGGCATTCATGGCATTAGGAAGATCTTGTTTGTTAGCAAATACAAGCAAAACCGCATCTCTCAGTTCATCCTAAAAAGATGATAGAATAAAGTAAAGCAATTTAAACTTTTTTTTTTTTTTTCCGTTTCATCACTAATTATAGAAAACAGAAAGAAAAATAACAGGAAGCTAATGATTTATGACATAATCCTTATGTACAGCATGTGGTGCAAAGGGAACCAACCCTTCATAGAATTAAGGAACTAATAATCAGGACAATGCTTGCAACAGAAAACATACAAAAGCATATTAATAACAGTAATGGGAAAGAATAATACTGAATACTTCTAAGGATCATTGTCTACGCATTATCAGTAATTGTTAGACCTCTCTACCTTCTCATAATTCACAAGAATCACAATTCCTTTGGGCTTTGATCCCGAACATGATCAATTATGAAAAAAATATGAATTTAATTCATAGCCATAAAAACCCAAAAAAGGACTTAAGTACCTCATTCAACATCCTATGCAACTCATCTCTGGCCTCAACAACTCTATCTCTGTCATTGCTATCTACAACAAATATAAGACCCTGTGTGTTCTGGAAGTAGTGCCTCCACAGGGGACGAATCTGCAAAAGAAAACATATGTAATCAGGCACTGACCACAATACAAACATCTCAGAATCAGAATGCTTTGTATTGAAAAAATATCAAGTTTTTTTGCATTGAAAGACAAGTGAAATATGCCTTAAACATCTAGACTCTAGTAATATATTAGAAAGCATAACAATCAAAATCAAGTTAACACCTTGTCCTGGCCACCAACATCCCAAACAGTGAAGCTAATATTTTTGTATTCCACGGTCTCCACATTGAACCCTGAAAGAACAGGTATTGCGTCCCCAAAAGTCAGCCTTCTTTAGGAATAAAAGTAAGAAAGGACTTAACAAACATAATAGCTTCATAAAATGTCAGTAACCTGACAATCTATAAGCCAATCCAATAGTATAGAATACTAACATAAAAGCTAACTTATAACATACGAGTAAAGAGAATAACATAAAATTCATGAGAGGAAGATCAAGTGAGAAAAACCCAGCAACCTCACTATGCAGCTGCAATAAAGCTCTCCTCTCAACTTAAAATTAATAATAATAATAACAACAACAACAACAACAGAAAAAAAAAGAAGAATGAAAGAAAGAAAAGAAAGTCTCATGCTCCTTCAGTAAAGAATTGACTGAGCGCTATCTTCATTTCATTTAGATCATTTTATAAAGTTGTTTCCACCATAATGATTAATGAAGGCTACTTGATACTGACATCACCCTAACATTATTTCGAATTAAATCATGCATTTCTATGAAATCTCATCCCATTCAAAGTCTTCTATGAGACTGTACCCATAAGAAGTAGATAGAAGCCAAGGATAAAATTAGATCAGGTGATTTTAACTTCTACTTTGCACTTCCTGAGGGCTAATGACAACATTATTCAATTAAGAGACTGAAACTCACTCTCTCACAGCCAAATATGAAATAACCACCAACATCATTTGGAATCTCAGTATTCAATTTCAACGTTCTTTATGGCTTTCCCTCATACACATTAGCAATGTATAACTCGTCATCAAAACTCATTTACACAAGATCCTTAGAAAACTGTTATAATGAATCTTATATGATTAACAAAAAGATTATAAGATGTAAGTTGTTAGAAAGGATCAACAGAAAAAGGGCAAGTAAATACATATGCTTATTATTAAAATAATTAACCAAAATAAGAAATCAAAGCTCATAAACAGGAACAAAATTCCGGGTCTCTAACTGAAAAGAGTCCAGAAACTTACCAATTGTAGGAATTGTTGTGACAATCTCTCCAAGCTTGAGCTTGTACAAAATAGTGGTCTTACCAGCAGCATCAAGACCAACCATCAGAATTCGCATTTCTTTCTTGGCAAAAAGCCGACTGAAAAGCTTAGTGAATGTCAACCCCATTTCTCCTTCAGCCTGTGGATCCCTACATATTCACATTCCATTTGAAATTACGCCTTGGTTTATTTTTAAGAACAATTCCAACCAATATAATTTATATCATAAAACAAAAATCCCACTAAAACATGTAGAATAGTCAAGAAGTCTCCCCCAATACTAATCAAACTAATAGCGTTCAAAAAAGAATCAAGTTAGCGACCTTAGATTTGGCCAGATCTCGAGCCAAATTAGAAAACGAATACATGCAAATTGGTTCGTGCCTTACAATCATTTTCATAACATCGAAAATAAAACGCACAAAAAAAAGTACTTAACATCACAAAGATTTTCTACCCGATTCAACACACAGACGGTAAAACTCGAAACGATCTGAACAGCTAGATCCCGAAATCTTCAGATCAAAAGATATAGAAAAAAATGGCGTAAAAAACAGTGAGAGGATCAACAAAAACTCTAATGGAACTACAATTTAAACAGATATTCGATTATTAACTCAAGATTATCATAGATAAGAAATTACAAAACACTTGAAAATCTGATCGAATGTGAAATCGTTTCGTAAAAGCATCTGAAAAAATTGAGGCAAGGATCTGAATTTTGAATTTACCTCTGGAGATGTACGCTTGAGAGAGATCTAGTAACAACAACCAGAGAGAGATGTGAGAGAGATCTAGTAACAACAACCACAGAGAGATGTGAAGGAAGCTTCACACCAACGCGAAATGGGGGCGAGAAGTCTCAACGAGAGTGGATTTATAAGCAGGAGACCCAGGGGTACCGGAATTGTTTACCGTGTTTTGCATAAAATGTCGAAAACACCCTCTCGCGGACACTCTTCGCTCTCTGGTTTGGAGCGTTTGGAAGCTTCCGAAACCAAAAGCACCACCCATTATAAAATAAATAAATAAATTCTGTAAATGTTGAATTTTACTTCTCATAGTTAAAACTTAATAATAAAATTGAATTCCAATCTTCACGTGACAACACTCGAAGAGATAGACTTAAATGCTAAGTCATGTTTATACAATAAAAATTATAAATAGGTTAACATATATAAAAATTTTTAAAATTTTAAACTTTTTATAGAGAATATTTTTTAATTTTAAAAGTTAACAAATAATTTTTTAAAATTTTTAAAATCGTATAAATAACATATTTTTATTAAATTTTTTATTTAAAAATTAATAATTAAATATCACATCAAATTTATTAATTTTATCTAAATAAAAATGTTCAGTTATATAAAAGTATTTTTGTTTTTTTTTTCTTATTTTCTCTTTCTTCATTCCTCTTCATTCTTTCTTTTCGCTTTTTGACAATGCACGGATGGACGACGACGAGGCAAGGCAAGATGAGGCAAGCGGCCACAACAAATGCGAGACGACGGGCTAAAAAACAGAGGATGAGGGACGGGATAAACGTGGACGCATGAATGGCAAGGGCAAGGGCAAGATGATCCGGAGGCAAGATGAGACGAACACGTGACCTTTCCCCTCCATCATGAATCGCGAGAGCCATTTGTGCAATAGGTCAAATCTATTCTGTTCGTCTTGCCCTTGTCATAGACCTTTCACCTCTGTTGCGAATCACGTGAGGGGTTGCAACCTTTCGTCCGTCGAAAATTGCGCAACAAGTCAAATCTATTCATGAAGCCTATGGTTGCTCGCCTTGCCTAACTCTCACCATCCAGTCCACACTGTCCTCACTGTCGTCTATCCATGTGTAGCCAAAAAATGAGAAAAAAGAAAGAAGAGAAATGAAGAAAGAGAAAATACAAAAATACTCTTGTCAAACTCAGCATTTTTATTTAGGTTAAGTTAAGAAATTTAACAAGACATTTGACTGTTAATTTTTGAATAAAAAATTTAACGAAAGAGTATTATTTACACGATTTTAAAAATTTAAGAAAATTCTTTGTTTGACTTTTAAAATTTAAGAATATTTTTTATAAAATGTTCAAAATTTAAAAATATTTTGTGCATTTTGATTGATATTAGACTTCTAGAACTTTCCTACCAATATACGCATATATGTTCGTTTCGAAAGAGATGCTGCTTTATAATGATTAAGAAATTAAAACGAAGAAAAAAATTTCATAAACAATTATATAAATAATTATTTATTACTTATTTGCAAGGGCTTTTAGAATTGATTTTTGAAGGCCATTAACAAGCTTGAATTACCAGGCTTTATTTTATTCGGATTGGGATGTATTGAAATTTTGAATATTGAAAGACGAAATATAGTGCTGAGAAATTAATTATAAATAATACATTTAATTTGTTGAGGCAGAGATTCCAAATCTCACTTTACTTGATTAGCTTGTGTCCTAGGCTGTCTTTTTTTCTGGAGATTCATCTTTCTATTGATAGAACACTAGCAGCGCCACCAAGACAAAAATTAAAAGAATAAAACAGTACTTAAATATTCTTCTTTTTAATAATATGGAAAAAAAATGTCCATGTCCGAGGTTAATATAAAAAATAGACATAAGTTAAATCTGAAATGTTAAGGTCTCCGATGAAACTTTGAAAAGTCCGGACGTCTTCGTTGCATATAAGCTGTCTTTCCCTCGTTAGCTTCCTCAGTGCCATAAAAAATAAGTGTTGCATTTCCACTGAGTTCCTGCAATTGACATCAACACACCAATGAGAAAGATTTTTTAAGTATACCAATAAATCAGGTTAATTATAAGTACATACATTCATTTATTAAAGGTAGCTTAATAGATAAGTAAGCATTTCTTTCTGTGCTTATCTATAATTGATTGGGTCTACCACACTAATTAATTTATGTAAAAAAAAAATTATGAGGAAATACCTGGAGTCCTGCATGGCCATCATCCACTGCATTCAAAGCTGACTTGAGAACTCGAATTGCCGTTGGGCTGTTCCTCAGTATTTCCCGACACCATTTTACTGTTTCTCTCTCTAAATTCTCTAGCTGGACCAAATTGAAACACAACATTCAGTACGAGGTTGATTGATGATAGAGACTAGAGTGCATGTGTCCGTTTACTGTTGCTTTTAGTTTTAGTGATTGCTCAGAAACCCATCCAACACAATGTCAATCATATTCATTATTCAAAATTCATATGCGATATATAAATGTTTAAGAATGATATCCACATGTTCTTGATAAACAGAAATCAGCATTCTAATGTCAAAACTTCTCAGATATATGGAAATGAGCTTACTGGCACAACAGTATTCACAAGCCCCATTTTCTCTGCTTCAACAGCAGTATAGAACCTTGAGAGGAACCACATTTCACGTGCTTTCTTGGGTCCTACCTGTTAAAACAAGTTTTTTTTTTTAAATTATTATTTAACCTTCAAAACAATACATCAAAAAAATAGAAGGCAAACTTATGATTACCAAACGGGACATGATAGAACTTCCATAACCAGCATCAAAGCTTCCTACCTGTCATATGCACAGACATAGAAGACATTACCGACTCGTGATGTAGTATTACTACAGAAGAGTGGAAACGCAATAAATTTTTGTATAATTATTATAGAGCATAACTTCTGATCCAAATGCTTGATCAATTCTAGAGATCCAATACAAACTATGTGTCTTAATGAGAGGCAAAGTATAAAAACAAGCACCTTAGGACCAGTTTGGCCAAAGATAGAATTATCTGCAGCAATGGTTAGATCACAGACCATGTGTAGTACATGTCCTCCTCCAACAGCATAACCTGCTACCTGTTTTGAGTTTTAGGAAAATTGTGTCGACATATAACACAAATTACGAAGTACTAAGAAAAAGAACATGATTCCATTAGGGTCCTATATAGGTGGAACCTTGTGTTTGTCATTTTTTTTTTAAAAAAATTTCTCTCTATCTCTCTCCTACTACCTAAATTCAATTACAAAGGACTACTAAGAAATAGGGCATGACTCCATTAACTGGAGTTTGGTGTTCAAGAACTAGAGGAAGTGACATTAAGAATCGAGGTGCAATGTGGGATTGAGAATACCATTGCAATTACTGGTTTTGGAAGACGCCGGATCTGCACCTGCAAAAGAAGAATAAACAAGAAGAATGAGGAAGGTACATGTGGTTTTTTCCATAACATGATAATACAGCAATCTTAATTGACTCATATAGATCATGCAACAGGCAAACCTAAAAATTCATCGTTGTCATGCATTGTCACTGCCAATCTGCATTGGAAAATCTAGAACGACCAATTTAATTACCTGCAAATCTAACACATTAAGTCGACCAACATTCTCAAAGTCAGCATAACCATCTTCGGTTCTTAAAGCCTGGTCGCCACCACTGCAGAATGCTTTGGTTCCCTACAACATTAATATCAACCTTAATTCCACACTAGTCTGCACATAAACTTTTTAAGGAATAGATTTATATAATTCAGTTCTGTCACAATGGAATTCAATTGGTCTGGTATGTCCAGTTGATAGTTAATAAAAGTAAGCCTCAAATTCGCTCTGCTAAAAAAAATTCAACATTTAAGCATGTTTGGAGATATGAGATTCACTACTAAAAGTATGCCAAAAATACTTGTATGTCTCATTGGATTGAATAGTTGGCGATGTAGGATCAATATACAGAATATATTTGTTTTAAGTTTTAACTCATGGAAAAAAGCTCCGGGGAAAAAAGAAGAAGGGCAATGTGGAGGAAAAACCCATGTGTGATACCTTGCCAGTGAGAATGATGACCCCCACAGAGCTATCATCCCTAGCATCATTGAAAGCACGAATGAGCTCCTTAACGGTATGGGGCCGGAAAGCATTTCTTCTCTCTGGCCTATTAATAGTAATCTGAAAGAGTTGCCAAACAAGATCAAAATCACAACTTCGAAAGTAAAATATCTGCCAAAAGAAAAAAGGGGAAAAAAGGTTCTGCCTTTGCTATTGCTTCATCTACAGCCTTTTCGTATACAATGTCAGTAAACTCCTTGCCAGAGTCATCGGAGGCAATCCTCCAAACGACGTCGTGGGAGGGAACTTCACCATGAACCCTGTGGTAGCTATCTTTCATGGAAGTGTTAGACAACCCCACTGACCCATAACACGAAGAAGGCGCGGAGTGAGAGGGGAAGACGTGGTTGGCTACAGAGGCTACCCTCCTCCTCATTGTGTCAAGGTCCTTCTCTACCATGGGAGCTCTGGTATGGCACTTGATGGGAGTGTTTTGAACTCGAATCCTTAGGTTCTGAACACGACTCAAGTATGACTAAGCTTAAATGGGAGTGTCTTCATTCTTTAAAGGTAAGAACTTGGGAAGAGTTTGAAGATGATGGCCATGGAATTTCGTATACCTAAGTCGTGGCAATTTTGGATAAGATAAGGTGAGCTGTGACTGAACAACTAGTTCGGCCAACTGTTGAAAAGACCGCGTCTGACATAACAAAAAAAAACAGTGCGTTTTGTGACCCCTTAGCAAACCGACACCGTTTCGTGGCAAGAAGCCTAAAGTCCTAAACAGAGTGGGGCGCTAAAAAATGAGAAATTTACGAAACTATGACAGGGAACGCAGAATTTGGGTGGAAGCCAAGCATGCTCTTCTCGTTTCAATGAAGCCGACGGTTTTCCAAACTTGAGTTGGGGTTTGTTTCTACGTTTTACTATATTGCCATGATGTATTTTGTACTAATATATAGAATTTGGTTCTTAAGATCTCTAGGTCTAACGGAGACTTCAATTTTACTATGTCATAGTTAAATCATCCGTGGCCATACCATCCAGGATTTGATAAAATTGGAGGTTGAACGCCTATGGTTCAATTAAATGAAAGTTGTGAATGAACTCATGTTAGTTACTCTAGGTCTTTCCTGTCTTCCTTTCCGTTTCTGAGCTTCCATCTCCTTTTAGTTATTGGAGATGGGTTATGTATTGGCATGGTTTTGTCATTTAGTTGTCTATAAACCATTCGTAATTCTTACATAGCATGATTCTATACTCTCTTTCAAAATTTCAATTGCCATATTCTTCTGTTTTATGTCATCTGTGTTTCCCTTTGAAGCATTGCCTAATTTTGGTTATTAGTTAAGTTGTAAAAAAATTCAGAAGTCTGATATGCTTATGTGTTTCTTATATAATGCACCCTGTTATGTTCTTCTGTCTTCTTCTTTGATTTGAATCCCACAATTTTGAATTTGTATAGATGACATGATATTTTTATTGCATACATAAATGCAAGCACTGCTATAGTATCTCATACCCAGGCAATATGCCATGGATCCAAGACTGCCTTATACATTACTCTTGGCCTCCAGCTAAAAGCAGGGCCACTATACTGTCATGATGGTAAATCAATCTTTACCCTAAAGGAGAAAATTTCCTATGAAGTAGTACCTTTAAGACTATACATGCTTTATATCTAACTGGCTAATGGTGTGAAGGGATCTCTAAGATTAACACAAATCATGATCAGTCTGAATCCGATTGCTCGATGGCTTCCCAATCTGTAGGCAATCAATTGGTGGGACTGTGGGAGTTTTCAATTCACCATAGGCCTGCCAGCAGAATGGATCATATAGGTGGTATTTTTCTTGAAGTGGTTGTAGCTCAATGGAGGTTAAAGAAACATCAACACAAGGTAGGCTATCACTACAGGCAAAGTGTACTGGTTTAACTGTGAATGTTCCCCTTATTCTTTCATAGTTAATTCCTGCAAGAGCCACAGCTGATGTTTGGTTTTTGCATGTTCTCTTATCACAATAGAATTGATCAATCACAATTGGGAGTTGGACTTCAGAAACTTGGATATTTGAGAACATTACCCCCTGCACAGAGCCTGATCCACCCTGTAGAGATATTATTTGATTTGTTAGGAGATCAAATTTGTTCATCAAACTCTAAACTAGGAAGCGATGGGAGAATTTTGATAGAATGAGAACATAGCGACATGTGGGTCTGTTGATCTTTTTTTTCAAAAAACAAAAAAATCTTATAACTTCAGAAATCTTTTCAGCTATCTGGTTTTCATATATTTTACCTGCCATGTTTTGATTCTGACACCATTCATTGTGTTATGCATTATGATGTCTCTGACTGTAATGTTTGAGACACAGGCTCTAGTGTTATCCCTTCCTAAACTTCCAATGCTGATTCCATGCCCTGGTCCACAGTTGATATTGTGTACATATACATTTGAGCATCCAGTTTGTATGGAAATACAATCATCTCCTGCACAACAGTTAACATGTAGAGCTTCGCTTAGCCCACTGGAAACACTCATATCTAGTAGTCTACATTATATATTGTATTTTAGTTTCCTGACACTATCAATTTGAATTCTTAGACAGATTCAGTATGCAAAAATTAGTATACCAAACCAATCATTACAAAATTGTTTAGTAGGTTCCACCACTTCGATATACTCACATGTCTATTAATGATTGGTTTGGTCTACTATTTATAAATTGGGTTTACTTAAGAATTTCCCTTTCTTTTGTGTCCATCCTATGTTCTGTCTCAATTAAAAAGCTGGCAGGGAGGGATAAGAAGTAGACGTTTTAATAAAGACAAAATAATATTGATAGATTTACAAAACAAGACAAGAATAATATAAGCATTGGATGTTGCAGTTGGGACTTTGGACTTGACACGTGTCATATAGTAGATGGCTATAATCTGTGAAGCGCTGGGAGATAACTAACCTGGATAGGATAGGATCAGATAATATCAAGTTCTTTTAAGGATCATATAGCAAATAGCATGGATCTCACCACAGTTTTTCTGTTTTCTAGTTATTTGTTTGAGTTTTAATTTCTATTTCATTTCTGCCTCTATCTACCACATTGCCTGCATTAATTATCAGCTAAGGAACATGGATACTTGCACAAATACCGGACAACTTTATTTTTAAAGTATCAATATGCTGCATAGGTTGTTAGTGTTTAAGCTCATGATTCTTTTGTTCTTAATCAGTAAACTTACCACAAGCTAAACTGCTGGTGTGAATCAGCACATCCTTCGAGTTCTGAAGGTGAATTCCATCCGTATTGGGGCTGTCACCAGGAGATGATATGTTGACATCATGGACCAAGACTCCGTTGCAGCTATCAAACTTGAGGTGGCACTGTTGACTATTTTGAATTGTTATTCCTGTAACCGTTGGATTGAAACTCCCATAGAACCGCAGTGCCTGAGAAATAAGAAGACAAACATCATGTTACTAGATCAACTCACGTAGAATCTAATTGATTTTTATGAAGTTTTAAGGCGGTCCTCACCGTGGGCTTGATGCTTGGCATTCTTCGTCCGAGCTCACTCTGAATCTAGTACAGTTGCAGAAGTATAAACAATTAGCTTTGGTTGAAAAAGAAAGTTATCATGTGAGGTGCAAAATGCAGACCAACAAAGACAATTAATTACCGGCATTGGGGGCCTCCCTAATGTGTGATTTAGAGGGACTATGAGTTTTTCTTCATCATCTATAGGATCATCAAATGGGTAGTCTTGCCACCAAACAGAGCCTCTTCCATCGATGATACCCTTTCCTTGAATGGTGATTCCCACTAGCTTTGAGAATTCCAACCACTGTAAAATTCCATTTCCCCAAGCCTTGGGGTCTGTCGGAGCGATAATTGTGCCATCAAGCTGCGGAAATATCACGTTATTAGCCTCAACTGTTTTCTTGTATAGCCTCAGCCTATCTCGTCGTTTGTAGATTTCACACTCAAATTATTGTCAACAATAAAAAAATTACACTTTTATTATGGTAGAGTCTAAAATTATTGGTTGAAAAGTCTATATAGATTGAGTATATGCAAAAAAGCCTCTGCTATAGATAGTAACTTGAATTATTATATAAAAAAATACAGAAAAAAGGAAAAGAAAAGAAATAGGTCATGGGTAATACAAGCTTTTCAGGCCACAACATCTTAACTGTTTCTGATTGTGTAATCTTTCTGAATTTGCAATAAGACATACATACTATTGTCTCGTAGTGACTGAACAATATTTGGCCTGTGAAGTTTGGGATGTGTGGTAAAGTTTTCACATGCGATTGAGTTTTTTGTCCTGATATTTCATCTGAGGTTGCAAGTTACCTGAAAAACTATGCTGGGTTTACAGTATGGACCAGAGAATGAAGTGGGCCCCACGTAGAAAACGTAATCTGCTGGGACGAGCATGGTTGATGCCTCCACCTTACAAGCAGCTGCCCATGTGTCTTGGAATGCCTGCGTAACACCAAAGCCACTTAAATTGATTCGTAAAGAAAATTTAATTCAAACAACGTTCAAAAAATTACCTTTATAAAAAGAAAAAAAAACTACATACATTAAAATACTGTTCAAATAACTGTAAACTGTATTCTTACTGTCATATTTAGGTGTTAGTTTGTCCTTATGTGTCTGTATTTACATTTATTGTAGGAATCGGGACGTAACTGCCTTAACGAGAACCATTTTTCAAGTGGGTCCTACCTCTTTAGTTTGTACTTGTGTCTTCACTTTTCTGTATTTCTCACCCTTTAGCTTTCACCTATATAATTAATCGATATTTGTAGTAACTTTTTTTTAATGGCAATTATTAACTTCATGATTTCATCTATATGAGAAAAAGACAGAAAAGAGAAACTCTCATTGAGCTCTTACACCTATAATGGCATATTGGCTTATTGTCCTACTATAAAAGATTCTAGTCTTGTGATTTTGAACCCCTAACCAAAAAGAAAAAAGCTAATGCTTTCAGTGTCAAAGAACATGGGTGCAATTACCAAAACCTAACATTGGCCCAACCTCCAAAGTTTCTCTTACAATGCTACTTCCTGTCAGTTCCACGTTTTCACCACAATTTCAACTGCATTTCTCCTGAATTCTGATGCTTAAACTGTATTCTGTAATAACCTAAGAAGTTGACACGTAAAATGCAAAATATGTAGTATTGATATATAACATGAAGTATCACGTTTTATTTGATGAGTGAAATATTGGAGCTTTTTTAGTAATATCATGAAAAATGCAAGCATATACAAAATTTTGTTTTCCTTTTCACTTTCCCTATGAATGTTATAATATAAACACAAAGTTCCCCTGAATTCCCCTGAATTGTCATGAAAACCCTGAATTCTGTGGTAAAATGAGAAAAACTTAATCTTGGATGTTTACTTTGGCATTAGAAGAAACAAAAACAAACACAAAAAACGAAATTCGGAGAGTAAGACATTCAAAGACTTACCTTTGTATCATCAGAACTTCCATCACCCTTAGCTCCAAAATCAAGCACATTAAAGACTGTAGAATGGCCACCACCATAATTGTACGGTGGAGTTGGAGTTCGAGTTGATGGCTGATCTTCTTTTGGTTTAGGCATACGTGGTAAAGGTGATGGTGATGGAGATGGAGGAGTGGTCTTATGTGAAGGCTTTGGCTTTGGCTTTGGCTTAGGCTTTGGTTTTGATCCATGGTAATTGTGATTATTACTGCCATGACTCTTCCCCTTCTTGAACAGAGATTGTGAGACTCCTCTGTTTTGCCTCCAATGCTTGCCTCTTCTTGCAATGCAGGTTTCAAAATTGAAAGACCAGATAAGAAATGCAGTGAAAATCATCAATGTGAAGCCTCTGAAACTAAAACCACTCATTTTTCTTGTAGCTATATGGGCAATTTGAGCTGATAGAAACAGAGAAACAGAGAGAGAGAGAGAGAGAGAGAGAGAGGAGCAGAGAGAAACACAGAGCCTCTTTGTATTGCCCAAAAACAAATGACAGTTATGTTTAAATAAGGAGAGCATTCGAGGGCTTATCACAACTGCGCAAGCACACAAACATACACACAATAATAAAATATTCCTGATAATTCCAGGCATTTATGCTTCATTCATTCCCCCCTTTTTTTCTCTACTTTCACTAATTAATTATCAACTACAACATTTATTAAACTAAGCATATGCTCCACTTTTATATCAAATACAATTTAACATTTTAAGTAACATCATATCATATCATATCTTATTTTTGCTTTTTATCTAACAGTAATTAATTTGCTTTCCTTTTTGTGAATTTTGGTTAGGATTTGGCTTATGTAGTAGAAGGTAAGGCTGCTCTTGCCACACATCAAGAAAAGGTTATCGCATGTGACTAATCCAATTGGTTGTGAGGTTATTATTGTCATTCAACCATCCACACATGCCTTGTATTATTATATGATGTGAGCAGAGGCCAAATCTACCTGTTGTCTTGTCCTACGACTTTTTATTTTCCTAGCCTCACCATCATTAACATTTTTGGTTCTTGGGTTAATACCACTTTTCAAAAATCCAGAACTAAAAAAGCATAATGACCTCCAATAACTATATTAATTAGAAAAACTGTCAACAGTGAGAAATATATTTGCATCATAATTCTCCTGCTTTGAACATTTACACAAGCTGTGTATAAAAGAGGAACAAAAAAAAAAAAAAAAGGTTTTGCGTAAATTATAATGAATTTATGCAAAATAAGATGGAGGAGCCAAAAATGGTGCACGTGAGTGGGTCTACAAGGGTGTGAAGGGCAGTGATTATAACAGGTCTTGATGATCACATGCAAGCTTCACGGGCCAAGACTTTTGTGTACTTTGTCTTCTTAAGCCACTCCATTCCCTTTTCTTGTCACTCTCTTCTTCATTGGACCAAAAGTGCAATATTGCTTGTGATCCCCCAAAATGATGGTAAGTGAGAAAAAAGTGAACTAAT
The DNA here is from genome assembly GCA_031216115.1 of Senna siamea. Taxonomy (NCBI): domain Eukaryota; kingdom Viridiplantae; phylum Streptophyta; class Magnoliopsida; order Fabales; family Fabaceae; genus Senna; species Senna siamea. The sequence continues at coordinate 29,128,503 of CM062360.1, read as the reverse complement.
CTGAGAGCATAATTAGAATATATATATATATATACACACACACACACACATAGATGAATCTAAATGCTTTTGTAATTGATAAGAAAGATTTGAGAGAAATACGCCATGTGCCCACAGACTTGCAGCAGTAACATTTTTCTGTGCATGAGTGAAAACAAGAGGAAAAGTATAATGTTATGTATCTTCTGCACAACTTTTCTGTGTATGTGGCTCAAAAATCTACTGAGGACCTAGAAAAGAAGATTATTACGTTGAAAATAATTCATAGAAATCAAAAAAATGAACAAGAAAATTTTTATCTGATTTCTGTGAGATTATGTCAGATGGCTATGTGGGTAGGGAATACAGAGGTTTAATAAATGATTGAGAGGTACAATCTTTTTTACAGAAACAGATTGAGAATTGGATTAGGCTGATAATGCGGAAATCATTATTGGTGCTGGAAAGTGAAGGACCACCAACAAGGTTATTCTGAGATAAGCCAATTCTTAGATTTTAAAGTCTTCAATATCATGTTAATCTATGTTAAAATTATTATCTTCATTTATTTAAGAGAATGATAATGTTTACATCATATGTTACGTATGATTGAGAGATAAATAAACCAAAGTATAGGAATGAATCATAGACATATTGTGAAAGAATATAACTTTTTTAAAAGAATTTTTTGTGAACATGAGGTGGTGATTCAGAGCTGGAACCATGTTACCCACTTATTTACATAAATGCCACAGCTTGAGAGCCACTTCTCATTCTCATCTCCAAAACCATAACACTGTGTCATCTGTGAGTTCCTCGGCATCTTCTATCTGTCCTTTTCCACTTCACATCAATGATCTCTGGTGGATATTCTGTGGTGGCTCCACGAGTAGTAATACTTCCAAATTTGCTTATCATTCCTTAAGTTCATTTTATCATTTGTTTTAACATGATTGGTATTTTCATTCAAAACTTTTATAGCAGTAATAACTCAATTTTTTTATTGTCAAAAATATTTTTAACCCTGCTTGCCTAAATTTTCTCCTTAATATTTACAGCACTGTCTCTCAAATTGATTTGATATATTTAAAATTTTAATTTTAAAATATTACTATTTTTTACTATTTATTAATTAAGAAATTTTCCTAGCTTGTTAAGGATTTTTGCACATACACCAACTTGCACACTTTTAGGGTCTTTATCTGGTTGAACCATTATAATTTATAATACTCAACTATCCCAAGTTTTCTATTTTTTTTTCTCTGTCTGCTTTTTATTTTGTGGTTGTCCACAAGCTTTGCTGCTTTAACAAATAACATTATTTCTTTTTTCTTTCTTTTTTTGTGAAAGCAAGCACGTTATCATGAATTCACATGTCTTTTAATCAATCCCAATAAGCTAAAACTTTGTTTTTTCTTTTCAGGAAATATATATAGTTTAGATACTGCATGAACAAGTTGGTCATGCAATGAATATATAGTGATGCATTTTAAAATTATATGTTCTCCTGTACCTGGAGACAAAAAGATCCTCATGCGTACACTTAATGAATCTGTCCACGACGTTTATTTTCTTAAGTTTGCTTTTTAATTTTTTATTCATTATTTTATTTATTTATTCATATTGCTCTCTGTGGTGACAACCATGAAACGAAAACAGAAGATAGTATAATTTAAAGAGATAGACCTTCTTAGCCGTCTTTTGTGCCTCTTGTGAACTTTAAGTTCTCTCGTGAATTCCATGCACCCACATTATTGATTAAGGTTGCTTCTGCTCCATTATTTAATTATATTAGATACTTCCAACTTAATCATCCACTTGTGCAACAAAATATGACCCCACTTTTTTTATCCTTATTTATTCAAATAATTGCAAGTTTTTTTTTTAATTTATAAATCTCAACATATATATTTCCATGGTTTCTCATAGATTGATTCTCGCAGTTGAGAAGCAAATGTTCAGCACATAACTTTTTGACATAAGAAATTACTCAAAAACAATCATTTGAGCTTGTGTCTTTTTGTGCATAAAAAAAAGAGAGAGAAGTTGTTCGTTTCTATGTCATTGTCTTGCAAAAATATAAACTGTGATATATATATATATGCTGCTTTCTCATTATTTTATTAGATTTAATTATGTTTAAATTTCAATTATAATATATGCTTACCAACTTTATTCTTGTTAATTAATTTGATGAGTAATTATAAGATAAATAGTTGAGACGGCGAAAGCCTAACTATAGCACTATAATTTTTGTTTAATTTAAATTTGTTTCTCACAATATTAAAAACACTCTATATATGATATTTATGTTTCTATAGTTAAGAAAAAGATAAGAATATATATATCCAATTCAAATGCTTACATGAAAGTAAAGACATGAGAATGTGCATATTTCAAATCATTATCCTCATGATGAAGAAAAAAGAAGAAGAAGAAGAAAGCCAATATGCTTTTGGACGCATACCTTCTAACTAAGAAAAAAAAGGTTATGAATTAGTCAACTTTTAACAATATAATTAGATTCCACATCACCTCAAAAACAAAATTGTGCTAAATTTAAGGTAGTTCTGGCTTGTCACAGAGCTTTAAGTTCACAGATCATTATAGAATTTGAAAATGAGCATGTGTTAACAAAATGCATAATATTTTCCTGAAAAAATTAATTATGAATAAATAAGTAAATATATTTAATACACTTTTTAGTTAAGATTTATCTATATTCTATAGTCCAAATTAATTTTTTTAAGAATCTCTTGAATTGAATTGAAACTTTTCTATTAGGAGTTTCTCATTTTTGTTTGTTGTTATTGATGTTGCTGATGTTATAGTTTGTGAATTTGTGGAAGGCAGCCATCTGCATGTGAATTTTCAGTTGGAAAAAAACCAATTTTCCTATCTGTATGATCTTTAATTTTCTTTTTTAATTCTTAAATTAATGAGACAGACAAAGGACAGAAGTGTATTCGCCTCCAATCATTTTTGTCTGTATCCTATGGTCCTTCCTTTAGTTCATAGCCTTTCAAAAAAAAAAAGCCATTTTTTCAGCAATACAAATACATGCATATATATATATATGTTCACGGATTGCTTTGAGCCCCTAAGGTTGTTTATTTTCTCAATAATTTCTTTGGAGGAACATAACCTTTATCTCTTGCTTCTTGGCCCATAATTTCGGGATCATGACCCTTATCTCACGGCATATAACAGTGTAAAATGTACCTTCTCTCACACACAGACAACACCTTCATTCTTGGTTATGATTAGTGTCCCCCATCCATGTGCCCTTTTGGTTTTTGCTACCTTTGAAAATGTTCGTTGTGTCATTTGGATCACAGCTTCCATAACAAAAAGTTCCAAATTCTGCAAAACAAGAAGGAGAATATGCCGTGAGAACAAGCTGCACAAGTATTAATTGTTGTTTTTTATCAATCAGTTCAAAGCATTCTTCTTAATACAAAAGAAAAAAAACCTTAAAATCATGTATATTTCAGAAATAACACTTGCAGTAGTGGTCTGTCTGTCTCTGAATGTAAATTACAGAAAAAGCAGGGGACCCTAAGCTTTACAAGTGGCATGTTATATGTTATTTGGGTATTACCAGGTGGCAGATTCTCGTTAGTTGCTTGTCTGAGTTCAAACATGTGGGATCCAGAAGCATTTAGATTTTGGTATTGTTTCATTTTAGGTCATGAGTGTCTGTTTTCCCAAATAGCTGGACATCGCTGTGCTTAGGGAACTGGATATGGTCCCCAGAAATTTGGAAAGTAAAATCAGATGTGCAATAAATAACCACACATTATTGTTAGATCCTACTTACAACGAAGTTTGAGTTAAGAATTAAAAAATTTATACTTTTATTTAGTGGAATCTCTGAATCTCTGTGTGAGGTATGTATACAGAAGAATGCCACGAGCAAGAGAACAAATCAAAGAAGAAGAAAAGGAGATATGAAGCAAGACAGGAGGCACTTTTAGATAAGTGATATTAAAAACTGATGAAGACCTGTGCTATGGTGTGGAGTGTGGAGTGTGGACCCTTACATCCAGAAATGGAAAGTGAATTTTGTTGTCTTTTTTGCCATATCTATCCTCTATGATCCTAAGTGAAGATGCTAAGATACCATCTGGATCAGTAGTAACTTGATGAATCCCATGTGGTGTGCCATGTGGAATGCTTTCAAATTAGAACTCTAAGCCTGAACACAACAGATCAATATTTCTTAGAGAGATTATTTTATTTTAATAGATATGTTTTTTAGAGGTTACTAGTTCAAATTATAAAAACAATCTCTTTATTTGTAAGAATAAAGCTGTATAACCTCTCCAAACCCTACTTAGTGGGAGCCTTATGCAACTGCCTTTTTTTTTTCTTTCTTTTAATAGATATGTTTTCTCTAAGAATTCTTATAATGAATGATCCTATTTCAACTCTCTTTTGTGTGTGTGTGTTTCAAAGGTTTGAAATGACAAATACAAGGACTATGTTGGAAGCTAGTTATCCTATTTAGCCAATGTATTCCCTACTCACTCTGAGACAATAATAACTTATTCACGTAATCCTGTTTGGGCTAACAGCTTTCATTCTCCATTTCATGAAAAACCAGTTTTATTCTGCTTAGCTTTATCTTCTATCTTTTGGCCATATTCGGTATGTAAGTACCTTAATTTCCTAAGTATTTGAAAACTTATATATATAAAGTTTAAGATTGAGATTACTTAAGACATAGAATACATAAATTTTAAAATTTTTATATTTGTTATATCCAAATATGTTTATAAATTGACTGTTAGACGTCAAAAAATAAAACACTTAAAAGCACTTTAAACACTCCTAGCACTTAGAGTATAATACAATTTGAAAACATTGGTTTAAAAAAGTAATGTTATGTGAAAATGATTTTCCAGAAACCTTCGCAAAAAGAAGAATTTCTCTATATGCAACATGCTAGTAGAAAAGCTGATTTTTTTGGAGCCTATAGCCAAAAGCTTTCATTCTTTATCTTTATCTTTTAAATTGTGAAATGTTCATTGGACCTTGAAGCTTACCTTGTGTTGTAAAAATCAACTGTATCAACAATAATTCCCTTGTCTTATTTGTGTGGCTGAGTGAAAGACACCAAACTGAAGAATAGCCATACAAGAGAAGATAAGAACCAAATTTTTGAGAATGGATCTCCTTTAGTGTATTTTTTGTAAAGTGCGAAATGCGATATTTTTACACATTAATTGGTATATAGGTTAATATATAATAAAAAATAATTATTTTACACATTAATCTGTATATGAGTTAATGTGTAAAAATATGGCACTTCTACACTTTATAAAAAATATAATTAAGAGGATCTTTTTCTCAAATTTTTTCCTTGATTTTATCCATTTTCAATATAGGTTGGCAGATTTTTTTTTTTTCATTGAAATAGTCAATCAAAATTGGCCCCGGCTCTCTATTATATGGTGCTTTGGACAATAATGTCAATGTCTTGCAGGCATATTAACCGTTCTGCAAAACACATACGTTTGTCACTTTTGATGAGAGAGAAAGCCAAGCATTAGCAACAACATTGTTAGTAGAAGTCAGCAAACAAATATAGGTTGTATTTTTGTTACTGGGTAAAAATATAGGTTGCAATTTACTTATTAAATTTTAATTCTAATTATGGACTAGACTGAAGTATCTCACTGGTCCCTTCTTGTCTGTATTTAATAACACCCTAGCCTTATAATAGCCCCTCAAATTTCAATTGGAGAAAATTAGAAAATAATTGATGAAAATTTGCATCTTTTGTAGAGAAATTATTAATTAGATTTTATTTATAAGAAATATGTAGTATTGTTGAAACGAACTAGTATAATATGTCTAATTCACTTATTAGGCATGTCAGGTATAGTTTTTTTTTTCGTTTAAATATGAGTTTAAATGAACTAACTTGTTTATGTCAGCCACCCATAAAAAATGAAAATTATTTATCAAAGTTTTGTCTAAACTTCAGCGTGGAAGTTGGTGGTCTTACACTTAGGCCTACGGCCTGAACATGAAGTAAGCCCAATTAGTCCAATTCAATTGAGCAAGCAAAGGAAAAAGAGAATTTACGAAGTGAAAGTGTGTCTCTACATATACAGAATTTAATGAAATCAAGGGAAATAAATTTAATTTTTTTGAGACTTAAAACTACAATTCATAATTACATGGTATCACAGTTCATAAACTGATGTCAAAAAGTAAATAATATGTCAATATGTCATTTTTGGATATCTTTCTTTGCGCTATTATTAATTACTTCCTTGATTTCTACATTTAAGTGAATTTTTTTTCCTTTCGTGATCACACTAGGACCATGGTGTTTTTCACTCCCAAAATTTTTACGCATAAAATTCGGCTTCAAAAAATTTATATTTCACCCTTTCTCTCTGCCTTCCACTTTCAGCACCACACATCGGATCTTCACTCTCCAGAAGAGCTATGTCTAGAATATTGTACTGCTTTGAGTTCTCTTCAGAAATCAGAATACTAGAACTCCAGAAGTTTCTTTACTTTACCTCTTTCCCTTTTCTTTTATCTTAATGCTATTCATTTGTCTCCTCAATTCTCTCTCCTTTGACGAAGGCATGATTTTCCTGATTGGATAGAAACAATTCTGGTAGAATTGCTTCTATAGAGCGGACGTGTATAGCAAGCAACATAATTCATAAATCACCTTAGAGTTTCAATATTTGCAAGTTGTTTCCAGAGGGTGCTATGATTTTCAAAGAAGCTATACTTAACATGCTTGAAAGATAATCATTAACCTCCACATATGTTTAACAACAGATCACTCAACTTATTCCAAGTTTCTAACACCATAGATAACAAAATTTCACACTTCCATTTTCATACTGCTAGCAAGCACACTCTAGTGTGAAACTCTGTTTACATAACAAGCAGACATCAGATGACAAATAATATGAGCAATTACCAGAAATTCATGCCATTCCAGAAATAATCAAGTCTTCAACATCTATGACTTGCCTTCAATGGTAAACGCAATCATATCTCACACCCCGAAAAAACAGCAGCATTCCACTAGTATATTTGTAAATTATTTTACAGTTACATTGACATCAATACACCACTATATAAATGCACGAGCACATGACAAGCTGACATGACAATTCTTATAAACCAATAACATTATGATGCAGAAGCAATGGCATCCAAAAGAGAGATTGTAAATCGCATCTGGGTTTCTTCGTCAATTCTGGAAAACGGAGGGACATGAACAAACAGAGACTTGTTACCATGCTGTTCTGCAAATCGGAGGGAGTTGTAATAAACATAGTTGCAAACAAATCGCCCCGCATCATCTGATATAATCACATCATGAGCCCCCTTCTTCAAGGTTTTGGTGATTGCCTCCAGAGACAAAGAAGTCTTCAACAACCGAAAAAAAAAAGTCAGGAAAAGAGAGGTAAGACAGAGGAGAGAATCATGGAATTAAAGTTTTCATTTCGGTTATTGGTTTAAGGTATGTTGCTATTAATAGTGAATATTTAAATTCATATGGTAAACTCCCGTCTCCATAGTATTTGGAGCTCTAAACAAAAATCAAATGCTTGGTGGTGTTCTTTTCCCTTTTTATTCATGTGTACTTTTCTATCTAAATCTTCCATGGAGCGAAGGAGGAGGGCAAGCTGAATAAGAAGAATATTCTCTTCAGTTGCTAGATCTAAGAAGATGCAGAATAATTTTTTAATTTTCATTATTTGTGAATAAACAATGCTAGTCTTTCGTAAAAGCATGGATAAGTTATAACGGTAAAAGGACACAAATCCCAGAGTCATCATTACGACTACTTGTATAAAAACATACTATTTAACAAGATATGTTACAGAAGATACAATTCGACAATATATTACAGGATACCTCTCTTGTTCGGGAAATTTCTCCATCTTCACGTACAACCGGGACTTGCTGAAAGATAAACAATAGATAACAGAGACCAGAAGAGTTAGGTAAAAGAAATCATGAAAGGATTTAAGGTATTTCTACAAATTAATTTGGAAGTATGTGTAGCAAACCCATAATTCACCTGAGGTTGCCATCCTAACTCATCTGGACAGCAGAAAGTAGCTTCATTTACTGCCTGCCGCTCAAGGGCAATCTTTAGAGCCCCACTATTCACTCCCAAGTGAAGCTGAAGCACGAATGCAGGAAAAGTTCCTCAGTTAAACCAATCCAGAAAATACAGGACAGTAATATCAATACATAATTCTATGGAATGAATTATTCTTAAATACCCATCTCAAACAACAAGTAGTTGAATAAACAATCAACAAAGCACACAACTACATATTGAGCTGCTTATACTGGACAAGTGGAGAAAGTAGAAAGCGAAAATCAATAGGGAGTCCTACTCTACTTTTAATAGATGGTAAGGTGCCGCTACAGCACAACGCTTGCTTTCAATAATGATTGATTACTAAGGAAAAAGCATTAATATAATACATCCAGTAAGTCATTCAATAATGAATGAAGAAAACTAACCCACACAACTTGTGCATTGCTGGCAGCATTTGTTTTTGAAATACTAGATTCCAATATGTGGTAAAGCCGATCAAGTGCACCTTCCCCAGCCACTTCAAGCACAGTGCAGCTCCCAAGAGTAACTCCAGCAGGCAGACCTCTCCTTTCAACATACTCCTTCAGATTATAAACAATAGTCTCTGTTGGATTTTCAGCAACGCCTCGAAACTTTTTAAATCCAGTTACATGAATAGTAATGGCCTTTGGCCCTTCAGATCCCATTCCTTCGTTCTGTACGCGGATGCAGTTCCCAATTTTCGATATACCTAATTAGCCTGTCTTTGAGTCAACCACTGCAAAGACCAAAGTGCAAAAAATTAGTATCAAACCATATCTCTATATAAATTATGCCATAGACATCTAGGATGCTTTAACAGTGTACCACTACAGGTAATCCTATTACCTATATAAGCTTCACACTCGAGCATTTATTGCACAAAACTACCACTATCCGTACTGGAGGTCAACCAATCACACTTGATATATTTTTATTGCAGCATTAAGCAATGAACAACCAGTTACAAGTAACAACTAAGAAGGACTAACTCCATGCTCCGCCCCTTCTCACTTAACAATCTGTTTGTAATAAATACTATTTCATTATCCTTTGCTATGATTGTCCACAAATGCCGCAGGCTTACTGGTGATAGTAAATATGCCTTCAATTATTCTCACTTTAGGTGCAAGTAGCATTTGGGATCAACGTAGGAACAAAGCTAAGTGGGGTAAAGCATGGTGATATGCATAAGCGTATTACAGAATTTGAAAACCAACATGTTTATCCATGTAGCTATTTGAAAAACAATCTTGGGTCATGAAGTCATAATAGGCGAAGTTCGTCTTCATGACCCACAATGATTTACTCAAGACGCTTCCCTCGGAAGAGAATAACATAAGTCTTAATTCTCAACCCACTTTCAATCAAAACTAGCTTAACAAATTAGATGAAAAAGACTATCTTTGAACCAGTTTAAACAAAATGACACCCAAAAAGATGATGATAATAATAATTTAAACAAACAGAATCAGGATCAGTAGAAAATTAAGTACACATCAGATGCAAAGTAAATTAGAGGAGAAAGCGAGAGGGAAATATACCTAAGGAATTGACGCTACTGTTGTGAGCTGGAGACCTTAATTTTCAGAGAATTGAGGTAAGAGGAGGAAGTAGAAGAAGAAGAGAGCAAAAGCATAAACATCGCATCATCCGTTGCGTCTTTTGGCACTTGAATTGGGGCTATGTAACCTGTAAGGGAGTAAGTAAATAAAATGCCATTGGGTCGTCATATAATTACAATTATGCCACTAAAAAACACGTTCTCGTCTTAGTCTGACTAGGATATCCATGGCGACAAGCGTAGGCGGGGGGGTTATAATACGTCATTGGAGGCTTCTAGAAGTGATAGAAGTGACAGAACAATGTTGACTTGGCTACTAAACGACAATCGTTTCATTCGGGCCTTTCTCTTTATTTACTCCATAGGACAAATGTGGCAGCGCCATGCACCGTCCAATTCATTCCTCGTCCTTGCGTAATTATGCCGTTTCGAAGACTCCTACAAAACCGTCCAATAAATACGTATACTACAAGAAAAGTCATTCATTACTCATTAGCCGCAAATATTGGTTGGATTCTATTTTTGGACGAATTTAATTTTTATTTGAATCAAACACGTTGAATTGAATTAATATATATATTTATTATACTTTTATATATTAATTAAAATTTAAATATATCAAAATGTCAAAAAATAAATTTAAAATAATTAAAATAATTTTAATATAATTAAAAAATTATTTTCGTAGTTAAAATTTAAAAAATATTAAAATTATATTTTTTTATCATCTATAAATAATTGATTAAATCAATTCAATTCAAATCAAATCAAATTAATTTGGATTAGATTGATTCACTTTAAATATATTTGATTTATTGAATGATTCTTTATTCATCTAATTTAGTTAGTTTAATTGGTTAAATAATTTAAATTAATTTAAATTAAACCAATATTTATCCCTATTACCGACAAGAAGTGTATGTAACAAGATCGAATCTTTTATAATAATTTTTTGTAATAATTTTTTATAGTATTAAAAAATAAACTTTAATTCATGTAAATTAATTTATACTTTTAATGAGACTTTTTTTTATTTCTCTTTTACTCAACTACATAGATCTACAAAACGTGTATAATGTTATATGATTATATTAAAATTCTAAAATTTGCACAAAAAATTCACGACTCAAATTTTAAAATTATTCATAAATGAAAATTTTATTTTCATCCAAATACAACCTCTTAATATACTAATATGTGTATACAACTTTTTGATGTTTGAGCCCTACACAATACATTTTGGTATATAAATGATTGCTCAACAGTAAAATTAATATTCAAAGGTGAAAGATAGGAAAATTTTGACAATATGAAATTTCTTACTAATGACACGAACCAACCCGCACCCCTCTAAACATAAAAAGTGAGAATTATGCAAAATTACTTTTTATAATAAACAATTTGATAAAAGCTGATAGGGCATATAAAATCACCAGTGTTTTTATATAAGATTTGGCCATTATAAGATTAATTTTTTTTTAGGTCAGAGTCTTTTTTTTTTATGGATGTTCTAATGTAATTTTTTAATGATGATCGATAACTTTAAATATAGCATAAGGTGATTATGTAGTATTAAATGCCTTAAAACCTAACTTCAGAAAATAAAAAAAAAAAACACACACACACACACACACACAGACGCACTTAAAACTCAACATCAGACAAGCGTAGAACTTTAATTATCTAATAAATACAGGTAATGTATTATGTTATCAATGAGTTAACGCTCGTTTATTAATTATTACACAATAATTCTTAAGGATATTTATCTAATCCTAATTAATTCTTCATTCTAACTCTTTCAAAACAAATAATAATAATAATAATAACAACAACTTATAAATTTTTAAATAGTAAAATAATCTCTATATAAGGAGCAACGAAACGAATATACAAGGAAAACAAAACTGGCACGGTGGCAACAAGTACACGTGCGACATTCGAAGGGAAGACATGCGTCATGAAGATCGGAGAAATGTATAGCAGGTTCTAGAGACTAGAAGGGTCATCAGAAGCAGATGGAAGTAGACGTGTAAATTGAAAATGTGCGGGCGCATTTTCAATTTGTCAGAGTGGTTGTGCGGTGGCGATTGCGACGGAGACAATGGGAAAGCAGCCGGTGAGGATGAAGGCGGTAGTGTACGCGCTATCGCCGTTTCAGCAGAAGGTGATGAGTGGGCTATGGAAGGACCTTCCCAGTAAGATCCAGCAGAAGATCTCTGAGAATTGGATCAGTGCCGTTCTCTTCCTTACCCCTCTCGTCGGCACCTCCACGTAATCTTCCTTTCGCTTTTCGCGCCTTCTTTAGATTCTCTGTTTTATTTCCGTTAAATCGTGCTCGGCCTGTTGTTATTTGTTAGCGTTACACTTTGCCTCTTTTTTTAATACTTTTTTACTGGCCATAAGTTTCAACAGAAAAATCTTTTTTTGTGTACTGAAATATGTTACATAATTCCATCTTATGAATCATGAAATGAGTGATTGAAGAGTTGAACGAGGTTGAAGTAGTATCAAGGGACCCAGCTGAAAGAGAAGTCTAATTTAATTATTCTTAGAGATTGTTGAGTAGCATATGGGAAAAGGTTAGGATGGGAGAGATGTAAGTGTAACATTTATTTTATTTTATTTTATTTTTCTCTTCATTCAAATCTAGGAGTGAGTAGATCTATTATCTATATACTTACCTGGATTTATTTTTAGAATAAATGTTATTAAGGTTTAAGAGATTTAAGACCTGAGCAAGAAATAATAGATATGAGAATAGAGATCTCAACATGAAAAAAATAAAATTAAAAATCACATAGAGCTTACTTTGGTGGGATTCAAGCAGTAAGGTATATATGCATACCAGTACTTTTTGGGTACTCCAAAATATGTATTACGTGATATTTTAAAAAAGTTTAGCTGTAGTTTATAGATGAACTTGTGGTGAAATGGTAACATTACTTGTATAGTATTCAGTCTAGACTCTAGAAGATCGTATTTCTATTCAATAGAATACTGCATTTTTCTAATTTTGATGAAGAAAAATAGAGCTATTGATTGAACTTTGAATCCAAGACTTGTTCAAATAATCACTATCAGTATTGTCAAACAAGCAAAGCGCTGTACCCAAGGATGCTGTAATGCTTGAAACTTGACATTATTTCCAAAATTTTGCAATCAAAAAGAAGGTTAATTAATGTACGTTATTGTTGCAAATTGCAATGGCTGCAGCTATGTCCAACAATACAAGGAGAAGGATAAGTTGGCTCACCGTTTTTGATGAGCGTAATGATCCTTGGAGGTTCTGAATTGTGACTCTGGAATTGAGTACATCGTCATGGACTGGACTCTGCCATTTGTTGTGTAGTGCTTATGCTTCTTGTAACACTATGTATGGAGCTGTCAGAATGTTTAAACGTACTTTATAGTCTGTCCAGATGTATAAATAAGAATATCCCATGCCTTTTTTCTGTGGATATCTTTCTATTTTAATTTTTAAAATTTAGAAGTTTATTTATATGAAAAGATATATCAACTATTTGTATGTTTCTTCTAAATAACATGACAGATCTCTAAGAAATCAGTTGAGGTAAAGATGTATCAATCTTTTTCATAAAAAGTTATATATAATTTAATATCAATTTATTAGTATAGTTAAAATTTTACTGATTTTCTTTGATAATTTAAAAAAAATATTTCATTCTTTTGATATGTGTTTTATACATGTTATATATATTTTGAGAATCACTCTAGGATAGAATCATATATTAGAGTTTGATATACTATGTTGGCAATAAATATTGACAAACAAGTAGACAATTAAAGTAAAGAGTATTAATATTTTAAAAAAAAAAACTTTATGTAAAGGGTTAATACCATTCACTGAAGCTGAATAATATTTTAAAAATATGTATTTAAACTAAAATTTATATATTTAGAATTTGTCATAGAGTACTGCATCGCATGGAATAATTTTTTTTTTTTTTTCAAAAATCACGTAACAAGAAAAAGGGAGAGGAGAGAAGGAGTGAGAAGTGCTCTAACAAAGTAACTCGGATAGAATCATCCTTGGAAGTCAAGTTTTATAGTGACAAGTACTTCACACAATATTCATAACTTAGGCAGACATATCACACAACAGTCACAGACAACAGAATGATGTATTTCTCATTGCATTTTTTCTTTTTCTTTTAAATACTAACCCTTTTGTAAGTTAAGACAGATACACTTGGACACTAGCAGATTTTATCAGTTGGCATACAGGACAAACATTGACAAATCCATCACAATCCTTACACAAGCACAGGTGCCTACAAGGCATTAACAACATCGAAACCTCCTTTGCCTTGCATGCTCTGCAAATCATATGTTCCTCCATGCCTTGCTTCTTGCTAGAAGATTTGACAGGCACGCCATGGATGCCCAGCAAGTTATTGGGGTCAATGTATGAGGCAGCATCGTCAACTTCACTGTCTCCAAACCCTTCCTTCCCTTGTTCAACTCCCTGGGAGATTGCCTGCTGGAGATTGTTCTTTAGAACATTCACAACTGACTCATTGTACTTTGCTCTGTAATGCCAATTTTGTGCTTCCATAGCCACCTGCTTTATTCTCTCTGCTAGCTCACGATTTTTACGGTTCATGTTATCTATTTCCACATCTTTTTCCCTTAGCTTCTTGCTTACACCTTTCTCAATGGCAGAAAGAAGAGAAGCCATGTGCTTCTGTTTCATATCTCTCACACCTTTTGACAATTGTTCCTTCTGTGTAAAATGTAATAAGAACATGGTCAGAGAAGTGCAAACATATTCCATAACCAATTACCACTTCTATCTTTTGCCCAAAAAAAAAAAGTACCACTACTGTCTATAATATATCTTTGTAATGATCATTTCGTTCATCTCCATCAAAGGCCCCAAAATACAACAGTGTGACTCAGCCAATAATTTAAACATCAGAGATAGTACTCCACAAGCAATAATTCTTCAACAGAGTTACTACCTATAAATTGTTCAACGATAAAGCTTAACAACAAAATGATGGCAAACTACATAAAGAGACTGCATGACAGCATATTTCATATTATGAAAACCGATGGCAATTTAGCAAATTAGTACTAATAAAAAAGGTTAAAGAATACCATTAGTCCCTCTAGTTTATTCCAGAAAACAATTAAGTCCATTTAATTTCAGTTTAACCAATATGTTATCCCTTTAATTCATTGGAGCAATTTAATCGCTTACGTGCTACTTAAAGATTTATTATGTATGTAACTAATTGAATTAAAGCAATTAAAAATAATAATGTGATGGTGTGACAAAACAAAGGCCAAAACAAAATATATTACCTGAAGCTTAATATAATGATCCAACTCTTCCTTCTGCCTATCAAGCTCAGTTCTAATATTGTCACCAAGGGATAATATGATTGAAGGTGCGCCTGTCATGCTGCCACTTGCAGAAGTAACAGATGAGTTACGCTCATCATCATCATAAGACAGCCTCAATCCTGTTGACACAGGGTTTGTATTTGGGTTTGGAATGCTTGCTGATCGATCAGGTTCATCTTGACAGACATTGTAATTTAAGGAAATCTGAAGCCTTTGCTGCTTTGAAATATCCTCCATTTCCCTGCTTCGTTTGTTTGGCCGAATCATGGAACTCATATGCTCATTTCCAAAGTAATTAACTGGATCAACACTACATCCAGCTTGTACTGCAAAAGATATTTCCCGTTCTTCAATCAGCACAAGGCAAAGTACAGACAAAATACAAGAATTACTGAAGGAAAGAATACATTTTTTTTTTCAAAGTGTTATGCAAGGAAACGCAATCAACAACAACAATGTGAATTAAATATGCAATGTGTTTATAGCTACAACATCCAAAATAAGTTTATCATATCTAGCAACAGCAAATGTATACAATCAACAGTATTTATCTATACTTGTAGATCGGGCATAAATTATTCAAGCAGCATTTAAGCCCAAACAAATGCCATCTCAAGTGCCATTTGCATCATAAGTTTCAACGTCAACTTTTACGAGTGCATGCAGGATAAGCAGGTGTAGAAATATGCATTGACCATTTCCACCCAGCACAATAGTCAAAGTGCATGTATGGGGAAAAAAAAGCAAGACTAGCTACGATCAAAGTCTCATACTCCTCCATCCTTTTCCACAAAATCAAAGGACAAGCCATCATCATTTATGTGGCAAATACAGGGACAAATTACAGGCAACCTTAATTTTAGAACAATCTTGAAAGTGGAAGTTATGTAAAAATCCAAGAAGTAAAAGCTATATCAAGTGGCTTTAAAATCAGTGGGCATATACTACTTACCATGTGAAACAACTATAATCCAATCCAAATGAAAATATTTTCAGTGAACAAGTTCATTAGAAAGCATGAGAAAACTTACAGTTTCCAAACAACTGCAGCTGATTTGCCGCATTAGTTTGATATTGAAATTGGGTCTCGTCCAAGAAAACAGGAAGCACAGGATTACCATTGTTGGCACCCAACATTATCCCAGTACTAAAGATTGCCTAGCTCAAATGATGCAGCTTTTAAGAAATAATACAGAAGCTTCCGACAAATATCTACAGGCAGAAAAAAAAAGAGTAATTAGCATCAAATTTTAAATTATTAAAGCCAGCAACATGAAGGTTCAACACAATCAGTTGTAATATGCACAGGTTCTAGGGATGGTATGGCAGCATAAGAATATATCCTGACATGGAAAATTGTTAATCTTCTTATTCGTTTCATTTAAGTATATTGAATCTATTGAAAGGCTGACGACAAAATCTTTCATCTTAGAAAATTGTATATATTACGTTGTTCTTTTCTACCTTTTGATAAGTAGTAAACATATTAAATGGCAGTCCATCCTATGGGTTCGATTTCAACATGAGATGAGGGGAAGGAATTGAAAAGTAAACGAGATTTTCCAAATAAAACTAACAAATATTCATTAAAACGTCAATGCAAGAAAGAATGGAAGAAGCCAGTGATAACCAACATGCCATTGGTTTTTCCTTCTGGAGATGATGAATAACCAATAGTGACTGTCTTAGGCTATGAATATTTGCGGTGAAGATGGCAAGGTGAAAAAAATGAATTGTGAGGAAATGTTAACAAAATATTAAGGCTTTATCGTGTCCAAATATATTGTCATTTTCAAGTATAACTCTGATCAATAAAAGAGGGGAACTAAAGAAGATCAGAAGTGCGTAGGCAAAGGATAAACAAGAGGAGCTCTTTCAAATCTTTCGCCCAGATCAGATATGATAATCTTAATCTCAGAAAGGATAGAACATGGTTTTGAAAAGAAAAGCAACAAATTTTTGACTCGGTTATAAAATGGTAATTAAAAGGGAGAGTCTTAATAGATATACAAGGAAAAACTAAAGGCAGATGATGAATGAATAAACTAAATAGGAGAAGCAAAGGCAATACATCGCTACCTTGATATCCCAACTCTTTGGACTCTGGGGAAAACACCCACGATGTTATTCACTGCAAACCAAGCAAATCGGATATTTGGATCAAAGAACAAAACTTTTGCACAAATCAAAACAAAACAAAAATTAACTAAATAAGCAAGTAAATAAAACAGAGAAAACAATACCTCTAGATTGAAATGAAATGCTTGTCTAAAAGAGAATCAGATCAAGATGGAATATCCAGAATGATCTGAAAATAACCTTGTACTGAAATGAAAAGAGAAAGAGGACGAGAGATCTAGAAAGATGAGGAGGAAGATGAGGAAGATAAAGATGCGATGGAAATGGATGATATGTGGAATAGATGGTGGGGAGGAAGTGGGTACTGGGAAATCGAGAGAAACTATTATCTATATTATTATTATTGCCATTGAAGGTTGAAACCAATCGGTGATAATGGTTGGTTACGCAAACAAATTTCCGTTCTTTTCTTCTTCATTTCAACCAAAAACAAAAATAATAAAACAAAAGCATGGGCTGTATAAAATTGCAAAAATAAAAAAATAGCTTGTTTTTTGTTTTGTTTCTTATTCACGATGCTGGAAATACGCAAAGACCCCACTGTATCAGAAATCCCGCTATTCCTTCTTCGTATTTCGTACCCTTCTCATACGTTACGGTGAACTCGTTACTATTACGTGCCGTTTTGTACGTGTATGTTTAACATTACCATTACGTGCAAATTTATTTATTAACAGCTAACTGTAAATCACATCAAAATTTAATATTTTGTTTATTTTATACCCTCAAAATTTTTGTATCTTTTTTATATCTAAACTATTAAGAGATGTATATTCTGAATAAGAGGTTCAAGAAACTATACAAAATCAAAGTGTAAATACTATAATGAATTAAAACAAAAAAGTTATATGTATTACTATTTCAAAGAATTCACATGATGTATTACTATTTCAAAGAATTCACATGATACTGATATAGACGTGAAGAGATCCAGTGTCCCATTTTTAATAGAAAATCATTGGAAAGATTTATGATGGTAACAAAATCAATTAAAAAAAATGAAATGTAGTTATAATTGAATGCAAAGTTAAATTATTTTATTTATTTGTTATGGTTAGTAGATATATAGGGGTTACTTTCGTGAAAGCAAGATATGGATTAAGATTATCAAGAATCATTGAGGACATGTGGCAGTGGTGTGTGCAATACAAGACCCCATCACCAAAAAATGAATCTCATGAAAAAAAGAATTTTGATGTGTATAATGAAGCATCAAAATCACGTAATTGGAATTGAAAATGGGGTAAGCATGAGACAAAGTAATTGCATTCGAATATAATAATTTTAGAAATATCTGGGGCTGAATGCAGAAGGCAGAATGGTGAGTGGTGGGGCCTAGGGTTGTGTTGTTGTGTTGATTGGCGGGGAATTTTGGCGGGTAAGCACTAAGAAGAGAAGAGGTGGAATATCCTACGCCTCAAAGTCTTCAACCTCCAATACTCCCATCCATCATTTTGCGCAACTTTAGGTACAACCCACCACACCCCATTCTCATTTTAATATATATCCTCATCATTATCCAAACGTTTCTATTCAATTCCTATCACCTCATTTAAACCTATCCAATATACAACTACCTAATTTTATTCTTTAAATGAATTCCAGTAAAATCTTTAACTACATACATTTACAAATTTATACACTAACTTGTATTCTTCATTCAAATATTACATTAATTTACCTTGTCTAGGAGAATGATGACAAGTACACATTGTGATATGATACCAAACACTTATAACTTAAAAATGATTTGAAGTTGAAGAACGTTAAGTTTCTCGTTTTCAACTGCCAAAATTGTATGTCTCTCTCTCCACTATGAACTGTGTCGTATTGCTTTGTTTGCACTTACAGACCTAAATATAATTCTAATTATTTAACAAGTTGACCAAAAGGCGTGTGAAGAATATATAGTTGTGGTTTGCATTTAACATGTGGTTGTAAGTTGTATCCGCTATCCATCATACTCCCATTTCCCAATTTGATTGCTTCTTATTCTGTGCGTCACAATCACAATAATATTTTCAAATTTTAATTTTGGACTCAGATGACTCTTCTCTCATTCTCATCATCATCATCATCATCGTTTTGGTATTATCGCATGTGTTATTCAAGTAAATATTGTGTGTGTAGTTAGAGAAGGAATGTTGATTAAGGGGATGGTTCATGCGATAACGTTGGAATTAAGCTCAAGAGGACTAATAAATTTTTAAAATGAAAATAAAACTTTTGAAAATAGGAATTCAATGAATATGCCAAAGCTGCAGGCTGCAGGCTGCAGGCTGCAGGCTGCACCACTTTTTCTGGAGAATAGGGTGTGGACGAAGTCAAACCTCCTTTCTTGGCCTTCACACCCACCCAACCATTCTCTCTTCATTACTCATAACTTTTTTCTTTTCAATTTACATTTCTGTATATAAGAAGCCTATATTATAAAAATACGCCTAGTGTCTCAACATGACAAGTTTATATATGCAGTTTTATATCTCAACACCACAACATTGAGTCTTTCAAAAAATGTTCATATATTTTATTTCGTTGAAAATTTCAATAATCATCATGTAATTTATTCTTAAGTACCAATCAGTCTTCTTGACTTGTAATAAACTTTTCCTTCTGCTAGAGATTCACGATTTCAAATGTTTGATATTCTGGCAGACGAAAACAAGTATTAGAAGAAGCTGGAAGCATAATGTCACCATTTTAAATTATGCCTTTTATTTGTTGATATTTTTTTGAAAAAATCTCACTCCAAATTAGCCAAACGTAGTTTTACTCCTCCCTGTGCTTCAATGCTTTTCTAGGAACCCAAACAACAAATATCACATTCATCATTCTTTAACACGTAAAAAATTATCATTCGTAAAAAAAAAAAATTAATGACGTGAATTCCTAATCCACGAGCAAATTAACTATTATTATTATTAAATAATTATTTACAACAAGCACGTATAGTCATAGACAAACGTTTTTTTTTTTTGTTTCTTAATGAAACTAAAACATGGGATAACAAGACATTCAGCAACAAGTTAATGGCTTAATGCATAAGCAAAGAATAATCCTTTGACCTGGCAAAGTAAAATGTGAAGTACTTAAATATTAAAAAAAATTGAAAGTTGATGACATTAAATACAGTTGTAAAAATATTTTTTTTTAAATTGATGTGAAGAGTAGAGTTTTTAAAATAGTTTTTCAAAAATAATTTAACTTAAACAAAGGATAAGAATATATTTTGATAACAATGATAACAAATTAAAATTAGAATGGCTTCAAATAAATTTCTGAATTACTTACGACAAGAAAGCAAAAAATCAAAACATTTTGGCGGGAATTATATTGGGCTGAACCTCATGTTCAGGTCATGGATCGGGTCAAACCCAAAACACGGGTGGGTCAAATGGCCACGCCGAGGAGAGAGAAGTCTCTGGAAGGAAGGGAACAGAATAGAAAAGAAAGTAATACTGATAAGCACAGTGCACACACACCAATAGCAACAGCCCAAAGGAGGCAGAGAGACGGAATTGAGCGGATAAGATGATCATCCCTGTTCGTTGTTTCACTTGCGGAAAGGTACTTTACTCATTGCCATCTTCATCCCTTATCTAATTACTATTTACTTTTGCTTTTTTAGCTGCAACCCCCTACACAGAGTTTGTGCCTTTCCCGATTTCACTTTGAGACAGGGTTTAGGGTTTTGCGTTTTGCGTTTTACTAACCTGAGCCTCATTTTCTTGTGTCTATCTTATCTAGGTTATAGGCAACAAATGGGATACGTATCTGGACCTTCTGCAAGCTGACTATAGCGAAGGGTAAACTTTTTTTTTTGGGGGGGGAAATATTATCAGAGTTCCTGTTTCTAGCTTCTTCATATCATTGTCTCTTTCTGTATAGCTATTATGAATTTGAATCTAGGATTCAAGTATTTAAAAGTCGCTCTTGTGGTTTCTCTATTGTGGCTCTTGTGCTTATCTTGTCTATCTTGCTTCTGAAGCTCTTGTCAAAATTTAATTTAGATTTTATATTTTGAAATTCAATTGTTGTTGAATTACAGATATTCTTGAATCCTTGATCGCATTTTAGTGTTAGTCTTCACTCTTGAGTGGGTATTGAATTTAGGTATTGTAATGTATAGTACTAATATGTAATGATGGAATGCAGAGATGCACTGGATGCATTGGGGTTGGTTCGTTATTGCTGTAGACGAATGCTTATGACACATGTTGACCTCATTGAGAAGCTTCTGAATTACAATTGTAAGCCCTGTCTCCCTCATGATGCATGTATCTATGTGTTTGTCATAACTCACAGTATCAATATTATTGAATTTGCACTGCTGCTACATTTGTTTGCAGCTCTGGAGAAGACTGATACCAGTTAAGAAAGCAAAGCATATGGAATTTGTATGAGTATGATATGATCCTTATGTCAGCTTTAGGTTCAGGTAGGACTAGTTTTAGTACCATTGGCCAGCTTAATTGTGTAATATATGCAGTATTATTACTAATACTCTTCGTCAGAGTGATGTGAAACTGAAACTGCCTTTGATTTTGATATGAATGTATTATTATTTTAACCAAGGTATTTACTTAGTTGGCTAATGAACGTTACAGGCTAGCTAATTGGTGTATTAGTGCGTTCATAAAGTAGATGATGTACAAGAGAGAAAACTTAGGAAGCTTTTCCAGTGTATGTATGCTATTTGAGAATACTATGTTTGAGTTAATTTATTACTTCTCTTAGGGAAAGCTTTAAACTATGCCATAATGAACAGCTTTTAAAACGTATTTCTTTTTCATGTGATGCTGATTTCAGAGAAATATTACAACTTATCCCAAAAGAAAAAGGGATGGGGGAAGAAGAGTAGTTTATGAGATTAGGTTGTAGTTGGTTCTCAAGTGTGTTGATTTTTGTTGGATGGAAGATTAGACAGTAGGCTTGTTTCCATTCTTCAAGTTCTGGTAAAATTAGTATTTTCATCTTTTTAATTTTGTAATGTGCTAAAATATTTTTTTATTTTGTATTATTTTACTGTCGCAATTATGTGCTCCTTTTTCCTGTTCGATTTCTGTTTCGTGTTTAAACTTGCATTTGGGATCGCCCTACATTGTATAGAAGTTAATTGACTATATTAAGAAACAAACGGGTTTAATCATGACACAAATTATGTAATAAAACTTTTGTTTCTTTATTTTAAAACTGAAAATAAAACAAGCGCGTTTTTATTGAAAAAATTATAAGAAGTCCTTTAAACTGTGGTTTATTTATAAATCATCCTCGTAACTTTTAAAATTATAAATTAACTGTTTAATATTTTACATTTTAGAATTAAATTTTTTTTGTCAAATTTCTTTTTGCCATCTGAAATTCATCATATTCAGTGTCAATAATTTGACCACATTGATGCATAATATTTAAGTACTTAATTTTTGCTCTTAAAAATTTAGAATTATTTTCAAGTGACTCGTGAGCTTATTTCCATGTTCTTCCGTATAATTTGGATTCATTTTTATTATTATTATTATCATTAGAGTATGTGAAGCGTAAAAGCTTGAATTTAAAATGTTGTGTTAATTACACATCTCTTATTATTAAATCACAAGTAATGACGATAGAATAGAAGTTGTATAACTGATTGTTACGACTATTTTTAACCTTAATTAACTTTAACTTGTAATTAACTTTAACTTGTCCTAGAAAAAAAAAATAGTTTCCAACTTAAATATGAAGTTATTTTCTATCAAGGGTGAAGATCGGAAAACTGTGGATCTCTCAAATGAAAGAAAAACGAAATGCCGAAAATACTTGTGAAAAATGTGAATCAAATTAGTACTCAAGGACTTGATCAGAACTGAAAGAATGTATGCTCCCATGCTGCATGCATAAGGGTATACTAGTGAGAATAATTAGTCAGAAACTGCATTTATAAGTAACTAATTCTCTTATCAAATAGAAGAATCTAACTAGAGCTTGATGAAAATGTAAAAATATTTTCAACGAATAATATTCCGTGAATCTTAAACTAGAAAATTTCTGAAATGTTCAATGGTAGTTTTTTGGTGGGGCACAACATTTCAATTTCCTTTTCAGGTTGAATCTCACACTCTTGTTCTATTAATAAGAAGTTAGAAACCTGAGCTACTCCACATATATACATTTATCGCGTTTCAAGAATGTAGGACCCATCATGAAATTGGTGGAAAATGAAGAGATTAATGTCCAAATCATCACAAAAAATTCAATCCCATAAAAAAAAAAAGAAGAAAGAAAAAGAAAAAGAAATGAAGACTGAGACTGTTATCTGTTTGAAGATAAGGTGATCTATCTTTGGGATTTGTTGAGCTATTTTGGCCCTTCACTTAGCTTATGTGTGTGGATAATACAAGTAACACCATGAGGCTCTCATTTGTTTCCATATAATAACCACCCTCAAAAATATCTTCCCCTCTCCGATGCACTTTTTTTTGCCTTTCTTCTTATTTCTTTCTCTGTTTTGGTCCACAGCTATAGGCTATAGCTACAGATCAAGCAGAAATATGCAATATCATAGTCATAGTCGTAGTCACCAACACCCTCTTCTTTGTTTGTATTGACACCCACATTCCTATATTAGGATGGTAATCATCTTTCTAAATATTACTCTTCCTACTCTTCTTTGTTTTAATATAATGAAGTAATGAACTCTTCACTTTCATATATATATGCATGCAAAATTAAATCATACAGGTGCAAAGTCTCATAGAGAGATGCTTGCTCCTTCACATGAGCCAAGATCAATGCATGAAGGCACTAGCAGATCATGCCAGGATCACCTGACTCGTTTCACTTACTGGTATACAACAAATTCAATATATATATATGTATGTATGTATATGTAGATTACGCCTGCTGGTTCAACTGTAACGTTTGGTTATGTAAAGTTTGTTTCTTTTTTTGCAGTATGGAATGAGCTACAAAAGGAGAACAAGGACTTCTTTAGAGCATATTATTTTCCTAATTTCTCTCCCAGGTCTTTCAAGGGTAAGAAAAACATCTGTATTGCGTATGCAGTTTATGATCATTTACTGAGATATTGAACGTAAAATAACTAGGCTTTCATGTATTCATTAAGTTTGGGAAAGTACAAAGGTTTTAATAGGTTTTCCCTAATAGCTAAAGCTTTTGAGTTAAGGTTCTCTTTAACAATAGCAAGTTTTTTTAAGTTGGATGGTTTTTGATAATATTGATATTAGTTATTGATTATTATTTTACTTTTCACTTAGATATTTTCAAGAGGAGCCGAGATTAACAAGAAGGAAACAGTGGAAATAATAGAGTTCAAGGAGTATCAGAGTTTCTGAGATGATCACTTAGTTAAATGCTTATTAATCACTAGCTGGAATGATGATTACTTGTTATAATAAGCAAGTTTTTAAAATTTTCTTTACCTACCTTTATTTATTTTATATTAAACCAAGCAAGTTATCAAGCCAAGCAAATCCTAACCGTGAGATCCTTATGAGAAACGGAGCTTGAATAAAAGAATTGAGAAAAATAGAAACTATCAATTATTATTATTATTATTATTATTATTATTATAATATTAAGCTGTAGTATATGAAAGCAACGGTTTTCATTCCCAAGAACATCCTTCTGCAGAAGGCAAATTAAAGATTTAGAGACCACTTTTAATGCCAAGACAGAGAAACAGCTAGCTTTTCTTAATTGCCATGTTGTATTATATTCTGAGCTTTCTTGAATCTTGATCACTCAAAGGGTGTCCTTGCCCAGATGGAATTCCTTGGAACCTTTCTTTCACGTAAACCTTGGCCTTCTTCATCTTCATTAACCTGATATCCAAAGTTTCACATATCAAGTTATCATTCACTCATTCCAATGCTGGGTTTAAAGTTGTCTTCAAATTACATATCTGCATAATATTAAGGAATGTGCCTGAAAAGTGGCTACCACCAAAAAAGACTTTACCAAAGATTATATTTTTATATCAGTATTCTCATGTTGTCTCTTCTAGTCGTGTTTTGCTACTACTGTCAAGTCCTCTACCTCCAATTTCTTTTGCTATTTGTTGTTAGTTCTCATTAGAAGCATATCAAGTCAAGAAACATTTTTTATAGAATCAATTATGTGGTGCTGAACTGTTAAAATATATATATAGCCATGTGTCATGTTTTTCTTGGAGAACATGAAAGGAAATATGAAAAAAGAAAAAACTGGCTATGAGTTCTTTAATCTTTAACCTGTAGTCAAGTTTTCAAGTAATAATGCTTTTACCTCAGCATCATCATCATGAGGGTCCAAATGAGAGTGAAGACCCACAAGTTGTTCTGTGTGGCTACAGCTTTCTTCATCTCCTTTGCAGTGAGTTGGGGGGAAATTGGCCCACTTAAAAAAAAAAAGACTAAATATGTTCACATTTTGAGTTTATAATATAATACTACCCTTCTATACAAATCAAATGAGGTTAATTAACTTCTAAGCTGTCTTAAAAACCTGAATTCTTACATTCTTTGCAGCTGTGCTAAAAGCTTCCTTGTGAGCCATGTCAGGGTTCTCAGCCTTTAGCCTTCTGATCTCTTCTCTGTATTAAAATTAAAATTAAAATCCTAAATTAGAGGATTCACAATTTGAATTTGAATTGTATGTTTAATTAAACAACTTTTTATATTGAAACATTACTTGATGAAGCGGTTATAAGCTGATGGTGTTCTCTGTCTCTTCTCTGGGGCTATATATAAGGAGAATGTAGTCATCAATTGACCAATTAGTAACCCCAAACTTATATATATTCTATTTATGATCAAGGTTTAATATAGGCTTATACTTACGTTTATTTACCACACTGTTCATGGGAGTCACATCCTCTTCCTCGCAATCAGAATAGGTCATCATGGATGCATTATGGTTATGGCTGTCCAAGGTCTTGTTTGCTTCCTCTTCTGGACTTCCTTCTCTTGGCTGCAGTCATTCACAATTACACTTAAAAGTTTAAAAGTCAATTCTAAAAGACAATTCAGGTTAGAATTGCAAAGGGTAACCTATTTATGTGTATTTGGCTATTTACTTACTAAAAAACATGTCATGCTTCTACTGAAGAGCCAGATAGAAAATACTGAAGAAGTACACACAAGTTTCTCCTTTAGTTACCTGAAGATGATGAGTAAAGGAAGCTAAAAGGTGTAATGGGACAAAAGAAGCTTTCATCATATTAACAGAGAGGAGGCTTGAGCAGTGCCCACATCTGACAGTCACCACCATTGACAAACTGCTGCATGGAACACTAACCTGCATCGACTCAAGATTTAAATATTGGAGACAGAAAAATACAGTGTGGAAGAAGAAAATTAAACAATAAAAAGGACCCTAATTAGATTCTAAAAGATCTGATGATTCTTTAGTTACTTACCATTAAGATGGTAGTACAGAATCCACATTGCACGTAACATATTTGCTCTGGAAGGCCAAAAAGATGGTTAAGTGTTGACATTGGTGCAGTATGAGAGTTTGTATGAATGAGAGAGAGACTGAAGATGCAACCCATATTTGACACAAGGAAGCATTTATAGTTGACAATGGATACTCTTAATTGATTATCATCTTTGTTTAATGATTTGTGGAATAAGCATATGACATACATTTTTTTTAAGTAAAACTCACCTATAATATTATACTTATATGCCTCTTAATGATTGGCTTGATTTAACTATCTTTTAAAAACCAAGTCTACCTATCCGAGTATTTAGACGTTGGTATCCAAATTGCAGTTTCATGTCTGAGAAGCGAATTTATGGGACTTTGGAAACTTCTTGTATAGGTTGAAGTGGCTCAAAGTTCTATGGTACTTTGCAGAATGACTTGAAGTACTTGTTTGTTTCATGTGTTGTTTTCTCTTTCATTGACACTCCTGCCTCCCACAAGCGTCTCTCTCTTTCTGTCTTTGATGAAAGTGAAAGTGAAAGTGCAGAGATTTGAGGGAAGAGCAAGTTCAAAGAAGGGTGCAAGAGAAGGAAAAGTGGAATCTTAGGATTTGTCTTTCCTGAAAGACAGCAAATGTAATTGACCATTGAGAAAGAAGCACCCCCACTTTCTGTGCTCTCTTGGTAGCTGTCACTTTCCTTCTCTTTTTGTTTCACATTGAGCTACAATGCTGCTTCCTTACCTTAACCCCCTCTAATGTTAAACTATGAAAAACTTAATGGGTTTCAATGTCTCGTAAGTGGATTAGCATCTATAAAGCATGGATATTTTAAAAAACAAATCGCTTGTGTCTGATGTAGAGCACTCATCTTTTACCATGTTGCAATGTCTGTGTTTGTGTCTGTGTTCATGCTTGCAAGATTAACATTTGTTTCATGAGTCTCATGTGAATTGACAAGGTGCAATTTGAAAGATGAAAACTTTCATAGCTGTGTTACTGCACAAAGCCAATGTTGGCTACCCTATTACTATAGGGCCAAGTTCCTTTTATTCTGTAGAGACTAGGACTAGTTCCTACCAAGAAGGACCTAATTTGTGAAAATTTTTTGACGTGTTAAATATAATGGTCATGTCTCACGGACAAAGTGAATGAAAGCTGCCTGTGTGGTTGGTGGGAATCAAGAAATGCTTAATACATATCTTTGTGGCTGCTTTACTTTCAGAGTCTTTTTCTGCAGAAAAACAAGAACAACTCCAATTTTATAATATCTTCTTCTTAGAGATGTGACTCTCTCAAAAAGTTTTTATATCACTTCAAAGAAAAATTGATCTTGTTTCAGTCCCATATAATATTTGTTCTGCAAAATATTGTATAGTATGATTTTATTACCTCTAGAATGATGAAAGTGGAAGAGAATTAAACTTTCAGATGCAGAAGTAATACAAAAAATGTTTAAGGGAACTAGATGATACCGAGGTCATTTTTAGAGAATTAAATGAGGTTTTAGTGTTGTGAGTGAGACTTATTTTCTACTTATGAGGTATGACAGCATGAGTGTATTGAATAAACTGCAGTAAGAACCTTCTTTCTCCATGGCATCTATATGAAGATGGAAAAAAATGGCCCTTGAAAGAGAAGAAGTATCTTATTTTGGTTGGAAAGCATATGGAAAACTCCACTTAAAAGCTGTATTATGCACATTAAGAGAAAGGCCAGCCTTGGATTGGAGTGTTGTGTTTTTGACTCAGAAACTTTTGCTTTCTACATGAACCTGAGAAGACTGTACAACGGAAATCTATGCACCCATTTAATGGCATAAATTGCTAAAAGAAAAGGAGTGAATTGAGATTCAAGCGCACACATCAGAAGTCAGAACCCCCATTAGGTTATGTCATAAATTATGGGATGTGGAAGTTCAACCTCAAGAAAGGGACAAGCATTTGAAGTGAAATTGGAAGAGTGAGTCCAATATTACGAGATCATTAAGTGTCGTAGAGTGACACAATGAGGTGTCGCTTTTATCAATTAAAAGTCAGACCAAAAGTTTTCACCTACTCTGTTTGCAGTTACTCCTCACTTCCTCAATCCTCATAGCCTTAAACGGATCATTTTGAAGAAACGCTGTAATCTTTTGTTTTTGGTTAATAAGATTGGCTATGACTATGAGGAAAGGTTACACCTTACCAACATTAGTACTGGCTGGTACTGACATGACATATGCACTACTCTATTTCCTTTAGCCTTGTATTCAAATTTGTAAATTTACTCGTCCACAATCAATATTTTAATATAGAGATTAGCGTAGAGACATATTTAAATCTTTTAAAATACTTTATCAGATAAAGTTAGAAACAGGCAAAGATGCAAGGGTAGAGTCCCATCCTCACTCTTCTATCTATGTCTCCAATTTTAGATAATAAAATACTTAAAAAAAATTTCTAATTTACGTAGAAACAGAGTTTATTGGTGAATATATACCTATTACAAAAATTGAAGGGAGACAGAGTATACCACCATCTTTTGTGTTGCAAGATATTTTTCAGGGAACGCAAGCCCTTTTTATTCAATTGAACACTGCTAATTGTCATTTAAACAAGATGAAAGTGCAACATTGTTCTCCTTAATACTGTAGAAGTTGAAGTTCCTCTATGACAACTTAAAAATGATATAGCCAAATAATCAAATATAAGCTTGAAAATTTAATAACTAACTACTCAAAACAAAGGACATATTCACAAATTAATTTGTTAAAATTACATAATTAGAAAATAATATTCAATTTGAACAGTGAGATATGTATTAAATATATTTTATTAATAAACATACCCAATTTAATAAATTTAATAAAACTTAAAAAACACATTTTTTAATAATTTATATTTTTAATAAGATAAATGAATATTATTTTGAAAGGCATTTTGTTCATTTTTTTATTTATTTCATAGAATGTTTATGTATATTTTTAAGAGTAAAAAGACGAGTCTTATAACATTTCTTAGAGATTAATTCAGCCATAAAAAAATTGCAATTACGGCATATTTAGCAATAGTTATGCAAGTTATCCAATCAACCGATTTTGCAAGGGTTTGTACTTATTTTTGTTTCTAATTCTCTAGAAATTTGAAATTTTCATTAGAAGCCAAACCATGGAATACAAAGGGCAGAACGAAAAAAGCCAAAAAAAAAAAAAGAAAGATAAAAAAGAAAGAAGCAAGGGAGAATGGGATGAATCCACCAGAGTCCAGACCACAACAGCACTTCCTCCAAACGGCAATTCCTCATTCAACAGTTGAAGAGTCATTTACAGCACGGTTTGATTAAAAAATCAGACTATCAACTTCCAGATTAGCTGCCATCATAATGTCTTCTTCAAAGCTAGTGCTTTGAAAGCAAAACTTAATTTTACATTAGTCAATAAACTGCAATTCTTCCTCCCCATTATTACTTAGAATTACACCATTACCAGCTTTCTCATCCTTATTAATGAAAGAAGCAGCCACATTGATTGTTAATTAACAAACGTTTTGTCAAGTAGTAGCATTCTAAATTTTCGATAATAAAGTTTTATTTCTAACTAATGTTGCCTTCAACCTCCACCTAGGTTCATAAGGAGTTTTTCACCTAGAAAAAAAAAATGCATAGTATCTACTTGACGATGAAAATCCAATAGGAAACATGCAATTCGAAATGATTAATCATAAGAGATTGTGGCGCATAATTGGGATTGAGAAGCCTAGACGATAATCAATACGAGAACTATAGAAAGAGGAATGTGCTGTTTCTGAGATTGCTGTTGCACAAGACTTTAGATGTAGTGGAAATATGTAGAGGCGCAACTATTTCAATGATGATCCACTCCCGACTATAATGATCATGCTAATTTTTAACTATAATGCTAGGGCATCTATCAGTGCAACTGGCTAAGAATTCCCAATAGAATAAAAGCTTCATGAATGAACTTCGATCCAACTAATCTACAGTACACTCCTATCCACCGCATGAAATTGAAATTTTTGTATGCGAGAAAGCAGACAAGTTTCATAACTTCAAATAACTAAACATGCGAATAATGCTAGTTGTTGGCTCTTATACAAGGATAACAGATCAACCGTACATACTCATTCAGTATGACAGAATTTCAAGGAGGGCAAAGAAACTTCAAGAATGAGCAAACCTTAAACTGTTATCACCAAAAGTGTATCTTAATAACTATAATCAACTCAACATCCATGCAAACTACAGGATACGAGTAGTGACCTCATTTCATTAGAATACCAGATGCAGGCATACAAGAACGTTAAGTGCACCAAAGTTGTAAAAAGCAGCAAATACATTTCTTTATACCACCATATCACGAGAAAGGGTGCAGGTGTTCAGATTATCATTTGACATTTATTTCCATTGTCTCTATATCAAGCTATATTCATTTCGAGGGTACAGTGAATCTAATACCGCTGTTATCAAACTTCATTGCAATCACTAGCCACAGGATAACTCCGTGGTTTCCTTATCAAACGTCTCAACATCAATCACATAATAGCCAAGAGATCTAGAATCAGGGTGACAGCATCATTGAGAATTTTAAAGAGAAGTGTAATGAGGAATTCCCAAGGAGCAGGATAGGTAAGACTAACAGAAAGATATTTACCGCCTCCACATTTAAATGTTAGATAAGGGACAAAGACAAACTACCTTAACTTACTTTTCCAGAAGGTGGAGCTAAGGAATGAATGACAGAGTGAACTAGTTACAAAGAATCTGCACTGTATTTTACCCAAAAAAATCCCATGGTTCATTTTAATTCGTATTAATTTTGTTAACAAGGTAAGCTGCTTATGAGAGAAGCGAAAGGACGACAATCATCCAAGCGTTCTTGCTTCCTATCATGTGATATCCTCGATCAAAAGTAATTGCGCAGGATAAGAATATCAACTTATTTACCAGGCATGAATAACAAAATGCCAACTATATAGTTGCAGTAAACCGTAAATAGAAAAGGCTCATATTGGTAAAGGCAGCATAATTAAGCATAAAATATCGTTACTTTGAGGCAAGCAAATCCATATCGAAACGAAGATGACTACTGCGCTATTCTACAATAAGTTAAACATTTAAAAAAAAATTAAATGTCTCAGAAAGTAGCAAATTCATAACTCAGAAAGTACGATATCTAATCACCACCAGCCTTCTGGTAGACGTAAGTCATGCCACACTTGCCGCAGTAATGGCGATCGAAATGGTTCGCCATGAATGTCCCGGCACCACATTCCGCGTTGGGGCACTCCTTCCTGAGCCTCTGGACCTTACCGGAGTCATCGACCTTGTAGAACTGGAGCACGGCGAGCTTGACCTTCTTCTTCTTGTGCTTGATCTTC
Source organism: Senna siamea (assembly GCA_031216115.1). Classification (NCBI taxonomy): domain Eukaryota; kingdom Viridiplantae; phylum Streptophyta; class Magnoliopsida; order Fabales; family Fabaceae; genus Senna; species Senna siamea. The sequence goes on along the minus strand of CM062360.1, from coordinate 29,096,548 downwards.
TTGGGCTTCGTGTAGGTCTTCTTCTTGCGCTTCTTGGCTCCACCACGAAGGCGAAGCACCAAGTGTAAAGTCGACTCCTTCTGGATGTTGTAATCGGCTAGGGTTCGACCGTCCTCAAGCTGCTTGCCGGCGAAGATAAGCCGTTGCTGGTCCGGAGGGATGCCCTCCTTGTCTTGGATCTTGGTCTTGACATTGTCGATGGTGTCGGAAGACTCAACCTCGAGGGTTATCGTCTTCCCCGTTAGGGTTTTCACGAAGATCTGCATGCTTGCTCTGCACAATCTTCACCCTCGCCGTTTGATGATTCGGGTGGGAGCATTAACAACGGAAGCTATTATATAGGGAGGCGGCACTGAAGCGGGTTTAGGGTTTCGAGTTAGAAGATTTAAGGCGATTTGGTACGGTGCGGCCACACGAGCTTCCATGGGCTTGCGGGTTCTCATGTATGGGAAATGTTAGATGAGTGTACCTTAAGAATCATATAAAATACTCAATTCACAATTTTTTATTTATTTTTTCGAAAATTAAGATAATTAAATAATTTAGTATCAAATCTTTAATTTTTTAAAAAACAAATTAGGTTATATCTATAATTTTTTGAAAAAAAATTGTTGTGATTCATACATCATGACATAAAAATTAACTTATTGAAAATTTTAAAATATGAAAGCGGTAATAAGAAAATGAAATCATTTATAAATTTTAAATTTTTAAATAATACAGTTTCCCACGTAGCATGTAAATTTTGACGTAATTATTTCAACATACAGAGTCAAATGAAATTACAATCAAATATTTATTAGTCAAATCCACTTTAATTTATTGTTGCAGCCCAAATCATTTCGATATTTTATAATTAAATCCTTTAAATATTAAAAGAACATTGTTATAAGAAGATGATTTGTAATGATCATAATATTAGTTGATCATTATTCAAGATCAATTTCTTAGTTTTTTATTTAAATAATTTTTTTAATGATTAACTAAACATTTTTAAACATTTTAATTTATTACATTAAGTAGAATGCGCTTGTCATAATTATACGTCATTAAAATTGCAAATTTAGAATGCCACTAGCAACTTCAAGTTGGTGAAATTTTTTATATATAATACCCCTTACCTTTTATAACATCTATAGAGTTTTGAAGAGAGTGAAAATTATCATACATTTATCAATGACTAACATTCAAGGTGCTTGGTATCAATTTTAGTCATATGTAAAGCAATTTGAAGAATTGGTGAACAACAACATTAATAAAAAAATTAAATTCAAAGAAAATTCCAAGACTACTATAATAGAAAAAATGGAATTAACAAATTTAGGATTAATAATCTACTTAGTTATTTGATTGTAACTTTTAATATTCCTCCATTTATTTTTTATTTCCACTTGTTTCTGATGAAACTAGTTTGATTGTTAATATAAATTAAAGACCGTTTATAATTTTCTTTTGATACATGTTAATATTATATTATTTATAAATATATATAATGGAATTTAAGAGACCAAATAAATCTAAATAATACATATTATTTTCTAAGAATTTATGGTGTTATTTAAAGACGTGAATTGTACGCACTTAAAAATATCTTTTACAAAAGGAAAGACATCCACTATGGTCACTTGTCTCTACAATGCACTCTACTACTCCAACACGTAATAAGGAGCCTTGGCCTCGTAACCACTCAAATATTTTATTTTATTTTATTTTTCATGTACAATAATTTCGTGTCAAACTCATCTACTAAAAAAATTATTTACAATTTTAATTTTTATTAAATTTTTAATAAAATAATTTCATGTACAATAATTTCATGAACTAATAAAAAAATTTACATAAGATAAACATAATTATTAAATTAATATTTATATTAGTTCAAATTTTAAATTTTTAATTCTTAAATTTAAATATTTAAATAAAAAAATTTAAAATATTTTAATTTCATTAAAAAAATATCAATTAATAAAAATTAAAATTAAAATTAAAACGAAATAAAAATAAAGGACTAAAGGACAAATTATTAACGCGCATCCTTAATTGCTGACGAAACTCGTACTATCACAAATTAAAACAGACATAATTGACAAAAGTACAAAACCCATGTGAAACACGCACGCAATGGCATACCTACACTAAATACGAAAATTTTGAAGTTGCCTTTTTCTTTTTTATAAAAATAAAAATTATTTTAATTAATAAAATATTTAATTTTTTAAAAATTAATGAACAATTTTATTTTATTAACTAAAAATTTTATCAACTAGTAATTTTTTTAGCCAGTATTAGGTATTAAATAAAAAATTTTAAAAATAAACAAAACTTTATACCAAAATGAAAAAAAGTAAATTATTAATTTTTTTAACGAATGATGAAATTATTTTTATTTATTTTTATTTTAAAATTTATATTTACTATTTTTAAAATTTAATAAGTATTATTACACAAATCTTATTTTTAATTAATTTCTTTCAATAAATTTAATATTTTATATTTTAAAATAATAAAATCATTTAATTATTTTTTATTATATTAAAAATTGTATATTAAATTATAATATAAAATTAAGTATATTTATCATCATATTAAAATTAAATTAAAAAATAAGTTTACTTTCTGTTGAATTATAATATAATTTTTTTAAATTAAAAATAATCATATAAGAATAAATTACACTCCTCTTTTTTTTAAATTTTTAAAATTATACTCTCTTTTTTTATTTTATAAAATTACATTTTTATTTTTAAAAATATAAAAAAAATCTATAATTTTATCATTTTAATCAAATTATCTTTATATTTATTATTTATATAATTAAATATGTATTTGAATAATATAAAATATATATTTTTTAACTCAAAATAAATAATTATAATATTTTTAAAAGATTGACAATGTAACTAAGTATATTTTAATTAAAATAAATTAAATTATAAATTTTTTAATTTTAAAAAATATATAAATTTTTAAAATAAAAGAAACATGAATATAATTTTAAAAGTTTAATCTAAATATAATGTACGAAGTAAGGTGAGTGTTATTTAGCGTAGAAAAAATAACATAAAGGACAAGCTGACGCTGTCTTTCTTTTCCTGTAAACTGATCCGTTTCAGTCTTGTCTCCAAAAAAAAAATTGAATAAGTTTCTGATCCCAGTATTCGGAATCATATGAGGCAACAATCTGAAGCATACGCTCCCTTGCCTAAAGCAAATTCATGACGGGTTTTGACTCCTTGAGCTCAAACTTCGCTCCACCCTTTGTACCTCTGTCTCTAGCTGTGGCTCGCCTTTGTACCTAAATAAAGGGACGAAGTAAAGCTCCTTCTTTTGGCATTAAGAGCTCTACCCTGAGTTTTACCAGAGAACAGTGAGTGCTACATTTTTTCTTTCTTTCTTTCTGTCTTTCCACTGGAATTGTAGCTTTTAGTTTTCTCTGCTGGTTATGGATGTTTGATTGTTGCGTTTTATTTGTGGGTGATGCAAGTTTGAAGTCTGCATTATGTTTTCACCATCTGCTTCACAATTCTGGGATTTTATAGCTCTGTTCTTCACGGAATTCTTGCTTCGGTTATAATATTTCAAGTTTTCATTTTTTTTGTAGTGATTGTTGGGGCTGAATTAATTGAGAATTTGAGATGCTCTTAAGTCTCAAATAATTATAATTTCTTCCCTGGATCACTACTTATCCGTTGACTTTCTGTTAAGATACCGATATCGTTTATGATAATCTCCGTTTCCTAACATATCTTTCTTTCCTTTTCTACCTAAATTTTCTACTATCCATTCCCCTTACTTAGTATTTGGTAGATATTATAATTTTCCAAAACTTTAGAAACATGTTTATAAAACAATTGAGCTTTGCATATTTATTAAAATAAAATTATCATTCATATGCATCACATAAATTTTAAAATTTTCGTTTTTGTTATATTTAAATATTTTGGTTTAACTGATTGCATAGAATTTTACCAGGAACACATATTTACAGAAGCAAGTGTAAGTAAACAGGGTCTTTAATGTATACTTGGCAGCGTACTATGACTTCAGATACTACTGACCCAAGTTACTGGTTGAACTGGAGGTTCTTCCTCTGTGCACTATGGATTTTAGTCTCTGTGGGACTAGGATTGTTTTTAATATGGAAGTATGAAGCATTCAATAGATCAAAACGTGTGAGGGGAGAGAATCAGCAAGAAGCAGATGGGTCTTTATGTAAGGATGAAGCATGGAAGACATGTCTAAAAGGAATTCATCCTGCCTGGCTGCTTGCTTATAGATTGATTGCTTTTCTTGTACTTTTGGCTTTGCTCATTGCTGATGTGGTTACCAGTGGAGGTGGAATATTTTACTTCTACACTCAGTGAGTCTCATGTATATGTACATTCAATCTTCTATAATTCTATTCAATTACAAGCTGGATTAAATAAGTTATAGAGATGTTTTATTGAATTGACCAACACTTTATGGGGTTTTTTGTGTTTGTGTGGATGTATTTTTTTTTAGGGGGCAGTTTATACTTTTGAGATCCCTTTTAGGATATAGATGTGCTTTTTTATTATACCTTCGCGTTTATTAGGGTTTCTGATATTCAGTGAACCAGAAAAAGGGAATGTAATTTACAAGTATAAGTTTAGAACTGCTTTATATTTACCTACCCTGGTTAAAAATATACTGACTATGTAACTTTGTTCTTTCTTTTGCTGAACAGGTGGACATTTACTTTGGTCGTTATTTACTTTGGGGTAAACATTTTACATCTTCAGCTCTTGCAGATATTTCTTCTTAAATTGTTTTGGAAATTCAGAACAAAACTATGATGAAAAACTTTTTTCCCCCAGAGTTTGGAGTTGGTAGATTGTTAGGTATTGAGTACAACTTACATGTTCTTCAGATTCTCTGAGAAAATGATAGTGTCAAATTTCATTTCAATGTATCTAGTTCATATCTTCTCCAATTGACATGCTCTCAATTTCTTTCACAGCTTGGGTCATCTTTGTCAATATATGGATGTTGCATCAACAGAAATAAATCTGGGGCCACTATGGCCAATTGTGCTCATGTAGATGCAGAAGGAGGCTCTTGTATGGCTTCCACAGTTGGGGGTAGCGTAGATATGTCTAGCCTGCTGAAGAATTCAAATGCTTTTCAGGAACGTTATGCCTGGGAAACTGCTGATGTATGGGTTTATATTTTTCAAATAATTTTTCAGGTAATTTTTTTTCATTATTTTATTGCTTTACATTTTTTATATGAGAAGTTTTTTTTTTCATTAATCCAATATTCGAAGTTATATTTTAAAAGGGGCAGTCTTTTTGCAGAGAAAGATATGTGCACAAGAAAGTGTTTTGGGGTATTTTATTCTTATGATTGTTAAATTTATCTTCTTGTTTGAAAAACTTCAGTTGACTACTTTTCTTACAGAGTGTCAGAGTTTGATTCCACTTATAATATCATTATGGGTTAAATTGGGGTTAGGTGATGAATGTATCCACTACCAAGACAAGTTTGCAAGATGCTGTGATATAGTCTCTGTTATCATCATGTGCTAAGTTGTCTTGTTCTTATGCATCTTGTACACTTTCCAATTATTGATGAAAACACTGATATAATTGTAATTTGTTTTGATTTTCATTGTTTAATTAACTGCTTTTGATGAGTGTCAGGTATTTTGCATCAAATTCAGGAGGCAATCTATTGAATTTCTTTTTCTTTTTTCTTTGGAATATATAGATTTGTGCAGGTGCTGTAGCACTCACTGATTGTGTATTCTGGCTCGTCCTCTATCCATTTCTCACAGCCAAAGATTTCAGACTGGATTTTGTAAGCATGACCAATATTGTTCAATTTATGATAATTTTCGTTTCCTAACCTTTATAGCCAACATACGTATAAAAATTAAGATTAATTTTGGTATTTGCATTGAACTATCAAAGTTACTACTGGTTCTGTTCCCCATTGCAACTCCATATCCATTGATGCCTGTATAATTTATGTTTTTTTCTTAATGCAATATCTTACTTATGATCAAGAAAATCAAGCAGAATAAAGGGAATGGGCTTTTATATATATGCTAATTTTTCACAGTTAAAGATAGGGTAGTCATTTATTCTACCAATAGGTTTCTTTTACTCTTTCATCTGAAAACTCGTGCTTTTCATTGCAGCTGATGGTTTGTCTGCACTCTGTGAACGCTGTTTTCCTCCTTGGTGACACAGCATTGAACTGCTTGGTGAGTTTGGCTTCTTGTGGATTAAGTTCCTTTCTTGATTATCGAGTTCAATTTTACAACTATTTCTTGTTAACATGTGCAGAGATTTCCAATGTTTCGATTTGGATATTTTGTCCTGTGGACAAGTATATTTGTTCTTTTTCAATGGATCCTTCATGCTTGTGTTTCACTCTGGTAAAAATTCCATCTCCTTTCACTTGACTATAGCTTTCCAATTCCAACCAACAACGTTGTATCTTTGTTTATACTTTTTCTAACCTTCATTGCAGGTGGCCTTATCCATTCCTTGAATTGTCATCACCATATGCCCCCTTATGGTATGTTATTGTTAATTGTGTTTCTCACCTTATCATCTTTTAACTAAATTGATATAACATGCATCTTTCAAGGATCCAAATGGTAGTTTACTCAACTTTTTAACATGACATTTCAATCAAGGTTTTGACAAACCTAAAAAATGTTGCAAGTTGCAAGCTAGAGACAAGCAATGTGTAATATTATCATCTATAATGAAAATGTGTAGTGGTTCAGATAATCTTTTACATAACTCTTACCAAAATTGGACTTTCTGTAGGTACTTGGGAGTGGGAGTGCTGCATATTCCATGCTATGGAATTTTTGCTTTAGTAGTGAGGTTGAAACACGTGTGGCTGTCAAGATCATTTCCAGCATCCTCTCAGTTTGTGCGATGATGTTGAAACATTTCAGTGTCCTAGCAAAAGGGTTGAGTTTTGATTTTGAACAAAATTGATGACACTAGCAGTTAAATGATATCAACTATTTCCTTCCCCTTCTAACTTCAATAACAGAAAAGGGCATGTTTAGAATGTGCCATTTTTTCTGTATGGACAATTTGAGGGATAAAAATTCATATGCCTTCCACAGAAGTTGCCTTTTCTAAATTCAGGGTTTTGGGCCTAATGAATTGATCACAGTCCATTGGGATTAAAGACTCTTGACTAAATGATTACGTTCAAGGTTCTACAAATGGTTGGACTTGTAGCCCAAAATGAGGAATCGTGAATAAACTATTAACATTAAATCTGGCATTCAACGATTATATCAAAATAATAGGATATGGTATAGTCCTCTTGATTTGTGTTGGTCACAAAATTAATGAATATTTATTTGCTCATTATATAATATAGTATTCTCTTTTCCATTGTGTCAATGTCACCAAAACCAAAAGCACAATAATATCCTTTTATGGTGATAAGGAAAGTTTGCATTTCATAAGAAATGGAGGGATAATGACGCAGTTTCCTTGAACACACGCAATTTTAAATAAAGTTGTTTTAGGTAATTATTATGAAATCTTTCGAAAGAAATAATTTACATACATGTAATATTGAGCTGCGATAAGGCATAGACAGGACACTATGCTCGTGATTGGCATTCCGTTAAAATATGGTGCACGTGTTAGGCGAGCACCAGCAAATCCATATCTTTGTTATTTGATGCAGTGTGATACGCACCATTAGGACTTTCTTTATAAAATTAAACAAACAAAGTTGTTATATATTATTTTTTTAAATAATTTTGTTTTTAGATACAATTCTGTTTGAATAAATAAAGTTGCTATATATATATATATATTCAAAATACTTAGAAAACAAAATAATAAGGTGGCACTGACACATCCAATGCAATGAGAAATAAGATCACATCCAACTCCAACAGGACCTTTATCTTTTCCTTCAAGCTTAACTTTTGTAACTGTCCAAAATGTTAGCCATTAAGAAATTCTTGTATACATAGATTTGATCCTTGTTTTGTTTCTTTTTTTTTTTTTTCATTTTCTATTATTAAGATGTTATGCCTCTTTTATATACCAATAATTCTTCTCAATTATTAGTATTATTTATATAAAATATAAATAGGATAGTTCACCAACTAGCAGTTAGATCATGCCCTGTAACAAACGCAAGTAAAAGAAGGAAGAAAACTATGGTTGATTACATTGGCCTCATGACCTTGCTACCTTCTAGTAATTGGTAATACGTGATAAATAAGCAAATACAAGTTTGGTTTCTCAAATTTTTTATTTAAAGACAGTTTTTACAACGCCATTCATCATAGATAGCTGTTCCTTCTGTAATTCATGTTTATATTTTCAAGTACTCCTAATTATATATCTGTTTAAAAGACCAAAAAAAAAAATCCAATTCTTATTTTATGTTAAATTTAATCCAATCATCTTGTATCACATAACAGTGTTACTGTTATCTCTTTAACATACGTTAGAAAAATAGATCCATACAAGTCAAGCGAAGTTAATTATATTTTAAATGAATTTAATGTACATGTCGCTCCTCTCATTTTGCACGAGTCCCATAAGATGAAGTATGTAGAATCTCAATTACAAGATTCCACGTTGCCTATCATTTTTAGTATTTTCGATCCCTTCCATTTATAAAAACATTTGTATGTATATAATTCTCATTACACACGTTATTATTTAATTATAGTTTGAAATTTATTATAAATAAATAATATTTACAAAATTATTATATATAGTTAGCTCATGTAAAGTCATATTCTTGAAATTCTCTAATATAAACTTCTTTTAAGTATCAAAATATTTTATATGTCTTAGTCTCTTAGATGATTTTAAATATATGTATTTGTTGAAAAATTAATTCATATAAGTTACTTGTAAGTTTGATCTTAACTTATTTATTTAATAATGTAAATCTCACTTTTATTATGATAAAATATATTTTTTATAAATCTTCGATTAATTAATGATAATTCAATGGGGGGCATTTTTTTAATCTTTATTCAAACTATTTATTTATTTTTTACTTTTTATCTTTATTTTTTTATTGAATCTAGTAGAAATTTGAATATTAATTTATTATATTGAGAGAAACTAGTTTATTATGTTAAAATCAATTTTTTTAATGTAAATAATTTATTGAGAAGGTTGGTCATAACTTATTTTTTATCATGAAGTCATGTTTTTATTGTGAATGAATATGGATGCTTTTTAACACAGTACTTTTTAGAATTATCTTGTTATTTTGTCAGAAAAAACAAATACTATAAACTTTAAATAAATAAAAGCCAGATATTAAAAGATTGCAAAAACAACTATATAATATCCGAACATAAAACTTTTAAAAGGTGTTAGAGCATCCATATATTATTCAAAACATAGATAAATATATAAATTTAAATATAGGGTGGTCGTAGTTGAAACTTGAAAGTAACTTCGGTTTTTACCAAAAAAGTTAGGTAGTTACCGCATGGTGCATGCGTTACAGTGTATCTCTCTAATTCCTCTTCAATTCATTTTTCTTTAATTCTCAATTTTATTATGCATTTAATCAATTTTATTCTTATACAGAAAATCAAAGTTTTGCCTATAAATATAGCCATCAAACACTCGGATCATTCAGGTGTTCGTTGGATCCAACTACCCAGCTGCATCAGTTTCCTCTTCAATCCCATTTCTTTCTTAAACGGTAAATGATTCCTCTGGCCGATCTTCATTTCCACCTTTAATTTCGTCATCTTGTGTTTTGGTTTTCGCTCTACTTCATGCATTTTGGTGGCTTGGATCCGATACAATCAAGTATTGATTTAATTTGATTTACTTTCTTCGTAGATATACTGATTAAGAAGAAATGGCGCGCAAGAAGATCAGAGAGTACGACTCCAAGAGACTGTTGAAGGAGCATTTTAAGAGACTCTCTGGCAGCGAGTTGCCTATTAAGTCTGCACAAGTAAGTGGGCACTAGCGATTTCTTTAAGTAGTTATTGCGCTTACATATATACAATTTCATCTATGAGACTGGCTGGATGTCAAATCTTGTACTCCAACTATGTTGGGTTAAGCTGATAGTCAGGTCGTGCTTGAGATTGTTAATTTCTGTTTAAACTAAAGCTACGATCCCATTCTTATTTTAATCCAATATAAACTCAAAACAGACAAAAGTTTTGTATGCATATCAAACTTGAATTTTGAATATGTTCTGTTTTGTTTTTAATACCTTAGGTTACAGAGTCCACTGATTTTAATGAGCTAGTGGAGAAGGAACCATGGCTTTCATCTTCAAAATTGGTTGTGAAACCCGACATGTTATTCGGAAAGCGTGGCAAAAGCGGTTTGGTTGCCTTGAATCTAGATTTGGCACAAGTTGCTTCTTTCGTGAAAGAGCGTCTTGGCAAAGAGGTTCTTTTTCCCCTTTGTCCTGCTAACCTTTCTCATATAGGCTTTCATGTTTCCATTGTTTTTTTTTTTTTTTTTTTGGGTACTTTTCTTTAAACGCTGAACTGTTTGGTCATATCCTTCTCTAATATATAGGTTGAGATGAGTGGATGCAAAGGACCCATAACAACTTTCATTGTTGAACCTTTCGTCCCACACAATGAAGAATTCTACCTTAACATTGTCTCAGAGAGACTTGGGGACAGTATAAGCTTTTCAGAATGTGGAGGAATTGAAATTGAAGAGAACTGGGATAAGGTACTACAATTATAGTTTTTCACCTAACATATTTATTACTCAATATAAGTTTTGCTCATATAATCTTCCCTCGTAACATAAACCCATAAACTACAAAGTGGTTTTGTCCACATTTCAGGTTAAGACTGTATTTGTTCCCACAGGAGTGTCTCTTACTTCAGAAACCATTGCCCCACTAGTTGCAACCCTTCCCTTGGAGGTAAATTTGGTCAACTTGATATTTGTTATTTTATGAACAGAATCACAGACCATCTTTTTAAGGTTTTTCTTTGTATTTTTTGCTATTACTTTGATTTTAATTTCAACCAATGGATCATGTGATTGAATGTCTCGTTTTATCTTCTTTTTTTATAACTTTTCTGAACACTTAGATTCAATTATTTATGAGTACTTTGTTCATGCTTACAGATCAAGGGAGAAATTGAGCAATTCCTCAAAGTGGTTTTCACTCTATTTCAAGGTATATAGAAGATATAACTTGGCATCACTAGATGGGCTTGAGCAGTTTATCCTGACACTGGAATTTGAATTTTAACTTTTCCCTCTTTCTTTGTGTACCAGACCTGGATTTCACTTTCCTAGAGATGAATCCTTTTACATTGGTCAACGGAAAGCCTTATCCTTTGGATATGAGAGGCGAGCTAGATGACACTGCTGCTTTCAAGAACTTCAAAAAGTGAGTTCCTTCCCTTTAATGAATTTCAAATCTTATTTTTAAAGACTACAACACCAATTCATCATCTAGAACTGAACAATATATGATACGGTCAACTTTATTTAATAAACATCATGTGCCATAAAACTTATGTTTCATGGTCTTATTTTTGGCAGATGGGGAAACATTGAATTTCCAATGCCATTTGGAAGGGTTATGAGTACCACAGAGAGTTTTATTCATGGATTAGACGAAAAGGTGAACAATATACCTTTGACCTGTACATGCAATTTTACTCCGGTTATCACTGACACTGTCCTTCAGAAGACTAATATTTATTTTCTTTTACTTCTTAACAAGAGTAAAGAAGTATAATTCATTCTGTCTTACATAACAATTAGAAAATCAATACTGATGCAAAAGTCCTTGCAGAGAACATCTCATCTTGGATAATTGGAAATGCTGCAGATCTTAATCTTTTTAGTTAGTTATATTAACAGACCGTCTGCATATCTTCAAGGTTAATTAAACCACTAACATTGTTTTTTCGTTGACATATTTCTTGCAGACAAGTGCATCTTTGAAATTCACAGTGTTGAACCCAAAGGGCCGAATTTGGACAATGGTAGCCGGGGGAGGTGCTAGTGTTATTTATGCCGATACGGTGTGTTTCTCTTGAGTTTAATATGAAAATCTGTTATTCTCTGTCTTCTCATGGCATTAAGTGACCGATCATAATTATCAAAACAGGTTGGGGATCTTGGCTATGCAACTGAGCTTGGAAACTATGCAGAATATAGTGGAGCACCCAATGAAGAGGAGGTCTTGCACTATGCCAGAGTTGTAATTGATGTAAGTAAATTCTTATCTCCATCTTATTGTTTTTTTCTACCTAAGAATTTAGAGATCCAATGATGTTGCTTTATAATGATCAGCTAGTCCTTGTTGGAGAATCCAAAAACAACCTACAAAATACATGTCAACTTTGCAGCTAAACCTTAGGTTTTCTGTATGTGTCTCTATGATAATCAAAATTTTCTTTTGCAGTGTGCAACTGCAAACCCTGATGGCCAAAAGAGAGCCCTTGTGATCGGAGGAGGAATAGCAAACTTCACTGATGTTGCTGCTACATTTAGTGGCATAATTCGAGCACTAAAGGAGAAGGTAAGCATGCCGATATTATAGAGCTTAGCTCAATTGTAAAAAACTTAATTGATTGTTAAACTATCATAAACCAGGAGGCAAAACTAAAAGCAGCAAGGATGCACATATACGTGAGGAGAGGAGGTCCCAACTACCAGAAGGGCCTGGCAAAAATGCGAGCACTTGGAGAGGAAATCAGCATCCCTGTTGAGGTTATATAACCATTTCCTTAAAAACTTCATTAATAGCATTAACTAATTCATGATCCTCATATTTTGTTTTTTGTCCAAATGAGTAATATCATTAAGAGTTTAAGACACCAAGACAAACATGCTCAAAACTAATCTGGCCTACATATCTGAGAAAACAAAGTAGAAAAAAAATGAGACAACACAATATGTGAAAACTGCAACCTAAAGTTACACAACTGAACGTCTAGAAGACACAATAATGGAGGCAATACGCCTCACATTGTCTCTTCTAACAGAACAAACCTGCTCTGACCTTTTCTTATTTTGGGACTGGGATATCTTTACAGGTTTACGGACCAGAAGAGACAATGACTGGTATATGCAAACAGGCAATCCAGTGCATCACTTCAGCTGCTTGATAATGGATCCATTGTTAGATCCAAATTCAGAAATTTAGAGCCTTAAAACAAAAAACAAAAGGATGGCCAAGAGTGTTTTGTATCTTCGTATTGATGGTAGTCTCTTGCCACATAAAGAGATCAATGTTATGCATTTATGTTCATTATGAGTGCATTTTCATGGGATTCGAACGTTTACTTCTTTATTGGGTAGATTTTTTTTTCCTTTTTTTTTTTAAACATTTCTTTCATACAAGGTGTCATTTGTGGTGTTTCGCAGATCTCTTTATTGTTGATTCTTAATTCTCTTTTCCATTCTCCCGTATTAAAAAATTTAGGGCCTTAAAAAAAAGTTGGCCAAGAGTGTTTTGTATCTTCGTATTAATTGTTGTCTCTTGCCACAATAAAGATATCAGTGTTATTCAATATTCATTTATGTTCATTCTGAGTGCATATTCATGGGACTCGAACATTTACTTCCTTATTGTCTTATTTAATAGATTTTTTCTCTTTCTTTTTTTTTTTTTCTTCTTGGAGAAACATTTCTTTAATAGGTGTCATTCGTGGTGTTTCGCAGACTTTCCAAACGCTTACTTATGTAGTCAAAAGGCCTGTGTAACCACTTCAGTCTTCATAATGAGCTTTCAAAAACAAAAATTAAATGCTATTTTAAAGATGTTTGCTGTCAAAATTTTTAATAAAAATATATGAGTATTCATTTACAGTTCAGCATAACATAATTGATTGTTTAAACCAAAAAAAAAACTTGTTTACATATTATATTTTACTTAAAAAAAAGAGTATTTTTATGTTCTTAAATTTTATATTAATTTTTAATTTTATCTTTAAAATTTTAAATTATAATTAATTTTATCTCACAATCTAATGTCATTTAAAGTATTAATAAAAAATAGTAATTTATCATTTGATAATAAATTTTAAGAGTATAAAATATATTTTGATAATATTCAAATTCTAAACAAAAACACATATTATTATAATACACTATTTTTATTTTCATTTAATTATTATTAAACATAAAATAAATTTTTAATATAAAGATTTTAATGAATACTTTGTATATGATTTTAATAGTTTTATTTTTTAAAAATATAATATTATATCACTATTTTTATTAGTAATTTGAACAACTTTAAGTTGTAAAATAAAATTAATTATAATTTAAAATTTTAAAAATAAAATTAATCATTAAAAAATTTAAAAATAAAATTTAAATCAATATAAAATTTAAAAATTGAGCAATCATTTAGGCACTTCACCAGTTAACTTTTAGAGATGAGAGATGTTGTTTGGTCATTGGTGCATATATTATGCTAAAGATTCTATATACATGCATATAAAAGTATGTCAATTTTTTTTTATTTTTAAAATATAATATAAAAATAATTATTATATTTTAAAATAATAAAAAATTACTTGTCTTCTATTTTTTATAATTTTTTACTGTTTTTGTTTTTTATCTTTTATTTTTTATCATATATTTTATATTATATAATATATAATTATAAATATGAATAATCATAAGACTTTAAAATTATTATAACATAAATTATTTTTTACGTATTAATTAATATTATTCATCTAATTTTTTTAAATTTAATCTAGAGAGTTTACATAATATATAAAATAAAATTTTTAATTAAATTTTATTGATAAATACACAAATAGAATGTTATAATAAGTATACCTAAAAAATTTTCAAATAAGTGAAAAGATGGCCTAACTCAATTTCTAGCCAATGTGTGGCCCTCTCTTATAAAAAAGTTGATTTTAACTATTTTTTCTTATTTAATTTTTTTTCTTCTAGTCTTAACTTCATTCATTTGATCTTAACTTCTTTTTTATTATAAATATAATAAAAAATTACAAAAATGACCAAAAAAAACTATTTGTAAAAATAAAACAAATATCATAGAAAATTAAAACATATTAAAAATTTTAACCACATTTTATTAACTACAAAATAATCGTAAATGATAAATAATTTATATTAAAAATAAATATATATATTTTTTTTAGAAAAAAATGACAGGAAATAGTGGGTTTCAATATTACTTATCTTTTGGCTGTATCTTCAATATATATTGGTTATTTTGTTGATTTTTTCTTTATATTTATTGAATTTTTTTATAATTTTTTGTTTGTTTATTGTATTTCATTTAATTTTTGTGTGCCTTTTTTAAATAAATATATTTATTTGTTATAATGTTTTTTTATTTTTTTGTTGAAGAATATATATTTTTATTTTTTTTTTCTTAATATAAATTAGTTCATGTTTATGATACTTTTTGTTTTGGTTAATAAAATATGGTTGAGATTTTTTATACGTTTTAATTATTTATGATATTTTGTTTTAGTTTTGAAAATTATTTTTTAATAATATTGGTGATATTTTTTATTTATATTTATTATATTTATAATGAAAAAAAGTTAAGATCGAACAAGAAAGTTAAGATTAGACAAAAATTGTGGTCCGTCAAAATGCAACATAATTGATTAAAAAAATAAAAAATTTTCAAACACTGAGATAAATATATTTACATAAACAAGATCAAAATAAATTAATAAATATTTTTTAATATATATAAAAGCCCTAACTCAACCTAGGGAGCTTTAAACTTTTTTTTAACAAATGTTCAAAGTTTAAATTTTCATTTTTGCTTATAAAATTGATGTGACTGTGATCTCAATTAATAGTTTATTGTGTTCACTTTGAATCAGCTTTTGTTGCATCCGATTTCAACCTTGGGGATTGAACCGAGCCAGCCCTATTTAGCTTTTCTTTCCTTTCTTGTATCGGGTATATATGTTGATGGACTTATGGTATTGGGTTTTTAGTATTTAATATTTTATGATCAAAACTCATGTCCAATTACAAACAACCCACTCCCACTAACTATTAAGTATTAAACCTAACCCAATACAATCCATCACAATCTCCCATTTTAATTCTATTTTGACATATTTTCTCTTTCCCATTTTCAACTTTTCTCATAGTCAATTCCCACACCATTTCATCTCCAATTATTTATTCTTTCCTCATGTCTGAACGCTATAATTTAAGCCATTTGAATATGGGACCATTTCAAATTCTCTCTTCCTTCTCCACGGCCAGTCTACGTGCACAAAACTCCATACAAACATAAAGTAGATATTGGTTGCTCAATTCATTATTTAGGCCCAACCAAAGCTCCCATGCCTAAGCTATGTTGACTTAAGCTTTTTTTTCATTGAAAACAAATAGGGGCAATAGGGCATTGAACGAGCTCCAAATAAACTAGATCAAAGTTAATTTTGCAATAATTTAGAACAAAATTTTCCTAATTTACATTACCACTTCTGACAAGCTCTGGAATATTTTTTTTGGGACTGTAACGGGATCTGCTCAAATGGCTTCATCTCTAGCCTTACAACTAGCCCATGATATTTGGGCTTAAAAGGCCCATGAACGCGTAGATTTTGTGTAATGGGTTTTTTTATTTTCAAGCTTCTTTCTTTGATCATTTAATAAGGAGTCCCGCCCCCCATAACAAAAACAAAAAATGATTATAAAGAATAAAAATGACATTTTACCAATTTAATTAAAAAAACACAATTCTACTCTGAGAAGGATGTGGTGTGAAGTGAGTTGGACTGGCAGCTCTAAGAATTATGGTTTTGGGTGGGCCATCACAGCTTTTTATTTATGTACTCGTTAAGGAAAACGATAAAATCATTTCACAAAAACCACAGTTTAATTAGCCTAAGATCATGTTCCCTAAGATTTAGTAACGACTAATGACAGCATAAAAGGAACCGAATCTGCCTTTTAGAAATTTTCACCAGTTTTTTATATCTGCTCATTGGGAGAAAGAAACGTGGCAGGCTATACTTAAATTGAAAAGAATAAAAGGTAAAAGAGAGTGGAGCAAACTTTTAATTTAGTTTGATATTTCCTATTTAAACATAAACATATATACTTCAACCAAGAAAAAAGGCTTTGGGGTTTGATATTAATGAGAAAAAATTGAAATATTTATTAAAGTTTCACATAAAATTTTGTTAACATTTAAAATCATTAAATAATGTCTCAAACAATTAAAAAAACCATTATTTACAGTGGCGATGAACATTGCGAGACAACAAATAGGAGTATAGGACTAGTAACAGCAAAGTGATATCTTAAGCATACTATTTTGTGGTTATTAACAAAGTTGAGTCACATCTTAGTAATGTTCTGAGTATTAAATACATTAAATAGGAAGGGTCCCCACTGTTCCATTTTCGAGTGTTCACAATTGAATGGTAGTGGTCCACTCAGATACATTCTACTCTCAAATAAAGCTTGTGTCACTGCTTACTCGGCCTGTCCGAATCCTAATCCTATTCCATCTCGAACTTATCTTACAACCTCACTCTGACTGCCATCCAACTTCCAGAACAACAGGTGCTTACTTAATGCCAACCAGCTTCATCACGTGTTCCATGACGCCAATTGTCTTCTACTGCCCAATCATCTTCACCGTATTGCCACCACTGGCACTCTTCGTCGTCTTCCTGTACCTTCAGGTTCTTGACTTTTTCCATACCAAAATAAAAGAACCAAAAGTTTGTTTCTATATTTTATTTTAATTAATAAACTTAATAACAAATTGTATATAAACTTGATTCGCTGTAAAATGCTTTTAGAAAGCACAATTTCTGTTTTGTTTTGTCATGTTTTTTCAATGTATATTTGACACATACGGCAACTTCACACCTTTGTTATTTTTTGTAGTATGTAAGACTCCATCGACAAGTAAAGTTATAATTTAGTTAACAAATGTGCTTCATATATATTTATTTATTTTATTTTATTTTAAATATAATAAAAATAAATTATTTATTTTTTACCCTCTCATAACTTTTTATATTATATTATGTAGTTTTTGAAATTAAATAAATCAAATACTTTAAAGTTATATGTAATATACTAAAAGTTTTGCAATGTTCATATTTTTTAAAATATAATATAAAATAATAATCATTGTAATTTTATAATAA
Source organism: Senna siamea (assembly GCA_031216115.1). Classification (NCBI taxonomy): domain Eukaryota; kingdom Viridiplantae; phylum Streptophyta; class Magnoliopsida; order Fabales; family Fabaceae; genus Senna; species Senna siamea. Next base: position 29,078,418 of record CM062360.1, on the reverse strand, counting down.
TAAATTAAATGAAAAAATTGTTTACTTCATTTATCTCTTGTAATTATTTATTATATTTATATTATATTATAAAATATATAATTTTACAAGACAGGTGATAAAAAATATTTAAAATTATAATGTTTATATATATATATATATATGTTATTTTTATTACAAAATTTAATACTACAAGAGTAAAATTGCAAATATTTGGAATGACTGTATGTTATCTAATCCTTTTTTTACTGACAAAAAATAGTATTTTAAAAAATTAATTTTAATTTTTATATATATGAATGAGATAATAAAGACACGTTTATTTAGTGTTTGAATTGAATGCAAAATAGATCAAAGACAGATATTGTGAGAAAAAGTGATAATTCAAAAAGTTGAGTGTAATATTTATGAGATTTTGGAATATATAATTTGTGTTATATTTTATTATTATTAGTGTGGAAATTGGAAAGACAAGTTTTATATTATTTTTCTGTATTTTTGTATATGTATTAAATGAAAAATTATATTATATATATAATTATTAAAAAAATATTTAAATATTGTTAATAAATATTAAATTGATTATTATAAAATAAGATAGTACAAATAGAGAGAAAAAAAATTGCAAATTAATAAACACAAATAAAGATGAATGAAATGAAGGAACTTCACGAAGTAATACGCTTCCCTCTTTCTTTCTTTTTTCTTCTAATGCTTCCTCTTCTTCGACTTTTTTTTTTAAGAGACATTCCCTCCCATATTTTTCTTTTTCTCCTTATTTTTCTTTGTGGGTTGAATGAGTTCACAAAAACTAAAGAATACAGTCATAGTTGCACTAACCAAACTCTGGTTTGTTTTAAGGAAGAGCAATTTCTTAAAAAATGTCTTGAAGGAAAAACGTAGTGGGAAGAAACTATACTTATATTTAATATAGTGAAGGGACATATATGTATTTGAATGGTCATTAATGAATCAATACGAATTTGTGTTAGACTTATTAAAAAAAAGTTACAATATATATAAATATATATATAATCGTTAGTGAATGAATATGTTTTTTAATAATATGACTTATTAAAAAAAGTTACAAGAGTTAACAAAAATTAAATAATTGTGCATATTCTAAATAAATACTACTTAATAGACTTTAATTTATATAAAAATTTATTAGAAAATAAACATATTTTTAAAAGATATAACTTATTAAAAAAAGTTATAATTGTTAACAAAATTTAAACGATCATATATATATATATAAGTTATATTAAAAAAAGTTACAATTGTTAACAAAATTTAAACGATCATATATATATATATATATAATAGAGATAACTTAAAAGAAACATTAGTTTAAAAAGATAAAAGAATATTTTTAATAAGTTAAATTTGTAAATAACCCATGCTTTTATAGAATATAGAAAGAGAGATTACAAGAATGTAAGAAACTATTTAAAAAAGTGGTTTCTAGAAGGCCTTCCTTTATTGTGGCATATCATGCCCCCCTCAACGCTTAGTACTTGATAGTTAATATAGAGTGGACTAGTGGTTGCGAAGCATGCCCACCGCCATCCCCCTTTTTAGTTGCACTTTTTTCTAACTCCGTAATAAAGCTTTGGATTAATTTTGAGCCAACATATATATTTCAATCAATCATTCACAAAATTATCAATATTTTTTATTCCATAAAAAAAATATACACTCTCACACACACACACACGATTTAGCTTTTTATTTTTTGATATTTTCCTACAAGCCAGAATTAATAATTGAGGTGAGGAAAAAGTCCAAATATACTGCACTTGATGCAGGTAGGACAGGAAAGATCTTGAGTCATTTCTACGGTATTGTCTTCCACTAAATCACTAAATTAATTGCAAATATATATATATATATATATTGCATTTTATATTTGAAATACCTACCTGTGCATTGACCTATTGCCAAAACCCACCCACCCAACCTATATCTCAACCTCCTTTCATAATCTTTCATCTTTCTCCACCACATAAAATAACCCTTTAATAGATTTTCTTTTTCATACTCTAATATTATTAATGAATAAAATATTTCTTGTTTATTAAAGAATATCAATGGGGCAAAAATTTTATTATTTGAAAAAACACACAAAACACCCGTTTTCTAATCTTATTTAGTATATATTTGGTCTTTTGTTGAAGTCCAAAACTTGAAATTAAAGTAAAATGCATATTGTTGATTTGTTTCAATCTTCAAAAGCTAAAGAATACACCAAGTTATTAGAATAATATCCTGCTTTCGGAGAAAAAAGAAATAATAATTATTGTACGATTTTTCTTGATGTAAAAATTAATATTAGCAACATATAAATTTTGATTTTTTTTATGTATTATATTATTTTTTTATATATTATTTTTATTAAAAATAATCTTATTCAATACACTATAAGATATTAAAGATGAGTATTTCACTCAATACAAATTTTAATTTTAATTTGTTATATTGTAAGAGACTAATCTATTTCATTAAACTCAATCATTGTTAATATGTTACGTTACTATATATTAATATTTCTCTTGTTCAATAAATATTTTTTTATAAAAAATTATAACTTTTTTTATAATATCACCGAAGCCACAAATTAAGTTAGATCGAGAGAAGGTATTGCTTTTAGGTGACATCTAAATTTTAAGCAAATTAAGTAAATTTAATTTATATGTTTAAATATGTAAGATTGATTTTTCAAACAAGTGGGGAAGAAAGGTCTTCGTACAAAAATTAGGTTCCCCACACACAGATTCGATATAACCGAATTTAAATTTCAACTGCTTAAGTAAATATTGACGATTGGTCCGCTGAGTACATGAATACTCTGAACATAATTAATTATGTCATCGTATTTTTTTGTCTATTTTCAAAATTCAGACATTTGGCTTCAAATTACGTACTTCGAGAATAATTTAACATGCGGGTCAATCTTCTAGTAGCTAACTTGTTTGAGTATTTTAATACAAAATTTACGTCATATGTATCTTTTACATTCTATCTACAAACAATAAATAAAATTTAAATCTAATTAATTAATCAAAAGACTAATTTTTTGTTAATACAATATTTGCTTATTGTTACAACTTTTTTTATTAAAATTCTGTATCATGAATATGAGCTATATTTTGCGGCAACATTAATTATCAACTTTTTAAAATAAATAGTGTTTTAAGGGCAGTAATTAGTAGACGTAAATGCGCGATAAAGTAATGCATATGCATCACTTACTTTCATGCTTGAACCACCGTCTTTCTAGAAGTCATAACTATGTCATACAACTTGCCTAGACAGTTAATCTTTCAGTCGTCTTTTTCCTTGTAATGTTGTCATTCATTCTCATAAGACTTATACGGCATACATCATTTTCATTCCCATCCCATTTTAATTACATTAATTTATATATTCAATTTTATTAAATTAAGAAATCGGACGAAAGTAATAAATAATTACACATCACATGTTATCCGATCTCCTGAGATTAATTATATAAATTAATTATGCGAAACTTGACCTTAATATAGAATTAGTTGAGTATTTATTTTAAAAAATAATAATAAAGAAAGAAATTTTTAAAACATCACTAACATATTGATAAGATCAATAAAAGTTTAATTTATGATTACTACACATGTTTAAATTAAAAATATTTTTACTCAATTACATCTCTATAACTCATCTTTTAAGTGTTAAAAGGTTTCATTGAAAAATGATGCTCATCAAATGAGATAGTAAATTTTAAATGGTTTCAAAAAAATTTAAATCCTTGCTCATAAATAAAACAACATTTTTTTTATAAATCCTTCGTCATTTGTGCCAATTTACATGGACTAAATCTTATCTTGGGCTAGTGGAGTATGTATACATAAGAAAGTAGACTTTACCATTTTAAAATAATGAAAGTAGACTTTACCATTTTTAAATAATGGTAAAGTAATTAATAGATTACACTTATATATATAACGTGTCAATTTCTTGTCTGATGTTCATCAGATAGATTACAAATCAACTTTTGCTTCACGTAATTACTTCAACTCAAACTCTTCCAAAATATTCACATCATCAATACTCCAATCCAATAGTATGTTGCCATTTCGTAGTATCTTACATGCACTACAAATTACACAATATTTTAATTTCAGTTTGCAATGATTTCAATTTGCTAAAATTCTAGAGGCGGCGTATGTTATAAATTAAAGTTAAAAATGCCCAAGAACAAAAGAAAAACATGTAAAATATACATTTTATAAACATGATTAATTAATTAACTGGAAGCTAATAGGAATTCTCTAGTTTGATCAGAGCCTTTAAGTAAGGGTGAGTAAGGGATCAATTTGGTTTATATATCAAGTCGAACCTTTAATTGAATGATAAAAAATAATAATGTAATAATTAATCCAACGATTTAGACATTATCAATCCAATTCAAACGTTTAGATTGGATTGAATAATCAATTTTTAATTAAAAAATTTATATAATTTTTAAAAAAATCAACATTAATATATATATTAATTTTAATCATGAAAATAAATGTTCTCAACAATAAGACTTATATTAAAATTAATTGAAGAAAATTTTAAAATAAGTCTAACCATATATAAAACAAAATATTTATGCTAAAATTTAATTAATATATAATAAATAATTTATAAATATATAATTCATAAATTGATTGATTCAGTTGAAATTAGATTTGTTTAGCCATACTTTTTAAAGTTTTATTTTTTCTTGTTATGACCATTGTTGATATGAAATACTAAAACAAAATACTTATATGTATTAATATTGTCCTATTTTTTAATGAAATTTATTTATGTTTAATACTCGATCATAATAATTATGCAATATACCAAATAATGTAATTTAAAATATAATATTGTTCATATTTTATTAAATAAAATTTTAAATATTCGTTCACTGTATCTCTTACGGCATAATAGTTTTGTTTAGAAGTCACGACGTTTCGTCCGTTAAAGTAACTCGAATTGTTGGTTGGAGGTGAGATTTTTAAGTTGAAACTAATTTTATTTTCTGTTATACTAAAAGAAAAGGGGTGTCACAATGTTAGAGGTGAATCAATTTTGTATACCTTTATATCCAAAATTGAACAAATCTGTACAATGAATCGTAAAGAATAATAATGCTGATATCTTTTTAAAGTTGTAAAATCAAATATTTATACATTCATAGTATATATAGATTTTGAATTTTTTACAATTAGAGAGATAAGAAGTAAAAAATTAAAAGTTCACATTATGCGCTCCATCAACGAAATTCGATTGAATCGAAATTACATAGTACTAAATGCGATTGAATTGAAAGTATGTGAAAAATGTAGTCAGATGGTAAAAGAAAATATGATACACTTTTTCAACATTATTACATATAATAATTGTAATCCAATAATAAAATACACGCGGCATCAAATGAATGGAGAAGACGCAGGCTTTCATTGTCAACTCACTTTCCTCGTTAGTATATAATAAACCCCAAATTCACTCTCAATCTAAGAGCCTACGACTCTCAAATCTCAATACAAAGACAGAGAAAAACAGAAGGCAAATTGCCAATGGCCACTGCCAGGAAGCACAGAACGCAGCGAGAGGAGGAAGGAGAAGTTGTTGCTGCTGCTGCTGCTATCCATGGAGATATCTTAGAGGCCATACTCTCTCACATGTCTCTCATCGACCTCGTGGCTGCCTGCCACGTGTCAAAGTCATGGAAGCGTGCAGTCTCCTCCTCCCTTGCCCATGTCAATCCCATCAAACCATGGCTACTGGTCTTTACACAGAGTACCAGAACACCGCATGTGACAACCACGCACGCCTACGACCCTCGCTCCCGCGCGTGGCTCCACTTGCAACACAACTCCAGCTTCAAGCCCTTCTCTGCCCTCCGATCATCTCACTCCACGCTCCTCTACATGCTCTCCCCATCTGCCTTCGCCTTCTCCTTCGACCCCATCCACCTCACCTGGCACCACGCTGTCGGGCCGCGCGTGTGGCGAACAGATCCGATCGTCGCGCTCGTGGGCCACCACGTCGTCGTCGCCGGCGGCGTGTACGATTTTGAGGACGATCCACTCGCGGTGGAGATGTACGACTTGCAGACGCAAGCCTGGGTCACTTGCCAGTCCATGCCGGGGATCCTGACGGGCTCCACAGCGTCCACGTGGCTATCGGTGGCCGTGGTTGGACACAGGATGCACGTGACGGAGAAAATCTCCGGTGTGACGTACTGCTTCGATCCAAACACCAACATGTGGGAGGGACCGTACGATCTGCGACCTGATCAGAGTGTTTATTCGAGCGTGACCGCAAGCGTCCACGGGCGTGTGATGGTGGGAGGGCTAGTGGGAGAAGCAGAGGATGTAAAGAGCGTGAAATTGTGGCAAGTGAGAGGCGAATTGGGAAGGGAATCGAATTACTGGTGCGAGCAAGTGGGAGAGATGCCGAAGGAGATGGTGAACAAGCTGAAGGGTGAGGTAGAAACGGTGTCGTCAATATCGTTGACGGCGATGGGGGATTTTGTGTATATACACAACCCATCGGCTCCGGAATGGATGATAGTGTGGGAGATTGGAGGTGGGGCCCACAAATGGGAGAGTATAGAAAACGTGGCACTGAATGACGTGAGTCGAATGCACAGAATGGTGGTTGGTGGTGGTGTGGTGGACATGGAGGATTTGCAGAAGGCGATGAGTGAGAATCGGGGATTTGCTCTGAAAAAAACAAGTCAGAAATTGGTGGCGTAGGATTTGATTTGGATGATGGATGGATTATGGTTGTTTGGATCTTGAGAAAGTACATCTTTTTTGTTAAATCATAGGCTCAAGTTTTACATTACCAAACAATTATGATCCTCGATTATGGAATGCATGTCTTTTGTTTTTAACTTGTACTTGGTACTGAAAGTTGGTCATCCATAAAACATGGACTTAGGTCCAGTTGCCTAAACTTCAACGGTGATGGATTGCATTTTGGTTAGAAAAATTTAACTTCTTTATAAATAAATAATTTCTTTTATCGTTTTATAATTTAAAATATTGTTTTAAATAAATATTTATGATATTTAATAATAGAAATTTTGCAACCTCAAAAAATAAAACACGGCGTTACATTTTCCAGCATTGTTTGACTTCTCTAAGTCACTGTCTTCGTCTATTTATTTTTAGTAGAACTCACTGCCTATCTCTTTTTGTCTTTCAGTGAGGATTTGGCTCCGAGGTTGGGTTTTATAACCCCACTGGCCCATTCTCTCTAGCATTGGCAGCCTGTCATTATATTATTCAAAAGTTAAATATCCACCTCAACTCTTGGAAGGAAAAATTGCTTAACAAAGCGGGGTGTATTACTCTTGCAAGATCTGTGTATCACATGCAAACTTTGTGGTCATCAGAGCAAGTTTGCACTAAATTTAAAATTTATTCTCTATATTATCTAAATTTAAAATTTTCGACCACGTAAACTTACATTTCCCTTCATCTTTCTTAATTAATTTATTTCAACTTTCAAATATACAAACAATGATGAAGAATGATTAAGGAAGAAGGCTATCTTCATTAAGATTAATTAAAAAAATGAATAGATGAATTACAGAAGATTTATATATATATATATATATATATATATAAAGAAGAATGCATTTTATTACTTTTACGTAGTTAAAATTTTCAAATTTAGATGATAGGAAGCTTACTATAATAAGACTAATTGATTAGGGGTTATAAATTTTTGTAATCTAGGTGGGCGTATAATTAGAAGTAATGGTTAGAGTGAATAAATTATATATTTTCCCATGCACCCTATTTAGCCACAAGATCAGTGCTTTGGTAGTCAGATTTTTTCCACATAATACAATAATACTTATTACAACAACACTTCTTAAACTCATTGTAATTAATACATTTTCTAATTACGTAAATTTAAAGTTACTTTTGAAAACAATGTTGATTGAAACTCGGTTTGAAATTTAAGTAAAAATATTTTGTATGTTTTTAAACTTTAAATTAATTTTTAATTTTATTTTAAATTTATTTATTGTCAATTTTATTTATAAAATTTTGAAGTGTAATTAATTTTGTCTCACAACCTAATATCATTTAAATTATTAACGAAAATTATCAAATTGACATTTGATGTGTAATTTTATTAATTCAATATTTACTAGTTGCATATTTTTTATCAAATATATTTATAAAGTTTATAAATACTATCAAATATATCTTAAATTCTTTTAAGCAATTCATAATATTTCAATAATCTTGTCTATCATTATCACACCATAGAAGAATTTATAGATGTATATGTTGTTATAAAATAATTATTTATAACTTGAATTCATATATGTTATAATATGGTTTTTTTTATTGTAGAACTTTTCAACGGAGGAAAATTGGTTAAATAATCAATTTTACGATATGTTGGTGGAATTGGTGGGATAAATGTGATATTAATAGATTAAGTTATTCGCATATTGTAAATTTTTTGAGTGTTAAAAATACATTTGATTGTATTTATAAATTTTATTAATATATTTGATAATATTTATAAATATTATAAATATATTTGATAATAAATATATTAGTAATGAATATTGAATTAACAAAATTACATGTCAAATATCATATTAATTATTTATATTAATAATTTAGATGATATTAAATTATAAAATAAAGTAATTATAATTTAAAATGTTAAAAATAAAATTAATAATAAATAAAATATAAGAATAAAATTAAAAATTAATATAAAATTTTAAAACAATTATTTCGCCTAAAATTTAACTCAAAGTCAAGCGTTTAGTTGGATTTGGGAAGAGAGACCTCGGGATCAAAGGTTTGGTGGGAAAAAGGGGGTCCATTGTGCATAATTATTACGTCTAACAAAGAAAATGTGGCTTCGTGTATGGGCAAAAACAGGTGGATAAACCCAAAAACAGGATAAACAATGCATTTATTTCTTTCGGTCTGATAAGGACAAGACGTTGAGACGCCCTGAAGCGAATAAACTTTATTAGGTATACAAATTAGGCCATTTTATTTGTATATTAATTAATTAATTATAATTAATTTTTTTTTATACTTTATGAGCTTATTAATATAAATAAAAAATTAATTAAATATTATTAATTATCACATAAATAAAATAATACAATGTATTATATATATAAATGATACAATGTATTATATATGTATATAAAATTTTTTTAAAATAATGCCTTATTTGCTATAATTTTTTTTATCAAAATGTGTAATTTAATTTAAAATTATAATTAAACTAAAATTTAAATTTTAGATGATAATTATTTATTAAATATATGTGATAATAGTATTATATTATAATTTTCAATTTACTAAAAGAATATAGTTAATATTTCTCACAAATATATTCACACACACACGCGGCTCAAATACAATTTAAATTAATAAATTATGTACTTCTATTAGTAGTTTATTATAGTTTAGTCAACTTTGTGCATGACTATATTTAAATTCAATTGATCTAGTTTACCTTTTTAAGGTTAAATAAATTGAATTCAAATAATGACATCTTTAGTGTTAAGTATATATGTAATTCCTTTATTTTTTTTGGATTAATACTTTTAGAACAATTTATAATTTCATTAACTTCTAATTAATCTTATACGAATTGGTGTGAGTTTCATAAAAGAAGTAAAATTTTTCTAATAAAAATATTTTTATATATAAAATTCAAATCTAAAATATTAATTAAAAAATAAAAAATTTACCGCTCTAACAACTATTTGTTTGTGATATTCTTTATGTTGAGACAAGTGTGGAAGGAAAATTTTTTAGTTCTTGATCTTAAGGGTCAGATCCAGCCCAACTATGGGAAAGAGCCTTGAGATGGGCTATCCTAAATATTGTTCAAGCCCAATTGCATACCCTTGCAGTAAGCCGAATCCTGCGCTTCTTCCTTTCATGGATTATTTATTTGGGTGCACCATCCCAACATTAGTACATTTAATTTGATTAATTGTTTAATATATGTGAAAATTCAAATATGGATATGCATTTAATATAAATAAAAGTATTATTCATTATTATATTTGAAAATTTTCAAATTGGAACTTTTTTTAATAAAAAAATTGACTGAAACTTGACTTGAGCTTTACTACAGGGCCAAGGCCTATATTTAGGAGAGGCAATATTGCAACTCATAATGGGATGGATCATTTTTCAGTTGTAAATTGTAATGCTTACATTCTTCAATTTCTTTAATATATGTTATTGGTAAGACTAATTACTTCACTATTCTTTTTTATTGGTAACTAGTTTCAAATTTGAGAATATAATATAATTTGATTTATTAGCTAGTTTATTGTGCAAATTTTAACTTTAATTACTGCAAATAGAGAGAATGGAGATGGAGTAAATATTGATTTCAATATTAAAATTTGAGAGTCATGACATTTTAATGAAAAACTAAGTTGAGGTGTAAACCAAGATAGGTGACTAGTTTGCATGTAACTGAGTTGTAAAGTGTGTAACATCTTCTTTCCTTATTTATTAAAAGATGTTTGTTAATTTTTAAATAAATTAAATACTTATGTTTGTTGTATTATATTACATGTAGTTACATTAGAATGAGAGACTAAATTGAAAAGAAAAGAGCGAGGACCTAAGTGAAAAGAAAAGGTTTAGTTGAGGAAGTTATGTAAGCTTCCTATATTTCAAGGGTAGCTAATCGTAATTTTAGCTAAAAGATTTATTGTAACAACTATAATTTTTAATTTGTCCGCCAATGGTTCAGGGGCAAAATGATAATTTGGCATATGGCCGAGAAAAATTATCATTTTGATCTAAATGATCTAGAATTAAAATTAGAATTGGTAAGTCTCAGACCGCCTATAAATAGGGCCAAGTCTCAGAAGCTTCATTTCTCACCTTGCATTTCATAATTTAGAGAGAGAAAGGGGAACCGAGTAGAGAGAGAAAGTAAAGAAGAAAAGATTAAATCTCTACTTTCAACAAGAATTGAATTTAAAAAAATGTTTAGGAAGGCATCTAACACAATAATTAGTTTACCAGCAAGAAATAAGGTAGCAAAACAACCTATTCTCTCTAATTTTGAATTTACTGTTCATATTTTGAAAAATGAGATTTTGCTGCTGTTTAAAGTAAGAGAGGGATTAAAACTATATTGTTGATGTTTTTGAATGCTATTAAGTATTTTAAATTGCAAAAATATACTTATGCATGTGGATATCATATTATGGAAAATGAATTTTTACCTATTATGTGAAAATAAGGTTTAATCCAATATTTGAGTGAGAATAAATGGTAGTTTAGACTATTTTTATATGATAAATGATGCTTGTATACTTTTGAGTTGATAAGGGTAAAAAATGATTTACAACAAGTTCTTGGGCAAAAATTTGGGTCAACCGTGAGTTTTAGAAATAGAGTATCACGTAGTAGCCGACTTATAAGCCCTATCAGTCAACTATTGTACTCTTCGGTTGCCCAGAAAGGCATACATAGTGTTAGTAGTCGACTATCAGTCCGTAAAAATCAACTGTCATGCTCATATTTTTTAGAAATTTATCAAGAACGTAGTAGTCGACTGTCGGGCTATAGCAATTGACTAGTAACCCTCAAGTTTGGAAATTTAAGAGGCAATGAGCTGTAAGTCGATTATTAGGAGGGTGGAAGTCAACTAGTATCCCCTTTTTTGAAAAAAGAGCTCAATGACCTAGTTTGAAGCATAGTAAGCCTAAAACTTCACTCAAATAAGGGATTTAAACATAGAATTTTGTAATGGGTAGCAAGAGGGTGATAGTGAAAGAAAAAGAACTAAAATGATATGAAAATTGAAAAAGAACTAGCATAATAATTTCAAAAGAAATGAGAAAGTATTCTTAGTGTATAGATAGTGGTAGATAGGCACATATTGAGTGACGAATTATTGGTATGGGACGACAATTGGGGCATTCTACGGTTAAATTAAGTAGTTTTGCCAACAATGTGATGATTATTAATTTTAAGTTAGTGAAATTTCCTATGGCCAATAAAATGATTCACATACTTAAAATTACATATAATTGTTAGGTTCAATTATTTGATAGTTTTATACTCCCTTTTCTTGTTTATTTTGATGTTTTTAATTAAATATTAGTAGTTTTTAAATAAATTCTATAATTAAATGTAATTTTGGTAGCTTAGCACATTTTTTGTATTTTTATAATTTTTACCAATGTAATAAAATAAAAAGTGAGCATGCATAAAATGAATAAATAAATAAATAAATGAAGTAAAAATAAAAAATAATAATAAAAGAAAAAAGAAAAGAAGAAACACAGCGTTTTATTTTTTAATTGAATTCTTTTTCTTCACGCAGGGCTTCATTCTTCTTCCAAGGATGCGTCACGACAGGGATGCCCGTGCGGGAGGGAGGTAAGGTCGTGCTCTATGAGAAGCGATGAGAATCGCATGACAATCGGTGACGAATCCTTCGAAGTACTTTAACCGCGATCTTCGGCTAGGGCTCACGATCTCCTGTGACTGAGAGGTTAGGACAGTTTTCACACAGCGTAGGAGGAGAAGCCATGGGAAGACAAGGATGATCTGTGACCTGGAGAGCAAATCTCCTAACGCGTCTTTCGCGATTCTATGGGCGAGTGATCTACGGCGATTTCTCGAACGCATCTTTCTGCGGCATTTGAAAAAGAGGGATATTGATAGAATGGGATTTTTTTTTTTACCTTCGTTTACTGCACCTTCGTCATCTTCTTCGATCTTTGTTTTTTACTGGCCGAACACCACACCTTCATCCTTCTTCCGATTTAAAATTGATGAATATTCTTGGTTTAATTTATTTTTTTTTAATGATTATGAGCAGCTAACTAATTCATTTGGCTAAAGGAATTTAATTCCATACTATCGTAGGCCATGATATTAGGAATTATGCTTAATACCTTCACCAGTGTTTATCTTAGTCTCTAGTTTTTGATTGTATATGTTAAGGATACATTGGTGTATGAATTGCTCGGCCATCAATTTATATATGAGTGTTTCTTTCAGTTATTTGAATTACTTGAATCCGTAATTGTTTAGGGAATTTGATATGAGTAATAAATTATGTAAGATAAGCTATACGTTATACTTATTTTACATAATAAAATTAGAAACTAATATATGTGAAAGCTAGACGTTTTGTTTTAATATATTATTTGGTATATCTCTTTTGAGTCTTAATACTGTTAATTAGATAAATTCAGATACGTTATTTAGACCATCGAATTAATTAGTACAAATTAATGGACATTTCTTAATTTACTATATTAGAAAGTGATTTAATAGTTAGCAAGATATAATTGTTAAACCAAATTTATTACGAAATATGAGATGATATTAAATCAATGAGCAGTCAGTTATAGTATGGAATCAAGCATCCCTTAGCTAGAGTTTATTTAACTTGTCTAAACTCTCTTTACAATTATTTCTTTTGCATAGTCATAATTAGTCATGTTACTTTATTTTAATTTCTTTAGTTTATTTCAGTTTTATCTCATATTTCAATTTTAGTTAAAATCCTTTTTACAACTCCTCATTTACTTTCACTATTACTTTTCACTGAATTTCCGGTCATTTTAGAGAATTTTAAAATTTCTAGTCCTTGGGAGATCGACCCTGCTCACATTACACGCAAATCACATAGTAGCAGTAGGATATTTTATTTTTGTTAGTTTCAACACCCGACAATGACTATGGTATGGGTCGAATCACCCAAGTCTATAAACTTGTGAATAGTATTTTGAGAAAATGATCTGTTGAGAACAGTAATCTCAGATATATGGGGAAGAATCTGTCAGAGAGGTGGGCAGAGACCCTGTGGTTCTTGGGGGTGGGGAATGATTTGTCAGAACGATGAACATAGACCCTCGTGGGGGTGCCGTGGATGGATGTATTTGGATCCACTAGAGGACGTTCTAGCATATACATGAATTTTAGTCAAAGATTGTCGAATAATATACAGATTGCAGTTGATAATTGCAGGTAGTCACAGACTACGAGAAACTCACCTTAGAGTGAGGGTTTATGAGAAACTCACCTAAGAGTGAGGATTATAGTGATTTCTCTTGGTATGATTTTGTGATGATCATGATTTGTTATTGGCTATGAGAATATGCTCTGATTTCCTTATTTATGCTTTTGTTTCTATATGATGCCTTGTTACCATTATAATATGATGTATATCTTATGTGATAAATATGTGATATAATCTGATAATATATGTATATCCTGTGTGATGGATATAAAATGACTACATAAGTATAAGTATGATATGTGAAACATAACTGTATAATTCATGCATTTTTCTCAATAGGCATAATGTTTTATTTGATGATAAAAAGAATATAGTATTTTTCGTAAGAATACGATGGTACAGATTAGTAGTTTTTAAAACATGTTGTTATTGCTACTGAGAAATCATTCTCATTAAGTGATAGTTTGTATCAGATGCTTAGATATCAAATTTTTTTAGAGATAGAAGTGGAGATAGTGAAGACACCACTCTTAGGGTATTTTCCAGTTGTGAAAGAATTTTAGATTATTTTTCTATTAGAAGTTCCCTCTACACCCTGACTAGATGAATGTTTTAGGGTTGTACAATGAGATTTTGACATGTCCAATACCCTTAATCCTTATTAATATTTTTTGAAGGATCAGGAAAATGACTTTTAGTGGATAGGACAAGGCCACACACACACACACATATATATATATATTAAGATATGTGAATTAGGAAATCACTAGTAGTCTTTTGTTAAATAGTTATTAATGATGAGTTTGTTGTCTCTTTATCCTAGTTGACACACTCGTATATCTATAGGTATATGTCTAACGAGTAACACTTGTAAATATTATAAATGAAATATATATGTAGATGTATATATATATTTTATTTCAATTGTTTTAAATAATCTTTCATTGTAATATTATGTGTGAGTATCTCAAATGTAAAATTTTAAAATTAGTAGTATTTAATTATTTAACTTAATAAAAGTTAAAAATTTATTTAGATAAAAGTGATAATAATTTATTAATCTTGTATTATGTGATATTATATTATTTAATTAACTAAAAAAATTATAAGATTGAGGATGTTACAAAGTAAATGATTGACAATGAAGGTCAAATTTTAGACTTAATTTTTTCAAAAAAGAAAAGGTTTGAATGTAAGGCATAATTAATAAACCGTGATAGGTAATGAGGCGAAAGTGAGAGGCACGATAGAATAAAGAAGCGTGGCGTCACCATTAAGTTGAAACTTGAAAGAATGAAGAAGAATGGAATGAGAAGGCCAAGTAATTGAAGACCAAAATGTGACTTAGGTAGACTTAATTTATTTTTTAATTATAACTAAAAGTTTAATAATTGATAGTTTAGAATGTAGATAAGAAAAGAATGATGATGATTGACAATCTTAATAGTAATGGTATGATGAATGTTACATCACATGACTTCAACGAGGGTCTCATCTACTCCATTTTCAGATTTTATATATATATATACGTATATATATATATATTCAGTATTTTTTATTTAATAAATTTTATTTAAAATATTATTATAAACATATTTTTTAATAAAAACTTAAGTTTAAATTTATCACTCTGCGAATGAATAATTTTTTTCGCGTATATATAATATATAATATGTTAATGAAATACGTGCCTCGTTTCCATCAATCATCATCATTGATCATGCTCCCTCCCATCCTATTCCAATCGGATTGCATCAATAATTCTCACTATCTACCAATTCTTAAATTAAAATACCTTTATTTTCCCGAATATTTTATTATTTAAAGAGTTTTTATTTAGTTATTTTAATATTGATATGTATTATAAGAATGTTTCTTTTAACTAATTTTTTGGCAAATAAAATTAATTTGTATACACTAAACTTTCTTTTATGACAATAAAATTATAATTTCATGTTTGAGTTTAATATTAATTTAAATGTTTATATTATATTTATTAAAAATAAAATTGTTGTTTATTGTTATAAAAGATTTCAATCTCATGTTTGTTTTTTTAAATTTGACTGAGTAAAGTTAGTTCCATAATAATATCAATCATAAAATTTTTTTTTATAACAATAGTTTACTAATAAATTACAAGAACAGTTTAAAAAGGAAAAAAAAAGTATCTGTAAACATAATAAAAAGGTGATAGACACAAAAAAGGTTGGTTTTTGAATTTTCACTACCCGAAAACACCCCTTCCCCTTTGTGCCATGAAATAAAGTTCGTCAAAAAGTTGCCAACCAAATCATGCAGATGGATGGATGGAACATCTTTATTCATTTTTTGGATTAGCTGTTCAATCACTACTGCACACTTCTTTCGTTGATGTCATTCTCGTCTTGTGTTAACAATAATTTCTTATTATGATTTTAAATCAGTTAATTAAGATCAAAATTACTTAAACTGCACGTATATCCTATAGAATAACAATTGCAAAATTAACAAGCTTATGCTCTAAGTCCATGAATTAAATATTTTTTGGCATTTCAAAACTTTTTTACTTTAGATAATCTAAATATGCGCATCACACCACAAACTTTGACTTCAGCTTCAACTTATTAAGGGAGGGTTACCTAAGAGCAAACACAAAAGACAAAGCCTCAACTAATCTATATATACACATATTGACTATAATCTCATTTAATTCAATTCAAATTAATTATAATCAATTTAAATAAGGTTTATCAAAGTAACATCTAATTAATTTAATTAATTAATCAATTCTGATCAATTTTTATTAAAATGATTTGGATCAATTTAGTTAAAGTTAGATGAAATTAAATTTGCTTACCCCTTCATTCGTGTACCTTTATGCAATGTGCATCCAATCAGAGAGATATATTACTGGATTACTTTTGCATGATTGTAATCCTGTCTAAGAATTTTGAATTACTATGCAAAACTCAATTATTATTTTTTAATTATTAAATTGATACATTCATCATTAAATAATTGCTACGTCTACAAGCCATATGTCTATTAATTTATCTCATCTCTAAACTGTTTCACAAATAATTCAAAAACATATGTAAATCCGAAGAGAGAAATTATGAAATTTCCAGAACGAAATTGCAAAATTTTTATTTATTCAAACAATGAATGAATAGGCGAGTGGACAATCAAGTAAGCCTAGCTCATCGTCATGTTCGTCCAATCTGAAACAATAACAGCTACATGTAATTTAATAAATTAAGTGGATGTGGAAGAGGGTAATTATAAATTTTGTTAAAATCGAAAAGAAATAATAGAGAAGGGGAGGAATATTCAGGAATTCCAATGGGACAAAGATAGCGTTGGAGCGCGGAAAATAAAGTAATACACATTTTAAGAATTATTATGCTTTTTCTATATAATAATATAAACGTATCTTGCCGGCGTTAGTGAACTAATTAATGGTTGTACCAAAAAGCACTCTAGTTGGCCACCAGATACACATACATCAACAATTGGATTCTGAGGGGTGTCAATATTAATAATGTATTTTAAATAAAATTTTTTAAAATGTAAGTTTTAGGAAAGTGATGGAGTGTAAATATATATATATATATAATTTATACTTTAAAATATTCATAATTAATAAAATCACATCTATCAAAAGAATAAATGTAAAAAATAAAAAGATATAACTCCTGCGTACACCGCGCGTGTAACTAAACTATACATTAATAAAAAAAACTCTCTCTATATATATATAAAATAAACCTTGAAGCTTTGCTTTTCCAGCAAAAATGAAGCACATATTATTCAATGCCAGACATCTTTCTAAAATTAGGATTACTCAACAAAGCATATATATATATATATATAATTTTGCTAATATATTAGCATAAACAAGAAAATTTAAATTAGTTTCTGTTTTACAAAAGTAAAAATAATTTGATTCAGGGAAGAAAATCAGAATAGTATAATTGATACTTGATACGGAAGGTGAAGGCAGCGGGAGGATTTGAGTTGGAATCATTGGATAACTCTCTGTGCTATAGTGCTAACAGAATGTGACGGTTTCACAATATTTTTTCCCTCGATTATGAAAAAGTTGTATTTTCAAGCCAAAAGCAAACAAGGGTTGAGACAATCCAACCACGTGACCTGTCAAAAGCTCACCTGCAATTTCTTTTGCTTACACATCCCAATCCCATTGTTCTTTCTTTCTGAATAATCCCACTCATCCTCACTCCAATCACTGAATTTTAAAAACAACAACAACAAATGTATATCTTTTAAAATATTTTTCCTTTTTTTTAGAAATTTTTCTTAAAGAAAATTTCGTTACTGCTACTGCATCTGTATCTGTGTCGACCATGGCATTTTGGCCTTTTTGTGTTTGGTTCTTTTTGGTGTGACGGTGTGCTTCATGCTTCTTTATATTCTGTTACTGCAAAACATAGAAGATAATAATGGTAGTGGAATCACCGGGAACGAAAGAGCAAGGCTAGAAACCAACAACGACCTCACATGGAATTTGTGGGGATTGTCCAAAGCTTATAGAAATCAAACCCTGCCTTCTCAGATCTCAAGGATCTCTGAATTTCAGGCTTGAAGCTTTTCTCCTTCTCAACATAGTTTTCGCTCTTCTTGCTGCTTCCCTCAGCTTCTACACTGCTCATTAGTCCCCTCGGTTCGATTCAAATTCTCCAATTTTGCAACTGGTTCTGAGGTGGAAAAGCAACTTTCATTTCAATGTGAAAGTAAAGTACTTGTTCTAGTAAGAGTGGGTTTGCATGGTGGGAATCCGGTTCCAAGAGCGTTTTTTTTTTCTTTTGGATAAGGCGATACGTGGTGGATTATGGTGGCTTTGAGCAGAGGCTACTGGTTGCTTAAGGGGGGAAAGAGTTATTGAGCTGAGAATACAGAATGGAAGTTCTCAGTTCGATTTTCTGGCTTCTGGGTTTGCTGCTTCTGGCGTTGATGGAGATTTCCTCTGCCGCGCTTTCTCCTTCTGGGATAAATTACGAAGGTTAATAGCTCTCGCAATTGTTTTTTAATTTAATTCATCGTAAATCCGCGATGTTTTATAGAATTTATGGAGAGAAAATTTTTAACTTATTGAGCTATTTAATTATGCTGGTAATTACTAGTCATAGTGGAAGAATTGAAGTTGATGCTATCTCGTAACTTTTTATTGTTTCTTTCGTTGTTCTGTAGAAAGTAAGTACTTCTTATAGCGTAGCATTATAGAATTTGTAGTCAATTCCACACATAAACGCTCTGACTCCCTTATTATTCCTCTTTTAACAGTTGTTGCTCTGATGGCCATAAAATTTGACTTGATTGATCCCCACAATGTCCTGGAGAATTGGGATATTAATTCTGTTGATCCTTGTAGTTGGAGGATGGTTACTTGTTCTTCAGATGGTTACGTCTCTGCTTTGTAAGTTGTTTCTGGTTTTAAAATGCTTTCAATTTGAACAACTTAATGAATTTGACCATTTGAGATTCACTTAAAGGAAGCTTTTTTTTCATATTAGGGGATTGCCTAGTCAGAACTTGTCGGGTACGCTATCTCCTGGGATTGGAAACCTAACAAAATTGCAGTCTGTGTAAGTTGCTATTTAATTTCACAAGGTTTGCTTTACGTGTTGGCTGGATTTGGCAATAGTGCTTAGTTTCTTATCGATCACCTCCATGCTTTTTCGAGTTTCTGTTCACTAGGGACGTGCTTCCTTAAGAGTTAAAAGCAAATGAAGGGAAGGAAAATCACTGTAATACTTGAACTGTTCTTGTACACTTGTGTAGGTTGCTTCAGAACAATGACATTTCTGGTTCAATTCCTGCTGCCATAGGAAAGCTGGAAAAGCTTCAAACACTTGATCTTTCCAATAATGCATTTAGTGGTGAGATACCCAGCACTTTGGGAGGACTCAAGAACCTAAATTTTTTGTAAGTTTCTGATGTTCATATCTTATTGATGTTAGTTTGCTGGAGATATTGTGAATTTGATACTTGCATAGATACTTATAAAATTCCATTTCTTACAACTTTTAAGTTGTCTTTGGAACATGCTAGGCGGTTAAATAATAACAGTTTTACGGGAGCCTGTCCTCAGTCCCTTGGGAATATTGAAGGTCTAACCCTTGTGTAGGTCTTCAATGCCTTATTACCTCATTATTTTCTCGTGTATACAGACACCAAAGGCAAATTTAAAACATTGATTTCTCCAATAAATATGGTATATTTACTGTTCTGTGTTGAAAATCCATGCAGGGACCTCTCTTATAACAATCTAAGTGGTTCCTTGCCTAGAGTATCAGCAAGAACATTCAGGTAAGCTAATTTTTCTTGTTGTCTTTAGTTTTATCTATCAGTTTACAACTAAATGATTTTGTAAATCTCATGCCCAATATTGTACTTTCAGGTTTGTCGGTAACCCTTTAATTTGTGGTCCAAAGGCTAATAACTGTTCTACTGTTTTGCCGGAGCCACTTTCCTTCCCACCAGATTCTCTAATAGGTACAAATGGCTTCTATTTTATTCTCCACTTTCAAATTACTTTTCTCTAACAGTTCCATGACATGTTTAATACTGGAATTTTGGTTGTCTAGCCCAATCAGACTCTATAACCAAGAGCCAACGTGTAGCAATTGCTTTTGGTGCAAGTTTTGGGGCTGCTTTTGTTGTTGTAATGATTATCGGGTTTCTTGTTTGGTGGCGGTATAGACACAACAAGCAGATATTCTTTGATGTTAATGGTTAGTCTTATCTTCAACTTTACGTCTCCTTTTTCCTTTGAAAATTTTATCTTCATATATCTACAACATAACAGTGTGAATTATGTGATGTAAGTTGGAATCAATCTAGTCATCACTGCATGGGTTGGAGCATGCAATCTCTTAGGCATATATAGATATTTATAGTTTTCTTGGAATCCATATTTTAATGTGCTCCCTTCGCTACTTAGTTGCCACACTGGTTGATGTTTTGATTTGTGGAGTTGTAACTCGTAGTTAACCTGCTCAGATTAATCAAACATTGGCTCCTTTTCAATGGATTTATTTCTGTTCCTGGATTTCTGTACTTCCTTGATTACTTTGGTTATTTTCCAACAGTTCTGAGGCTTTTAAAACAGCAAGACTCGTATGCGTGTAATGATGTAACAATAGAAAATGTTTTCCCTGATTTTGACTTTTTACACCATCTAGCAATTACAGTTGTTGGAAGACATAAGGTTGAAGGTTCATCAATCTGTATTGGCATGGCATTATTCATTTGTTGAACACATCTTAAGATACTATCATTTCACTCCCATACACATTTCTAATTGACTTTTATCACGCATTATAGAGTCTTAATTTCTTTAATCTCTCTCGAACTTTGATATTTGCTTTAAACTATTATCGATGCATAGGAACACTGCTATTCTGTTTGTGAATCCACTGTATTTGAAGCCTTCTTTTATAACAGTTTTTTTTCTACTTTACTTGGCAGAGCAATATGACCCAGAGGTTCGCCTTGGTCATTTAAAAAGATACACATTCAAAGAGCTTCGAGCTGCAACAGACCATTTCAATTCAAAGAACATTCTAGGAAGGGGTGGCTTTGGCATAGTCTACAAGGGGTGCTTGAATGATGGATCTATAGTGGCAGTTAAAAGGCTGAAGGACTATAATGCTGGTGGTGGTGAGATCCAATTTCAGACAGAGGTTGAGACAATAAGTTTGGCAGTCCATCGGAATCTTCTGAGGCTTCGTGGGTTTTGCAGTACTCAGAATGAAAGGCTCCTCGTTTATCCATACATGCCAAATGGTAGCGTAGCCTCCCGATTAAAAGGTTAGCTCATTGGATTTCTTATCTTCATGCTGACCCGATTAATTAGAACTGTTGTATGTATCACTACTAAGTGGTATACAAGAAACTAAATTTACTGCTTTCACCATATTTCATAATTCTGATGACAACCTGCCATGAACCACTCTGACTTGTTAATGTTGTGTCAACCTGTACCATCGCCTGTTATCCATCTATTTTACCTGAGATGGCATTTTTTGGCTACGCCAGCGATGCTACTGTAAGCTGCATTCGTGTATAGTGGCTAAGGATGCATGGTTTATGTCCCTAGGTTACTGCTGCAAATGATCAAGAAGATCATTGATGTTACTAACCCTAGCTGTGGTTCTGGATGTTTATTGTGAACAGATTATATTGATGGTGGGCCAGCTTTAGATTGGGTGAGGCGAAAGAGAATAGCTTTAGGTACAGCAAGAGGGTTGGTTTATTTGCACGAACAATGTGACCCTAAAATTATTCACCGTGATGTAAAAGCTGCCAACATATTGCTGGATGAAGACTTTGAAGCAGTAGTTGGTGATTTTGGTTTGGCAAAGCTTCTGGATCACAGGGATTCCCATGTGACCACAGCTGTGCGTGGCACGGTTGGCCACATTGCTCCAGAATACTTATCTACAGGTCAGTCATCGGAAAAGACTGATGTCTTTGGCTTTGGCATCTTGCTCCTTGAACTTATCACTGGTCATAAGGCTTTGGATTTTGGTCGAGCTGCTAACCACAAAGGTGTAATGCTTGATTGGGTATTCTCTTCCTCCTCATGCTCTCTTCTCTCTCATATTCTTTATCCAGCACCAGCATGTACAAGTGTTCCAAGTTTTATGACTAATTATTTGCACAACTTATATGGATGATTGGTATACCTATGTGTGAGCTGGGCTGGGCTAGGCTAGTTGGGCCAAGCCTCACTAGGTTTGTTAGGTGCCCCTTAAGCTTAGACCCACCATTAAGGGCTGGGTAGTAGCCCAAGCTCATAGGCCTTGAAAGATTCACAGGCCTTATGTTTGGGTTTAAATTTAAGTTCTTTCGGTCCAAATTTTAGGTTTGGGCCTAGGCCGATTATATTTATCTCCACAGGGCAGTTTAACCCACGAACACTTCGATTGATGGATTAAACAGCACGAACATTTTTTCTTACATGTGACATCGCCTGCCTTCCTTAAACCTACGGTGGCTAGGAAGGTTGAGTATTTTCTGTTCTTAGTAAGATTCGACATACAAATAAAGTAGGCTTTAATTGCAAATCTCTTTCACTTCCTTATAGAAGATAGGTAACTTTAATTCCTCTTGACTTTTTCTTAAATTTCGACCCTTGTGTTTGTGTTTGATGTGAAGTGTGGACCTACTAACTTTCAGGTTAAGAAGCTCCATCAAGATGGAAGATTAAGTCAAATGGCGGATAAAGATTTGAAGGGAAACTTTGATCTGATTGAACTGGAAGAGATGGTTCAGGTTGCCCTGTTGTGTACACAATTTAGTCCTTCTCACCGTCCCAGGATGTCGGAAGTATTGAAGATGCTGGAAGGAGATGGGTTAGCGGAGAGATGGGAGGCATCACAGAATATTGAGACACCCAGGTTCCGGTCTTGTGAAAACCCTCCTCAAAGATCTTCGGATTTTATAGAAGAATCTTCTCTCATAGTAGAAGCTATGGAGCTTTCTGGTCCAAGATGACAAGTGACAATCATCTGGGGTTTTTCCACTGTAGCTCCCGTTTAAAGAGGTTTTAATTTTAAGTGGTTCAAGGTGAGATTATTAGAGTCGATAGCTATGGAATGATTGTATTCATGTGTATAAAGAAACAAAGAAATGTCAAGTATAAGTATCTTTTTTGTTGGAATGCCAGTTTAATTGGTTCAGAAAATTTTGAATCAATGTTAGAATTTGTTTGTGGTTGCTGTCTTGCTGATTAATCTCATATTATATCAAAAAATAAGTACAAAATAAATGAACTGTCTGCATATACTCATTATTCTTTTAAACATTTCGTTAGCTTTTACCAAAATAGAGTTATCATTACTTAAATTATACACGCCGCATCAGATAAAAAAATGATTGGGAAAATTTCTGTATATTAACATTTTACCTTTTTTTCATTACATATTAATTAAGACATTTAATGTTGAGATGCCATTTGCGATAGACGTGGCGGTACATAGACTCATGTCAGTCGGGGGCTGTAAGATTAGAATTTAGGATTGTAAGGCATGGAGCAATACGATGTCGTGTGCCCCCCATCTTCTCACTCTTTGGTAAGACCGTAAACAAGCCTGTTAAATTTTAATTTCGTTTATTTAAAATAAAATATATTTAAATATAAGAATAAATTTTAAAATAAATAAAAATAATGATTAAATTTAATTCATTTATTAAACGAATTAAGTTTACATAATTCAAAAATAATACTGTAAATATAATATATATTTATGGACATATAAAATTTAAATTAAGTAAAAAATATTAATTTTTATATAATATATATAAATTATATAAATTTTTTAATTATGCATAAATTTTTTATTCATCTAATATTTTTATATAACAAATATATATAATTATAACAAATTATTTAAAATTTAAAAATATAATATATTATATAAAATAATATTTTATTATTAATTAAACTGATTATAAACAGAACTTCAAATATTTAAATTCAACTTACTTAATTAAATAAATTTAATATATAAATTAAACACATTCATTTATTACATAAATTATTCAAATTTTTAAGAACTCGAATAATTTACCCACAACTCGATTATTTTCACTCTTACTCTCGGGTCTCCACACGCCAAAATGGGCCGGGATGTGGAGGAAGAGATTGCATGTGTGCCATGCACTCATCCCAGCGTGTTCAAGCATTCCAAATCATCACGCTCACCGAAAAAGTACAATGCCAGCTCAGTCATGCCACGTGTCAACCTCACATGAATTATATTTGGCGGTGCTATTCAATACCGCAGTTCGCACCGTTTCACTGGGAACACCAACACATGCACGTGGGCCTATGGCCCTATGCCTTCCCTTTCCGACATCACCAGGATCTCTGTCCGTCTCTGACTCGGACACGTGTACCACCGGATGTCGGCGTGATTTGATTCGGTAATATACTGTTGTTGAATTATTTAAATATTTATGAGATTGTAGAATAAAATATTTATTTTTTAATAACGTTATAAAATCTCAATCTCCAATAAACAAATTTGAGGCCTTGCTTTGGTTAAGAGTTCAGCTTTTCATAACTGTCATTCACGAGACTCTGGTTTTCCGTAGCTTGCCGTTGTTAGTGACAGTTAATAGTTAATACATAACTGAACTCCTCAGCTTTGCTTTTCCTCGTTCATAGTTGGTAGTTAATTACCATTTTAACCAGGGAGTGAAGAGAAGATCTCAGTGTTTAGTTTTAGAAATATATGGACTTTACTATACTACCCTTGCACTTCCCAACATTATGTGGTGCTAGTGCTATTTGAGAGGAGGGACAAATGGTGACTTAATCATCTCTAAGTCATAAGTGAAAATAATGAACCTACTTATCTTCAAAACAGACTTCAATGAAATTCGTAAACTGTTGTTTGTTGCCAAATTTGTGCAACTTTCATGTGTAGCTGATCGGATAAAAAAAATTAGAAAACGTACTTTAGAAGTTCATGAGAGATATTACACTCACTTTAATAGCCAATGTTCAAATTTGATTATAACTTAAAGGCCTAAATCAATTCTTAACCGTTTTCTTTTTGTGCTAAATCAATTCTTAACCGTTTTCTATTTGTGCTGAAAAAGAATTATAATATTGATTCAACAAATATGATATCCTCTTTAGTGGAATATCATTTTGTTTGGAATGGGCAGTTGTTAAGGGTCACTTCACTTACCCAAGTATAGAATCCCGTGTACCTTCTTACAGTTTCAACTTGGTAAAACGCAAATAAGAATCAAGTTTTCAGTTTAAGCTTGGAAGTTACACTTTTTTTTGGTAGATTTTTCAGAGGAAAACACAGCTGTAGAAAAAGAAAGTAATGGCATGGCCTCCGTTCCCTTCTTTCCTCTCTCCACTGTGCTTTTGAGTATTGTCAGTAGAAACTGGAAACCTTTTTTTATTTTTTCTTCATCACTGTAGCCTCTACCTTACCGAGCGTACATCTCTTTACCTTTGTCTTCAAAACGAGATTTGTGATCTCTGAAGCTCCAGCTCCTCTTTCTCATCTCCTATGCCTTGGATCCACTCTGTCAATACATTGCATGTTCATCTCCAATTCCATGGACTCCAACAAGAGACTTGCTTTTTCTGAGCCCTTTCTATCTCAGAGAAGGAAGGTCATTTCTGGGTTTAGTTTAGGGGTTGGAGTTTCTCTTCTTATTTTTACAGTAATCTTCCTCAATAACTCCCTCAAGTCTCCCAAAGTTCAAATCTTTCTTCAAGGATTCGATAGTGTTGCTGCTAATTCTTCGTTTTCCTCTTGGCCCTTTTCGTTTCCAACCAATCATCCTTCTTCCAGTAATGCTTCTGCTGTTGCAACTCAAGAAGGAAGTGTATCAGACAAGATTCATATGGGGAATTTTACGGACGATTATAAAAACGCAAGCTTGCATTCTGAAGAACAAAGAGTTCAGCAGGAAGAAACCCAAGGAGCAAATAGTACATTTGTTTCTGAGAAATTAAATTTATTGGTTTCAGGAAACACTCCTTCGGAGAATTCTTTCCAGATGGTTAAAGATGTAAACTCGATTGGTGAAGAAAGAAGAACCAATGCAAGTGGTAGTGTTTTGGGTGAAGAAGCAAGCCAGGAGACAGTGAACACTACAGAACCAGAGACACCGAAGAAGAGTGTAGGTGATTTATCAAACACTGAAAAGCCTGCTAATTCTGAAGTAGAGAAAATGAAGATTAGTTTCTTTGAGAAATGTAACATCTTTGATGGTAAGTGGATAAGGGATGAATCAAAGCCATACTATCCCTTTGGTTCTTGCCCTCACATCGGTGGGGATTTTAATTGCTACCTCAATGGGAGGTCTGATAGCGATTATGTTAAATGGAAATGGCAGCCAAATGGGTGCGACATTCCAAGGTATGATTTCATTTGCAATTTTAATTCCTTCTATGGATCATCAAGTGTAAAATAAAGTATCCTAGTTTTTTTTTTTCTAAATTTTTTATTTTGATGAAGATGTAGAATGAGTAAGGTTCTTTATGTTATGATTAAAAGCAAAGCAAATAAAAGATTGATGATGTAATTATAAAACTCCAACCTGGTCTAATCCGATTAATTAATACTTACAGTCTTTTGGAGTATTAACAAATCAATAGTCTAAAAAATTGTAGTTAAATTGGTGTGGTAATGGCTCCACTGGTTTGTCCTGTATGTGGTTATAGGCCTAGTTTGGCCTACTGTTACTTTGATTGTTGCAAATCAGGAGAATGCAACTGATTGTTTGATATCATTTTTCAGTTTGAATGCAACTGATTTTCTGGAGAGATTGAGAGGGCAGAAGCTTGTTTTTGTGGGGGATTCATTGAACAGGAACATGTGGGAGTCCTTGGTTTGTACACTCCGACAAAGCGTCGCCGACAAGAAACGTGTTTATGAGATCTCAGGGAGGACAGAGTTTAAGAAGAAAGGGTTCTATGCTTTTATATTTGAGGCAAGTTTCTGTTACACCTAAGGATTCTGCTTAGTATAAATCCTTGTAAGAGCATTTATCTCATGTTGGTGAATTTCACTTTTGATGCAAAATTGAACATGTAGGATTATAATTGTACAGTGGACTTTGTTAGTTCACCATTCCTCGTTCAAGAATCAACCTTCCAAGGCAAAAATGGTTCATTTGAGACATTAAGACTGGATCAGATGGACCAGACAACTCACATGTATCATGATGCAGATATCATAGTGTTCAATACAGGTCATTGGTGGACTCATGAGAAAACATCCAGAGGGTGTGTCCTGTGCAGTATCTTTTGCTCTTGATTCTTGAAGACTTGCCTTCACATTGTCACACATTAAACATTTGGGGCTAAGTCTTGCTGATTTTGATGTTGTAACAGAGAAGACTATTATCAAGAAGGCAACTACGTACACCCCAGACTCAAGGTTCTGGATGCATATACAAGAGCTCTCACCACTTGGGCTGGGTGGATTGACAGAAACATCGATAGCAATCGGACTCAAGTCTTCTTCCGAGGATACTCAGTTACTCATTTCAAGTAAATTTTCTCCCCTACATAGCTTTCAAACATACTCCTATTCTTTCTGTTTATATATTAATGAACACGCATTAACATGAACATGATTTTTTTCAAATCTGTGATGCATGTTGAATCTTGACATGGTTGCAGGGGAGGGCAATGGAATTCAGGTGGGCAGTGTGACAAAGAGACAGAGCCGATATACAATGAAACATACCTACAAAAATATCCGTCCAAAATGCGAGCTCTAGATCATGTCCTCCCAAAGATGAAAACCCCAGTGATATATTTGAACATAAGCAGGCTCACAGATTACAGAAAAGATGGGCATCCCTCTATATACAGAATGAATTATAAGACAACCCAAGATCAAAACTCAGCAGAGCATTATCAAGATTGCAGCCATTGGTGCTTGCCTGGAGTACCAGACACTTGGAACGAATTGCTCTATGTTTCTCTCCTGCAACATGGGAAGGCCACATGGAAATACCTCAATTAAAATTTCCTTCAGTCTTTGCATACACAATTTCTGATTCTTGATACCTGTATATTCCATAGTCTTCCCATTTGTGAGTTTTAGTGTGATTGTAAGTTTATGTATTTATGTTCTGTATTCATATTCTTGCTACCACATTTGTGTCATGTGAGCTAAAGGAAATGGGAGATCAAACTTGAGTGAAAGAGTTTTGTAACACTTTGTATTGAGGAATAGTGGATGATAGAAAACAATTTTATGTTGAAACCTTCCAAATGTTCCAATGAGCTTTATCCTATAACCAATCCCAAGTTAACGGAATAGGCATCTGCTCCTATCATGGTTGAATGGTTTAATCATATTTGTTAAACGCCCTGTGAGAAATATTTAGATTTAAATTAATCCTAGATTGTTTATATAAGTATACAATGTTTATTTAGATTGAATCATTATTTATTTTGAGTCAGCGTGGCGGAAAGATGGTTTGGGTACAAGATGAATTAAAATAAGAAATTTCAAATGGAAATATTGCGTACCTAATTTCAACAAGACAATCTATTCACATACGAGACGCCCTTATTCATGATTGAGTTAGTAATCAATTTTTTCTGGAAAAAAGAAAAGAAAAGGCATTTATGCTTGTGAAGAGGCGTGTGAAGTATTGCTGATGAGATGTGATGCAGTATTAATCCTAAGCATTAAAGTTGAAGCACTGGAACACTAGAATTATTATTCTGTTATTGCTCAACCCCATAACAGATACAAACAAGAATGGCCAAAAGAGAACGAGAAAAGAGGAGGGAGACATAGATGATGACAGTAGTAAGCTACCTACCCACCTACCTACCTACACATCCGCAGAGACTGAAGAGAAAGAAAGGAATTGCAGAGAAATTAAGAGAATTGGACAGCCTCAAGCTGGTTTCTTTATTACATGATCCTACAAATTAGAGCCATTAACATATAAGGACCCCTAAGCAGAGTCCATTGCCTTTCTGTGACTTGCCGGTTCACTTGCCTTCAGCTTCTGCTTCTCATATCCCTTTCCCTTTCTCTCATCACACAACTTCAAGAAGAAGAAGAAGAAGAAGAAGTAGAAGCCATTGGCTAAAAGCTCAAGCAAATTGTTGATCATGGAGGTGCCTCAAGAGTCTGGGATCTAGGACCCCCCCTACCCTCTATGCCTTCTCTAAGATCCATGGCTGGATTTTTGCCAACACAGCTCATACCCATCAGAGTAATTCGGAAATCACTTGAAGGATCGGAAACAATATAGGAAAGTGGAGAAGTTATGTTTGTAACTCTCTGACTACTACTGCTTTAAATAGCTAATGTTTGATGATAACACACAAGTGGTATGCTTTGCTATCATCTATTCATTATCCAAATACCTCTCTTTGCTTTTTTTTAATAGTGAAAGATGGTACAGAGAATTAGCACTGTGCCCATTTCATTTAATTAACCAACACTGATATTAAATATACCAATTATAGTGCGTGTTTTGATTTTTGTTATCACAAGAATCTTAGCCTTAACCTAATTACCTAACCTTTCAAACTCAAGAAAAAAAAAATAGTGTAATTTACTCAATTATCAATTTGACATTAATTATGCTGGATCTGCTCTATCTAACTTTCTTTTAAAATAAATTTATGAGTCCTTTAAAGATCTCAATTTCTGTAGTTCGACTTTCGCACAAGAATTTTCTCATATTTCTATCTAAATATTATTCCCCACCAATAAAATGAGCCAACGACACATTCTACTTTTACATAATAATTTTTCTCACGTATAGACCATGTGGAGGAATTCAATGTGGAACAATGAATCATGTCCAATTCCCATATAAAAAAAAGGTATCAATGAGAAATAATCAAATTGATCCGATTTCTAAAAGATAAGTAAACTAAATTTATTATAAAATATAAATATATCATCTATGTTTTCAGTATAAGACTCATTTTTATGGACGTACCATGATTTTTTTCTTGGTGAATATGAATTTTAAAACATTATCGTCCCCTTTATTATTATTATTAGGTTTAAATATATTTTTGATTCCTCTAATTTTACAACAGTTTTAATTTGTTCTCCCTAATTTAAAAATAAATAATTGAGTCTTCTTATTTTATAAAATGATTTAATTTTATTCAAATTTGACAATTTTTCAATTAAAGTGTTATTTATTTATATAAAATTATTAATTTACATTCAGATTTAGTATATAATTTAGTCAATTATTAAATTAAATATCAAAATCTGAATTAAAAATATAATATAGAAGATAAAATTAAATTCTTTCATAAAGTAGCTAGAAAGATATCATTCTCTATTTTTAAAATAACATAATCAAATTAAAACTTTTATAAAATTATGTGTCCTTGACTTTTGATTGTTGGAGTCTTATTCCTCATGTGTTGCATCAGTGAATCCACTAATTGATACCAATCCCACCCATTGTTTTTTTTCAATGATATACACATCATCCTACTTGTCCACTAATACACACTCTGAGACAGCCATGCCAACAAAGCTATGTTAATGTTATAATAAGCCATTTTTGTTGCTCGGTACGCTTTAACGTACGTGCTATAACTCATAACACCACACTTTCTGATTTGAGAGCTCAAAATCTACAACCCTTAATTATAGCTCTGTTTATATAGAGAGAGCCAGATTGATTTTTTTTTAATAAATATTTTTTTAAAGACAGTAGTATCCTTTCCTTTAATTTTTTTTAAATTATTAATATTTAAAATTTTGTTAGATTCTAACTAATCTTATTCAAATGAGCCATAATATCATAATGAAAGTAAAACTCTTTTAATAAAAATTTTTTTTATACACAATACTCACATTTAAGACTTTACTTAAAAA
This sequence comes from Senna siamea, assembly GCA_031216115.1. Taxonomy (NCBI): domain Eukaryota; kingdom Viridiplantae; phylum Streptophyta; class Magnoliopsida; order Fabales; family Fabaceae; genus Senna; species Senna siamea. The sequence continues at coordinate 29,047,036 of CM062360.1, read as the reverse complement.
TAATAAAATAATTATCAATCTAACTAATCAACTATTGTTCTTTTAATCTTTTTCTTAACCTCTTCTTAAGTTTGCTTTTCAAAAGGATTGACTAGTATTGACAACATTATCACCAAGCAGCTAGCAATGCTATCTGCTTTATGTTCAATAAAAAAGTAGCAGCTTATGGCTTAAACATGCATTGGAGAGTCATTTCCCTTTTTCTATGGCCAACTTTACGGATAGCTCAAACTCACCTTCATAAGTTTCACACAAAATTAAAGTAAATACAAATCTTCGGCAGATCGAATCTGTATGGGAAATTTTAATATGTTAATTAAATATAGCTAAAATTTTATTTATTTGATATTTGAATACAATTAATTTTAAGAATTACATGCTGTATTAATTGGAATTTTAAATATATGAAAAATTAAGATACTCATGTATGATGTTGCTTAATTTTGTAACTGATAAGGCTTTGGTTACAACACAATAATTATTTGTTCTTAAAAAAACGTTCATATAAATATTCTCAAGTATCTATTTCTAGCCACCCCTCTCTTTCTCCATAATTAATGGTCATATTACCTATTTATCTCCTCCATATATATATATATATATATATATAACTATAAATGTTCACTTATTCATTGTCAATGTAAATTGATATAAATAGTGAAAGACTTGAAAGAAAATTCTCATTTTATTCATAGACGAAATTTTGAATTTTTTTAAATTTATTTAAAATTTTACTTGATAAACATCTTTCTTTAAAAAAAAATTTTAACATCTAAACATTAATTGAGTATTTACGATAGGATAAAATTATTTGTCATTTAAAGTTATATAATAATCTTTTACATTGAGTCCTTATTGATCTACTAACATGTTATTAATACTCTGTCTAAAGTAGTAAAAGTATCAACCTTTATTACTAATTTATGTATCAAATAAAAATTTATTTGTTAAAATTAGTGAGAGAAAAGAATCAGCTATTTTTTTATAATACTAATTAATATAGTGGGATATGTATATTAAAGAGTCCACACTAATGAAAGTAAGATTTAATGAACAAGACTAATTTATCATTTGATAATAAAATTTAATTATTTATTAAAAAAATATTTATATTTAATATTTAATAATGTATTGAATAAAATTATTTTTAGTGAAAAAAAAATTCCACCCCGTCTCTTATACGTACTTACCAATGAGATTCCAACAAAAAAGGGCAGTGATCTCCTTCTCAGAAATGCACACAATGATAGCACCTAGATTATCCACTCAGCCTTTTGACTTGCCTCTTCTTTAAGAAAACAAACAAATAGTGATTTATTGAATATTGACGGGCCTCTTTAATTTGTTCCTTTTAGAATCTCACTTTATTTTATTGTATTTCTTTATTACTGTCACAACCTCACTGGCACCTGCAAATTTATGTCATATAATATATGTAGACTTTTCTTCATGCCCATTATTATGAAACCAAAAAAATAAAACCATTTCCATTAATCAAGTAGGTGAGAAATTAAATTTTCAAATTAAACTCGAGAAGAGTTGAAGAATTAAATTAATGATATTGGAAAATCACTCTAACTTTGCTGAAAAAGTAGGATTAAAATGTCTTCAGTTAATAATTGATATATTACTCTTGTTTTCTTCTCATGGCCAAAAAAAAAAAGTCTTGTTTTCTTCAGAATAGTAGCTACGTATCATTACTGTCCACCACTACTGATTTGAATATGATTATAGATTTTGTGTGCCTAATTAATAGTAATCTAATTTTCAGAAATTTTACAGTGACATGACTTTATTAATTTAATTTTAATATATGGTGATTGACTTAGAAGTCATCGTGGCATGAATTATAAAGGTTGTCATGGACTTTCCACGCGTCATAGGAATGCGTTTAGGACAACCCGCATTTCCATCATGCGGTTTCAACCTTCAAGCTTAGGGGATCCTTATTTTCATTATTTTCAATTCATTTGTTTGAAAATGATGAAAGAAAATAAAGGGAAACGAAAGGAATTAAAAGAAAAAAAAGATAGAATTAAAGAAAAATAAAATTAATTGATAGTTTTTTTATTTATATTATTAAAATTTTTTAATTTAAAATAATTAAAATTAATAAAAATAAAGTTAAAAAAATTAATATAAAATTTTTAAATTCTTTTTATTGTAAAGATTTAAGAAATAAGAGAAAGATTAATATATTTTCTTTCTTTCTCTTCCCTTTTTCTTTAAAATTGTCCTTTCAAACACACCTTAAAATTATATAGAGATTTTTGCTTAATTGTTTGAGTTGAAATCGTCTTTGTCATTTATAATGCACAAACCAAATTTTCTTTTTAAAAAAATTGTCTTTGTATATTCCCTCTCTTCTCTGATTCTAATATAGGTACCCACCCACCAGATCTTGGTCAAAATAACTTAGGACAGGTGCCACAAGGCCTTCAATTATTGGATAAAATATAGTTTAATTCATACTTTGAGATTAATGTACAAAAAAGGTTCAATTTGTTTATTATTATCCGAATGAAAAGCAGAAATAAAGTGTAGCTTACCTTTGATGCAAGAATCTCTTTTTTCTTTTAAAAAATGGGTCCAAATGTAAGAATCTCATTTTACTTAGTGGGCATACAGTGTAAGAAACATTACGATAATCTTAGTTGCTCTTTTCTCTTTCTTTCTTTTATATATGTATACTTTTCTTAGGTATTCCCTTGGCCACCATTAATTAAGAATGAAGACACTCTATATATATATATATATATATATAATCTAATATTTAATGTATTAAGTAGTAAAAGAAACAAATGTTAATTAATAATGGAGTTCATCTATCAATCTTTGATCTTCGTCTTCTTCGTCCTGTTGTTTGTCGTTGAGTTGAGTTGAGTTGATGATCTCTAACACTACTTTACAGTTTACACTGAACTCATGAGCTGTGTCACAACAACTTTATGGAAAGTTCTTTAGTCTTTAAAAGTCTCATCTCCAATTTTCCTACATGTGGATCCTTCTCTGCCCCAAATGTCACAACCATAATCTCCAACATGTACTTGACAAGTGACAACTGACAAATCCCTTAATCAAACGACACAATTGTTAACCAGTTTAGCAAGTCTTGATTTACTTAGCTTCAATTTCTATCCCACATCTTTAATAACTTTGTTTAATTGGTAATTATTATCATTATAATAATAATAATAATTTCTTATCATGTTTTGAGTAGTTCACTCTACAACTTCCATGATAATAATCATTGAGCCGCTGCCCATAATGCAAAATTTTGAATTTTCTTAGATTAAGCAATGTAAATTTGCAAGTACCAAAGGGCCTGTGGGCAAAATTGGAAAAGAAAACAGAAAGAAAGGACCCCAGAGCATCAAATATGAAATGATTTTAATGCCGCGTAAGCAATGACGCAACCACGTTGTTTATTTAGATGTTTAATATAATTTTATTTATATAATGAGGAATGAATGATATTTTTTAATTTTTTAATTTTAAATTAAATGGTTCGTATAGTGTATATAAATATAATTTTTAATTAAATCATATTATTGATCAATGTACGAATAAAATCACACACACCTAAACATGTTTGGAACAAGTAATCATCATCTTCCATATATTAATGAAGTGTGCTTAAGTGCCTTGCTGGTCACAACTGAACTGAAGATTTTTCTGTTTTGGTAAACGTCAGAGAGGATATGTGTGGCTACAATGCGATTCTCCCAATCCGGGCCTAACAGCCCAAAGGATGATACTCAGCAATACGGACCCAAAATTAAAGTAGCCCAATCGGTGCTCAAAGGCCAAGTCCAATTAGGCCCAACTGGATTGCGTTGTTTCCATGGGTGGATTAATGAGGAGAATCATAAAAAGAAAGAAAAAGTACACTTTATCTCATTTAATTATACTTATATAATATATCACTTATTTAAATTTAATTTATAATAAATTTTTTTAAGTTATTCAAAATATTAAAAATTATTATTTTTAAAATTAATTTTAATAATTATATACTTATCATATAATTTATTTTTGTATTCCTTAATTTAACTTTACATTATGTGCAAAGGAAGACTAAAGAAAGAAAAAAGGCAGAACTTGTTAGTTTTTTAAATACAATTTCAATATTTTAAATATTTTGAGGAAGTGATTTGTTACAAATCAAAGTTTAGGTAAATAATGTATTATATAAACATAATTAAATGAGTAAAATGTATTTTCCTCTAAAAATAACTATTTAAACAAAAGGAGTAAATTTTCAAAGGAGATATATTTTGAGGGATGATAAAATAGAAAATAAAAAACATTCATTTCTGCATGTTGTTTGTTATTTTTTTCAATTTTGTTATATTTAGCAACACTTTTACCGCTATTTGTTCTTATTTAATTTTTGTTCCTAAAGGTTGATGCCAACAAATTCTTCACATGATATAATGAATTTTATATATAATACAAATATTTTTCCTTCTTGATTGAGAATCTTAATAGTTAATTAATTTAAATTAAATATCTAATAAAAGAGAATTGTGCTCTTGAAAACTCCATCTTTCAAGTCATAGATTAAAAAACAAAAGAAAAAGTCAACAACTACAATCAATTAAAAACCACTTTTCTTCTTATATATGATGGTTAGAATGCACGACTGATTTCTAATTAAAAGCCAATATCATTTTAGTGTAACCTTAACTATCTAGTAATTTTAAAAATGATGATTAAAGTTGAGACTCGATATATAATATTGCATAGTGCACCCTTGAAAATTTTGAATATATATAGGAAGATGAAAACATCAAGAAAGTGTCATTTTATTGGATTACTTTTTGGCTGTGTAGCTTTAGATAACTTGGCACTCCCTCTTTGATGGCATATTAAAAGAAATGGAAGATTAATATATCTCACTATATAATTCAATCGGAGCAATATAACCAAAAAATTGTAGCAACGTATATAAATGACAATGTCCCATTTAAAAATATAAAAATTATAGTGTCATATCAATTTGAGGGTTAGGTCAAAATTATAATGACAAATTGTTTGATTGGTTTGGCCCATTTAATGGTAGAGATAAGGTCTTGAATGAAAGCCCTTCATGTTACATACATGTGCGTCTATTTTTGTCTCCCAAAATGCATTATTCAAATATTACTTTATCTCAAAATGGCTACAAAAACTTGCTAGTTTCTTCCACTTTTAATTTTGACCACAAAAAAAGGGCCTTTTTCTTAGCCAAGCTTAAATATGCAAAGCATTCTTGCCTCTCCCCTCGTATTTTTTTTGTCTACATTCTATGATTTAGATTTCTTCGTTTTCTAACCAACTAAATTTCTGGAATGGATATAAAATAATGCGTTCAGATTGGCTGTTATTATTATTTTTTTGTCATTATCCTACCATTATTTTTAACGATAATTTTTTGTTAACAAAAATTATTGTTATTATAATTAATTATTTAAATAAAAATTATAACAATAATACTTTTTATTGTAATAATATTAAAAAATTACTTTAACAATGCAAAAAAAAAAGCAAAGAACATACAATCAACTATATATGGTTATAGTAATGTTGTGTTTCTATTTAGATCTGAATGCATTTAAATAATAATAATAATTACCATGCACTGCTTTAAGACGTGCACACGTGGGACCGTGATTTTGGTAAAATTTACTGACAATGGTACAAAATGTTGAACCCTGGATCTTCTACAAATATTGAAATAATTTGGTCACTTTAAATTTCAATTTTAATCATTTTACAATGATATCATCAATGGTTCATTTCAAATAATGTCTTAGCCAAATTAAGTGAAAACTATATTTTATTTGTTAAATTAAAGTTTAATTAATTATAAAATTAGTATATAAACTTTGAAGTTAACAAAACAACCCTTAAAGAAGTGTTTGGCATTTATAAATCAGTAATATATAATTTGATTTTTTTTTTAAATTATATGCAGTTACACATAAATTTAGTCATGATCAAGTTCGCTTTTCAGAGTTTCTTGTGATGTTTGTAGAGATTGAATGAAATATATATATATATATATATATATATATATATATATATATCTGTCTATGCATGTATGCTACAATATATCATCCGTATTATTTAATACATACAAGGCATTTTTTAATTTTACACCTGATTTAATTTCTTTAAAATTCAAAATTGAGCTTCAAAATTAGGAATTTTTATTAATGAAGAGTTATTCTAGTATTACTTATCATACTGTATAACTTTACCGGAATAAACAAAAAAAAGTTATTAATCACTGTTTCTCTCTATTTTACATCAACAGGACAAAATATAATATGATATAAAATTAAAATTTTAATGTTAATTTCAAATTATCTAACGTAAGCTAAACTTTGTCTAAATTTCAGACTTAAAAAAAAAAGTGGAGAATACAGTTAAATCTTAAACTTGCTAGAGTTTCATACTTATAAATAAACCAGAAAAGAGTTGGTAGTTAGGTAGCATTTCACTGTTTCTTACTTTTTAACATAAGTTGTAAATGGAAACATTAATGTAAAATTTTATAATTAAATAATTTGTATGATTGATTAGAGTGATAATTATTTTATAATTTTTAAGTAGAGTATTAGATTTTAATTTTGTATATAAAAATATTTTTATTAAAAAAATTTTATTATTATTCTTATTATTAGGAAAAAAATTTATTTTAATCATTAAAAGATATGATAACTTTTAATTTAAAATTTGTATATTATTTTTATTAATTTAATATGTTAAAGATTGCATGCTTTTAATGTTATCCTTTCATTTAAACTCAATCAATATCTTAACATCTCACTTTAAAAATATTTGTTAATTTTTTTTTATTAATGTAGAAGTTACAAGTGGTAGAAGATTCAAATCATATTAAAAAATTTATGTATGCAATTAATCAAAAACACTTTCAATATTTAAATTAACTTTAATTTTTAAATTACCTCAAGATACACAATTAGTTAAAAATTTTTAATTAGAAAATTTTGATTTATTTAAATATTTTATTTTATATAAATTAATACATGATATATAAAATAGTTGTGTTATTAATTAAATAATATTTTTTATTAAGTAAAAAATTATGATTAAAATTTAAATAAAAAGACAATATTAAAAGTATTTTAATATTTAAAAGACTAAATTGATATAAATAATTTATAAAAAATTAAATTAAAAATTATCATATTTATTAATGTCTAAAATAAAATTGTTCTCTTATTATTATTATTATTATTATTATTATTATTATTGTTGTTGTTGTTGTTGTTGTTGTTGTTGTTGTTGTTATTATTATTATTATTATATTATTATTATAGTAATTTTTACCAATTCAAATAAAACTAATTAAACTTCAGTAACCTTCAAAAAACTGTTATTTTTCTTCAAAAAAAGAATTGCGTTGAGTCTAAAAATGTATAACTAGACTCAAAAGCAATGACATTAATATTTAACATGTTAAAAAAACAAACATATTAATTGTTCACTAATTAAATTTGTGATAATTTTCCTGCACACGCTAGATGCAGTTACTTACACTGTTAGTGATCCTATGAAATTATTTTTGATAAAATGGTTATATAAAAGTATGAATCTCACATATTTTATACTTTCATCTCATTAAACAAAGCATCTTTTTGTCTCCCAGAGACTAATATTTTAATTTGGAAGAAAAAGTTGCATCCAAGGGCCCTCTTTTGAAATATCTTTTTAAAAGAGGTTTCACAAGTATTACGGGAGAAAATAGTTTGTATTCATCAAAATTATTTTATAGATAGCTTTACTAATATTATTATATTTAACAAATTTTTAAAAAAGTACCCTCAAAATTAAATTATTAAATGCCTGTATATAAAAATTGGGGTGAACTTGTAAATGTTTGGTGAAAAAAGACCATGTGATGATTATTATAATTTTTTTAAATATATATATATTATTTAAAAGAAAAAGTAATAATATTCTATTTATTCTTCCATTAATGGAAAAATATTGTGATTAGGATTGACGCTGACAATTCAGAAGTAAGGCGTGAGGTGAAGTAGTACGCTTGAGTTATTTTGAGTGGAGTGGACATTGACAAATGACAAGCCAGGGTTTGTTTTCGTTTATCCTTCTCTTGCATTCCCATTTCCCACAGTCTCGTTGTGACCTCAATTTTTCGTATTTGCGCCAACACTCTCAAGTTTTTCTACTAATATTCAATCTCAGAGTATGTTTCAGATTAAGTTTGGAGAAGAAGAGAATAAAATACAAGAAAAAGAATGAAAATAAATGATTTCATCTACAAATTTGAAGCGTCATTATACATAAGAACAATATGCTAATTTAAAGTGTGAATTGCCCACGCAGATATACATATATTACATTATCAAATCTCATAACGTTAATCATTTGATATTATCATTTATATAAACCCATTTTCGTAATATAATTCAAAAATTTGGATCTCCTAAAATATTTTATATAATAAAATTAGAGAGATAGAAAGACAAAAATAATTAAGATGAAAAACGTATGAACGGATTTAAAGATTGTAGATATTTTTCTTTGATTATACAGTATAAAGTTCCCTGAAATCTTTAAGAATCACCATCTCATTCTTGTAGCAATAAAAAAAAAATCATTGGCTAATAACACATGATCAATTTTTATTAACTTAATTGATAAAATTAAAGTTTTAAGATTTTAAATTTTTTATATTTAAAAAATAATATATTTATCTACATTAAGAGAAAGATAAAAAAAATTAAACTAATAATAAATTTACTTTGAATAAATTAGTGACTAAGATCCTATTTAATTATAATTTTTAAAAATAAAAAAATAAAAAATTTTGTTGAATAACTGTTTTTGAAAAATAAAAAATAAAATATGTGTTTTAAAAATAAAAATATAAAATAATTAAAAAATATTTTATTTTTTAAAAATTAATACTATATATAAAATATATAAAAATAATACTAATATAAATTATTATAACTAATTTTATAAAATAATTTTAAAAAAACAGAATAAAAGATCATTCAAATGGACCCTAAATTTTTTTTCACAGAAAATTCAAAACCAAATTTTAGGAAAGAAGAAAAGTTTTACATCTCAAGTGAGTCCCTACACACCTGATTTTTATCCCCTTTTATTTTTTGAAGATTTTTTTTTTCTCTTCATTAAGTTGTAAATTTTTTCTTTTTAAAAATAAATGTGGCAAAACGGAGAGAAGGAAAGGCCTTCAGCTCAGAATCAGAAGGCCCTTTACTGCCACTCTGGCCGTTGCCTTCCTCGTTGTAACTACTACTCCTCTTCAGTCTTCGCCTTCACCCTTCACCCTCCTCCCACTACCACTGCCTGTTGCTTTCGCTCAGTGCTTCAGAAATCACAATCCCCAAGAACTCTCACTTCTCTCTCTTACTCTCCAATTCTTAGCTCTAATTTCAACAATAATTCACTGTGATCGATAACCAGAGAATGATTAAATTATTATTAAAAAATTATTAAATAATTAGGATAATCTTCCTCTGCAATAGTAACAAGTGGAAGTAATGGATAGGAAAAGTAGTTAAGCATATATCTCAAAAGCCAGTTAATACTATTATCTTTTGCTTCTAGAAGTGTTGCAGCAGTGGCGGTGGCCTGAGATAAGCAACGCAACATTGTGCTTGTGGTTATGGAGGAAATGTACGGAGCTCCGTCGTCCACGGCAGAGTACTCGGACAAGGTTTTGATGACGCCGGACAATCTGATCTTTCCGGCTGACTACCAGAGCTTACTCATGTCTTCCTCCGCCGCGCCTTTCCGTGATCGGATTCCAATGTTCGGATCCGAGGAGCTGCTCTCCGCTGCCTCCGCGATTACCGAAGCTGAAGCTTCCGTCGCTGCTCCCGATTTCCGGCTCCAACAGGACTCCTCTTCCGCCATCAAAGCGAGAATCGCATCTCATCCTCACTATCCTCGTCTCCTTCAAGCTTACATCGATTGCCAGAAGGTGAATCGTTTTCTGCCTTTTTCTTTTGTTTGGCTTTTCTTCTGTGTTCTCGTGGTGCTTGAGAAAAGTAGCAAAGGAAAAACCAAGCTAAACGAGAACAAGGTGAGTTGCGTTTGCACATAATATCAACCTTTTGTTGATTTAATTTTTTGAGTTGCGTATTGGCCAAAAAGCTTCAGCGAGATTCATATTTACTTGGAGTTGTGACCTTTAAATTCTAAACATATCAAACACGTCAAAAGTGTCCGAGAAAATAGTTAACAATTCCATTTTACTCTCTCTTCAACCCTTGGGATAAGTTTTCCAGTTTTGGTTCTGCAAATTGTGAAATACAAAAATTTTCTTTGCAGTCAATAAATACTTAATAGCTAGAACTATTTTTGGAACTATTTTTGTTGTGATGATTAATGTTTTTGGGTGGAGTGGCAAACACAGGTAGGAGCGCCCCCGGAAATAGCGTGTTTGTTAGACGAAATCCGGCGAGAAAACGACCTTTGTAAGAGGGACGTTGTTTCCACGTGCTTTGGAGCCGATCCCGAGCTCGATGAGTTCATGGTCCCCCCCTTCCCTTCCCTTTCTTCTTCTCTCACTTCTCTCTCTCATATGCACACGCACACGACACACACACAAACGCATATATTTATATAGAACCAAAATTCCACTTTTGTCACAGATTGTGTCTGTGATTTCCGTTTCTTCTTTGCGACCACCATAATATAATTATTAAAGATTAGGTGGCTTATAGGAAACCTACTGCGACATGCTGTTGAAGTATAAATCTGATCTTGCGCGGCCTTTTGATGAAGCGACGTCCTTCCTCAACAAGATCGAAATGCAGCTCAGCAATCTCTGCACTGGTGCTTCGGCTCTAAGCCTTTCCGGTCAGTTATTCCTTTCTCTCTCTCCCTTCGGCCACCTTCGTATTTATTATAAGTATCATTTAGGAACTCGATGTTCGTTGATATTTGCGCTGCTCTCTCTCTCTCTCTCTTTCTAGTAGTTCATTATTTCAGGAGAAACAAAGCTATGGAGTACTAGTTGTGGGGTTGTAATTAAACCCAGTACTTAGTTAACGTTTAGCTTAGAGAACCCACATGAATAGTTATATATAGTTGCTTTCCTTAATGATCTCCTTTGCTTTTTCTTATAGAAAACCATTGGTTACTAACATAAATAATGCTCGCCGAATAATCTAACTCACTAACTGCAAATATATGCTTGCAATAATAGATGGCACAAACAATACTATACGCAGCTTTAAAGTAAAATATGTACAAGATATAACCTAGGAATCAACAATATGAGCTCTGTGTTTCTTAGGTATTCCACTGCTTTCTGCAGTTAATACACCTTTAGAAATCTTTTTTCATTCGTGCTTTTGCTGTTTTCCCGTTTTCCTTGCTGCAATCGTTATTGAAGAAAAGTTTGTAATGTTTGGTCATTCATGGCTCGCAAGCTAAGTGTTTGAACTTTTCACTTTCTTTAGTTCCTTCTTTATATGGATCTTGAATTAATGCCTTATTTGGACTTGTTTGTTTTGTTTGTATAGGTGTTCACTCTCATTAATTGTTCCCTTTTCTGATTGCTAGCTGCCAGTGAATATGTAGTTTAACAAACAACGGACTTTCGTGTTTGGGTTTTTACTTTTGACATTGGAAGGTGACAATATCTTATATATATAGTAGTCTGATAGTTGAAACAAATTTGACCAAACAATAATGTTCTTCTCCTATCACCCACTAGTTTTAATGGGGCCTTCTTGTATCTCACCTCTGCTACCTTTCAAATTCGTTTTTTCTTGTATTCCTTTAGTCTTCACCTTTGATTTCTATTAACTTATTGCCCGAATTCCGAGATTCTATAATTCGTTGGGCAGGCTGGCAGCCATAATTAATGTGATTCTCATTGGTTTCTAGCTATTATATGCTTAATATTCTATTTAGTCTTCGATTAAATGGCACATGACTTATTTTTTATTCTGTTAATTCTTATGAGATAGATTAGTTTCACGTTATGTTAATTAAATACAGCTAGTAGTTACCTTTTGTTTCCCCCAGCATGAACTCCTGAAGTCATCAACTGTTTGGAGTTCTGATTTTCCTGCATCGTGTTCAAATCAGACTAAATTATCGTTGTTAGTGAATAATTTGATCATGATAAGTTAGTTTTTCTTGCTCTAATACTTTACAATAATTTGGAGGTGACTTAATTTAGATTAGTGTATATTAAATTTAAGTTGGTGTGTGAAAGTCTTATGTCATGCTTGAAGGTTAACATGGAAGAGAATAAAATAGTTGAAACTCGCAGGATGCTGTATGATTGAGTAAGAATGCGGAAGATATGAAACGTAATATTTGATATTGGACACTAGATAAAGTATTCTACAGATGATTTATCAGCATAAACTATTTCAGTAATGTTATTTTTTTTAGCATCTAAACGTACTCCACATTTAGTATCCTTATCTCTTTATCCTTACTAGATGTATTCATGTTTCATTATAATATACATATATATGGATAGAAGACTTCCCTTTCTCTTTTTTTTTTTTTTTTAGTGCACATAAAAACTTTACATGTTTGAAAGTCTCCTTATGGTAATATCATAAGAAATAAATTACTTCCAATCTACCTATTTCAGATTATATGAACATAAAATGATCTGACACTAGGGGCATGTAATGTTGTCTGCTTTTGTACTTTATTAGTGTATCAAGTTCCAATAGAGCTCAAGTGAATAAGGTGGATGTGAGATAAAAACTGCCCTTTGAAAATAATCTAAGGGCATGGTAGTCTGTTAGCAGCAAAAGCAATGTCAGTTTTTTTCCCACATTAAAAATTTAAAGTAGCTTATTTTTTTTTTTTTTTTGGTTTAGAAATTGAAGTAGCTTTGGGTGAATAAAATTTATAAGAATGAAACCCAATATAATTGTTGTTCGGCTTTTCTGTTTGGCATATTTACGTTCAACTAAATTTATTTATGAATATAAACTTAATTTTGCATTGCCTTAATTAAAGTTTCAGGTTGGCGATTGGCTTCTAGCCTGCTTCTCTAGCACCCAGTTATTTTTTACTGAGTACTTTGATTAGGTCGTCTTCTTTCATCCTATATAAAGCTGTGGAAAAAATTTATGTGTAGCTTTGCTATATGACAAAAGGATGTTTTTTATAACTCACTGCCCCATAATGGGGTCTTTTAAAAAATTTTCTCCACAAGTCTTATTTTTATTAGAAAACTTGATAGTGGAGATATAAGTAACTGTATTTAGTCATAAAGCTAAAACAACCTGCGGTATATGTGGTATGAATTGGTTTTGTGTGAGCAATAACTTTGATTGTTCATTTCTTTCTTTTTCCGTTTCCTTCTAGAAATATTTTGTAATAGCTGTGCCAATTTGCTTACTTGGAGGCTAGCATGTAGTGGGCACTGGTTATTGATGATTGATAATTAATTATAAATGTGCTGCTGCAAAGATTGATCAGGTTGGTTATGGCTGGCAACTATCATTATTTATGTTTGAAAGTACAGATTTCCTTTTTAGTTCTGACGTTTTTAAAATTTAAATAGCATTTTATTGCATGTTGATGGGATCACCGTAATCCTACTATGTGTAAATCTATATTCCTTTGTGTTCCTGAAAAGCAGCTGGAACTGTTTGTGCGATTCTTCCATTTCTTTCCTCTTTCTTTTTAATATATATATAATAACTATTTTTTAATTTTAGTTTTGTTTGTTTTTATTCATTGTTGTAGCCATTGAATGCAAAAAATTGGATCTAGTAGTTACGGCAGCATATTTTCAGGTGTTTGGATGGGTCAAGCTTATGATAAACAGATGTTTTATCATGGCATTATAGTGCATGCCATTATCTTTGGTCTCATTTTTTCTATGGATTATTGGTTTGTCTCTTGAACTTATACTTGATGGATTTACATATAACTTAATCATAGTTGACACCTTGTATGCCTTTTTTCCTTTTCAATCTACTTGATAATTTATGAATGTTTCAATTTTAAATTGCATGGAATTACATGTTGAAGTTTCTGTTACCAAATCTAGTATTTACCTTTCAGGCCAAAAAAAAGAAAATCTAGTATTTACCTTGTGTCTGTCAATTGAAACTTACGGTTGATTTTAAGTCTTATTAGGTGTCTGTCAATATACTAAGACTTGAATATTGGAATATGCTGCATATACTGATGAATGTTTGAGTGATACCATCATAGTATGTTTAAATTGCTGTGTCTTTCTGCTCTATATCTGATGCAAATATTATGTATAATGTAAGGCAATATATTAGTAATAGAAGTATATGTCAAATAAATATACTTCACTAAGGTATATTTAAGACATTCTATTTACCGTTTTTAGTCCCAGCTTGATGCCTTTGAATTAGTATAGGCTTTTCCATACCCGAGTCTGTTCATTGCCATCATTAGCTTAAAAAAGATATTTTCTCTGTTGGTATAATTTTTTATGAGATAAGAATTAATGGTGTGCCTCTAAAATGATGGATGCAGCAAACATAATGACGAATCTTGTTTTACCATTGCTTAGTATGAATAAAAGTTTACTAATCATAGTGATTATATGATAGGGAGAAAAGTCCCTCTGGTTTTTTTTTTTTTTGGTGGAAGTGGCCATCAAGCCTGCTTTGCTTAATTTCTTCTTTTATGGAGAATTGATGGGTTGGAAAATTAAATAAACCCTTGGTTCTTACATGCTGAAAAGGTTCTGCATTCGGGTCTGTATTACTTAAACTTCTAGATGATATGGTTCCTTTCCGAAGCTTGATTTTGGATAGAGTAGAGGAACGAAATTTTTGAAGAACTCTTGGGGGCCTTTTATGGGGTAGTTCCATAATAAATGTTAGGTGAAATTTTCTATAACTTTATAGAAAATCCCGAGTGCAGCGGGTGATCAATGAGAGTTAACACACTCACATGCACTCCCGCAGTTTTCGCTGTGATGTGAAGCTGCTTTTGTTTTTATTTTATTTTTTTCCTCAAGAGAACGTTCAATTGCTTTAAGCCTTTTACTTACCCCACGCACTCTGGCCTCTGAATACTACTCGCTTCTTCGTAGCTTAGTGCTCGTCATTTCCATCGACATTTGTTCTCTTCTGGCCCATCACTGGCCTGTGCCTTCACTGTCTCCATAACACTCGTCAATCTCCCAGACAAAATATGGGTCCCCTGCAACAAAGCAATTTTATTCTTTTGTGCCACTTTTGCGTTTGACACCTTTATGCTATTGAATCAGCATATGTGTTCCTTCAAATATACGGGATTTAAAAAAAGGAAAATCATCTGTGTTTACCATGTGCAGTGAATATTTGTTTTAGGCATACTGTTAACACTTAAAAATTTTGTCCCCTTTGTCGTTGCATTCATGGCTTTTGGGGTCAAATTTACTTATTGTGCGAGTAGTTTTTCTATTTTTCAGGATTTATATACGAAATAGATTTTTCTTTGTACTTTAAATTTGGGTACTTTTATTGTTGCATATATTAGCTGGTCTTTGTATTTTTTTTCTCTCCATCATGTGAAAATTTCCAATTTCGGCGATTAAAGTAAAAAAAAATCCATGTTTTGTTTTTGTTTATATCATAATTAAGGTCTTAGTTTTTTGGGTCGTCCAGACTCAAGATCTGAGAGCTAAGGGGGTGGGCGTGGCATATAGGACTTATGAGACTCTATCTGCCCGATTTGGTTTTTGTGGCCGTACCCTACCCTCTTGGCCACTGTAAACTTTGGGTCTCTCTCGCTGGCTGTGGCTGACAATCGACGGAACCAGACACAGACTGTGATTTTTCTTTCATTTTCTTTTTCCTCCTTTCCAACCTAGGTCTGGTTTGTACAGTGTACTCTCATGCGATGGTCTAATCCTTGTCGGATTTAGTGGTTGTCAGAAACCAAATGTGGGTGCTCGTGGGCTTAGCCTAGCACCATCACCACTTGTCCTTCCATTTGAATTGCCAGTCAGAAACAAATGTTTCTGTACGCAGACGACTAGTTTATATTCTGGTATATTTTTCGATAAATAAATGATTGGTTGGGCTAGGGTAGAGCCTTAAATGTATATTTAAAGAGTGGGGCATACCTACTTTGTTAGGGCGTGCATGGAAAACAAAAGCGAAAGGTGATTTTATTTTCAGATTAGAGAGATAGATGAAAAAAAATTGAGTCTAGATATTTTTTTAATAAAATTTAGAAACTTAGGCTAGTTGAGATATTCGAAAGAGAAGATAGTGGCAAAATAATTTAGAAAATGTAGAAAATGAAAAGCGTTTAGGAGTGATATTACTTAAAACTTATGTTGCACTGATACGGGTATGAATGCGGGTACAAGTACAAGTATGGGTATGGGTACGGGAAGTTTTCAAAAATATAGGGTATGAGTGCGGTAAAATATTTTTATATAAAATAATACATATATATTATAATTTTTCACGTTAAAATTAAATAATAAATATTTTTTATGCATAATCAACTGATATATCAATTAAAATTAAAAAGTATGACATAGTTATTCATTAAAAAATTTCTAAAAGCATTTAAAAATTTAAAATGTATAAAATATTTAATAAATATTTCACAAAGTGTCATGCATTAATGAATGACGTGTTTATCACTTTATCACATTCACTGATTCACATCATTCATGAATTACAAAACAAATTTTTAACTCTTGATTTTATATCAGTAATGTCTAGATTTCTCATTTTTTCTTATTCAAATTCTATTAGAAGTTCTTTTTTTTTTTTAATTTTAAACTTGTATTCTCACGAATCATTAACAGCAAGATACGTATCCCATATGTATTTTACAGTACCCAAGATGAACCTGTATCCCATGCATACCTTATACGGGTACGGCACCATTTTTGCTGTACCCGTGCTTCATAGTTTAAAACTTATTTATAATTACATTTCAATCTTAGTGTTATTGATATATTCAAGGTGTAGCCATATCAGGCTGCCCATAGTTGTAGTTGTTATTTCTAGAGATGAATCTTGGGTTAAGGCAATTTAGTTACATTTTTTTAAGTGCTTTCCCCGATACCACGAGGGGAAGAGGGGAGGCTGGTTCATGGGATTTTGTACTTGATTTAAGACTTGTCTTCCTTGACCTGACGAACGAGCCAAAATATTTTGTATGACCAACGTTTGACTCATTTAATTTAGGCTCAAAAGGTTAAAATTGCTATTAAAATTTTGTTTACCAGATTTCTCATTTCTATCACATGATGATTGCCTGATGAGTACGGCTAGTTGGATAACTTTGTGTTAACAAATCTAATAACCTGTACAGTTAGCTGCAATTAAAGTCTAAGTGAGAGTGAGTGTGAGACCATAGGAAATCATATGAAGCTGCCTGAAAACTTGTATTAGATCTAGGATTCTTGAATTATTGTGTACTTGGCATTTACCCCAACTCTTTTTATGGAGCTTCTAAAAAATAAATATAACTTGTTTTAAACATTGCTTGTATCTTTTGCTAGTATGCATAAATTTTAATTTCAGCAAACCTTTTCCTTATGATTTTTAGCGCGGTTGAATTTTAAATATCAGTTACAACTGTAGGACTCTTAATAAGTAAATTTAGAGATTCTAACTTGCATTGATATTTAACTTGACAGAATTGTATTTATGACAAACAAAACCCCATACTTTTCATGTGTTTATATCATATTCACATATATATGCGGACATTTATATATTGTATGTAAATTTTTTTCTTTTTTGTTTCTTGGACTACTTTTCAAATTGCATTCTTTCATTTAACTGGGTTGCATGTGATATGGGACTAAATTGTTAGTCTGTTTATGTTTCTTGGATCATTTGTGAAAGCAACTAAAATTGGCATTTCATGATTTTGGTTTTGCTGCTATTTGGGTAGAAGATGGGTTTGTGTCTTCCGAAGAAGATTGTAGTACCGGAGATGGAGATACTCAAGATGGTCAAGCGAGGGGTGAAGAGCGAGAACTTAAGGATATGCTTTTACGCAAGTTTGGGAGTCGCATTAGTACTTTGAAATTGGAGTTTTCAAAGAAGAAAAAGAAGGGTAAGCTACCGAAAGAAGCCAGGCAATCACTGCTTGAGTGGTGGACTGTTCACTCTAAGTGGCCTTACCCAACGGTATACATTTTTGCCTTACCATTCCAATTGTTTTGGCCGTGATCGGAAAAAAACAAAAATCTTTTATATATTCTAATGTATTTTTAACTCCCAAGCATTACTCACCTCCAGAGTATAAACTTTCAAATACAGGAAGCTGATAAGATTGCATTGGCTAAATCAACGGGTCTAGACCAGAAGCAAATTAACAATTGGTTTATCAATCAGAGAAAGCGCCACTGGAAACCATCTGAGAACATCAACACGCAGTTTTCTGCTATGGATAATCTGACTGGACGGTTCTTTACTGATGAATGAGGTGCATGTACATGACACGTTCTCAAAATGTATATCCTGAGATTAATTATTGCATGCTTGCTTATCCTCTGTAAATTCTAAAGGCAAGATCATTGCCACTGAAATGCTCACTTTCCCATGAAGAGAATGGGAAATGATAGTAATTTGCTTCATGTCGTGTATTGCTGATAAATAACGACTGGCATTGTTAATGAAATGCTATAATGCTTCCTTGTCTTGTTTTTCTAGTTTCATTTTTTATGCATCAATTTCGTGGAGGTAGATGAAACTTTTAATACTCCTTTATTAAGCATTTAAACAGTGTAGCATGGGTGGGGTTTTCATAAGAGTGCGTGCTATTATTATCGATTGGGTCCAAATATATTTTGGGTCATGTATTCGGTAATACGATAGTTTTTTTTAACTCCATCCTACACTCCCCACCAAATTGATCCATCACAAAAATGATAGCTTAAAAATTGTGTGACTAGCATTTATTTTCAGTCTCATCCTTTCCGTTTCATGGGTTCGGCATCTGAATAGTTTTCTGAACGGAACCTGGTCCATCCTGCCCTAGCTTATTGGAAGTTCATAAGATGTATTGAGCTTGAACTGGTTCAAGGCGTCTGAAAGTGCACCAAACATCCTCAAATGTCTCTGTTTCTTTGAGGTCATTAATGAGAATGAAGTCAAGGATGATGGAATGACAAGACGCGAATATTTGGAGGACAAAGACATTAATTGTTCTGAATGTGAAGTTCCCGAAAATTCCTTATTATAACCTTTCACGACCTCAGGTTCATTACGAGAATGTAGTAGTTCCTTCTTGAAAGACCAATTTATCTGTTCTCGATCTGTAATGCGGAATCTTAAACATGTAGAAGTATGAATTTTTTTTCTTCTTGGAGGCAAACATACAAGAAGGGTCTTACGTACATGGTCTGTGAAAAGAAAATATTTAATATGGTATTGCAAGATTGAATATTATTATTGTTGTCGTGTGTATTATTTGTTTTGATAAATAAGTAATTTTTGCTTAAATTTAAAATATAGCTTAATTGTAATTTACTAAATACTAAATTTTGTATCAAAATAATAATAATAATAACAATAATAATATATAAAAATAAATAAATTCCTTTGATAGATATGGGTCTTGTAAATGGGCATTTCCATAATGAGTTAGAGTAGTAATTGGTTGGTGTTGTTTTTTTTAACTAAGAGTACTAATTGGTTAATGCAAGTTTCCTCCTTTGTTTAGGCTAGAGTAGCCAACAAGTGTGCTGCCAAAGGACTGGGAGGGGAAAATCATTCACACTTACAAACAAGCCAATAAGTGTGTTGACTTCCTAGCCAACCAAAGCTTAACCAAATCTTATGGTGTCCATATCCTTAATACCTCTCCTCCTGATCTGAGGTTGCTCATTTTTGTTGATGCCAAGGTTGCTACCCCTAGAATGTTGGCTTTATAGTTTTGTGTCTTATATTGTTTGTTTCCTTCTTTCAGGCCTCAGTCTCCTTGTTCTCAAAAAAAAAAAAAAAAACCTCTAAATATTCTCAACGAATGTAAAAAAAGAAAGTAAAAACCCTTTTTTTCGCGCGCGCACACCCTATTATTCTGATTTGATTCTTTTGACTACTAGAACTGAAAGTCTGTCAGAGCATGTTAATTTCCAGCTTGGCTCTCCATGGACCATGGGTGGGTTGGTTCTGAGTACTTAGTAGTTAGTACTGATTGGCAAGAGTCATAACTGCAAGTTGCTTGCAGAAATGAGGAGAGATTTTTTTTATTATTATTCAAAAAGGAGGGGAGAAATTTTTAAGTCTACTTTTTATACCATCACATATATTTTTTCATAAAGAGTATAGTAATTCATGAGTCAATCAAATCTCACTTCTTACAATATCTGTTTAATAAAATTTTCTCTGGCTTCTTGTATCACTTCAGTATAGAACCTAAAAATTTTCAGAATGAGACCCACAAGAGCCGTAACAGGTGGCACCGACTGGTCCCACTTTTGT
The DNA here is from genome assembly GCA_031216115.1 of Senna siamea. Classification (NCBI taxonomy): domain Eukaryota; kingdom Viridiplantae; phylum Streptophyta; class Magnoliopsida; order Fabales; family Fabaceae; genus Senna; species Senna siamea. Next base: position 29,026,607 of record CM062360.1, on the reverse strand, counting down.
CCCACCCGCATGCTAGAACAAGACAGACCCACACACAATTTATGGCGTAAAAGCCAATTATTTAAGCTGACTTACTCTATATATAGCTATTGAGCAAGAAGCCTCCAACTTTTTTAATCATCTCTACGTGTAAACCACCTTCTCATTTATAATACAATCATGTCCATAAAGCTACCCTTTAAAGTAAGCCATTAGTGTTGGGTTTGAGGAGGGTCTTCTTTCTGCTTATACCACCATACACACTGCCTTTGCTTCCTAACCAATAATTTAAGTCTCAACTTTTCTTCTATGGTTTCATAATTAATAATTTATACTATTTAGAAAATAATTATGCCTTTGGTTTGTTAAATAGTGAGTGCTTTAGTGGCCAACTGTGATTTGTCTGCAACTTATAAACCTAGGACCACCTAAAACCAGGTTGGGCCTCTTTTGTCATACACTGTTGTACAATGAACTCCGAAAGAAAGAAAGAAAAAGAAAAAAATTAAGCACTTTTGTGTACATGCACTTTCTGCTCATTATGATTAAGTTATATCAATACTTTGGAGAAGATAAGGGTTTTATTTAGTAGGCTACTCACTAGTGCCTTGGTTATCCATTACTATTGCTTAATGTTACTTTCCCGATTGTTAATAAAATTACATTGTACTTGCATTTGAGTTTTCCTTCACCAAAAAACACACCAATTATATTATTATCCTTTCCATTTCCAGCAGCCAAAGCTAAGAAATCAATAAAGTTAAAGCTTAAACTATGCTATCCAGTAAATTAAAAACTATATCTTAAATGAAAAAGGACCTTCTTTATCCACTGTCCACTATACTTATACCAATAATGCATTACATTATGAAGTGGCAACTTATAATTGATCAGACCAGCAATACTTGAAAATAAAAAATGGAAATTAAAACAAAACTTGTTTACTCATGAACATTCGAGTCACCAGTATACTTAATTAGTGCTTTCATCTCATGTACAGAGTATATATGTAAAATATGCAGTGACACGAAAAATATCAATTTGTTAATTGTCTATAAAGGATAATTTAGTTTGTATGATGAAAGGATCCTTGATTCATTATTTTCTGTAGATCCTTTATTGGTATATAGCTAGGCATCCATCAATTATGATGTACCCTATATATTTATGTTTAGCAGAGAAATAAATTAACACAGAGTGGAATGGAATGGTCATTTCTTTTTCTGACATAAACATATATACATACATATATATATATATATATAAAACCTTGTACGCAATCAAATATATTATTAGACTAATGTACGAGGGTAATTTGTTAATGCCCATCCTTCACAAGAGAAAGACAAGTATAGATAATCAATAGATTCTGGTTTAACCCCTTCAAAAGGATTTTAAAAGGAAAAGCACTAATAGTAGTATTATAGCTTTGGCACTGCACAGAACTGAGGGGAATCTTGATATTATATTAGAAGGGCATGGAATTAGTACCTGTAAATTCGCCTACTCTTGTAAATTAATGACTTCACTTTTAAGAAAATTGCATTATTTAAAATTAGAACCCAAAAAAGAAAACCTCTGTTTCTGCAATATTCCACTATATAAACTGTCTATAACTACCATACTCATATACCGCCTGAGCTTCCTAGAATTTGAAGAGAAATGAAGAGAAGCAGAAGTTCTTCTTTTCTACTATTTTTCATGTTCCTATTAATCATTGATGTGGTTGTCACCTCTTCTGTCATTACTGTGGAGGCAAGGAAGAGTCACATCAAGAAGACCACGTCTCACAAACAACATCAGAAACATCAGAGCAATGGCCATTCTAAAGGTTCACAATCTCCAAGTCCTGCCCAAATGGCCACTTTTGATGTTATGTCATTCGGAGCCAAAGGCAATGGAGTTTCTGATGATTCAGAGGTATGAATTAATTGTGAATATAGAAATTTGTAAGTATATCAGAGTCTTTGTGACACCCTTATGTGTCTTTTCTTAATTAAGCAGGCACTTGTAGCAGCATGGAAAACTGCCTGCAAAATTGCTGGTGCTACAGTGAAAATTCCAGCACAACTTAGGTTCCTAATCAACCCCATTACTTTACAAGGCCCTTGTATGCCTCACCTTACTCTTCAGGTTCGCTTTTCTCTTCTTTTTTATCATAGTTAACCTAGAGGGACTGCATATTCTGTTGCGTGTATATATAAAGCTAATGCAAAGTTTTTTCAACAGATAGATGGGACTGTATTGGCTCCTGCTGAAGCATCTTCCTGGCCAAAATCCAGTTTGTTTCAGTGGTTAAATTTCAAATGGCTCCATAACTTCACCCTCCAAGGCTCTGGTACCATTGATGGCCAAGGATCTGACTGGTGGACTGTCTCACAATTTAATCATATGCAGGTAAATTAAATTCGGAAAATTTGATTATTCAGATAATTCAAACTAGAGATACTTACTGACTTTGTGTTTTTTCATGAATTCCTGTAGAAAAGATTCTCCAAACAAATTCCAGGCATGAAACCAACTGTAAGACAATCCTGTTCCTTTTGCATAATTTTGCTATCCTATTGTTTGAGTCTTTTGTTACATTATTATTTTATGTTCTTTGTCATCTCTTAAGTATCACAATACATAATATTAAAGTATGAGATCTCTTAGTATTTAAGATTTTCATGTTTGTTTGAATAATTAGTACAAGTTAACAAATTAAGCTAAAAGTGTAGGGATATTTTGAGATTCCCATAATTTATTAGTCAAAAGGGTCTCATCCTATGCCTCTTGATATATTAGATACTGCTTGACGTCTAAGATACCAAAGACATCCTCAGATCATAATTTTGTTTGACAATGTGGGTATGCTATGCAGGCTATGAGATTCTATTCCAGCAACGTCGTAACAGTTCGTGACATAAGAATCATAAACAGTCCTCTGTGCCACTTAAAATTCGATAATTCAAAGGGGATCACTGTAAACAACATTACAATATCTTCTCCAGAAAATAGCCCAAACACTGATGGAATTCACTTGCAGAACTCACAGGACGTAGAGATTCAACATTCTGACATTGGAACTGGTAGGGATGCATGTTTGCCATTCCTTTTTTTATTATTATTTTTTCGATGTAAATGACTGTACTATATTCCACTTCTGCATATTAATGTAGTAAATTATTGATCATGCCATATGTCCACTGCGCACTTAGGACTTTCTAAGATAAAATATTTTTACTTTGACAACATGAGTGATTGATTGGCTGAGACTTAGACACTGCCCTTTTAAGGTTTAAACGGTAAACTGTCACCACAACTAACTTTTGAAACGTGCTTCTTAAAAAAGTCATATACCTAATTGCACAACCAACTTTAGTACGGAGTTTAATCTCTATTTAATTACTTTATTCTTACATTCTTTAATTAATTATTAGATGTTTAATTAAAATATTGCAACTTTCTGTTCTTTTTGTATAAATAGGTGATGACTGTGTATCCATCCAGACTGGTTGCTCTAATATTCATATTCACCATATCAACTGTGGCCCAGGACATGGTATAAGGTAAAAAAAATGATAGTGAAAAATTTAATCAAAATCTAAATTCTAAGTGTGATTTCTAGCAAAACCACTTATCTTTGTCATTTTATTTATTTATTTGAATTTAGCTTGGGAGGATTAGGCAAAGATAGAAGCGTGGCATGCGTTTCAAACATCATGGTTAACGATGTCTCAATGCAAAATACTCTATATGGTGTAAGGATCAAAACATGGCAGGTACCATAGAGAAATTAATTATAGTTTTTCAAGTTGATCTTTCATAATGTAATAATTTCAATTCAGTCTCTTAATAATTTTGTTCCAATACGTTTTTTTTACAAAGGAGTAAATTAAGAAGTTAGATCTTGACTCAACAGATAGAGGGACAAATTGCAAAGGAAATTATTGAGAGACTAAAATGAGAGCATTAATTTAACTTTTTGAGAATCAAATTAAGAAGTTAGATATCTTTTAATTAAGAACAAAAACAGTAATTTAATTGAAAGATTTTATCCAAGTCTTGCAAGAATAATTTGAGTTCTAATTTTATTGAATTAGGGAGGGATTGGGACGGTAAAGAATGTGTCCTTCTCAAGAATCCAAGTTCAAGATGTGAAGGTTCCAATAATGATAGACCAATACTATTGCGACAAGCATGTGTGCAAGAACCAGACAGGAACAGTGGTGATTTCTGGAGTGAAGTTTGATGAAATACATGGGAGTTATGCAGTTCGGCCTATACATCTTGCTTGTAGCAATTCCATCCCATGCACTGACGTCGATCTAATTAATATTCAGCTCAGGCCCTCTCTTAATTACAGAGGTTTTCAGCAAGCTTTGTGTTGGAACTCTTATGGCAAGTCACAAGTCCCATTACTTCCTTCAACCATTGATTATTGCTTGAGAAGTGGTGGGGGTTATATCAAGAGGATAGCTAGGTCTCACGACACTGTATGTTACTGATTAATTAAACATGTCTACTTTTACATTTAGTTTAATTTGATTCTTGTGTAATGTAAGGAAGCTTCCCTTCTACTAAAGTTTTTTCTATGTGGGAAGGTGATGGTGTAATTTAATTAGTTTTCTTTTTTTTTTTCACTTTTTTCGGTTTGAGTTGTGATGTATTGTATTGATAGAGACCAAGTATTTTGGGTTTGTCTTTACTACTCTTTTTTTGTAATTGTTATGCTCCTGAGGAGAGAGAAAAGAGTTTTTTCTTGAATTTTAAAAAGAACAAAGAATAATGCTAGGTAGGTCCAGGCCCAAGCCCAATAAGCTTGAATTGCACCGTGCGTATATGACTGTTATTAAAAACTAATTATCAGCAAACACACAATTAATTAAACAGATAATTTGATATAAAATGAAAATGCTTTAATATAATTACGGTCTCAGGCAGAAGGGTGAAAGAGGAGGAATATGATCAGACATTGGGAGGTGTGAGTGTAGCTTCATGATCAGAATGGCTGTCCCAAGAGTTAAGTAACCTTGTGCCTCTTTCTCTTGTGCTGTTCTGAGCAAATTTCAAGCTTGCATGATGGGACCCTTTCTCCTTCTCCTTTGAGTTCCACTCAGAGAGGTAATATTCTTCTTCAGTCACCTTCTTAGAGGACGATGGTCCCAAAAACATGCCTCCCCATTGTGGGAAGTATATTAGACATACAGGGAGCGTGCATATCAAGATCATCACACCCATTAGGGTTATCCCTCTTTCTTTTGAGAATTTTGAACCTGTGAAGAATATCAGTTGCGTCAACACTGCACCAACGCTCCCTCCACCTCCTGTCATCCCAGATATCACCCCCAGTGACCTAAACACACACGTATATATAAGCTTGCAAATTATATAATAATAAACAATGATTGGCCAAATTAATTAAAATTAAAAGCCATGCAATGCATATCGCATCGGCATATATAATACACACACACACCATATATACCTTCTAGAAACGAAAGGAACGACTCCAAAAGTGAGGCCACAAGCAGCTTGAACAAACACAGAAAAAATGATCATGACAACAATTGAAACCTCCAAAGAGCCCACAAGGCCAAGTATGATGCAGAAAACACCTCCCAGTGTTTGGCAAAGCCACAGCCCCCACAGTCTCCCCCGCATCCCGAACCTCCGACCCATCAAGTCCGACACATACCCTCCCCCGGGCCGCGCCACCACGTTCGCCAGCCCAAAGCTCGCCGCCACCATCCCTGCCGTGTGAAGCTTCAGATCGAACCTATCAAAGAAATACTCTGCTATGATGTTGTCCACTGTGAGCTCCACCCCAAAACAATACCCATACGTTAGCCCCAGTATCCACCCTCTGTAGTTGCTCACACCAAAGTACAACACCCTCCACACGTCATCCTCCGCCTTCTCCCCCGCCTTCTTCAGCCTCGCGAAGTTCCCGTCCGGCGTGTCCTGCCCCGCTATCAGCACCGCGAAAGCCGTTAGCGTTTGGAACAGACCCGGTACGAAAAACGCTATGCGCCATGCCGTGAATTGTGGGGATCCCACATGGCGGATGACGGCGAAGACGAGGGGCATGATGAGCTGGGTAGCTCCGCCGCTTAGGTTGCCCCATCCGGCGGCAAAACCATTGGCGGAGGCGACGACGGGAGCGGAGAACATGGAGCTCATCCAGAACTGCGTGGAGACGAAGGAGGCGAGGGAGAAACCCGTGAAGAAGCGGGCGAGGAGGAATGAGGTCGGGGAGGAGATGGTGGCGGTGAGGAAGACGGCAGGGGCAGTGAGGAGGACGAGGGAGGCGGGGGCCGATGAGGTCGCAGGCGGTGCCCATGGCGAGACGGGCAAAGACGACGCTGGAGACGGAAGCGACGCCAGCGTTTCCGATGTCAGTGGAGGTGAGGTTGAGGTTGTCGCGGATGACGGGGAGGAGAGGGGGAGCGGCGAAGCTGGAGACGAAGCAGGAGAAGAAGGAGAGCCATGAGAGGTGGAATGCTCGCATGTGAGGCTTGACGATTGAGAATAGTCTGAACTCTGTGGCTTTGTGTTCGGAATCCATGGGAAGAGCGAACCTGCTTCCTGCTTCCGACGCCTCTTTTGGAGCCTCTTTAGCTTCCAATTCCATGCTTGTCTTCTTTGTATGTAGATCTATAATGGTATATAATACACTACTTCTCACTCTGTGTATGTACATATATATCACGTACAGTAAGCAATGGCCATGCCTAATGCCTATATATATATATATATATATATATGCACAAGCACACCTAGCTAATCAAACCATTTCTTCTGCCTTTTTGCGCAAATTGTTGATAACAACGTACAAAGCATGTTTGCATAATATAATGTATTTTATGATAATGCATTATATTTACGTTAATTTTAAAATACGTATATATAAAATCAAATTAAAGAATAAGATCATTTCCAAACTCAAATCCCCATGTTTAATGTGTGTTTGGAATAGAATTATTTTTTATCGGAGGATATTTATAAAACAAAAGAAAAAAACACCACATAGCAAACACTTTAAATTCTAGGACAAAATTTATGCAAAAGTTTTAATTATTTTATTATTAAATTTTTTAATAAAATTATAACTATTGAACATTTTTTCTAAAAAGTGATTCAATCATATCATCTAATAAGATCTTCCTAAATTTAATTTCTTGTAATCGTCAAATAAAAACTGACAGGTGTTTTCTTGAGATGAGATCTCCTAGTTGCATTCGTTTTTCTTTTACTAAGAAATTAAGTAGGATATTCCTTTAAACCAATAGAAAGATGTGATACTTAGTGATAGAGTTACGGCATATACCAGATAGCTAAGTAATTAAGTTAAACAAATATTAGGAGTTGTCGTCTTTTCTAGGGTGGCAGATTATGAAATCTAGGAACTCATTGGTTCAAAAACTGAGACTGGATAATTGTGTGTAAAGAAATATGGCTTTTCATGGGCAAATAAAGGCATGCACATGGTTGGGTCGGGAGCTCAGAAAAAAAAGAAAAAAGATTAAAACCTCCTCACGCCGAGTCTCAGTGTTCTCACTTTCAAATGTCGAAGAGTTAACCAGCTTTGGAAGCCAAAGACAACAAAGAAAGGGATTGTTTTGGCATAATCCCACTTCAAAATTCATGTTTGAAGCATATCGACCAAGCACTCCAAGGCAAAGCAAAGATATATATACTCACAATTTACTAACAACTTTGGAGAAGGATAATAAGTTGCACTCTTTCTTGCATATATATATATAGAGAGAGAGAGTGATCAATAAATATGAATTATTTAATATTAATAAATGAGTTTGTGTCTAATACATCATTTTAGAAGGTTGCAAGGTACAATTTTCCCAAATTATATTGTTCCATGAATTGACTTTTGGAGGACTCAGCAAGAAAGCGATATTGATAAAATGGATTTATATATGACTTGATGAATTAATGATTCTGTACTCTATATCCATGCATATAGACCCCCCCCCCTTTTTTCTATATGCTTAAAATGTCTATTAATTCATTTAATTGTATCCTGATCACAATTCTCTGATCATCTCTGATTATTTCTTGTGGATAAATGAAGCTCTCAACGTTTTCATTTCCATGACAGTAAAATTTACACTACAGTACTGTAATTATTGATCTTTTTCTTTTGAACGTGATGAAAAGATTTAATTAGGAAAATCTGGTGAAATATTTAGCAAAACAATATTAATTGCGTGCAATAGTTATTGTTTTTGACGAGTAGAAACCAAGAATGATATGTAGAAACAAGGAAGACAGGACAAGGAAGATGATAACAAAAAGTAAATAAAGAGAAAATTTGAAGCAATGCGTACGTTGGCCGGCTTACTTGAAGGAATTCTTACTACCATAGGGCTAAGCCTAAGTATGTCTTACAAATGTGGCAGCCCCTTCTCTAAAAGATCGAACTTTCGCTAATCATAGGTAATTAAGACTAATTAAGAGAGCTTCTTGGCCTCTTGGGTAGGAAAATTTTGCCAATCACAAATGGTTAAAGAGATAGTACTCTTTTGTGGTTTGTTGTTACCTAATTCATTTACGAGTGAAATATATACAAAGATAACGTAGTAAACCGAATCTACAATTAAAAAAATCTCTCATTAATTAATTGCGACTAAAAATTACTTTAGTAACTAGCGTTTTTAGTTAGATCTTTACGCATGCTTGCTTTCCTTAATTATTGAATCTACGTAATATAAAGAGATCGAGTTCCATTTTTTATATCTTGCCATTACATGTCTCTGTATGAAACTTAAACGTGACTTCTCATTGACATTTGTACAGGTTTCTCAAGTTCATTTATCTCTGTGCAGACCATTGTATACAAGAAATGTAGACCTGCAATAGTTGTACCACTATTTCTATTATTATTACACCGCTTACGTTACCACTAATTTTTCGTTCCTTCCACCAGACAGTCTGAATCATGAGGCGTTCAAGATGTGATGACATTTAATGTACAAAGATTCTCAAACAATGACATTTAACGAAATTCTTAGAGAATGATTCAAGATGGAATTTTTTATTATTTAATAGAGTATTTAATAATTAAAAATTTATTAAAAAAAAAGAAAAATAATAATTTTTAATATTAAAAAATTTCATCAATTAATTAAAAATTTTCAAACTTGTTATTAGCAAAACCCATCTTACCTCTTAACCTTCTCTCTCTTCAAAACAATCTCTCTCTCCAATTCACAGTAGAATTAAATGCAGAAAAGAGGAAGCTGTAAGTTCTCCCTCTGGTCCATTTTAAAGGAAGGTAAAGAAAGCATCATTTCCCCAGGCCGAGGAGGGCACACTGGGCATTGGGCATTTCGACGATGCTAATCCATTATCATAAATAATCAAATATCAGTGACAATGAGAAGGGGCGAGAGAATATTACCAGACGAGAGAGTTCCATATAGAGCCATAGGGGTTTTAACTTTTAACACAAATACAATATAAGTTGTTGAAACACAGTATTTGCAAAACTAGCCATGGGAATTCATATGGGTAGTCTCTATTTTAGACTCTCGTACTGTTTCATTGAATGATGAAAAAAAAAAACTAGTCATGGTAATTTATAGCCAGTTGGTTATATGTTTATTATTAAATTTTTTTAATTAAAATAAAAGATATGAAAATCTTTTTAAAAATTAATTATAAAAAATTATATAAATATTAATTTTTAATTAAAAAACTGATAATAGAGATATAAAAATTTTATCTAAATTTTTTGACAAAAATATTTTGTCTCCAAATTTTATATTAATTTTTAATTTTATTTATAATTATTTTTATCTTTAAAATTTTAAATTACAATTAACTTTATCTCATAACTCATCGTTATTTAAATTATTAACAAAAAATAATGATATAATATTATATTTTAAAAAATATAAAATTATAAATAAAATTATTTAAATTATATACAAAATATTTATTAAAAAATTTAATCTTCACATTACTTAATAATTGAATATAAATAAAAATATTATAATTTAAAAATATATATTATTATTTAATATTTAAATATTATTAAAATCTTATCAATACTCTTAAAATTTATTATTAAATATCATATTATTATTTTTTATTAATAATTTAAATAAAATTAATTATAATTAAAAATTTTAATAATAAAATTAATCACAAAAAATCTTTAAAAATAAATTTAAAATTTAAAAACATAACAAATAATTTTACTAATTTTTTAAAAAAAAGAAAAAGAAATGTGGTCAGCATTATCTTATTGGACCCGAATATTCTTTCTAGACATTATAACTACGGCGAGTCTGAGAATTATAAGAACCGGAGGACCATAAACGTGGTGATTGAAAACTGGGAGGTAACCTGGCGGCAAAATTCAGTCTCGCCTTCAATAATAAGATAATAATATAATAAGATGCATATAATGGGAGCCTCAACATAAGACATGATTTTTCCAGAGGACCATAAACGTGGTGATTGAAAACTTGAAAAAATAGGCGATCAAGTATCATATCACTCTGGCATTGTATCATCGCAGAATTCACCAACAGAAGTAGGATCAACGATGTTCAACAAGCAAGATGTGCGGTAGGGGAATTACTTTGGCGGTTTTCCACAACATATGTAAAATTTAATTCTCGAGTCTATGTCTAACCATTCAAAACACTACACTTTCCATTTTTGCACTACAAATCTCTGACATTGAGTCATAGTATAACACAAATGAAGGAAAGCAAAGTTACAGAAAACTTTTAAATTCAGTACTTTGGAGGTGGCTGCTGAGTTGGTAACAGACCAAAGCGCTTCTTCAGAAGGACTCTTTGCCTGGAGAATTTATCATCAGGTGAAAACCGTGCTGCATAACCAACAATGGATGTATATCATTGATCCAGATCAAGGTATTGTTGATATTGACAACAAAAGAAGAAACGAGAATAGAGATTGGTGAGTGTGAGTGTGCACTGGAAAGAATAAAACCAATAAACTAAATGCCTAGTAAGTAGTAACATAGATGCATCTTTACTCCCAAGAGTTGAGCTTCAACATGTATACAACATGCGTACAACGTTACTCATATACATGCTTCATAATTTTATTATGTTTTCTTCAACCCAAATGTATAAAATTTTCATAACAAGTAAATGGCCTTTTTTCTTGATAGAAAGGGGACAACATGAGTCATTAAACTATACTACCTGGATGAGCAGACAGCGTAGCCAAACCTAGCGGGGATTCCTTCTGCATGCACAGAGCAGCTATAAGTTAGTACATTAAAATCGTTCATTGATTGGTGAGTAGTGTAGTACACAATGAAGTTCCAAAATTAACTATCCAGCAATCTTGCGAGAGAACAATAAAGTAACTCACATAAGTAACATAACAATCAAGATTCTTTCCCCTATAGTAACAAAAACATTAAGTTTTGTCCGAAGAAAAACAATAAACTCAAGACCACGCTGAGACCCATCAAACCACTAAAAATAAAAATGGTTGCACTTATAAAGTCTTATATAACTCTACTTTGAATTTGTAAACTAAATTAGAGACATGAATAGATTATGGTCGCATTTACTTCATTGAAATAAATAACTGATTTTCTGTAAAAAATCTAATACTACCAGGTGAATGTTTCAGCAATATTTTAAAAATTTTATAAATACATATAGCCAAATACACTTGAAAATGTCTTCCACTTATATGGCATTTTCTTCTTTTCCTATGGCTGATATATCATTATGGCATCAACCAAATCCAATTTCAGCCCTCATTCCCTCCTGAAAATCAAAAAACAAAAGAAAAAACAACCCTCTAATTGATAATTATCTACTAAAGCCAAGGCTGCAGCCAAGATTAAAAAAAAGAAATTCCCTCACAGTCAATACAGATTTACCAATTAGTAATTTTCTTATGCATGTTGAAAGTCAACTCGTTAACATGAAGAAAAGCATAGGCCGGTGATATGTTCACTGACTTCAATTTCAATTTAGTAGCTAAAATATTGTGTTTTGGAACTACTTATGGGAAACTAAATGTCGACAATTACCTTGGTAGTGTAAACTTTATCCCCATTTTCATTTATGTAGTACTGAAGATACATTGTCACTTATTTTTCACCCTGCCAGGAAGAAATAGGTAAGATTTTGACTAATGATCTTGCAACCAAAACATGCAGCCATTGCATCAGGCACAAGACAATGCTTCATATGTACAGAACAACAAAAATAAGTGAGCAATAAAAGAACAAAGAGGAAATGAATAAGATTTATAATTAGATACTTCTATTAAGATATAAGAACACTCGCTCACTAATAAGCAATAACAACAATATCCAGTTATAAAAATAGTCAAGTGGAGCTATATGTTACATGTGAATGTAAAATAATAAATACAGATAGAATATTAGACAAAATGCAGAGTAGTTAAGAAACATGTTTCCAAAACAATTCCGATATCCTTTTATCATACAGAAAAATATTTCATATAACAAACAATATAATCAGCATCCTCTGTTTTGTTACAGAACAATAGTTACCAGGAAAAAAAAAAACTTTGAATGGTTTCTGAAAATGCTTTCCAGCAAGCAAAGGTTTACCAAATACCGCCAAGAACTTTCACTCTCAACATTTTATTTTCCCTCCATTTTCTCAGCAACGAACTCGAACAAAATGTTGGAGTAGGACATCAAATCACAATCGACACATATTAGATTACCCCATTAATTTCCTGAGCTAATATCATGTTTGGGTACGGAGAAATATCACCATACACTGAAAAAAAAATCACTCTATAACACCCTAGTTACAATTTTCAGTTTCAGTGAATAAATACACAAAGAAAATCAATATCTATTTATATGATAATATGAAAAAAGACCATCAATGGTTATAAATATAGAGCTAAAACCAGATGCCGAAACTGCTGTGACTTACCGATGAACTTCACCCGCCTGCACCTTGATATCTGTTAAACCCTTGCCTTGTGTTGAAGATTAGAACCCTAGAATTCGTTTATTTATCCATTTTGTTTTTTGGTCGTTCTGTTTTATGTTGGGCCCAAATCATTCCCATGATGGCCCATCTTAAATAACTGGGCCATACTCCACTACTTGAAATGGGCTTTTGAATGGACTCTGGACAATTTTTAAAGCCTCTTTTTTTGTTTGCTTTTGGATATTCCAACATTACTCACCAGAATGTTAGTGGTTTGCTCAGGCACGGACACCAGAAATGAAATACATGAGAATTTTTAGGAGTTAAAAATTATATGATCTAATCAGGAACACAGATCTAACTTCAAAATGCATATATTGATCGGAAAGAACAAATTTGACTGTGACCTAGTGCCAATCGTGCGATGCTAGCTACTATGGTGGTACAAGGCAAGTTGGTGGTGTGATGGTGGCTTGTGTAAGTCTGTGACGTGATCTACGGTGAGTTGCCGTGGTGCAATGATGGTTGTGGCAAGCTGTAGTAGTATGACAATCTTCAACTAGCGGCTGGCATGGTGCGATTCAAAATGAGGAGATGAGATGAGGATGTAGATAGGGTGATCACGGTTTGCACCATCTAATCAACTGAATTGACTCAATAAAATGATTTAAAAGTTATTTAATCAATTCAATATTTTTTTATCAACTAATTCATGAGTTCAATTAATTTTTTTATATTAAAAAATAAAAAATATTAGTATTTTTTAATTTCTGAAAATAAAAATTTTTAACTATAAAACTAAAATTAAAATTATTTTAAGGCAATTATGTAAAACAATTATAACTATAAAATAAAATATTTATAGTAAAAAGTAATAATAATATATTTAAAGTTTTAATTTATATATTATATATAATAAATAAATAAATATATAATATAATATAATATATTAATCCATTTAGTTTGGATGAAAATTAATATCTTTTAGTAATTGAATCTATTTAATCTACTTTTAAAATTTTTCATCCAATCCATTTAATCAAATAATTGATTTTGATTAATTTTGATTGAATCGAATTAGATTATTTTAGATGAGTTTATATTATTTTTAATTTGATTAGACCTAAATGCAGATAGGCTTTTAAATCTGATTAGATTTAAGACAAGTTTTTAATGTTTTTTTATATAAATAATAAAATATTAAATTATTATAGTATAAATAATAAAAATTATATATAAAAGATATATTTAAGTAAAAATTTATATAAAAAAAATTTAAGTAATAAGTATAAATAACTAGAATGTCATCGGGACAGGGATCCCGCAAAGCGAAGAGTGTGATCTCCATGTGCAAATCAGCTATGGTGAGATTTTTATTTCATCTCTATTCTAATAGGAACAAATTTTTCGCATTTGGGAACAAATTTTTCGTATTTGGGACTGTATGGGGGCAATTTCCATGGAGATCTCCACAATTAACTTTTTTTTGTCATATTTATTCTCTTTTCTTTTTCTTCTAATTCTCAAACAAACCTTAAGAATATGTTTAAGAAAGAGATTTAGAAAAAAAATGAAGGAAATGTGCTAATATTATTTTTTCTTATTTTTTTTAATTTTAAAAGAAAAAAATAAATTTTATATTAATTCTCTTTAATCTTATATTTATTAATTTTAATTACTTAAATTAACAAAATTTAAAAAATTTAGATAAAAAAAATTATCACTTAATTTTTTATTATCTCGTATTTCTTTTTTTTTTAATTCTTTTAATTTCTTTCTCCTCCTCATACTTGAACAAATCTTAAAAGAAAAAAATCTAAATGCCCATAGTATCCACATGGCGACCCATATGACTTTACCGGCCGCCCAGCCAAATCAGTGAAGGGGATAGCTTTAGTTGAAATATACTAGTGGCATACTGTGTTTGTGTGATTGAAGGTTTAAACTAAATACGTATACATTACGCTTGCGCATAGATCTCATCTAAATTATTAATTATAGTACTATCCCGGGACTATATTAATATATAATACCAACGTATTACTCTACTTTAAATTCATGTGGATAATCATGAATCATTTTGGTTCTTTTCATCAACTTCACTTTTGTTTCCTAGCTTGTGACTTGATGAAAAGGTGTGCATTTTCGACCTTACTTTTCCTTACCTTTACACCTAAATCTGGTGGCAACCAAATATCTCCGTGATCATGCAAAGATAATACTATACTAACTGTTTTAATAAGCTTTTAATTATGTGTCTCATAAGATATGTACTTTGTTATAAGACCTGTCTAATGCTCTGTTAAGTCACTCTAAGCACCATAAGAAAGTATAGAATTTCATAAAGTATCAACTTCTAATCTTTTTATAAAAAAAAAATCTTTGTAATGTTTTAAATACTATCCATTTTGATTTTAATGTCCATATCAACTAACCTCATTAGCCAAAAAACGAAAAGACCAAGATTCAGAAAACAAAGTTGCCCACGAGGCATTAAAAAAAGTGTGGCGAACCTTAAATAGGAAAATTAAAAAGAAAAAAAAAGTTGAGGAAAGAATGTATTGAATTTGAAGGGTGAATGATAAGATATTTAGGACCAGACTTTTCTCAAAGCCCTACACTAGTTAATCATGAAATAAGATTTTATTATTAACTATACTATCTATCAAGCATCTCGGATCTATCATGACTCGTTTCTAAAAAAGCCAGCGATATGTAAATTGACCAAAGTAGCTGGCACAATGGGTGAAATTTACATAAATGGCAAAGCGCAGAAGCATATGAGAACCATTCACATCCACATATACCAATAATCCAATACGATATAAAAGAAAATCAGGTTCTATTTATAAATATCTTGATATTGACACAAAAACTCTAAATATCTTGCAACATTTCTGATGTTCAACAATTTATTAACATTTTTTAAAGTGTAGTTAAAATAATCCAATAAATCAAAATATATAATACACTTTTGAATTATAATATAGTCACAAAATTATTTTGTAACATTTCGGATAATACTAAATTATTTTTCTTATTTATGACATACGAAGGTAAATGCTAGCCTAGGAAAATTAAAAATGGCAAAGAGAAACATAAATAAAGAAATAAAACTCAGAAACATCAAAAGAGGAAGGGTAAAGTCGAAATAAACTTGAACAGAAGGGGGACTTATGAAGAAAGTCATTAAATATCAGGACCTGTCAAGTCCGGGATCCACGGGCTTGTCTCCAAGTGTCAACACCGTGCCAATGAAAATTGCACGTGCAAGCTTCTGTTTCCAAGCCTGTTTGGAGACGCGGCCCAATCATATGGCGCCATGTAAGCGTCGACGTTGATAAATGCCATGATGCCACTTACCAACGTAGCATTACAATTATTTCTAATTGCAGAGTGTGGATGAAGCTAACTAGCTAAGCAAAGCGATACGATAGCGCACAGTTCGAAAACACGAAGCTCTTCCATTTCTTCAGTTGCTCTTAGCTTTCCTCATCGTGATTCATTCTCTTTCTCTCCCAGATTTTGATCGTGTACTAGTCTGGAGCTTGAACTGGAGGTGTTTTCCCCATCTGGATATATCTTTTTTTTCTGTTGGATTTCGTTGAAGAAGTTGGATTGCTCTTCGTTTTAATACGGTTGAATTTTGCTGATTTTGCGCATTTCGTATTTCTAGGGTTTTATTGGAACGGTAGATGGGTTTCAATATGAATGCGTTTGTTGTATTTTATTTTTGAATCATAATTTGGTTGAATGCAGCAAATGGCAGAAGAAAATAAAATCATATTTCGGATTTTTTAAAGTTTGGATTGATTTAATGATTGGATGTTAGGATAAGAAATACAGAACATGCTACTATGAATTGGTTGGAATAAGGTTAATGCATGCTGATAATGATTTGTGAATATATTTGTTTTGCATTCATCTTCTTGTACAAACTATATTAACTATGACTTTCTCATTCTGGGATTTTTTTAGAACAAGGACTAGATTAAAAAACATGAGTAATACTGTTGGCCGAAGTATTTTCCACCCTACTTTACTTTGTCCATCGGTAGCAGAATATCAAAGTAAAGTTAATTCTTCTGGCATACTTGCAAAAACTCTATTCAAAGCTGCTAGCGTCAACCAAGGGCCAGCTCATACACAGAATTTTCTTCTATCTACAAAATTTCGGGGCAACAAGTTGTATGTAAGGAAACGAAAATTAGCTATGGGAAGGCATGGACGAGTTGCAGTTATTCCATATGCTGTGTTAACCACTGATCCCACTTCTGAGGTAAACTCCAACCACAGAAAAATATTGGTCATGGTTAGTTTTTGAATATTAAATTTATGCCATTAAGGAATTGCTATTGGCATCTGGTAACTACTAGTACAGTTCTGTTTCTGTGGGATAAACAGTAGTAGCATAAATTATTAAGTTTAATGTAAATACTTTAGCATGTCTTGCATTGCCAAAGCAAATACTAAGATGGAGGTAAGGGAGAAGCCTCGTGCATTTTCTTGGACTTGTCAATCCCTTCCTATATTTAAATATAATCTGGCACTAGCATCGGCAATATCTAGCTGGAATTAAGGTACATTTGACCCTTATAAGAGAGTGAGGCTAAATCTGAGAAATGACAATTTGCTACTTGAGGTTTCAAATGCTTATATCTGAGCGATTGGCATGTGTATGCACTTGTTATCTAAACTTTAGATAGAAGCTACATTATGGCGATGGTTCAATTATTGGCTTCATGACATGAGCTATGCACTAGAGTATCCTTCCTAGCTTCTGTCTAAATTATTATTGTTCTGTTGACTGCATTTGGCACTGGAACAGCTTTCAGGGAAATTCAACCTTGATGGGGACATAGAATTGCAGGTATACAGCTGGTCCAAAATATTGAGTGCTTTAAGGTATTTATATCATGAATTAGTGATCTATGAGGTATGAACTAATGGATGCTGGTATTCAATGTAACAGGTTGGCGTTAGTTCAATAGGACCAGGGCCTATTAAAAAAGTAGATATTCAGGTTTCATATAATAGTGACTCTCTGATTTTGCATTGGGGAGTTCTTCGTGATAGGCAAGAGTATGTTCACCCTAGTTTTTCTAAATGTTTCTATTTTCTTCAAGCATTTTAGGAATTTGAATTAATTATTGATGTAATCTCCCTTGTATATACATATTTTTCCCCTTATATCTGTTTCCTGTTTCCAGGAAGTGGGTACTTCCTTCTCGTCGTCCAGATGGAACAGAAGTATATAAAAACAGAGCTCTTAGAACTCCCTTTTCGAAAGTAAGTTTCCATTAAAAATTGCAAAAGAAAAACGAATTTTAGGAATATTGATAGATTCACTTGCTAGATCTAATCCTAAAACTGAATTTTGTTTGCCTACTTTTTGTTTCGTTTTTTTTTTTTTTTTGAATTAGTCTGGCTCAGGATCCATTCTTAAAATAGAAATTGATGATCCTGCGGCACACGCAATTGAGTTCCTTATACTTGATGAAGCTAAGAATAAGTGGTGAGTTTTCGTCAATGTTTTTTCTTTTTCTTTAAATTTGGATTTGTATGTATGGTGAATTCAGAGAATTATATTTATATATATTTTACTCTAATCACAGGTTCAAAAACAATGGTGAGAACTTTCGGATTAAGTTACCTGTGAATGAGAAGTCAGTTCATGAAGTTTCAGTTCATGAAGTTTCAATTCCTGAAGACCTTGTACAGATTCAAGCATACCTTAGGTGGGAACGAAAGGGTAAGCAGACGTATAAACCAGAGCAAGAGAAGGTCAGTAATCAATTGATGTCCATGTCTTACATTTAGCCTTAAATTTTCAATTTGTTCTGTACTCTATTTGCTTCATCTTACAGTTGTTTTTTTTTTTAAATGATTTTTCTGTTTTTGCATTTCTTTTTCCCCCCTCAAATTTCATTGCTACATTACTTTGCTGTTTTGTCTTTGGAAAGTATATCAAATTTGATATTTTGAATCATATTTTGGCAGAAGTCCTTGCTTATTCATGCCAAAAAGTTTATGTGAAATTGGTACTGCTGTTCCATATGTGTTCCTTATTTGATTTTTCAACTGCTTTAGGATCCTTTTGATAGAATTCCTAGACCTCCCTTCAAGACTTATTTCTGAAAAAAGAGGAAAAAGAGGGAGGGAAGAGGCTGAACCATGATCAGCATCTATTGGGAAGTTATATGGTCTCTGACTACAATTAGTAGAGTCACATTAGCAGTTAGTAGCAGTTTCCTAGAGTCACATTCCCCATGGCCATTTCCTTATTATTCTCCTATATTTCAAGAACTATGTCCTTCTGTACTTGTGTGTCATTTTCGGGTCTGGATCCTTTGAAGTTGTTAATTGGTGCATTTCTCTGCAGTAAGAGAGAGATAAAAAGAAAAAAAAATTTGGTCCCTAATTCATTCAAACCAAGTCCATATCAGTATGGGTTTCTTATTATTTTTTCTTTCTATCTCTCTCTTATTGTAGAGAAAAAAATACAAAAGATCCAAAATCCATCATTTTCTCTGTATTTTGTGTACTTGGAGCCTTGTCATCTCCATATGAACTACCTTTATTGAGGTCATAGTGTTGAGATACTTGCACTAAGGGTTATCAAGAGAGACAACTAGTTCTCTTCTACTCTCTATATCTAAATTTTCTCTCTCTGTTACTGTTTCCCTGTTGATATCTATCACCTTCATTATGGGTCTAAAACCTACCCCTTGGTTTAGGTCATTTAGCTTCCTTATAATAGTAATTGGAGAAAAGAGCAAGACTTCACTTGTGGATCAAGATAAAAACTAGCTGTTCAGTTGTTTGTTAAACATTTCTAACATCATATAGAAACCTAAAGCTATTCAGTTGTTTGTTCAACATCAACGTTTCCCTTGCTCTGTGCTCATTTCATTGTAATCCTAGTAATCCTTTATGAGAAATGGATTTGAAAATTGAAAGAAAAAAAAAAAAAGGAAGAAAACTTCATTATTGTTTTTAACTTGATATGACAAGAAAATATCATATGGTCAAATCTTTTATAGAAATCTGATCATCACATGCTTGCCTTTGGTGTCAGCTGTCATGCTTATGGTAACAGTTTGCACGCTGCACATGTAATTACTTTAACATGATCTGGGAAGTTAGCTTTCATCAAAATGCTGTCATCTTGTAGTTTGTGGAATTAGACAGAGCTGTTGTCTCACTGTATAAATAGGGAATTTTCCATTTATCTAATCATATGATACCTATATTATATATGATCTTTCTCCCTTTTTTGTAGGAGGAATATGAAGCAGCTCGAAAGGAATTATTAGAGGAAGTAGCCAGGGGTATTTCTGTACATGACCTCCGTGCTATGTTAACTGATAAAACTAGTTACACTGAAGTGAAGGAGCCTTCTGTGTCTCAAATAAAGACAATCCCTGATGAACTTGTACAAATACAAGCATATATACGCTGGGAAAAAGCTGGGAAGCCTAATTACTCTCCAGATGAACAACTTGTAACTTTATAAATATCCTTTGATATCCTGTTTTCTGTTGAGTATTACTTTGATGGTCAGAATTATATTGCTTGTTTCGCTTCTTTTTGTTTAATTAATGAAACTTTTCTTCATTCATTTCTTTAACAACTTCTTTTATTACTTATAACAGAGGGAATTTGAGGAAGCAAGAAAAGAATTGCTGGCTGAGCTTGAGAAAGGTACCTCAATTGATGAGATACGGAAGAAGATTACCAAAGGAGAGATACAAACTAAGGTTGCCAAGCAATTGAAAACCAAAAAATATTTTCGTGTCGAGAGAATACAACGCAAAAAGAGAGATTTGATGCAGCTTATCAACAGAAATGTTATCAAAGATGTAATCCAACAAGATGTAGCTGCACCAAAAGCCTTGCCAGTACTTGAACGCTATGCCAAGGAAAGAGAGGAACAGAATAAGGGTCTAGTTTTGAATAAGAAAATCTACAAGCTTGGTGATAATGAGCTTATGGTGAGGCAATAACATCTTTATATTTTCTTCTCTTATTTTTTTAATGCTGGTAAGTTTTCTTTTATTGCCTATTCTAATTTTGGTAATCTTTTGTATCTTTGAGGTCCTTGTGACAAAGGATGCTGGCAAGACTAAGGTTCATCTGGCTACAAATTTTAAAGACCCTGTTACTCTTCACTGGGCCTTTTCTAAAACAACACCAGAAGAGTGGTTTGTGAGTGTCAAAATTTGATATTTCTAAAATTAACAAGGAGATTTTGGATGTTGACATCGATTTTACTGTTTCTTTACTATTTTTATGGGCATCTTATTTACATAAACCTAATGGAAACAGGTACCGCATCCAAGTACTCTGCCTCCTGGTTCCGTTTCTTTGAATGATGCTGCTGAAACACCATTTAAAACTGGTCCATCTGATTCTTCTTATGAGGTGTCCTACAAAATTAATCTGAAGTTCTGTTTTCTGTTGTTTCTAGTTTTTGGGGTCTACAATCAAAAGCCTAAATAGTCTCAAAAAAATTTTCAGGTCCAGTCCTTAGATATAGAAGTTGAAGATGATACTTTTAAAGGAATGCCTTTTGTCCTTCTATCTGGTGAAAAATGGATTAAGAACAATGGATCAAATTTTTATATAGAATTTGATGGTGGAAAGAAGCAGATACACAAGGTTACATCTCATCGCAAATCCTTTAATCAATTTTTCTTTGTTTATGTCACCTTACGATATCCAATAACAAGATTTCTTACTCTGAAAGGATGATGCTGGTGGCAAGGGTACAGCCAAGTTCTTGTTGGATAAAATAGCAGAAATGGAAGATGAAGCACAAAAGTCGTTTATGCATAGGTCAGTAAACTTGAGAACTTCAATTGCTTTATCGCATTTATGTATACATCATAAAATGTTGATGTACTTTTATCTCATACATATATATATATATATATATATATGGCTTTCTTACTATTGAATAAACCTGGTTTTCTAGTTGCTAAGATTATAATAAAACTCACTTAACATTTCATGCTTTTGAGTTGAAAGGGTCCTTGATATGGTATCAAGGCCTCCATCTTTTTTTTAAATATAATTTAAGTATCAAAGCCTCTATGATAACATTGCTGCCTTCATTCTTCATAATTAAAATGAATTTTTAGCAAAGTATCGAGGACCTGTACTTTATCCATACTTCAAGCCCAAAGGGCTTTCGTGTGAAGTGGTATATTAATAATTATGATAAAATTATTTTGGGCCTTCACTTTACAGCTTATGCTTTTGAGATGAAATAGTCCTTGATACTAGTAGTAGCCTTGTAGCAAAGCATGTGGCCCATGGTCTCTGGCTAGTAGTTGTAGAAATTGAAAATCCTGGCCTTTTTTATGAAAAACAAAACTTTCTTGCCCTCATCTCCAATGTCAGATACCATGTGTTTGCTATATATAAGGTTTTCCTATATAATGGTAAATTTGATTTGCTAGACAGATCCTTCTAGCAAAGCATTTTTACCTTAAAAAAAAAGAAAAATCCTTCTAGCAAAGCATATGGCTTAAAGACTTGTCCAAGGTCTTTGACTGATTGTTGTAGTCTTGTGGGTATGGAGGCATATCAATATCTTATAAAGCATCTTTTATTTATTATTATTTTTTAAAATTACGATACAAAGCATCGCTGTTGGTTTTATTTACTCACCAAAATGGTTTTGACATTCATACTTTGTTCAGTAGGATTTGGATTAACCACTCATAGACTTTTTTCTCAGATTTAACATTGCAGCAGATTTGATAGATCAAGCCAAAGAGGCTGGCCAAATGGGTTTTGCAGGTATGTTGGTGTGGATGAGGTTCATGGCTACAAGGCAGCTCATATGGAACAAAAATTACAATGTGAAGCCACGGTAAACTCCCTTTGAACTTTAGTTATCACTTGGTTTGTGGGCTTCTGGGGAAATGATATTTCTTATCCTTTAATTCATAAATACTTCATTTTGAATCTCACGTAATTTAAATTTTTGCTTTAGGTTTGGCTAATTTATTATCTGTATGGACAAGCTAATTTATGTGCTAATATGATTTGTGATCCTGTCTTTCTGTCCCTGCTGGACCATCTTCTGATCATAAATATCAATTATGCATACCAATTGGAACAGTGAGATAAGTAAAGCACAGGATAGACTTACAGACTCGCTCCAGAATGTATATACAAGTTATCCACAGCATAGTGAACTTGTACGGATGATCATGTCTACCGTTGGTCGGGGAGGTGAGGGTGATGTGGGACAGCGGATTCGGGATGAGATCCTTGTTATCCAGGTTATGATTTTTTATTTGTTTTTCCTTAGTTTTGCAGCTCTGCATATCTCTTTCCCTTCCACATTCTTGAATCTAAAATTTCACAGAAAATTGCTACATGGTTTGCAGAGAGCAAATGATTGCAAGGGTGGAATGATGGAGGAATGGCATCAGAAGTTGCACAACAATACTAGTCCTGATGATGTTATAATCTGCCAGGTGATTTTGAGAAATTTTCTGGACTTTGTTATGGCTTATCTCATAATCCTTATATTTGCTTTGTTTGGTATATCTCTCCAGGCACTGATTGATTATATAAATAGTGACTTTGACATCGGTGTTTACTGGAAAACATTGAATGAAAATGGAATAACAAAAGAACGTCTTCTTAGCTATGACCGTGCCATCCATTCTGAACCAAATTTTAAGAGAGATCAAAAGGAAGGTCTTCTGCGTGATCTCGGGAAGTACATGAGAACTCTGAAGGTTGGACTGATATATCTTTGTGGTCTTAATTCTGCATTCTGTTCTATTTGTGCTTTAGTTGAAAACACTCTTGGTTTCTTGTCAATAACTTTATTTTTTGTTGTGGCTCTTGTTGCTGTTCTAATTATAGATACAAATATCCATGATCACAAGAAAAATGTCGCTCTCATTGAAAAAGAAAAAGAAAAATGTTGCAGCACATATCTCTAAGTAATATATGTGTGTAAAAGAAAGTAAATATATTGCTCAATTAGTTTTAGATAAAACTTGCTGTTGCCACCTTTGAGCAGAGGGGGCAGTGGAATTATACTTTGCATTCTTTAGGCACCCCTAATTGCTATGAACGATATGAATCTGTTTTGCACTTGTCATCCCCTTGGTGTTATTCAAAGAAACTTTTGTCCAGTCCTGTGTTTTCTACCATTAAGTAACTTGGATCAGCTAATAAATTATATTCTGCCAAATACTAATTTTGTTTTGATCACATCGTCTGCAGGCCGTTCATTCAGGTGCAGATCTTGAGTCTGCTATTTCAAATTGTTTGGGTTACAGATCTGAGGTAGTTACTGAGTTATGTTTCCCAGCGCATCATTTTGTACATAGAATTAATAAATCTTCATATCTTCTATATTATATTCCATTGTTCTTCAGGGTCAAGGCTTCATGGTTGGAGTGCAGATAAATCCTGTGCCTGGCTTGCCATCTGGTTTTCAAGTAAGGCGATTTAGCTTTATTTTAAGCTGTTTATTATGTTCTTATGTCTTCTGAATATTGGACTTAGTTGTTTGATGTGCCTATCAAGCAGGAATTACTTCAATTTGTCATGGATCACATTGAAGTTAAGGATGTAGAATTGCTTCTTGAGGTTTATGCATCTTTGCTATGGTCAATAATAATTATTATTTGCAAATATTCCCTAACTTTTCTTATACTAACCTTGTTTTTTTAATAATTTTATGTTTTTACTATAGGGTTTGTTAGAAGCTCGGCAAGAACTCCGACCACTGCTAAATAAGCCCCAGGGTCGTCTGAAAGATCTCTTATTTTTGGATATTTCTTTAGATTCTACTGTTAGGACAGTAGTGGAAAGGGGATACGAGCAATTAGATAATGCAGGACCAGAGGTAATACCTGTTCTGATTTGAGGGTCTAATTATGCTTAAATTATGTTCACTTTGGTTTATTTATGTTACTCCTAAATCGAAGTTTTTTTTTTATATAATTAATATATGCAATCAGCTGATTTATGTATCATGCAGAAAATCATGTACTTCATCTGTATGGTTCTTGAAAATCTTGCACTTTCATCAGATGACAATGAAGATCTAATCTACTGCTTGAAGGTATAATTATTTTGTGAATCCTTGACCGTGCTAATTTCTTGCTCATTAGATTTGTCACCATTTAAGATGTAGAATCAGGTCTATAAAGCCTATAATTGTGATATATCAGATGAAAAAGTTTTTATCTAATTGTAAAGTGTGGAATTGTGCACTGCTTTAGTTATTTGTTTGAAATGGGAACTGATCTGATTGTTAGTATCAAAGTAGCTAGGCCTATGGAGTTGTATAAACGAAGAAATTTAAATTAGTGATTTGATGAGTTTGCTTTATGTCCTTAGTATTTATTATTTACAATAATTGAGATGTAAAAATATATTGGCTCTTGGTCAGTTGCACAATTTATAATGCTCTAAAATTATGTGGTAGTTCTTTCATCAATAGCTATTTATGATTAGATGCAACAAGCATTAAACTTCTAAGATTTTATAGATGTTTGTCAGTTTGTGGTTTCTTTGACCAAATATTGATGAATATCGACCATTATTTGATATTTCGTATTTTGGTTTTCTATTCAAGGGATGGAATCTTGCCTTAAGCATGTGCAAGAATAAAGATAATCACTGGGCGTTGTATGCAAAAGCAATCCTTGACAGAACACGCCTTGCACTAACAAACAAGGCAGAGTGGTACCAGCAAATTCTGCAACCATCAGCAGAATACCTTGGATCACTGCTTGGGGTGGACAGATGGGCTGTATGTTCCTTTTCTGACATGCACTGTCATCTATACCTTTCTACGTTGTTACACTCCTAAAGTTTTCCTCTTGCAGGTAGAAATATTCACTGAAGAAATTATCCGTGCTGGGTCTGCTGCTTCTTTGTCTTCTCTTCTTAATCGGCTGGATCCAGTCCTCAGAAAGACAGCTAATCTTGGAAGGTTGAACTAATCATGTTTGTTGAACTTTAATAGGAGTTTCCATAGCCATCTTTAATTACTTAGCATTAGACTGTTATATCATTATTCAGTTGTTTTGATAACCTGATTACCCAACACTGGAATGCCTGGAACAGCTGGCAGGTCATTAGCCCTGTTGAAACTGTAGGATATGTTGAGATTGTGGATGAGTTGCTTGCTGTTCAAAACAAATCATATGAACAGCCTACAATTTTGGTAGCAAAGAGTGTGAAAGGAGAGGAGGAAATTCCGGATGGTGCTGTTGCTGTTCTGACACCTGATATGCCAGATGTCCTATCTCATGTTTCTGTACGAGCAAGAAACAGCAAGGTAATACAATTTAAATAGTCCTGTTATTACATATAATGCAACTATAGTTGAATGATGGACCTAGCTACTGTTTTAAAAAAAATTTAAAACTCCATCTTCTAAACAGTTGATACTGGATGTGATACTTCCTTGTCATAGATTAAACATCCAACTAATGAGATGTTACGAGCTGATATGTTTGGGATGATGATATAATAATTAAAACTTGATTGAAGACTGCTAGAGCTCAAGGGATATCACGAGCTTGCCTACTCTTTTTAGACACAATCTGGAATTTTTTGTAATGCTAATTATGCTTTCATAAACATTGACATTGCTGACACTTTCACTTTTCATGTTTTCCAGGTCTGTTTTGCAACATGCTTTGATCCCAATATCCTGGCTGATCTTCAAGCAAATAAAGGAAAGCTATTGCGTGTAAAACCTACATTGGCTGACCTAGTTTATAGGTAACATCTTCATGTCTTAATTAAGGATGTCTAAATGTTTTATACTTGTATCCTACTATGTGGGATGAAACAACCTTTTCAATTAAAAATTCATTTTACCTCCCGCTGTATCTGAATTGATGAGTTTAGTTTCCTTTTCTCTCTCCACTATTTTTCTTTTTTTCCTGCTTTTGGAAATTTATTTCAGTGTGGTCGAGGAGGGGGAGCTAGTCAATGCCAAATCAAATCAGCTGCAAGAAGATGGTTCTGTGCCACCCTTAACTTTGGTCAGAAAACAATTTAGTGGTAGATATGCCATATCATCTGAGGAATTCACAAGTGAAATGGTTAGATTTTCAAAAGTAGTTGCTATTTATGGAGTTTTTCTGCTTATGTCCATTCCTCTCTTAGATATTCAGTTTGGGAATGTACCAGATATGCGTTAGTACAATCCTCTTTTGCTCTGTTACTCCTGCATAACTTGTTTAAGGATTCTGTTTTCCCAGGTTGGAGCTAAATCACGTAATATCTCTTATTTAAAGGGAAAAGTGCCATCTTGGATTGGTATTCCAACCTCAGTTGCCATACCATTTGGAGTATTTGAACATGTTCTTTCTGATAAAGGAAATCAGGTCCTGCATCATATTTCCATTTCCTGTCACAATGTGTGTATAATAAGATATTGGACTTGTACTCTGTGGTTATCTTTGTTGGGTCCTAGTCTTTCAACTAGTTAGATTCTTTTGTTCGAGACGAGGAGACGAGGATAGTGATTTAGTAATATATATATATATATATATATGTATGCTTGTTGGCATTTGATTCATGTTGAATTGTTAATCTAGGTTAAGTTTCTGACTTGTAGACAATTATATTGGTTATCTTGTCATTGGAATATAAGCTGAACTTCAAGATGCCCAATCCAACTATCATAACAAAAAGAACCTCTTTCCTGAATTATTTTAAGGCACTTCTGAATTGAACTTCTCTTGAATCTGTTTTGTTTTAGGGACATAATTTATTGGAATGTTTGACTGAATGTTATTTGACAGGAAGTAGCTGATAAGGTTAAAATGCTGAAAATGTCATTAGCTGCTGGAGATTCTAGTGCCCTTAAAGAGATTCGTGAAACAGTTTTACAGTTGAAAGCACCACCCCAGTTGGTATGTTCTTTCCAGTAGTAGTAATATGTAATTCTATTGTACCTTAAAATAGAATGATGTCTGCAGGATACTCTTATTGCTGGTATTACACCCCTAATATTCCCCATTTTCTCTCAAAAGAAAGGAGAAACTTATAGATAAAGCTATGGGTTATCTTATTTTCAGGTGGAGGAGCTGAAAACTCAGATGAAAAACTCCGGAATGCCTTGGCCTGGTGATGAAGGTGAACAACGATGGGAGCAAGCATGGAAGGCTATAAAAAAGGTAAGACTTGTATCTTATGCATGAACTATATTTTGATACACGGTTTGTGAAAGTATACATCTTGGTCCAAAATAGAGAGTTTTCTGTTCTTATACTATTTGGGCCACACTTCATGACACTCGCTTTGCCATAGGTCAAGAGAATTCTCTATGGTACACTGACAAGTTTCCATGAGTCGATCTATGAGTAATATCTTTTCATGCTATTTTCTATGTTCTTTGCATCACATGCTCTTTCAAATAATTTATATATATATTCTGGGATTTTAATGTTCTTTAGATGCTATTGTCTAGAGTTACCCTATTATATACTGACATTTTTGTTGAATGAATTACTATTATCTGGGCCATAAGCAAAACAATGACAACAAGCCTTAATCCTACATATTGATTTGGTTAAAACATAAAAGAAACTTGAAACTAATCGGAGTTCTTATAATTGATTTTCCTTTGCTATTCTGTTCTATTCAATATTTAGTCCTCTTTTGCCTCATTTTAGTCAAGATTTAGTCCTCCTTGTTCCTTTTATTTTCATACTTGAATCTCAGTAAAGTCTGGTAATGTTTGACCAAATCAGATGTCTTGCAACATAGCCTATTTGAGATGTATGGTTTATTTAATTTGCATCAATTGTAGTTTAAAATTGTTGTGATACACTGGTACTTTTTTACACCTTTTCTATTGTGCATGAATATTCCTATAAACATCACATCTTCGTCAATGACATTCACATGTTGGATTCACAAAAGGTTTGGGGTTCAAAGTGGAATGAGAGAGCATACTTCAGCACAAGAAAAGTGAAACTGGACCATGAGTATCTTGTCATGGCTGTCCTTGTTCAGGAAGTTATCAATGCTGACTATGCTTTTGTCATCCACACAACTAATCCATTGTCAGGAGACTCATCAGAAATATATGCTGAGGTATAGTTATAAAAATTAAAATGATGCTATGTTTGCACCATTAGAAAAGAGTGCAAACAAGAAAAGACATTGAGTGTGATACTCTTTTGATGTAGGTTGTCAAAGGACTCGGAGAAACCCTGGTTGGAGCTTATCCTGGTCGTGCTTTGAGTTTTATCTGTAAAAAGAACGATCTAAACTCCCCTCAGGTAATCATGCTATATCATTTCATTCAGTATTTGTAACATGTGTTATGTATATATTAGCTAGTTCCTGATCTTCCTATAGAGTATTGAGTATGCTTGTTCATCATTCTTCTTGTAGTGTGTGTGTGTGTGTATATATATATATACATATATAACTACTTGATAGTAGGCTTATGATATTACGGTTACCACCATCTGTTCTATGTATATGCCATTATTATGCTAATATTCTGACTTCCTTAGGTCTTGGGTTATCCTAGCAAACTTATTGGCCTCTTTATAAGACAGTCAATTATTTTCCGATCTGACTCCAATGGTGAAGATCTAGAAGGTTATGCTGGGGCTGGCCTTTATGACAGGTAAACTTTTTTCGTATTTCTTGTGAAATAGAACATCCTTTAAAGAAATAACAGAATTTTGGGGTGTTAATTTGTTTTATTTGCTTGAGTTGAAGCAGCAATACATAGGATGAAAATGAGGAAGAAATAAGATTCAAAATATAGCATTCAGGTTCCAATTGGATATGAAACTACGCTGGTATACCTTGTCTGTTGCTAAAAAGATTTAAGTGCAAGCTTTAACTGGAAAATATAGATGCTTTGTTGGTAGCTAATTAAGTAGTTGAGGATATTACTTCATTTGTCAATTACTAATTTTAAATCCAATGGAATTAATATTCTAATTTCATATTTGTAATTAAAGCAGTTTTCCTAACGAGTATTACATTGACTTTTCAATAATAACTTTTGAAAGCCGTTTGGCTTTTGTTTGGCCTTAGCCAAGTGTTTTCTGTCCAATTGTAAGTCCTGGCATGACAAATTGGAAAGTTGGCATTTCCAATATGCTTTTAATAACAACTATATACACATTCAGTCTCATGATAATTGCTGAATAAATTTAGTTTGTCCATAACGTACGCAAGTTTCACGTATTTCAATATTAGCTAACCCAATTGTCTTTCTTCACAGTGTGCCAATGGATGAAGAAGAGAAAGTTGTGATTGATTACTCATCTGACCCCCTCGTAGTTGATGGTAGCTTTCGCCAGAAGATCCTCTCTAGCATCGCACGTGCGGGAAGTGCAATTGAAGAGTTGTATGGCTCTCCTCAAGACATTGAAGGCGTCATCAGGGATGGAAATCTCTTTGTTGTCCAGACCAGACCTCAAATGTAAGCTTCTATACCCACGTCACCAAATTCATCTACCCCAAACATTTTCGAGTATGCAATTTGACGCTTTTAAGGTGGATTCAGATAGCAACATTCTGAAAGTTTGCTGATTATTAAATTTGGCTTAAAAATTCAATATTAATGGTATAGTAAAATAAGTAAGTTATACGTGTAATTATGTAAATTGAACGAATAATTTTCGTTATTTGAAATTTCTTCTTCCTAATTAAAGAAAATTCATTTGAAGATACACTTACGCAGTTCTACGATTATGTTCAATAATATGTTACTCGATTTTCATTCTATAATTTCCTTCCCTTTGCTTTTATTCTTTTCAGTCCTTATGATAACTGAAAAAAGATAAACAGATATACAGTAGCAGGACCAAACGTAACAGTTGAGTAGGAGTAGCTCGAGTGAAAAAGGAAAAGTGGATATATAGATGCTTGTTTGGTATGATTCTGGTATATAAAAACAAAATAATTAGTACACAACTATAAACACAGAAAGCAAGGTGCAGAGTTGAGCAAACAACACAGCTTGCTAGGACTCTCACTTTACCATCATTTTTTACACCAAATCTTAATGACAAAGCATATTTGCAAAACGAACATTATGAACGTCGTACACAAATACAAGGGCACACTGAAACAATACACTTCACTGAGAAAGCGGACAACCCTGGGCATTTGGTCCAGACACATTGATCCAAACTTCATTTAAGCGCCCATAAATGTGACGAGAAGAATTGTACTGGGCAATGCTATATGAATCCTTGTCTTGTGTAGCGTCTGAACTCCCATAGTGCTTGCTTAGGCTATTAATAAGAGCTTCAACTTCTTTATTAATATTATCATCGTGAGCAAACCCACCGAACTTTCTCACTGCTATGCAGTGGCTTCTCCACTTGTCTGCCTGCAACTTTAGTTCAGGATTTGGCTGTGGAGGTTTTCCCTGATACTTAGTAGACACATAAAACCTTACAAAGTAGTCATTCCCATGTGACGATGTTGATGAGGGGATGCTTGTTAACACGGGAGCAGTAAAACCAAGCTTATAAGAATTCATATTACCACCATTAATATACTGATACAACCTGGTGCGTGTGAACAGAAAAACATCAACAAGATAATGTTGCTCTAACTCGAAGATCACATTAATATGCAGAAGGTTGATGTCTTGATGGTTGATTTTATTAATATTGACAAGCTCATTCATGCAAATATTTTTTTAAAGCTCATTTAACTCGGATAATCCTAGGCTTATTCTACCTCTAGTCTTGTAAATCACTGCAGAATCAAATAATCAAAGTGCTGATCAACTTCGTTAATAAGGTAAGATTTGCAGGAATGGCTTCATTGGGTTGTGAGTTATCTACTAGTTTTGCTATCTTTCGCCTTCTATCGATGTAATAGCTAGGTCTATTTAATCATATATAACCTCTTTAACCCCCTCTGCATGACCAGTTATACATTTAGCAAAGATCATTGAAAACAGAGCATTTGGTCATACTTTTTCTCAGCCAATAAACAGTAAACAAGATGGAAAAAAGAAAAATGAAAAAAGGAAACAAACCTGTGAAAGCCGTCTTTGGTGGATTGGGTGAAAGAAGTTCCTCGTACTGGAGCAGACAGCCAAGAGGACTCACTATAAAGTCTGATCTCGAAGTCTGATTCAGATGTTGCCACTGTGTAAGTTGGAGATTCAATGGCTTCCACAAGCTTAGTACGACACATTGCGATGCATACGCAGTAGTAGAACAAGTATATTAATTGTGGTTCCATGTTCTCCTCCCCTTCTCTTTCTGCACACCCACTCTTCCAAAAACTTACAATTGAACTTTAAACCTCACCTTGACTGTATGGGCAGAGCCAGCTCTGATAAATGAGTGGAATATAAACTAACAGAAAAGTGCTGAAATTGGTAGGTGTTTATATGAACCAAACACCACTTGTTCCCTGCGAATAAAACACAAGGATCAAAGTGATATTATTCCCATCACAACTTGATTTTGTTGTCTCCCACTTTCTTCTTCTTCATCTCTCAAGTAACACGTACTCATCCACAATACGAATACTTTCCTGTTTCGGCATCAAGACCAAATATGGTAACTCCATTAGCTATCGCCGTGCCGACCGGAACATAAGGATGGAATCGTAAGTGGACCAATACATAGTCCAACATCGATATTGATGAGGCACTTTCAAATATTTTTGCATTATCTTCCCAACAAAAAGGACAACAGAACTTTTGACTTGTCACTCATAGTCCAACATTAATACCCTGATTTTGAATGATGCTGAAGATTAAGGCACGTTTGGAATGGGAAGAATGAATAGAAAAAGGAATAAAAAGTGAACTTTTAATTTTAACTTTTTTTATCCAACTTTGAATCTAACTTTTCGTTAAAATATGTTTAGGTTGAGAAAAAAAAACTAAGAAAAAAAAGGCTCAATTTAAATCTAAACTAAAGAAAGTGTTGAAAATTAAAATTTTACTTCATTTTCACTTTTTTATTTCTTTCAATCCAAACCCATGATAAAGGGAGTTCAACCTATACTCCATTATTCACCATTTTCTTGATAGCTTTGAATAGAACCTTCACTAAAATATGATATAAAGCAATGCACTTAAAGAATGGATTATAGGATAAGATATCATGGCAGCAAAAATTGAACCATTAAATATAGCAAAAGATACTAATCAATTCGAGTGAAGTAGTAAGTGATCAAGGAAAGAGAAGTGGAAGATCTCGTCCCAAATAATCGAGTCACCATAAAATATTATATACCTAATAATGATACAAGAATTGACTAGATATTTCTTTTTGCCAAAAGGTAAATGTAATTATCTCATTTTTTGGGCCTTAACATGTTTTATCACGAAGTGAAGGTCCATGGGTTTGTGTGTTGCGATCGTTCTCCAATTATTTCCGCATCCAAGTGATATTGCAGGCTCTAATGGGCCTCATCTTTTCTTACATAAGCAGTCGTGGGCTCGTGGCCTGCACATATGTCTATGAGCCCACTTTTCAAGGCCCAAAGCGATGCATTGGGTGTGGACAAACAGTGCCTGGAGAAGAAGGAGAAACAGGGACATCAGTCATGAGACAGGAATTTTATTTAGAGAATTGAAAAAGAATAAGCTAATGTTGCCAAAGTCTAGGATATTCAAATATGATGATTCAGAAAGTGAAATTGTGTAAGGTAGCATATATTTGTGACTTATATTTCCCATATCTCCAACATCTCTCAGAACAGCTTTCTTCAAGGAACATCTTTTCGTTCATGCACATGTGCAGAGAGGATGGATCAAATTCAAGCCCATGATTCTTCATCATTATTGTTTGTCCCCATAACCAACAATCCAAACACCTTCCCATTCAATCCATGTAGATGGTAGGAACAACATCATCATAATACAGACTATGATGATGATGATGATGATGATGTATTAGAGAGGTATGGCCCATGATATGATAGTAGCTAGCATGCAATGCAATGCAATACACCCACAACCACAAGTAAAGAAAATAGGCAGTGATAAAAGAAGAAGAAGAACAGTAATTATCAAATTAACATTCTTTTCCAACAACCCCACTCTCCCAAATTATGTTTTATGCAAGCACTCCAGTCTTTTTGACCTAGGAGGAGGTTGGAAACATCCTTCAATGTAAGATTTGGCTTGCATTTCATTTTGAACATGGAAAGCTGATCATACCCTTTAGACAAAATCATTGCTTAACACCACTGTTTCATGCTTGGATATCTATCTGTGTCAAGAAACTTTTGGGTTTAATTTAAATAACAAAAAGTGCACTCCTGTTCTACGTTCATCATTGAAACCCAAGCTATACTATACTACATACCATTCTTTCTCATGATTCTATTCTCTTCTTTTCATGAGGTCACTTTACTGATATCCACTTTTTAATATATAGCATTGATTACGATAATTGCTTGCCAAAATGGAAATTATAATAGAATCCTCAGGAGCCACTTGATATACTGTCCTGCATTTTAGGTTTTTGTTGTATTTTGCTTAATACCTTAATTAAATGATATAGAGGAAACTGCTACTACTACATCACTCTGAATTTTTGAGGATAATATATTTTCTATTTAATATTTCAAGTAAGATTAGATAATAATATACTGCCAAAATGATGAAACTTGACCTTTTTTTTTCTTTTTTATACATCAACAAATTAAATTTGAATCCTTAACACTATATACGTATTCTCATTCCATTCTTATCGGCTAAGCTACAATCTAACTTCAAGTTGTTGGGGTTTGTATATATATTAAGTGTCCACTATAAATAAACTAAAGTCAAAGATGGAACTAAAGTCAAAGATGGATGAGTATATAGAATACTTAAAGTGAATAAGCCAAGGAATTACAACCATATGTCTTAATGGGCAAGAAAGTAACATTGTGTGTCACTTCTTTTTTGACCTTTTAAGTTTAAAGAATTATTTACCCCCATGAAAAGCTTATATCCTTGGTTCTTTTTTGGGGTTCTTAGCCCTTAAGAACAAATGGGTCTCACTCTGACAGTCAAGGTTGAAGGTTGCATCCAAAGGCATTAATTATTATAGGAAACATTGGTGAATGGTGAAGCAGATTTTAAGGAGTTACGGATATATTTTGTGTTGACCTGAAATTAATTGGGATCGAATATTGTATGCGTGGAGTGATTATGACCCGTAATACCAAATTGTGAGACATAGTGGTCTCACGGGTTGGGTCTCTCCCGACAAAGACTTGTGTGAAAAACTCTTTTCTTTTGCGCTTTTCCTTTTTCAGTTTTAATTTTCAGTCTCTCAACCAAAAGTCGTTACTCTATCTTATTAATTAGAATGGGAATGGGATGGTCATTTCGTTGAATAAACAAAGTTAGCTTTAATATGATACGTGATTTTATTTTTGGTTCCAACGCACTGTACAATGGCTTGTGAGTTAAATGTTTGTCTGAAGCCAAACTTTTGGCCACATGAATATACTAGCATCTAGAAATTAAAATGCATCGTAATCGTTTGAGAGACGTTTAGTCTGATAGAATTATCCTTACCATCTAAACCCAAAAAGTATCGGCAGACAAATATTGGTTAAGTTTAAGCCAACATATATATTGAGTCCTAATCTAGAGTCAATGCAATCCAGCAGCAGGTGCTAATAATAATGTAAAAAGAGAGACTCACATACATACACCACACAATGTGGCCCCTTTGCGTTTGCGCCACCCTCTTTTTCTTTTTGCATATGCCTCAGCCCTCAAAGCTCTCTCCTCTCACACACCTTCAATTTGGAGACAACATCATTATCCCCTAGGCCCATATTGGAATAGAGAATAGAGAATAGAGAATATATGCTAGCTACTATATATACTAAACAATTTCACAGAATATATATATATATATGTATATATACATGCACCACAAAATTATTCACCATAATATTGTGCATTGAAAGAAAATTTCACTTATATATGCATGCACCACCAATTGTGGAAACGATGAAATGAAAGGAAGCTAGATAACAATTTAATTAAGCAGTATCAATTCTAGCATGGAGATTCACACAACTAATATATATTCGATATCCCAAAATTTGAATTTAATTATATTGTATAGTTCAAAATATTGCATCCCGTTTAATTAATACAACTCTTCAACATGTGTTAATTAAACACATAAATACAACTACATATTTGAATTAAAATAGTGATAGTTGATAGTTTTGCGGGAGACAGTGGGCCAAGTAGAAGTGCAGCAAGACGAATAATGAAAAAGCATATGGGTGTGTTTCCCTTTCCCCCTTGTCACAATTAAAGAACTGAGATTCTTAAACTAGTCTTGGAGTTAATTCTGATCATTATCTTGATTCTCGAGTGAATGTATATATGTATATATAGTTTTCCTCTATTGCGTTGATTTTGGATCCTCTGCCATAATTTTCTGTTGGCGTTTTTAGCGGCCATTTTATCCGTTGCTAAAGTGTACTTTAATATTATTGCAACGAATATTATTGCTACTATAACTTTTGCTTAAATAATTAATTTATAGTGGCAATAATTTTGTTGCAAAAAACTTTAGCAGCGAAAAAAACCGCCGTTAAAAACGCTAAGCAGGCGCCAAATAAAAAAGGCCAAGCAGAGGATCCGGGCGTTTTAATTTATGGATTTTCACTTTTTTTTTTCTTTTAGTGGTTTCACTTCCATTGTGGTCTTTCAAAATGGAGAAATTACATGTCTCTAATTAACGGAGTCCATCAATTATGTTTATAAACATCACACGCTCTTTCTCTAACAAAATATGACACCATTAGAATCATATCTATATATGTATATAGCTCTCCTCACCAGACCACGAAAAATAATTATTGTACACAAATACTTGGAAAATTCCATGCATATATTGACTCAGGTATAAGTGCTACTTTAGAAATATTGCATGTCAAGTAGCGATAAGCTTTGGGTTTAATATATAATATTAAGTCATCTCCAAAAATAAAATATTTAAATTTAAAAAACAAAAAAAGGAAGGTCAATTTTATTTTGTGCTGAAGTTTAGTTTTAATTATAAGAGAAGAAGATTAAAAACCATTTAGTTTAGTTACATAGTGTTGAGTGTTTGTGGTTTCAGTGTAATAATATAAATCGTTTAATTAATAGGCTGAAATGAGACTAGTGACTCTGATGGATAGAGTAGATGATTGTGTTAATGAGTGCACGCTTAGAGTGCAGAAGTTAGTAGAGTGAAAGTTAGGATTAATTTGTGAGAAATAAAAAAATAAGTGCATGTATTATTATTATAAAATAGAAAAATATATTATATATAATTATAAATGAAGGAAATAGGCATCTTTCCAAAGCTCTAAAACAAGAAACTACTGTCATAAGGCAGCACACATATCAGTGAACACCTTTTTAATTTTTCACACAAAACTCTAATAAGAAAGAAAACACTAGCATATACTAATTTAGAAGTAGAAACTCCAATAACATTAATTCAAAACAAAAACCAATTAACTAACATCTGATATATATATGTACTCCATTATCAAACCCAGTAATAAGTAAACAAGGTAGAATATGAAAACTAAATTGATTAGTATATGTGAAAAGCCTACATATCTACGATCCATATTCTAGCTGCTGATAAGAATGACGCCTTCTGACCCTACAGTGACATCATAAATTCAATAAAAATGTGCCACGATTACATAATTGGATTGGATAGTTTGATTACAGAGAATTCGAAGGTGCATTACAAATTTACAATAAACAATATTTTAATATAATATAAAAATCTTAGAAAGCATTTTTTGAGAGGTAGGGGTTTTTAGAAGTCGGTGTCATTCAATATATGCGTAGAAAGTAAATTGTAATAAGAGGGTTAAAGGAAGTTAAGGAGTTTGGTGTGATGGGTGTTGAGTTGAGGTATGAACAAGACAAAATCAAAAGACTGAACCCCCAAACCATAGACAAACCTTGATGCACATGGAGCGTGCGTGACCATGAGTGCGCGCGTGCCCACAACACACCCCCAACATCTTCTAATTCCCTTCACTCTCACTCTCGCTTTCTTTCTTTTTTCTTTTTAAATAAAAAGTAAACAGAAAATTGCAAGTAAAAATGATGTTTTTAGTTTCAAAGAAAATAGCTCTATTATTGCCAAATGTCTATCAATGGTCAACATGAAGTGGTAGAACCACCGTAAGTAAGGAATATATATAGCTACAAATGCCTACGTAGAATAAGAGTTATAATAGAGAGACTATTAAATGTGTAATTGCCAAACAAATACACTTCCAAGTCAAAATCATGCGAACCAAAAGGTTACCTTTTTTTTTTTTTTAAATTTGATGAAGAAAAAAGATTTAGTGAAACATTATTATCATTTTTTTTATTAAAAGAGAAAAAACTAATAGCATCAGAGGATGGAAGTGGAACATCTAGAGAAGTGAGAAAGAAAGGGGATAGGGATGTTAAAGCAAAAGAAAAGAATTTAGAAAACCCAGAATTAAACTGTAAATTCCAATCTGTACTGTACACAAAGTAAAAAAGGATAACAGAAATCATCATCAGTACCATTTTGCCCTATAAAATGAACAGCACAAAAGCTAAAGTTGCAGTCCTTGTATTGGAGACTGGAAACACACTCTTCTCTCTCTCTCTTGGGACAGTATATTTCTTACCAATTTTAAAAATTAGCTTCATTTCATCACTATTCTGCTATATCCAATTCTATCATCCCACTCCCACATTCCCAAATCTTTAACCTCGAGTTTTGGAAATGGTCAAGTTCTCACAATAGTGGTTATGCCCAGGAATAGGATGGATTTGGTGGGAGATACAAATTCTAGGAACACGCAGTTTTGTTTGGTCGATGGAGGAGGAAGACAACCTCAATGTGAACAAAAACAACACACGGCTTTGGGAATACAGACAAGGAAAAGGAATTTCTCAATCATGTCCTCTCTTGTACATTTCCTTCTTCTTCTTCTTTTTGCTTCTTTGGTTTGTCCTGTTTGTTCATCACGAATGGTTGCCAATCAGACCCTTCGCCCACAGCAAGAGGTGCACAAGTTGAACATCGTAAGAGCTCGTCTTCAGCAGATCAACAAGCCTCCTATTAAGACAATTCAGGTATTTCAGTATTTGCAATTTTTTAAGGTTTCACACTCTTCCTCTGTTTTCTTGGACTATAATATGTTCTTCTTGTTTGAATTGCAGAGTCCTGATGGCGATATCATAGACTGTGTTGCTTCTCATCAGCAACCAGCTTTTGATCATCCTATGTTGAAAGGCCATAGACCGTTGGTAATTTGATTGCATTAATGAATGGGTTCTCACTTCTCAGAATTTTATTATGTGAAGATAAGCCTAATGAATGAAGTTTTCTTGGAATTGCAGGATCCTCCAGAAAGACCCAAAGGGCGTAATAACCAAATGGGTTTGTTAAGCGAGAATTTTCAGCTATGGAGCTTGTCTGGTGAATCATGTCCTCTAGGAACGATTCCGATTAGAAGAACAAGAGAAGAAGATGTCTTAAGAGCGAGTAATGTTGAAAGATTTGGAACAAAAATTGCAAGGCGTGTTAGAAGGGACACCAATACAAATGGACACGAGGTATGTACTTCGAGAGTGAACACGAACCCAGATTTTTCTTTTCTTTTCTATTGTTTTCTTTTTCTTTTTCTCTCTTTTCTATCAAAGGAAGCAAAGTAAGAAATAAACAAAAATCAAAACAGAAACCAGTTATGGAAATTAGTAATTGGTAAAGTAAGCACATGGCAGTGAACTATTTCATTAAAACTGATAAAAGCATGACAGAGAGGAAAAACTGCTTCTTCTTGTTCTTGTTCTTTTCTTTTTATTTTATTCTTTTCTTTCATATCTTAAAATACATATTGGGTAGCTGGGTTTTCCTTGTGTTTTGATGATGAACCATCATCCTTTTCCCATTTATGGTGATTACAGAAATCCATGGTTGCTCTCTGTCTGCTTATTACTGTAGTTTGCCTTACTCCAAACTCCAAGGCGAGAGAGGTCTTTTCATTAGTGACTCTGCTGAAACAAGTATCTTTATCATGTATGAAAATTTTACAAAAAATAATTCAACTCAAAACTCATTTTCTACTGTAATTAGTCATAGACTCATAGGCACAAATGCAACATCAATCAAGGCTTAGAGTAAGGGGGTGTTTGTGTATTGAAAATCAACGACGAAGCTTAGCTGACTTTTTGTTTTGTTTTTTGGGTGCATAGCATGCAGTTGGGTATGTGAGTGGAGATGAATACTATGGAGCAAAAGCAAGCATAAACGTGTGGGCACCAAGTGTGGCAAATCAATATGAATTCAGCTTGTCCCAAATGTGGGTCATCTCTGGTTCATTTGGGGACGATCTCAACACTATTGAAGCTGGTTGGCAGGCATGTTTACTATCAACTGCCTATTAATTTTAATAAATACATATTTTTCAATCAAATTTATTTTTGACATATTTATATGTCTATTCATGATTGATTTAATCTATCAATTATTTAAGAATTTTTCTAAAATAGACTGGATCCATAAATGATAAATAATTAAGTAATTGTCTCTTGACTTATCTATTTATCATTCATCCCTTAAGATATTTATATATATGTGGTAACGTATTTAAAAGGAAGTCATCAAACTCAACAACCAATTTCTCATTCTCATTATTGTATTTAATTCTGCATCACAGACATTTATAATGAAAGCTAATTTGTTTTCTCTTTTTAATTTCCTTTTAATATTATGCAGGTCAGCCCGGAGCTCTATGGGGACAGTTATCCCAGATTCTTTACTTACTGGACTGTAAGTGAATTCATATATAAAAATTTCAATGTTATGCTTCAACTGTGATATAAATTTGAAAAAGTAAAATGGTAAATGGCCATTATTTTGCAGAGTGACGCTTATCAAGCAACAGGGTGCTACAATTTACTATGCTCGGGCTTTGTTCAAACCAACAATAGAATTGCAATTGGGGCTGCAATCTCTCCAACTTCTTCATATAATGGTGGACAGTTTGATATTAGCTTAGTCATCTGGAAGGTAATTTCTTTTTTCAAATATGAAATTGACCTTAATGCTATACTTGTGTCTCTCTTTTCTTTTCTAAATTGACCTTATTATCAAGGTACAGGCGGTTTTTTACTGTTAATTGCAAAAGTTATGCTTTGTCACACATCACATAAATCAGATGCATTGAAAGATTATTCTTTCCTAGTTTAATATTATCATTTAAATTTCAGTCTCGATTGAAATTGAAATGCAAGACCAATACTAGGGACCTTGTGGTCCCACCTGCAGAGTAAATCAATAAAAGTGTTATTGACAGAAAACTCACCATCACCGTCGGATCTATATACCTTCTCTCAGTTCAGTTCAGAAAAGTCTCTAAATTTCATGGTCAAATGATAAAGTTGGTCAATCCTCAACAGTGGGCCGTCCACTATTTTGGGCATTGAACCATAGATAGATTGTTAGGACTTTATAACATAAAATTATAAAATAAATATGTAAATATTCATATATTGAGTTTTATTTAAACCTTGAGGCATAACAAAAATAAAATGAAAACTGGAACAAGAAAGAAAATAATAGTTCATAAATTTTTGAACAATGTACAGTCTTAATAGTTAAGATGAACAACTTTAGCTCACTTTACTACTTGGGGACATTACACGCATGCACTGGTGATTTCGAATAATGAACTGCAACGCCAACACCAACCCTCCCTCATACTTTGCTTCTTTCTAAGATTCTCTTTTTCCTTTCCCCACCAAAGAGCTTCTGAGCTTACCATCCCTTTTTCATTATTTTAACAAAATCCCAATAATTAAAAATGCAAATTCCATTTCCCACCTTTTTCTTTTCCCTCTTTTTGACCCGTTTCACTTCTCAAGCTGGCTAGCATGCTGGCCTTCATAATTATGTCTACAACCACAAGAAGTAGTTTCCAAGGCAACTCAATACAGTAATTGTAATTCCTCAGAGTCGCAAATGACATTGAATTTACAAATGCAGGATCCGAAGCATGGAAACTGGTGGCTTGAATTTGGATCGGGGATCTTAGTGGGGTACTGGCCTTCATTTCTGTTCACGCATCTAAGGGATCATGCAAGTATGGTACAATTTGGAGGGGAAATAGTGAACTCCAATCCATCAGGAGCACACACGTCAACCCAAATGGGAAGTGGGCATTTTGCAGGAGAGGGATTCGGAAAAGCCTCGTATTTTCGTAACTTGCAAGTTGTGGATTGGGATAATAACTTGATTCCCTTGTCCAATCTCAGGGTTTTGGCGGATCACCCTAATTGCTATGACATCCAAGGAGGGATAAATAATGTGTGGGGCAACTACTTTTACTATGGTGGTCCTGGAAGGAATGACAGATGCCCTTAACAAGGGCATCCGTCATCCATTCATCCTAATTCCTATACCCACCTCTTTTTCGTATTTTTGGGTTTCGCTCATATGGGTTTTCCTCTCAAGGTCACAGTGTCACTTCAGTGGCCATGGCTCATTCATATTATATTTATATTTAATTTCTTTGCTTATCATTTTTGTATTACTTTTCTCTATTTTGACTAACAGGTCATCCATTGATTATACCAACTCCTATGTAAATTTTGAAAGAGAAATAGTAAATATATTATCCCCCTTAAGTCATTTTACTTCCCTGTCTCTCCTGTTGGATGAGTTTCATACTTCAGTCTCATAATTTTATTTAATATTTCAAAGCAACCAAATGAATTATGGAAACATCTTGGTGAGTTCCATACCCATAAGCGCAATATACGTAATACGGAGTGGAAAATCATGATTGATGACGCTTGTTTGAGACAAGTGAATGCCTTTTCAAAACCTAACTTTCCAAAGTAGTCGGCGAATTTAATAAACAAATTAAGATTGCATTTAATTAGTATATGAATTTAGTGGCGTGTTGACCCGAATGAGGTAGCATGCTATTTCTAGCAATTCCTCTTTAATATTACTATGGTCGAGCTGGAATTACTTAAAACTGAGAATGTACATGAAATATTTTTTTAACATTAATAAGATCATGAGCTTAATATTAATGAATCTAATTCCTATTCTGTCTTTATATTGATCACACCCACTATTCTAGCTTAATAAGTATAGGAGGCATGAATTAAATAGAAAACACAGCAATGAAGAAAGCAAAGGCATGATTAGTAGAACAATATTATAGTGTTAGACATTGATAATTAGGCATCCATATTTGCTTGTAGAATGAAAGTATTCCTAGATGAACATCGATGGCTGGATATCTTTTTCTTAAAGATTACGTATTATATTATCATATGCTATCATTCATTGAGATTAGCAATTGGGCTTAAGCGGCGGTGGAAAAAAAATTGGCTATAATGTATGTCGATGCCATCACTCCCCTTACATTTTACTAATAATGGCTCTCATAAATGCTATGCACACAATCATGTTTCTGCACAAATTGCACACTAACTAAAACAAGATACTGCCTCAATGTCAACTTCATACAGCCCACTAGTATGTTTTTAGAAGTTCTTAACCTATTAAAAGAATAACAAAAATATCTTTTATGTCATCAAATTTTATATTAATTTTTTATTTTATCTTTAAAATTTTAAATTGTAATTAATTTTATTCCACAACTTAACGCTATTTTAATACTAGTAAAAAATAGTGATATAATATTGCGTTTGAAAAAAAATATAAAATTCTAAATAATACTGTTCAAGTTATATACGAAATATTCATTAAAAAATTTAATCTTCATGTCAGATAGTAATTCGGTGATAGTGAAAATGTTAATTTAAAAATATATATGTTATTGTTTAGTGTTTAAATATTGTTAAAATCTTATTCATACTTTTAAGATTTATTATCAAATGTCACATTATTATTTTTTATTAATAAATTAGATGATTTTAGGTTGTGAGACCAACTTGATTATAATTTAAAACTTTAAAAATAAAATTCACAACTTAAAGACTTTATGAATGAAATTAAAAATAAATATAAAATTTAAAGACATAAAATATACTTTTACTTAAAAGAATTGATGAAACTAACTATAAAAAGAACAATGTAATAATGCAACTTTCTAAATTTTTTTAATGGAAATTATATTCATTAAATTAAATATAGTTAAAAATGTAGGCACATATAATCAATGTAATTGGTATATTAGACATCGTGATGTTATTTGATTATAGAAATAGAATGGGAAAAAGACACCCCCATAGGCCATGGCAGTAGCACCAAAATTGACTTGGAAGCTAAGTTAGGTGGCGTCTCACACTTGAGACCTTCACATAAACATCATATTTTAGTGTCATTACTTAGTTTTCTTTGGAACAGGGGCACGGGAAAAAGCTTTCAATTTCTGGATTATCAGAGCTTTTTAGTGAGAATATTCGTTATAGAAACTTTGAAGCAGTAGTGAGTGAGTGTGATTATTTCTGCTTTCACTCAGCACTGTCTTGGTTTGGACAAAGTGAGGCTTCATTCTGTTTTAATCCTTTGTTGATAAGCAAGCAGTTTTGGCGGCTGCTTAAGAACGAAGACACTTAAGAGCGTACAGATACTGCTTATCAATATCGCTACCCAAGTGGAAAATA
Source organism: Senna siamea (assembly GCA_031216115.1). Lineage (NCBI taxonomy): Eukaryota > Viridiplantae > Streptophyta > Magnoliopsida > Fabales > Fabaceae > Senna > Senna siamea. The sequence goes on along the minus strand of CM062360.1, from coordinate 28,982,084 downwards.
AACTTTATTAAATTTGTCTGAAATCGAATTTAGTAGCCTACTGCGGTTATAAGTTATTTAAAAACAATGCCCAGAAGAAAGACACACCAATTAAGCTCTGGAAATGTTACCTTTAAATTTTGGTAGGCATTTATTTTACCAGAAAATAAGAAGAAAAAAAAACACTTGTTCAATCGTCACTCGCTTTTAGAAAGTTCTTTCCATTTCATTTATCTTTGATTTTCATTTTCTTCCTTATTGTAACTTAATTATCCAAATGTTCCTGTGTACAATTTTCTTTTCTGGACCTTCGATGCTCTTAAGTACCTTATTCCATTGACATGTCTTCCAAAGAACTTGTAACACAGTAAGTTAAAACAGCAAAGGCCAATCCTGTCTTTAATCCCAAGTGTTGTTCGTCGCTTCTCAAACAATTGATGAACTGAATCAGCACAGCTGAAAAATCTGGAATTAAAATTGAGAAACAGTAATCACAAAGGACTTGCGTAGTTTCCCTGCACTAACTTGCCAAGGACTATCGGAAGCATAGCCAGTTCAAACAGCCTCGCTTCGAAATTGAAACAATAGAAATAAAAAATTGTAGCCGTAAAATATCGGGGAACTTCTAGTTAATAATTTATAGCTCAATCAGTTGAGAGGCCTTCGATCGTCTACTGAGTGTATCACTTTCAAATGTTTTCAGCAGAATTCCTGATTTTATTACCCAAGCAAAAATTGTAGACAGACCACTGGATCTGACTTTTACAGCAATCGCATTCTAAAAGCTAAAGCATCACAAGCATGAATCAATCCACACATATTGTCTCAAGCAACTTCTTACTGTCTTCACTCAAATCCACATTCTCCATCTTCAATCTTCGACGGATTGCAGAGCTGGTCTTACCAGCAGCTGCATAAGCTCTAACAAGAGATTCAAACACCTCGGCCCCTGGGGAATCCACAGACTTCTTCAAGATCTCTAGAAAACCTTCAGCGCCATCAACATCCTTCTCCTGCTCAAAATGCTTCATCATAGTACCAACAATCTTAGATGGCGGGACCCACTTATCCCCATTCCCTCTACCAGTTGATACAGCTTTGGCTAGACAGTCCACTGCCAACTTGAAGTCCCCTTTTCTCAAGTGATACTCCAGAAAAATCTCCCAGGTTTTAGCATTGGGCTTGGCCCCCCTCTTGCGAGCCCATTCTTTGAGCTCTTCAGCCTTCTCCAGCATATCCACTTGTGTGTAACCTCTTATCAAACCATTCGCAACTCGGATATCATAAGCTGAGCACCCAGATTCCCACTCCCGGAAACACTTTTCAGCTCCCGTTAGATCTTTCAAGTTAACCAATGTCTGAATCATGTTCAGATAGCTTATATTTGCAGTTTTAGGAAATGCTAGCCTAAGAGAGCGCCAGACCCTATAAACCTCGAGTACATTACCCGTTCGCCCATATAATGTAATTAGAAACTGGTAAGCAGAAAGATCTTTGCAAGCATTTCTCCTCTCCAATTCCTTGAGTGCCAATTCTGCCTTATCAAACAAGCCAGCATCAACATAAATTGATGCCAAGTTACTATATGTTGTCCAAGCTCTGGTGACTCGACCATCCCTCTTCATCTCATCTATAACCCTATCAACCCCAGATATATCATTCCTGGCAGCAAGCGCTCTAATCCAGACATTGTATGTGTAGGAATCCAACATGACATTGCTAGACTTCATTTCTTGTATGATGGCGGGAATCTTCTCTGGTTGGCCAACTTTTGTGTAAACAGTCATAAGGCTGTTGTAAGGCATGGAACTTAGAGGAAGATCGAGCTCCTTCATCTTGTCCATGAGTCCTTCTGCTTTCTCAGTCATCAATTCCTTGCAGTAACAGTTTAAAAGGGCACCATAACATAGGTGATTTTTTGCTGATTCAGGAAGATCAACGAAATAACTTTCAGCAGCAGCAATACCTCGCGCTTTTGCAAGCAGATCTAGATGTATAGCATGGTCACTGACAGTTCTGTTCATGTTCCTCTTAGCCATGGTTTCTGATAGCTGGTCATGTAAGAGAAAAAGAGACATTTTCCATTAGGAGTTGAGCAAATTTAAAGATTACAAACTATGATATCTATTTATTTATTTTTGAAATTGCAAGTCTAATAAAAAAACAGTAATAAATGAATCATGAATTAGACAATTCATAACTAGAATTTTGAGTGAAACATCTAACTTTTAATTTTATTTTCATCATCCTCATAGGGTTCAATGTTCTTTACCAATTCTGGCAATAGGATAAGACAAGTGTAACAGTCATTTGTGTACGTGAATTGCTTGCCAAGTGCCAACTAGTCAATTACAATCAAAACGTGAGACTGTTCCACAACTACCTGTACTGCCTTTGATAAAACATTAGGTCACTAAGAAATTATGTTGCATATAGATCGAAACACAGAAATTATACAGACAAATAACTAAGAGGAAGAAACAAGATCAAAATACATGCTCTGATTCCAGACACGGCACATTGGTTGAAACAAGCTTCTTAAAAAATAGCACCAGACCAAATAACCCAGAAAGTGTGGAGCTTCAACTAGCTCATCTTCACTGTCAGTGAAGTTACATCAATTCAATTTTTTTACATATTCGCCGAATAAGTATATGATCTTCGCAGTGTGTGAGAATGAAACAAGTAAAAGTATATGTTAAGAATGGCCATTGAAGCAGGTCAACCACCATTGACAAATTCAAAAATAAATCATTTCCATTCCATTCCAAACCAATTAAAATAAGAAGAAAGAAAGAAAGAATGGTTAGCCAGAGGAAACCTTGAGAGCAGGGTGATAGAGTTTGCGAGAACGAAGCTTCTTGAGGGTGTCTCCGACCTCCCATTTGTAAACGCGCTTGCCACTCTTGATGAACTGATTCAGCTGCCGTCGTACATTCACCTGAGACCCACCCTCTTTGAAGAGCCTCCGGTAAAGTGCTTCCTCCAAGTATTTCTTGGAGCGCTTCAACAAGCTCTTCGTGCGTTGCATCTGAGCCAACCCAAAACCCTAGTTTTCGAGAGAAGCTTCCGCTTTAATATAAATTTGGGTTTGGGCAACACAGTAATGGACCTTCAAACTCATGAATTTCAATCCAGATGGGCCCATTCAAGCTCTCTTTTTTTTCAATTTTAAAAAATTGAAATAACTATTAACAAAATTTAGATTAAAAGAAAAACATTAAGTTTACTTTGTCATTAAGTTTTTTAATAAAAAATTAATATATTTATAATTTATATAACTCATTATTGTTATGATTAGTTCTTTTTAAAAAAATCTTTATATAATTTATTTTAACTAGTATAGAAGACACATGTATTTCGTGTGTTTTACTTTTATATAATGCTTTTAGAATAAATTATATTTTTTAAAAAAATTATAATTTTACTTAAAAAATTAAAAAACTTATAATTTGATTTATTTTGTATCAAAATATTCTTATGTTATTATTTATAAATTTATATAATTATATATGTATTTGACTAATATAAAAAATTATTTTTAAAATTTATAAATTAAATTTATTATTTTTATATCAAAATGAATGAGACCCACCCTTTGTGAAGAGTCTATGGTAAAGTCCTTTTTACAAGTCTTTCTTCGAGCCCTTTACCACACTCATGAGTCCAAACGATTGCATCTGAGCCATTTCTTCCTCCTCCTTCCCTTTCTAAATTGAAATTGTTTGCATTATCTTAAACGCATGGAAAATGATGGGAGAAAAAAGGCAGAAACAAAAGAGAACAATGAGATTAAAGTTCAATGGAGAGTGAATACTTAAACATATTTTAAGTGAATAAAAAACACAATTGAAAGTGAAAATGATTTTGAAGTTGTGGTCATTAGCCAAAAAATTAAAGGAGGTGGTTATGAAGTTTCAATCTTTGGTATGCCAAAGCGTTAAGATCTAACAATATATATGTTGGCAATAATCATTGCTTTCTAATTGAAAATTGAAAAAGTTTAAATTAGACACCATTTATAGTTTGAAAGGGTGCTAGTTATTTTTTTCCTTACTTGGGGGTATTTTTTTTGAGAAAAAATTAAATTCAACGAAAGCTATAGTTTGAAACGGTATGATTGTGATTATTATTTTTATTGGTGCTAATTATTATTGAGGGTATTTTTAAAAAATAATTTATAATAATAAAGATTAAAGAACTTGAGAATAAAAATATAAGAATTGTATATATAAACTTAGTCTTAGGTTAAATAATTATTTATAATTATTAGTCACAATTTGAAATCTGAAGTGAGCATCATCAGCCCATAAAAGAGATAATCTGAAGTGGTCGGCGAGGGTGAGCTAGTTGTTGCCGCTGCTCGTAAGATGTGTCATCACATCACTCATTAGGGGAAGCCTCTTCACCCAACTCATTTACCCTTCCCCCACTTCTCAACGATTATATTCTCCTTTAAATTTCGGACTCCAGATGTCAACCTTTTTTTTAAAAAAAAAATTATGGTCAAAATATAAATAGTTTATTCTCCTTCGTGACACCATCTTCGCATTCATTTTAGGAAGCAACGAGAATCAAATTGAAAGAGTTTGTAAGAATGGATGTCTTATATCTACGCACTTCCAGTGGAATTAAAGAAAAAGAGTAACTCCAAATATAATTAACTTCTTAGTGTTCGTTTCGATTAGTATTGAAATGAAATATAACTAAATTAAGAGAAGAAATAGTGGAGAGAACTTTAACATTGACCAATTATCATACAATTAAATGAGCAGACGCAGTCATATTTTTATGATTTTTCACAATAAGTGTTTGAAGGGTGCCTCAAATTTCTCAAAGTTAGTTAAATGGATAAGGCGAATGCAGTTGGAGGTTGGTTTCATAATTGAGATTGTTCCAGATCTTGGACAGCACGCCAATACCTGGAAGCAAACGCCCACTGTCGAATCTCAAAACTCGCATTACATTGCCATACCTACCTACCTATTTTTATTTCTTTTTATCGCTACTTCCTAGCCGACGATTTAGATTATTTTTGTTTTGGATATAATAAATTGTACCCACACTGATGATCATTATTCAGGAAAAAAGGCAACTGTAATGACACGTGTCATCATTCCAAACCAGCCTTTCTCTTTTTCTGGTTTTCATTATATATACTTCTGGTTTTATCACCCCAATGCACAAATGAAGAATGAGCGAACGGTAAACGTTGTGATTGGTTGATGGCATTTGTGAGGTAGAAAACAAACAAATCGTGGGAAATTATTATTTATTAGTCAGTTTCCAAGTCTGAAGGCGTTTCAATTGAAACGTAGAGACAAAAAGTGGATCATTTCCTCTGCAATCCTTATTATACGGTTTGAAGGGGTTGTTGATACGGTTTCTGCTTTTTGTGTTCCACTCTTGAAACTGCGGGAAAGAGCCTTCTTTTTGGCTTTCTAGGTACCTTGAAGAAGGCTCCTGCATATATAAATTGAAAGATGATGAGACTATGGATAACTTTTCTGCAATTGGCGGAGCTGTTTGTGAGCACAATGGTTCATATGCTTTATGGGTTTTACATTTTCAGCACAGCGGTGGCCGGTGATCTCTCCCAGGCTCTCAATGAATATTTCTCCAAGTCCAATATAAACATCGAGATCAACCAGGAAACGCTCAAACCAAAAACCAATGTTGATGATCTTCCTCCCATTGTGTTGGTTCACGGGATTTTCGGATTTGGCAAAGGGGTAAGAATTAAGAAAAGAAAGAATAGCAAGTCCCTATTTTCCTCCGTATTCCAAATTAATGTCAAGAGAATCAATCTAATTGTTGTGGCTGTGGGTTTAATGTGATTTTCAGAGATTGGGGGGTTTATCATACTTTGGAGGGGCAGAGAAGAAAGATGAAAGGGTTCTGGTCCCTGATTTGGGGTCTCTAACCAGCATCTATGATAGGTAAGTACTTCATAAAAATGTTATCTTTTTCGTTTAGGAGACTTCATCCATTCATGCATGGTTCTGAAATGGTTATATATATTATATCAGGGCTCGCGAATTGTTCTATTATTTGAAAGGAGGGCAGGTCGATTACGGTGAAGAACACAGCAAGGCTTGCGGGCACTCGCAGTTTGGACGAATTTATGAACAAGGTTCCACCTTCTTGTAAAAGTATAAGAATAAATAGATTTTTTTCAAGATGTTGTTTTTGTTTGATGAAATTGTGTTGACATTATTGGGAAACAGGACACTACCCAGAGTGGGACGAGGATCACCCTATTCACTTTGTGGGGCATTCAGCTGGAGCACAGGTTGTTCGTGTCTTGCAACAAATGCTTGCTGATAAGGTAAGTCCCACACAGCAGTCAGCATTGAAAATATTGTATGCTACAGCTACACATTTTGACCTTCATATATATATATATATATATATATTTTGTCTTCACTTTAGGCATTCAAGGGGTACGAAGACACTTCAGAGAACTGGGTTTTAAGCATAACGTCCTTATCAGGAGCATTTAATGGCACTACAAGGACTTACTTCGATGGCATGCAGCCAGACGATGGAAGAACAATGAAACCTGTATGTCTTCTACAGCTTTGTCGCATTGGAGTGATAATCTATGATTGGTTGGACATTGGGTGTCTGAAGAAGTATTACAACTTCGGGTTTGATCACTTCAACATGTCATGGAGAAACATGGGACTTTGGGGTCTCACGGAGTGCCTTGTGGGGAATGCTGGTCCATTTGCTTCAGAGGATTGGATCCTTCCAGATCTCACAATTCAAGGCTCTATAAAACTCAATTACCCTCTCCAAACATTCCCAAACACCTACTATTTCAGCTATGCCACCAAGCAAACTAGGAAGATCATGGGTCTCACACTTCCTTCAGGCATTCTCGGAATTCACCCTATGCTTTTCTTGAGAGTCTTGCAGATGAGCCAGTGGCGTCATCCTTCAGATGTCTCTCCCCCTTATAAAGGTTATAGGTGAGTTTTAAATATATGACACATGACTTAAGCACGACACACTGTAATTCAGTATTATGTAATTTGGGTATGCAGGGATGAGGATTGGCAGGACAATGATGGAGCACTAAACACAATATCGATGACTCACCCTCGCTTCCCAATTGAACACCCAAGCCATTTAGTTGAAAAGGATTCAGATTGCCAGCCATTGCAACCAGGAATCTGGTATATATATGTCTATATTTATGTAATTGTAATACATTACCAATTTATTCTTTTGGGATAATAGGAGTTCAATGATTGTGTATGATGTGACGAAAATAAGATTATGGTGTATTTGATGAAACAGGTATTACAAGATGGTGGAGGGTGATCACATACTATTCATAGTGAACAGGGAGAGAGCAGGAGTTCGATTTGACTTAATATATGATAGCATATTTGAACGGTGCAGGAAGCACGTTTTCAGGAAGAAACCTCCAACAGTACCTAACGAAGTTCATCATCATGCCTCTTAGTATCTGCTTCTCTCGCTCTTGTATAAAACAATTCAAACACAGATGCCAAAGCAAATATGCCATCCATTCATTGGACTGCCCTAATTCAATGTCCCTTCTGTTCTGTACATGTCAATTTTACTTTTCCTTTTTTTGTTTCTAACTACGAATTTCTGTAATTTGTAGGTTTTCTGGGAAATATCAAGGGCTTAGTGGATAGGTTGTCACAATTGTACACACAAAATTCTCATTGAGATTTATGAAGTGCGATTTTTAAGATGCAAGGTGCATAAAAATATATCTATAGGGTGTTTTTAAGATTCTCACCTCATTTATTTAAAAAATACTGTAATTTAGAATCTCTTAAAAAGGAAGCTAGTAATTTACTAATTTACTTAAGAGAAATTTAACTAATAAAAAAGTTTACATAAAACTCTTTCAAAATTTATTCTGAAAAAGATAAAAAAAAATGTAATGGATCATCTGCCATCATTAATCTAAATTCGACGAGACCCAAAATGGTTTTCACTAGCATTTTATCCACCAGACCCATTAAACCTTGTGCAGAAAAAAGTGGCTTCAATTTCTGGGGCTTCAACTAGAAGGCTGGATTATTATCGTATTAATACTATTTATTACTTTTTGGAAGGGTAAGCTAGCGAGATTCCATTTTAATTTTTAGAAGTTTGATGGGTTTCCGTATGAAATAGTAAATTTTTTTTATATTTAGAGAAATTAAAAAAATATTTAATTTTTAATTTATTTAAATAAAGCTTTATTAATATAAATTCTTTATTTATTTTCTTATCCTTTTAATTTTAGATAAATATACTATTTATTAAATTGAAAAAATCTAAAATCAAGTTTGATAATATGTCCTATTTAAAATTATATCTTGAAAATTTTATTATGCCTATATATATATTTATTTATATAGTATGTGAAAAAGTAGAGTTGGACGGTTGGACCGGCCACAGCCAGAGAGGGGACATTGTGCTACTATTTTTTTTTTAATATAAAACGTTAGATTCCAATCATACTTGTAAAGCAAGTGTTGTGGAGACATAAGTTGATATAAAAATGATTTGTTGTATATATATGCATATGGTATGGGTATATGCAGTAGATGGATCACATGAGAAAGCACATGCATGTGTGTGCATCGCGAGTGTTGGCACAACGAGGCCTGAGCCAGACAAAAAGTCAAAACATAATATGTGCATGTTTTCTATGCGCAACACGATGCCACGTGTTCCGTGCCCTCACTTCTTGTTTCTCTTTTCAAGTTCAACCCTCCCATTCCATGGAAATTAGTAATTACCAGTGAGACATGCTTTTTCGGTTCTTAAAATTATCATATTTAATACTACGTACCAACTATAATTTATAAACCAACTACTTTTTATTAATTATATGTGATGACAGTATATATATACCAACCTAGCTTTAAATTAAGTATAAACACAACCAATTCCCTACATTCACAAATATTACAGCTATTCGATTGTCCTTTTATGATGTTATTCTAATACCGAAAGGCCTTCTACTCACTTTTAAAAAGAAGACAAGTAATAAAAAAACCTATTGATTTTAAAAGTAGCTCTTACACTATTTTCTTAGAAAAATAAAAGAAATATGCATGAGACACAATTTTGTTGTGTGAATTAAGTATATATAGCTTTACTAATTAATATATATATTTAAAGTATTCCACTACTTAGAAGTTATATTTTTATATTAAATTACATAGTATCTCAACTATATTAAACTTACGTTCTCCCATGTAATTAGATGATTTTGGTTCTAATGTAATATTTTTGTCTAATAAGGTTACAAAATATTATTGATATGAGCATAATATTTTATTTATGTGAGATGTAAGATGAACTTTTTTTAATCGTCAAATTAAATTAAATAGTTAAAATTAAAATATTAATTTAAATATCACATGATTATTATATAATATATTTTAAACTTAACATGACTATCACATAATATTTTTAAAATAATATTTTAATCTCAATCATTTAATTTAATTTAATAATTAAAAAAAATTCATCTCATTTTTTATGTAAGTAAAATGCTTTTATTTAATACTCTCATTATATATATATTCGTTATACTTCGTAGCATAAAAAAACCGAATTGGCCAGGTTGAACATTTTAGATCTTGCCTTTTTACATTGATTTTGTTGTACTAAAGAAATAACGAAGATCCAAAATTAATAGTATGATGTATGTATATAGAGATGTGATGTGAAATGAATTCGGTATGCAAATATCAACGCCTATATCAGTATACTTTGCTAACCAGTCGATTGAAGTGAGTACATTGAAACAATATTCACCCTATACAAAAGAAGAAGAAAAAAAAAGCGCACTAAGTAAGAGTACAAACACTAAAAGAAAAAATGGGTTATAGCCATATTAAACTTTTATATTTTGGATTGTAATTATTGATCCCACTTTAAAATTTTTTATACGATTCACATTCTTTTTACACGTTTTATATACTGCTTAATTATAAAGTATATATCTCGTACATGCATTTGTCTTAAATATTTAAGATTCTTGATTATCTCAAATGATGAATGCTACTAAATGTTTATGTTTTGACATGATTATCTCAAATGATCAACACGCATTAATTTGAGAGATAATTCTTTCAAATAATAAGTATTTCATACTACCTATTAAAAAAATTTATAAAAAAACCTACTTTAATTAACATTTATGTAATTTATTTGATAAATCAGTAAATATGAATTTTAATTACATGCAAATATCTTATACTTAATTAGATCTTTTTAGATATCAAATATAAATTCTTTTTAATAATTAAACATACATATACTACTATATACGTTTATTAACTATTAAACTATATCAATACGTTATTGGTTGATATGGTAGTGTTTCATTACTATAAAAAATATATAAATTTAAATTTTAAAAAATACTTTTGTTAATAGAATTTTGTCTCAATACTCTAGATCCGATAAAAATTGGTTTTAGATTCAATATAGCTTAGAGATATATATCACGAGTTTTCACAAAAAAGAAATACTAAACTAATTTTTTTCGTAGCTTATTAATTTATTGTCATTCTCACACATATATAAAGTTAATAATAGAATATTGTTCCAGCTTTATATGGGAAGATGCTTGGTAAAAATTTGATTTTATTGAGAGATTTAGTCATCATTCAGGTAATGTGTGGGCAAATGTAGCAACAAAAGAAAATAGGGTTGGAACGATGCATGATTGTCCAAAAAATGTTGAAAAAAAATTCTCTTATAATTGCAGCAATATTATAAAATTCCACGAATGGAATGAATGAGAAAATGAGTACTAATGTGTTTCCCTAGTTCATGTTAGAATTTGAATTTTCAATAGAACTATACTTAATTAGATTCAATATTTTTATATTTTTATTATAAATTTTTTAATAATTAAAAATAAGATATGTAAAAAAAATTTAAAAATTATAAAAAAAATTAGTTGTATAAAAAATATATACAAGTTGATTTCTAATTAAAAAAGTAGATGGTAAAAATATAAATACATAAAAATAAATCTTTTTATTAATAATGTGTACATAAATTCATGAAAATAATATTAATATGAACTCTTAAAATTAATTTTATAAAATAATTTATAAATAAATAAAATAACATTCAAATATATTCTGTCTTATCGAGTTGTCAATATATGACTGTTCAAGTTATTAGTTGACCTAGTCTGAGTTTTAAAACTCCTTATATATAGGACTGTTTTTATTCAATTTTTAGACATATTATTTAAATTAATTAACCACAAATGCTAATTAATTTCTAATATTTATCATTTGACTAATTAAATTAATTAATTACCACGTATCTATAACAGTCAAATTGATTTGATTAGATAGATATCAAAAATCCAATCCGTGGATATACTGCCACATTTAAAAGAAAGAAAGAAAAAAGTGCTGTGCATAAATATAGAAGATTCCATTAATTAAATATGAAGAATAACAATAATATATTATACCAAAAATGATAGCACCCAGAGAGAGAGAAGCGCTAAGATACATGTATCACCCATTTATATATATATACACAGCGTAGTGCCTCAACTCAAGTGCTAGCTTTTAGCCCAAAAAAGGAGAAGAAAAAGAGTCTGAAGGCCGAATATATTGCATCTACGGGCACACAAAAGAAGGCTTTTTCATAATTCAGATTTCAGAGAGACAACAATAATGGTGGCAGAATTGTGTGGTGGTGGTGCTGCTGCTCCTGCAGTTACTGTTAACAACAGCTGCTTGCAGCGTGGCTGTTCCAATAATAATAATGCTCTTCTTCCCAATAATAATACTGCAGCTCCCTTCATCAATCTAGACCAGTAAGAACTTAATGATTATATATGATTAATCAATATTTGTTGAAAGGGTTGTTTGTTATTAGTTATATAATTAATAATATTAATGTGTTAATTGTTGGGTGTGATTGAACAGGGGAGATCCGGTGGTATTGGAGGCGTACTGGAGGAGGATGGGTGAGAGATGTACGGTGGTGATAAAGGGGTGCGAGTTTCTGAGCTATCTGAGTGATCTAAGCAATGTGTGCTGGTTCATGCTGCCAAGCCTGAGAGACAGCATTAAGAACCTTCATGCTTTGGTTGGGAATGCAGACACAGAGGAGAGCCACATCGTCGTGGGAACGGGTTCTACGCAGCTCTTTCAGGCTGCTCTCTACGCTCTTTCTTCTTCGTCACATACTCCTCATCGCCCTATTCACGTGCTGGCCGCATCTCCTTATTATTCGGTTAGCTTCATTTTTGGTATTTTTATGAGTCTCAGGAGATGAGTGTGTATGTTAGCATATATCGATCTCTTAGCAGGCACTTATATTCAAAAAACATATTTCTTGAGTTTAACTATATTTAAGAACTTTCAAAAGTAGGTTTGTATGTTTGTGTGTAAAGTTTCAAACTTCGGCTTCATAAATGTGCACAAATTAACCTACATTTTTTTTTTAAGAGCGTTTAATTACCTAACTTCTTAGTTTTCGAATTAGCGGCAACTATGTGATTTGTGAGAATAAAAGTGTGTTCTTTAATAATTAGGAATATAATCTTAGGACTCTCGAATTTTAAGTCAACCAACAAGAAAAAAAAACTTTTCTTCCATTATACAGTTTTTCTCATTGGTAATTATGTCGTGTGGCTAAGTTGCAATAATTTGCCACTTGGCCATACAGAACAACAGCATTGCTTTGTCCCATTTAATGAACCAACTTTAGGATTTTTTTTCTTGAAGGTTCAGCATTTTTCATTATTTATAATACTATTTGACATATTGTCATTGATAGACTCAGTTAATGCGCGAAGTTTCTAAACCAAGCCAATCCCTCCCAATTTCATGAACCATGCCAATGGCTTTGGTCTTTTTTTGGGAGACCACGAAGTGACAAACATTTATTTTGGGGACACTTTTCATATATGAGGAAACATGCAACAAACACACTCTCACGTAAACACATGGAGTTTTAGATTCTATGAGCAAACATGGGAACATGGGTTGTGTCTGCTAGTAATTATTCCGGTTAATCAACCTCATCAGAACTTTATTTTTTTATTTTTTTAAATGTTTGAAAGTGGATGATTGGTATATATGATGAATCGAAATTAACTTGAAGTGTTGGATGCTACAGGAATACCAAGATGAGGTAGAAATTTTGCGTTCAGGGCTATACAAATGGGGTGGGGATGCTTTGGAGTATGAAAAAGATGAAGCATTCATAGAGGTAGTGACGTCTCCGAATAACCCAGATGGAAGCATAAGAGAGCCTGTGGTAACGAGAAGTGGAGGTGTAGGGAAGGTGATTCATGATCTTGCCTATTACTGGCCTCACTACACTCCCATTACTCACAAGGCTAATCATGATCTTATGCTTTTCACTTTCTCCAAATGCACTGGTCATGCTGGTTCTCGTATTGGGTGAGTGAGATCATCATCATCCCTTTTCCGTTTTTAATTAATTCCTATTGTCTAGTTAACTATATAACATTTAAGAGAATATTGGTGAGTCACTGAGTCTTGAAAGCGACTTGGTTTTGTTGTGAAGGTGGGCTATTGTGAAGGACATAGAAATTGCGAAGAAGATGACCAGATTCATACAGATGAGCTCCATTGGAGTGTCCAAAGAATCCCAAACTCGAGCTGCTAAGATAATGGAAGTGATCTGTGATAGCTATCAGAGTTTTGGATCTAAGGAATCTGACCTTTTCTTTGAGTACAGCAAACGCCTCATGAAGGAAAGGTGGGAGAAACTAAGGGAAGTCGTCAAGCAAAATGGGTTTTTCAGTTTGCCAAAGTTCCCAAGGGCCTACTGTAACTTCACCAATGAGTTAACTGAATCATATCCTGGTATTTTTGTTTAATTAATTATTTATTATTTTTTACCAGGAGTTATTTTTTGTTGTTATTTAATTTATAGTATTGGCATGGCGCTAATGTATTGTTGGTTTTGGATCCTGTAGCTTTTGCATGGTTGAAGTGCAATGAGAAAGACGAAGACTGTGAGAGTTATCTGGAAAAGAAATTGAAAGTGCTTGCACGAAGTGGGAAGCGATTTGGTGCTGATGCAAGGCATGCTAGACTTAGCATGCTGAGCAAAGATGAAGAGTTCGATGAGTTCTTAAGGAGGCTGTCAAATATCAAAGGGAGTAGTTATTAGAAGTGTTCAAAATTCAAATAATTAATGGCAGATGCCATAAGAGGGTTGGATATAAATAAATATCTTAGATTCGTGGTTTCATGAAAGTCAAAATAAAAGTGCAAGAAGGGTTTGTTGTGAATAAAGACTATTCAATGAAGGATAAAGTTTTGGATGAAATGCATAATTCCTCCCTTTCTTTTTTCACCAAAAATTAAATAAGTGACAGGGGAAAACCCGAAAGGAAGATAGTGTATTAAGCAAAACATGTAGTGCATTAAGTGTTTCAAAAAAGTAATGATTAAGAGAATCAATATAATTAAGTGATTAACACACGAGAGTGACGCTCTAAGCTCGTACCTTGTGCTTTTTACTCTCTCCGCTCGCTCCTTTTCGTAGTGTAAAGAATCAGATAATCAAAACTTAAATAATATTGTGCATGCAATTCCAGCGAACGAACTCTTTCCTCTCCCTCTCATAACTCATTTGATTTACATTTTTATTCAGTTTTCAAACATATTTCACTTTTCCGTTTCCTCGTTGATTTTTTGTTCCAGTTAAAGGCGAACAGTATAGAATGTGTTATATAAAGGAGGGTTTAGTTAAAAGTCCCCGAAGCAAGAGAAGCTGATTTTCTGGTGTCCTCGGGTGTCATTTATTCACTTTAAACTAATCTACTATCACCGGCAATGAACCTTGAAAAACTGGGTTATTAATACTTTAGTAATTTCTTGGCTATCATGTGTAATTACATTTGAAAAGCTTGACACAAATCCCTATTATTTCACTCCCTGTACTCAGTAGAGTTTAAGAAGGCAAGTTTTAAATTTGCAAGTTTTCACTAAAGCTTTGGGTTAGTTAAAAGTTTCCGCGCTCTCCATTAGTCCAATTGGAACTTCTTCCTGATCTTCTTGTAGTTTAATGCCATGCTAGAAGAGTAAGAGATATCAATCATAGATTTTTTTAGTCATTTAAAACCTAGTTCATTTCATGGATCAATTTTGGTAATAGAGATGTTCAAATACTTAACTTGGTTTAATTTTGTCTTAAAATTAAACCAAATCAATAGAATCCATTTTCAAAATGCATAAGCCTTGTCAATTTTATTTTTATTCAATTTGGTTCAATTTAAGGTCAGTTTAGTTCAATTTTAACTTAATTTAATTCGTGCTAACTTGATATTTTTATTTTAAAATATACTAAATAAAACTCTAACTTGTTTACATAATTTTTATACATTTATAGAGTCTAAAATAATAATTTTAAAAAATAATTTTAAAAAGTTCGAAACTAAAACTATAATATTATACTAAATAATCAATCTTAAATTTTTAATCAAGATTTTAAGTGTATTAATAAGTAATAAAAAAAATTACAACTGATTAATTATATTATCTAATAAAACTATATTAAATATTCTTATATATCTTAAAGTATCAATATATTTAAAATTTTCTTTCCCACTGGTACAGATTTGACCAAAGGACTAAACAACAGGGTTATGATATATAATTGACAATTCATGATTTTCAGTTGACATAAACTTTCTAGACAATGAGTAGCTCACAGAATGTTGGCAAAACAATTATAATCATTGCAGAGTCATGGAAGGCCAAATAAACTTCTTCTCACTAAGCGGCTAGTCTAAAAATACCTAATTCTCGAGGCTCCCTCCCCCATCCTCCAGGTCCAAGTCATTGATCATTGAAGATGACATAATTATTTGACGGATTTAAAAACCAACGAAAGATAAAAGATCTCAAATAAGCCTTAATTCATACTCTCCCGCCATTGTAATGTACCTCACCCATGGAAGAGCCTGATACCCGCTTTTCTCAATAATTTTCAAATATCTTACCTGCAAAACCGGAACCTTTACATGTTAGTCACTATCCAGATCAAATCGACCAAAGCTTCAGTTGAATTAAAAACGCCAGCATAATATGTGGTAAACTTAACAATGATGATTTCCTGGACAGAAACCAAAATATCACGTTCTGTGTAATATTTAATTCAGATGGTACTCTTACACATGTAATATAGTTCTTATAAAACCATTCATACAAACAACTTAAACAGATTCATTAATCATGGAAATGGTACAGTATAAAATTATTAGTTTCGATCATTTTCTCATGTTAGGTTCATCAAAATTTTCCATAGATATCCTTTTTCTAAAAAATAATAATTAATATTTTTAAGCATTCCCTGTGAATTTCTTACAGAAGCATAAGAAGAATTATAAGAAACAGTCATATCCATGAAAAAACGCCATATAGTAAATTATTTCCATTGCAGGAAAAAATGCCGTAATAATATTCAGAATCATAAAAAACAGTCCTATCCATGAAGCAATACCTGTATTCCTGAAATAGTAAAATATGGTATCTCAAAATTGACACGTATAGGAGCTTTTCTCTCGGGATGTGATTCTTCATCTGTTATAGTGGGAAGACGAAACTCTGCTCTTAACATAAACTCCTAGGAATGTGGAAGAGAAGAAAGAAATTCAATGATTACAATGAAATTAAGGTATGAATATGGGCAGAAATCAAGAATCCAAATCCACTTCCAAGTGAACTAGTACCTTGCCCCCTGGGAAGGATTTTATTTTCCAAATTAATGCATCCTTTTCAGGTGCATATGATGCAGATCCCATTGAAGTTCGGACATCAGGATTGGATGCATCAGCAGGCACAGGTAACTCAATTTCAACATTTGTGGCAGTGCTGTATTTTAAAAAAAAAAAAAAAGTATAGGCATTTGGCACATAAAATGATGGGACGTAATTCTCCTACCTTTGATCAGGAAAAAAACAAGAAAAGAAAAAACCTCAGTACCTCCGCTCCTTGAATTGACTTCTAGCTTTTACCATCATCTCAACCCGGCTTTTTGAATGCCTCTCAACTTGTGCTTCCACCCAAATTAAGGGCTTAACCTGCAATATATGTAGTAAAAAACAATGAGGCTGCAAAATTCTTTTCTCATAACTTGGCCACTTCTCTCTCTCTCTCTCTCTCTCTATATATATATATATATATATGTATGTATGTAGTGTATGTAAATTACCCCACAAACAGAACGGAGAATAATTCCTAGAGAAGAAGATGAACCTGTGTACTGAGCCTATATGTCATCAAATCAAATGATCCATCAGGTGGTATGAAGGAAATTGTTCGATCATTTTCAAATCGAGCCAAACGCACACACCTTCATCAAACATTGACACAAAATTTGAGAACAATAATAAATAACAGAGTGGCATTCATGTCAAAAGTATATTAAACATCTGCAACCTGCATTTTCAGCAAGGATCAACAAATATAGACAACAGAGTCATGCATACATACTGATGAAATTTGATGTCTTCCAAGTCAATTGCCTTTCCCTTGGTTGATCTACCTTGTGCTTCTAATAATACTCTATCATTTAGGCCAAGTTTACACTCAGGCATACCACTGCATTAGATAAGCCAATAGGACACTTCTTATTTTTTGGATAAAAAATCTGTTGCACTTAAGTCAATTAGATTAAAACTCAGAAGATAGTTCATAGTAAGCACATAGCTTTATAAAGAATAAGAGAATGTTTTCCCCCCAAAAATATACGAACTTTCTCAATGCAATCTGTCATTTTTAATTCTTCTCAATTCAGTGTTTAACTAGGACATTCTTCTACAATTTGGTCCTTTTGTTAACTCTAATCATGCTTTCCTAGTCAAATTACTCAACTAGTCTCGTTTCTGAACATATCAATTAATGGATGAGTACACATTTTGCCCATATAAGTCAGTAATTTCACTAAAAAGATGTAATTTTAGTTAATGTAAGGATTAAATTGATAAAGAATTAATAACTGAAATACTAAACTGGGAGAATTGAAAAAGAGGTATCAAAGTGAGAAAGCCTGCATCTTCTAAGGAGCAAAACATCAATTTACTCATCTCAAAACCATGCTCAACTGTAAGCAAATAAATGATTGATGGACAATGGGCACATATGTTTAGTGCCAGCTCATGAAGAAAGGCTCAAGTGTACGAAGTGAATAAAGAACTATGTAAACATATGTAATTAATAGGCACAGAAAATAGTATGCTCCAAATTATTTATTTCATTTTTTTAATCTCAAGTTTTAGCCAGATTGCCAGATAAAAGAACAGTTTTCAAAAACATTAGAAACATCAACTCATTTCATCAAGGGTTCCCAGATGCATGACCTTCACTTTTAAGAATACACACAAGCAGAAAACATGAAAAAAGCACCCAAAACAGAAACCAGAAAACTTAGGTCAGAAGCCAATAGTAGCCCATAAACCAAAATGACAGATGAAGTAATCAATTTGAAGAAATTAACATGTTACTACACCACGTCCATAATATTCTTATGTTTGCAATATAGCCTCAATTTCATATTTCATTCCATCCTTACTCCTAGGACATGAACTTGAATCTGGCATATACTAGTAAAGCAAAGAACACATATTGTTGATGCTTCCATTGAAACAACATAAAAGGAACCAAGTTTAACAAATTCCAAATCAAAAATTGAAAATCACAACTCTTTAGTGACTTGCAAGCAAATCTCATTGTAAATGGCGAGTCGGTCAAACTGTAAATCTTATGCTAATCTAGTTAGCTACCAGCTCACTTCAACAGGTAGAAACATAATAAATCTGGAGAAAAGAAGAAAAAAAAAACCTTAAATATGTTCTCATCCTCAGTGCCCCTACAACATCAGATCTAATTATTTGCCCATTGCTGTTAACAAGTATGTTAACACTCTCCACCACATCCAAGAAAACCTGAATATTAGAGAGAGAAAATAATATCAGATAAAGACTTAAACCATCATATTACAATTCAAAATGACAGAGATTTTTGCTCTTCCGGTAGACACCTCATTTTTCTTGTAATTTATCCCTTCACTGCGCCAAGACACAGCATTTGTCACAGCCATGGGAGGTCTCTGTGTAACTTCCATTTTATAAGCATCTGTCTTGATAAATTCACTAAGAATATTTGCTTCAGTATACTGGGGGTAGCCAAAATCCATAATTTCATCAAGCAGTTCATACTGCCAAGCACAGAAGGATCACAGTGTTTTCTCATAAGCTTTTCCATATATGTAAGACCAAAATGAATAAAATGTGCTTTGTATAGAGTTAAATTTGTCAATTGGAAATTTACCACAACAACAAAGTTATCCCTAAGAGATTCCTCTTCCAATTCTTCAAAATAATGCTTAAACACCTGCCACAAAGGAATGGATCAACCTGGTCATATTATTGATACACAAAGTTTTACAAATTCCCAATGCTAAAAGTTTAAACCATAAGTACTGATAATGCTTACGTCTACTAAACGATGTAGGAAGAAAAGAAGGCTTGCGGCATTGCAGTTTTGTCTGGCTGCTATCATGAGGTAAATATTGCCATGCTGAATAAACATGTAGGTCACACCATTATCATATACAACTGGATCTTGAGACTGCGGATCACCCTGGAGCATTTGAAAACAAAATAAGGGAACCCCACTTAGCCCTTCCTCCCAAAACAGAATAGCTAAGAAGTTGGTTTGGTCCGATGAAGAATAAGGCTAAATCATAAACAAGGTATATATTCTCCAATTCCACCTCTACTAACTCAAATTCAGCTAATTGTTGAACAATTCAAAGCACTGATAATGCCCGATAACTGCAGAAGCAGCAGAACTCAAAAATAAATAAGTAAAATTCAATTAACTCAAATTCTTCAAAACAGCAAAAACGAACCAACTACACATAATTCAATTGTTACTTGTGCTGAGTTCAGTTAAGTAATGCATTATAGCATACCAAAAACCAAATTAGTAAATTGTCCAGCATTTTCATTTCCTGTGGTTTCGGAAGAACCAAACACTGGACTCGACTCGACCAGAAATAATAAATAAGAAAAGTATAGATGGATTGGAAGAAAGAAGACGAGAACCTCTTTCTCGATGAGCTTGGTGAAGAAACGCTCGGCGTCGAGGGCGGAGACATCGCCACGGTAGTCGCGCCAAATGAGAACGTGACCTTTGATGTCAAGAAGAAAGAGAGCAGAGGCTGCCCCTGCCATTGGATCAGATCGGATCGGGACGGAATAAATCAGCCGGAGAAGTAGATCTAGGGCTTAGCCCTCCATCTCGTAGGCGAAGCCTCAACCATTTGCAAAGGTATGCATGCCTTCGTGTTCCAGCAATTTTGGAAGTAGCTCAACTAAAGATGTTGGTTTTGGGAATTTCGGTTCCAAAGTGCATGCATATTAGAGTTTTACATGTACAAAATGTATATGATCTAAATTGGACGCATTAAGTTCAAAACATATAAATTGCATTAACTACAATTTCTTTCATGATTTGATTTTAAAAGCACGTTCTTTTATATTAACCGTATAGTATACGGGGCATTAAGCGATGGGATTGTCTTCTTTTTTGCAATAGTTTTGATCATAAATTTTTAATAAAATAATTAATATTATATAATTTGTAGAATTCATTTTATTTATTTTTTTTCAAACAAAAAATAATATTAAGATCAAAATAAAATATATTTTTTGTTTAATTTCTACAAATAGTCCTCAATGATAAGTATTCATTATTTAGAAGAATTCTTTTTAATTTATACTCTTTTCATTGAAGAAATATTAAAATTATATTCATCTTTATTCTATTTTAAAAATTTATATTCTTTTTTAAAGATTAAATTTTATTCATTTTGATTCAAATGTTTTTAATTAAGATTATATTTAATTTTTTGAAAATATTATAATTTTTTTATAAAATATATTTTTTAAAATTATAATATTATATTATTATTTATTTTGAGTTAAAAATAATAAATTTATTTTATTTTAAGTTAAAAATATTTTTTATATTAGTCAAATACATATTTAATTATAAAAAATAATAAACATAAAAATAATTTGATCAAAATAAATAAAATTATAAATTTTTTTTATTTCTTAAAAGAAAGAGTGTAATTTTATAAAACATAAAAAAAAAATGTAATTTTAAAATCCAAAAAAGTATAACTTACTCTAAAATTATATAACTTCTAAATTTTTATCCTAGCCAAAATACACAAAGCCTAGTTACATATTTAAGTACAAAAGGCATATATATATATACAAGGGAAGATTGATCTCAAAAGTTTGAAGAAAGTGTTCATCGTCCTTTAAAAATGGGAGGGAAGAAGTGGTTTTTTCCTCCTAGTGATGCTTCCCATTCCATGGAAGACATGACAAGCTGTGATAATGCTCCAACAATCTCTCTCATTTCAGGCCTCTCAACTGGATCCTCTCTTAAGCATGGCTCTGCTAACTCTGGCATCTGCAACAAATTCAATTCACTTGCTTTTTACACCAAAACAAATATGTAACTATACTCATTACTCAACCCTCAACCTTAACTAACCTTGTATACATTCTCCATGGGATACCCATCTTGAAGATTTTGATCAATCACATTCTCTAAAGCACTCTCTGGCTCATCATTTTCAAATACTTGGTTAATCTGAATGCCATCCATGAACACAAAACTTAGTCAAATAAGAGTCTCTCTCACTTACAAATTAGTCAACTATAAGAATCTGACTTACAACTGTAATTAGGGATTTCATTTTGTTGGCCTCTTGTTTGTCAAGAAACAAAGCATGTTTTCCTGTCACCAACTCTGATAGAACCACTCCAAATGCAAATACATCAATTTTGGGGGTCATCTGAAGCTCCTTCACACATCTTCAAACACAAAATTCAAGAACGTTAGAAATAATTAAAATTACAACATGTATGGAAAAAAGGAAAAATAGTTTATCCACTCAATGCTAAAAGAGTCTTATGATTATAATAGAGAATATAAAGAAGCATATATAACCTACTCTGGTGGAAGGTAACCAGGTGTTCCAACAAGTCTTGTTGCTATAAACTATTCACCATTTGTTCGTTCTACCAGTTTCGCAAGTCCAAAATCTGCTACCTATTAACAATGTTAACATGATGATGATTATGTGACCTCCATAGTACACACAAATAATGGTGTAAATATATTGAGAAAATGTCCATATAAGAGGGCCTTTTTTCTTGTCGAGAGTAAATACCTTTGCTCTGTGCTTCTCATCAAGAAGAATATTGCTAGTCTTTACATCACGATGGACATATCGTTCTTTTGTGTAATAATGTATATATTCAAGACCTTTTGCAGCATCCAAAGCAATTTGTACTCTAGTATTCCAAGCAAGAGGCTGATAACCTATTTCAATACAATATTTTATATTTCTTGTTATTGAAATTATTTATTTTGTAATAAGTCCAAGTCATACCTTTTAGTAATGGATCATGAAGATGATCACATAGACATCCATTTGGAACATATTCATACACCAAATAGAGGTAGTCTTTCCACTGGCATATCCCAACAGCTCCACCTGTAATAATAATAATTACATCTATAAGTCAATCAACTATCAGATTCTTAATACTACACTGAAAATCGTTTCATTGGAGAACATTACTTACAATATTGATATGATGGATTCTACTTAAAACCTTGAGTTCTGCATGGAACTCTTTGGATTTATTAGATCTCATCTTCTTTATAGCAACCTCCTGGAAAGTAAAACTAGCTATCACTCTTCCAAGTTTTTTTGTTAGTAATTGAAACAGGTAAGCTTTAGATAGTAGCTGTATATGAAAAATAGATAGGTAGGAGCTATCAAATCCTTCAATAAGATTATAACATGTAGAAGAATTTCTTGTAACAGGTAATAATATGGTGCTAAGCTAAAAAAACCAACATATGTTCATGTGTTATTTATTACTTTTATTAAAAAATTTGATAGCAAATATTTAGGAAACTTGATTTAAGTCTATCCTTTGCATACCTTCTCGCCTAAAATTCCAAAATACACACACCCATATCCACCAACCCCAATTCTTCTGGTTTCATCAAAGCTATTGGTAGCCTCTTCAATCTCCTCAAGACTAAATATTACTGGCTTTTCTGATCCAAATGGTGTTGCATCTGCACCAGTATATACTAAGAATAAGCAACACGCATTGGGATTCCTGTAGAGTGTAGACTACTACTGAAAATTTGTATGCTACATATGTTAAGCTATTTTTATTTCCATACTGGGTTTTGTTACCTTGCAGATTTTTAGTACGAAGGGAAATGGAAATAGTTCTATTGGAAACTAATCTTTTAGATGTAGGTTTAGGATCTTCTTTGCCGGATTTTCTCCTGAGAAAGAGAATAAGCATTATGGACAATGAAAGCAATGCCACACTCGCTAGCATGCCAATGACTATTTTGAACTTTTTACTCCTTTTTCCTGCCAAGAAGGAAAAAAATCAAATCAAGAAGATTGAAGCCTGCAGTGCAAATACAGATACATCTCTGCCAAGCTTCATGAGGTCGGAGAAAGAGTGAAAAATATGATGTGGTGAAAGTGAAATGGATCATTGGAACAGTTGCCACGTACAACTGCAGAGAACATGATCATGTGTACTGAAATGATAGAGGTTGAGTGAACAAGGGTTGGTTTAAAAAGAAAAAGAAAACGAGGGAGTTTGAGGCAAAGGAATTAGCATAATACCATCATCATCAATAAAGGTAAGGGATGGAAGGCCATTTAACTCTTTGGGAACAAATAGCACCCACCCCACATCTATAAACGATGGGTTATCAGCCAAAATCCTGTTTAAGCGCCGCATATTATCCAGTGTAGCCGTTAGCAGAGCAGCAATCTCGGAGGGCGTATCATTCTGCTGCACCGTATAGGTCACAACGATTTCAGATTCACTTGCAGAACACCCACATGGAAGATATATCGTCAACATATCGTTTGGCTCCAAGAAATCAGGATTTTCCACAAACCATGCCTGGCCACTGTATATATCCTCCGAAATTTTCCCGAAAGTGTCACCCTGCTTCACTCTGTAGGTTGTGTCATAGAAGTAGCCGCTAAGGTTACTGGCGTTTCTGCAAGTACAAGGTACAGTTACGAGGTAATCCTGCTTGTTTTTGTCACGCGATATGGGTTCCATCTGGGACAGATTGACAGAGTCAAAGAATGCGATGTCTTGTATCTGCCGGAGATTGTTGGTTATGTTGTAGAGTGAGGCATTGCATGTGGGGATGGTTGCAGAGCAATTCATAGGCTCTATTTGAGAAGCTAGGGTTGTAGCAGTTACCAGCAAGCTTGCTAGAAGAAGAGGGAGAAGCAGAGAAGAAGAAGAAGAAGGTTGTTGTTGGTGAGAAGAAGAAAGGGCTGTAACTTGTAAATTGTAATGAGAAGGTTGCAAAGAGCATCTTGTTCCCTTGTCATTTCTTGGTTGTTGCTTCTTTTCAGAAACAGAGACGCTGTGTTGTGAGTTGTCTAGATTGACGTAGTTCGTGAGTGTGACATTTTAAATGTTGTGAATCATAGGTTTGTGGATATAGAAGGAAAGGAATCAATTACTGAAACATTGAAGGAGGAAATTTTAAACTTTAAAGTGTGTTTATGTGCAGTGGCATAGCAAATTACTGCTCGATGTTTACGATTCTGGACTATTCTATACGTTGTTGTAACTTTCTGTAATATTCACAACTCACGAGGGTTATGATGATGATAGGTAGCATCTCCGCCGGCGATACACGCCAAATTCACACTTTGATTATATGGTGCTATCAGTATCACCGCACGTTCAGGATGGCAACTTTTAAAAATAAAATAAAATTAAAAGTAAAATATTTTAGTGAATTGACTTTTAGTTGTAAAATGCATCTGTTCAATCTTTTAATGTGTTACTTTAATATTTCAAAAGTTGTTTCTTATATAAATATGTTCCCATGCACGTTAAAGTTCATTAATATATATTAGTTAAAAAGACAGGTGATGTAATTTTATGTAATGAGTAATGTAACTGTAATATCTCTATGTGCTGGCTTACGTGTTATAGAAGAGAAAAAACATGTACAACTCCAAGAATAGAGAAAGAGACAGAGGAGGAAAAATCAATTTGGATCTGGATATGAGCAAAGAATAATTTTATGAATAAAGCAGATTCTCTCAATCAAGTTTGGTGTTATGAGACTGTGTGATATCGTGGCAAATGCTTCTTCTTTTTTATTCTTTTAAATATTTACCAGGAAAGAACTTTCAATTTTAAACTTTGCCAATCATTGGGTTTTAAATACAAATTGAACCAAGTGACAACTAGTGGACAAATTTGATTTTGATGTTACTGCATTGTTCATAGCTGTATATTTTTATTACTTCAGCTGTGGGACTTGGTTTTCCATGCTCAGGTCTTTGTTTTAGCCGTCCGTTTTCCAAAGCTGCATTTATTGATTAGTGTTGTAAATATTTTGATGATCAATTATTTTATCCATTATGAGATCATAAAACTTCCTTTTTTTTTCTTGTTAAATATCTGTTTGAAAATGTATTTTTGAAAATTAATTATAATTAAAATTGAGCATAAGAGGTCTCTCACTCCCAGCAACATGATAATAAGAAAAATTGTCTACATGAAGCAGATATAGAACTGAAGGAGCAGCCTCTACCACAAAATTAATTAACAAAACCCCAACATGAAATTGAGCGTAACCCTGTCAAATTGAATGCATTAATTTTCTTGCCTCATTCAATTTTCAACAAAAGAAAAAAGAACATCAGCACAAAATGAAAAATAAATACAGATGAAGCGAATCACCTTGACGAAATCCTCTCTCAAAGAGAGTATATAGAAGCTTTTGCCGATTGAGTAGCAAATTAATAACACTTTTAGATCCATACATTTCTATTGTTACCAACATAATTATCAATCTCAACTGATAGTAGAGTCTTTCATTAAAAAACAAAATTCATTGTAGGCTCTGCTCTGTCATAAACTGTTTGAGTTGACCAATTCTAAATCCTTGATGATTTCCAATTGAAGAAGATAATATCTATCATTCACAATGACCATTCATAGCAATAATTCTATCTAAGCTATATATTAAGTTTTTTTTATTGAGAAAAACTAAATGCATAATATAGAGAAAAAATTTGATTAAATCATTAATCGCTAATTTGAGATTTTTTTAATTGATAACTATTTCTAAAATGTTGTTTTCCAAAACTTCATGTAATAACAATTTTAGTTTGTTCAAGTTTCTGATCAAGAGCAAACTTAGGCCAGTGGCTACGGTAAAGAGCCCTCTTAGCTGAAATGAAAAAAAAAAAAATTATATTGAAGCATGTCTTTAAATGAATCCCAACCTCAATTCTCCTTTTTCACTGTAACTTAAAAATAGAGAGAGAGAAAATATATCAAATTATAACACATTAACATTCCTTTAATAGAAAAAAGCATGTTTGGAAAAAGCTTATTTGACCCTAATTAGCCCATGTTTCACTCCCTCT
This sequence comes from Senna siamea, assembly GCA_031216115.1. Classification (NCBI taxonomy): domain Eukaryota; kingdom Viridiplantae; phylum Streptophyta; class Magnoliopsida; order Fabales; family Fabaceae; genus Senna; species Senna siamea. The sequence goes on along the minus strand of CM062360.1, from coordinate 28,955,549 downwards.
TCTCCCTCTTCCAAACTAATATATATATATATATATATATATATATATATATGAGAGAGACCCAACTCCAACCTATAAGCCCTGCTCTTGTCTTGGCCCTTATATATTTTTCGCTAGGGCTACCTATTAGAGGTATACATATGTATATATACTAAATAAAAGCAGCTGCAAGGAAATCTTACTTCACAACCATATATTTCAAAATTTGTTTGTGAAACTATATAAATTTGTTTGTGAAACTATATAAGACTCTATCATTTATTATATAAGGGCCTTCCCAACATTATATTGAAACACAAGAATTGAAATAAATATGCTGAATTTCTATATATATACAAATACAAAAATAGGGATGACACCTTTTCTTATTACGACTCTTTTCCTATTTAATCTCATTGTTGATCCTTCTTTTGCTTATGAATTCCCAAAACTTACATTACAACAAGCTGTTGATATTGCACGACACCACCCACAACTTTTTGATAAAGCAAAAGAATATGACCCACAACTTGCTCATGTTGCACAACACCAACCACATCTTGTCAATGTGGCACAAGAAGGACCACAATCTATTGTGGTTGCTGGACGAGAACAACCTCAGGTTGGACACCAAGAACCTATCGTTGGACAACAGCAACCTGGTGTTGGACAACAGTTACCCGGTGGTGCACAACAACAACCTGTTATCGGACAACAGCCACCTGGTGGCGCACAACAACAACAACCTATTGTTGGAGAACAACCTGGTGGTGCCCAACAACAACCTATTGTCGGACAACAACCTGGTGTGGCACAACGGCAACCTATTGTTGGACAACAACCTGGTGGTGCACAACAACAACCTGGTGTCGGACAACCACCAATAAGAAAAAATAGAAAGATCCATACACTTAAGGAAGGATTCTACAACTATAGTTGTCCAGGTGCTGAACAACTTGTGGCTGATGAAGTTAACGCACTTTTCAAGAACGACGGACTTGTAGCTGCAAACTTCATTCGTCTTCTATTTCATGACTGCTTCGTAAATGTAAGTTTTCGTCTTGTATCTCACGATCCAATATTTAACGTATTTGTTAACTTGATAGACATAACTAATATGTATATGATATGAATTCGAAGTTAATTATCCAAGGAATCAAAGTGAAATGATAAACATAAAAGACTAGAAAATACTAATTAACAAAAAAGTTCACTCTTTTACATAATACATGGTATTTATAACAATTTTCCCACTCCCAAATTTTTAGGTAATTAATGACTTTTATACAAAGGAACGACCAAAACATTCATGCATATGTTATATTTTTATGAGGAAAATAGCTGATTGTCTTTGCATTTGTCATGTTTTAAGCAAAAGAGTGAGAACAACCAAAACATTCATACACACACGTATTCTATATCAAATTAATTACATTAATTAATTGTTATTTGTGATGAGTTTGTCACTAAGATGAATTATGGGGATATGGTAAACCAAAAAAACAGGGATGCGATGCGTCGTTGTTGTTGGACTCGGTGCCAAGTGGGGATGACGTAGAGAAAAGTTCAATAAATAATGGCGAACTCTTGAAAGGCGCAGAATATATTGATGACATCAAAGCAAAGCTGGAGGAAAAATGTCCACAAACAGTGTCATGTGCAGATATAATGGCATTCGCTGCCATGGAAGCTATGGCACTAACTGGAATACCCCGTCGTCCTTTTTTGGGTGGTCGTAGGGACGGAAACGTCTCCCTTGCTTTCAATGTAGAGATACAGAAAAACCTACCTCTCCCGGAGTGGACGATGGACCAAGTGATTGAACTATTCGGAAGAAAAGGGTTCGGCAACGAAGACCTAGTGGTTCTGCTTGGTGCACACTCAGTTGGGGTGGCTCACTGTAACGTCTTCAGTGACAGGCTATATAGCTATACTAGTGGAATTACTGGAGGGGCCACGGGATCAGACCCTGACCTGAGCCAACAAGTCGTAACCGAACTCACTAAAATGTGCAAACCGCCAGGCACACCGGAAGCAAGAGCAAATCCAATTGTGAACTTCGATGAGACACCCACGGTGCTTGATAATCTCATCTACAAGAATCTGGTGCAACAGAGGAAGGCACTCCTTGCTACAGATCAACATATGCTCGACGATCCCAGGACTTCTCCATTTGTGCATCAAATGGCACAGGATATGCCAATGTTTCAGAACAAGTTTGCTGACATAATGGTTCGATTGTCTTCTTTAGATGTGCTTTTGGGGAAGAAGAGGGGAGAGGTGAGGAAGACTTGCAGGTCCACTAATTAATTAATTAACGAAGTTATAAGGTATTTACAGTTTTAGGGGAGATATGAGAGCCATTTACAATTTGAGCAATGATACCTAACCAACCATTTCAGTCACAATGCATTCAACTAGGTTGATTTTTATTATGACGATCATATTTATTACCGCAAGTTTTTTCTGTTCTTTAATCAGAAGAAAAGATGCCGACAATTTATTCAATTCATCTAATTATAATTAATTTCATTTAAAATTTTTTTTACGTATTTTATTTTTAGTAAAAAACTTAATAATAAAAATATAAAGAATTATACCTACATCTACTCCTATAAGTTAGCAGGTTTTTAAATATTATGCAATATTTTTTTGAAATGAATAAAGACAACTCGTAAAATTTGTCAAATGTTTATTATCAGATTTTTTAATAAAATTATGGCCAATATTAATTTTCTGTCCTTTAAATTTATATGAAATTTTAACTTTTTTTTTATCTTTTTTTTTGTTTTAATTTTATGTTTTATCTTTTCTAATTAATGTAATTTTTTTCTCCTAATCAAATGTTATATAGATATATCACTAACATCATATATAAAATTTATGTTAAATTACTCTTATAAAAAATAATTAAACTAGTAAAATAATTCAAAAAAGAACAAAATGTTCATTAAATTAGTTTTCATATATTTTCAAAATTTTTTTAAAGTTTGTAATTTTTGAATTTAGAATACTCAAATAAAAATTTTCAAAAAAATTTTAAAGTGTTTTAATTTCATATAAACTTCAATTATGTTTTGATTAAAATAAGTCTCTTAAATTTTAAATATGACATATAACATTTGAAATTTAAAAAGAGAAAGAAACTACACTGATCAATAAACATAAGGGATAAAATTAAAACCTAATGTAAAACTAAAAGATAAAAAGTTAGTTTTGGCCTATAATTATAATATGTGGAGAAATTTTCTTAGTAACTCTAATAAAGTTTTACTAAATTATAAAATTATATATATATATATACACACACACAAAATAAAAATTGACAAAACAAATCACTCAAATTTGTTATTTAAAAAGAAAATACTAAGCAAAAAGACATATTTAATTTCAGAGTAAATGATCTATCATACATTGCCTTTTTTTTTCCCTTGCTTTACTAAAAGTGCTATTTGCTAAATCACCATGCAAAAGAAGCTAAGAAGCCAGTTAGCCTCCAATTATTAAGACGAATAAAGAAAAGGAGAAGGGAACTGAGGAGAGGGTAGAGGAGGGGATAGAAAGTTCCTTTACACTGAGTTGAATGTAAGTCCTCGTTACGACTTACCAGCGAGATGCTAAATTGCTTCGGATTCATTCTGAAAGCAATGGACAACTACAGCGTCATATCACCTCCTATTTCACAGATAACTTTCTCCACCTTAGCCAAAATATCTAAACAACGATAAAACAGCTCATTAAAATTTTTGTTAAAAAAGAATAGAACACTTGCCTAAAGAATATGTCAACAAATATAGCAAGAAGCATGTTCAAATTCAGACTTATAACATTGCATAAAACCATAAAGAGCATAGTGATTAACACTGATATATGTAAATAAGATAATGGTAACATGAAACGACTCATATTTAAGCCAAAGAAGAATAACTTTGCACACTTCTTCACTCAAGTAACTTCCTTATGTGTTGGAAAAAAGTGAGGGGATTAAGAAAAGAAATTCTGATGATCAGGCTTACAGATGTAAGTGAGATAATAAGCGAGAGGTAGCTACCTTGGAAGGAAGAGTCTTCCATGTATTTCTGCAAGAAAAGAAAATATAGATGTTAATAAAATAACGGCACGATTCTATATACTGTAGCAGAACAAATATCAGTGTAGAAGACGCAGTTCCAAGGCATTGTCATCTCAAAGAAAGCCCATGCTAACGAGCTCTGCGTCAATATAAGTAATAAAAACTTTTGCTAGTAGCAGTACTGTCTCAGTAAGAATTCAGGATGTGTACCACAATTTGGGACTTGAGATCTATTTCCTTGGAAACAGTCAGTTGAGCTGCAACACATAATTGAGTTATATGATATAGGTTATGATCTGAAATCAAAACAAATCTTCCTGTTACTAAAGAAATCACCTACATACCCTGGTTAATCTCAGAACAATCCATTAGTAATGAGGTGAAACTGGGAGGCAAGGCTGGGAATACGCATTCTGAGTTGTGACCAGCAGTGGTTTCCTTTTCTTTAGTACCTGAATGTCGCTCTCCTTCATTCTTCAAACTTGGGGGCATCAGCGGAATGTAAGTATCAATAGGTGTCATTATGCTCAGTTCCTCACAAGCTCTACATACATAGCAAGCGTCAGTATTTATTCTACCAATGCTTTAATATAGTTCATGAGAAATATATTTCTGTTCTGGAAAGAAAAAAAACACACAAAACAATTATGTTCATAATTGAACGAAATAAAGAGGGATGTGAAAATTAATGTATTAAGCATATTGACAATATATGAAGACGTAATTACTTAAACCTCTATGTTCCTCCCATTTTAACCAACGCAAGTCTCTCAAAACTTATTACCTGTAAGAGTGCTTGTTCGATGACATAAACTCAGATTGTGATGAAATTTCAGATCCAAAGTCAGTATTTAGAGGTCCTGGTCCCTTAGTATCTTTCAGGATCTCCTGAAAAAGGAACAAAACATTACATTTTGGAAAGGAAAGATGGTACAAGCCATGCCCCTCGTTCCAAGTATTTTTTGGTCACGCATATATTTTGATCACCAATAGGGGGTTCACCTTCAAGGTAGTTATAAATGACTGTGCTTCATAGATTGATGGAAACCGCAGACCAAACTTTTGAATCTGCCAAGAAAGCAGAATAACAATGATAAGTTGCAGTACTGCATAATAATCTGTCTGAAGAGCTATTTATATTACTGCAAAGCAAAGTGTGCCATAACAAAGACTGCAGGTGAGTATTGTGCATAACCACAGTTGCTGGTATTTTAGTGAAACCAGTCCTGTTACAACCTTGCAACTTTGATAAATACAAAAATGGTCAGCAACTTGCATGAAGATGTTGATAGTTACATATAACTCTATGCAGTGAAGATGAAAACATGTCCAATATCTATTATTGAATGTGTTTATGTAATCTTGAGAGTGCACATAATATTGATGTGACTAAAAGATGTACCAAGAAAAAAAAATGTTTAGTTCTTTCTCATTTTTTAATTAGTAATCGAGAATGGGAAGGACCCTGCATAGATTATTTAAGGTTGTGCTTGGTAAAAGTGGAAAAAGGGAGGGATGGAAGGAAATATGTAATAAGGACAATCCTACCTCGTCCAAAGAATCTCTGTAGCTTACTAGTACAGTTTTGATGCCCCTGGCAGGAAATCCAGATGCACATGACACCTGGGGCCAGGAAAAATGCAGCTTGGAAACATAGTGTTCTTCCTGTCGAACATTATACAGTAATTCTTTATTCCAGGAGGTGCTGGGAAGAAAAAGAAAAAAATAACTGGCAGTGGGGCACTGAGACCAAGCCACATAATGTTCTAAATAGAAGCGGCCCTGTCTATTTGCATGGGTACATGCATAATTAAAAACATGGTACAAGCAAACGCATCCATACACATATATAACAATATGTATTTCGGTACAAATCTATTTTTCTATATAGGCTAAAATGGAATCCCTCTATGATCAAGCATATTTTGAGTGATAACGAAACCTGTATTTCAGCATTCAGATTAATCATTTGAAACTTCAAACAAATTCTCCACAAGAAAATCTCTGTAAGTAGAAGAGAAATCAAACATATTCAGAAGAAAGTTTCCATCGACAAGGAAGATTATGTCAATCTCTCAAGTCTCAACTGTTTCTTGCGCGCAATTAATTTATTTACTAACACTCGGATGAAGAATTGAAGTAAAAAATCTATAGACAAGTATTAATTTGAAAATATTCAGCCACGACACCGGTGCTTTCAAACTCTCAGAAATGAGAGCAACGAAAATGAACAGCATCAACAATATCAAGGAATCAAGGACTGACGAGGACTTTGCCGTTGAAGCAGATGATAATAATGACATCGGAGTTGGAATGATCGTTAACGAGCCGGAGGAGAGCAATGGAAGAGGAAGAGATCCAACTGCCTCTGGGACGACGATTCCTGAGGCGAAGAGTCAGAGGAACAAGATCAGAGCAAGCAGAGGTAGCTGAGGGATAGGCGAAGAAGCGAGCGAAGTTGATCTCCCACTCGTCTCTGATGGTGGTTACTGAATTCTCATTGCCATTGCTTGGTATCACCGCGAGCGAACCCGCCATTTTTTGCCCTCCTTGTTTTTTCTAGTTTGTACACGCTTGGCTAAATGCCTTACCCTTGCCTTTTTGAACTTTGAATTTAGGTGCGAAAACAATGAGCAGCGTTCTGTTTTATACCAACTCCTCTATGCGCCCCATCCATCTGTTAACTCGAACCATATGATCTTGTAACTTGAGAATTTAACAAGCAAAACTATTATATTTAAGAAATAATACTTAACATGGCCAAAAAAGATATCGTGCTTAACGATTTCTAGTGTGTCAAATTATATTAAATTTATATAATTCAGCCAAAAGAGAGTCATACCTGGCCATAGGTCCATTTTTTTAGTATCCAAACCCAAATTTGATACATAAAATTTGCTAGTATTTCTTATGTATAATTTGATCATTTCTAAGATGTATTTGAATTAAAGAGAAAGAGACTTTTAAACCCTTAAATCTGTTTAAATTTTTAAATTAAAAAAGTTAAAAATTTTGTACTAACTCTACTTAATTACTTCAATTTTAAATTCAAAAATTTATACATAATTCTTTAAGTATTCTTATAATGTCATAAGTATTCTTATAATGTCATGATCACCTTATTTATACATGATTAATAAAATTTAATGTCACGGTCACCTTATTTATACATAATTAATAAAATTCAACAAAATATTCTCATTTTATATATCATATCAACTCATTAACTATTGGGAGGTGCCTTCTTCCACTCGTCTCGTGTCTTAATGTCTTCTTTGTTCTTTGTTTGGGCTTAGACTCCCTTTTTTCTTTTTCTTTTTTTTTTTTAAATCTTAGTTAATAGTATCATTCGCATATATTAAAAAATTGGTAAAAAGAATCATGAATTTAAAATAATACAAATTAACTAACAATTAAACGAGTGAAAATAATAATTAAAAGAGTGAATAATCAACAATAAAAATGATCTTCTCGTCAATTTGGCTACGTCTCGTCACATCATATGCTGCAGACATCCCACCCATACTCAATGCGCCAATCCCTGCACCGCTGACTTTGGTGAGCCTTTCAAATGGAAGGTTCTGTACTACGCTAAAGAAGAAGTGTAGAAGTTGCACGTCCTTCCACCAATTATAGGACGCCACGACTGAATTCAGAACAAGCTGTAGCAATGTACGCGTAAATCATAGGGTGCTGCTACTATCTACCAGCGCACTATATTGTTCTCTCTATATTTTTTAATCACAAATTCACAATATTACTGTAATCAAGAATTAAGAACATTTGAATAATTGCACCATTAGCGTGCTAACCAGTTTCTTTACTAGATTCACTTCTTTTTTTTTTTTTGGGACAAAAACTAGATTCACTTCTTCTTCTTGGAGGCAAACCAGAGGAGCCAGAAAAACTGGTTATCACGATGAAAGTGCTGCTTCATCCAGAACCTTCCTTATCCCCATCTTATTCGATCTTCAACAACAAACCTCGAAATTTCTCTCATGCCTGGTTTCAGCCACTTCAAGAACTCTTCGTCAACGATCGTGATCGGCGGATTGGGCAAAAGCTTCGTTTGACAGTAAAAGCTACATTAGGTTCGGCCATCATCGAACAATTGGGGATCTCTGAATCTGATATTCGAAATCCGGCTTTGTCTTCTTCGTATCGAAGTCCAGCATTGCCGAAACCGAATCAAACAGTGTTGGAAGCGCAAGCTAGGGTTTGTACTGGGCCTACACAGACCAGGCCACTTGGAGAAGAACAGGCTTTTAAGGTGCTAGACACAATTTTAAGATCAGGTTACGTTTTCTTTTATTTAAATATATATTTCTCTTCATTCCCCTTGTTTGTCTGTGTGTGTGTGTTTTCCTAATAGAAAAATCGATGCTCTTGTCCTTTCTGTAGAAGATTTTTGCATATTTCAAGTCATGGATTACTCTCTAATACTAAATATGCTTGTCTTTAATCTCAGCTAGGGGAGAACTCAAAGATGGAGATGAAGTTTCTAAAGCACAGCTTGGGGCATTTTTCGCTGGAATGACGATCCGTGCAAATGCCTTTCCAGAAGCAACCCAATGGAGTGAAGGGGAAACACGTGCAATGAAGACATTCTGGCCGCTCCTAGTTCGAGTACTTCCATCCGATTTAATATTCATAGCTGACCCTGAAGGATCAATAATGGGGATAGGAAGTTCAGTAGGACCACAATATGTTGGAAATGGCACAAGTGAAATGAGATTGGTTGGTGCTCTCAGGGAAGTATTAGCTGGAGGCCATCTTGGATATGAGGAAGTCCAAGGAGTATTAAGAGAAGTTCTTCCCTTGGATGTGAGAGGAGACTCACCAGGAGTAAGCGAGGCATTGCTATCGGCATTTTTAATTGGTCAACGTATGAACAGGGAGACCGATCGTGAATTAAAAGCATATTGCCTTGCATTTGATGATGAAAATGGTATAAATTTTGATCTCATCAGTCAATTTGATTTCGGATCGTCTTCAATAATCACATACCTAGTCTTCATCATCACATCCCCTTTTGTTAATGTTTTCAGTAGTTGTTTTCCAGGTTCCCCTCCTGTTGCTGATGTTGCATCATTGACGCACTACGGTGAACCTTATGATGGGAACACCCGATACTTCAGGAGCACATTATTTGTTGCTGCAGTTAGATCCTGTTATGGAGAATCTTGCTTGCTTCATGGAGTAGATTGGATGCCACCTAAGGTGTGTTTATTCTGCTTCTTCCTAGGATATTTACGTTGTTACTTATATCACCAAACTATGATGTATATATGGTCATTCTGTTTTTTACATTTACTAAGAATTGACTACTGAGTGAACTCAAGTAAATTTTGCCCTTTTAAATATTATATTTCATATTTGGCAATACCTGCTTCCATATTTCATATAGAGGATTCTCTTATTTCCAGAGCGCACTGTCATTTCTTGTCTTTCAGGGGGGTGTTACTGAAGAGCAAATGTTGAAGTTTATGGGGGCAAATACAAGCTTATCCCCTTTGCAGGCCAAGAAACTTCTTGAGGTCTCTTTGATTCCCTCTATTTGTAGCACAACCATAATGTTTTTCTCACTACCTTCTTTTAGCCACTGTATATAATATCATTGTACTGTCTTATTTCCAGGATGATGAGGTTGGCTTTGCTTACATAAGTCAGCGTGAAGCTCATCCATCTCTGTATGAGAACTTGACCACTTTATTAGTCTAAACTTTGTCTGTCCTGTTCATTTGTTCATAGAGATTACTGTCTCTTAACTTACAAGCTGATAATGTTTGCTTTTCTGATATAATCACCCTGAATTTGGAACTTCGTAAAAGACATTATATTCTCTTATCAGTGTTGCCAGCGGTCAATACTTTATTTTTTTTTTTTTCTTTAAGAATACATATGGTGCTCTGGGAAAACTGAAAGGTGTCTCAGTGGTTGATATTTGAAAATGTTGTTTGGAGATCTCATAATCAGTACAGTTATTAACTAAGTATTTCTTCCCTGTCTGGTAATAAAAGATTAGATGAGAGTAATGGCTTATCTATGGTATTAACTTCAAAATGTAGAAGACCTTTCATTGGATGAAGTTTTGACAATTTCTTCTTACATAGTCCAAATTTAAATATAAATATGGATTTTGTGAAGAAGTCTTGTCCTGATTATTTATCTACTTGTCCACTTCTTGCATATTCTACTAAGTTAGAATGCTTTATTTATGAGGGATTATCATGGTATCCATATATATATATATATATATATATATATATATGAATGATATTGAGAAGATGTTGGGTGAACGTGTAAGCCTTTTTTGCAGTTATTCATTAATTGGAATTAGGGAGCACATAAAGAAACGCCCTCCACTTGCAACAACTGAAAAGGTTCAGCAATTTGTAAAGGTGGGATTCAGACTTAGTTTGGTTGTGGTGTTGGCAAGCGTCTACATTTGTCTCTTTGGTTTAACTTTTTCCAATGAGGTTGTCTAGCACTAGCAGACTATATAATATGTAGATGTATGGTGCATGTAGAAGTATGAAGCAAATGCAGTCATTTTGACATTACTTTTTACTGACACATTTTGTTATAATTATAACTTTAATTTTCTAAATAATATATGGATTTTTGGGATTCATATATTGCTAAAATCAAATTATAAAATGAAGTCTCATTATCCTTCTTTGTTTGGTATGGCCTGAAATCCTGTGTAGTGCAAATGTTGCTAGAGCTTGGAACAATTTGAAGGCAAGATTCAAGTACTTATGAAAATTTATACAATTTAATATATGCAAATTATGTAATGCATAAATAGTTATATGATTTTTGTAGTATTATTTTTTGTTTGTCACTTTTATTAATATCATTGTTTGTTGAAAGATGCTTGATGGAGTTAAGTAACAAAGCTTTTTTTTGTAATTCTTTTTTTTGGTTGATCTTACAGTTATGCACTCTATGTAGAAAAATCACAAGTTAGAAGAATTTTATGCACGTGAAGTTGTCTTATGATACAGAAAATAACTTTATAATAAGTTAGCACAGATTGAAATTAAGAAGAATAAATTTGCATATACGTAATTCTTCAATGAGTACCGAATGCTTTAGCCCATTGTATGTAAAAAGTAATAACAATATAGTTACAAAAAAAAAGTCTGAACTCTTTTTGTTATTTGATGTTGAAAATTAAAGAAACGTAAAGCTTTTTTTCCCCTCGGAATTGTCATTGGGAAAGGGGTAGCACCCTCCTGAGGGGACCTATTGGTTGCTTAAAGGAAATAAATGAATCATGGGAACAGTTACCCCTAGGGAGAGAAAAATCTGGGGAGTGAGGGGGAACAGAAGTGTATTATTAAAAGACTCAAGAATGTTGTGAACAAAACTCTGACCCTTTAACCATAAAACCTAGACTTATACTAATAGTCTAATATTATGATTACATAATGACTCTAATACCCGTTACTTTGGGTGCACTGAGGAAACTCCTTTCTTGATCCATAACACTTTCCTGAATATTCTTTATCAGAATTCTTACACTAACAGTGCTGTAGCCTACCCATAAAATTTCTCCTTTGGTGCTGTTTCCTGGAGTCGACATAGTTTTCTTGTAAACCAGGCATACTACAAATATATCAAGTTTACTTACTAGTTTTTTTTCTTTTTTAGCTCATTGTATAGAAACTATATGAATTGTGGTAACCCATTTTTAATTAAAATTAAGAAAATAAAAGGATGGACACTGAGTTGATTTATATGCAATTTTGCATTTTGATGGTGAATTTGAACAGAAGAAACCACAATTAGGTGAAAAGGTATTTGTTATAAACCAGTTGCAGAACAAATGAATTGAACAAACCAATGGGGTATAAAGCATGACATTTTCTCTTCTTTTTGAAAAATGTCACCTTTTGTTTGTATATTTAAAATTTTTCTATTTTTCAACAGGGTCGTGGTAAGGAAGCAATTGTTGCTGGATTTTATCATGAGGGTTATGAAGAACCTTTGTTAATGCTCATGAAAAGAAGGGGTATTCATTCAGGTTTGGTCGTGAAGGTTGGGATTTCACCTTTTAATTATCATGAATTGTGAGCATTTCCATCTATTATTGTCATGTATCAACAATTTGTTGAATTATAAGCCTACTTTTTAACCTTAAATTGATCAAGTCATCCTAATATTTTGTCAAACGAGGTTTGGCACCTTAGGAAAAGAAGCCACTTCACATATTCCTGATTATACTCATTGTAGGGTGAAGAAGGTGCCCTCTCAATGACGACAAGACTGCGGTCAGTTAGCACAACTAGGGGACTTCCTGTGAACTATTGTTCAGGGTTCCGTTCACCAAACATTTCATCTACATCTGAATTTGATGGTCTGTATTTGGTTATCTTGTGTTCAACTTTTTAAAGGCTTGAAAGTTTTATTGATTAGAATGTCTGTCAGTTTAAAGTCTTTTTTTCTTTTAAATGTTACCCTATTCTTCTATCCAAGTGTCTGATTGGAAAAATGATACTTTTGCACCTCCTTTTACTTTGGACTTATAGTGGAACATTGATTTTGCCATTGAAGGAGTGTCACGTCAAGGTTTTAGTCTTGAGGTCCATGCTCAGGACTATGGTTTTCAGCCCACTGATACACCAAGAACTGATAGATCGGTAAAGTTCTTGAGATCCTCTGTGATTGTTTTCTTTCTCTCTATGTTTCTAATTTATTCCATCTGGCGGTTACTGGACATATTTTGTAATTGATTTTCTCTAGCAGTATGTTCAAAATTTTGTTGTCACTGTAAGGGCTGCTGCCCTTACAGAGTGATGGAACCGGGTTGTTTCACCATATACTATGGTTTACTTCTACCCATTTGCTTCTGAAACGCTCATATGATACTATTCAAGTAATGGGCACAGTTTGAGAATTAAGTTTATTCAGATTTCCTGTTTAGATGCGGCTTATTTGGTATTACTTCATAACAGTGTAACTGCACTTGGTACATTGGAGCAGATAATGTGGCAAAAGGTAGTGGAGCCTAAAGGAAACTGATTTAAAAGAGGGTGGGAGAGGGGTGTGGATTTAGAAGATTAAATTAATTAGACAAATCCTGAAATCCACTCATCAATTACTAAAATTAATGCACATGGCAATCCTCTTGTATGTACACCATCCTGAATAGTTTTTTTTTCCCCCCCTTCGGTAGGAAGAGCAACTCCCAAAATAAGAAACCTGGAGGGAAAAAACACTAATAAATTCCTAGATAATCATTCTGATAATTGAATATAAATCCATAAATTTTTTCCTAAGGCATGATATATTAACTCTAATATTCTCCTTGTATCTTCTATAAAACGAAAACTTTTTGTTCCCTATTTCAATACTTGTGATACAAAAGTGTTCTGCTGAAGCCCCCTTTCTATCTTGTGGTTTGCTAAGACTTTTAATTTGCTTCCTTTTCGTTCTATACTGTTGGTACCTTTTCTGGTCTCTAGATCAATTGACTGCATTCCATTGTTTATTTGTTGACTGAAGGTGATATTTGCTTCTGTGTGCTCTTACACTTTCCCTATTATCTGATTACATAAATCATAAGCTTAGCTATGTATAGTAGTGTTAATAGTTATGACTTGTGAGGAATTGATTGAAATTGAACTGAAAAAAGTTGTGCATAAGCTAATGGTTTCTATTTCTGAGCAATGATAATGTTCACAACTTGAAGTCTCTTCTCTAGTGACCTTGCTTTCCACAACTTGAAAGCACAGTTTTGAAAAGCAGAAATCATATTACATAACTTGCATATGATGTGACTGTGCCAGCAACAATCTTTATTCTTTGCACATCGCATTGTTTTTTTCTACGAATATATGGAGGAAACCAAGTAGTTTCAAGGGTTATACTTTGGTTGAACTTATCATTTTGGAAAACTTTGAGGGGAAATTTATTCTTGTAAATGATGCACTAGAGTGTTAACGCAGCACTAGTCTTTTATATCATATTGTTGCTAGTAGGATGTCTCCCATAATTGTAGCCTTTTTACTTGAAATAAAAGAAAAGTTTATGACTTTTAATCCTTCCTTTTTTAAAATTTTAGATCTCAAAGAACATAGAATTAGGTTTGGCAGCTCTTCAGGGTGAAAAGGGACCTGCTTATGATCGAATTGTCTTAAATGCTGGAATGGTGGACCACTTGCTTGGAGTTGATGGTGCTGAGGACATATCTGTAGCCCTGGATAGAGCCAGAGAAGCCATTGACAGTGGTAATGCTCTTAAGCGGCTCTTAAACTATATTAAGATCTCCCACAAAGTGCATTGAATGTAGTCCGAAGTGGTACTTAAGATGAGCATTGCAAGTACCTTTAACATTGCGCTTCATATGGATCAATGTTGGAAGAGGATTTTGGCCCCCAAAAAAAAAAAGTTGGAAGAGGAAGGAAAATTATCAGATAAGTACACCTTAATCCAAAATAGGGAAAAAGTAAAGGGAGTATAAAAATGAAGCAAAAAAGAGATAAAAGAATCCATTCTTTTACCCATCAGTTTCGTGGTTTAGGTTGCCTTAGTATGTAATTCATCTCATGATGAGGAACCACAAGAATTGGTTTTGTAACTTCAATAACTAGTGAGTAGCTATGTTTCTATGTATTCAGATTTCAGAACTTCAAATAGTCAATTTTAGATGTTCTTATGCTGAGATGGTTCTTCAAGCTACTGACACAGGATCATCTGCAATTTCTTTCAGATTTGTTAACAGAACTTGAAGCTTTAATCTCGTCCGTTGTCCAAATTGTATTGATTGTGTTTGATCATGGCGTACTTATTGAATGTCCAAGATTATATTGTCATTTTAATTTCTTGAGAGTATTGCATAGTAGAAAAATTAGTTTGCTTTTACATGGAATTGTTTTATGACATCAGATGCCGAAATATTTGTACTTGAATTAAGTGGATGGAAATTTAATAACCCATTTTCGCGAGTTGACGGGTACACTGGTTAGCTAGGCTCCCTAAATGTGAGTCGCCCGGAAACCAGACTTGTTAACAAGATGGGGAACGTGATGAAGCAGCATGCCCAGAAGGTGCGTGGAAGTGGTTCCATGGTTGATGAGATTCAAGGTACACCATATGTCCATTATATCCATACCATGCAACATATATATATATATATATATATATATATATATGAGGAGAGATTTTTCCCATGCAACAAGTCCCGGCCAACGTCTGCTAAGCTCGCCTTTTAAAAAATTGCAATATTTAGATTAGTTCATATGTAATGAAACGAATACATCATTTATTTTAATAATATTAGAGCCCATCTAATACTCAAACCTCACCTTCATACTCATTGTCGCCACTGTTATTGTGCTTGTCCGGTGTCACCATTCTGATCTTTTTATTTTAAATAGATAATTAAAATATTTGTATTAAGTATTAATATCTTTTTTAAAAAAATTTATATTTTTTAAACAATACTAGTATGGCTCATATGGCCCATCACCATAATGTTGAAGTCGATGCAACTTATGTAACCATCATGCAGCCAGCGATTAGCAGTTTATTTAGTAAATTTGCTCCAAGTCCAGCCCCAGAAACTTTTTTTTTTAAATGTCAACACTAAACACTAATTATAAAGTTTAAAGATATTTTATAACAAAATAACTTAAGGTTATTTTATTGTTTTATAACATTTTCCTTAATTCAATTTATAAAAGTGTTTGACTGGACTGTCCATTTATAGAGATAAAATGTGAATTTAATAATTTAGTTTTAACTCAAATTTATAATACATTGTTTTACTTCTTTTAATCATAGTAACTATCAAAAATCTATTTTCTTATCAATTTCATTTTGTGTCACTACAATTTAAATCTAAGTTGAATATAATGGTAAATATATAATAAATTATTCCTAAATCTAATTTATTATCTTTTTCAACTCACAAAAACAAAAACTACACACCGCTAAATATTTGAGTTAATAATATTAAACCTTTTTCAAAACTTGGAATACCATGTTGTAAACCTTTAATTAAATTAAACTTGATACCACAAAATTGAAGTTTTGCCCTCTTATTTTGTTAGCGGGACCATCCTACTTTCGATTAAGATAAACTGATAAGCAGAGTTCACATTATCTAATAATGATTCCTGTTGTTCATGGCCAATGGCATAAGGAAGGAAGGTTAAAAAGCTTAAAACGAAAGAAAAAAAAAACAGAGACAGAGTGAGAGAGTTGGTAGTGCAGAGCAGAGGGGAGAATCAGATAAACAAATAGGAACCACTCCTCTAAATGAGAAAGTGACATTTGCATTTGTCGAGCAGCGAATTCTGCCAAGGTCAAGACTCTGTTATCTAGCAGGAGCCTTTAAGCCACATTTCTTGCACCACCATTATCCCTTTGCTTTTTATACACAGACTTCAATAATCCACTTCCCTTTTCAGTGGCTCTGCTTCTGCCATTTTGTTCATTAACTGCCACTTCCATATAAAAACGTGCCCTTTTTACCCATTTACATACACAAAAGTCTCTCCCCCGTCACTCACTCATAAAGTTCTATACCTGTGTGTTTCCAACTGCACACTGCAACCGTCTCTCAAGTCTAAACCAACCTCACAGGTAACATTCTCTATTGCCATCGGTTCAGAACACTCATTTGTTATGAGAAAGCTAAAAATCAAACCTTTTGCCTAATAATTGAACTGAGTTTGTGTTTGAGAATAGGGACTATTACCCGTTTTCGATTTTGTTTCCTTAGACTAGAAGGGTTCGTTCTGGATTCTGGATTGGAGTGGTTGAATTCTTTGACTGTAATTTTATTGGGCGTCTATTATTTTTCATTATCTCTTCTGGTTTCTTATGATCACGTAGGAGGTCAGTTTGTTATATAAGGGCAATCTGAAAGTTGTGATTTATTGCATAGTATTACAATACCATTGTATCAATGTAAAAAACTATGTATCTTCTCCGCCTTTTTTTATCTTGAACTCTATGTTGGAACTTGGAAGCATGGGATTTTAATGTGGGGGTTTATATGAAACTTGTATTCTCCAATTTCATGAGCTAGCTTGTGGAGTAGGGCTCTCCTAAAGGCTCACATTAATGGTATCAAAGCCTTCTATTGCCTTCCATCCTTCTCTCTTTCTCTGTCGTGTGCGGCAAGGGGTGCACATGAGTGGTAGAATATTATTACTCAACTGCAAGGTATAGGACTTTGGTCCTATGTTGGTGTATGGGATTCTAATATGGTGATTACACGAACCTTAGCTCAAAACATTTTACTCTGGTTGAATATCTGCTCTCAGTGGCTACGCGGATCTCTTTTATAATTTTTTTCGTGCTCTTTGAATTATTCAGGTTGGCAACTAGCTTACATTGTTGCTATTTTGTCTTAGCTTTTTCTCATTTGGTGACATCTGCGAGAAGTCTTCTGCTTCACTATGCCACCAAAGCCCTTAGACTATGAGTCAATTAACGAAAATGTGAAGAGGGCACAATATGCTGTTAGAGGTGAATTATACCTTAGAGCTTCTGAGCTTCAGAAGGAAGGGAAGAAGGTAGAGTAACATATTCCTGAGCCTATGCTTAACAACTTAAGCTTTTGGGATGAAATATCACTAACTCATATTTTCCATACTTTGGCAGATTATATTCACAAATGTTGGCAATCCACATGCTTTGGGACAGAAACCACTGTCCTTCCCTCGTCAGGTTCTCCTTTGCTACCATACTTCCACTTTCAATCGCTATCTCGTTGTTTTCTATTAATCTTATGAAATCATATTGTTGGAGTGTCAAACTATGGTATTTGTTAATTATGCTGAACCACGGGAATTTTTTGTTTCAGGTTGTTGCTTTGTGTCAAGCACCATTTCTACTAGATGATCCTAATGTAGGACTGTTGTTCCCTGCTGATGCAATTGCCAGAGCAAAACATTATCTCTCCCTGACCTCTGGTGGTCTAGGTATTGTTTTAAAAATTATATTTAGTATGTTCTAGGCATGGCTAACAGTAGATACAAAAGAACATGGTAGAGCTTTAGACAACCTGTTTCTCTTTTAAGTATATCTTCCCCCCCCCCCCACCCCTCTCAATCTCACCTTGTCTAATTCTCTGGCGATTGTTGTCTCAAAATTTATGCATTTTCTGGTGACATAAAGCTGTATTTCTTCAATTTAAGTTATTTATTTTTCAAACATATATTACCTCATGTGAAAAAATTGTTACACTATCAATTAGTTACTTTATGTTTTATGCAGAAATTGCTTCAGAAAGTGTGTTGTACTAACAAAACAGTGAGGAATATTTTGGTTGAGCGGGATCTTACATATAATCACTGGCCATTCATTTGCAATAATAAAATGGGAAATATACCTAAAATTGAAAGCTTTAACTAATGATACAATAACACTGCAAGCGCATAAACCTTTCACCTTTGGTGGTTTTTTTGCATCTTATTATCCTGCATCAAAGTCCAAACCATATTAACTGCCTTAAAGTTAAAATTTATAATTCTTTGGTCTCATAGCATCTTTCTTGCTGTTAACATCCTGAAGTTACATCTTACAAATGTACCATTCAGTTCCTCCCAATTCCTCTTCTTAATGGATTCAAAAGTTTGGGCTTTCCTTTGATCTGAAAACCTCCACCATTGACTGCAGAACTTATTATATATTGTAGGTGCTTACAGTGACTCCCGAGGCCTTCCAGGAATAAGGAAGGAAGTGGCAGAGTTCATATATCGGCGTGATGGTTATCCAAGGTAATTATCCTTCATGCTGGCTTGATTTCTTTTCCTACTCTATATTTTCCAGGGATTTCTTACTTCTTAAGCCTAGTTTGGTATTTGTTAGGCTAAGGGATTAATTCCTTCTTGCTTCCATTGACAGTGATCCAGAGCTCATATATCTCACTGACGGTGCCAGTAAAGGTGTGATGCAGATCCTAAATACTATCATCCGAGGTCAAGGGGATGGGGTAACATTGTCTATTGCTTAGTATGTCTGTTTTATGTATTCAAAGTGCCATTTCAAAGTAACTTCTAACACATTCTTTTTCCAGATTTTGGTTCCTGTCCCACAATACCCACTCTACTCAGCAACAATTGCTCTCTTTGGTGGTTCTCTTGTTCCATACTACCTTGAAGAGACTGCAAATTGGGGTCTTGATGTTAATGAACTTCGTCAATCAGTTGAAGAGGCTCGCTTTAAAGGAATAACAGTATGTGTTCAGGCTTGTCTAATACAAAGATGATGAACCTTCTGGTATTGAAATTTTAGAACCAATTGTTGTTGATTCTTTTTCTTCCTGTTCCTTCTTAAGGTGACAGCCACAAATGACTTGGCTGGCTTCATGCTCCAGAGGGGCCAGGGAAGAAAAGAAACTAAACATAAATGGTTCATTCATGAACTAATAAATGGTTCATTCATGAACTATCTGGCCAAATGCAATTCTAAAATGTTTTGGTTGTTTCTTGGAACCCTTTTTTTTCGGTGACCAAATCACCGCATGATGATCTAGTTTATTGTATTCTTCAACTTTTGAGTTTTGAAACCTAAATTATATTTCTGACTAGTGACAAGTGCTTTTGATTTATCTATCTTTTATGTATTGCCTTATTATACTAAAGGAAGCAATTAAATTTCTTACAAAGTGAAATTTAATCAGGTAAGAGCAATGGTGATCATAAATCCTGGAAATCCAACTGGTCAGTGCCTCAGTGAAGCTAATTTAAGAGAGGTTTTGCAATTTTGTTATCAAGAAAATTTAGTGTTGCTTGGAGATGAGGTTTACCAGCAGAATATATATCAGGATGAACGACCCTTCGTTAGCTCTAAAAAGGTATACTTAGTTGTGCTTGTGCTGCTTATCTTATATTAGATTGAGAAAACTAAATATCCATTTTACACATATAGGTTTTGATGGATATGGGACCACCTATAAGCAAGGAAGTACAGCTTGTTTCTTTTCACACTGTGTCTAAAGGATATTGGGGTGAATGTGGACAGAGGGGTGGATATTTCGAAATGACCAACATTCCTCCTGAGGTTTGTCTTTTTATAATTTTTCCTGCTGATTTTTAACACATTTATTGAGTTTCAAGCTGGGATTACTTTGCAAATTACAATCAGACCCAGCCTTTAAAATCTTTGCTGCCATTAATTGACACTTGATGACTTTCCATCATATATATATATATATATATATATATATGTAATGCTTCCAACTTCCAAGCACATTGTCCGACCTTAAAGTCTATGATTTATCTACATTGCCCATGCTTTTCGTTTCTCTGATTCCCACTTTCTTTTGCAGACAGTGGATGAGATCTATAAAGTTGCATCAGTGTCTCTCAGTCCAAATGTTCCAGCACAGATATTTGTGAGTTGGAGCTCATTGTTTTCTTTTATGATATTTCATTATGGACTCAATACTTGTTCAACTTATAATTAGCGTCTCCCTCTTCTGCAGATGGGCTTGATGGTCAACCCACCCAAACCCGGAGACATTTCTTTTGACCAATATGCTAGAGAAAGGTAATTGTACTAGGTTGCTAAATGTCACCATGATAAATACAATAACAACAAACAAAATATTTTCTCACTAAATGAGATCAGCTATATGGATCAAATAACACTAACATGTTCTATTGAATGTCAACACAAGAAATGCAGTGAATTAACATTTATTTTATTCCATGATATGCAGCAAGGGAATACTTGATTCACTGAGAAGAAGAGCAAGGTTAATGACTGATGGATTCAACAGCTGCAGAAATGTTGTATGCAATTTTACAGAAGGTATATATATGGATGTGATACTTTCTTCTGTTTCTGCAATCACTGAACATATTAAGCCTACTTAGGTAACTAATGTATGATTTCTTGTGTTCAGGTGCCATGTATTCATTCCCTCAAATAAGATTGCCACCAAGAGCAGTAGAGGCTGCTAAACAAGCTGGAAAAGTCCCAGATGTTTTCTTCTGTCTCAAACTTTTGGAAGCCACTGGCATATCCACTGTTCCTGGTTCAGGATTTGGACAGAAAGAAGGGTAAAAACTTTTCCATTTATTATCTTAAATTTATCCCCATTGAAGGTATTAATAAAACCATTCATGCAGCTTCAGTTCATAGGTTAAAAGTTTTCAATTGAGTTGAAATGGTCATTAACATGATATCAGAACCCCCTTTGACGAAATGGTATCTTAATTAAACTTAAATTTGTCCATATGGTATGGTGAACCTATAACTTCTTCACACTTAAATTCCCGAAAACTTTCTCTATTGTGAAGAAGACAACAGAAATTTCACTGTTACTCTGTCTAAAATGCGACTTAATTGTGTTAAACTATTTTACTTATGTAGGGTATTCCATTTGAGGACAACTATTTTACCAGCTGAGGAAGACATGCCTGCTATTATGTCTAGTTTCAAGAAATTCAATGATGAGTTCATGGAGCAATATGAAGACCATAGAGGTTATTCAAGGATGTAAGCAAATCATCTTGAAATTGTATTACATGAATATCCATAAGCTTTTGTAACCAAAGCCGTTCATTCCATACACTTGTAGAACATAACCTCCTCTATGCGAGGATTCTACCTTCTTTCTGTTGGAAATGATTCTCTTATTTCACATTATTTTGTGTCATCTCTCGACTGTCATTCGACGGTTCCATTAAATCTTGATGTACAAAAGGAATGTGACAATTTATGCTTGTTGGGCTTTAGAAACATTATGCAGTGCATGAATATAGTAAAAGCACCTTAATAGATCTTTCTATGATGCTTTAAAGTCCTGGTTTTTAGGGCTTATGGCCTTCTAGAATCCATGATGGCTTCCGTCATGGAATACGTCATTTCGTTTTCGTGTGAAAGACAACTCTGATAGTAAGCCCTTTTTTTAAAAAAAAGAAAACACTATATTAATGACGTTCTACAATTAATCAAAAAAATAGCATCAATCTACGCTAATGTGAATGCTGAATTTTTTTCATGTATTTACATTTGACTAATTTATTCTGATTTTCATTATTATAAATTTTAAGATATTATTTAAACTTGACTAAATAATTTTCATTATTCTATATAATTCATAGTAATTCTTATTTTAGTAAGCGCTAATAGTTGATATAGCCACTTAATCAAATTTCCGTCTGACTGTCTGTTTAGAATGAAGAGGCTTAAAAAGAATGATTCGAATCATGTGACAGTCCTATAAAAACAAAACATATGGAATAAAAAAAACCAAAAAAGTCATCCATGGATTGCTGTTATCTTCAAAACTTGGCAGGCTTTATTTACTACTCTTTGTTTTGTACAGTCGGAGTGAGATAAATTGAACGGTGCTGAAAGCCTGAAGGCACACAAACACTTATTAAATATGTTTTGCGTTTAAAACATTGAAAATGCCGGTTGAGTTTTCAAGAATATTCCCAACATAAAAATAATGATAATAATAACAATAGTCTCCAATTATATCCTTAAGACAAGAATATATCTAATCACAGCTAGATAAAATATCCAGCAATGTCAAATAATGTGCATAGAAATGTGAGAACGTAATTTAAAAATACAGCAACAATATTTTTGGGTAAACAGAGTCTGCTGGACTGGGTAATAATTTAGTGTGATTTTGAATTGAACTTTTATTTATAATTTTTTTTAATTTTTTGCAGATATTATTTATTTATATTCTTTTATTTTTTTAAAAAAATTTTATTCAAAACATTAATGAATATTAAATGTAGATATTACAAAAATTTAAATTTAAATTTATTACGTGATAAAAAATTAATTTCATATACTAAATATAATTTTTATTTATTTTATTTATAACTTAGTTGCAAGCATTTATATATATATATTTTTTAATAAAGTATTTTATAATAACAGTATATAAATGAAGAAGAACAACCAAAAAAATTATATATATATATATATATATGGACCCTCACATAAAAGTTAGGTGCATATATGTTAATTTATTATCATTTTTGAGCAGGTGTAATCGGGTTATGTCATTATAGTTAGCGAAGCTTTTCACATGGAAAGCTGGTTTACTAAACGGAATCTTTAGAAAGGGATATTAAATTGTCAGATAATAATATACGTTGGACTAGTTTAGTTATGTTTAGTGTACGATGGTCATTATTATGTGATACTAATTAGGCTAAATTCTAGAAACATGCATTAAGCATCCACATATTTAAATTTTATGAAATATCAAATATAAAAAACATATGTTTAAAATATTAGATAATATCATATTAATATAAAAAACATTGCTCTTATCTCAATCTATTAATAATCAATAATCATACCAAATCAGCACTATAGATTTTGGTGATATAATAAGTTGCTGCTTTACTCTTTTTTGTTCTTCCCCACTTAGCACTCAGATTATCAGAACCTCTGAAAAAACAAACACCAAAGCCCAAAAAGGAAAAAGAAAGGTGCATTGTATTACGCGAAGGCTTTTGGTATAGTATGAGCAAAGTGAGAAAGAGAGAGGGAATAAGAATATTAACTTAGGAGCTGTTGCTGATCCCAATGCCCTAAAACTTTGGCGCCAAAATCCAAGTCAATCTCTTCCCTCTCTATGTGCTGCCCGACGGTCAGCAAATTTCACGGGCACCCACGTCTACTACCTCTCTCTCTCTCTCTCTTATTTAATCGTCTCCGCTTATGTCACGAGTTCCCTCGGGTTCTCTCTCCCTCTCTTTTCCCATTGGTTCAAAACACACGCCATTTTCAACGTCACCTTCCACATCTACATCTACTTCTATAACTACAATCGTATCTTACTTTTCTCTCTCTATTTTAACTCTTCCTCTTCTCTTTACCTCTTTCTCTGTTCCCTTCATTTCAACAACCTTCTTTCAAACTCTTCCATTTCAACCATACCCAACCCTCCGTTTCTTTTTCTTTTCTCATTTCTTCCCACTTTCTCACCTTCATCTCCGGTCAACACTTTCCTATTAGTTTCTTCCATCTACACCCAAAACCAAAAAAGCCAAACCCAAAATAACCAAACAAAAGCATCTTTATTTATTCCCTCCATATATCACACCACTCTCACTCTGAATCAATTGGTTAAACATGGGGTTCTCCGAGAAGTCGCAAGTCGAGGGAGGCTTTGAGTCCGATAATAGAAAATGGGTGATCGCCGGAATTGCTGTTCGAGCCCCATTGAAGCCAATCTATACGATCCCCGTAGTGGAGAAATCACCACGAGACGACGTCGTTGACACGGAGGAGTGTTCGTCAACGCCAACAGGCGAAGAAGCAAGAATCCCTACCACATTCACATGCCCACCAGCTCCCAAGAAGCGAAAACCTTCTTCCAAGTTTAGTTATCGTAGTGGAGCCCGAGAGTTCTTCACTCCACCAGATTTAGAAACTGTGTTCATGCGCCACGTTGAAGGGGCTCGCGCTAATTGATTCATCATATAGTGCTTTTCTTCTGTACCTTATTTTTAATTAGCTTAACGTCTTAATCTTCTGTTTTCATTGACTAGTTATTAATATATAGCTTGCTAGCTAGCCAGAGCTTCTGTAGTTTTGAAGATTAGAACTATTTGTACAGACAAATCTAGATAAATAAAAACAACGGCATCTTAATTAATTAGCTCGATCGCGTTCGGTGTGTGTTCTCTGAATTTTTCTGCTTATGTTGATGTGGAAACAACAGGACTGATATTTCCTTTTCTGCCAGTGAGTTTATTAATTAATGCCCTGCATTCATGGAGATGCAGTGAACTGTATGTGTTTGTGTGTGGGCGTGTATGCGTCACTTCACTATTCATAGCCACGCGAAGGAACATGAGAGAATTCCCTCGCCAAAATCAAAGGTAAGCAAATTAACGCAAGTAGGTGTAAAAGATGGTTTTGAAAAAGGGGTAGGCAGATACTGCACGGCTTCTTCTCAAGTTGTTGAATTGACTGAAATCAAAAGCCCCACACAAGGACCCCATGGCCATATAGTTCCAGTAGTCTATCCCTTTATAACATGATGTGCTATATATATCCTTAGAAGAGTTTAATTAGGGTATTGTTCTCAGGGTGTCCCACATCGCCATAGGAGCCCCCCAAAACACTTCGGACGCATATGGATCATAGTGGGAAGGTTCTGCATGTGTAATGGTTTGTGATGTTAGAATAATACGGTAAAGCGACAAAGCACATGTGAAAGGGAAAGATTAGAATCCTATGCAACTTGAGTGGCCCTCGTTTTTGCACTTCTAAAGTTTAAACCCCAATAATTGACACTTTGAAACATTATCATATATATTAGATAAAAAGTCTTGGATAAATAGTGCCAACACAACGACTTTGTCTATAATATAATCAAATAATAAATATTTATCGAAGTACATATTATTTTGATGAATTTTAAGTAATTTCTTATACACGGGTTATGCATGGGGGTTTGAAATTTTCTGTTAGAGAGAATAAATTTTAAAGCCTATCTCTCTCTCTCTCCCACATAAAATATGAAATATATATGGAATGTTTATCCTGGAGATAACAAAGAAGCAAGCACAGAAATGGTGTATATGGTGCAGAGGGAAGTTCATTTCACCTAATTAATAATAATAATAATAATATTGAGAATTAAAGAATGGTTTATAGGGATCAGAGCCTATGGATTGAAGCAATAGCATTCAAACACGACGTCTAAATAAGAATGGATGAATGCAGATTTTGGTTGGCTTATAGTGGGTCTTAGTGGATTAGATGGCTTATACTATTCCCTTAATTCAGCCTCATTATTGGACACCACATGCACACACTCAAAGTTTATTGGCTTAACCCACACATGATATGCATTAATTTTAGCAATGCTCTTACTTTATTTGTTTGTATTGTACAGCGAGGGAGACCATCAATAAAAAATAATTCATATGACTATTTCATTAATTAATCTTTGTTAATTTGTTATATATGATCAAGTAATATTTAAATTAATTTGTTAATGCATATAAGTACTTATTTCTTATATATTGTGATAAAAATAATTTTTCAATTAATTTGTGCATTTTACTTTATTTAATTTTTAGGAAAATTATTATTTAAATTAACATGTAATAATTTGCTTAACTATCCAATAAAAGAGATTGTAATAATTTACTTATTATTTAAAGGAAAGCATTATGATCGGAGCTCGACCTCCTCTGATATATCCCCCGACAAATAAGATTGTTTGGCTTCGTTGAATAACTGTGTCGACGACTATAACTCATCTTGTCTCCACCTATATTCATCACATGAAGCCACTAATGATGGAAGAAGGAATATGCAAAATCAATTACTATACTACGAGCTAGCTTGCTAGAATTTGAGCATTCCTATCATGGATAGGTTCAAAAAACACAATTATGGGAAAGTTGAGATTCAAAATACTATAATGACAAAAATAGTAATTACGTCATATATTCGTTTGATTATTACCGATATACCCTGTGTTAAAATAAGTGTTTAGTGCAAGCCTTAAAGCAAGTTCTCTATGAATTCAACTCTCACTACTACACCTTCGTGTGTTACATATAATATTCTTCAACCATCCATTGACTTTTGTCTTAATATATAGTGATCTTTTCATTTTTGGAACAATTTAAAAAATAATAATCAATATCTAGACGTATATAAGGCATAAGCAATTCAAAAAATAATAAAAGATGACAAAAATGATTTTAGAGAGACAGAGGAGAAAATAACTTTTTAAGAATATAATTTCATTACTTTGAGAGAAAACAATTTTTTTAAAAAATGTTATATATATATATATATATATATATAATTTATGAGAGGAGAGAAAAAAAAGTTATGTGGGAGACAAAAGACTATAAGAGGGACCGAATTAGTGATTAAAGAGAGCAAAATATAAAGTAACCAAAGATAGCTGATATTTATGTTGACAATTTAGGTGAAATTTAACTTTAGTCTTTCACATGGAGGTCGAGAGTTGACCTTCATGTTTATGTTTGCTTCTTACATATAAAGAAAGAAAAAAGACCTTTTTATCGCAGACAGATATATTTATACACAGTTATTGCTAACTTCCTGAGATGGGACTGCAAGGCATTTTAGTTTTGAAGTTTTAATTTGGGCATAATTAAATACATCTTTCGGTACTATATGCATGTTTCAAAACATTTATAAAATATATATTGGATAATAAATATACGAAATTTAAAATTTATGCATTTTGTATATATTAAAAATACAAGAATAATATTTTTTTCATATATATCAAGTTAAATATTTTGTATATTTTTTACCAGAGATTTATAAATTTTTAAAATTATGGTTACAATACTCACATACCAAAAAACACCAAAATTATTTAAAGATTTGCGCCCACCAGCAGCATTGCAGATTGCAGAAGGAGGCCACATGCCAAATTTGGTTAAGACTGAAGAATAAAGGATTTGAGATGTTGACTCTCCAATGTCCCCTCCTCGAACTTGGCAGCTACAATCTCCACAGTGGTTCATTCTCTGAATATCATAATTATATTTCGACGTACATATTTCAGTTCAGAACACAAATATAATTAAAAAATATTAATTTCTATCATGCTTCTAGGTGAAAAATTAAAGGGGAAAAAGCAGAAAAAATAGAACGCAAAATATTAAGGGTCAGTTTAAATGTAATTTTTAAAAAAAATAAAAAAAATCTGTCTAAATTATTGTTTTTAACTGAAAATAAAAAATAAAATATGTGTTTTAAAAAAAATACATAACAATTAAAATATAAACTTTAATTTTTATAACTAATTTTATAAATACATAAAAATAATACAATATAAATTTTTATAACTAATTTTGTAAAATCGTTTTAAAAATAACAGTTGTCAATCATGTAAAAGCCTCATCGCTCATCAATAACCTAAGTGTATTGCAAAGCTCAATCAAAAGACAAGGAAATAAATGAGGATCAAATCGTACCTTTATTTAGTTGCATCCATAAAAAATTTGATAATTCATTAATCTGATGTATGAATGCTAAAAATAGTCATAATTTTTTTATCTCCATTATCATATATATATAATTTCTACAAAATTCAGGGACCATCTTGTATTGTTATAGAGCAATCTAATCAACCAATATATACTTTTAACCTTTTTTTATATATATACATATGGAAAACCGAGAGGAGAACTAGACTATTACAGACCATCCTACGTTAATACAAGTTAAAAGATTCATAAATCCATTTAAATATAAACCCGCATCTGGTTCAGAAATTATACCCATCCTAAAGATACGATCTTGATATCATGCGTGAGCACAGATAAGGCTGTTGAGGCCGTATGCATGACTATCCAACGTGTGTGGAACTGCTGATGTTCTAGAAAACCAATGGTACAGGCCTCCAAATCTCCTTGTTCCAGGTTGAGGTTGATCAGTTGTTGTAAAGCTCTGCGGATGGAAGTTAACATGATTTGTGCAAAAGGTTGCTTCTGAACAAGACCATAACCAAAGATAGAGATATCCTGACCATGCCACTTAAGCACTATTATAACTTTATGCTACTTCACATCTCGGATCTTGACTTTCCTTCCCCAAGTGATTATGGACGAACCATGATTAGGAGCAGGAAAATTTGGACTGCTTTCAGAGATCTCTCTGTGTGGGGAAATTGTTAAGTTGTGAACCTGCATTCTACTTGTGGGTTGCCATGCCATCTGCGCTTGTTTGAGTATGATTCTAATGGCATTGAGGAGGTCTTCAGGTTTTATGATCCTATTGCAGAAAAAACGTTGATTTCTTGCTATCCATATGGAATATAGAGTGATTGCAAATCGTTGTAGCTCTGAGGGAGTTGTCCTCCAAACCTTGCAACGACTTAGCCAGGATTTAATCCATTTCTTAATGTCTTAAGGGTTAATCCCATCTGTGCTAAGTGATAAAGGGCTTCCAAACCATATAACTCTGGCAAAATCACACTTTAAGAAGAGGTGATCTTGTGTTTCATCCTCCTGATTGCACATCTTGCGTTGATCTTCGATATGGAGATGGTGCTTTTTAAGATTCTCTGCTACTGGAAGACACTTGCTTAGAATCTTCCATCAAAACAAGATAATTCTTGTGGGGAGTTACAATTTCTTAGGCACTTCTAGTTGACTGAAGAAGGATTCAGATTTGGACAACTGCTATTTACTTGCTGCATCATGTATTGGTATCCCAATTTAACTGTGTATGTATCTTGAGGATGCATTTTCCAGATGAGTTCATCCTTAATTAGCACCTGTAACTGAGTTTGGTAATGCAGAAATATGACGGATTGATAAGGGATCATAATATTGTCTCAGATGATTAACATTCCATTCCGTGTTATGCACTATAAAATCCTTCACCCAAATGATGGAGGGAGAATTAGTCTGCATAGGCCACCAAAAGTGGTTGGGAATCTTTATTAAACTACCATCTCCTACTTGCCATTGGAGATTATCCAGGATTATCCTTTTAGATTTCATGATTCCTTTAAGTGTCCATGATGTAGTTGACTTAGCTTCCAGTGAACCAATGTCCGGCTGCCAATGAACCTTACAGGCTAGTATGCTTCTGGGAACATTTTCAGACTGGTTTATCAGTTTCCAAACTTGCTTAACTAGCAATGCCCGATTAAAAAGATGAATTTTTTTTTTAGAGCTAAGCCTCCTCGTGCAATTGGCAAAACAAGTTTATTCTAGTTAGCAAGATGCATCCTGGGTTTTCCTTCCTTGTAACCCCAAAAGAAATTAGAAATTATACTCTCCAATGTGTTACAATATTTCAAAGGGAAAGAATATATGGACATGGGATATACTAAGGAAGAATTAAGAACCAATTTGATCAAAACCATGCGTCCCGCTTGAGAAAGAGTGTCAGCTTTACATTGCTGCAATTTTTCCCTGATTTTCTGCACTGCTTCTTCAAAAATACTACTGTTGTTGGTGCTTTTGTCTATCCAAGCACCTAAGTATTTCCCCAAAATTCTGCTGAATTTGATACCAAAAGTTTCTGCCAGAAATATTTTAATCTTATGCGGTGTGTTAGGGCTGAATATGATATTGGATTTTTATTTATTAATCACTTGCCCTGACATATCTCCATAAATATCTAAGATTTTCTTGGCTACTAAACATTTTTCTGCTGATGCTTCCATGAAAAGGATGGTGCCATCTGCATACATCATACGTGAAATTTTCGTAGATCTTCTCCCTATTGAGATGTCTTTCCATTTGTTGCTTTCCTCCTCTTTTTTTAATCATGCATGATAAAATATTGGAACAGATAATAAAGAAAAGAGGGGACAAAGGATCACCTTGTCTGACTCCACAGGACAGTTGAAAAGGATTGGAAGGACTGCCATTGAAAAGCAACTAATACGATATTGTGCAGACACACTACATAATTAGATGGATCCAAAAAGGAGGAAATCCCATTTTAATTAAAGTAGCATGTAGGAATTCCATGATAGTCGATTATAAGCCTTTTGTATATCTAACTTCACCACGCAAAATTTGGATTTGATATTTCTAGTATCGTGAATTTAGAATCTCAGACACTAGAATGATATTGTCTAAGATATTTTGGCCCTTAATAAATCCTATTTGATTTAGGGCAACAATATCTGGGAGAACCACTTTCAACCTATTGCAAAGCGTTTTAGATATCAATTTGTAGGCAACATTACTCAAACTTATGCGATGAAAATCCTTAAAAGTTTGTGGACCACAAGTTTTGGAAATGAGTGATATGAAAGTTCTGTTAAGATCCTTTGACAATAAACCCTATGGTTAATGTTCGATGCACCATTTGTAAAGTATTATTCCTTACTATTCTCCAAAAGGAATTATAAAATCTAGTAGGAAAATTGTCTGGGCAGGTGCACTATCATTTTTCATGTCCCTGAGAGCCCCTAAGATCTCCTCATCAGTAAAGGGGTCACTAAGAATTTGTAAGTGATGTGGTTGTAGCTTTGGGGTATCATAATGCTCCATGAATTGCAATATTTCCTACATTGATCAAGGATGATTTGTGGTATAGATATTCTAAAAATATCGATTGCCTCAAGTTCAATGTCTTGCAGTTCATCCAACCACTAATTTTGTTCATTTTTAATCCGAAGAATTGAGTTTTGCATTCTTCTTTTCCTTACTAAGTTATGAAAATAACTAGTGTTCCGATCCCCTTATATTAGCCAAGTCTGTCTAGCATTTTGAGCCCACAACATCTCTTCACAGTCAAGCCAAAACTCCAACTTATGCTTTATCTATTTTTCCTCCCATGGTGTATACATTGTATCAATATGTTCTTGAACAGTCGACAATTTTTTAATCAATTCCTTAATTTTAATTCCTATTTTTCCTACTTCCTTCCAACTCCATTCACACAATCCTCTCTTAACATTCTACAATTTAGATTTAAATACATGAAAAAAAGAGCTTGAGTAGTTGACATTCCAGCATACTTTAATTACATCATGAAAGTTTTCAAAATTTAACCACGAGTCTCAAATCTAAAAGGCCTTTTACGATAAGGGAAAATTTTACAATCATTAAACAAAAGTGGCCCATGATCTGAGGTTTCTATAGGTAATATACACAGAGTAGAGTAAGGAAAGCTCTGTAGCCATGCTATGTAACAAAAGGCTTTATCAATTATGCCTCGTACTACTTTTTTGTCTTTTATGCCATTTGTCCTTTAGAACCATAAACCTTTTGGCTTTATATCCATGAAACCACAATAATTGAGTATCTAATTGAAATTTTTAACACCTTTAATCCTTGTAGAGCAGCCAAGTTTGTCACTATTATCACTGATTTGATTAAAATCTCTTAAAGTTAGCCAAGGAGCATTAATAGTTGGATATATATATTTCGAAATCAATCCCAAAATTATATATCTATATTGAAGTTGTGGATAACCATAAATAAATGAAAAGATACTTACCTGAAATTGGCTAGGTTTGGATGTGAATCAATGATTTGAGATTTCTAATATTGTGTAGGAGATATCATCAGTCCATGCCAATATTAATCCACCCTTTCTGCCTTCTGTATCGCTTCCAAAAAAATTGAAATATCCTCATCTACTTAACATATGACTAACTTTAGCTACAGCAGTTTTAGTTTCACTTAGAAAAAAGAAAATGTGGTTTATAGGTGTTGATCAGTTGCTTAAGCCTTTGAATTGTCATGGTGCAACTGCAACCCCGACAATTCCAAGCAGTGCACTTCATGATGCTTGGGAAGGCTGTGAAGAGCTAGCCTCCCTGACGCCCCTTTTTAGAAATGTAGAAGGCTTTACTGAGAACCTCATCCTTTTCTTTGGTCTGGAGTAAATCTCGTCAAATATTACATCTAGAGCAAAAGTGACCCTTTTCTTTGAGAGTTGCACATATGATTTATTTGCTCTAAATTTAGCTTTCTTTATAATTCCTCATGGTGAAATATTCATTTTTCTTTTACTTTTCCTTTTAGGATCACCTTGACACTCATCTTCATCATCATCAAATTGTGTTGTCTTAAGAGCACCATTTCTGTTAAAGAAATAGTAATTGAACCTCAATATACCAGCTTGAAAGTTATACTGATTCAACTGTGTAGCATAGAACTAGTTAAGAGGTGATATGAGAAAAGGACCTCAATGCTTGGAATAAAAATGAATGTTCTTTTTATGCAAAGCATGTTAAAATTTCTGTTCAGCTTAATCTCAGCAATGTCCCCTCCCATCTGATTTTTAACTGTTGAAGATATTACTAATGTCAAACCCTGTCCCTCAGATAGATTGAAAGTTACCAACTAATATACCAAGTTTTTTTTTTTTTTTTTTGTTAACTCGTGGTGCAAGGTGCCAGCTTAAGTAACTGTGTCTTCAAAAATTTGCTGGACTTTTTGTGATGATGAGAAGATATTAGGGAAGTTATATTCTTTTATATTTTGACTATTATGCCTCTGCTCCCTGTCCTGATGCTGCTCATTAACAAAATCTTGGAACTGTGAAGTGTCATGACCCAAAGGCTCCTTAAGTTGAGTAAGATTATGTATTTCACAAGTGTTATGCAAGGAACATGCTGGACCTGGCCTTCCCATACTTGTCTTTCTAGTGAGTCTTGTGTGGCTAGGTGTCCATAATTTTCATTAAAAAGATCATGAATAGTGACAGCTTTATAGGTAGTATCCCAAAGAGAAGAAAGCCTGTCATCTCTGTTTCCACGTGCTGAGGCGAACTTTCCACTCCTGGTTCATTGCATCTCAGATCCTCCACATCCAGCTCATGTCCTGGAGATATTGTTGAACGCATTGATGGCGAGGCATTTTCAGTTTACACATCCATTGGCATACTAGAGCTATAAGATGGACTATCTTGATTAACTAAAATAATAATAATATTCTCATCTTCATCATCAAAATCTAAACCAAATTTTAAACAACCTCCATTATTAGAATATGACGATGAACTTCTAAAATTTGGCTAAAAACTATATGGAGATCATTTACTGAGTAGAAACCCCATGAGCATTTGAGATAAAAGTGACTTTGGTGGTTTTCCTACCCTTTTTACCAAAGAAAGCATTTTCTTGATTGAAAAAAATGAGGCTTATTATGATCTGAGATAAAATCCACATTAAACATGTACCAAAATTTCCATCTTAACTCCTCCATCACATAATTAACATGAGGGAGACTAATCACAATCATCAAGTAAATGACCTAGCCGACCACAATTTAAACAGAAGCAAAGCTGCATTCAACCTAAGCATACCTTCCATTATCAAGGAGAAAGTAAAACCCCATGAAAAGGGAATTCCAATGATCTATATGCACTTAGGCTTTAATATAGCTAAAGTTTCTCATGTCCCTATTTTCTTGATCTGCCTGCCAAAGATCTCCTACCATGTTTCCTAATTTCTTTGGAACATCCTGGGTGTGGTATTCAAGGGGAAGACCCCAGAATTGCACTCATAATGGAATAAATGGCATAAATCTTTTAAGATCATATTTGGTCTCCACCTCTCAAGGACTAACAAGCAGTTAATAATTGACCATGAACTATTAGATAGCATAAAATTCATGTCCTCTTGAGATGAAAAGTGAAAAACATAGAGACTTCCTGTCTCGTCCTGTTACTTAAACTTCACCTCTTAGCTTCCATGCATACTGTATTATTTTATTTATGTAGTGGACTAGAATGTGTTGTCTGTCAAACAAAACTCCAATTAAACACTTAATCCACTTTTCTCTGAATGCTGCTAAAGTTTCTGGATCTACTTGTACTATTGGTCCCTGTCGAGGAATGGTGAAATGAGGAATAGGTCAAGAAAATAGATTCGTATCATTGCTGCTGTTGTCTCCTATTACTGTATCCGAAGTGAAGCTTTCTGACCAGTTGGCTTCTCTACCATGTGCTACAAAAGTTGCCATTAAGACCTTAACCCACCAAAGTAACACTTCGAATATTTTTAAGAAAAAAGAGAATAAACTATTGCCACTACCTTTGCCAAGCTGAAAAAGAGAACCTAAGAAACCTCTAAAATATGTCCAAAATATTAAGAAAAGACCAGTGGATAACTAAATTCAGTAAGAAGACAAAGATCTACATGTAATCTGGTTGAACTTGAAAAAAATTTCCACATCATACACTTTAAGCAAGCTGAAAAGTTGAGATGATGTATAACTCCCACACTCGCTTAGTTTTGTAGAGAAAAGGGGGAGTTTCTCGCTCTGTCAACATAAGTTTGTTATTCAATCTTCTAGTAATAATATTGGAGTGGTCTCAAAAATTAAAAATTGAATTTATTTGATTTGATAAAGTGGTTAGGTATTTGATTAAGAACTAGGCTTCTAGCAAAGTTTGAAGATGCACTATTTAAGGTAAAACCTATGTCCTTCAAAAAACATTTTATATGCATGAATAAAGTAAATCATGAAAAAGAGGTTTATGTAAGTGAGTTGGCATAGAAAATTGTTAATGGGCCAACAAAAATAGAGAGGCCAGATTGGGCTGAAAACAAGACGACAAATGAATCAACTTTACAATGATTGGCAAAATGCCCAAAATGGCCTATATAGTGTCATTCCAAAAAAAAAAAGTGCGTGTCCATTGGTAATGAAGTGTCATCCAAATAATATCAATGTTATATGAAACTTAACGAAAAAAATCAACGTTAGACGAAAAAGGGTTTACGTCATGTTACAAATACGTTTGTTTATTTTTAATTCCAAACACAGTTTATTCCCAATTTTTTATGAGGAATTTGTACGGGAAGAACACTTGCTAATTAAATAATCTGAGTTACTCTTTTTCTTTTCAATGAGATTATGTATGGATAGAATGTATAATTAATGGGAAATTAAAGCGTGCAATTTAATGTGTTGACGTAACCTAAATCACTGTAGTCTACGTTTATAATGTAAACTAATTAATAATGACAATTTCATAACACAGTACTATAGCTATAGCGTGCGATATGTTTTTGTCAAGGTCGGCTTCATTTTTCGTCTCTTGCTCAGTTACCCACCTACCATTGAGCAACGAAGATGAAGCAGAGAACATACACTTCTGGCTCGGGTCTCTCTCGTCTCTCATCACTTCTCATACCCAAAGTAAACGCTTCAGAGCTCTCTTCCTCTGAATACAGTGCCGTTAGGACCCCCGTGAAAGCGGCGGCTTCTTCGCTTCGGCCCATTAGTTTCTGCTCGAGATCATGGCCGGCAATGGCGTCGGAGCCGTCTGCATCTTCATCAGACGCTGCTGATTTCTCTGCCCTCCCGTACGACATTCTAGCGAAAATCGCAGCCTCCTTCAACCTCCCTAACGTTCAAGCGGCATCGTTGGTTTGTAGGTCTTGGTCGGAGGCGCTTCGGCCATTGAGGGAGGCGATGCTGCTATTGAAGTGGGGAAAGCGATTCAAGCATGGCCGGGGAGGTGTTCGTCCAAATAGAGAGAAGGCACTGGATTCTTTCATGAAAGCTGTTGCTCGTGGCTCCACTCTGGCTATGGTTGATGCGGGGCTAATTTACTGGGAGATGGGCGAGAAATTGAAGGCGATTTCGTTGTATCAGAAAGCTGCAGAACTTGGGGACCCAGCTGGGCAATGCAATTTGGGGATTTCCTACTTGCAAGGTAATCTCATAATTTCAGTATGAATTATTTCGGTATCCCTCTGTAATGTAGACTGTAACTTCAATATTTACAAGGGCTTTTTTTTTTTTTTCCTCTTCTTAAAGACCTTGTGCGTCCAATTTTCGTTCTCATTTGCTTCATGCGTAATTCGAGTACATATCGATTTTCGGTTACCTATTTTGAGAAATGTGTTGTAAACTGTAATACTATCTGTGCTCTTGAATCTTCATTTACAATTGCCACTTTCGATTATAATCTGTTTATTATTAAGTTTCAATTGAGGAGTAACAGAAAACAATCAACAAAATCAAGCATAAAATGGTATATCTCAAGTTCTTAACCATGCTTTATAAGGATAGTTTATTTTTATATCTGCATGTGTATATCTTTGATGAATGTTTCACTCATACATGCCTTGAGGACAGAAATTTTTATGGTGATAGATAATTCCTCCTAAAGGTAAACTTTTGCTCTGCAGCTGATCCTCCAAATAGTAAGGAAGTCTTAAAGTGGTTATATAAAGCTTCTATTGGTGGTAATGTTCGTGCCCAATACCAGCTTGCACTTTGTCTGCATCGAGGTCACGGGATGAAGAGTAATATGAAAGAGGCTGTAAGTGTTCTATCCTATTCCTCTCCTCTTATTGTTTATTATGATTGAACCTTTGTTGGGGGGGTCAAATTATTCTTTTGATCCTTATAGTTTTAATAATTTAATTTAGTCATTGCCTTTAAACTTTCATTAGTTTTTTGTTAAATTTTGATTATGTGGCAAACCATGTGTTATCTTGGCACTCAAATTATACATGATTCAGCTAACTCACTAAAATCACTTAACATAAATTGTATCCTGCTATATCTGTGACTTAATTTCACTTTACTATCTACTTTTTCTTCCCTTGTGAACATAAATCATGCGTATTCTAAGTGTCAAGATAGCACTTAGTTAGTCATACCAGCAAAATTTAACAAAACACCAATGGAAGTTTAACAGTAGAAACTATATCAACAATTTTTAAAACTCTAAGGACCCAATTACAAATTTTTAAACTATGGATACCAGATTGAAAATTGTGTTAAACTATCGGGACTTAAACTCTTTTTCCTTCTGGAATGGGTTAAAACAGAAAACCCATTTGACCACAATTGTAACATTAAAACTTTGTATTTTATTTCTGTTCATTATATTGACTGTGAAGTTGATGATTAGCCTATGTGATGGCACTAGTGGATCTCTGTTTAACTATTGGCTCTTTAATGTCAGAAAATCTGATAATACTGGCAATTTTAGTTCCTTTACTGTTATGATGTATTCTGATCTTTGCTTATGATAAATTCCCCTGGAGCAGGCTAAATGGTATCTGAAAGCTGCAGAAGGTGGTTTCGTACGTGCCATGTACAATATCTCTTTATGCTACTCCTTTGGGGAAGGTCTGATGCATAGTCATAAACTAGCAAGAAAATGGATGAAGCGGGCTGCAGACCATGGTCACAGTAAAGCTCAATTTGAGTATGGACTTGCTCTCTTTTCTGTAAGTGCTCATCTGTTCTTATTTGAAACGTGCTCAGAATAATAAATGCAACATAAAAATTATGTATGTGATCTTCTCTCGCTTATGCGAAAGACAGATTTCATGTTGCTGGGTGTTGACTTTTGAATAATTGATCTTACCATCCTTCCGTTCCTTGATGATTAAGCAAACGGCTTATTCATCACATTAATTTCTGTGGTTCTGCTCTAGTTTACTTTGTTACACGAATCTTTATAATCGAGACCTCAGTTCAGCTAGGTTACTACTACTGACTAGTGTCTTATGTCTCTCTTTTCTAATGGAGATATTGCATCTATACAGGAGGGAGACATGATGAAAGCTGTGGTATTCTTGGAACTTGCCACCCGTGCTGGTGAAGGAGCTGCTGCTCATGTCAAGAATGCAATTCTTCAACGGCTTTCTGCAGCCTCACGTGATCACGTCATGCGTCTAGCTGACAGGTGGCGTGCTTTGCCATCGTATTGATTGTTGGATCTTGGATCATGCCTTGCATGGTTTGTCTGCATGACCTTGACCGCTTATGCTGCATTTGTTTGAAGGGTAAAATAAATAAAGAAAGCAGAAATCATGGACGAGGAAAGCAGGAACTAACTGGTAAGCTGCCTGCGCCTACATATCTACATGGTGTTCCTATATTGTGATTTCGAAATGGCAGCCTTCCTACTCGATATCCTCTTTGACTAGTACAAAGCACACCATATATCTCTCTAGATGCTAACATCAACCAAAAAGACAGCATCAATCCCCTATAAGCCAACAAGCTTCTTTTCGTCAGCTCTTGGAGCAATGTTCAGCCAATTCTGTAGTTATTGTTTTCATGGAACGTTGCCTCGGGTGGAACATTTCTCAACTAACGTGTAAAACAATTGATAAAGCCCACCAGAATGATAACCTATGCTACGTTGTCTCCTGCACAGAGGCCTCTCAGATCCCGACAAAGAAAAGATATATTCAGAAAATGTTAAGAATAAAATATTAGATGTTGAAAGATGATTCAACAGAAAAATTAGTCAGTGGTTGGTGGTCACAAATTTTAAAAAGGAATGGGTAATTTTTATTCAGCAACATCTTTTCAGGCTGAAGTATTTTCTCAAGTGTTTGTCGCAAAATATAACCTTTTTCACTTTTCTAGACATCAAGCCATAGATTCTTGTCTAATCATCGTTTAATTAATGCATATCAAAGATTCAAATGTAGTTGAATAGAATAAATATATAGGATTCTCATTGGCATCAAAGGTCCTTAACATCCAAACTCCGTCTTCATCGTGTCAGGAAGCAAATGCCCTTGTACGGGGCCAAAAACAAAGCTCTTCACTATTCCAATCTACTGGAAGACAACAGTATTAAAAGGGAAGATCTAAATATAATTTGCTCTCGCAGATTGCGCACCTCATTCCCCAGTTGACTATAGGAAAACTTATATTGTTTGGGACATGGAGCAAATAATTTTAGGAGGAATGAGACAATTATAGGTGAAAGTCAAATTACCTTATTTAGGGAACAAAAGGAAATATGGGAAGAATGAAATTGAGGAGGATATTTAATGTTAATCTCCTAAGAAAAAATGGAGTGAAACTCCAGTGTAAGGTCAAAGATTTCAAAGTTATGATACTGTCCTTCTTTACAATACCATCTCAGCTAAAATAAATAATGGTTTGAACATGTAATTTTCAAATTTTCTCTTCATTTCCATTGCCCTTACTTAAAAGAGAGAAAATTAGTATTTCCTACATCTTCATTTTCACTCTCCTTACTTTTCTTACAGGAAGAATGGTTTGTTTCCACAAACCTCCTGCTTTTCTCCGAATGCGTCGGCCGATGCAACCAACTTAAACAGTATACCAATGAATCCATAAAAATACATGTCCCAACTAGCTCAATTGTAAGTCAAGAACTTAAGGTAAATATGATATCCTCTGAGAATGAATTCCTGCATGGTACAGTTTTAGATGGTATATTGCCCTGGATACCAATTCTCTTAACTCAGGATGCTGAGCAATGACAGTTCGATCTGCACCCTCTAGGGTAGTCAACACCCTTGCTTGTTCTTGTTCCAACGACTCACTGTCCCCAGCATGCAGTGCAAGGTAACAGAGGAGAACTAATCCATGCTTCTGAATAACTTCACTTCCCCTTAGCAGTCTCATCAGTGCCACAACACCATTGAACTCAATAATCGCCTTGGAGTGCTCCACGCATAGGAAATTTTCTGGACAAGTAAACTTACTCAGTGCAACGGTTGCTTCAGTTGCTACATCTGGGTTCCTATGACTCAGATGTGTCACAAGAGGACCGATTACTTGAGTCTCTCTGGCAGGGAATGTCCTAGCTAGTGAACCAATGGATTTAATTGCTGGAATCTTCAAGGATGGACTGTCTACCTCTGTTATCACCCTTAAGAGCTGTTCCACCACAGCTTTAGCAGCAGTAGAGTTAGTCTTGAACGCTGAACGACGGAGGTCAGCGCTGGATTCTGCTGCAGCTGCTATCTCCATT
The DNA here is from genome assembly GCA_031216115.1 of Senna siamea. Lineage (NCBI taxonomy): Eukaryota > Viridiplantae > Streptophyta > Magnoliopsida > Fabales > Fabaceae > Senna > Senna siamea. Next base: position 28,915,348 of record CM062360.1, on the reverse strand, counting down.
ATTGTCATCAAGCAATTGAACTGCAGCTCTCCTTGCTCCTTCTCAAGTAGCTTGGCCAAACAGAGCATGCCTTTTGTCTCAGTTATTTTCCTACTATTTGACACATTTCCTCTGGTAAGCATCCACAAGGCCTCAGCACAACTAATTTTGAGCTCAAGCTTTACTTGAGGTTCCTCATTCTCCCACTCTTTCTTATGATTCCCTGTCCGGCTACTTCCCTCCATATGCAAATGTGAACTTGTGTAGGAATAGGTTAATGGACGACAACGAATACTTTGCTTATTAATCTGTACAATGGAAAGAATACTTTGCTTACTCAATTGACCCTTGTGATCATCATCATCATCCATAGAGATTTTGTAGGACAATAAAATCACAAGTGGTCTGATAGCATTGTCCCTTGCCAAAGCCTCCTGGGCAAAGGGATCATGCTCTGCCATTCTTGCCACCAAATTCGCAGCTCGAATCTGAACCTTCATAGTAGAATCCCCAAGAATTTGAACTATAATTGGAACTCCAAGCTCGTTCACTATAATCCTAACCCTCTCCTGATCATTTGCCAAATGAACTAACGCATTAGCAGCAGCAATTTGAGCATTAGGCAATGTGCTTTCCTTAAGAAGCTTCAACAATGGAGGAACCCCACCTTCTTCAACTATGATCTTCTTAGTCCTATCGTTATCTTGGGCAAGCGCAGCGAGTTCATTGGTAGCTTCTATTCGATCATTCAACTCACCCATTTGAATCGAAGCAATAAACGACCATACCCACGACAGAATTGGATCGTTGCTCGCGATAGGCGGAAGAGAGAGCACAATCCCACCGCCGTTGGTATCGAAGATACTGAGAAGCCATTTGATGTCGCCAACAGAAGCTTCTAGATAGCTCAGAACCTTGCGGAAATCGCCGGAGCTCACTATATTAACGACCCGGCGAAGGATGTTCTGGCGCTTGCATTTTCGGACCAGCGTCATCGCTCGCTCGAGGTTCTTGGAGGTTTCACAAGCCACGCGCCGAATGGGTGGCTCGTAGAGAGAGGGGGTGGCGGTGGAGAACCGAACCAAGGTTCGAAGCATTTGAGAAAGGCGATCGACTTGCCTCCACACTTCTGAGCACTCGAGCTTGAACGACTCGGCGTCGTCGACGGCAGCGCGTACTCGCTCCGAGAGTAGAATCGGATAGGAAAGCTCGTCTTCGATTCGCTTCTCCTCCGAAGCCATGTAAGCCGAGTCAAACAAAACCAGTCTCTGCAATTTCAAGTCCTCCTTCAAACTCAAAAATATCCCCCCCTTTATTCCGCTGGTTGTAATTGTAACCCAAGTCTACGCTGAGTCAGACTGAGATTTAATCCGAGTTAAAATAGGGAAGTATGTCTATTTCTAAGCTTTTTGTTCACTAATTCTTGTGTTCTGCAATATATGTTTGTTCGTCCAAATCCAAACCTTTGTCGTGATGGCTAATGACATCTTCTGAAAATTTTGTATCATTGGGAATTGTACCTTGTGGGATGATCCGAAAGCGCGTGGGTTTACCTTATACAGGATTAATTAGGGTGGAGTGCACTCGCTCGCTAGGAGCGTTACACTGCGTAGGCCGCATAGTGTGAACTGAACTGAAAGGTTTTTTTATGTTGATTTTCTTGTCTTTAATCTTTAGACAATAAGCAATGACGATTGGAGAAGGCAAAGTTCTTTGCTTCTTTTATCAACGAATATATTGTTCTTTTAAAATATAATAATAATATTAATGATATGCTGAGATAAAACAATTAGTAATTATCCGAGGTTTTTTCTTCGGAGTATAAAGCAGTAGAATATATTTTTTTGGTAAAACCTAAATAGTAAAATAACATTCTTAGCTTTTCTTTTAATCTTCTCTCTTTTCTTATTCCTATTTCTTAAACTTTGTACTTCTTTAGTAATATATATATATATATATATATATATATATTCGTATGAAAGCCTTTCTTCCTCGACAAAACGACAGCGATGCGCTTTGGAAATTCAAAACGGTAATGTTGACTGCCGTAGAACTGTCTACGAAGTCGTGGAGGAAGCCATCTGTATCGATCCATTGATTGGAATGCGAGTTATTTTATTTTACCAATTACAAATAAATTTATTCATCCTTTTTATTGTTAGATTACATTTAACGCCACAAATCTGCGGTCAAAACGTACAAGACATGGATAATATAGCTAACCTTTCATCATGGGACCAATTAAATGGGAAGGAGAGGATGGTGTTTCCCTGCATGTTTCTTTATTTGAAATGGGGTTTCATCTATTAAGGTTTCAGGTTTCATCCACGGTTGTGAAGCACTACAATATATTTTTAATGTTAACTAAATCAAAATCACATATCTGTCACCAATTTTAAATAAAAAATAAAAAGTCCCAAGCTTTACTGGTACAAATTTTTATCTAGGTCCTCAAATTTGAATAGTACAAACAATATAATACATGCAGGTACAGCCGGTTCAATCCAACATCTGAGTCATTATATAAATATTAAAATTGCATTAAATATGACTAAAATCGGGGCTGCTCTAGAACATCCAGGTGGAGCATAAGAAACTCCAAAACACAATAGACACTCAGCAACTTGATAAATTTAAGCAGTATAAGGCATTGATAGAGCCACAATGTCGTCTCTGGTCCATTCAGAGCTTAGCAATGAGCCCATTCTGGATGGGCTTCGAGGGCATCCCATTCTCCTTGTCATCCAAATCAATGGCGCTTGGGGGTACATCCACTGCTGGCGAGCAATTGAAAAAGCCATGTGGCTGCAAATGTACATAATTATTAACAGTTCTGTTTCTAAGAAAATATGCTTGTTTCACAAGTTAGTCAACAGCTAAAACTACTTTCACAACTTTTTGGGGGGTCTCCATACAACCCTCACAACTAAAATGTAGTTGCATCTGAGTTACTTGAAAATTGTTCAAGTGAAGGCCAGATCAAGATACTTTCATTTGTAATAGTTGTGACAGTTGTATGGATTTTTGGTTAAGTATTTTTCGATATTGAACACCTAGACCAGTTGCAAAGTGGTTGGGTATAAATGTGTCCATAAAGCATGAGGACTTCAAAAAACGACCCATGTTTCTTATAAATGTATCAAAATAAGTCTTGCAAACAGAGAAGCTATAGGCATAAGCTAATATTGAGAAAATACCATGAGCATAAAACCAATGCGTTCCACTGGCATAACAGGCCAGTCTTCCAATCGAGGAATGTGTGTCACTCCAAATACGTACCTAAAACATTGTCACCTTATTAGATGTCGCATGTTAAGAATAAACAGCCACAAGAAAATAGAATCCAAAAGAAATAAATCAAAAGCCACCATCTCAGCTAACTATGACATACACTTCTGCAAGTTCAACCACAAAATGCAAAAATTTACTAGACGAGAATATGTGCTGCAAAGTACAAATCATCAGCAAATGTTCTAAATTTCTAATCATAAAGGAACATAAGAATTTCAAACATAATTTTCAATAAAATCTACCTCTAACATTTTTATATGCCTCTTTATGAAGTCTACTTATTTTTCATAGATTGGGCCTACTTCAGAATTTTTCAATCAACTCCATCACAGATATGATCTCTCAAAGGGAATAGGACTGAGTGAACTAACCAAAGAACTATATCAGCTTCTTCTAATGATCGATTTTGCTTGACCCAAGTAGCCAATCCCTCTCCGACACGCGGATTTTGATTAGGGAACTCTCCTCCAGGGTACATCTCACCAGATGCATAAGATGTGACCCAAAGGTTGTGCTTAAGGAAAGCTGCTCTTCTTAAAAACTTGGCCTCAGAACCAGCTAACGGTAAACAATTTGAGCCTGGCACTAACTTGTAACCTGTTAGCTGCCCAGTTCTGTTTACGGTTCTTGTGTTCCTTACCTAAAATAAAAAATACACTTAGCAACTCCAGTTGGAAGCTATTGAAAGAAATTTCGAACAAGTCAATGACCCCACTTTTAATATTATATCAACTAAAGAATTAGTGAATATGCCTGTAATATATATGCAACACTACTGTTAGACAATTTTAAACAAACTCAGAAGGTGGACAAGGTAGAAGAAATGAACTACGAACAAAGAAACACAAACACCTTCAGGTGGGAATGCAGATTAAGGATTTGAGAACATATGTAAATGTCACTGGAAAAACAACTAAGAGTGGCATAGTCTATAGTTTAACAATAATGTAGTATGGCACCCTTAGATACTCTTGCAATCATTAATCAATACGAGGAGAATAAACCTGTGATCTCTCTGATACAAAGTATAAACCATCCTTAATAATTTAAGGAATGGCAATGAATGGAAGCGGCAGCCAAATTTTCAGACATGTCCCATTTCCCATCATATCCATCATGGACAGTGTGACAAAGTGTGGAATGTAAGAGTGATTTTATAATTAGAAAAATTAAGCGAGTTCGAAAAACTTTACAATCCAATGACGAGCAGATAACGGGTTACAATCTCGCATTGCTTCCAATTCTGATTTAAGCAGTTTCTCCTCAGCATAGAAAGCATTATTGTGAATGTTATTCTGCCCTGGCTCTTCAACTTTGACATCCACCTCAACAACCTGGTATAGAGAGAATCTATTAATAATTTATCATACTGTCATAGAAATGCAACAATACGTAACTTAGAGATGGAAGAGGATAATTGTTACAGCAATGCAATAACAATGTCATAAAAAATAATTCCTGAAGTTCAATGTGGCAAATGAACATACACACCAAAAAATAAAAAATCCTCAGCCGTGAGTATTTATATCAAAGATCATAGTAATTTACTTGACATCCTAATATGTGTACAGTAGACAAAACTGTCAACTGAACAAGTCAAGGTAATTTGATTCATATGAGAAGGAAGCAAACAAAAGGGAAAAAAAAATAGTGACCTGATTGAATCCTTCCCCAGGCTTGCAATCAACTGCCATGTCCATACGAGCAACAAAAAAGTGTTGGTGGACAGGAGCATATAATCCAGGAGCAATAGTTGTGCCATATTTTCGAAATTCTCCTGGTTGCAGTGCTCCTAAGCTAAGAATTCCAGTGAGCTTGACCTCGGCTTCTATTTTACCATCCTACAAGAAGAAAAATATTGATGAAGCCAACTACCATGCTTGAATTTGACTGACAAATAGTTGAATACAAGGGAAATGCAGTCAAAGAACAATTGGATGACTATAGGAAGCCAAATAGACCAGAAAATATCAGCAAATGCAGTGATTCCATAATTATGCAGGTAAATCCCATTACAGCACTCAGACGACTACAAGAAAAGTGAAAATGCAAGAGGTGCTGCCAATTTCTCTTTTTTTTCTATTTGATTGATATGCTGGGATACATATAGCATAGCAAACTCCGAAAATTTCTCCAGCCCATACTATCTTTAAAGTCTGAACTCAGAACTAGACACTTGCATCTATTTCAAAAAAGTTTAGATCACTAAGCATCAAAATCATTGGCGCAACTCTAACAATCTCATTAAAACACATTTAAGGATGAATCAATGTAGATATTAACTTGCCTGATAGAAATGCCAGTAAAATCCATACTCATAGTTGGCCACAGTACATATAAAAGATACTGTCAACCTTCTAGAGCGTCGAACCTCAGCCAAACCTGATCTCCAATCTTGATGTTTCCATAAGATGCCGTGATCTTCTTCGTGCAAGCAGACACAATTCTCGATTGTTTCAACACCTCCGGTAAAATTTGTGAAGTGGGCATCAAAATACTTGATATAGCCTAAACAATCACAGCCCTGCAATAATAAGGACATACAAAAAAGGTTCAATTCCATCTGGGGAAAAATTTTGGCCCACAAAAAAAAAAAGACAACTAATTCAAGTAAGAGTGCAACAAAATTTATTGGAACAAAAGCAAATGCAAACCTTCTTAAGCGAATGAGCGTTTTTACCCAATCCATCTTCCCCAGCATCAAAAGCATTCTTTCTATAGTGTGGATCATTTGGATCCCCATAAGGAACAACCATCTCAACAAAACTCAATCTGTGGGCCACTGCTCTTCGACCTCGACTACCATCAACATAGGCCACAGAATATATAACCAAACCTTCTCTGGGAGTGAAACCAATACGAAAATTCCACTGCCAATTAAAAATCAGATTTAGTTACATTGAGTTGATCAAGAAATTACATGAATAACACAGAAATAACCACCTTCTGCCATTGAATAAAGTGCCCATTGACACGAAAACTTGGACCTTCTGACTGAATAATCTGTAAAGGTTTCACATCACTTCGATCAACTCCTCCTCGTGTTTCACCAGCAGTATAATTTCTTAACGGATCAGCAGGGGGAAGGGGGACAAGTTTACGGTCTTCAAATTCTAGAACAACCATGTTTTGCATATCAACAAGAACATGGATTCCTTCAACTGGACGAGCATAACCATTTTCTATGGGGCAGTCACTCTCAGTTCTACAAAAGATTAATGGTTTAGCAAGTCTGCGGCTAGGAGCATCAGCTTCACTGTGATATCCTACACACCTGTAAGTATTGGGTAACTCCAAAATCAAAATTTTAACATTAAAAAAAAAGGTGTAACTGAAGAGTTCTTTCAGAGTTTCAATACTAATTATCCTGATATAATAACTAACCAGGGATCCACCATCACAAGATCCATATCTTCTATCCCTCTCTTCTTCATTGCTTCTTGAAATGGAGGATAGTCCTTTACAACAGCTTCACATTCAGCATACTCCACAGCATCCTGTAAATATGCAGAGAAAATGACAGACGAATTTTTAAAACTCTCAGGAAATGGAATTGACAGAAACAAGTATTAACGAGTCAGGAAGAAAATTGCTGCAATGATCAACGTAAGAATAGCTCCCAACACCCAAGTCCTAACTCTTTTGTACAGAATCATGCACTGTGGATTGGTCGATACAGTCATATAATCACTACTTCTTTCGGACAGCAATTAAAAGTTGGTGGTAAGATTATTTTCTCCCTTTGCTTACAAGAAATTAAGTAAATTTATAAGGAAATTCTGCTTGCATCTTATATAAACTACATATATGCTAATTTTGTTAGTCTTGGAAAATATTCATTATTTTTAATAGAATTGCAGCAGACAGTTCATTCATGTATTTATTAGTTACTGAAACTGGAAATGACTGCCAACTACTTCTTAGGATCAGCAAACAACCATTAGAATTGCAGTGACTGCAATTTTGCAAGCTCTTCATAAAACCTTCTGGCCTTTGGGAATGAGGAAGGTAAAGTAATGTAGTTATCAATTGGTTTGGCAATAAGGAATGTACCACAAATCCTAAAAAGGTACAATTTCAAGTATGAAGAAGAATATTATATACCATAGGAGGCTGAACATTTGGAAGAACTTTAGAAGAAATGACTTTGCCCCTGTGATGTCCACCTCGTGTTGCTGCATGAACTTCAGTAAGTTCAACGATCCATATGCTTGACTCATTTGACCTTTTGTTATAAACAACTAGTCTTGCTTTCCTTGGGGGAAGTTTAGTTGGAATCACAGGTCCCCCTTTTGTCCTGGGAAGTAAGGATGGTTGGAAAGGTGGGAAGAAATATGCATCTGCCAATGCAACAACATGCTTCTCTGGTTCTACCAAAACTACTTCAACAAATCGCATGCTATCGCGCACCTAACATGAAATGAAAGAACTTAATCAACGCGCGAACACAAGCATATTCTCCATATATATATTCAAGTCTGTAACAGACCTCCGGAGTTGCCCCAGCAGCCCGAACAGTTGCTACAGCCACAGATATCTCAGCAGCAGATAGTGGATCCAAAGGGTGGCTGGTTTGAGCTCTCACCATGACTGGGATACCTACGCCAGCAAGGAAACAACATCTAAAACTAACATCACTGAAGAAAGGAAGTCAGCTCTGCCTCCTTGGGGACCGAATTGAGAAGGACTATTACTCGATGGGATATTTGATACATTCTTAGCATAAATTTCCTTTTTTTATTTAACCAAATGGCGGCCTATTCAGATAAAGAGTCCCGAATGGCAAATTAAAAATTCCGACTAATCTGATTGAAGAGATCCAGTAATAATTGAACACGCAGGATAACAGAATATGGCCTGCCCGTTTTTCTTGTTAAGTAATGAGTGTGCTAATTGTTTATAGGGGGGAAGATATTAAGATTTCACCGGATTTGTTGAAGTCGACTAATTAGGATAAAGGAAGACAAGGTGGTCAAAGAAAATTGATCCAGTAGTTTGATATGACCAATTTGCTTATTCTACTCCAATAACTTGAAGGCAACTGAGTTCAATTCTTTCACCGCCTTCATGCAATTATCAGCATGATCAAGATAGACATCAAAAGAGCACAGGAAGAATAATAAACAAATAAATAAACGTATTACTAGAAAGAGTGATAGAAAATAGGAAATAGAAAACCTTTGGTAGAAGTGGTTTTTGGAGGAGGATCGGGGAAGGAATCGACAGCAGGCATCAAGGTGGTGACGGGGGCTCTGTTGCGGATCGGATCGGCAGTCGGATCGGGCGAAGGGGAAGACCGATTGGGTGGCAGAGGAGCTGTAGAAGAATTGGGGTTGTTATTGTGGCCGCAACAAGGCGTCGCTTTTTCCTGAGCTGTGGCCATTGTAAAGGGTTAGCGAGCTCACCGTATCCGCCGTAGTAGATCTCACTGTAGTATTCCACTGACATACAGCAATGCCTCAGAACAAGACGGTTGCCTCACTTCTCCGGCGCCGGCACTACCAAAACCGAGAAAGCCTTGGAGGGAGGATCAAGATGGATACAAGTGTGAGTGTCCTTTCAGAGAGTTGAGAGGGATGGAAAGGAAGTAGGAAGGGATGAGAGAAAGTGGGTAGTTAGCACTTAGCACTGGGCAGAGAGAGGCCTTTTCAACAAATTTAAAGAGAGAGGAGTGAGGTTGCTTTCACCTTTCCCCGTGAATGACGAAAGCTATGGGAACTGCCTTTCTTTATCCGTCCATTTTTTTCTAATTACAATTTGTAAGTATTGCCATTGCCGTTGCCATTGCCGTTGCATAAGTGCTGTAGCGAAGTGGGCAATTGCTAGTGGTGACTTAAATAAGTACATAGGAATTGTATGTAGCTTTCAGGTAAAAGACAATATGGCAGCAGCAATCTCGAAACACCAAAAGAAATGGAAAAAACAGGTAAAAAAAATAGGTGTACTACAACTGATAGATCATAATGGAGATCTATTTTAAGGTGATTGCGACAATTCGTCGTTTGTCACTTCAACCTTCGTTTAGCCACATCATATTTAACACATTTAATATATGACTAATAATGATCTAGTCTGTTTGTAATATCAGCACAAATGAATAATAAACTTTAGCCACATCATATTTAACTCATTTGTTATTAGTCCATTTATTCAATTTAGCTTGTATAAATATATACATGTTAATTTTTATGTTTTGCTTGTATATTGCATTTATAGAAAAATATTATTCACTAAAGTTACATAAAATTTTGAAACTAAATGATAATTTTATTATTATCGGTGAGATGTACAAGTACAAATAGTTAATAAAACATTTAAATTCATATTAACTTTGACTTCATCTTATAAAAACATTGTATATTTAATTATGCTACAGTATTAAAACACACAAATTTTGTTATAACTTTTGAAGGAGTCAATTATTCTCCTTTGAATCGATTAGGATGAGACCAAGACTTTGGCTGGTAATTGTAATCATCGTTGGGCAGCAAAAATATCGTAGAGCGGCCAAAACTATGGAGGGATTTTGAAAACAAAACATAAGCACCAAGTTTTATGAAAATTATGTTAATAATAAGTGATAAACCAAAAAACCACTTTTTTGGGTATGATCACAAGAGAGGTCAAGAAATAAGAAAAATATAGATTGATGTGGATTTTTTGAGAATATAATTAACATGTCTTACTGTTATATAACGTACCCATACTTCAAGATTTAGACAATGAAACTACAATCAGTTGAGTTGTGAATCTTGGTCAAACGCCCAGCTCTTTATTCATTGATATAAAATTGTTAAAAAAATGAAAATTATATTTTATGTTCTTCATTTCTTCTATTTTAAAAATTATACTTACTTTTTGATTTTTAATATAATAACAATAATAATTAAAAAAAAAAGTCTTCCATTGTTACCAAATATATATATATATATATATATATAGTGAACCGACTAATGACGTTTCTTAATTGGTGGCGTGCATCGCTGCATATTCTAAAGGGCAAGACACGAACAAGAAGTCAACAATAAGTCAAGTCGGACTTGTTGTTTGGGTACATTATTAATAAAAAAAAAATACTTGATTATTAGACATATGAAAATAAAAAAGGTATTCGATTACGAATTGTACACCATCTCTGAAATTAAAAGTATAGGAGATAGAAAGGAACAATCAGATGCCAGCTGTGGAGTGGTGTTCAACAGAAAAAACATCTTTTTTAAACAAAAAAAGTCGTTCTCATGCACCCAACTAAGGGCTTTTTTAGTCAAGTAATACCTTTAAAAAAATATTTTCTAATATACTATGTTTAAAAAAAATATTTACCATTGTACTATATGTTTCCTTTTTTTTCATAAATCATTTGTTTTTTAATTTTCATGTAGAGTAGTGTTCAACAACAGAAAAAAAAGAACTTTTTTTTAAAAAAAAAAGTCGTTCTCATGCACCGAACTAGCAGCTTTTTTACACAAATAATATATTTAAAATAATTATTTTCAAATATACTATATTTAAAAAACTATTTACTATAATATTATATATTTTTTAAAATTTTCATACAGCATTTCCGCAATTTAAAAGAACAAAGATATTATGTCAGACAGCATCTTAGCCATCCGACACGGCGAGAAGTTATTTCTACAATATTTAGATACAATCCAGAAATTTTGCATCCTTTTTATAATTTCCTTCCATGCATATAAAAATTTGTTTACATAGAAAATAAAAACTATAGGAGCTTCGCCATGCCAGATGAAGAATTTTGCATTAAAATATTAAAACAACTTATAATATGTAGAGAAATAAGACTCACTACTTTATATGATAAATAAATGGGAAGAAAAACTCACATTGCTCAATTTTCTTTCTCTTCTCTAATATATCTTTACACATAATGTAAAATTAAATTAAAAAATTATATGATAAATATATTATTGTTAAATTTAATTTTAAAAATAATAATTTTTTAATATTTTAAATAATTCTAAAGATGATTTAATACAAATTAAAATTTATGTAAGTAATATATTATATAAATATAATTGATAATAAGGTTGAGCAAATTTAAATTCAACCAAGTCTAACTGAATCGATATATTCTAATCAAACCAAAACTCTAGATGAAAAATTATTAAAACTAATTAAATGTTCGGTTTAGATCTTGAATAACGATGAATTTTATTTAAATCAAACCAAACCAATTGATTAAAAAATTATATATTTTAAAAAATATATTATATATTAATTAAAATTTTAGCATAAATATTTTATTTTATAATTAGACTTATTTTAAAATTATCTTGAATTAATCTTAACATATGCTCTATATAAGAAATATTTATTTTTGTGGATAAAATTGAAAAATAAATATTAATATTGATTTTTTATAACATTTTAATTAAAACTAATTATTCAATTTAATTCAAATCAACTAAAGTCAATTTTGATATGATCAATTGATATCCAAATAATATATTGATTGATGACTTTTTTAATCATTCAATTAAATCGATTCAGTTGGACAAATATACTAAATCAAATCAAACCGATTTGTTGGTTACTTCTAGTTAAGGAGGTAAAGTGTATGTTTCTTTGAATAAATAAGTTTATATATTATATTTAAAATCATGTGCAGATAACTCTTTTTAATTATAAAAATTAACTTATAACTTTTTTAAATTTTACAATTTGTGCAAAAAAATTTATCTTTTAACTATCATATCCAAAATACTAAAGGAATAGTATCACATTAGCAAAATTAAGCCGTACCAAATTTTTAAAAAAAATCTTTCCATGAACTTTGAGCTCTGTGCAAAAATTTTTTTTTTTTGAATCTTTAGGTATTATAAAAAAAAAAACTCATTTCTTTAAATAATTTGATGATTTTATCTTATGTTAATATTTTAGATAAAAAATTAACAGATAATGGGTTTTTCGACAATTTATAAAGTTGAGGGGTTATCGGTCAACTTTTATAATTATGAGTTATTTACATATAATTTAGATTTTAGAGATATTATGTGTATTTTACCCTTATATTTAGATAAAAATACTCTAACTAGCTGTTTTTTTTTTTCAGCCGGAAGTAGCCCCTTTGTTGATTCAGATTGAATTAATATTGAAATTCAACTCTGGACTGGGCTGTTAGGTCCTGCACCGGGATTATCTTTGCGGACTGGACTGATCGATTAGGTTATTGGACTTATGTTTGGTACCAACATTTAATGAAAAATATAATATAAAACAGACATCTTGCATTTGAAAATGCTAATAATATGATGTTAAATTAAGAAAATTGTCTACCTGCTATGTTTCAACGTTATCTAAGATTAGTCCCTTTTTTTTCTATAGTAGTTTCTCAATTTTTAGATTAACATCATTCGCATGATTGCATGGCGTGATAAATAATTTTTATTAATGTGTAAATAATCTGAAGATTCAAATAAACAAAAATCACCATGCATGAGTATTATAAATCATTAATTTGCAAGTGACGTATAAGCAAGTGAACTTTTTTTGCTTAATTGATTCCTTTGATGTATATATTATAGTTATACATGCGTTAATTTGTATTGCTGTTAAAGAAAATGCTGCATATTTTTGTGAGTTAAAGAAGCTAAGCTACTTGACAAACTTGTTAGAAAATTTATAATTAGGAACGCTAATTTGATCAAACACACATTTTGCAAGGGCGCATTAATTAAAATTATCATGTAGTTTTGAAATCTTCAATTTTTACTCCAGTCAACAGACACTATATTCATATGTACTAATTAATATATTGTATAGTTCGTTTCAACTAATATAAACCGATTAAACTGTAATTAAACTGAATATTATCAATTAAGAAGATTAATCTTCTTCTATTGCTCTGTGTTCAGAGAAAACAAAAAATAAAATGAAATAATGTTTACCTAAAACTTTATATCCAATTAAATACATTACTCCATCAATGTAAAAATAAAAAATAAAATTATTCATTGATCTATCATAGCATTAATAAGCTCTCAACTAATAAAAATTTCTTATAAACTCTTACCTGTAGTGCAAATTATCCAACCTTTTAAGCCTCATCTCTCGTATATCCTAATTCAAAGTGTAAAACCACCCCACAAAAAAAAAAAAGAAAAGAAAAAAGGTTCACAATCTCTTTGCAGAATTCAAAACCCCTAACCTTCTCTAGTTCAGCATTCCACGCAAAATCGCACCATAGGTTGTCTTGTTGACTTGCGTAAGTGTTGTACCATGATACGGCTGCCTATAATTAATGTTATGCGTCCACGCACATGTAGCATACTGTTACGCCGTATACATTTAATTAATAAGCATGATCATGAATTCGCTCAAGCGAAAGTTGATAGTTTTGGTGCGATTTCTGTTGTGCGCGAGTGGGACAGCTCAACTCCAGAAAAAAAGACGAGGCTTTTAATTTTAGATAGAGACAGGTGATGGTGAGGTTTTTAGTTTTAGATAGAGATTGGTGATGAGTTTTTTTTTTAATTTAGTTACGCGTGTTTTCGATTTTAGTTTGGGTTAGAAATTAGGATGTACAAGGGACGAGCGTTGAAAAAATGGTGCCAATTTTATTTCCGGTTGCTATTTATCTAAAGTAATTCGCTGCGATGTTGGAAAAGAGTGTGCATTTCATTGTTTCAGTTCCAGACATACAGTAGTGAAGGTTCAATTATACAAAATCACGTCAAACGCATGCATGGCGGTCAAATAGACTTACACCGGAGTACTGTACTATCTTAGCCTGGTCCGGAATTGAAGTCTACATTGGTTTCAGAGCTGCACATGTATCCACCAAAACATAAGTAGTCATCTAGATGACAGTGATAGCTCATTAACTACAATTTAACACACTAATGATTACTTCAAGCAAAGGTTGTTCCTTTTTCAAAAAATTTGTTAGAAGCAAGAAAGAGAAAAACTCATTTGAAAACTTTACCTTGCAACAATGAAAGGACAAACCAAATTTGAGATTTTTTATTTTATAAAAAATTTACAATTGTTTTTAATAACTTTTTTTTGATAATATTTAAAGGATGGAAAAATGTTCAGTTAACATATTATATCACCATAGTTTGATAAATAAAATTGAACTAATATGTATATATAAAATAATAGATTGATGAGTTGATTCAGTTTAAAAAATTAAAAATTTTTAAATTTATTAATTGAAATATTTAATTTATAAATTTAATTTTTTAATTTAAATTAATTTAACTCAATATGACGGGTTATATTAGATTGGGCAAATTAATAGGTTGATCCAAGCCAATAAACAACCTTAGTTCTTTGATTCTCATATACATTAAAATTATTTATAGAATGAATATCTTCCTTTTATGAATTTTATGGTTAAATTAAAAATCTTTATTATATATATTATCTTCACAAAATTATATATTAATTTAAAGTTATTTAATGTTTTATTAATACACTTAAAATTAACGAGCAATATATTTTAGGTATACAAAATTAGTAACTATTAATCACATACCTATCTTAATATAATTTTTATAAAATTATTTTTTCGTAAATATAAGATTTATTTTTAAATGAGTTCAGCCAACTCGCATGTTCTGTTCTAACATCTATGGGTAATACTTAATGCCTTAAAATTTAGAATTTATTATGCCGTTTGATAATTATAAATTTTAATCTGTAGGTCAAAAGCCATTTAAAACGTGATTGAAATGTGAATTATGAAGATGATATTACAAAAAGATTAACTTCTTAACAATAATTCAACGATAGAAAAATTTCAACCTAACATGTTGATTTTTATTTTGTTTGGTATCAAAATCCCTCCACAAATCCATTTGTTTAAACATAGCAGTATCGGTAAACCAGATAATCAAAACTCAATTTGAATATATATACCACAAAATTCTAAGGTTGAACAGCTAGCTTCTTCGTGCATGATAATTGATAGCTATTTTTACTGGGGACCAAAACTACACGATACTGATGGGTGATGAAAGAACCGTACGTGCTTGACTGGATGGCCACGACGAGACGACGTTCTGGGGTCCTTAAGATTAAGAAGGACAAAACAATATCAACAACAACAAAAGTATCAATGTCTTACTTTTACATTACAGATTGATATATATATATATATATATATATTCGTATTTAAATGTGTAATATTAAAGCTTCACAAATTTTAATATTGTATTCATATTTCTTTTTGGCGAGTGCATTCCTTATTCGATTAATAATAAATAGCGTACGTTTCATCATTATAGATTTACAACTAGAATTAAATTCCATTCATCACATCAATTATATATTATTAACAATGAGTAATGTCTTCATAATAAATTAAATGAAAATATTATTAGGTCAAACAATAATTTGATTTGAGTAATTAAACCATTATTGGATAAAAAATGACGTCAATGATGACTTAAACTCAAAATAAAATGAAACAGAAAAGGATATTTCTTTTTTAAACAATCATAATTAATATTGTAATAAGTGAGTTGTCTTTTGCGTTTTTAAATTGAATAAAAGTATATATATATATATATATATATATATATAATTATATGCCCGTCTACGGACTACGGTCTACGCCTCTGCTTATATATAGATTGGAAACAATACACAAGGGCCACGAAATAGCCGTGACAACGAGCCGACAATTAGTTTCTTCTCTTTATTGGTGCTGAGGCCCGAAGGCATTTATCACGCAGCATGGATGATGGTGGTATAGGTCGTCACAGGGAGCCACTGCTCACAGTGACACCGTCCTCAGAGGAATCCTCCCATCACAACTCCCCAGAGGGCGCAGTCTTCAGCGCTGAATCTTCTGACATCCCTCCAATTACCACCCCCATTGATTTCCTCACGCAATTCTTCCTCGAGTCCAAGAAGCTCTGGTACCTCGCTGGTCCCGCCATCTTCACTTCCATTTCCCAGTACTCCCTCGGCGCCATCACCCAGCTCCTCGCCGGCCATGTCGGCACCCTCCAGCTCGCCGCCGTCTCCGTCGAAAATTCCGTCATCGCCGGCTTCTGCTTTGGCGCCATGGTAAAGTTGAAGTCTACAAATTACTCCTGTTTAATTGATTTGCTTTAATTACAGTCAAAGCCAAACTGAGGTTGAGCTGATTATGATTTTTGAATACGAACAAACCAACAGCTTGGGATGGGAAGCGCACTGGAAACTCTATGCGGACAAGCTTACGGAGCGGGGCAGCTTGATATGTTAGGGGTTTACATGCAAAGGTCATGGGTGATTCTGAACTCGACGGCTCTGCCTTTGTGCCTATTGTACATCTTCGCCAAGCAAATCCTGAAAGGGATAGGGCAAACGGCGAAGATATCGGAGGCGGCGGGTGTGTTCGCCCTTTGGATGATTCCCCAGTTGTTCGCTTACGCGATGAACTTCCCGATCCAGAAGTTCTTGCAGGCGCAGAGCAAGATCATGGTGATGGCGTGGATATCAGCGGCGGCGCTGGTTCTGCACACGGTGTTGAGCTGGTTGCTGATGCTGAAGCTGGAGTGGGGGATGGTGGGTGCGGCGGTGATGCTGAACACATCGTGGTGGCTCATAGTGTTGGGTCAGCTTGCGTATATCTTTAGCGGGACATGTGGTCGAGCTTGGACTGGCTTTTCATTTCAAGCCTTTCAGAATCTCTGGGGATTCGTTCGCCTTTCCCTTGCCTCCGCTGTCATGCTCTGGTCAGTGCAAATCATTTTCGCTTCACATTTTTCTTCGTTCCCAAGCCTGTCGTGATCAGGATAAATTGTTATTTTACTATTGTTTATTCACTATTAAAAATTATATATTTAAATTTATTTTAAATTATAACAATAATTATTTTGTATTAAACAAATATATACTTAATATTTGTTGTGTTACATATAAATAATAAATATAAAAATATTTTGCTGAAAATAAATAAACTCATAATTTATCGTTTATAGCATATTAGTATAATGCTATTTTTTTTTTATAGAAAAAGAGTGTGTAATTTCTTAAAACAAGAGAATAATATAATTTTTATATTAAAAAATAGTGTAATTGATCCTCATTATTATTATACTAATTAAAATTTTCATTTTTCTAAAATTGGTATTCAGTTTTACAATCAAAACACATGAATGCGTTTAAATATGCAATTGAAAATTGTGGCAGAGAGGACATTATATAATTATTGTATTACGAACAGAGGTGAATAAAGTTGTAAATTCAAAAATAAAAAGACTTTTAGGTATTTTATATATGTTATGCTTTCAAAAAACTATAATAATGCATCAAATAGATCCTTTCGAAATATTCGCATTTCTCTACATGTGCATTTTCAATTGGATACAAAATTTTCAACTATATATCATTAATTATACACTTGGTCCACATGTATATTCAGATTGCATTATTGCAATAAAGGAGGAATGTATGTGTATATATATATGTGTGCGCTATATATATATATATATATATATATATATATATAAACACATCGTCCACATAAATAGTTTAAGTCTATTATTAATTAAATAAGAATTTTTTTTAAAATTCAAATCCTTGCATCTAGATAGATGCAACGCATGGAGTCTATGTTTGACT
Organism: Senna siamea; assembly: GCA_031216115.1. Classification (NCBI taxonomy): domain Eukaryota; kingdom Viridiplantae; phylum Streptophyta; class Magnoliopsida; order Fabales; family Fabaceae; genus Senna; species Senna siamea. The sequence continues at coordinate 28,897,495 of CM062360.1, read as the reverse complement.
TAAATTTGTTAACAAAATCTAACATGCTTGTCATTTTTCAAATTTCTTGTGTAGTCTGGAAGTGTGGTATTTCATGGCTCTGATTCTTTTCGCGGGATATCTCAAGAATGCTGAAGTTTCAGTAGACGCCTTATCTATCTGGTGAGTGCTGATTGAGTTGCGGGCCTGATTTAGACAAGTACATTTCAGCTTTTACTAATTTTTTTTTATTAAAAATACATCTTTTTAGACTCTAAAAAACATTTATTTTTGTAATTTAATTATTAAAATATTATAATATATTTTTAAAATTATAAAAATTAATTCGTTAGATTTTTTTAACTATATAAGTTTTTTTATAAAAGATGTGCTATGTTGATATTGATCATTAAATATTAATCGGGATGTTTATTTTAGTAGTGGATATGTACTTTTTGTCTTTACTTTGTTGTCATGATATTGCTACATTGTTTTTACATCATTATTATGTCTCTTCCAAAGTTAATTATTGTAATATGACAGTAATGTGATGAAGGTGTAGACATGCATTAACATAACAGTCATGCAAAAAATTCAATATATTAATAGCGGAACAGAAACCATCATAAATGAAGTTTCGACATTTTTTTTAATCATTTTTGTTAGAAAGACTGTCTTATAAATTTCATATTACACGAGGCACTTACGAGAAAAAAAAAAAAAATTATATTACAGTATCTGGTTTAAAAACATTTATTAAGGGCTTCATCTTCATAATTTTAAAAAATTATTGATAAAATTATACTTAATATATTTTTATTTAAAAATTATACTTGATACTTCTAAAATTTGATAAAATATTTTATAAATCTCTCTACTATTTTATATTAATATAATTAATATCTTACATGATATATATTTATTTTAAAATATAAAATCAATTAAAAATAAAATTACAGTCTTATTAATTATGTACAAAAATTAAGTTATCTTTATTCCCATAGAATAAATTAAAGAGAAGTAAGTATACTTTTTAAAATTAAAACATAATAAGCATAATTAAATTAAATTTTAAAAGAGATTAATCTAATTTATTTTAATTTTTATATAATGCTTATAAAAAGACAAAATACCAAGAATTACAATATATTAGTATCATGAATAATTTCATTTAACTAGTTACCAATCGGTAATTTACGCATGTCGGTTACGTATTACCTTGTCATCATTTTCGTTTTGGTCTCTTTGGTCTTGAAAAACATTTTCTTTATTTCGTATTGACCCCACCTATCCGTGCGGTACAAGACAATGTAGGTCTCGTGTCTAATTTGAACACCTCTAGTTGAGATGATGGCGGCATAGTTTTGGCATTATTTATATCCCTTTGGTCCACTTAATGTAGTTGTTCAAGGACTGGTTCCACAAGAGAAATTACCGATGAGGATAAAGGAAATTAATGGAGAGCTACGGCTAGTGTATATATATCTTAGTGTATGTTAACTAGAAACCAAAAGTGTAGGACTTCGAATTCAGAATCCATTTTCATTTCCTTGAATACACAGTTCCGTAACTCTCTAGGGATATAGAATTACTCATTTTCTCATTTTATGCGAAAGTTTACATCGTATTTTGGTATAGTTGTTGCGGTTAATAGCATTATTAGAAACCTGTACATCTTGGTTTTAGCTTGACTCGTTTTAGGTTCAAACTTAATTACATTATCTTTTTATATTTAGTTATTACCAATCCATGTGGCCTAACGTGGCATGTTATCTTTTGTATCAATTTTATTTTTATATCCTTACCTTTTAAATATTATTTATTATTTATTTTGTATTTGTGTGTGTTGAGGGTGGGGATCCTTACCTTTATGTTAAATCAATATTTTTTAATAGTTAAAAGCCTTAATTTACGCATATATCCACAGCTAAATCAGTATCGCCACTCCTCCACGCTTATTGATATTTTTGCAATTATTTAAAATAAAATATATAAAAATTTATAATTTAACAATTATAGCTAGATCAGTCCACCCACTCTTTTATAGTTTTTTTTTCTTTTTTGGCCAGACACTTTTATAGTTAATTTGGAGTTTTCTCTCTTTACTTTCCTTCTTGGTATGCGCGTCGCAAATCAGAAACATGGCCTACAATAATTAGGATTCAATGAGAAAAAAGAGAACGAGTATTAAAAGGAAAGCTCACTATAGTTTAGAACAAACACCTTTTTACTTTTTGCTCTTTTCTGTCTTTTATGTTGTGATCGGTATCTTTAAATTAATATCATATAATAGCAAAGAGCCTACAACAACTATGCATATATTTCTTTCTATGTTTGGACTTCCCACATGTTTGTTTGTTGTTAACGACACTACTAATCTATCCTAAAACTTTTCACTTATTTCTTCAACCATGTGCATGCGCCTCATTTTCTGATATCATGTTGAATTTTTGCAGCACGAACATACTGGGTTGGACTGTGATGGTATCCTTCGGAATGAATGCAGCCGTAAGGTTTGTCTCACACCATCATTAACTTGAAAAGGCTAATCATGAGTAATTGACATTAATGTTGTATCCTATGTATATATATGTATATAACTACTGTACATGTGCAGTGTGAGAGTGTCAAATGAACTAGGGGCAGCCCACCCAAGAACAGCAAAGTTTTCACTGGTGGTGGCTGTAATAACCTCGTTTTTAGTTGGTCTTTTGATGTCCCTTGTTCTGATCATCTTCCGGGAACGGTACCCTTCCTTATTCTCAAACGACAAAGAAGTGCAAAATATGGTTGTGAAGTTGACACCCATGTTGGCCTTGTGCATTGTCATCAACAACGTGCAGCCTGTTCTTTCAGGAGTCGCCATTGGAGCAGGATGGCAAACTGCCGTTGCTTATGTGAACATCGCTTGTTACTACCTTTTTGGTGTTCCTCTTGGTCTTATTTTGGGTTTCAAGCTCAATTTTGGTGTCTTGGTACGCAAGCCATTATTCTTCTCTGCATCTTAAAAATTTAATAATTAAAATAAACAAATAAATCATGTTTACAAATAGATAGTAAACATGTGTGCATCTGTTAAATAAACTTTTCAGTTGAATTTATTATGATGACATGTTTTCATGTTTAAGAGATGCTTGTTTTTGTGATGGATGCAATTTTCAGGGGATCTGGTCTGGAATGCTGTCGGGGACCATTTTACAAACCTTGGTTCTTTTCTTCATGGTCTATAAAACCAATTGGACTAAAGAGGTAATTTTAATTGGTTACATAATATAAGATTAAATGCATGCACTTAAATTTTAATGATGATGAATGATAAGATGGCTGATGCACCTACATATATACTCCGCCAATCAATTTAATCTCTCAAAATTAAATATATGTAAGATCTGAAATATATTAGTAAACTAGATATGCTTAATAATCTCTCAATATATAATCTATTGATTATTAATTATGGTGGCTAATTTTTGTGTTTATTTGACATTGATTGCAGGCCTCCCTTGCCGAAGATAGAATAAAGAAGTGGGGTGGCCATGATTATTCAAGAGTGGATGTTATGGAAAAGACAAAACAAGAAACATGAATGTACAGAACATGAGTTGCAGATTTTTTTACCCTTTTTTCTTTTGTTTTCATTTGAAGAGCTCTCAGAGTGATCTACTAGTACTTATTGGATTCTCTGCATTTTTAAGAAAAAAAGACATGTCTTATTATGTTTCAAAGAAAAAAGACAGTTAAAATCTCAACGCTTAACCTTACTTGCTTCAAAGAAAGTAGACATAATATATATTACTCAAATCTCGATGCTTATTTAACCTTACTTGTTTTAAACGTAACTGTCCTATATATTATGCTTTCTCTTTTTGAAGGAAGCACGATCATTTAATTTTAAATATTGAATAAGATCCAAATCCGATCTTCATATACTAGGTTCTTTTTAATTTTTATGAATGCTTATTTTTTAAATTAATTTTCTGAGCTGATCCTCCGTATTAGATTTCCCAACATTCATGTCTTGAAATACAGTAGCAAGAAGGGAAAAAAAGAGAGGAAAAAAAACGTCTTTTAGTGACACAGGTAACAGGATATTTGTCACTTTTTGGGAGCCTAAGTTTTTGTTCTACGTTTATACTTGCCGATCAGTCACGCTATCGAATTTTTTTTTTTGTCAATAAGTTGTCGGATCGGGCCTTTCTTATATTATAAAAAATTAATTTCCAACTACTTCTGTTTAGAAGGAAGATTTTGAATTTTTAACTTCTCTTTATAATTATGACTAAAATTTTTTTGCTATTATTTAGAAACATTTATTTAAAAAAAAAATTCTAAACGCTCCAATTTTTTAAAACAAGTGTTTTTTTAAAATTTTGCCCTGCATGTCATACGTCAGGGCTAGCAATACTTGCGCGAAGTGTGGTTAATGGGCCTGGTGGGCCAATTTGGTACTGGAATCATACACACTACCCAGCGAGAAAGACTAATTACGACCTAAATAGAACAGCGCAGCAGCATAACTGAAAAACGATGTTGCTGTAAATGTATGGAATATAAATATTTTGGTGAAACAGTGGAGTGTAAAGAAAATAAATAAATAAATTTTAATCTTACATAAGAAATTTTTAATTTATTTTTTTCTTATTTTCTTATTTACTTTTCTCTACCACTTCAATTATCACGATTCATAATCAAATATATGAGCCACTACCATCACCACCAAGGCACCAATCCACCACCACAGCCAAGGCTAAGCTCTTGCTACTCCACGCAGCCACTTAATCTCAGGCCAACCGTCATTGCTATTTTCAGCGCCGGCACCGATGACATCTTCCCTCGGCTTCGCCGGTCACTTGGGAGCTATTGAACTCTCCGGCTTCTCCACTGAAAACTCCGTCATCGTAGGCTTCTCCTACTCCCAATGGCGTCATGGTAAGCTACTTAGCTGGGTGTTCCTTCGAGGACATGATTCATGATTGTATGGGATTGATAGTTCTGCAATGAACAGGAGTTGCAGGGTTTGAGGAGGAATATCAGATATCATTATAAGATATCATCCCACAATCATGTCGCATTCTCAAGTGTGCCAAATGGTCAGCACATTTGTTGAAACGAAGCAAGCAGGTCATGATGAATAGAATCAAACGAGCAGTGTGGAGTCACTCTCAACCATATGACTCATACTCCACAGGGCTCAGCTGTTAATGTAGGAACCTATCTTTTTGGAAAACCCGAAAACTCTATTGCGGTAGTGCCTTTTCAGCTCTATCTCTGTATTTTAGTCTCCTTGAAATGTATAGGCCCCACCAGCCCTGGCCAACCCCTTTTATTTTTTCCATTTCTCGATAAAGACAAGACAGCAACGACAAAAATATGGAAAGGGTACACATTATCTGTTAAGAATGCTTGTACAACATATTATCAATTAAACTTTAATTTATTAAAAATTATCTCTTATGTTATTTAAAATAATAAAAATTATTATTTTTATAATTAAACTTAATAATTAAATAATTTTTATATAATTTATTTTTTGTCTTGTATTTAATTTAACTTTATATTATGTGTAAAAAAATTAAAGAAAAAATTTATAAATTTTTTAAATATAAGTTTAATATTTTAAATAATTTAAAGAGATAATTTGTTACAAATTAAAATTTAGATAAATGATGTACTATATAAATATAATTGATATAATTGAATAAGAAAACATGTACTTTCTCCCAAAAAATTAGAGCAAATTATATTTTCTTTTACTAAAAAAGTTAAAATTATACTATATAATTTCTATAGTTTTAAAAAGTTATATTTTTTAATTGGCCAAAAAGTTATATTTTTTTTTTAAAAATAAGAAACTTAAAATTACATTTTTGTTGCCAAAATTTCTTTAATACAAATATTAATTATTTAAAAGTTTATAATTTATTAGAATATCTTTTAAAAATTATTATTTCATTATAATTTATTTTGAGTTAATAAATTTAATTTATTTTAAAAAATTGATTATTTCAATGTATATTTAATTTTATAAATAATATATATAAAAGTACTTTGGTTAACACCAACAGAGATGAAATTATAATTTTTTTTCTTTTTAAAAGAAAAAATGAAAATTTTTAAAATAAAAAAGGAGAATATAATTTTAAAATGTCATAATGGGAGAACTTAGAAGTATATGAGAAAACACAATAAATGAGTATGATCAGGTTGGGCTCACGGATGAAGATCTATAGATCTATATAAAGAGTGAGCTTATGTTCAGTTTAATTGAATCAAAAGTGTAAAATCATATAACAATGAAATTAATTATAGGCATGTTATTATTTAAAATTGCATTTGGTGACAAGTGTATTTTCAGCTATTTTTATTTTGACAATTTACCACTCTTCCCAGTTTTGCCAAGCACAAAGCCCAACTACATAATAAAATAAGAACAGGCCCAACAATTGTTCAAGGGAGAATAAAGAAGAGAACAAAAAAGTGCTCTGTTGCATAATCCTAATTCCTAATTTTCATTTGATATGGCAGCATGTGCATACTGGTGGACCATCATGATATCCATCGGGATGAATGTGGCCATGAGGTTTGTCTCTGCCATGCCCCTTCATTTATAATGCATCTCCATCTTAAATTTATGATTATTTCTCACAAAATCATGAAGAGGAAGAGTGGGTTTTGTTAAGTTTGTGAGAGTGTCGAATGAACTTGGAGCGTTTCATCCAACAACAGCAAAATTTCTAGTTGTGGTTGCTGTAATCACTTCCACTTCGATCCGCCTCTTGCTTGCCCTCGTTCAGTGCTATAGTGCAGAGTTGTGTACTTTTCTTAATGGTTTATAGAACTAATCGGAACAAAGAGGTAAGATTAAATGTATACAAACAAGACCCACTGTTTTAACACTAAATAGCTTTTTCTCTTCACAAAAAAAAGAGCTTTTTTTTTTAACGACGTCTCAATTTGTATGAATCTCAGGCCTCCATTAGCGATGATAGGATAAATAAATGGGGCGGTCACAAGGATGAAGAAGACAGAAATGAAACACACCGAATATGCCACTAGAGATGGAATAAATATAGAGGAACACCCCTAGTAATAATTCCCGAACACAATCTCTCTCAGGGCTCTTATATTTTCTCCTTAACTTTTATCCTCGGTCAGGTAATAACTTTTTTTCTTTTTCTTACGAGCTTTGGTCCCAACTTTATTTTGCCTTCAGCTGAGAAAATCTGAAAAGTCTCAACTCATGTACAATTTTGTCTCGAGCTGGGAAATTTGAAAAGACTAAATTTAAGTATAATTTTAACAAGTCTTCTATTTTTTTTATACTCACTCAAATCAGATGGTTGAAGGACTTCTAGATCAAGTGTTCATGCTTGACAACCAATTACAGCAGAATGGGGATAGCAATTGTCTACAAACTAGAAGATAAGACGGCAGAATTATTAATTCTCATAAAAATGACGCTCTCTTCCAGAAATGTCAGAAACTTAGAGAACAAAGCAGCATCAAATCCAAAAATGGGTCCTAACCTAAAAGCACAATATTGATTCCTCAGGCCAACACCTAAATGGGATGGTTTTGTATAATGAGGAGTGGCAAAGGAAAAGGCGATGTTTGACTGGGATAATCAACAAGATGACCAGTGGATACTCCTCTTTTGAGTGATTTCTTTGTCTTCAATAAAATTGGATTCGTCGGTGATTAAGACAATGGATAAATTTGCACCGTAATCAAAATCGAAATTTAATGAGCCAAATTACACTACATTGCATCAATGATATCTAAGTATTTCTGCCTGACATGGATGCCAATCCTAGCCATAATAATGAAATGAAGAGCCAAACGGATTTCTTCATAATAATTCATGGAGAAATCATACTCACATGAATTATGAAGAATACAATAACAATTATTCCAATTAGAGAAAACATAAATCTTAATCAGCCAACGTCAAATTCTACTCCACGTGAGGACTACGAGAAAAAAAACACGGTAAAAGGAACAAAATTGAACGCAATGCATAAAAATATTTCTTGGTTAAGACTGGCCAAAATTATGATAGGGGCGCAAACACTAAATAAAAGATACAATGGAAAGATCATCATAAGTTGAGTTCGAATATAGATCAAACTTCAAAGCTTAAAGCAAATCAAAGAGAAACAAAACTCTAAGAAACTAACCAAATCTAGGCGGTGAGAACCACAGCGCCGCCAGCCTCCTTAATCTTCTTCTCTGCAATCTTAGAGACAAGCTTAGCCTTTACCACAACAGGCTTGTTCTCCGGCAAAACACCTTTGCCCAAAACCTTGAAGTATCCGTATTGGGTGACATCGATCAAGGGAACGTTGTCCTTGGATGCCTTCTCCTTCAACTCCTGAGGCACCAATGACCAGAGCTTGTCGATGTTGACGATGGGGCAGTAGAACTTGTTGCGTAGCTTGTGGAAATAGCGCATACCCACTTTACCAAAATACCCAGGGTGATACTTGTCGAAGAGGATCCGGTGGTGGTGCATGCCACCGGCGTTACCACGACCACCAGGGTGCTTCCTGTGCTTGCCGATACGACCGTGGCCGGCGCTCACGTGGCCGCGCTTCTTGCGGTTCTTCTTGAAGCGGGTCGTCATCTCCGATCTCTCCCTCTCTCTGCGAAAGCTTCTCTGCCCTGTGGTTTCAGCGGCCAAACGAAGGAGTGAGTTAGGGTTTCGGGAATTTATTGAGTGAAGGAACTGAAATGGGGATTGTAAGGTTGGATTTACGAAATTTGCCCCTAGGGTTTGTCACCTCAGAGTCGGAGGCGGGGGTAAGATAGGAAAATGGATTTTGAACACTGAAATTGATTGGGCCCCTTTCGTTCTTGCCCATTTTTTTTGGGTCAACTTCCTCAACATCAGATCATTTGTCAAAAACCTATGCCCCTAACTATGGGCTCATATCAAAGCAACATTGGGCTACCATTTCCAAGTTTTTGAAGGAAAGAAAATGAAGAGATACAATTATGTCTAACAAAATGTCACAATAAGAATGCCTCCAAAAACCCAAAAAAAAAAAATCGTAATATGCAATCATGGAGTCAGGATCCTCGGTAGTAGAAAAATGATATTTTTTTTTAAATAAGAGAGAGATAAAAAGTCTTTAATCTATAAAAAATGAATTGCTATTAATATGAATCTCTTTTTTTAACCTTTTGTTACAGAAAAAAATTATTACAATGAATAATTATAAATGATCCAAAATTGTAATCATGACATTTTGGAGTAATAGTAATGAAAATTCGATAGCAACAACAACTTTTTTTTTTTATTCAAATTAGTTGAATATGACTAATTAATATATAAATTACGTGATAAAATATATCTACTTTAAAATTTTTTTTTTTATTGGTCACTCTTCTTATGACCTTTTCTTTAAAATTCTTATATGAAGTTTTTATAACCTATTATTTATATCTATCTAAAATAGAGAATGTCAGATTTTAAAAGTAAAGACTTGTACAAATGGAAATAAAAGTATATTGGAAAATGTATTCTGTTAATTACTTTTAAAAAAATCTATCAAATTACAGAAATAATGACTAATGAGCAAGAGGAAAAAATGTATGAATTGAAAATGATGCTGACAACCTCAAAAAAGTAAATGAGGAAGTGAGAATTCTCTACCAGGTAATCTAAATCCATAGGAGAATTCAATAAGCAGAAATGCAAAAGGCACTAACAATGTTGGTCTTAAACTGTTTTACGTAGAACAAATTTCTCGCAACAGAAATTCACCATTCCTTAACCCTTGTCATCATTCGGCTGTGATAGGCATGGACCAGAAGTCACAGAATATAGGTTGCTTAACGTCATAAGTTTTTGCATGTATTTATATTCTAGTTAGATTCTTATTTTTGTCGTATAGGTGGCAAATTCATGATCTTGTTGACTCAGAAAATATAGTTTGCAGATGTTGGAAAGCACAAACACCTATAAGGGTAATTCTACAGTGAGCATAACTCTCTCATCGGTCTATTATGTATATATATTTTTTAAACTTAGGTCAGCTTAATTGATAAAGCTAAGAGAGAGAGAGAAAGGGAGAGGTCCACCTCTCCCTATGCATTCCCAAAGCTATAAAGCTTTGAGAATAAGTGAATAACTTGTGGGGTTGTGTTGTTGGATTCATATACTGTGAGTGTGTGACAAGCATGGGATGCCTCAAAAGAGAGAAATCTGGGAATGGGATCCCAGCAATCTTGCATTCCAATATTTAGTTATCTTGTTACACACAAATGAGCCATGGGTTGTCGGCAATGGCAACCACCAAAATTTGGAAGTGCCCAAATCACTGTACTTCCCAACCCACTACACAGCTTCGAATAAAACGAAGAAATTATTCTGAAAGCTTTACTTGCAACATCTGCGAAATTTGTGGAATGAATACTACACATTTTTAAATAAAAAAGCCATTCCTTAAAAGGTTGAATTTTATAATTAGTAATTTTTTTTAATAAAATTAGGATCAATATAATGCATGTTACAGGAATTTGAAGACACGGATTATCACAAGTGAAGGATATATTTGCAATATTATTTTAAATGTTGAAAAAGTTTACTCTAATTTTTTTTTTAAAATTATTAAATATAATTTAACTATTTTTTTAAATTAATATAGTTGTCTCTGATATATTATTATTATTATTATTATTTTCTTATAGCTAACTCCAAATAAAATATGAAATAATAGTTTTTTTTACTAATTAAAATCTAGCTTGATATAAACGAAAGTCATAGCAATTATCAGAAACCGGTCTCTTCTATCAGTGTTCTGTGCTGCTCCATTGTGTCGCTCATGGCTCTTTTTCATGCAGCTTATCAACCTCGGCTGCTGTCTTCAATCCGTCAGGAACATAGAAACAATCTTTTCATCAGAGTTTCTCATCAACGGTTTCATTTAGCCGCTAATACTAGAATTCGGCTTGTCCTGTCCACTCCTGCTTTCAGTTACAGGCGCATTCTGGTAAGCCCTCCAAAATCATCGTCCATAAATGGGGTCTCCGTTCAGAACGATATAGATACTTTGAGTGAAGGCCATAGGGAAGACGAAGACAATATTGAATTTCTGGAGAGACTTAAAAGATGCGTTGGTTTCCTTCCGTCAATTTTGCCTGGAGGAAGCTGGTGGGAATTCTCCGATGAAGTCGAGGTTCAGGTTCCGTCTAAGCCAATGACTGTTTGGCGAGCGCTTGCCAAAATGTGGGAGCTGGTTGCTCAAGACCGCTGGGTTATTTTCGCGGCATTCTCGACTCTGATTCTAGCCGCGGTTCGTGTGGCCCATTTTGCCCTAATTTTGTAATTTTCCACGCTAAGATCATATTGCTACGTTTTCTTGGTTGCTTAACCTTATTTTTCGCCCAATATCATTTCAGGTTTCGGAGATTTCCATACCACATTTTTTGACTGCATCCATCTTTTCCGCTCAGAGCGCGGAAGTCAGAGTCTTCCGACGGAATGTGCGTCTCTTGGTTCTTTTGTGTATAACTTCGGGAATATGCAGGTCAAAATCTTGTATGGTCAAATCTCCCTTCTACCTATGGACAGTGATATGATTTTTTTTTAACCAAGATTGGATTATTCTTTCTACCTCCTTCTTGTCTCCTAATGTACATAACCTGTTATCCTTGAAATTACCGAATTGAACGCTGAAGAAGCAGGGTGATCTAAAATGCTGAAGACAGTAGAACAAAACAACTGCATATTGCAGCACGTTGAGAAACTGATAGCCTCGGAATTTGACCTTTTTAGTGCCGCTTCATTTGAAACCTTTCATTTTTTTATGTGGGATATGAGGAATCCTGACAAACCTTTTCTTGTGTCTTCAGTGGGATACGAGGTTGCTGTTTTGGCATTGCAAACATGATTCTGGTGACTTTCTCCGTCTTGCTTTATATTTAGTTGCTTTTTCTTTTCCATGATGTACGATAGTATAACATATAAATGAATTAAGAAATATAACTTCCAGACCAAGACTATTGTACTTGAGCAATGCTCTATCCGCTCTCAGTTCTTCAGTATATTTTGCTAAACAGTTCATCACTCCATTGTGTTTTCTTTATTTGGTATACTTGGTCCTATTGTGCAAACATGTTCTACAGTGGTGTATGACTTTACTGCTCACTTGAGTTTAACAATATGTGCAGGTTAAGAGGATGAGAGAAACATTATACTCTTCCCTTCTTCTTCAGGTTCTGCTGCACTTAATAATTGATCTCTTAGTCTGCTTATGCTTCATTAGTTGTCGTATATTATAAGTTAATTGGCATGATCTTTGTCTTTTGTTTCTTCTCTTTCTACTTAATAGAATTTTTCTTTTATCTAAAAAAAAATGGCATGGTCTTTGTTGTAGGATATATCATTTTTTGACTCTGAAACAGTTGGCGATTTGACAAGCAGGCTTGGGGCAGATTGTCAACAAGTGTCACGTGTTATTGGAAATGATCTTAACTTGATATTCCGCAATGTTCTTCAGGTTGCTTTACTTATGAAATATTTAATATTTGTAAAAGCTGTTCCACATTTTGGGGCTTTAATTGTTTTTTGATCTTGTTAGGGAACAGGTGCTTTGATCTACCTGTTGATTTTGTCTTGGCCACTTGGTTTATCTACATTGATTATATGCACTGTATTGTCAGCAGTTATGCTACTTTATGGAAGGTAAATTATTGGTTCTCTTCAATTCCTCCTTTAGAAACTTGAGATTAGCCTTCTAGTGGCTCACAGTGGACAAGTGCAAATGAGATGAGCTTTTCATGAGGAAGCATGTCTAATGCTGAATATCACTAATCAGAATCTGCATCGATGCCAATAATATTGACTTGTTCTTGATTAATTCCAATAGTAGACTCCAATTAACTCTTATTTCTACAAATATAAGACACCATTTGACCTTACAAAAGTTTTCCACCTGTAAATGCTGAAGGACTAACTTCCTTGTCCCCAAAACTTTCGATGCTACCATCGAGATTTCAAGTAACTTCTAAGCCAAGAAAAAAAAAAGAAGGAAAAGTTGATCTAATGAGTACCCATCTCCAGCCTTTTCTTTTTAGTCTCTTCTATTCTGCTGGTGTTGATTTAGTTATGTCTTTCTGTATAGGTATCAGAAGAAGGCTGCAAAGTTGATCCAAGAAGTCACTGCTTCTGCAAATGAAGTATAATTAGATGCCTTATACTGTAATTTCTTTTATGTTTCTTGAATACTATTGTAATGGCCTTTCTTTCACCATTGAATCTTAGGTAGCTCAGGAGACATTCTCTCTCATTAGGACTGTCCGAATTCATGGAACAGAAAGAGTAGAACTAGGAAGGTGATAATGCTACTAGAACTACAACACATGAATGTACAATTCATATATACTTATATTCAGTAGTTTTGATATATATCTTGTCTATGTCTATTGGTAGATACAAATGGTGGCTGAGGAAATTATCTGATATAAGCTTGCGGCAAAGTGCTGCTTATGGATTTTGGAATTTTAGTTTCAACACCCTTTATCATTCAACTCAGGTATAGTTAGGTGTTCCTAAAATAATGATACATTTTTTTCATAAATTATTACTATTATTATTTAAATAACCCTGTAATTTTACCATTGCAAGAATTCCAGTATAAACTTCTGCATTTGACTTTTGTTTTTATTGTAACATTTAACCTTATAGGTTATTGCTGTGCTGTTCGGAGGAATGGCCATTCTAGCAGGTCATATTACAGCAGAAAAACTTACCAAGTTTATACTATACAGTGAATGGTTAATTTATTCAACATGGTGGGTTGGAGACAATATATCCTCTTTGATGCAATCGGTTGGAGCTAGTGAAAAAGTTTTTCATATGATGGATCTCTTGCCAAGCAGCCAATTTGTAGCAAGGGGCAAGTGTTTTTATGAGCTATGTCAACTAATTTATATGATTAAATTACTTTATGTTGAGCTAGTGCTTTGCATGCTTCCTTTGATTTGCTTAGCTACCATCTTTGAGGAGATTGCTTCTCACTTGATATTCAGTTTTAATTCTACTTGTGGATCCTATGGGCAATATTCTAATTTTTCAAGTGGAAAAATATGATGAGTTATGCTTTAGCTGAAATATGTTTACTGGTAACAGGACAAGCTATTCCTAGCTGTAAATTGTTGTTTTACATGGGTATGTAATGTGATACCTAATATCATAGTGGCAGTATGCAATGGCATTATCCTCTAGTTTTTCCAGTGAACAAAGTATTATATTCTTCTATGAAAAATGATAGAAAGGAAAAAAAAAAAAAAAACTCCTGGTATTGTCCTTCTGAATAGATATGCACATACATATACTTTACAGAGTGGGTTGTTGGAAGAATCTGAGTCCTGCACTTAATGTTTCCATAAGTGTATAAAGCTGAGTTTGACATTTTAGCATTGTATGCATTTCACAGTATGGTCATGTTTTATTCTTTGCAAGTTATTATGGTATCATAAAATAGTGGGTCATTAATGCCCCTCTAACATGCAAACTTTGCAATGCAAATATAGTACCTGCATCCATTTCCCACATCTCTACCAAGTAAATAAATAAAAAGAAAGAAAATCTCACATGGTAAAATGACACATTCTGCACAAAATGTCATAATTGTTTAAAATTTTATATTGAAGTTTGGATGTAACTTTGTTACAGGAGTAAAGTTGCAGAGACTAATGGGGCATATCGAATTTATAAATGTTTCCTTTCACTATCCTTCAAGGCCATTGGTAGATCCCCTATTTACAATGTCTTCTTCTTGCTTCTAAAGTAGAATGTTGTATATTTGATACTCTTATCTCTCTTCTACTTAAGTGAAGAGTGAACAGTGCTAGAATATAATCAAAACTTGGACATTGATATTTTTTACTCCTCTCTAAACTGGGAAGAAAGGGGGCAGATGATATTCCCTTTGGCAGTATAGTATCAGCTTGTAATATAAATAGAGGACATTTCTGCAAATAACTAATAAGATATTTTTTGGCTGGGTGGCTAGTCTGTTGGCAGCTTAGTGTTGTTATCTATTTCTAGCTCATTTTCATCTAAAAAACATTTCTTGCTTATAATATGCATTTTGTTGCAAATATTGTAGATAAAACTGCAATTTCTGAACCAAGTGGCATGTTTACTACGATGGATATTATTTTATTAATGTCTCGACTTCTGAAGCATGGTCTTTCCTGTTAGCTTAGTTCAATTTGACTGTGTATTTACATGGGATTAAGATAACTGTTGTCACTAATTCAGGCTCAACTGATGTGTGCTTGCTGTAACAGGCATCTGTGGTGCAACATGTAAGCTTCGCTGTTCATCCTCGTGAAGTGGTTGCAATTGTAAGAGACTGCTTCCTGTCTGCTTAATTCATTCCTTTCCAGAACAATGGCTAATGGATTACCTGGCTCTTTCTTTTTGGTTTTGCATAGGTTGGTCTTAGTGGTAGCGGGAAAAGCACACTGGTAAACCTTTTGCTCCGTCTATATGAGCCAACAAATGGTCAGGTAGAGTTTTTTACCCTCACCAGAGCATAAATAATGGGAAGGACAAAAAAAAACTATGATACTAAATTTTTCATTAAACAGTAAGTGGCTAAGAGATTTTTTTTCCTACCATTATAAATTGATCATATTCTCTTTAAATATATATTTCACATGACATTACAGGGATTTTTTTCTTTTTCTTTGTTTAATATTTCTATTTGAAATTTGGAATGAGAAGTTTAAATGGACATTGATGTTTGATGATCTGAGTTGAACAGCATGTCCTCCATTTTTAAGAACAAATGCATATGAGTAAGAATAAGTTTCTCTGGTGATTATATTACACTCACAAATTGAAAGAAAAAAAAGTGGGGGGGGGGGGGGGTGTTGGTTATGCTATAAAAATTTCAATTTCTTGCAGTAAGTTTAAAGCTTTAGTTGCCATTTTTGTCAATGCAGTTGTAAAATTGGCTAGAGGTTTGTGTTTCAAAAAATTAGTTATAGTACGTTAGCCAGTTATGCTGTACAGTAGTATGTTGTTAATATTCACTTTAATCTAATTGCAGATTTTGATTGATGGCTACCCACTTAAAGAATTGGACATCACGTGGTGGAGAGAAAGAATTGGATATGTGGGACAGGTTCTTAGCTTGTCAACACGGCTGAAAATTCAGTGAGTATGGTTCTTGTCTTGTAACTCTTGAAATTTGTTCATACAGGAACCAAAACTCTTCCGCATGGATATTAGTTCAAACATCAGATATGGATGCACTCGAGATGTGAAGCAGGAGGATGTTGAATGGGCTGCCAAGCAGGCCTATGCTCATGACTTCATCTCAGCACTTCCTAATGGTTATGAAACACTTGTTGATAATGATCTGTTAAGTGGGGGGCAAAAGCAGCGAATTGCTATTGCAAGAGCCATTCTTAGGGACCCAACAATTTTGATCCTTGATGAAGCCACCAGTGCCCTGGATGCTGAGAGTGAATATAATGTCAAGGTCTGCTTCAAAAAACTGCTTCCTTGAGCCAGATGACATTTAACCTGCTAAATCTTAAAGCGAGTGTAGAAGAAATATTGATGCTTGAGTTACCATTATATGTAGGGTGTTCTTCGATCTGTGAGAAGAGACTCCTCTACCAGGAGAAGCGTGGTAGTCATTGCACACAGGTTATATCTTTTGATTGTTTGCATCCATTATATGCTATCTTGACTCTGAGTTTTAAGTTTATGAGCTGCTCTTCAGGCTTTCTACCATACAAGCAGCTGACAGGATTATGGTAATGGATAATGGCCAAGTTGTCGAGGTTGGTAATGGATTGTCAGTTCATTTTGAGCATCTTAAATCTATATAATCCTATTGTTTAGGGTTTGTTTTCCTTTATATGTTCATCAGGGCTCCTCCTTTTTCTGGGCTTCAATGTTTGCATGTTATCTTTAAGTCATTTAAAAAAATTAGTTTGATTGCAAAAACTCTTCTCCTGGATCATGGTGGATATACCATAGGATCATCTTTTTGATTGCAAGAAAGAAAGTAATGTTTACGGTCATCTGTTTATTTGATCCTCATGGGGATAAAATTCTCATTAGGTTGCTATCCTCATAGAGTTTACCCGTAGAGTAAATTTTCTTTTATATCGTATGCATACTGAAACACCATGGATCTTCTCATGAGTGTTGATTGAAAAGCTATATTTTGTTCTTCATTATATTTTATTTTACCCAAGTATGAAGCCTAACTGTCAATAGTTTCTGTCCACACAGGATGGAAGTCACTGGGAACTTCTTTTGAAGGATGGTTTGTATGCACGATTGATTAGAAAACAGTCTGACGCTGTGTCATGATTTTGGTTGACATAAAGCGGGGTTTCTTCTATTTTTTCTCTGGCTTCTCTCTCATTAAACGTTATATAGTGGGCCATGCAACTTCATTTTTTCAGCTGCTGACCCATATATTTATAGTATTTAACAAGATAAACTCAGTGGATTTTACCAAAGAAGAAAGAATATCTTGCTGCAGCAGCTTTGGATGGAAACGCAGGGCAGCTTCAGAAAGATTACACAATATCAAATTCTTACCCATATGTAGACGTATGCTGCAACCAAGGTTGAGGAAGCCATTTGTTACAAAGTGGGGATGATAGCTTATGTAATTAATTATATTTGCGTTTGGCAAAATGAAATTCATGTAAGGCCACTTGAACTCATGGTCACATACATCATATTAATAGCTGTGTACAATTTGAATTTATGTCAATAGGGATCACCCAATACTGCTGAGTCTGCTGGGTGTCAAGTCATGCATAAGCCCAAGCTACAGCTGAATAATATTTCTGATTCATCCAGAAAGATTTAGATCTTCTAAAACTAGAGGGAGATGATAAAAAAAAAAATTAGACTCTTAATATTTTTAAAAAGGGTAATTTATTTATTTATTAATTTTTTTTTATCTTTCTCTTGTTTTACGAATTTTGCGTTGGCATTTGAACATTACTTTCTCTCGTACATTCAGAATTTTCATTAAGATAAAATTAATTACAGTTTTAAGTGTTCTCTGATATTTTCTGATTTGCAATATTACATCGATTGAATCTTAGGAATCCTGGCTGTCTATACAAGTCTTCAAATTACTGTTTTTTGGGTCAAATTAATTAAATTATATTTGAGACGATTACATCATATTAATAGCTGTGTACAACTTGTGAAGTTATAAAAAGAGGGGTCACCCGATACTGCTGTGTCTGCTGGGATCAAGTCATGCATAAGCCCAAGCTACAGCTGAATAATATTTCTGATTCATTGAGACAGGTTTAGATTTTTTTTCTAAAGAGAGAAATAAAAATTTGTGAATTAAGAGAAAAATAAAAAAATTAGATTTTAATTCATCAAAATAAATCTTTTATTTATTTTTTAATTTTTGCATTTCTTTTTTACTTCACAAATTTTACATCGTAAGTATTTTAAAAAATTCTTTTCCATTTGAGACATTACCTTCTTGCACATTCACAATTGGCATTAGGCTACGATATTTTATAATTTGCAATATTACATCGATTTGAGACATGTATATTTATAATTAAAAATTTTTAATTTATTTATTTTATCAATTTCAACTAATTTTTTAATTGAACTAAATAATTCACTAATTCCTGAGGAAACATCCATACCCAACATACAATGATGATAAAAAATATGTTTAATTAATTTAGAGTCTTGAATTGATAAAATAAATCAATTTAAAAAATTTAATTATAGATATACATGTCTCATTATATATAAAAAATATTTAGATAACCTATTTTTAGTCTCATAAATAGCTATTTTTTTAAAAATATATATATTTATATAGTATTTTACATTTAGTCTTATAAAAGAATTATTTAAAACTTTATCATTTTATAATAATAAATTACATATTTAATACTTTAAAAGATATCATAAAAAAAAATCATCAATCCTAAAAAAGTACATAATTTGAATTGTAGTAAAGTGAAATATAATTAATTTATGATCTTAAAATTTATTATTCAAATAAAATTTATATTTAGAAAGATTTAAAAATAACTTCAAATTATTAGTTATTTTTAAATTTAATGTAATATCTATTTAAATAATTTTTAAAGTTTTAATAAAATTAATATTTCATTAAACATTTTAATTTATTAATCTTAATATTCTATAAATTATAAATTTCTTAACTTAGTTTATCAAAAACAAAATTTTAAATTTGATATTTTTTGAATTAGTTGTTTAATTAAAATTTATAGCAACAATAATATTTATTGCTAAGATATTTAAACGCAACGTAGCGGCGAATAATACCGCCGCTAAAACGTTGCTCTACAAATTAAAAACTAGCAGCGAATAGTACAGTTTATAGTATATAGGGTATTAAATTTTTGATTATTTTATATGAAGAATTAATTAATTTATGTATTATATTAAAGTAAAAATGCCTTACATAACTTTGATTCTTTTGATGTTTTTAGTATTAAAATAATATATTAACTTTTTTAGTAAGAAATGAGTGAAATTATAGCTTCCTTCGTAAAAGAACAATGTCCTTCTTTCCAGAATTCCGACATATGTTGAACACATTGTTGAGTCTCTATTCGTTCCATTAAGTTTCATTTTTGTAGCAAAAGCATCAATATTTAGATTGAAGCTTATTTGCGAACCCTTGGAACAAAAATTAATTAACATGGCTAGAACAGAAAAAAAATAAATGAACGTTGACAAAAAAGGCAGTGATGACGTACGAGTTACGATAACTTGTTTGGCTTAAGCATTCTATTTATAAAACATTCAGTGTGCCTGACTTGATAAGTCAACTCTCATAGGAATTTTTCTTTACCTTTTAACGAAATCGAATTAAAATTTGCGATGGAATGTAAGAGTGGACTACCAATATAAAGTAATATCAATAATATCAAACTTGATTAGCCTGAAGACTCAGCACACTTTTATTTTAATTAAATAATCAATCTTTTTTTTCTTTTCCTCGACGTCCATTCATTTTTCATTTGCTGCTTGGTAGTTCTCTTAATTACGTGCGAATAAGAATAGTGGATTGGTGTGCAATAACTAGAATAATAATAATGTAATAGATAATTGACTTGCGTTTTCCCAATCGTCGTTTTTGTATTATTTCCTGCTTTTAAAATTCTGTTTTGAGCCAAAGATTTAAGCAGTTTGAGAATTCTGAAGCTGACAACACCTATTTGATGACTCAGATTTTGCTTTTGTTTAAGCCATTCGTTACAAAATATTTTCATGCATCTGTGCATTTGGGTGTACCCCAATCCTTCTCATCTTGCTCTCTGATAAGACATCAAGATACCCACTTCTATTCACCTGTACAAACTAGCAAGAAACTTGCGGTTTTATGAACACAGGTGTGGCACTTGTTTATCCATGACCATGATCGTTTTGTTAATAAGGATTGGATTTCTGTCTGAACTAGCTGTATCTAAGTAGGACGAGGAAGGATGTGATCAGTAGATTTGCTAAATTTGACTGTCTTCCATATTATATATAAAGCAGCAAAAAATTCACAGTTACGAACTGCTTCCAGTAGAGTTGAGTCTGTACAAGGTTGAAATTACTTTCAACTCACCAAGTCACAACAATAGTTTAATTTTCAGACTAGTTTGCGGTCACCTCATAGCAAGCATTGTCCCTACTCTCCTGATATTTCCAGGTTTGTTGCCATAAAGATTTCCAAAATTTTGTTTATGAGACTAGAAATCTCATCCTCATGCTAGAATAATTAAGATCCAGATCACCTGTTGGGTACAGAGACAGATATTTCCATCTCCTCGGTTCACGGAAGAGATGGAAGAACATAGATTTTGGAGTGTGTGGGGGCCAGGCCTCTGATGGTTGCTCTTGAAGAAAATGGAACATGAGGACATGTTAGGTTTATAGAAGCATGATCCCAGCTGTCTGCATAGCTGGCACAGTATCAATCAATGAAGTTAGTTTTGAGGAAGACCAGATGCTTTCTTATACTTCCTAGGTGAATTTTTGTTCTCACTCTAACAACACTCTCAAACACAAGGAAGGAAGAAAGATGCCTCTTTTGCTATGCTTATGAGTTATGACCATTCTTAGCACTACCAGCCTCGATATCATCATTGCCTTGTAGGATGAAACAATATTAAATTAGAAGCAGCCGGCCATTGTGGACAAGAAGCATGAATCGCACCCAATGTTTAAATACTATTCACTTTCCTCATGCTCATACTCTGCCCAGTGCCCACATTCTCTGCAGGAACGCTAGAATGAAAATTTGGATTGCTCAACTTCAAACTACAGGCTATGCTGAAGCGTGTTGTTCGCAAGTTCCGCCTATTGGAGCACACTGACAGAAAACCCAGAAAAAAAAGCCAATTCAAAGGCGCTATTCCTAAGGCATCTCCAGAATTCAGCGTGCAATCGCAGAATATTTGTGTCAAGATAGTTCATGCAGGAGGGCAAAAGGAGCTGTATCATCATGCAGTTCCTGCATCTAAGTTGATGGACAAATATCCTGGGATGTGTGTTGCTCTGCCAGAAGTCTTCAAAGATCCACACCAGTCAGTACTATGGCCAGAAGAGATTTTATTGCCTGGTCAGAAGTATATTATAATCTCATGCAAAGCCGTAGAGAAACTAAAGCGTAAATATCCAGAAGAAAGCAAAACTGAGCTGGAGGCAAAGATAACCAAGTCTCCCAGTGGACACGAAGTCAAAGAGAATGGCAAAATTCAAGTACCTAACGTACTTGAGATTTTTGAGGCAGAGACCACTCCATCTCAACGCAAAACAGAAGAGGAGGACGAAGACAAAGAGGAAAACAGAGTAACTGTAGAGGAATCGATTTGTTCTGCGAAGGACTTCTATGTGTGTAAGGATAAGTGGGAAATACGTCCAAAGCGCAAAGGAATCAAAGGGAAGAAGCCTTTCGTGCCACCTCTTCCAAAGGAAAAATCTTTTCGGAATTTGGGATGGCAGCCCAGCCTCTCCACTGTGGAAGAGCTCTCCCCATGATTATGGTTTTCCTGTCATAACTCATGTTCTCGTATGGAACAGTACTTTTGCTGCACACATCATAAAGGACTCAAAAGCCAACAGGTAGTTCGTAATTTTATTTATGACTTTTTTATTGTAGGAGTAGGTTGTCTTTTACTGAGAGAACTGCATCGTGTAATAAAAGTTAAAATGTTTCGTATCCTTTTTAAATGCTATAATATTATGATGTTATACAACATGCTCTTTCCGTTGATTCCAGAAATAATAATCCTCGTTAGGCTTTATATAGCATTATAGTTAAGTGTCTTATATTCAAACCTCGAATGTATAAAGAAGTTCCGGCTTCCAACTTCAGCACCATTCATCACAAATTAGATTATGCATCTTTTAAAACAGAATTTGCATTCTTGCTTTTATCGTAACACACTCCATTCATACAAAATCACGCATGTTCGCATTAACTACAGTTGTTGCACAAATGGTGCCATGAAACCTTATTTAAGTAAAGAATCTTTGTCCCTTGAATCCCTAACTCCGTTGCTTAACAATGTTGAAACACATGGGTTTTAACCGTTGACAACATAAAGTAAAAACAGAACACTCTTTCACGGATGAACAGAAAGCTTCATCCTTCACCAGCTGAGACGTCAATACTCAAGAGCCCCATCCCCTAGGATTTCTATGCTCCAACAAGAACCATTCTCTTAGTCGTCTTCAATTTGTACCAAAAGAATCTACAGAAAAATGACAGTGTTTATAGTAATGTAACGTGGATCAATGACATACACAAGTTGCTCTTCACTCCGCAATGTACGCTCACAAAGTATAAGACAAAAGCTTAGTCACGATCCATGTGTAGAGAACGGATAGCCCAGCACCAACAGGAATAGTAACTGTCCATGAAGCGACAATCTCCTTCACAGTTTCTGATCTAACACTATTAAGTCCCCTTGCAAACCCCACTCCCATCACTGCACCAACAAGAGTATGAGTTGCTGAGATGGGAAGCCCTAGCTTCGAAGCAAACAAAACCACAGATGCTGCAGCAAATTCAGCAGCAAATCCTCTTGTGGGTGTGAGCTCTGTTATTTTTTTCCCGATGGTAGCTATGACTCTATAACCCCACATTGTAAGCCCTGCAACGATACCAAATCCTCCCCACGCAAGAACATCATTTGGAATCACAATCTCAGTTCCACTGGCTCCGCCATGAAGAATAGCTAATGCACCAGCCAAAGGGCCTATAGCATTGGAGACATCATTTCCACCATGAGCAAATGACATGAAGCATGCTGAGAGGACCTGCATATATCCAAAAACTCCATAAACTATTTCTAGCTGGGTGCCCTTGGGACCTGCAAAGTCAGAGAGGAACCCTATACTTTTGTGGGCAGGGTCCTCTTTTGGCTCAGGCTGTGGAGTAGTATCAGTAGTAGACTTGACAAGAAGATGGCCAAGTTGTTTTCTTATTATTCTGTTGACAAGAATGGCGCCACAGGTTCCACAGGCTAAAGCCTGAGCTAGAGCTAAAGGGAAGATATTGCTCAGAGGGAAGGCTGCGAAAGAAATCCCTGTTACGCCCAGAAATACAGCAATTGGTGCTGCTGCAGCCGCTGCTTGCCCAGGATTTGGCGCGCTGTACACAAACTGGATGATAAAAAAAAGATTAAGCGTTGTAAGAAATCCATCATATATATTGTCCTTTTAATAATTTAGAATGAACATTTTGATAATCTGAATTCTAGAGATATATAATTTCTCAATTTAGTCCTTCAAAACAACTAATTTCAATCTTTTAAATAGTGTTTAATCTTCACTATCATGTTCACATTAAGACTATACAGATAGTTAACAAAATTATATGATGTAACCTCGCGTGAAACTGATGTAAGTATCAAGAGCCCAATTGGCACTGAAATATGCCATGACAAAGCACCAAAATTATAAAAGATTTCCTAAAACATACAGTCACAGGTCACTAACCACCAAGCTTAATGTTTATTATTTTTCATATATTCACAAAAGCTATTTAAAGAAAATGGTTTACAGATACAATCATCTTTTCTGAAAGGGCATCTAGTTAAATAAAATTCTAACTCGAAGAAATAGGTTTGAACTCTTAATGAAAGGAACAGAATTAAGTGAAGAGGAATGGAGTCCTAAAGAAGGAGAACATACCCTACGGATGCATTTGTAGACAAGGAAAGAGACAGCTGCTCCCATTAAGGGTGAGATAACCCATGAAGAAATCACCCTTGCCAGTGAACCCCAGAAAACAGCACCAGGTCCTCCATAGGCCAGACCAAATCCAACCATGGCTCCTACTATACAGTGAGTAGTAGAGACTGGCCAACCATAATATGATGCAACCTGCATAGCACAAAAATAATAAATATCCAACCATAAAGTAAGTCCTTATTTCCCCCATGAAGCTATTGTAGTAACTCCAGCCAATCAATTGGGAGGGCTTATATTATAGGGACGTGCATGGTTGCATCAAAAAGCAATGAACACATAATACAGTATGAAAAAACTTAATAGAAGTTTCCAAGATGTTTGCTGTTAGATTCATCAATAAAATCAGTGTAACTTTCACTAATTGTACATTATATATTATTTTATTGTACTTCAACTTGTACAGAAACTGGTTGTCTCCAAAGTTTGTCTCCACTTCTCTAATTTTTCATTTACTTTTTGTTTTGAAGATAAAATGAAGGGGGAAATAAAGGACTCCGAGGAGCTCCTCAATAACACAGAAGAAAACAAAGTGTACACACACGGCTATGGCAAAATTTTCTTTGTCTTCCAAGTATTAGCCTAGGAAAAAGTACATAGCTCCAAGATAAGGATGTAATAGTCTTTGTATACCTATAACATTTGTATATATATGCCAACTCTCCTAGTATGCTCGTAATGATTACCGATCTCAGAAGAACACTTGTTATTAGCTCCCCCTCGTCTTCTATAGAGGTATTCAATAATCAGGTAGGAGCATGCAAACGACAATAACTAAAATCAATACATCGCATTGAATATGATTGACCAGATGAAACACCAAAACAAGCATCCAAGAGAATGCAATCTACAGAAGATTTACTTGCATTGTATATTGCAAGTTATTTATTCACCCTCCTTGCTTCTCTTGTTTACCTTTGACAATAACATAAATAAATAATTTTGATGTGCATAATTTAATATATAGATTACAAAATTTCTCCCTCTCTAATCAATAAAAGAAAAACCAGAGTAAATACATTTCTTAAAAAGATAACTTCATAAAATTAGCTGAAACCTTCGGAATAACACATCAATTTGATCCTATCATTAGTTATGTTCTACATAGAACAATTTTCTTCAGCGTGAAATGTTTGTTGCGACGTGGGTGATTAACAATATATTTCAATACTTGCTAACAAAAAATAATGGCGTTTTAACAAGCATCCAGATGCTTTGCTATTGTTCTTACTCATATCAAAACCTAATACGTCACCTAGGCAATTTTGTTAAAATGAGGTTAATAGAACTCAGCGATACTTAATTATTTTTCAAAAAATTGGAGTGAGTTGATGATAATTATGTTTCATAATCTAAAATAACAGAACATGGATCTCTTAGTGACCAAACTAAAAATTTACGCAAAAAGTGTGAAGCTCCTTAATTATGATGAGAGATAGGGAGAAACTGAGAATCTCCTTCTTGTAGACAATTGCCAATTGGGACTGAAATAATTACCTGTAGCCAAGTACCAGCAGCAGCAAGAGAAGAGAGCAAGCCGGCGAAGAGGAGATTATCCTTCCCCTGAAACACATTAGCCAGTAGAATCCCCTTCTGCATTGTGCTGGTGACGTGGCTCCCCATCAACAATGCCCCTGAAAACTCAAGCACCGCCGCCATCACCACCGCCTGCCGGAGACTCAAGGCACCGGACCCAACTGAAGTCCCCATGGCATTTGCCACGTCATTTGCCCCAATATTCCAAGCCATGTAAAACCCAAATAACAGGGTAGCATATGATAAAAACTTGGTCTTCAGGGTCAACCCCTGCCTCAAAGAGCTCATGAACAAAGGAAAAGTAAGAGCAACAAATACTATGCATATTGAAATAGCAGACGCAGTGGTGGAACGTATGTGGAATGCTTTGGCCATCCCAGGCAAATCATTTTCCTCCCCATTTGTCTTCTTATGCTGCTGCTGATGCCCATTAAGCTGGATTCCCTCGTTCTGTTCTTCTTCCCCTTCAGCTTCTGCGAAAGACGATAAAGTGGCAAGAGGGTGCTTGAGTCTTGAATTCTGAATCCTAAGAACAGCAGAAGAAACATTTTTTGGAGATAAATTAAAATTAGGCTTCACGTGGAGAAAGAAAGGGGAAATGTTTCTTTCAAGGTACAAATGTGTGTGAGAATTTGGTAGTAGGTGGTGGACAAATCTGTCTGGTGAAGAAGTTGTGTGTTTGATTGAAGAGAAGCGAGCAGAGAGATTCATGTCTCATAAAATGAAAAGTAGAGAGGGTTGGGTTGTGAGTACTTTGGAGTATGTGTGGGATTATTCAGGAAAACTGTTGTTGGGCACCATGGGGAGAGTAGTAGGTGGTGGAGAAAGAGGCAGAGAAATGTGGGAAAGATCATTGAGTTTTCTTTATGATGTTTGGTAGAGGCATGGAGAAAGGGAGGGAGGTGAGAGTGGATTTGGATGCTTTGCTTTGCTTTGATGGAATGAGTGGTGGTCGTAGTTCTTAGGGGGACTGTTCCTTTCACCACACTATATCCACCACAACCAAATCACCATTTTCAGCAAAATTGCACCCAAAAATATTTTTACTATATCCGCTAGAATGTATTATCGCATGGAACTGATGTCGTGTCTCTCGAGGTGCACGTGTTCAATTCCAGTGGTTCTTGTTATTTCTTTAATGGGCCTCCTTTTCCACTAACTGTAACAACACACAAGGTTGGGCATTTGATTAGTTTGACCCACAGTGTTTGCAGGATCCAAATTGTCCATCCCGTTCACCATCCTCACGTAATATTGGACTCATACACTTTCTCCAAAGCTATTAATGCGTATCACAATTCTCTGGTGGGCTAGTTCGGAGGGAAGAGGCTTAGCATTTTGGGTACAACTCGAAAGCAAAAATCAAAATTCCGGGATGTAATTACGATGAGGCATATTCTGGATGCAGAATAAGTGAATAAGCATGCCTATCAATTCAATTCACAAAGCATTCATCATTTATGTGAAGAATATATGCTTTGGTAATGTACCTCATATTCTTGCCATTGGTGTGGACTCTAGATTCAAAGTTTCATGGACGCACTTGCATATATGCAAGGGATTTGATTCTTGGTATTACTAATTAGTCATTAATTAACTGCTGGCTGCTATAGTTTGGAGTTTGCTTTTTCTTTAATTCTAAGCCCCACAAGTTGGAGTTAGTAAAGTGTAGAAGTAGAAGGCGGTAGGCACGTGTAAGTGTAAGTGAGGTGGGGGTTGAAAACTTGAAATACGTCCAAAACGACAATGCCGCTTGAGATTGTGTTGAGTAGCGTTGCTTACGGGGAAGATTGAGCATTCATCATCCATCGAATAACTGGTGCATGTAAACCACAAAGCTGAAGATGGGAGTATTTCTAATACCTCTATTTATTTATGTTCTAACACCCTATTTTGTATGGTTTGCAGTTAAAAATTAATGTGTTTACTTATATTAGGAAAAAAATAAAATTAAAAAAATTTTAATTTTTAATCTATTTGGAGTATATTTTTATTAATATAACTTTTTTATTTTTATCTCTCTTATTACAAAAAATTATAATAAAAAAGACATGATTCAAAATTTTACCCTATTCCTCTTTCATCATAGTATATAAATATATATATCTTAATTTAATTAAATTTAAATCTAATTTATTACAACATTGAACTTGGAGGGGGGAAAAGAGAGAGAAAAGAGTAATCCACTTAAATTTCGGTTTGTCCTATACGGCTGCGTGACGCACAAATCTGGGATTTTTTATATACATTAAAAAATGTAACATAGTATAAAATCTAATTTTTTAAAAAAAATATTAAAAGTTAAATATATTTTAAATTTGCTTGCTAGTTCAAAATTAAAATTAAATTTTAAATCTTACCCTATATTCAATCGATTAAAATGAAAACAATGATATATCACAATAGTTTTAAATTGTGTGCACAATAATAAAAAGACAATTTGTAAAAAAATTTAAAACGTTTAATTAGTTTTTTCTTTTTCATAGTGTTGATTTCTTGTGTACAAGACATTAGAAGTATGTAGCGTTGAGTAGGCCGAAAGCGTGCCAAGTGTATGCGAAGGAACCAAGCAAAGTGCATGAGTATGGCGTCAAAGGATAAGAAGATAACAGGCGGATATGGTTTGAAGTAGGTTGTGAAAATCACCCATGAAAGCGAAACAGCCAGAGCAGGTTTAGAGCCAAAGTATGACTTCGCACTTCATAGGATTAGGAACACTTATCTTGGATTAGTTGCCTCACATCGACAACCAAAACGACAGCATATTTGCTGCCTTAAACTTTGGGTAAACTTCTCAAATCTATTTATTTTATAATCACTTCTTAAATAAAGTTCTAAAAATATATATTATAACAAAGAAGATTTAAATGTACTTTTGATAATATCTAAAAAATATTTTGTGTTTGGTTAATTTATATAAAACTATTTTTTATTCTCAAATTATCAATCACAAAAAGGACAAGTCTAAATTCAAAAAAAAAAAGTTTTAAAAAATATAAGAGTATTTTGATAAATTTTTAATTTTATTTGGACTATTAATAACATTCAAATTAATCATATAAAGATAGTTTCAGTAAAACAAATACTTTTTTATGACAATGATAATACAATTTTTATTTTTCGCTAATTAAAATGGAACTTGAAGACGGAAAAAAGTAATTTTACTAATACTAGTACTTATTGTTCAAACTCTTAGTCAGCATACAACTAGCCCACTTCATTTTCAATATTAACCATATGAAAAATATTCAGAATATATTCTTACAATCATTTGCTCAATATGGTCTTGGTTGTAAAGGTTTATATGATGAGTAATTGTTATGTAAACTTAGTGTACATATAATAAAATATAAGGAAGGGTTGAAATTGAATCTTATTAATGGGTCTTATTGTAAACCTTTTGTCTTAATTTGTTATTATATACATACTATAATGTATACAAGAAAAATCCATGAGTGGGGTCGTGGGGAAGAAAGTATTTATTTTCTATTTTAATAAGCATGACATTTCTAATCCAATTTGCAAGAACGTGCATGCGCGCGTGGATAAGAATTTCTTTCATGATAAACATAGAATTAAGATTTTCTCATAAAAAAAAATAATAACATGAGGATGCTGTTATATGATCATAAAAAAAAAACAGATTAATACATATTAAAAAATGTTATTTATTTATAATTTTCAGTATGCAAATAAAATTTATTATTAAATTAATTTAATATTTTTCTTTTTTTATATAATATTGTTATGTTAATTTTTTATAAAATAAATTACTTGACACTGACAAAAATTAAGTTTAGTAGATATTAATAAATTTAAATTTATATTAAAAGAGGTGATTGTATTAAGTAAGTACCCTAAAATTTATGTCTATAACCTCATATATATAAATATATGTATATATATATTATTTTCATATTATTCTAAGAGTCAACAAAAGAGAAAATTAATAGAAGTTATTATAGAATATTAAGGAAATTAATTAAATAGAGAGAGAAAGGCTGTCTCTTAAAACTTTTGAGAGTAAGTAGTGAAAAAAAATTATAGTAAAATTCAAATATTTGACACTAAACTTACCTTATTTAAAATTAAGGAAAATAAAAATTTTCTATCCATGTATTTCTTGTTATTTATAGCGATACAAAAGAAAGACATCCTACCGACTTCAACTAGTATCACCAAATCAATCAGCCAACCATGCAAGTGAAATATTTCTGATCATTTAATTATTTGACAAAAACTAATCATTTTATTTTACTGTCGTATGCTCTATTAAAGATAATTATATTTAAAATATTATTAGATATTAAATCTAGAGACCCAATCCCATCGGTAAAACCAATCACTTTCTATTATAACACCATTAGGGCATTAGCTTAAATGCAAACATGGTCATGGAGGAACATGATGAGGAAATTGAGAAAGATGAAAGGTGGGGTAATGGATGAGATATTGGTGTAGCACTTCTCCACACAAAAGGGAATGACCGTGGCATTTACGGCACCACATATGCTGACTCGTCCAATCAAAAACCGTCTAACTCTTTCCTAAAGATTTCTATCATCTTTATTTTACTCATATGATTTTAGTATAATTTTTAAAAACAGTAATATAAATATGTTATTCCAATGTTATTAATCATGGTACTAATAGATAGCATATCAGAGATAATTACTAATTTCATGAAATTTATGTCTCGCACTTTATTTTTAAACTAAAAAAAAGTCTTTTAGAATTTTCAAAATTTATCTTTAATTTTCTGAGAAAAACATATTATGTCATGAAGAGATACTTAAATATTTTTCTTCATCTAAATGAAAAAACCGTAATTTCCATAAGACCATTTTCAATATTATTGGCACACTTCA
Source organism: Senna siamea (assembly GCA_031216115.1). Classification (NCBI taxonomy): domain Eukaryota; kingdom Viridiplantae; phylum Streptophyta; class Magnoliopsida; order Fabales; family Fabaceae; genus Senna; species Senna siamea. Next base: position 28,866,883 of record CM062360.1, on the reverse strand, counting down.
TTGGTATTTTTTTAATAATTTAACAAATCTGAGATTTCCACTAAAGCAGACGTGAAATGCTCAAATGGCACAGTTCAAAGGAGCTGAACTAGACGTAGAACATACATCATAAATTCCCTTGCGCAGGGGTAAGGACCTATTGAATATATATATATATATATATATATATATATTATGTGGTTCTCAAGATTTTTGACTTTTTAAAACTTGTGTATTCTAGCTGTATTTTTAACCGACTTTTTTGGTTCATAACATTTTTTCACAGACTACAAATTTCACCGGTTATATGAAAAATATCTGTCCCTTTCAGCTTATAAAAGCATATGCTACATTTTTTTGTTCTTGTTGGTTATACATATATATGGTAGGACATTATATAAAATAGATAAATACACGAAATTACTCAATTACCTATATGTTATTCATCGATGAATGATTAATTTCATCTTAAACTTCATTTACCAACTAAGCAATAAGATTTTGGTTTGGTCAAGGGTATGTACGCAATCAAATGTAAGTTACGCATAACTTCAAAAATTGATATCGTGTGCGTATGAATCATGAATAGCTCGTATAAATCTTCTCGTTGTTAATGTGAACTTGTGAAATGCATGACCTAAATGTTTTTGAAAGTGAAATTTGGGACCAAACAATTTTTTCTTTTTTATGGGTTTTAGGGTCCGAACAATTTTAAGGGAAAAAAGAAATCCTAATTTTAACTATATGATTTTGGGCATACGACAACCATAGTTTTATAAAAAGATTAAGTCAAATTATTGAAGGTCAACATTGTATGCTGTTCTAATACTTTTGATTCTCATTCCAACCATATGTGAAGTCTCAATCAACGTATGTTTTTCCTTTTTATTAAACTGTCTAAAAGCCCATACTTGCATATATTCTCATTGTAAAGTTCACTATTTTCCCTAGTTATTTGTATGAATACAATTTTATTATGTTTACCCATTTTGTTCTTGCTTTACTTATTAAATTGTCGACGTTGATTTATATCATATGCATTTGGTGTTGTTAAGATTTATTTAGAATTATATTAATATCCATGTTTAATTATTCAGGAATCAAGTTAATTAACTTACATTAACATTATGTTAGGAATTGAATTTATACTCTTATATCTTTTAAGTACGAAAAAAAATTGATAGCTCACTATAAAATACTTTTGATATGCAATATATTTTGTTTGGTTTAGTGTGACAAATTAAAATTAATTAAATTGAAAGTAAATATTAAAATATATAATTTGAACCTCTAAAACGATACCGTAATAAACTTAGTCTCAAAATGCTTCTATCTATTTTTTTTTTTTTAAATGGGAATGTCCACGCAATTGGAGAAAAGTTGATTTGTAACAGTGGAAGTTCATAGATAACAACTGAACTAAATATTAAATTCAAATAAGAAATAAAAAACTATGAAATGGGTCATACTTATAAAATCATGGGTATTATGCAAGCACTATAAAATTCATATATTAATTTGGTGTACCAACACTAAAAGTGACGTAACTCTGTTATTTCTGATAAAAATAGCAATGATCCCAACGTTGAAAATTGCAGCTTAAACAGTGAGAAGCAATTAGAAAAAGAAAACTGAAATGGAGGAAACCTCCCTGAAATTAGTTTACCTTCATTAACTATAAAGAATCTAAACCGAATCCAAAAGCCAAACACCCAAGGTAAATGAAGTAAAAGACCTTTTACCATTTTTAGAAAAAGGAAAAAGAAAAAAGAAAAAAGAAAACTCTATAAATAAAGGGCAAATGGCACCATATCTAGGCTTGAAGACGCAACTCCATCTTCTAAGCTTTTCCTCCTCTTCTCTCTGCGTCTTCTCCTTCACAATCCAAAACTGGAACCCATATGTCTATCTTATAACTATCTAAAACCCAACACAGTATGGTTGGGACTTCCGAACCTCGTAAAGCCACCATCAAATTCCTCTGTAGCTATGGCGGCAAAATCCTCCCCCGCTATCCCGATGGTAAGCTCCGTTACCTCGGCGGCCAAACACGTGTGCTCTCCGTGGACCGCTCCATCTCCTTTTCGGGTTAGTTTTCTTTGATTTTCTTGCTTTTTCTTTTAATTACATTTTTGTTCAATTACGTTTTCTGAAAGAAGCTAGACTAGAGTTGATTGGTCTGTTTAGACGGTGAATTGAGAGAGATTGTGCTGCTGTTGTTGTTGTTGATTTCTCGTGTAAAACAGAGTTGTTGGTGAAGCTAGGAGTGCTGTGCGGCTCTGCTGCTGTCACTCTTCGTTGTCAGTTGCCCACCGAAGATCTCGATGCTTTGGTATCCGTCACCTCTGATGAGGATCTGGCGAATCTCATCGAGGAATACGATCTTGTTGCATCTTTAAAGATCAGAGCCTTTCTTTCACCTCCGAATTCATCGAAGAAGAAGCTTTCCATTCCTTCATCGTCGTCTTTGTCGAAATCATCGTTGTCTTCATCTTCGTCGTCGTCGTCGTCGTCGTCGCACAGCTCTACTGCTGGTGGTTGTGGTTGTTCTACTTTCGGCTGTAGCCCGAGGAATTCGGTGATGGTGCCGCCGCTCGTGGACCGCTGCGTGCATCAGATGTCAGCGCCGATGGCGTATCGGAATGGCATGAAAAAATCTGCTGGGAGGAAACTGCCTCTTCCTCACTATGCTTACCCTACGCGGGGAAACCCAGGCCACATTTGCCTCATCCACAACGGGAACCACTGGCAATAGCGCCAGAGTGATTTGATCTATTGATGATGGAACTATTCAAAATAGTTTTCATTAAAATGAAAATTAGTGGGAAAAAAACAAAAGGAGCTTAAAATTAAATTATAAAAATGAAAAGAAAAAGTGGAGAAATATATGATGTAAAAGGAGACTGTAAATCGTTGAGAAGGGCTGCCATTTCAGCTTGTGATCATTGGCCATTAAATTAATTTCAGTCCTATTACATTTTCGGATTCGAATTTGTGGTGGTGAGTTCGTTTCTTTCGTCCTTTTCCAGTGTGCGTGGTTCTCGTTTTTCCGTCGGGGAATTCCATAGCCGAACTGTTTCCAATCTTCTAACTACCCAATCCCATCAAAGTCTTGCTCCTGGTATTTGGCCTCCATCCTTCTGTTCTTGCTATGCGTTTTGCTGTTCGTTATTCTTTAATGCACTTGTTTCTGGTGATGACTTTATTCTCTTTCTCCCTCATCACTGTAATTGCAATTTTTTCCTTATTTGATTTGACTATTTCTATTTGCAGGTTGAATTGAAAACATAAACAATGAAACGGCTCAATCAGGAAGCTAGCTCTAAGTCACACAAGATTGCATTTGGCAGGGTGCGATAGTAAGTTCCTACCCGACTAAAATTTTGTTTAGATCAACTCTTGCTCTCGCCAACAGATTTAATTTATCTTTTCAATAGGGTGGCTGAGACTGGCTGGACGATTTTCTCCATTCGATTTATATATATGTTGAAGAAAATTAAGGGTAAAACACCAAGTCTTGTGGTTTTTGTATGAACAGAAGAGATTATTTATAGAATTTTCTTCAAAAGACAGGACTGGTGACTTTCATATGATCGAATAACTAATTTCTATAGAGGACTGGTGGCGTTTTTTTTTAAAAAAAATTAGAGAGTATATATGTATGTATGTATGTATTATATTGCTTGGTTCTTCAATTCCATGTATTTATACACCATAAGTTATTGATGTTGATAAGTTCAGATTTGGTTTTGGAAGGAGATTCAATTATACGGCTGCTGTGAATAAACATCAATTGGGGGATGCTGTTTCAAATCGCATGGCATGGGGGACCAGACACTATCTGAAACACTTGTTTAATGAGAATGTTATGAGAGATGCAAGAGAGATATATGAACCGATCCTATAAAACTATCTCAGAGCAGCTGGCACACGAAAGTTCGCCAGCAGAACTTGAAAAACAATAAAAGATACCAAGACAAAAGAGAAAAGATAGAAAAGCAACATAAAAGAATAATTGAAATAACTTTAAAAGATAGGGTTATGGCATCTCCTAAAAGAGAGGGACAAATACGATTTTGGGTTGCAAGAAAAAGAAGTTCCACCCATGTAATGTTGAAGGGGAAGATTCTCTTAGCTGTCCAAAGTTTGGAAAGGACATGAGACATGAGTACTTCACACGACACCCAAATAGCCGGACTTAATTTTAATTTTAATAATCTAAAATGAAATAAGCCAAACAGATCTGCAAGTGAATTAATCTTGGTTATATATAGCAGTAGACAGTGTGGGGGTTATTCTTCCCACCCTACGATGCGTGATGTTATTCCTCCCTCTTTTGTCACATCTTATCTGAAATAACTCAAGAAACCAAGAAGAGTCCAAGATAAAGAGACTGAGGACTTCAAGAGCATTCTAACTTCTCAGCTGGGGGTTTCAGTGTGGACACAGTACACATATGCTTACAGTTTTATTGTAAGGTCTTCGTTTCATGGCATACATTGAATGGAACATGTGTATTCGATGAATTTGAATGGACGTGGTGACACGAGATGGCTAGCTAGGGATAGAAATAATTAACTGGGTCGAATTCAACGAGGTAATTAAATTTATCTTCAATATTGAAGCCATTAGTTCAATGGCTCTCAATTCTGTTATGCGAATGCAGACATCAGGCACTTGACTCTAACTGGCCTCAGTTATCTTATGAAGGTGCCTTGGGCTTGGCTTATGGTATGGTCGGTGGATCAAATTATTATTGTCTTGAGATAAGGTAGGGGAATGTCCAATATGCCCTTTTTATAAGAAAAGAGATGAAAAATAATGGAGGTAAAGAATATAGATAATACTACATAAAATGGAAGATAGCAAATGTAGCACGAAACTAGAATTAAGTAAAGATTACAAATTATAGCTAACAAAACATGACAAAAATATAAATGGGCATAATTCCCTGAAAGAAAATATAGAGATCAATGTCAACAATTAAAAAAAAAAAAGTCTTTTTTGGGCTGAACAACAGATAAGATTGAGACTCAGCCGTCTAATAAATTGTTAAAATATTTTAGTATTTTTGAAAAACCATGGATAAGAAGCAATAATATTTTAGAAAGGATTAATGCTAGTGCCTTAGTTATAGCCGCACAAAAAAAGATAATTGCATTGTAGAAAATAATAATAATACAATTGCCTCATCATTGATTTATTAAGCTGGTTATAGAATAAGTTATACTATCTTCTTCTTATAAAAGATATGTATATATTATAGAGTATTTTCTCCTTTTTTTTTTTTAGTTATTCTTCTTTTTCTCATCTACAACAAAAGATAAATTACAAAACACTTATATTTATTTATTAAATATATTTTGACCAATATAAAATATTGACTTTCTAAATAATTACATAAGTTACACAGAAGGGAAAAACAAAATTTAGTCATCCCTCTTTTAATCAAGTAATTATTGATCATTATTCACATTATTCAGAATACAAATGTTGTATATGATTTGTTGATCCGAATTCTAAAAATTATAGTCAACAGACGATATGGGAGCCTCTTATATACCATATATATTCTTAGAATATCATCATCATGTTATCAATGTGGGCCACTTTCATTGGATGAGGGATTCTGTGTGGATAACTAATACATTTTTTTCTTCAAGGGCACAAAATATTAAGATTATCCGTTGAACAACTGGGTTTCAACGAAAGTGGTGGATACACGTTGAATCAAAAACCTAATCTCCATGTCAGTGGGGAAAATTATAAACAGGATGCTGATGACCAAGCAACTATATAGAAATATTGAAAAATCGTCGTCCAAGTTCATAATGTTCATCTTCAAGTGGACGCTGCTGGAGAAATGAAGAAGTCATGATTGAAAGAATATTTTTTTAGAAGAAGAAAATTAGTGGCTGCTGAAGGAAAGAACTATTCTTGATACGATGATCGTTGACACTTGACACCACTATACATCACTGTATTTTTCCCAAAAAAAACATGGAGGAAAATATGAGATACAGAATATATAGGAAAATATGTTACAATCATAAACGTTATTTTTTTTTTTTTTTAAATTTTCATTTTACAGGAATTTCAATATTGATGAAAATTCGAGCCCATACAATGTTTAATTGCTTAAACCAAGTATCTATGTATAAGGTTGGATCTAATTTGGTGATGAAATTTTGAATGAGTTAGGTTCACGTTATAATTGTAGTTTATTTAATGTTAAAATATGAATATCATTAACTATAATATCTTTTGATAAAAATATTGATTACGTATAATAAAATAATTTATTTGGTCCAATCTATTCTTTACCCCAAAAAACAAAAGTGTTAGCAGAAGTTTTCGGTTTTCCTAACACAACATTTTAATTGATTAAGATAATGATGAACCAGCAGAACCAACTGAATTCGTATTTAGTATTTACTATTTAGGAATGTTATCGGGTCGGGTTGAATTTCAAAACCCATATGAGTGGGTTGGGTCGAATTAAAAATATCGTCACTCAACCTGAACCTGAACTACTTCGGCCCAAAGTTTGTCCAAAAAAAGGAAGAATGTTCATTACCCGTCTTCCATGTTATCAGAAACCCTGAAAATCATTATAACTCATTCACTCAACACTGAATTGTCAGAAGAAAAGTTTCAATTTGGGTCAAATATGCAGCACGATGAGATGCAAGTGTGTAAAATTGTAAAGATGTCTTTGGGAAAGAGTTACGTTATCTATAAATTACGAAAAATCATAGACAGATCTTGTATAAAATATTTACATTCTTTTTCTGCTACTTGTAATCTTCCGATGTTCTACCATGTACTCTCACATCGAGTTTATTTAGTTTTAGATGATTCGTTTGCATTGATACTTGATAGATATATTGGTCCAACTTTCTTGTACACAAAACAGAGAGCAGCAATTGACAAAAATGATACAGACGAGAGTACACGGAGGAGTGAACTTGCTTTGAAGATAAGGCATTTTTATATACGAACTTCGCTATAAATGCGTTGTGTGATGACAAAAATGAAATAGCTTAATGAAAAACAATGCTTTTTCGAATGACAGTGTGGTATATGTTGGTGACATTTACAATTATCATGAACTTGAAGTTGAAGAATGAAGAGGAAGATGACAGAGAAGCAAGCAGCCAGCGAGTTCTTGGACTTATCACCGCGCATGAATATTATGTAATATATTTTGGTGGAATATTTTCTCATTTCCTTCGTTGTCCTTGTATCTTGCTACCCAAAAAACTAATGTGAATTACAATGTTGCCATTAGAAACAAGGTGGCTAAGCTGGCTTTTCCAAAATTAAAATAATGAAGCGAAAAATCACAGGAAGAGAAAATTCAGACATTTTAGGAAGACGAATAAAGCATCAGGTTTGATTAAATATGATACTTACTGGCAGTGGAATACCTACCGAAGATAAGCATAAACAGATGATTGTGCTTGAGTTCCATCAACAACTTGGAATTAAATATGTCGGATCCATCATCCATGGCACGTGAAGATAGGAACAAAGTAATGCCAGCTCCAATCGGACATCTATCTGGTTTCAACATTCAAGAGAAGGAGTCCAAAGCGTCAAGTCGTCAACCTGGTTCACCAATCAAATCAGAGGCTTTTATCATTTATTTATTCCATTCTAGTTTCTACTACTCTCTCTGTCTAAATTCGATCTCTCCTCTTTCACATACTTCTTCACTTCTATTTCATCTTCTTCCCTATTCTTCATCCTTCTAGTATTTCCTCGTGAAAATGGATCCCAACCCCGACGATTTTCCGATTCTCTGGTACCTGTTAAACCAGATTGATCCCCACGCCTATTCTACTCTACCACCACACCTAAATCAAACTCTGCTCACTCAATTCCCTCATTTGTCCCGTCCCCAAGTCTTGGATGCACTCACCCAACTCATTCCTCACCTTCAAATCACCCACACCTTGTTTCTCCTCCGAACCCTCGGTCCTCCACCAGACAATTCAGCGCTTGATTTTGCGCGTGTCAAGATCGGGGAGATTCGGTCCAAGATTGAACAGAGAGAGGAGGAGTCGAAAGAGATGCAGATATATGAGGCGTTGGTGAGGATGGAGGAGATGCGCGAGGAGTACGTGAAACGGTTGAGGGATGCAGAAGAGAGGTTGGTTGGGGTTTATGGGTCGGTGGTGGCGGAGTCGGAGAAAGAGGAGATGAACGATCAAGTTGTTGAAATATTGAGGAAAGCAGAGACAGAGGAAGTGGAGAGGGTTGAGCTTTCTGGGCATCAGCTGAGGCTTCTTCCTGAGGCCATTGGCAAGATTCGAGGCCTGGTTGTGCTTAATTTGTCTAGCAATCAGTTAACGGTAATTAAGTTTGATCCCTAGACCCTAGTTAGTCTATCTTGTCTTAATCTTCAATTTGTTTATAGCCTATCTTCTAATTTCCTCTTCAATTTTGAGCTTGGAAATGAGAGTCTTTTGGAGTGGAGTCTTATATTGATCTATTAATTTCCTGTGCTAAGTTTTTAACTCCATGAATGTCGGAAACATAAGCATTTACTCAACAATTGATAATGGAAAAGAAAGTAATTAATTAATCATCAACAGAAATGACATTTACTCAACCACTTAGTGCTCATCCAATTCAGTATACGCTAAAATGTTGGCAGGTAGGTACATGCTATACATCAAATTGAAGTAGTCTATCGATTTTATGTGTATTATAATCTACAATAATACCTTAGATGACGACCATTTGCTGGTTTAAGTTTTTATTGTATCTCTCAAATTCATATTTTGATGTTTCTGTGTCTTAAATAGGCAATTCCTGATTCAATAGCAGGATTGCAAAAACTCGAAGAACTTGATGTTTCCTCCAATCTTTTAGAATCACTACCAGATTCTATTGGATTGCTGCTTCATCTCAGGTTACTTAACGTATCTGGAAGCAAACTAAATGCTCTTCCCGAATCCATTGCACATTGCAGGTATGTTTTTTGTTTTTGCTTTGCAAACTTTTCGTCCCAATTAACAACACCTAAGAAACTTTAATCGTTGCTTATTCTGTTAGACTATTACGCTTACTCTTCTATGCAACTGTAGGTCACTAGTTGAGCTGGATGCAAGCTTTAACAACCTAATGTGTCTGCCAACTAATTTGGGGTATGGACTGGCTAACCTGGAGAGGCTGTTGATCTATCTGAACAAGATTCGACTTCTTCCCTCATCCATTGGTGAAATGAGGTCTCTGAGATATGTGGATGCTCACTTCAATGAGCTCCATGGTCTGCCACAAGCAATGGGGAGACTAACAAATCTAGAATATCTGAACATTAGCAGTAATTTCAGTAATTTAACTGAGCTTCCTGAAACTATATGTGATCTAATCAACCTGAGGGAGCTGGACCTCAGCAACAACCAGATCCGAGCTCTTCCAGACACATTTGGTAGGCTTGAAAAGTTAAGAAAGCTAAACCTAGAGCAGAATCCAATTGAAATTCCCCCGTCTGAGGTTGTAAAACAAGGGGTTGAGGCTGTGAAGGAGTACATGGCAAAGAGGTGGCTTGAGATCATTGCATATGAACAGCAGAAAAGCATGGCTGAAGCGAAAAACAAGCAAGCACAAAATGGATGGATGGCTTGGGGAACATCGTTGTTAAACAATGTTGTTTCTGGTGTCTCTGAAAGTGTTTCGGGATATCTTGGTGCCAGAAAAGAATCAAGGGATTCCTGGCTGGATCAACAGTTGTGATATAATATAATCCTAATTAACTCCAGTTTTATCAATTAAAACAAAAATCTCCGGTTTGGTAAATAGGGATCCAGGTCTTCTTAGAAACATTGTAATCTATACACTTGTGATAACAATTTGTGCATGATTTGAATTATGAAGTAATACTAGTATACTTGTTCATGATATTTGTTTGCTATTATGCGCATGAGGCACTGGAATATTAAATTGATTAGAATCATCGGTATATTTGAATTTGATTATTTGTTCAGTTCCAAATCACATCCTCTAATTCATTTTTAAGACGTCAGGATTGGGTCTGAATATAAAAATCAACGTCCAGCCCAACTCATCTCTTTTTTTGGACTGGTAAACCTATTTTGTATCACATTTCTCTTTATTTCGGTTCAAATATGAATATTTGGGATGAACCCCATGACTTAGCCCAACTCGATTTAAGCCCTACTGCAGCCCACAGAAATATTTTATATACTGATGCAAACTTCTAATGAGTGTTAGTGGTGGTGAGTATCTAATAGCAGCAGATGGAAAACGATAAAAAATATATTCATTATTTTAAGAAACTTTTATTCTTGAAAAATTTTAAAAAAAAAGTTAGATCGTTAGAAAATTTTCAAAGAAAAACTTTCCTTTTTTTTGTAAAATAAAAGAATTTTTTTATGTTATTCAAACAAAAATTAGGCCTTGAATTGAAAGAGAATGTAACCTATTAAATATTGCCGTAAAAAATATACAAAAAAAAAAGAAAAAGAAATTAAAATTAGGTAGATAAGTCTAAGCATAAATAAATTGGCCCTAATAATAAAATGATAAAATATTGTGTTAGTGGGTGGGAGACAAGGGGTAGATGGCCTGATTAAAGTGATTAGGACCACGCCTAAATGCCTAATTACAGTATAAATACGCATTGGTTATTAGTTATGGTAATTGGCATCCTTGACCCGACCACGTCATATTACATTACGTAATCAAAACCTCTAATAATCTAATTGTCCATCACCTAAATCTCACCTTCTATGCTTACTCATCAATGATATTGCGACTTTTGGAAACTTGAGTTTCTTCACTCTACTACAAACCATTTGAAATCTCAATCTCTTTATAATAATACTCTTTTATTTATTTATTCCTTTTTTACTTTTAACCCTTCCCCTCAGCGATTTGGTTGGACTTTCACCCACTAATCTAATCCAACTTAGAGTGGCTATACAAAATAACTCCTCCACCCCCCGCCCCCAAAACAATGCGTGTACTTCTTCTCTTGGTGAATTTGAGAAGCAAATTTTACTTTAATGATGCCAATAATTAATTAAAGTGATGAGAAAAAATGAGTATTGATTAATTTGAAAGTTATTCTATCTTGTTTAAGAAGAAGTTATATAATATGTAAAATGAGACTTTTTTAGTTAAATTATGTAACTGGCCTTCTTAATAATTAAGATTATATAATCAAAATAAAAAAATAGTTCAGTAACTGGATAATTCTAAGTTAGTTGTTTCTTCCTTTTTATTCCTCTTATTTATATGAAATTCAAACAAGATACTATATAACTATAAATCAATGAAAAAGTACAAGTACTGATAAAGTGTTATCCGATAGTAAGTATATATCTGCTTTAAAATAAATACTATGTAATAATACAGCAAATGAAAAGTACTATTATTTCCAAGTTAACTGTCGCAAGAGCTGAACCCTAGCTAGGCTCACTGATAAAAGTGATGAAAAGCTCTGGCTTCCATGCACGTTGATGAAATGCTCTGATCTTGGAATTTGCACACGTGGCACATGATTAGAAGTGGTCATGACTTATGAAGGCACGTGATGTGAAGATCCTTGGTATGAAAGCTTGATCGTTGTGGACAAAAATTCAGAGATTTATTATATTTATTCGAGAATAAAAAGGGCAAAAATGCAGAAAGTTTTTTTATGGAATTAAATCTTTATGTAAGATTCTCATGGGTGAGACTAAGACATTGTATTGAAGAGGGTATAGTAACTTCGTTTCTGCTACCAGTGAATTATTATAACTTGCCGTTTTTGTCTGTGTCTCCCATAATTATTACATTCTTGAGTCGTAGACTTTTCAAAACAAGGTAGTGTTGGCTTCATTGGCAACACTTGCTTGCAAGAAGACCCACAATGTGTGTGCCAAATGCATGCACACCAACTGATATGAGAATTATGTGTTTAGGACGGTTTCTTCCCAATATCTTATATTGCCTCTTATAATCAATTCAACAAAGTATAGCAGTCATTAAATGGAAACCATGTGGCACGGAAAATTTTTGTATTTAACTTCTGTCAACAAAAATGTTTTCTAATGTGGAGTAAAATGAAAGCAACAGCGACTATGAATACTTAAAGCATCTAAAAAAACAATTATATATATATATAGAGTTCTTTAAGTATATTTAATTTGCTATAAACTTTTTTTAAAGAATATATCATAATTAAAAAACTTAATTTTTTTGAAAAAAATCATTTTTTTACAATTATGTTTTTTAAAATTATATATACAATGGTTTTTTATTATTATTCAGAGACTTAAAAAGAAAAAAGAAAAGAGAAGTGTTTGCAGTAAAATTGCCTCTCTATATGTATATTACAGAGGCATGTTAGTATAGAGATAGTACAAGTGTCAGATGAGGAATGATGTGGTTGCATGGGGAAAGGCAGGCATGGTGGAACTGCATTGAATAGCCAGAAAGAGGAAAAGCATAAGCAGGTGCTGTGGCCAACACTTGAGGCAGAGGCACAGAAGGTTTATTGGCGGAGGTTTCAGAAATGTTCCATTTGGACAGAATAGAGGAATAGGTATATGGACATATATATAATACATTGTTTATGTACAGCAATAATAAATAACTTTTTTCATTAAATAATATATTATATGAACAACTAAAATTAATGTATTTTATTTTAATTTATTATTATAATTAAATTTTTTATTAATAAATTTTTTATTTGGATAAATGTATACTTAGTTTAAAACTATATGCTTAATACATTAACTAGGATGCATATAACTTACGCCAGGGGGACAAATTGGTCAGAAAGGCCTCTGTTTTGCTCATATATATTACATTTATATTATTGCTACTATCCCACCAAGAAAATTAATTAAAGCTGTTTCAATTTTGCCTCTGCCTTTCGTTCCATATTCTGTATTTCTTTCCTTCTCTTCTCCCCCCCCCCCCCACCCCTCTCTCTCTCATCGTAAATGACACAAATTGTAAAGACTGGGTAAGAAAGAATGTTACTTCATGCTTGAGCCACCTCATCCAACACCTACACCCATTGCTTCTTTAATTTCCCTTCGTGTACGTTTATCGACCATTCCATAAGCTTTTATATTTCGCACCCATATGTATCCTAATCTTCAATTTATTGTACAAATTAAGGAACCCATTTTAGACCATATCTCCGTTGGATTTATTCTTCTTGTTTGCTGATATAGAACAAATTCGCAATAGCTTCCACTAAATTCATTTTAAATTAGGGCAAAAAATACACACTTTAAATTCATTTTGATAGATAAATTATATGGAACTGAACGCATCGATCCTCATATAGATATAATGCACAGTAATATTGCACAGAATATTTCTTTTCTTCTGATATTTTAACTGGAAACACTTCAATCGGTTTTGCATGCTAGACTGATCATTTTATGGTCATCAATATCAAAGTTTGTGTGCAGCTAGTTAGCTAAGACCAAATAATATTACTGGTCAGGAGATAATTTTCTGCATTCGGAATTGGAAACTTGACGAAAATCATCCATCACTTGATGGATTAATGGAAATCATTACTCTCACAAATTCTTTTATTTTAAACTTTATTATTAATTTGATAGAATTAAAACTTAAGGAATTAAGTCATTTGTATGACAAATCATTAGACTTGGAAAAATACATAAAAATTGAATAACAAATACAAAAAAAGATGCGAATATAAAAAACATTCTAATCATCATAACCAAAGTAGAAAATATGGCCCTTCTACAATCTATGCGGTGTCTGGTCTTGTAACTGTAAATCCTGACCTGAGAGCCAGCTGTTACTGCACCACTTTCTCCCAGAAAACTTTCCAATGAGAGCGATTCTGGGTAGGGTTTTACTTTAACCACACAACCCCACGTCGCAAACACCAAGCATAAACGACACAACACAACTAGGCATTACTTGAACCAATATGTTTGAGTTTTAGACCAAACGAAAGAATATATAGAAACATGGCAGAAAAGGTAATGCAAAAAAGACAACATTTAGAGTTCCAAGGTCAACGCAGAAGCAGTATATCAAGCAAACACGAAGGAATTCACTTTACTTATGTCGTTCTCGCGAATGCCTTTACTGTTTTCAGAGTAAAGCAAAAAGCATAAAGTAGTGAAAAGGCAATACTCAATAGCAGGCTTAAACCAAAGCTAACAATTTTCCATAAATATATTAATCACTCTCCACAGTAGTCAGTAGGAGACAAGTTATACATTTGAGTTTGGACGAAGACGAACTGATCTTGTTAAACCTAGCAACAGAAAAACCCTAATAAAGATCAGTTGTGCTCGCAAGTCGTAACTAAGACAGATAGAACAACCTGGGTACATAATATAAGGGTGTATATAATGAAATAGGTTTTTCACCTAGTAGCTAACCGTAACATGCATATATGGAGATCGAGATACAGAATATAAATTAATTAAGCATTTTGGATCTTGGCTTCAAAAGCATTAAGAAACTCCTGGTAAGCAACGATATTATTGTCTTGCGTGATAGAGAACTCTGCATCGTTCATCATCAACGGATGGTTCCCAAAAGGCATCTCTTGCACCGAGTTAAACCCGTAGTTAAAACTCTCAAATTCTTGTTGCAGAGGAAAACCCTGGTGGTCCAAAGACACACCTAAACCCTCTTTCTTGAGCAGCTCGCTCTTGTTGTCGACGTTACAGAACTGGGTGGAGGAAACCAACATGGGACCGGGCATGGATGGCTGAGGTTGTTGGAACTGTGGTGGAGCATTAGCATGAGCAGCAGTCTCATATTTAACGGGGTTGGATTTTGGCAAGAATTTATGAACTATCTCCTCCAACAACCCAGAGTCCGATGTCTCCCTTGGAAAGAATTGAAATTCATCGTCAACTTCAGTATTGATCTTGGTGACCCTATCATGATTAATAAGAGTGTTGGTGACGATGGAAGCAGAGGCGCACATGGTATCATTAGCAGTAGTAGTGGTGCCAGAAGCAGTGGCACCAGAAGAATTGAGCAAACAGCAAGCGTTGAGACAGGAAGAGGAGGAGGGAAGAAGGGAGGATGGTGAAGAAGAAGGAATAGGACAAGAGTTGAGGAAATCACGGTAGAGAAGCATGTTGAGGTTAAGTGTGGAGTTGTTGTTACTAGGCTGGGTGGAAGAGGCATGCGGGTTAGACCAGTTAGAAGGTGCCACGTGGTGGTTGAGGAAGTTCTTGTGTGTGACGGACGGCTGAGATTGTTTGGGAAAGGAAAACGGAGGGAAGAGATGGTCAGGGAGAGAGTAAGGAGGAGAGGATGGATAAACAAAATTGGTGCGAGCCTTAAGACCGCGCATGGCTCGAGCTGCGCAGTCGTAAGCGCAAGCGGCTTCCTCAGCCGTGTCGAAGGTACCGAGCCAACGCCGCTCCTTGGACTGGGGGTCCCTTATCTCGGCGGCGTAACGCCCCCACGGCCTCCGCCTAACTCCGCGGTACCTCATTGCTCCGACGCCAGAGGCTCCGTTATCTCTGAGAGTCCTCTTGTTAGGAGGAGTGGGAGAGATGGAGACGGAGTCTTTGGGGTTGGCGTTGAGGCGAGTGTATGCATCTTCCATGATGAAAACTGAAATGAAGAAAAGGATTTAGGAATTTTTGAGATTGTGTGGGAAAGGAAGTGGGGATGCGAGGATGATATTTATAGAGGCATCAAGCATGCATTCGTCATTGCAGTTATTGCGCACATACACAACGCAGGCGCATAATATCAATTATGTAAGCCACCCTTTTTCGAGGACAGATGCTGGGAAGGGAAAGTGATTGATTTAATCATGGATCTCCAACCACAAAAAAACTCTATAATTACCTAATATTTACAACAATCCCAACGTGTTAAATTTCTTCTTTTTTCTCGGATTTAGAAAATTTTAGATCTACAAATTAAGACTACTTTTTTTTTTTTCCTTTTTACATTTAACATATATAATTGTTATGGACGACTGACTAGGTCTTTTTTTTTTTTTTGGCCAAGTTGAGTGTCTACGTTGAATAAGAGCGGATTCCAAACATTTATAAAATATAATTTTAAGTGAAATTTTATAACAAGCCTTGCCCTAGATTACAGCAAGTTTGATGACTTGATGAGGGACCTGTATATACTGTGCATGCATGGCGATGATGCTTTCTTAGATCTGACTTTTTATAAAATTATATTAAGCAGAAATCACTTTGCGCAGCTTATCTAGGCTTCTAGTGTGTACCTGTCCAGTGTCCACTATATGCTCCTAAAAGGCTACAAACTACAACTTTAAAGTCCCTTTATGCCCACTTGTCTAATATATATATCCTGCTTTTCTAGATCTAATCAAGATCTTAACTCCTATTTATACACATACCGACGAGGCAAAAGCAGATCAATAAATTTAATTAAGTGAAATTATAAATATATTGCTGGAAAATAAGGGTACATTTTTTTTGGTGTTAATTGGTATATATTGATAAAATTAAAATTAGAGAATAATTGTCCGATAAAAAGTCAAACTAAAAAATTAAAATAAATATATGGTTTTGAAAAAAATTAACACTTTAAATACCCATAAATGGTGTAGGTATTTGTCAATTAGGTTGTGAATGTGACAGCTGGAGCAGAATTACAGTGGGAGTAATTGCGTTCGGCTTTTTCCAAGAGCAGGCGAGGAAAAACAAATTACAGAATTTCTGATTTCAAGTATTCGAAATTATGAAAATGGGAAAAAAAAAATTGATGCACAGCCATAGAAGCGTCTCCTTCCAACGCGTAATAAATTGAAGAGTAAAAAATTTGGGGGAAGATGGGAAAGAAAAGCTGTGTCGTTGCTTTGAATTATACTTTTATTTATTTATTTTGGGAGATTGGGTTTGGAAGAAGGCCATCTGTTCTGGTCCATTGAAATTATCAATCTGAATGATTACACTGGCGGCGTTCAGAAGTTGTTCCTCCAATTTTGGTTTCCCAGGTATTACTAGTCACTTATTTTTTTCCTTTTCAGTGACCATGATTATGCAAATGTTTAAACACTTGCTGCTCCTATGGCTTTTTAATGTTTTGTTACCGAGATGTTGAGGGTAAAATCCAAGGACTTAAACATAACATGGACTTGTCTGTTGAGTCTTAAGAGGATGAGAATCAGATATTAGTTACGTTCTGTTACTTCTTTCTAACTCGAAGTTGAGAGATAATATGGTTAATATTGTAGAGAGAGCTTGAATAATGTTAATTTCCTAACAAATATTTGCTCTACAACTAAATATAATGCCCCTTTTGTTCCATTCCCAATGAACGGTGAAATAGTCTTGCCAGCATTTAGAAACTTTTGTTTTTTTCTTGAGATCCGTGCAATTTTGTCATTATATATGTTGAAGAATGTACAAGTAGAAATGTTAATGAGTTTTCGTAGTCTATGTAATAATATTAGTAGCTGGATTATATTGTCGATGTTTAGTTGAATTTAATAATTTTTTTATTTTATATTAAAAAGCTTATATATAGTATATAAAAAAATCATTTAAATTTTATTAATTAACCTACAAATTAAATAATATAATATATAATTAAAATTTTTTGACATATATGGTTGTTTTTCTTGAATTTTTTTATTTATTTTAATCACTTAAATAAGATTACTACATCAATCATGGCTACACTTTAAGAACAATTTTGAGAGGAGGATACGAAAAAAATGTTATGAAAAAGTTGGATTTCTTAATCCTAAAAAATGGGAATTACTTTTTGCCGACAAATAATTTATATAAAATATTTATTGATAATGTGATATATGTAAAAATAGTAAAAATATATTTTATGTATTTAAATTTTATATTAGTTTTTAATTTTATTTTTAAAATTTTGTTTATTTAATTTTATCTTTAAAATTTTAAATTGTAATTAATTTTATCTTATAATTTAATTTTATCTAAATTAATAACAAAAAATAATGACATAATATTATATTTATAAAAAATATAAAATTATAAATAAAATCATTTGAGTCATATAAAAAATATTTATTAAAGTCTTCATTAAAAAATTTAATTTTTATGTCAGATAATAATTTAATGAAAATAAAAATATTATCATTTGAGAATATATATTATTTTTTAATATTTAAATATTATTAGAATCTTATTCATGCTTTCAAAATTTATTATTAAATATTATATTACTATTTTATATTAATAATTTAGATGTTATTAAGTTATGAAATAAAATTAATTATAATTTAAAATTTTTAAAATAAAATTAACTATAAAAAATTTTATGAAAGAAATTAAAAATTATTTTAAAATAAAAAAAAACTTTTACCCGTAGAAATAATGTGTTAAAAGAAATTGAGGATTATGTTTTTGTTTTCAGAACAAAATACAAGAGTAATTCATTTTCATGTAAGTTTGTGATATAGGGATGATAGTTGAAATTAAAGGAAAGCTTGATGCATGGTTGAAGGATACGTTTGAATGTCACATCAAGCATGCATGCTTATGCTTGGTGTGATGGTGTGTGAAGTGATATAGAGAATTCAATGTGGCATTTAAGATTTGGTGGGTTTTTCCTTGTTATCCGGAGTCATTTCAGGTAAAGAGAGCTAAGCTATGAAAAAAAAAAAACAACTAAACATACCATATCACTTCTCTCTGCTTCTCATCGCTCATGAGTCATATGACATTTCTGACCTCTTAAAAGCGCAAAAGCAAAACCAAGTTCACCAATAAATCAAATTAAAATAGACCATGCAGCACGCACGTACGTACTAATGACGGTGTACTGGCGAAGACGAAAGAACAGAGACGGCAGCGTGCAGGAGTTTGAGCTTTAATTCAATTATATATTTTTTTTTATTTTGATTTTAATATTCAATTATTCACGTTTTTTTAATATTTTCGAATTATAAAAAGAATGAAATATACGTATTGACTGAGGTGGAACGGATAATATGCAGGAAGATGGGCGTCTAACGACGACAACAAATCCAAAGTCAGAGACAACAAAATCCTCAGTACACAGCTTTTTCACACTTCCCATGAATCAACCCATACAAAAGTAACCTTCATGAATCATGGGGATACCACTCTTTTTTATTTTCTTTTTTTTCTCTTTTGAAAAAATGATTTATAAAGTTTTGGTATTTAGTAGTACTCATTCTCAAAAAACCCATTCACAAAGCTTTTGACTCCTCTTTATTTTTATTGAATAATAACCTTCGCTCTCCCTCATTGTGTTTTATCAAATGTTCACGGTTGATCATCTATTTTTTTTTCTAATTAATGATTAAAGAATGTTAAAAAATTACATGCCAAATTGATATTAAAGTACCTCGCAATTAATTATTGGAATGTGAAAAATACGAAATGTCAGTTTTTGTAGTACTTGACTTTTATGACGTAAATATCTAGAATTGGGTTACATTTGTATTCTACAGTGCGTGTTCCTGTAGTTGCTGTTTTATTTGTTATTTTCTCTTTGCCTCTAATTTATAAAATGCCTTTTGCCTTCGAAGATTAACTCATTACTCATCAAATTAACTCATGTTTCTTAAAGTGATCTTCATTTTTCTGGGAAAGAAAAATAAAAAAGAAAAGAAAAAAAAGAAGTGACAGGTGAATAATTGTAAGGAACATATATATATGTATGAAGTAGGCGACTTCAAAGTAATAACGGTTCTGTTGCTTAGGTTCAACTGTGAGCACTGGCTTTACACGTAAGGCAACAGTAGTACACGTCAATGCTCTATTGGGTCTCCATCTCTGTTACCATTCCCTGTTTTCCTTAAATATTGTTTGTAGAGAAAATAAAATATAAGACACGAAAAGTGAATTCTTTTTTATATTTAGTTTTTGAGTTGAAAAATGTGCATTTCAAACGTTTTCACTTTATCTATATTTCAAAGTTAGAATATTTTTATTTGAGCTCAACACACATGACTAATAATATTAATTGGTATAAATAAAAAAATATATTAATTAATAAAAATAAATAATAAAATTAAAACTTCAATTAATATTTAAAAATAAAAGGCCAGGATGGAAAATATAATTTTATTTGTGACATATTTAAAAAAAATTTAACAAGCAGGAGAGGACTTATTCAACATTTTTGTAATGTTTTTAAATCTCAGGATTTGAGGAAGAGAGAGATAGAGAGAAGTCAAATAAAGATTTGCAAAAAATTTAAATTAATATATATAAATTAAAATTTATCTCTTTTTTTATTATAAAATATTATTACAGAGAATCTATTTCCAATTTTCATCATTTAATTAATTCAATATTTTAATGTAATATTTACAATAAATGATATTTTATTATCATGTGTATATGCATGCATAAATCTTAAACAATAAGGACTGGAAATCCCTGTGTCGTACGTAGGCAAAGTGATGAAAATTTGGGGAATGTTTGGTTTGTGGGACCCAATAAGGGAAGAAGCATATCCCGATTCATTTTCCTTTTGGCAGATACGTTTACAGCTTCCTACCCAAATGAGCATAAGTCGCATCCTAATTTGCACATTGCACTCATCTCTTCATCCTCTCTTCCAGGTGAAAAGCCATTAATAAACTCGCTACAACTGCTACTGCTCTTTCTGTTTCATTTTGTTTGTGAATTACCTTTTTATATATATATATATATATATAAGGAAGCCATGGTTTTGCTTGGCCTATATCTTGTTTGTGAAGAAGGAGAAAACTCACCTCATAGTAATATCAACATGGATGGATGTATATATAAAATAGAAATATATATATATATATATAGCAATAATGCAATAAGTGTTAGGTGTTAGGGAGAGGAGTACTGCATGCGCATGCAGTGTTAGTCTACTAATAATTGAGATGGAGACAACTGTGATGACTTCAATTTCCACCCACACCACCTGATCACCTTCCTTTATATTTATACCACTTACAGCGCACCAAGTGCTGTGTATCTTCATTTACGTTTTCTTACATAAACTTCAAAAATACATATATATATATATATGTATGAGTTACATAGATGGAAACTGAATTGGGTTTGTTGATTAGGTATAGTTTTATATATTTTGAGACATTTAGAGACAAATTGCAGATTAGCATAAACAGATCAAAGCTCGTACGTAGGATGTATAAATGGATAAGTCCCTAATTAAGCACTCCAACGGATAAAAAGTTCCCTTTCAAATGCGTAAAAAAAACTACAAGCTTGCAGAGACAGCATTAATTGTATATGGCTATTATTATATAAAGAAATTATTCACCTAGTGATTAATAATTAAACTTTTATATTAATCAATTTTAATAGCAATAATATTTTGGTAATATATAACAGTAGTTGTGAGATCATTTCTTTTAAATATTTTTTAATTACTACACAAACGTTGCATGCATTGAAACCAATGTAGAACTTTTATGGTTCGTTTGGAATTAAGGAAGACTTCTCTTTGTTCTGAAATTGTATCTTTAAATGAAATTCTAACAAAAAGAAACACTAAGAGGAAGAAGGTATAGTATTCGACAAAATTATTTGATATGCATTTTAATCAATATTATAAGAAACAAATACATGGATTTGACTTTACATAATGTTATTTAAATTAATAGTGAATTTTTTTAAAAAAATAAATTACAGTTAATTTTAATTAAGTTTATCTGTTTAAATTTAATTAAAATTATGACAAATAAAGTCACAAAAACATTGTTATTTTAGTTAAATTTTATAGTGATGAAATTGATGAATTTATGATATAGATATAGAAGTTGGCAATTGGTTGGGTTTTGAAGGGATTCACTTTATGTACGTAGCAGATGGGTGATGCGCAGGCATGCCTACGACTCTTAAAGGTTAAGCTATGAATTATGAACATGAAACTGAAAGCTCTTGAGATCTCAATCCTCAGTGTGCCGCCATCGCCAAATCCTCTGCCTTGGTCGTCACTCTTATGTTATATATGTGCAAGGCGTGGTAGTGGTACCATTAATCCCATATACTATCTCATCACTCTCACTTATGTGGATTTCTTTTATTACTAAAACTACTTTGTCCTTTACGCCTTTAAATACAGCATGAAACGAAGTGACTGGTACCATATTTTTTTAATAAGTTGCAGCTTGTGTTAGAAACTTTTAAGAGCTTTCAAATTTCAATACAAAATCTTTGGATGGGACTGCTATCACCATGCCTGTCGGTTTCAGATAAGGGAAATGCTTTTTCCGTCTTTTATCTCCAAAGTTGAAACTTGAAATTTGAAACTATATCCCTTCATGCCCTTCCCTTCCCTTCCCGCACCTGCACATCTTCCTCTTTCGCCACCATTTCTGTGTGATTAATAATTTAATGATGCCATGCCAACGGAGTTAGATATAGTAAAAAATTAATTTGTGATGAATTTGTATTTAAATTTTTATTAAAAAAATTCACAATTCGACTAATTTTTAAATAGAATTATTTTACATAAAAAATATTTATAAAAAATAAAAAAATAATTTAATGATACTTTGTTATTAAAAGTTAAATATAATAAAAAAAATTAATCTCTCGTAATATAATAAATTTAAATTTAAATTATAATTAAAAAATATATTAATATTTAGTATCTTATATTATCACCTTTAATAAAATAATTGAGTCAAATAAATAATTTAATGATGCAATTCCAAAACTCAAATTTCCTCTCAACAGTCAATACACATATGCAGAAACAGACAAGCTATTTTCAAAAATCATTTTTAATTTTTAGAAACAAAAAATTATAAAAAAACAAATATTTTTATTAGTTATATGTTTAAATGAAAATAAAATTAACACGAGAATTTTAAAATTAATTTCACAAAATAATTTTAAAAAATAAAATCGAACAGGCTAATAGCCTTTATTATGATTAGACATTGTGTCAAACATACAAATGGGCATAGCGCTCATGTTGGTAGCCTTCTCAAGAATGGCAGTAAGAGTGTGGATACAATAAGGCCGAGTCAATGGGCCTAATTGTTGGGCCTAGTATTGACACAGTAGACGAGCTGTCCTGATATTCCATATTCAGGAGGCAAGCGGTTAATTCATGAGGCATACGGCACATCCCTAAGGCCCAATATATGAAGGTTCAACTTTAAAAAACGCTGTTGTATCGCCTCTCAATTATTAAAAAAAAAAAAAGAGTATTTTCTGATGGTAAAATAAATAAATAAACAAGTACACGCGTACGAAATGAAGGTAGGCGTTAAGTTTTTTTTAATCAAAATTATGAGGACTTAAAAACTCATTAAACTCCAATTATTTTAATTTAAATCGATTAGAAATTAAAAAACTTACAATAATAATTTTTTTATATACAAAATTTAAGTATAAGGCTTATTTTGAAAAAATAAATAATTTACAATTTTAAACAACCACTCGTTAGTATTAAATTATATATTTTTTAATTGCCTATATTCATATCAAATGAAAATTTTGTAAGAAAACGTGGAAGTCATTTTTTTAAATATATCAGCAATTTTTGAAATGAATGTACTTATAAATTTTTAAAACGACATGTTTTTATATGTATCAATCGGTTAAACGGCTTGAACTTAGAACTTGAGTTTCTACTGAAATTCCCACCAATGTCCACCCCATGGGCTAATTATCACTTCATAATTCAACCTTTTGAAAGCAATAAAAAACTGATTGTAGTATTAACATTAAATAACAAGATGCTCTAACTAATTAAGAAATCTCATTTATCTATGTATCTATCTATCGATCCATCCATCAATTTATATTTATATAAAATTTGTATAATTGATAGTTTAAATCCTTTAAAAAGTTGACTAAAGCCGAGTCAATAATGAAACCCATAATATCCTATCCATTAACCTTAGATGTTATAATTAAAATTGGTCAAATTCAGACAAAAATGAATCTTTGGTAACTGCTAAAGTCGTACTGATCAAATATATGGACATGTACAAAGTACATGGAATTTCATTAGTCATTCCAAAAATACTAGCTCCACATTAAGCGAATGGACAGCACATTGAACATGTGGCATCATAAGGGTGAGCAATGGGGACCCTACAGTATACATTTTTATTGCGTAGAGAGCTCATTCCATCATGATTCAATCCTAACTCCACAATTTTTTTTTATTTTTTTTTTAAAGTGAAAGTTGATGGCCATGGCTCTTGCTGAGACATGATTCATCTCCCCAGTGGTTGAACCCTATTCACCAAAAGCTATCAAAATGTTGGTGGCACCCTTAATGGAGTTTGATTATTATCACAAAAGGTCAAAACCCGTGAAACAAAAGAAAAGGCAGAGTTATATTGTTAATGCAATTCATTCTGATCCATATTTTAAAATCCATAACACTTTTCTCTATCTTTTCCTTACCCATTTGATTTGACCTGCTTGCCTCTGTTCCCAAAATTTTCGAGATCCTTCTTAAGGTGAGGATGCCAAATCCCATCCAATCCTTCTGGGATATATAGAAATAGATAGCTATTGCCTAATGCCTATTACAAACTTCATGTGCTGTTTCTGTCTAGTTTCAGGTGTATTGCAGTCAGGACTGCAGGAGGGAGAAATAACATGGAAAGTGAAAAGACAAGGAGCAAGGATGTGAGAATCGAGAACCCATCTGGGAGTGAAACTGTAATGGAGTTTCAAGGAGCAACCAATGGTGGTCAGGGTGGGCTCACCAGACAGACTAGCATGAGCAAGACCAATTGCCTCTGCTCACCAACCACACATGCTGGTTCGTTCCGGTGCCGCCTTCACCGAGCCCCAAGCCTACAGAGGACGAAGAGCATTGAGTCAGCATCCCTCCGAGATCAGCCATCCACGGTGGCTGATGCTATTGCTGATGCCAACAAGGATCAGAATCAGATAAATTGATATTCTACTTGAATGTTAATTGTTAATCTGCTTCCTGCTATCTGATGTTGTTTATTTAGTAGTGTTACATTTTCCTTTTTGTTCCTGGTGTTGGTAATTACAAATTACTAGTATGTTATGTTATGTAGAACAACTTACCCGGTGCACTTGGAATTGATAGATGTGAAGTGATTCATGAGAAGATCTGTGGGCTTACTGGGTGGCCTTGCAGCATGCATCACCAACAAGAATAAACTCCAAGTGATGTGAGTCTGTTGCCGAAAATTGGCACACTTGCTGTTTGAACTTTCTGACTCGACTAAGAAGAACAGCATGAGGTTTAAACTTTTATCTATGTACATCGCATCATGCAAACAAATAAAAATTTCACCTATCGTCGAGTTTCGTGCTGTTTTGTTTGGTTTTTTAACGGTTCCATGAAAATCAATTACTTTGAGATTGTAACTGTAACCACGGGAAAACACCCTGTGTGGCCTAGAACTATTCAGACCCAAATTGAGACATGATGTGAATGGCATATTATGAAGGATCTTCTAAGAAGTAGAAGAGTAAACTAAGGTGGTTGGGGAAATAAATTTAATTTCTTGATTACGTGTATCCAAAAGAGGCTCAACCAAACAAATGGTAAAATAAGGATAAAAAATGCAGATATGCTTCGGAACTGCTGGTTATGGCCTTGATTGCCGTAATGATGTTAACAGCGATAATGATTACTTACTGCTCTATGATTCTTTCATGCTTTATGACTTTGAAAACTTTCAATCTTACGGCCTCCATAACAGCGAGATGTCGATTTCAGTTTTGAAGATTGACCTTGGTTCCAAAACTGGGTTTCTAGGACAATGTATTCCTACAATTTTACAATATCCAAATTTGATAATTTTTCGACAGCTATAAAAGAAAAAGAAAGTGACCTCTGTCCATACACCTTATTTCAATTAAGAAGTCAACTCAATG
Source organism: Senna siamea (assembly GCA_031216115.1). NCBI lineage: Eukaryota > Viridiplantae > Streptophyta > Magnoliopsida > Fabales > Fabaceae > Senna > Senna siamea. The sequence continues at coordinate 28,841,090 of CM062360.1, read as the reverse complement.
CTTATATAATAAAAAGAAACAACGAAAAAAGAAAATCCCCGCACTATGACTTTCAAGTTTCAAGGCCATAATAATTGTCAATATATTTTTATTCTTGTGAAGTTCCAGGGAAACATGATCAGGTTCAAATTTCTCATCGTTTTAAGATTACTGTTAACAAAGCATATCATATCAATAACGGATTTTATTCCGTCTGGGCTGGCTTTATGTTCCACCATCCATGTTAGCTATCAATAATAATAATAGTAAGAATAATAATAATGATAACAATAATACTGTTTCACAACATGATGGATTAATGACAAATCTGTGCCAACGCGAGACCAGAACAGTAAATGTATGTACAACTTCAATTATGTGACACAACTTCAAATCTTGTCCATAATTCGATTTAACCTCAAGAAGGATGAGATTATCTGAGTGATAGAAATAGATAAGCCAAATATAAAGTGATATTACAGTTTTGCACTATGTCAGACTCGAGATACCAAGAATAGATTTGTCAGGACCCAATGAGCTCCCGCAGATGAACAGAGACAGGTGTTGCAGATTTGTAGACAAAATACAGCAGCATTGGCCCCACAATATGCCACTTACACCTAAGATTCCTATACCAGCTTTTTACACGAGATTTACCAACGAGATTTCCTATCATATTGAGACAATCTCATTTCTTATTATAATAGGTTACATCAACAATGCACATTTAGATATTCCCTAACCCCCTCACCCCCCCCCCCCCCTAAAGTTACAAGGCATTTTAGCAAATGAAAGAAAGATATAGTCTATGTTACCCTCCACCATACTCCTTAACGGAAAATTAAAAAAACTCACTCATTTCTTCTCATTGGTGCTTCTATTGTTGGACCATAGCTTACTAAACATTCTCTTGGGTTGAGTAGGAAGAGCACAGAGAGCCTTAAACTTAGAAGTACTTCCGATTCCATCCCGGGGCATGCCATTTTCTTCTAAATCATCATCCTCAGCTAGCTTCATCCTTAGAGTTGAAGTCCTAGACTTTGGTGACTTGAAGCCGGAAACACTCCATTGATCTTCTGCATGTACGCTTGTAGTCGTGCTTAATGGAGCTGTGTGTTTTGAAGGGTCAATGCCATGTGCAGTGAGTAGTGCCTTGACGTTACTTGGCAGGTCAGCCACTTTGCCACCAGCTGCGGCGGCTCGAGCTTGCTCAAAGAAGAGAACTTGGACAACCACCCTTAGGGGAAGAAGCTCATTCTGTGCTGCATGCATGCAGGCATCCATAGACAGTTTTTTGCAGTCAAGGATTCTACATAGTCTCTTCCTTTCGCTCTTGTTGAGTTCTGGATGAGCCTGGATGATCCAATTGAACAAAATAGAAACTTTAGTAACGCTAATAGTAGTCACTAATTAGGTACTATAGCTGAGGTCAGAAATTCTATTTCTGTGTTCTGGTTCCCTTATTTTCTTCCTTGGCCTAGTTTCTACAAGTTTGACTCAACTGGCAGCCAGACATGTTACATCATAGAAGAGTTCTGCGAGGTGTAATTTCAGTATATGAATGGTCTATTGATCGTGGAAAATGGGGGAGACACAAATTAATAATGTAAAGGACTAAAGAACACGCTTTCCCTTTTCCTTTTCTCCCCATCTACTGGACATTCTAGTAACAATATGACGTTACTCTACAAAAGCTTTCAAAGACAATTTTTTTTTTCTTTGTTTTTAGCTGGGTGAATTCACCAACACCTGAATAAAAAGTACAAATATATTGCTCATAAGGTGGAATTATTCATGCTAAATTTCTGGTGGGTCAGTCTGCACCTAACCGCCAATAAATGTTGAATAAGACAAGATTTTTAAGTCAAGAGAGTTGGTTATCCACTAATTATGTCCCACATCCTAAAATGTGAAAACGAAACATGTTCACCTTCACTCTTTTGCTTTTCTTCTTCTTAGTTGTAGTACTATTCATTTTATCAGAGGACAAAATGCAGTAATATGGAAAACACAAATAGACATTTTAATTTGCTATGATTTACCTTCAGATAGATGTCAATAGCTCTGTAGAGGTCATCATGATCATGTCTTGCAAAGTCTGGGATTGTTTCAGCAAGCGCAATGAACTTTGACAAAGGCAAGTTCACATCCCTGGCAACCTCTTGAAGATACCTATCCACAAGCTTTGCAACCTTCAATTTTGAACTATGAGATGCTGAAGAAGACCTTCTACTCTCCTGGAATTCAAAGTCAATATTCTCTGCTGAACGAGACCTTCTTCTTTCAAAACCAAGCCTGGATCTTGGAGGGCTGGTTGGGGGACTCTGACCTTGTAACATAAATTGTTCCAATATAGTCATCACCACCTCAACATCATAGAGAGTATCATTTGCATAAGATACTGAAGGTATTAAAAGATCATTCACTGTGGCTTCCTCCAGCTGAAGCCCTACCCTTCTAGCTAATTCCATCTTTGAAGAGGAAGAAGCATTGAGAATATTGGCTGCCTTCATTAGTTTAAGAAGAAAACTACAAGAAACAGCACCTTTCTCTGCAGGAAGCAAGCTTACTATTGATTCCAAAAGCAGGCGATGCTTTGAGGTTCTTTCATTTGCCGAGTCTGAATCAGAATCAGAAATTGTTTGTTTATCATTGACATGGCCATTCTTTGAGATATTGGGTAGCCATCGAGATGCATAAATCTTTAGTACATCCCCTAGGATATTTGAGGGCATCTTCCCACCTGATTTAATTGCTATCATGGTTCTCCAGAAGAGGTCTATGCTCAATTCTGCTACATCTTCAGCCCACCAACCTTTACTTGCTGATTTATGTCTCTGACTTTCAGTTCCATTGCAAGACACACCGTCCCTAACCCTTCTGGAATGACTATGCGACAAACTCACCTTTGAGGGGTGACTTAATACCTTTGAGGCAATTGCTTCAATGCATCTGCTAGTGATTCCCAAGTCCTCTGACCACGAAGGCAATGCTTTGGTGCTCTGTAGAGCAACAATAGAATCCTTCCAACCATGAAGAATGCAGGAATTGAAGAAAACCTCAAGCTTGTAAATCAAGTTCCCCTTCTCAACATCCTCTGTCATCTGTAGGTATTCTGCAGCACATCTTGCAGCTACAACGTTGTAGGCACTTAGAGTGATAGTGATACCATAGCAGAACTTAGCACACAATTCAAATGCCTCCACCCCACCAGGGAAATCAGGGAGTTGGACTATTTGGTGCAGAGAAGAGTCAGGGGATTCTGAGCATAACCTTTGCAGGCGCAAGCATTTGGACAGTAGGGGGAACTGAACAGCATCAGCATGAACTTCAGAGATACATAAAAGTAGCAATAAAAATGAAATAGAACTGTGATTATCAAAAGTATTCTAAATTACAAAATTTAAGGGAGCATACCTTGTGAAGAAGGTATCTACTTCCTTTCACTTGGATTATTAGGTCGCTGGATACTTCAGAAGAGACTGACCTGCATACAAAAGGGAAAAAAAAAACTCCTATTATTTTTCCCCAAAGGAGATACATCTTCTAAGAAGAAACTCCCAAATTAGTCGGTAATGTCTTACCTTACTGCTTCTGCAGTGTAGAAGGTATCAGGACGAGATCCCAGTTTCATAAACTTCATGGCTTTCACACTTTCTTTCCCTCTATTTTAAATCATTTGTTTCTTGGCACTAACTTTTGCATATAATTCGGTCAGCTAAACTGTTGGTTGCAATAATAAGACTCTTTTTCCCTTCAGTGTTGCAGAAGCCACATGGAGTACATGAAGGAGCTAGTGAAACAAGGTCTGCACAAAATACCAAAATGAAGATGACTTATTGCCTGTAATAATTTTCCCAGCAAGCAAAAGCCCAACTGGAAACTGAGCCGACAGACCTCAGAGAGTCAGTACACAAACTCTCAGAAAGGCAAAAAAAATAAAAATAAATAAAAGATAGAATTTTCTTGGATGAGAGAAGATGTAAAAGTTCCAAGAGGGAAGGAAAACCAAGAACTTTGTTGTGGGAGGAATATTATATAGTAGTTTAATAAGTGGGATTTTATAACAAAATTTGTCAATTGACAGGAAAACCAAGAAGATAAAATGCTCCAAATTTATGTCCTTTCAGTCAAATAGTCGTACCCCATGTGATTTGGACATTTAAACAAAGGGAAAGAATCAAAGGGTAATGCAAATCTCATCCCATCGTCAATCAGATTACAGAGGCTCGCAGTAAAATAAACTGCACAGCTAGCAATCATACTAGAATTAGAAATTCTCAATAAAATACAGAAAAGGTTGGGATCAAAACCTGATATTAGAGCATTTGGATAGGAGACTCTCCCAATACAGAAACTGACAATCATTCATCGGAAAATTCGACTCGAAAAATCTCTAACTTTTTCCTTTCTAATTGTTTGTGCCTTGGTTACTTGGAAGAAGAATATATGAATTTTAAAGGGATTTGTTTTGTGGTATGGAAATGGAATAATACATTCCAGCGTGCAATTCTAAAGCCAACTCCCACCCACGTGCTAATCCTGCGCCCACTTGTGCTTCTCTTCTCATCATTGCCACTGCAAATTTCCCATTTTTTTAAACTTATTTTTAACTGTGAGCCCCCTCTGATTATTTTAGTCAAACACTATTTTATTTTATACGCAACATCGTACACTCTCTTTTTCTTTCCCTTATTAATTCTCCAAAGAGATTTTAACTTAACATATTAAAAGGTAAGTAATTAATCTATTTTGGACAGTTTAAATAAAAATTGAACTCGGAAAAAGAAAAAAAGAATGACGAGAAAGTTACAAGGAAATGATGAAAGGAAGAATAGGATACAAGCCCAGAGCCTCCATTCACCTCCAGCTTAATATTAAAATAAACGATCCATGAAACTTGCCCTTGTGTTTTCTTACAATAAACAATATGCCATTCTTTCTCTCTCAACTCTGATGAACATTTATATTTCATTAATTGCAGATGGTCCTGATCATTGAAGCTTTGCATGTAATTGGTATAAACCAAGAAACCGAAGGTTAACTGTCCATGAGACGTAGGAGTTTGTTTAGGTAAAATTAAGATTTTCTGTGGCAAAATTTCAGTGTTCATATAGTTAAACTGTGTTAATCTGGCAGTTGAGGGTCGTCTTCAACTTCGTTTTGCTCTGGATTCTTTATTTATGAGGCAATGGCTTTAAGATATTTCTTAAATTCTTTCTTTTTCCAGTCTGAGAGATGATCATATCAATAAACTATGTAGGAACGATGAGACCGATGTATATGTGTGGGCCTTTTCTCTTTTAATTTGTTGATTCAATTGAATGAATATATATATATATATAAGTTATGTACATATGATATTCATGCTTGGTTCCATACTATCATGAACAAGTAGGATTAGTGTAATTTATTCAGTTTTAAATGCTACATATCAAATATCGTTGGCAAATTAGAAAAAAATGAATATGTTTCATCAACTCAATGCATATCGGCAACCACACACAGCACACCTGTGGGCTCCACTTCAATGCTTTCGTCGCTGAAAAGATGATAAATTAAAATGAGACCAATTTAGCGCTGATGATGCTACAATTAATATGGTCGTTATTAAATCATATCAAAAGAAATATTTATTTAATAGAAAATTTAACCCTGTTCTACTAAGTAAGATAATAATTATTCTATAAAAAAGCAAAAGTAAGCCCATCGATTCATTTTTTTTAATATATATATATATATTCAGTTACTGTGTTTACTATGTGGAAGGAGTTCACTTGAGAAAGTAGCTTGCCAAATCATTGAATCAGTCTTTTTCCGTAGTTTGTGAATGTCCAAGTTCGCATATGCAGTGAGCTGGCTAACCATTGTTAGCTTTCAGCCCCAGCCCCCATTTGATTGGATAGAATTACGCGGCGTCATTCTAGAATGCTGGGACCATCCGCCTTTAAATTTAATGGACAAAACAATACTTTGAAATTCAATATATATATATATATATATATAGTATTCTCTTATCAGAAAATTATTTAAATTGTTACTAAAAAAAAGAAAAATTATTTAAATATTTAAAGTCCATATATTTAATATGGATACTTTAATTTTTTTATTTGATATGAATACTTAATTTATTTCATGAATAGTACTATTATTAACAACGTAGGATACTATTATATAAGCAAATGTTAATTACGATCATGTAAGATTAAATGAGTGAAAATAATTTTGTAAGTAATTGATTCATAAACAGGCATATTTCTAAAAGAAGTGGATGAGTGGTCCAATTAATAATTTAATAAATTGTTTATAATAAATTAATAAATAATATAATTGAAAGAAAATTTCTGTATCGTAAAAGAATAACTCTTCACTCTATTTAAAATTAAAAAAAAAAAGCCCTATGCCTATCCTCCCCTATATCCATATGTCATGAGATGTGTGTATGATATTAAAAGGTACAAGTACTTTACCAAGTTGAAGCTAAAAAAGAAAGCAAAAAATGGATGTTTTATTTATTATTTATTTATAATAGTGCACACGTGAATTACCCTAAAATTCTTGCATTACAACTTTGGTTGATTGCGTTATAAACTTTGGACGCAAATCGAATGGCAAAGTGATTGATTAGGCGATGTGTCAGAGAATGGGGTATTAGAAAAGACAGGAACTTTAAGAAATGTGTCTCACTAGCCAAATGGAGGAATTGGAAAGGAGGAGGAAAGAAAACAGTTATCGAAGCATCAAATTAACAACAAAGAGAACAAGGCAGAATTTAAAATGGTGGGGACATGCGGTGGACACACCTCCATTTATTTTACTAACCCAAAACAATTGAGCTTCAATGCTTAAGCAGTAACCATCAGTTGGGTTATGTGTTACCAAAATATGAGCATCCTCCATACAAAACGACACCTCCTCTTCGTGTTGCCTCTTTCCCTGTCTCTCCCTCACCTCGTCTTGCCTCTTTCAATATGGCACTTGTGTAATTTTGAGCCACGGAGGAGGCTAAAACTGAAAACGTCAAAACACTGGACGGGGAGGGACGGCTATTGCGAATTTGCAAAACCAAAACGGGAGAGCCACATAAGGCTGTGGTGGGCCCTCCTCCCTGCCCCCCAACGGGGTAGCCATCCGACACCGTGGGACCCTCTTTTATACTTTCTTTGCCTTTCCCTCTCTGTGGGACCCCTTCCTTTCCTACTCCACTAATCCTTGTTTCTATTCTATATTATATATGACGCCAATTTGTTACTCTACTCTTCTTCAAAATATTACCCAAACTATTACATAATTGGGAGGCAGCAGATAATTATTTTTGAGAAAATGGAGTGTAAATTAATTAAATTTTCAAACAATTTTATCTAATAATTAAATATATGTTACTTAACTAAACTCGTTGGAGAAAAGCATGAAAATGAAATAGTCCACTTGCAAAGAATTGGATGACATAACAAGCACTAAACCTAAGATATTAATAACTTTGTGTCTATTATTCATTTTCCTACAATACAGAAATAAAAAAGTATAATTTTTTATAAAACATAAATTAATACCCGTAGTAATACTTATTTAAAAATACATGGTACATACCAAATATTGTACAGAAAAGAGTAACTGCTAAATTATAAACATGACACGATTGATTTGATAAACTGCTAATCATATGGGAGGAGGAAAAAACAACAATCATTTGTTTTTCTTTTTCATTTTCTAAAGAGCAGGACAAAGTGACGCAATAATCTTTGCCAATCTTGAGGAATGGGAAGCAGAGGATGAAGAAAGATTAAGAAAATTACTTTAAAATTTTTTAAGTTAAAAAATAATAATTTTTTTAAAATTGAAAAAATAAAAAATTCATACTAAAAATTAATTTTAAATAAATTAAAGATTAAATATTTTTTTTAATCAATAGATGCAATGGAATTAATAATATTTTAGAAATGAAATAATAGACATAGGACTAGGAATAGGATAGGAGGCAGTAATGGAAGGAGGCATTGACAAAAGATGGAAGGACGGAGAGAGGGACAGAAATGAAGGAGTTGAATTGAATGGATATATACAATTGGAGAAGCAGCTGGTAAACCTGATTGTATGATCACAACTTTTTAGGTGTTGAAAAATGGTTGGGGATGTTTGAAATTTCGAAACCAACAAATTAAAACATTCATTAACTCGCTTGCCTTTCAACTCCAACAACTAATTGCTTGTTGCCTACTGCATACACCATTACACCCTCATAACCAAAATGAACGACACATTATGGTTGGTCGACCAATCAAAGTGATTCTATCTCACAAAACATATTATTGTTTGTATATAATATTATATAATTTTATTTCTACATTAATTAGTAACATTTAGTTAATTTTTTCATCCGACAAACTCGTTACTAAGTCGTTGCACAAAAGGAAGCCTCCTTGCGAAAATCTGTTTGCGGCGACGTTGAAAACGCAATGGGAATGCCATTCTTGGATACAAACACCAATTCTGGATCACCGAGGAAAGGTGCAAAGTGCAAAAAATGGCAGAAATTAAACGAGTTGAGAGGCAAGGAGTGATGGGTAAATGAAATGTAGAGGGTGCATGTGTTGGTGGCTTGTCCTCTTGCGCTCAGGAGCCTGACCTGTGCTAGCTAGTGATCAGCTACGTTACATATGATCTACACCTTACGTTGAATGAAGAGGCACAAAAGTCACAAGGGACCAGCTAGCGATACTTTTGGGCATTGAATTGATATATCAATTTAATTAATTAATAGTCTCTTTCAGCTTTTTCCAATGTGGCATCCCTTTCTCATTTCACGAAGCAGACAACGTCTCTATCATCCTTCACCACGTGGGGTCTGTGTGTTCCTTATGTAAACCTACAACAAGATGTTGAAAAGAGAAAACGCATTAGCCGCACCAAGTGGGACGGAGACCCAACTTCCACTTCCACCATAACTTCACTGCCCTAGCTAGCTAGCTACAGCTACCTCTCTTTTTTTGTTTTTTTCTTTTCTCTTTTGTTTCTTGCTGGTATAGAATATAATTATATCATATATACGTATTCTTTTTCTTGTTTGTATCACACCTTCGCTTTTTCCTTTTGGAAGGAGGGGCTGTCTTATTTTCTTGTCTACAATTTAACATACTGGCTTCTTCTGCAAAAAGCAGCTCACAATCACAACATAACATTAATTTCATCATGCTTCATGCTATGTCCTACTCATGCACATGCATCTACATGCTTTAATTACTAAGGTATAAGCTCAGAATCTAGTGTTCCCTTCCCTGTGTGTGTATATATATATACCTTAATCAATAAAATAACAATTTAATTAAGTGGTTACAAAAAGGTGTGTGCTAATTCTCTTCCTTGCTAGTATATAGTAGGATTGAACTGGACCTAAAAGTTTCTGCTACCAACTTTAATTATTATGCTGGAACGCATTCCTGAGTAGTCTTAGTCTAGTTAATTTGCACTATAACCACTCTCATTTTGAGGTTAATTAATGAAAGCAAAGAAGCCAAGTGTCAGGTTGGCTATAGAGCAAACTGATATATTATTAATATTGTGCAAAGTGTTGGGTTTTGTCAGGCAAACAAACGTCAATGGGGTCATATACACAAAGCACAAAGCTAAAGCATATTATTTTCACTCAACTATAGTTTCCAGGATTAGTACAACGTACACCGCCGGCTAAATCATAGCCTCACCTTCGTGGGGTTTATTTTATTGACTTGTCTAATTGAGATAAGGATTTTAAAAAAAAAATAAGGAAAATTATGTAGTTTGTGTAATTTAAAAGTAGTAATAATTAGTTGCTCATAATTTAAAAGATTTTAAGTAATCTTTGTTATAAACTTTTACTAATAATTTAATTTTATTAACATAATCAATTTACATATTATTTTAGTATTTTGAATCTCTAATCATTTAATTTACCTAGCATGCATATGCAACTGCATGCCACATGTACGAGTAGATTTTCTTGTGGTATGCTTTTATCTCTTTTTATTAACATAAAACATAGATATTTAATGTGAAGATGTAGGATTTAGATCATATCAATTTTGTGAGAAAGTGACAATAGTAATGTGGGGGAAAAGATAAACACGATATAATATATATATATATATATGAGATTTATCTCAGAAGTGGATCTTACTTAGAATGGTGGATTTCTTAACACCATATGTCTCTCACTTTAAAATTGACATGTCAATTTATTAAGAAGTTGAAATGATTCAAATCTCAAGAATAGGGGTTAATTATAATATTTTAAACTATAAAAACTAATAAATTATATATCACATACAATCATAGGAATAAAAAAGTTAATTTAAATTTTTAAAAAGAAGACACGAAATTTCAAGTTTTTATAATAAATGCACTCAAAAAAGAAGAAAATTAATAATAAAAATTATAATTTTTTAATAGGATAAAACTTGTCGAATTATGTACAGTACGCAAATATTGATTAGTAGTAAATTTGCCCGGAGGAAAGGTACACTGGAAGTGCTCGCTCATTTTGAAATTCTCGATTGACCGAAGTGAAATAGTGAATGCAATGATGCCAATCATAATTGATATTGATTGGTTAACAATTATGCAAGCAATTAAACACCATATCTTTTGGCTGTTTGATGTGAGTGGTAATTGGGTAAAGTGATGAGAGAGGCAAATAGTAAAAAATGAAAAAGGTTAAAAGCTTGGAAAATCAGAATGGTAGTTGGTAAAATTAATCAATTAAAATGATGTAAAAATTTGTCAAAGATACGCATGGATTAGGCAGATGAATGTGACACCAGACAAGATGTGTGTTTCAGCTTTAGCTTCTTAATTGATTCACAAATTGAAATGAAAGGTGATGCAGCGATTCTTATGAATGATTCAGTGATCACTATACTAATCCAATTCATTATCATGTGCCCTCCCTTTTTTTAATTGTTGCTCCACATGAAAATTTATACCTCTGCGATCATCGTATATGCTGCCATTAATTTGGTGGGCTTCCATACTCTTGCTTTTTTGGATTCCTGGAGCAGAAAGTTTCCTTGGAAAGTAATAGCGGAACCCATAATTAAATACATATTTTTAAAATATATAATTATTATGAAACATTAAATTTAAGATTTTATGCCTTTTTTAAAGAAAGATTATCCCATATCTCAATTATCTCTTAATACTATAATCATTTAATTTGTACCTAGAAAAGCATATATATCTTTATAACCACACACACACTTTTCGTGATAAATATCTATGTTTTCTGTTTAATCTTTTTCCTTTGTTATAAAAATAAAGCTAGAGGGGATCTCAATGAAACTTATCTGAAAACTTACACGACTTTATATATGGTTGGTGATATATATATATATATATATATATATGTTTGAAGAAATCACTATTGAATTTATGTGAAGGGAAGAGAAAAGGTAAAACTAGGAAGACAAAAAGGACTGGTGAATTTTAATTTACCCAAAAGTCAAAAATAGTGATGATTAGCAAAGTGTTATGAAGACAAAGGGCTCTTGTCTTGACCCTTCTTTAATTCACTGGTGAGTGGTGTGGGTACATATGTATGATCAACTTTACAAAAAGATAAGAGATGAACATAATCTGAACAAAAAGAAAATTCCTTTTACTCTTCTGTCTGAGTCTTGATATATATATATAAACCTCATCACCTTGACGAGGATTAACATCAGCATTATATATACGTGTTCTTCAACTCTTCCTTTTGCTTTTTCATTTCAAAGCTTTTAATCATTATGTTCTTCTATAACATAATTAATCTCATCCACAAATTTTACTCATAATCTCGAGAGGGAATAACCAAAACTTGTAGAGATTTCTCTAGTTCAAATCACGTCAGTTTCAGTTTTTAAAATCAAGATGCGTTTAATCTTATCTCCTTCCTAATCATGACACATTTCAGAATTTGGATTATTCGCATATCCAAAATTCCAACTAATTTTTTTGTTATATACTGACGATAAACAAAATTTACACGTCAAGACATAGTCATCTGGATCCAAAAAGCAAGTCTTAGTCAATGTTATAAAGAAAAACAGGTGGCATGAAAGCTCATAGAATAGAATCTTGAGTTTAGAATTTTTATTCTCCAGTCATTTTTTTTTATTCTTCATTTATTATTATTTTTCTTTTATCTGATCCCATTATTGAGAATATGGGCTTGTGGCAGAAATCCCACAAAGGGTAGTAATTAGGTGAGCAGCCAGTGGACCACATTGTAGGGGGCTGCACCAGGGTACCTGAAATGATTTCTTACATTTGACAGTAGGAGATGTATTAATGTAACTATAACCAATCAATTAACTACTTCTTTGACATTTCCTACACAAACACACGCACACATTCACACCAATTCTCATTCTTCAATTATTGTTTCATTGTCATAGACACAGCCAATCAATTAATATAAGCCATGGTTAAAATTTGCTGTCAACTACTCAACATGGTTACCCACATTGTCTTACTTGTGGAGTCAAATGATCCCATGTTCACTAATCCCCATAGAGATATATATATATATATATATAAAAAGACAGCCTGAACAGCATAAAAAATTTTGACAGTGTGTGGGTCAAGAGGAAGGAGTAAAGGTGGGTGTAGTTGGAGGCAAGCTTGTAGCATTTTGGGCTCCATGTGACAGAAGAGAGAGGGTGTGAGTGCCCAAAAAAGGGGGTAACACAGGGAACCACATTGGCATTATATCAGCAAGATGGTGGGTGTGTGGACAAGAATTAATTCTCAAGAGAAACAAATTGCGAGTAATAACCATACATATATATATATATGTATGTATGAGATAGGTCATAAGTGGCTTTCTCATTCAGTGCCCACAAACATAGAGAGCATCCCAACATGTGAAGATTGTCTCTTAGTATTATCAATATTAGCTTGTGCTGTGAATGAATTCTGCAGTAAAAACCGAAGGGCGATGGTGAGTAAACAATGAAAAAACATCCTAATAAAGAGATTTTGATTGCACACGTGCACAGTCCCTGTTTGTCGATGGTGGTCATGTAACACCCATTTGTCCTCATACTGAATCATTTTGTTCAATTATAAATTATAAAGAAAAAGGATTAGGGGTTTTTATTTTTAATAAATTGAAGTCATTACCGGATAAGAACACGAGAGAGAGCAAATAGAAGCAGCAGCCTGATAATTAGAGTTCGCATTGAGATGACAAATAATAAGATTGCATCACCAACCTTGATGTGATATTAATTGGAGAAAAGCCAAATTTCAAAGTTAATGTGATATTAATAACCATTGTCATATTGTCTTTGCTCATCCTTAATTGTCGGGCTTGGAGGTTCTAGATGAATCTTCTTTTCTTTATTCTACTTCTACCTCAGCTTCTAGATTTTATTTTATTTTCATAGAGTTTGGATTATATATTCATTTCTTTTAGAGGCCCTAATCAGATCTCGACCCATCTTGAGACTCACCGTTTTGCACCATGCTGAGCCCAATAAGAGTTAGTTTTAAATCAGTTGCGATAGGCTCAGCCCATTGTAACTTAGCGTGTTCCTTCCTAGACAATCCCAAACTATTCTAGAAGAAATCCATGGCTTGTGCTTGCTTCTTATTTGATGAATGCATCCAATTAAGTTGCATTTTATGAGATATACATTGTGCATTAGTTAATAATATTTAATTAATTTTTTTATTTTTTATAGTATTTTGGCTCATCAATATAAAATAAAAGGAATTGATTAAATATATACGTGAAACAAGGCTTCAGCTCTGATCTTTCCCATTCCTAATGTGCATAAATGCCACCATTTTATCTAATGGTGAGAAGCAGTTGTTCTCTTCAGTGTCCACCATTTTCCAATCGCAATTCTGAAGTGTTTCAAACTTTAAGGGCCATATATATATATATATATATATTTCTTTAGGACAAGAAAATATATAAATATATAGATTGCATTTATTTATTAAGTTAATTAACTTAGAAGTGAAGACACCATAGAGAGGACTACCAATAAACAAGGAAACTTATTAAAACATAGGCCTGCACTAACTTAAGAGATGAAACGAAGGTTGAAGGCAGCTCTGAAGGCTGTAGCATATCCTCAATCAATAATATTGGACCCAATTACGAATATGGTTTTGATTAAAAAAAGGAATTACAAATGACTTCTTTTATTAAAGACTAGACGGGCAGGCGAAAGAAGCATTTAATTAGTTTTGTCGTTGCGTTTGACCTTCCCACTTGCTTACATGTAAATTTGCTTTCTCGGCCTGAAAAATGCATCACGTGAAACTTGCGTTAGTATTCAAAGGGAGAAACAAGACAAGTAGAATATATATTCTATTTAATTATATTTTAGATGAATAGGAATATATAGCTAATTAATTAATTACCTCTCTGTCCCAGTTGCAGCGACTGACAATCAAAGCCAATATTAAGGTCTGAATTGCTGTTCCTCCAAAAATCATGCCTGCCCAGATACCCTGAAAACATAGTAAATTGTTGATTTTGATTAATTCTTATTTATGAAATTTGAAGAGAGAAAGAGAATGTAAAATTGGTGCGCACCATGACTCCTACACGGAACACCCAACCCAACAAAATTCCAAGAGGCAAGCCAACAAGATAGTAGCAACCCAAGTTTACATACGCCACATATGACTGCCACCCTGACCCCACAGCTACCCCTGAGAGAACAGGTTGAACGCTGTTGAGCAGAATTGTGAAGACTAAGAGAAGAGAGAGGCTGTGGACTTGGTCGAGGACAGCTTTGCTGCTGGAGAAAAGATAGCCAATTTCATTGTGAAAGATGCCAACGAAGGTGCAGATGAAGACTCCTATTACGAGTGATGTCACCACTGCCACTCTTGTTGCAAACTTGGCTCCTTTTGCATTCCCAGCTCCAAGCTCGTTTGCTACCCTCACTCTGCACATTCAATACCAAAACAAAAAGAAGAAGTACGAATGCTTATATGGCTTATGGCTTATGGGAGATATTCAACTAAAAGGAACAAGGTTAGCGTACTAATTAAACAATTGTTGAATGGACAACTGCAAACAAATCTTTCTATTAAACATTCTTCTTTTTCTTCCAAAGTAAATATGCCTCTAGCTAATGTTATATCTCTCACAATATCTACACAATCACAACATAATACATTATTATCAGAAAATTTTTACTCACATACAATAGAGGAAATTAAAGAATGGAGATTGAATTTTTATAATAAGACTCACTATAAAAATTTAATCTCTATCTTTCATTGTGTGTAAACAAAAATTGCTCTTGTCATCAACTCTTATTCCTTCTAACTTCTTATAAGCTGATCCTTCTATTTTATTTTTGCCATTCTTATTTCTTTATTTTTTTCCCCATTTTTCTCAATTGAGTTGATATCTTTCATACAGGTTTGTAATGATTAACTTACTTTATCTTGAGGTAAATTATTTCATTATAATGTAGTAAACAAGAGATTCTGTATTCCAAAATAACTTTAATACGAACTATTTGTTTCTTTCGTAAAATAAGGAATAGATTAAAGCATCACAAATAGAGTCAAAACAAACTCATTACAAATGCAAGATCAGCTTACATGGGTTTTCCTAGGAAGGAAACGATACCCTAGCAGCATCAGCCAAAAAATGATTACAAATGTCAGGAAAGGCTTCAAAAGAGCATGATCTAGCCAATGCGTCAGCACAAGCATTGGCTAATTAAAGAACTCTGATTGAAAAAATTAGTTAAGATTAACTTATCCATAATATATTAAAGATCTAAAAAGTGTCTCAATCAAGAGGAAAGGGCATCCACTCAGAATAGAAGTCTGCAATATTTAAAAAATATGTTAATATCAACCTCACTCATAAATAATATCTATATTCATCTAAAGTTATCTATATTGATAGATAATTTTGTAAAGATTGTTTATTTAATTATAAGTGTACTGCTTAATTTATTAAATTATTTTGTTGTAACGGCGTGCGCGTGGTATTATAGTATTATTTCTATGTCTCGATCATATCACGGAATGAATTACTGCATAATAGCATCATCATATAATATTCTCATGCAGATCTCGAGAAAAACTTTCGATGAAAAAAAGATTAAAATATATTACCCAGTGGCAGCAAAGAATGCCAGAGGAATCATCATCTCCCATCCGTTTATGCTCATGCTGCCAAAAATTATAAAACATCAATCATCTCATCAGTGACAAAAAAAATAAAAAAAGGAGAGGTACATTCCGATAGTCAAGAAGGAATTAAGCAACATTCTTCTGAACATGCCTATGTATATATAATTTACCATATGGCCAAAGCATCCACCGCAATCTCTGAGTTCTGTAGATTTCCAGTCAGCAATAGTAGTATTCTGTAATACCAATTCTCCAAGCTGCAAGTGAAAAATACAAAATTATCCATAGATAAATGAAAACATGAGAATGCCAAAAAAGATATATAACCATTAATTTGATATCATTTCGAATTTCCAAAAACAAAAATTAAAGGTACCAAAGCATGACACCAGAAGCAAAAGAGAGTTTGACGAAGTCCCATAAGCCAGAAAATGCTTGGATGGAGAAACCAGTCCATGTAAGAGGACAACCTCCACTAACACTGTAAATCAGAAGCCCTGAATTCAAAACCCACCAAGATATATTTACGGTGGCCGCCGTTCCAATCACTCCAAACTGAAATTTGTATACAAACAACCAACTCACAACTATATGCACAACAAGTGCTATCAGACACATCCAAGCAATCACCCATGCCTTCAGCTGGCTCTGCAGGAACCTCCACAATGGGAACTGTAATGCAAAGCTGAAGTGAAGCGGTATCAACCACACAGACAACACCCCACATAGCTCTGCTATCTCCGATGGCTGACCCAGCAGCTTCAACAATGGTGAAGAAAACAGAAACACAGGCAAAAGCAAAACACAGAACATGAACAGAACAATCCATGAACGTTGCAGGTAAACCCCTAGCATGTAATGCTTCTTGGCCCCAAAGGCTTGCCCACATAGCGTCTCTAAGGCGCTTGCCATACCTAACTGACCAACACACAAACAAGCCATATTATATCACAATAGTTAATTAAAAAACTGCATGTGTTTTATGTTTCTCTGCTTTGAAGTAAAAGTGAATCATATTGATTATATATATGTGTATATATATATATATATATATTTATACCATGAAGCCGATGTCGAACCCCACAATGACATTGATGACAATAGCGACAGCAGCGAGCTCGAGTTCACCGAGATGGCCAGCAAAGGCTTGAGTGATGACTAATATGGCATAGTTGGTTACACGGCTAAAGATGGAAGGAGCAGCAATGTGCCACAGCTTCTTTGATTCAACCCAAACCCTTCGAGCCAGATGTTCCTGGTCATCTTTCAATGGAATTATGGTTGAAGAAATTGAAGGGCAATCTTCAAGCAATGGAATTTTCGCTTCTCCTAAGGAAGAACCCTCGTTGCTCGCCATTCTATTCCGGAGGAGATGCTACAAACTTGGAAATTCCGTATCCAGGACCCTTATCAGTTATCAGGTTTGTGCTCCTCCTTTTTATTGTAGAACAAAAGTACGGAACCAATCGGATTATGATGTGCCAAAAATTCTTATTGTTTCAAATTGAGAGAAATTCTTACGGGCACTTTCCGTCATTTTTACAATATTCAATAATATTAAATCACATCTTTTATTTTTTTAAAAGCCTACACTAAATTAAAAATTTGAAATAAAGAAATATGATTTAATATAATTGTTTATTGTAAGCATGAAGTGACAGAATAGTTGTATGTAAGAAACAGGTGGGCAGTAACTACTCAGGAATCTTCAGTTAAAAAATAACTAAAACTAGGCTCAGTCACGATCACGAGCATGCACCTCATCGTAGAACAAGTCTCTGTTTTCCATAACTTGGCCTTTTGACCCAAGAGTGAGTGACCGTCATATTTATTATAAATCTTTGTCAGAAGATTTGTTTTAAACTTCCGGAGAATTACTAAATGATAACCGAGTTGGATAACGTAATGATTCTTTACAACATTGACTAAGCTAATATAATCCAATAACAATGAAAATAAAGGCATTTTGTTCCACATCATGAGTTTATGAATTTGAAATTAACGAGTGAGGAAAGGAGAAGCAGGTGAGTTTGAGAAATTCCTAGAGGCCACAGAATGCTTATGATGGAACAGAGTTAATTGGCGTGTAAATAAAGTGGCACTGGGAGGGTTTCTATCTATAATTCAGTTCAATGGTCCTACTTCAACTTTGGTTTCCAATTATATGCAAAATGAGTCTCACTTATTGTGATTAATGGGCTAAAGCTCACCTTCAAAACATGTGGGCTTCAACTCATCACTGTAAACGTGGGCTAGATATACATCTACGAGCCTCCATCCACTTTACCTTGTTCTCATTAAACTCTTTTTACATTATTTTTTGTTAAACTTTATTGATGTGGCTAATCAAAATATACAAAGAGAGTGTACACCATTTTTAGGGCCAAATGACAAACAAGTATTTTTCGTTCAAATTATGAGTAATTTACTTCTTTCTTCTTCGGCATCCACCCAGGCCTCTATCAATAATATGAATTATCAAAATAACAATTATTTTAAAATTCATCTATTATTCAATCGTAAGTGAGAAATTTGAGTACATGCTTATCTATTTTTGTTTTGGCCGAAGGATTTAGTTTTTGGGAAGCAAATTTTGCATACTTATATTTTCCTTTAAGATTTTTTATGATTTATTTATATTCCTCAAAGGCGAAAAAGAATAAAGAAATAAAGAAAAATAATAATAATTAAAATGGATTTGCCTTTTGTATTCTAGAAGCCACGTCTGCATAGCACTCTTATCATTCTTCAATCACACGTATAGGGGTAAAAAAATAACTTTGTGATATTATTCATATCTTAGACAGATTCAATAATATCGACTTCATGAATATTGTTTATGCTCTTACTAAAATTTTATTTTATTAATTTATTTGTTAGCAATATTTATTTATTAAATATAATAATAGTTATAATTATATTTTTAAAAAACAAAGTGACTCTCTTGACTAAGAGAAAGTAATTTTTTTGTTTAAAAAGAGATAACTCATTTATTTAAGAGGAAGTGATTTTTTTTCTTTAAGAAGAGTGATTCCTCTATTTAAGTAAAAATTATGCTTCAACCTATAAAGGAGAGGTGTCTTTACTTAAGTAATAGAAGCGTCTTCATCTAATAAGAGAAGATACATTTATCTCTCTTACCGCATGTAATATGTTATTTTGATAGTAAACATAAATAAGATACTAGATGTTTAATTATATAATATTATGGCTTAATTTAAGGTTCTACAAAGCACCTTATCTTGGGTTCTTTATTATCAAATAGTGTTTGACATCTAGGCCTAGTATAACTTTTACTGATAAATTTTATATTGAGCAAAGGTTTTTAGGATGCCTAATGAATTTGTCATTTAGACAATAAATTAAAATATCTCATTTTCCCTCTCTTAAAAAGTATGAGATAATGAAAAGTGTGATAGAATCTTCTCTTTTCTTAATGATAGCACAGTGTTGACCTGAAAAAAATTATGTTAAGATTACTCCAAATTTGTGAGGAAGCAACGCTATTAGAATAAATTTTGTGTAGACCAAGTGCCACTAGCGCCACCCAATTTAAACAAGGTTAGAAATACCGTGACTGATTCTCATCCTCCTTTTCATTGGAACAGTCATAAAGAATGACTTGATAAGATTAAAAAAAAGATTTTTCGTGAATAGGTATGATAACTCTAAATAAGTTAAGTAAGAGTTTAACAATTAATAAATTAATTATTATTCTATTGAATTCAAACTCCCTTCCCTAGAGAAGTTAACACTAGTGGCTACTTTCTTGCATTTTAGAGGAGTCAACTTTCTAGCTTTGATTACTCCACATTGTACAATTAAACATATATTCAATAATTGGCATCGCTTACATATCCCTCATGCATAAATCATCCAAAAATTTTGACATCAATTAACTTTATATCACTACTTAACTCTACTAGCATGTTATAGAACATACATATAGTTATTCAGCTTATTAAAATATGACCTATAACTGACCACTTCTCCTTCAACTATAAATAAACCTTCATCAGATATTTAAAAAGACCTTTTTGATAACACACAAAAATGATAGATAAATTTACACAATACTTTTTGATATTTTTGAAATCCTTGAACTTAATAAAAATATATTATATTAACTAAAATTTAAACTCTTTTATTTTACTTATAATTTTTTTAAAATAATTTACTTATTCTTTATTAAAAGTTTTTCAATGATAAGTCTTTTAATTATTTTGTACTTTCTAAGTTTGAACCTTCCTCCTCCCTCCCAAAACCGGTTATTAATCAAGTGTGCCTCACTACAATTATAACAAAATTATTTTATCCATTAAAAAAAAAAGTTGAAAACATTCACATATATGGCCTATCTAATCATTGACGAGGAAAGGTGGAATGTTTATGAAAAGAGAGCCAGCCTACAATTATAACAAATTAAAATTATCAAGGCATGAAACAATATTTGCAAACTCAACCAAACAAAATTGGATGGTACTATTTGGACTTATAAACATTATTATTAATTAAGTGAATGTGAAAAGACATCAATTATTCTAAAGTATAATATAACTTAACGACACTTTGAGTTTTTTTTTTTTTAAATAATCATCCCAATAGACAACGCATATTAATTCGACATATGATCTCATGATCACCAACATAAAAAGCTCTTAATCATTGAAAATCCAATATTAAATATTATATAATATGTTAACCATTGGTCAATTATTAATCTAAGACAATGCTAACGTTAGGAGTTTTTAGAGTATATATGGCTATCTAAACATTTGTAATCCTATCTAATTTGTTTGCAATAATACAATTAAAACATTAATTAGTGGGCATCTATGTGGCCACGGTACAGGCTAGTGCTTGTGACTTCGACAATATTTTATTATATTTAATCGAATAGTCTTTGTCTAGAATTTAGTTTCTTGTAATTAAGTTGATTTAGAGTTATAGTTTTTATATGACAAAATAAAGTTTGGTAAGAAAGGCGGCAATCATGTATTTATCAGTGTTTGAACTCGGTTAAATATGTTCACCATCAAATAGTTCTATATATATATATATATATATAATATATATATATATATATAGAAAAAATCACAGATGAAGTGCTCAATTTCATGAAGTTGAATTCTCGATAAAAAAGCCTTTAAATTTTAATTATGTAGCTTTTGCTTTTAGAAGAATCACATATACAACTAGCTATCATTTATATATATATATATATATATAGTTTGTTTGGTACCTAATTTTTCGACATACTATCAAGAACTTAAGCGGTAACTCTTTTTAATGATATTTATTTTATATACATTACACAAAAATATATGTTTGATCGAGGGTACAAGGTAATACAATTATTGTTTAATTTATATAAATAATAATATTACGGCATAATGAAATTTCATACGGAAGATAAAAGGAGTAAAGAATCGGAAGCATTTATTCCATAACACCATATATGTGTAAAATAAGATGAAATGTACAAAGAAATCATAGTCATCTAAATAAATACAAGGGTGGACTCCAAACAATGAATCACCAAATAATCATAATCATGGTCATGATCATCATCTTCCTACATATATAGAATGAACAAACACATCAAACGAAGCAAAAGAAAAACCCCAAAAGTCGCTACACCATAAGACCAAAGAAGAAACAAAAGAAATCTCGTCCGTCGTCCAACAGAAAGAATATCAAAATCCGGTTCACCTCCACGTGGACGAATCTTAAGTATGAATAATTAATCCAGTCTAGTCCAATATAGTAATTAATTAAGCCAAGACGAAGGCCAAGAAAGTTGCAGCAAGAGCCGTGGTAGCAGCGACGGTGTTGCTGAGGGAGAAACCGGCGGAGGGAGGTTCGGAGGATGGTGGCTCAGGAGCAGCGGCGCCTGGGCCGGGAGCAGGTGGGGAATTAGAAACGTTGGGGGCAGGTGCCAGTGAAGGGGGAGTAGTGGAAGGCGGTGGAGAGGTAGCAGGAGCAGGCGAAGGAGAAGAAGAGGGTGGCGGTGTGGATGGAGCAGGGGTGGGAGCCGGTGGCGGAGTGACGGCAGCAGGGGTGGGGGCTGGTGGTGGAGTTGAAGGAGATGGAGTGGGAGAGCGTGGGGTTGGAGCGGGCGCCGGTGACTGAGTAGGTGCGCCTGCCGGGGCTTGGGCTAAGCACGAGGTAGCCAAAAGCCCCAAAATCACGAACACTTGGACTGCACACAAATTCATGATTGTTGAAAATAGAAAGAGTTGAAGGAGAGAAGAGAATAGTGGAGTGGGATATGCAAAAGGTATAGAAGAATATATACACACACACACACACACGCGTATAAAAGAAAGTGAGGAAGGTGGGAGTGATCAATCAATCTCTTAAATTAAATAAAATGAAGCGTGTATGATTCATCATGCATCACACATACATCATACATGTATGTAATTTGACAGAGTGTAGTGTTACCCAGGCAAGAGCCAACCCATATCTACAAACGTGGGTTAACTCAGGCATGGGCGGTGGGTGGTGGTGACACGAATGGGTCAATACTCAATATTCTTCTCTCTCTTCATTTTTCTAATTTTCCTTTGATGACATATAATATGATATGGTAGGCCACTGCCTTCTACCTAATCCCTGCAGCTTCGGATTTCTTTATTTGTCTTTTTGTTAATAATATAATTTAATGTTTTTTGAATTCTTCGTCTAATTTTCTACGTTGACTTGAATATGCCTTAATCATTTCTAATATTACATTAAAATGTGTTTAAATTTTAAAGTAAAGAAATAAAATATAATTTAATAAAAAACAGTATAATTTGGAGATGTGAGTTTGGCTGCCTACCATGGAAAATAGTGAAAATAAAATACAATGCTCTGAAATCTTAACATTCCTGTTGTATTACTCAGTCACCCGGGTTGCGCGTGAACCATTTTCCGAAAATTTCAACAGTTCTGCGTTCCTTGATAGCGGGTCCTCTTTATTCTTTCCTCTTTCTTAATTATAGAATGTTCTTATAATTCCATCCATCAACTATCTCAAATATATTATTATCTCTACTTTCATTTAATTATTCCTTATCACACATTAATATAAATGGATTACAA
Source organism: Senna siamea (assembly GCA_031216115.1). Classification (NCBI taxonomy): domain Eukaryota; kingdom Viridiplantae; phylum Streptophyta; class Magnoliopsida; order Fabales; family Fabaceae; genus Senna; species Senna siamea. The sequence goes on along the minus strand of CM062360.1, from coordinate 28,817,888 downwards.
ATCAACACGTTCATCCTCCGCTTTCAATATGAAGATTATCGCATGACTGAGGAGACATGTAACGTGACAAGGGGAGATCCCTTGTCTCACACATTGTCATTTTCTTTTTTCTTTTTTAAACTATATTTTATTATTTAATCATAAAAACACCGCATTATGTGACGATTTAATAATATTTTTATTTATATTTCGATATATAAATGATTCTTGCTTAAATTTAATTTAAAACTAAATAATAAGACTTATTTAAAAATGAATTAAATTTTACGAAAAAATTGAATAACAATAAATTTCTAATATTGATTTCTTAATATATTATACGAGTGAAAATAAAGTCCTTATTAACGTACACGATTTATTTGTAACTACTGAATTGCGATAAGTATGAAACTAAAATCCATGGGTTATAATAATTTGAAAAGACACCGTTTGATTATTTTCTTTATTGATATTGATTACTTAACAATGACCAATTACTTTACATTAAAACAAGAAGGAAAAAAAAAAAAAAAGAGCACGAAAATTGATGCCGAAAAAGTCAAAAGTAGACAGAGAGGAGAAAGGGATGCAAGAAGAAAACAAAAGAGTAGAGAGGGAACGTGCAAAGAATGGGCTAGAAGTTTTCCCATGTTTAGGTGACTCGCCACCAATTTGCACATCTGCTGTCACCAACTCACAAATTATAGTGCAACTAGTTGAACACTAATACCCTGTTGTATATAGTAGTTAACAACCAGCGAGGATGATGATAATGAAGACGCAAGCAAGGTCTGAGCAATTAACATAAATATGATAAAGTAGCAATGGCATTGGATAAATATGGTACTTTGAAAATGGACTTGCAAGCCTTGCTTTCTTGTTCCACAACTGCCTCCTTCTGCTTCAGATATTAACTGGCGTCGCCGTCACCTTTGAATCTATTGGTGAACTCAAACGGAAGATGATGGTCGCCTTGACTAGGTGTAGCAGTAGTTGTCATTTGTCATTATCGATATGTTGAGTTTTTCAACTACGAAATTAACAGATAATAGTGGTTTCGTTCTAAGATAAAGAAAAGCAGAAAAGAGATTAATTGGTGAAAACAAGGTGCAAGGTGGCAGATGAATGCTGCATCACATTGCCGTGACTAAGCTAAATTCTATTAGTTACTGTCACAAATTTGGGTTTTGCATCCGTGAAACAATCACTCCTAGGTTACGTTGATTGATGTTGCCGTTAAGATTTAAGACTCGTATGCTCAGCTTGAGCAGCTATTTCAATACATTATTATGCATAAGCAGGACTACACCCTCAGTCGTTATATGAGCTCAATTTTAAGCTTAGGCTAAAGCCTATCTACCTAATGGGCCCCCCATAACCAATTAAGTTCAACCAATCCATTGATCCATCAAGTATTAATAGCGCGTATCAACTTCGCCGATGAGGATAATTAGAACGTAGAACTTGCTGGGTTTCTCTAATTTTAAATATATATATATATATAATAGTATTGGCATCAAGCACTAACTCAGATCTAGTTCACTCGATTTTTTTTAATTTTGATAAATTATAATATTATTCTTATATAATGTTAAATTTATAATTTATTTTTAATATGTATTAACTAATTCTAGTGTTTAATTTTTATTATTTTTTATAATTTTGTGATTTATTATTATTTTAAATAAAAAATAACTAAATATTATAATTTGTAAAAAATCTAATACTTATTTAATACTATTATATATTTATCGTTTAATTTAAAATAATAAGTGATAATAAATAAAATTAAGATTAATTTTAAATTTATTTTAAATTATATCATTATAATTTAGAATATATTAAATTTATAATTTAATATTTTTATTTAATAATATATATAATTTTAAAAAATAAAAATTAATTTTATTATTTATTTATTTATCATTTTAATTAATTTTTTAATAACTTGACCATTAAATCAGTATCTCGATGACCTGAATTCTTCATCGAATTAATGAGCCTACAAGCTGTGCTGTCTGATGCCGTCTAATAAATCTGAATCGTTCCATTGATCCAGTGCCCCAAGTCTTGTCATGTGACTTTTTTTTTTCCTCTTATGAAACGCAGCATTCCAGGTCCTGTCTCCACCTGACTTGTGTAAAATAAATTTACCTTGGTGAGCTTTTCATCAAACTTTGAAAGAACCTTGTCTCAATTTTTTTTAACAAATTAAAATATTAATATAATATAAATTAAAATATAATGTCAAAATTAAAAATAAAGATAATATAAAATTATAAAATTTAAAAATATAATAAGCTTGATAATTTTAGATTTATATTTAATTCATATAAAATGTTATTTTTTTTAAAAAAATTAAATATGTTTAAAATAAGTATTTAAGTATTTAATGAGTATCCAAGTCGGAGAAAGCACCCACATGAAATTGGCAGAGGAAGAGAGGAAATGGAACAACCAGCTTTCAGAAATTTTTTTTCTTTTGTTTACATCCAAAATAGTGTCTTTCGTAAGAGGCTAAAGAAAAAAAGGCCACATGGCAAGACTTGGAAGGTTGAATTAATGGAATGATTTAGATTTATTGTACACCACCGAACAACACAGCTTGTGAATAGCATGAAATCTAAATTCAATTAATGACTGATCTAAATTCAAAAATTATTTTATATATAAATATATATAATTAACTTCTTAATTCAATTGAATTGATATTAATATAATAAATATTATATTATAAATCTAAGACAATAAGTAAATTATTTAAAATAATATATTAAAGATTAAATATATATTAATTTTTTACACATAAAAATAAAACAAATATATAAAAGATATTATAAACGTTTGGAAGACGTCTTCTTCGCCCTTTTCCAATTTGACTTACTGTCTCCTTCTCTTACGCTACACTACATCTCTCTTTCCTTCTTCCTTCACCTCTCTCATTCTTTTCCTCGTTCTTCTTTTGAAGACGTCTTCTTCTCCCTTTTCCAATTTTTTGTTTTTCCTTCACTCTCTCTCTCTCCATACTTTTTCCTTTCCATCTCCAGTAGCCATGACAGAGAAGACGCAAAACAACGAATCAGAAGATAAGAAATAATTTTAGGTGAAGATTGGTACGGAGATAAATTCTTTTCCTTCATTACTCACATCCCTAAAATTGTTATTCTCAAAAATATAAACTTTAAAAATTTGTTTAATTTATTTAAAATATTTATAAAAATATTTTATAATATTTCATGTAAGAATACAAAGTTTGTCATGCTGACCGTTATCTATTATTTTTTTAGTTTAATTCTGTATTATTAAATTATTTTAATATTATATAATTAATATTAATAAAATTATTTTATTAAGAACTTATATTAATAGTTATAATTTTAAATTTTTTATTTTAAAATTAAAATATTTTAAAATTATATCAAAAAAAATTATTTTTTAAAATATAATTAAATAATAAGATTAATATTTTTTAATATTTAAAATTTATATTTATATCTTTTTACTGTAATTTGATTTGATTTATATTTATTTATTTAATCAAATTTATTTAATTTATCAAACATTTTTTTTGTTTCAATCAAATTAATCTAAATTAAGTTTGATTAAATTAAATTAAATTAAATTGTTAACACTTAAAAAAAATCTCATAATTTTAAATTTTAATAGTAATTTTATTTTTAAAATTTAAACTATTATAAATATAAATTTTTAACAATAAAATTAACATTAAAATTGATTAAATATAACTTTAAAATAAGTAAAATTAATTATAATAAGGTATGTTTAAGTTTTAGAAGAATAATTTAATAATTTTATTAATATAAAAATATTTTCATATCATTAGAGTACAAGATTCTTACTCTTTTATATGAGAATAAAAATCTATAAAAACATAAAAATACTCTATTCCTAAAAATGTAAGGAGTTGTTTGATAATAGTTTTTAAAAACAAAAAAAATAAAAACATCTATTTGAAGAACTGTTTTTGACAAAAAAAAATATGTGTTTTAAGAATAGAAAATATAAAATAATTAAAAAATATTTTAAATTCTAATTTTTTAAAACAATGAAAACACAAAAAATAAATATTTTTATTAAAGACACATATATGTAAATACATAAAAATAATATTACTATGAATTATTAAAACTAATTTTATAAAATAGTTGTAAAGAATAAAATAATAGAACAACTATCAAACATATTTTAATATTTTTGAGAATTTTTTTAATTCGTGTATCAAACATGAGAATGCAGCATTCAAAACCTTCTATCTGTTGAAATTTTTTTTAATCTATGTACCAGATGTTCCCTTGAAGATGTATTAAACCAGTATTAGATAACGAATTGACTAGTTTTAGTATAAATTATTGTTTTAGTCATGATATAATTTGTCTCAATTTATTTGTTAATCATAAAAATATTTAATTTATTTTTTAAAAGATATATTATATCTCAATTTAATCATTAAATATAATTATTATACGTCTTTTATGTCTTAATTTAATATTTTAAAAACTAAATTAAATCATAATACATATTTCAAGAATTAAAATAATAATTTTATGATTTAAAAATTAAATTAAGATAAATTATATTTTTTGAGACTAAAATAATAATTTACTCTTATTTTATCTCTACACTTTTTTTTTAAAGTATTTAAGGATTTATTACTAATATTGTTCCATAATGTTTTTTCACTTAAGCACTTCGAATAAGGCTATTATTGGTACTACAGGATGGATATTTTGACGGTTGTCACTTGTTGATTTAAAAAGGATATTTAAAAAATTAAGAAATTCAACCACAATAAAATTAAGTTATATCTGTACGAATGAAAAAATATGTTAACATCAACTTTACAAATAAATTATTTAAATTAAAAGTTAAAGTAATTCTTTTTGTATTAAATCATTTATAATTTTTTTCAAAGATATGACGTAACAATTTTGTAAATAATAATATTATTTAGCTAATTGCAAATATATTATAATATAATATTATTTTGTTGTAACATATGTATGAATTCATATGAATGATATACTGATATTTAATAAAAATGTAACATAATAATTGAAATGGGGATTTCTTGGCACATCTGATGTAGCTATTGTAGCAAGAGTTTAATTAAGAAGGGAAGGCCCTCCTTTTTCCACGTCGTGCTTGTGCACTTGAAATCTGGAAGTGGAAGGCTGAAAGGATGTCATAATAATTAAAATTGTGATGGAAGTTCAAAAGAAGAGAAAACTCAGAGTGCTGTGCCTCCATGGATTCAGGACCAATGCTAAGATTCTCCAAAAGTCAATCGAAAAGTTGCCGGAAACCGCACTCCAAAAGCTGGACCTTGTCTTCCTAGATGGCCCCTTTCCAGCACAGGGTAAATCTGCGGTTGAGGGCATCTTTGACCCTCCTTACTATGAATGGTTCCAAGCAAACCAGGTTCATGTATATGCTATGCATCTTCACGATGATTCCCTCACAATACACACACACACACACATAATATTAATTACTTTCTATCTGTTACTTGCTTACTTTCACAACAATTTTGCAGGATTTCACAGAGTTCTTTAACTTCGAAGAGTGTTTAGCTTACGTTGAAGATTTCATGGTGAAAAACGGTCCTTTTGATGGCTTCCTAGGATTCTCTCAGGTGCGCTTGATAATTTACTCAACTTCTGTCTGGCAGATGGATTAACAATAATACTGGACTTGAGTACTTGACATGACAGCAGCTTCTCACTTTTCATTTTCATTCACTATGAATTCTCAGGGAGGTTTTCTGTCAGCTGCATTACCAGGAATGCAGTCACAGGTACTAAGAAACCCTCCCCAATTAGCTTGTCTCTCTTTGGGTCAAAGAAAAGAGAAGCTAGAAAATGCAGGAATCTGAGTGATTGATTTAACGCGATGACTTCAGGGTGTAGCACTTGGGAAGGTAGAGAAGATCAAGTTTGTAATTGTGATAGGAGGAGGCAAGTTTGGGTCAAAAAAGTTTGGAGTGCCTAAACTGGCTTCCAATGCATTTTCAAAACCAATTCACATCCCATCTCTCCACTTCATTGGTAATTTTAACAAACTTATCCTCTTCTCTCTGTCACTTCTTGCTTCAAATTTGTGGCTACACTCTTATGCTTTTCTAGACATATCCAATAGCTAGCTAGGTATTGAAACAGGAACTGATGAATTATATAAATTATATATATGCTTTTGTTGTGGATCGATGTTGTGTGGTGAAGGCGAACAGGACATCATGAAGGACGAGGGGATTGTATTACTGGACGCATTCGTAGACCCTTTTGTGATTCATCATCCAGAAGGCCATACAGTCCCCGGACTTGGTTAGCATCTTGCAATTATATTTCCCAAAATCTGCTTTGGTGTTACAAACACAGAGTTGATTTAGTTTTGTGCATATAAATTAAACTTGATTCTTACAGATTCAGATCCTATACAGTTAATGTATCTGAGTTTTGAAATGATTTTGCTTCTTTCATACAGATGAAGAGGAAAAGGGTCTCAAAACTATGCTGGATTTCATTGAGAAGATTCAGAGCATACCATCCAATGTTCCCCACAACATCTGAACCTATTCAGAAACTTCTCATATGCTGCATTAGTATTGACTTTATGAGTTATTGCGTTTGATCTAGGGGTCTAATGACAAAGGATGTAATAAAAAATATATATATCAAACTTTATCCAACTTCACATCTTGGGATGGATAACAATCTTGGAGAACATTTATGTAAAGACTGCCTTAACAGCATGTTAAATTTATGGGTTAATATTAGTTCATGCGACTTGTGTCTTCCGAAATTATGTATTCAACCATGTGCAGCAAAACGGAAAGTAATGATTAATTAGTTGATTATCTGCAAAATGCATTTGATAAATGTATAAACTGAGGATTCTTAATAAGGATAATTTTCATATCTTTCTTATTAATTTTTTTTAATCACAAAATGACTAATATAATTTTTTTTTTGTAACTAGTCTTATATTTTACTTTTTAAGTACTATTTTTGTTTTAAACTATTAATATAGTTAATTGGTCTTTTTTCTTATAAGAATAATATCAACACATCCGGAGTCCATAGTAATCGTAAGAAAGAAAAAATTTCAGAGTTTGATGGCTCAAACGAAACAACGGGAAAGAGAGGAGAGGAGAGGAGACAGGGAAAGGCAGAGCACCCACCTTCTTCGCGCTAAATAAAGTCAATAATTCATTTTTGGTCCAAATTATTACTAATATTGTTCAATCCTTGTATTTTTTTTTATTACAAATATTGTTCCATATTCATGCTTTTTCATTATTATTATTATTTTATTGTTTTTAGTTTATATATTATTTTTATACAAACTAAAATAAAAAAATAAAAGCAATGTGCAATTTAAAAGACACGATTAGATTAGTCGTGGATTCTTACATCTACCATTTTTTTATTATGTAGAAATGAGGGGTGCTCTTGACTCCACATCATTTGTTAAACACTTAGAAGGCTACTTTTATTGTGGATGACTTTTCCTCACTAGTTGAATACCAAATTATAAAAACATAAGTTAAGATCAAAAAATTGAAATTGGAATCCATTCAAAATAAAAGTGATATTCATATCATTGAAAAAATAAGTTAAGATCAACTTTATAAATTAAAAATTAAAGAAATTCTTCTTATATTAAATCATCCATAATTTATTTATAGTTTTGAAGGTATTTTATTAATCGGAGAAAATAAGCATAAAAATTAGAGACTTTCAAGAACATAATATAATCATTTTACAAATATTATTTATTTAATTATAAAATGTATGGTTCCGTGTATCACATGGTGATATACTAAACTTAATAAAACGTTTTATGTATCTAATAATCAACAACTTATTTAAGTATTTGAGGCAAGCAATTGAAATCTCCAAGGCTGAAAGGATCTGAGAGTAAAATTGTGATGGAAGTTCAAAAGCAGAGAAAACCAAGAGTGCTGTGCCTCCATGGATTCAGGACTAATGCTAAGATTCTGCACAAGCTAACGAGAAGGTTGCCAGAAACTGTACTCCAAAAGCTGGACCTTGTCTTCCTAGACGGGCCATTTCCTGCAGAGGGTAAATCTGATGTTGAAGGCATCTACGATCCTCCTTACTATGAATGGTTCCAAGCAAACCAGGTTCATATATAAGCATCTTCATCAAAGATTCTCCTGTTCCCCTACGGCTATTTATACTTGTTTTACTTTCACAAAAATTTGCAGGATTTCACAGAGTTCATAAACTTCGAAGAATGTTTAACTTACATTGAAGATTACATGGTGAAAAACGGTCCTTTTGATGGCGTCTTAGGATTCTCTCAGGTGGGCTTCATTATCTACTCAACTTCTGAACTTAGCTTGAAGCTTCTTCTTACTTTCCATTGTGGTTCATTATGAAATGTCAGGGAGCTTTTTTATCAGCTGCACTACCAGGGATGCAGTCACAGGTACAAAGAAACCTTCAACAAGCTTGTCTCTTTCTTTTAGTCAAAGAATGAATGAATGAATGAATGCTTCGAACATGTGAAAGAGAAGATAGAAATTAAATATAATAAACTGGGTGATTCATTTAATCATTCTAATGTGATAACTTCAGGGCGTAGCACTGAGTAAAGTAGAGAGGATAAAGTTTCTGATTCTGATATCAGGAGGGAAGTTTGGGGCAAAAAGGTTTGGAGTGCCTAAACTTGCTTCTAATGCATTTTCAAAACCAATTGACATCCCAACTCTCCACTTCATTGGTAATTTCGAAAAACTTATCCTTTTCTCTGTCACTTGTTGCTTCGGATTTGAACTGATGAATTATATAAAATTATATATAAACTTTATTGTTGTTATTGTGTGGTGAAGGTGAAAAGGACTTCTTGAAGGAAGAGGGGCTTGCATTACTGGACGCATTCGTGGACCCTTTTGTGATTCATCACCCAATAGGCCATACAGTCCCCAGGCTTGGTTAGTATCTTGCAATTACATTACCCATATATAGGTTAATCTAGTTTTTTGCATATAAAATTTGATTCTTAGAAATTCTGATCCCACAATATAACATTATCTGAGTTTTGAAATGATGTTGCTTCTTTCGTACAGATGATAAAGGTCTGAAAACTATGCTGGGCTTCATTGACAAGATTCAGAGCATACCATCCAATGTTCCCCACAACACTTCAGAAACAGAAGCTTTTGAATTTTGATATACTGCTTTAATATTAATTTTATTAAAGTTATTGCGTGCAATCTAATGACGATGGATGTAATAAAAAAAATATTAATCTTGAAATACATTCATGAGGAGATGGTCTTAACGGCTTGCTAAATTTATGGGTTATCTTCCATGTGACTCGTGTTTTCCGAAATGATGAATTCAACTATTTGCTGCAAAACCAAAAGTGATGATTACCAGCTCGATTATCTGCAAAATGCATCCAGAAATGAAGTTGTTGCACACACTTCTATAAAAGTGGGGGACCAATATAATAAAATAATTATTTTTCAAAATTAGCAAAGAATAGTTTATCATATTAAAAAAATATGATTAAATGCACTATTTTGTATTTTTGTTTTAAATTGGCAATCCTAATATAGTTATTTGGCATCTTTATTGGTAATTATTACACAAATATGAAATATGAGCACGGGACATGGGAGTGGATTGTACTTGTAAATTGTAAAATTGTGTTAAAGATAAAATTTGGCAGTTTGGATTGGAGGCTGAAACGAAACAACTGGGGAGAGACCATCTTCTTCGCGCTAAAAAAAGTCGATGATTCGTTTTTGGTCCAAATTACTAATGCTATTCTCCTTTTCCCCTCTTCTTTAATCTTTACCAATACAAGTGCCCCCCAATCCCAAAATGAATTCCTTTAATTCCTAATTCACTGCCATAAGCTCACCTATCCTTCAACTTTCACGCGCCGCCTTACGCGCCTCCAATCTGTACGTCAAACATCCATACCATGGAACATCCCAAACCGGATTCCTCCCACAACGACGCATACAAGGTCGAAGACCCGGAAAATAAATCCGATCCGAAATACTCAGCTCACGGAGCCAATGGAGATGGGATCGCGGGGGTTGAAGTGAAGCCATCACCGGCGGGATCGGAATCGGAATCGGAATCGGAATACAAGCCCCCGGCTCCCACGGAACAAACGGTGCAACGCACCGTGTCAACCGGTAATATCAGGAAGTCTGTGCATTGGAACCCCGATTTGGTTTCTGAGTCCACCTTCGTTTCTTCCCCTGAACGATTCCGTTCCAACAGTTTCTCTTCCTCCATGTCCCAGACTTCCATTAATGTCAGGGGTCAGTATGCTCTGTAACTTATATGAATATGTATGCATAGTTGTGCGTGTAGGTGTATGATTTTGATGTCTTTTTGTGGAGCTAATGGGACAACGTGGCGCTTCTGATCAGAAACGGTAGAGACTGTAAGGAATGTGCTAGGAAGATGGGGCAGAAAGGTGGGAGAAGCGACTAAAAAGGCTGAGAGTCTGGCTGGAAACACTTGGCAGCACTGTAAGTATTATGGCTTTCGTTCTGTACTTCTTTGATTTATTTGCTGTTCTGGTTTTTTCGTCTAGGATTAATCCTGGTTGATATGGAATGGTAATGGCTCTGGTTCCACCAGTACAAACCTTTTTACCGATTACTGATATGTTCACAATGGTATTATTAATCGGAATCAGAAAGAAATTTAAGCCTTCAGAGACAAAATCCTTTTAAATTGAGTGTTTATATTGATTGTTTTCTATATTTTCCTGCCTGTGGTTATGACTTCATTTAATTGAAATACAGAATTTGCTAGGAAACTAATTTTAGAGTTATGGAAACTTGAGTATGACATTAGTAATTTGTGAGAATTGTCAATTAGATGGTTGTTAATATAGCTTATCTCACAAATGCTAGCACTGGGGTCCAATTCAAGAAGTGCGTCACATATTTACATGCAGAAAAATATTGACAAGTAATAATGTGATCCGTTACTTTATTTACTTGTGTTTGTCAGAGCATCATTGATCTTTGCATTATCGTTTTGGTGATTTGAGGTGTTCAAGTTTTCAAGATCCTTTTAAAAGCTTTCCTTAGACGGTTTTGGTACATAGGCATTCGAATTTCCTGAATACTTGAAAACTTATTTGATTTTCAAAAGATGTTTTAGCAAAAGATACATGTAAATTTAATTATTTATGTGTTACATATATCTTAAACAACATTGGCATGCTAATTTTTTCATATATCGTGCATTCAAATGTTTATAGGTTTCTATATACTTTAGAAATTAGGATGTCTACTCATTATATACCACCCTCGGGTCCAAAGCTTCATCTCAACTTAACGCTGCTTCTGCCACCCTCTCCCCCTCACTCTTTTTTTTTTTTTTTGGTGATGGTCTTAAATCTAAAATATAACAGTACTGAACTGGCCTTTTTTTAATTCATTGTGTTTAGTGAAAACAAGCCCTAGTTTTACTGAAGCTGCCTTGGGAAGAATTGCCCAGGGAACAAAGGTTCTAGCAGAAGGTGGTTATGAAAAGATTTTCCGGCAGACATTTGAGACAGTTCCAGAGGAACAGCTTCTGAATTCTTATGCTTGCTATCTTTCCACATCAACTGGTCCAGTGATGGGAGTTTTGTATATATCCACAGAAAAGATTGCATATTGTAGTGACAGTCCTATTTCGTATAAATCTGACAACCGAACGGAGTGGAGCTATTATAAGGTACATATGCAATAACCTTTAGAGCTTGCTTAGGTCTGAAATTATTGACACAGAGGTTTTGGTTTTGCACTATAATAAATTTAGTTTATGGCTATGCGGTGTTCCTTTAATAGTTGTTTCATTCTGCAATAGGAAGGATGGATTCAAATTTAATTGAGTGTGGTGTTGGCTTAGAAAGTTTTATATATATTGAGACAATTTTTTTTCTGTGTATGGCCAACATTGTAGAGGTAATAGACCAGAGTTAGGCATCTTCATATCAAATTTCATTTATATCTAGGCCAAGTCTATGGTGCAACAATTGCACCAGCGCAACAGCCCTGTTGAATATGAATTTGACAGAAAATAATAATAATAATAATAATAACAACTTGGGCCTACTGCAGAAGCTAATGGTTATTAAAATAGTCTACAAGCCATTTCACCATGTAGTGGACCTCATCTCTATACGATGGTTATTTTAGCCAAGTCATCAACTACGTGAGTCAAGTAGGATCGTTATAGTTCATTTTAAATTGTCACCTTCATGGTTCTTTGCTTATCAACCATGATAGAGAATTGTTTTTCTCATGGATTTTGTGCTAGTGACAGACATCTGATGAGCCCCATACATGCTAGGAAAAATAATATCAGAAAAGGGCAAAAGAAATATATGCTGTGAGGGGTTGTAAGGTAGGGCTGGGAATGGTTGGGAGGGATGAGGGACAAATGCAGGCTCTTGAGAGAAGTTCTAGAAGGAGTTAGTTAGGAAATCCTCAATAAAAGTGAAGGAAGAGAGGGCAGGAGGGAAAGTATTATAGAATGGTTTGGGTGATAGCTAGCATCTCTAAGACCTAGCAATTCTAACCACCATCATCATCCTGCTTTTCCTTAATCACAATCTGCCAGTCTTAGTAGTTCTCAAATGCCTACGTCCACCTTTTTTTATTCTTGTTACTTGTTAGTAATCTAGAACCTCCAATGGTTGCTTCTAACTTCTTTTTACCAGACAGTTTCTTATTTATAGTTGTGATGCATAATAAGTATTTGCCATTTTATGTGATATGTTTCCTTGTAGGAGATTCTCCTATGATGATTTTCATGAAACACTATTGTAATAATTGGAAGATTATATAGGTCTCTATAGCACACTTTTTGAGCTGAAGTTCTTGTTTGGTTTTCATAAACCATCACAGTTTGCAGGACACGGTACAAAACCAATATAATTGAAATATGAATTTGTCCTCATCCTTTTTCACAATAATCATTACTGTAGGAAGTTTGAGAATCTGACTCAAAATTGGTGGTCACCTCTTGATGGGTGAACTTCAAACTCAGGTATTAGAATTAAAATTTACAAACGTCATGACTAGCCAAAATTTACCCTCTTTTTTATGCTTAATGTTTAAACATGAAAAACTAAAATTATATGTTGCTTAAAGTAGGCACCTATCGTTTCCTTCTTGTTCTCTGTACTGTAATTCAATAAATCCTTTTATTCTGATGCTCCATTGTCTCTGCTAGTCTGATCCTATCAAGCCTGTTACAGAGGATAAGTTGAAAAAGCAGCATCTCTTGTAATACGTGTTTTGACAGAATAATGTTACACATTAGAATTTCTCGTTTGATTTGACTCTCACATGCAGTGATACATTATCCAGATTTACTGTGTATCAAATGTTGTTGACTTATTTTAATTTACATAGGTAATCATCCCATTACATCAGCTAAAAGCTGTTAATCCTTCGACCAGCAGAGCCAATCCTGCTGAAAAGTACATCCAGGTGGTCTCTGTCGACAATCACGAATTTTGGTTTATGGGCTTCTTGAACTATGAAGGTGCTGTCGACTCTCTGCAAGAAGCTTTGCAAGCCAACAAATTACCATCTTAGGAATGAAAGCTGTGTGCATGGTCTAGACTTTCAAGTTTCACCGCATTAATACATACGTTGTGCATCTTGTAACAAATTTTAAAAAGAAAAAACTGACTTGATAGCTTGGTCTTGCAGTTGATTTAAGTATCCCTGATCCCTGCAAATTTTTGACATCTCTGTGGATATATGAATTATGAAATATCTGTGGGGTTCATACCTAAATCATTTAAGGGGATCGCAAGAATAGTCTATTCGTAAGAAGTATGTTTACTCTTCTCTTATCCTTCCGTAATTTTGGGTTTCTCGTAACTTATAATATGAAAACCAGTTAGCAATTAACCATCTCCAACTTGCTAACCAGTGTCCTAGGACAATCTTAAAGGGCATAATTGAAAAATATTTATGAGTTCAGTTTCTGTAAAGATAAGTGACAGGATGCATACTTTTGCATGTTTGTCTTTTTAAATTACAAAATTATCATTTATCTTATCTTTTTAAAATTTTTTATTTTTATAAACTTTATTCCGTATCAGACTTTTCCTCTCCCAAAATACTAGTACATATGAGCTTTCTGCTTTCGACTCCATTTTTTTTGGGTGCCACAAACGGTAGTCTCAATGCAACCGAAACTCCAAACAATTAAACAATTAGATTTAATATCAATTAGAGTTCAGTTTAGTAGTAAATTATACTTTAAATTTTTATTAAAAAAATATATCCACGTTTCATACTCCAGTTTTTAAAAAGGATTATTTTAGTAAAGAATATCCGTAAAAGTGAAAATTAAAAGGAAAATTATATAGTAACAGTGGAGTGATGTAACTAAGACACTCATAAAGATGCATGAAAAGCATGCGACGCTGGGACTGAATGATTGATTTACTTATGGTTTGTCACCTACTCCAGCATTCTTTAATTTTGAGTTATATAATCTTTGTTTATTTCTGCAAAACCTTTTAAATATCAATTTTGTGAAATTAGATTCTTTCAAGTAAACTAGGCGAGGGTGGGTGAAACTATCTGGTGTGATATGTAATGTAATGAATTTAAGTTTATATTTTTATTAAGAGATGGATTTATATTTATTTTAAATAAAATTATTTTAATAAAAATATATATATAATTTAAAAAATATTTTAAATAAAATTTGGTGAAATTTAATAACCTTTTATACATTAATTTAATTGTGAATTCACGATACATTTTAATCAACTTCACATAATTTCACTAAAAGTAAACTTCACAATATTTAATTTCGAATTTTGTTTAGTTTATTAAATCTCGCAGGCATTTATCTTTGAACTAATGATTCCATTGGTGAGAAACCGATCAGAGCAAGGGGAATAGGTACGTCATGACTCATGAGGCAATTTTCAGGATTACATTAATTAAATCTGCAAGAACCATAGTGAAATTTTCACATGCAAAATTACTTGGGTTTAAATAATTATTACTTGTGACATATAATTAATGTATACTATAGGTATGGGAATAGGAATATGGTAAAGTCACAGGGCATGCCCTTTATCATTAATCAAATTAAATTATCTTCATTTATGTCATCAAGCCAAGGAATGTCCTGTCATTTAGCAAATTTACAAGGTAGAATTAATATGACTGTAAATATCTGATTATCGTTACTTCTCAATCTCGATCAATCATTTCAGACATTGAGGGAGACTCGCAAATTATAGGCAACAAGATGTCTTCTGGTGATAAGATGCAAAAAAGTCGGAGTCCTTTATTTCTAGTAAAAGAACTTTATTTTCAGTATTATTGTTATTTTCTTTTTCACTCTTCAATCAGTGACTGGATTCACTACCCCAAAGACCTTACTTTCATATTTGAACCTGCACAGAGGTTGTCCTCTAATGGTGATGGGTCTTGTGCATGGTGCAGCTACCTACTTTCTGACATGTGAATGACAGAGAACAGAGTGGCTCGTCTCAATTGTAATTCATGAACATATACCATCACTTAATTTTCAAGGAATGAAGGATTATCGTAAGCAAAAACTTATAGAATTAATAATTTCTTCCATAAATAGTGTTACACATAAAAAGTGGTATTGGAACTGACAATTACTTCCATTAACTCTAAATGATTATTAGTATGTTTGAAATGTCAACCTTTGATTCTTTATAGGTAACGAAGAGGGAGAGATCAGTACTCCAAGGAATACCTCCACTTTTTTCGCTGGGGGTTGAGTCTAGGGAATAAATATAAATTTTATATATATATATATATGTGGAATATTAATAAGAGTTGAATCTAATAAAAATATTATTCTCTCATAATATAATAAATTAATATTTAAATTTTTATAAAAATATATTTACATTTAATACTTAATAATTCTTTAAACAAAATCATCTATAATAAAAAGATGCCTATGAAAAACTTATATATATATATATATATATATGAATGGAGCATGTCAATAGTATATATATATATTCTATTAAAAAGTGTGTGAGGCATACTTAATTTCATATTAATTTAATTATTTATAATTAGCTCAATTTACATATTCATTTTCTATAATTTTTAATGGATTAGTCTACTCTACCTAGTAATCTGAGTTTCCTACTACCCCGGCCTTAATAATTTGCCAACTCTGAATTCTTTGCCATGCCTACCTCAAAAGTAGAAGTGTGGAAAAATGCATGTATAGGCCGGTGTTTATCGTTTGGAAGTGTGGCACTATAAAGTAATTGCAATTTATGAGCTTTACAAGTTGAGGCATATTTGTGTTTTGGCCTAGAACGCAGGTGGACCACCACCTACAATGGCCAGAGATTAATGACTAATGAAACGCCCCAAATTAAGATCTCTATTGCTGTGTGTAACGTTTTCATTTTCTTTTCTTCAATCCTTTGACACTCAGTCAGAATTTATGGGACATCCCAATCGATCCCATTTGGCTCTTTCAGCATCTAAATTAGTGTTTTACACTAATCATCGTTAGATTGCTATGATTATTGAAACCTGCAAGATCCTAATCGAGAATCTACTTAACTGTTTATAAAGCAGGCTTAGATGACCCACTTATATCTTTCATTTGCACGCGGGAATGTCATTTCTTAAGATTACGCTTTACAACACTACTCCTTTAAGTAGGATTAAAGCTGCAACTGAAAAGTAAAACCAAAGCAAAGCAATTATGTTACAGGAAGCCATTTTTGCTTTAAACGGGCTTAACTGCCTAAAACGTTCAAGTTCAAGGATTTTTTTGTTTTTACATATTTTATTTTCTAAAAAGAGGTGCTCTTCAGTTTAAAGTTAATCTTTGAAATTGGTAGTAGATCATGGGTCAATTCATGAACAGGAAAACCCATTGATCTATTTCTATTACCGATTTGTTAAATAGGTCAATACATTTTTGTAATTACCTGATGGGGGGTTCATGATAATTTGTGACATAAAAAATTAGCCTAATCTTTGTCGGTGCGAAACGGAAATTTTTTTTAATTATCTAGAGATTATTAAAAACTATAGCTGTTAGCTCAATGCTTTTTGTGATTTTCATTGGTTTAACTTAAATTGTACTCTTTGGACTGTAAAATAAGGAATAAAAATCCCTCTTACTTTTTCTTTTTTTAATCTCCTCTGGCATCTATTCCTTATTATTATTATTATTGCCTCTTCTGTTTTCTTGTAGATGGAGTAAAGGGGACATATGAAGATGTTTATCATAGTGTTGTATCGTACCTCAACAGTGAGTACAACCATCTAAACTAGGTTTTAATGGCCTAGCCATTCATCAAAAGTATGCAATTCCACTGTTGCATTAACTCATTAATTATTACCCTTCATCGAAGTTCTCTAATTAAATGAGTATCTAGTTTACTTCGTCGTCAATCTAACAAGACCATCCATGTAAGGGCATGTCGGTGCCCTCTATGATGAACCTTAACTTACTTTTAGGTCCTCATAAAGTCTTATGTTGTAGCCTTGGTTTTTGTCTAAACTTGCTATCATTTCTGGGCCCTTGTGATTTTTTTATTGTTATTTTTTTTGTATGTAGATGGCTTTTGAGGCTTGGCCAATAGCATACTATATATGTTGTCATCAATTCCTTGAAGTTCTTTATTGCACTTGGATTTGGTGGAAGGTTGACAGCAGCTAAGAGGGGATGTACTACCTCTGTTTTCATTTTTTTTATTCTGTTGTTTGTCAATTGCCATATCTAGCTGCCAACAACTAACAATTACTGCTTACTTTCTGTTAATCATTCCCCCAAACTCCCCCACCTTCTTTTTTTAAAACAAAATATTTAGGTATAATTCTTTAACTATAAAAAATTTTAATAAGAACATCACATATAAGTGTTTTTTAACATTTTTCTAGATATAGATATTATTTTTCTATGTTTGAATTGAGAAAAAAATAAGAGAAATGAAATTCTAAAATTGACATTTATTTAAATATAAATATAATATTTTGAACTAAATGTAGGTGTTATTTTTTATATATTTTTTATGAAGTTATTTAATAAAAATAAAATATGTGGGGAAAACATTTAAAGATTTCATGATTGATGCTGAATTTTGTAAGAAAAATAACTACGTCATATTTTAGAAAGCCTATTGTAAATATGTAAACATTGTACTTCCTTTTTTAACCATTTTTTCTCTCATAGGTTATAAAATGATTGGATTGAGGAGAATTGTTGATTAAATTTAAATAAAAAAGTATTAAACTAAAATTTTACTTCCTTTTCTCCCAACGTCCTCCATTGAATCATACCCTACTTTTCTCTTCAAAAGAATCTACATAATATAATTTTATAGAAAATCTAATGGTCTGTTTTGTTACTTAAACTTGCTGTAATTTGTTTTTTCTCGAAGACATTTTGATAAAATGAAAAATATTCCATGCATTGCGTTTGGTCATATTTTAGTAGAATATATCAAAGTTATTCTAGCAAATAAAAAAGATTCACGAGAAAATTTAATCCACAAGATTATTGTTATTGATACACGTGCACAGGATAATTAATATAGATAAAGGTTTTGGTTTTGTGCGTGGTGTCTAAATTTTGACGAGATATATGCAGAGTACAAGAAATTACTGCCTTTGTTTTTTAACTCTCCGCCAAGGGAAATATCTAATAATGAAGATTAGATATATAAATGGATTAGAATTATAGGTGGAGTCAACGTGAGTTGCGACTTAGATAAGTTAGGTAATTCTAATTTACATTTTAATAGGTTGGCAAAACTTTAATCTAATTTATCAAAAAAAAAATTTTATTGTAAAAATTATCGATCAAATGTTTACCTAATACAAATTTAAAGATAAAATTTGATTTATTATTTTTATAACATAACTATTTTGCACTAATATAAATAAGAGGATTAAAGAATTTAAGAAAAAAATAAATATGTAAATAGCCAAAGCATTAAACAACAAGGTAAAAATAAAAATGGTCATATTTTTGAATCATACCAAACAAATATTAAGACAAAATAGAAGTAAATAAATTATTTAGTTTTAAATTAGTCAAAAAAATGGACAACCCACTGGTTAATTGGGTTGATACATTTAACTTGCGGATTAAGTGTATCAGGTCAATTTTTTTATAAAATTATAAGGGTTGAAAGATGAAAATTTTAACTCATCATATTAATAGATTAAACAAGCTAATTCAGTGAGTTGTACCTATTTTGATAGCTCTAATTAAAATATAAGTGGTAAATAATAAAGAAATGAGGGGCATAATGATGCAATTGTCATAAATTTACACGTGAAAAACTGATGAAAACGCAGAGCAGGGAGGGAAAGGGCGTAAGTAAGGGTTTCGATTGCTGGGAAGAAATAGATGAATAAGCACTGAGGAGAATATCTTCCATTTAGGTACAATGTGGATGCTAGTGGAGCTACCATTTGACATTGTCACCCCAAATATGGAACCACCTTGTTTTCTTTTAGCCTTTCTCTCTTCCCTCATTTTAAGCAAGTCACTGACCATGACCCATCAACCATGAACCACACTCCACACACACATACACACAAACACACACGTATATATATAGTTCATAATTAATTAAAGATATATCATATATATATATATATAGAGAGAGAGAGACACGGCCATCACTATTCACTATTCACTATTCAGCCTAGCTACTTTGGCTTGTGCTACCACATGCAACCAACATTCTCATTCTCGATGTTATTAAAGAAAAAGAGAAATTAATGAAATGGGTTGGTTACGTTGTAACAAAAACAAAGGCAATGATGAATTGTTTGATTTGGGAGATAAAAGGGAACACCCTTTATCCTTATGCCTAATGTCAACCAAACCACGGGTGGTGGTGGTGGGGCGGAGATCATGTTCATGCCAAAACAAAATGTTTGCACAACACACCCTTCTATTCTAACCCCTTCTCTTTTTTTAGAAAAATTATAATAATAACAATAATAAAGAGTACATGGTCCTAATTATAGTTAGTCCTAATTATAACGTACTCAGAAAATGTGAGAAATTGAAAGGAATAAGAAAGAGAGAGAGTGGTGTAAAAGGATATGGGATGTGTGGGTGAGATAAGAGATAGAGTAAGGGGAAAGGGGTGTACATACATGTAGAAGAATCAGATTCTGATGAAGGTATGATCTAAAGCAAGAAGCAAGCTGAGGAATGGGGGCCACAGTTTCAGTGTATATGTATGTGTGTGTGTGTGTACGTGAGTTTGTGTGAGTACGAGAGAGAGAGAAGGAGAAAGGTAGAAAGAGAGAGAAAAGCTGCAAAAGAATATAGAAATGGAAATCACGATCGTCCCACTCTTTTTCTCGTCTTGTCACTATCCACTTCCCTTTTTCCCGCAATTCCCTCCTCTCTCTATCTGAGTTTCAACCTCAAGGCAGAGAACGCACGGCTTTTTCTTTCTTTCACTCCGTCCCGTTTGTTGTTAGTGTCTGTGAGAGAGAGAGAGAGAATCTTGTTCAATGATCATTCTCCGTTCCATTATAAGGTTTGGTAAACACTTTTGTGTATGTGCGAGAGAGAGAGAGAAAGAGAAGGGCATAGCATGGGTGTCATGGGGCGTTGGCGTGCAAGGAAGAAGAAGAGAGAGAGAGTAGAGACATCAATATCATGATC
This sequence comes from Senna siamea, assembly GCA_031216115.1. Classification (NCBI taxonomy): domain Eukaryota; kingdom Viridiplantae; phylum Streptophyta; class Magnoliopsida; order Fabales; family Fabaceae; genus Senna; species Senna siamea. Next base: position 28,797,207 of record CM062360.1, on the reverse strand, counting down.
ATTCAATTCAAGACTTGAAGTATTCGACCATATTCATATAAATATATATTCCATGCCCATCACAATACAAATTAAAAGGTGTCGTTTCTCTGTGTCTTCTACCAGCGGTTCCCCTCCAGCTGACACCCATAACATAACGCCATTCAAAACCAAAAAAAAAAAAAAATCATTGTTATTATTATCTATTTTACTTCTTAATCATATTAATCCATAACTAATTTTCTACATTTCATTAATTAGTAAATGTCATGCGCCTACGTAGCATGTTACGCTTTCTTTATGAATATCTTTGTTTATATAACTAAATTAATATTTTTCATATGAAATATGTATAATGGTGAAATTTGAAGAAAGTAAACAAATATACATGGTAAAGTTATGAAAGGAGAGAAATTAAGATGAGTAGATAAATAATTAAATAAAATAAAAAGAAAAGTGATAGGAGCAAATAAACACGACAAAGAGATTGAGTAGTGAGAGTAGTGAGGCTGCGTGCGTGTGTCAGCTCAGCACGTCCCGTCAGACGTTCCCCCATCCGTTTTGGCTGTTTCTCGACCATATCACATGAATCAACTCTCTTCTCTTCTCTTATGCTATTTTTCCAATTTTTGTTTCCTTCTCACACATCAAATTAAATTTTACACTAATTAATTCATAAAATTTAACACTAATTATTAAATTGTTTCACAAGAAAAAACAAAAGAATGAATATATATATAGGCTTGTTACATTTTTGGTAAGGGATAAATTTGTGTACTACGGCAGGCCATATTCTGTAAAAGGATTAAGATGAAAGGGCCATATTCATTTTGTGATAAATAGGCATTTTGAGTTATGTAAAAGGATTAAGATGAATTCGGGTCCTGTTTAGAAATTATTGTGACGTGCTTTATGATCATCATTATTATGATTACTGAAAATAGCCAAAATCTGTGGGTTTGGATCAAGGTGTTAGGCTTTTTTGTTAGAAAATATATGAAACGACAAGGGACGCAGTTAGATTAAGGATGAGCCGTGAGGGTACAATCATTTTTTATATCTTCACAAATCACAAAACCCTTTTTGACTAACTTTCTCCATAATGCGTCCAAAGCACATTGTGTAATAGGTATGGGAGAATAGCACAGTAGAGCAGTAGTACAATTTTAAATTACAAGAATTGAATAATTCAGAACAAACTAGTAAAGAGAAGACAGATCCAAGGGCAGGGGTCGTAAGTTGATCTTCCTGAATGTTAACTGAAGACTCATCCTCGTGCATCCTTTTTCTGCCATCAACTATTTGGCCCATTTCCTGATTTTGATGTGATTAAATTGCCATCACTTCCATGGCTCTTTATTCATTATTACTAACACAATATTATATTCACTTCAATATTTTTATATCATTTAATTATTTCTAAAATATGTAAAATCATTTTTTATCCTTAAATTTTCAAATATAATTATAATAATAATTTTTAGAAAGTAATCTCTTTATAAACATTACTTGGCTGAAGTTCTCACAAAAAAAAATATTTCATATATTTTATACACCTAATTTTATTGGTTTTAATTTTTAAATTATATACTTTTCCTAATTTTTCTTTTTGTTCAAGTCTCATAGTCAAACTAGATAGTAAGTGCTCTTTTATTAACTTTTCTTTTGGTAGCGAAAGTGAGTTCATACGACTTTTTCTGTATCTCTTAAAATTTTCTTACCTCTTTGTAACAATCAAATTACCAACTCATTACTCACAGTTTCTTGTCATCAAAGATCAAACTCACATGGTAGAATGCTATAGCTATGCTAGCTAGCTTCTTTCTCTATTGAATTTCTGTGACCACCACCAGAAAATTGTACATGTTATTATATTTTGCAGTTAATGAAATTACCCAATACTCTGTTTCCATATTTAATTTAACTCCCACCCCCACCCCACAAAAAAAAAAATGATGCAATTTCAATATGAAAAATGGTTGACATGAATATGTCCTATTCCATTAGATTTTGTTTTCTTTGCCATTACCAATTTTATTTGTTGTACGGGAATTAAATGTGGACCAACCTAAACAATTGATTGATATGTTGTAGACATGGATGGCCTTTCCTTTAATTCTATGTTGATAGGGGTAGCTTGAATGGTGTTTTCCAGAGATGGGAAGGAAAATGGCTCCTTATTTGCCTAAATACTTTCTCTGGATTGTGATGCTTCTCTCTCTTTTGCTCCTTTAGATTTAAATATGCACATATATGATATACCAGTCTCTTTCCTCTCTGGGTGTGCCCTTTAGGCTTTAGTTGGTAAAGATGCTGACCCCTCAACGCGGAGCCCCCCTTCCTCTCACCCTCAAAACTCATGTCGTTTACCTTACATACACTTCTTCACTAATGTCCTTCTTTCTTTCTTGTTTCAAACTTCGAACTTCAAACTATGGCCTATTCATTACAAATTGATTAATTCATCAATACCATGTATATATATATATATATATATCTTGGTCATAAAAAAAGGTTATTATTATTATCTTGAATATCTATTTTTTTACGAGCAAGTCTTGGCAGTAGTAATCTAGCATTCAAGTCAGTTATTTTGGTAGACAGAGAGAACTAATGAAGTAATTTGGCTTTTTTTAAAAAATGAATTAAAATGTAAAAAAGTTAATTTAATAAATTAAACAGTGTTCATTTTAAAAAATAAAAAATGCATGTTGACGCAAAAAAGAGCGTCAGGCATGTCGGAGAAGACCACACGTAGCAAGAGCAGCCATTAATGCCGACAATTTATATTTTATTTTCCTATGTAACTCCCTTGTCCCTATCTTACTACCCCACACATTCTCTTTCCTTTCCTACAACCCACGGTCCCGCCACTCCACACATACACATACACTCTCTCTTCCTTCTTCCACAGTTTATCTCCGTTGTGGGAACAATCTACTCACCCACGCGCCACTGTCACGCGCCACCTCTTCTCCTCCCCTACAGGGGTCCCACCTCACGTCAGTTCGTTTCAGGTACGGGAATGCGTGCGCTCAGGAACGCCCTGATATTGACTCGCAGGGTTTCAGTGTTTGTCATCGGCGTTTGGTTAAGCGCGTGGACAGTTTCCTCTAATTTTTTTGTTTTTCGATCATCTTAAGCTCATGTTCCTTCTTCTGCTGCCAGTACACTCATGCTAACTACTACTGTACCATCACAGTGAAAAAAATTCGGGGTTCAGTAAATAAAATATACGCAGATAAAAAAAAGTTTACGTATGCGAGTGGGACGGGGTAAGATGACCGGGTCACCGGATATAGCCGGTGGAAGGTGTGAGGTCAGATTATACCAGATAACAGCAAAAGTATATGAATGAAGGAACGAAAGAATGCTGAGTTATCCTGCTTGTTAGTGTGGAGTGTCTGGAACTAGAAGGGAGAGAAAAACTGGTAGCCTTGGGCTCTGGCTTCGCTTTCTTTGCTCTTGTAAGCCTCAATTGCCAATTTAGCTAGTACCTAGTACAAATTGGCGTTAAAGTTTGGTTTGTTTTGTTGTTTTGAAGTAGTTGGAATGAATTCGTCGGAAGCAGAAATGGAATTCGAGGATCAAGAGGAGCAAGAGGAGGAACTGGGTATGGGGCCCGCAGGGAGTTACGACCCACTGGGGAACCCGACCCGGGTGAAAATGGCAAGTGCGGGAGAAGTGATGGTGGTTCAGGCGGCGAGGAATAGCAACAGTAAGGCGAGGTATAAGGAGTGCCTGAAGAACCACGCGGTGAGCATCGGGGGTCTGGCCCACGACGGCTGCGGTGAGTTTCTTCCAGCTGGAGCGGAAGGCTCGCTCGACGCTCTCAAATGCGCCGCTTGTAACTGCCACCGCAATTTCCACCGCAAAGAAACGGACACCATCGGTGTCGGAATCGCTGAGCCGTATCTGTTGACTCACCATCCCCACCCACATCATCACCAGCAACCGCCGCCGCATTTCTCGGCGTATTACCGGGCGGCGCCGGCTGGGTATTTGCACGTGGGGGGACAGCAGAGAGTGGGGACGCTGGCGTTGCCGTCGACGTCAGGAGCAGGGGGTGGGACCCAGAGCACGAGAGAGGATCAAGAGGACGTGTCGAACCAGAGTGGAGGAGGAGGGGAAGGGTCGAAGAAGAGGTTCAGGACCAAGTTCACGCAGGAGCAAAAGGACAAGATGCTGGGTTTAGCGGAGAGGCTGGGTTGGAGGATTCAGAAGCACGACGAGGCGGTGGTCCAGCAGTTCTGTAACGAGACCGGCGTTAAGCGTCATGTTCTCAAGGTTTGGATGCATAACAACAAGCACACTCTTGGTAAGAAGCCCTAGAATTTCAATTAAGCAGAAAAAAAAAAAAAACAATGTTCTTTCCCTGTGTCTCTTTCCCCTCCCCCTATCTGTCTCCTGATCTCCTCTCTAGTACTGCTGTCTCTCTCTCCTTCATTCCTCTCTCCTTTTCGTTGTTAATTTCTGAGCTGAAAACGTAAGGTGTATTGGATAAGTCCGGGTTCGAAGGAGAATTCCGATGCTGACTGTCGTGTGAGAACTGAGAACTCTACCCCCTACCTCAGGATCTTAGGGTTTCTTTTTCTTTTTTCTTCTTCCTCATCTCATCATCCTCGTCCCATTTCTTAATATTGGGGAAAACGGTGGGGCTGTATTGTTCCTTGGATCATGGTGTTAGAGCTTGGAAATGAAATTACAGTTCCAGTGTTCCACTCTGATCACTAGAGCAGATACATTTAATTGTTGGTGAACTAATTTGATTTCATTTGTGTTACAATTTTCACTTGTTTCTTTTATTATATACTTGATGTTATAATAGCTTTGGGATTTCTTGTCACTGCTTGCTATCAAGCTAATACAACGGTGGCAAAGGTAGGGTGAATGCATTTGGATGTTGGAACTTGAAACTCCTTTTGCGTAGCTATATATATATATATATATATATGATATCAGCAGCTAGCGAAAGAGACGAGGATTTGGTTTGTTCATTACGATGAAACTGAAAAATAGCTAGACCACCTTTAGAAGGTTTGTCTACAATCTATGGTCTATCCTCGGACAGTTTGGAAGCGGGAACTTTCTCGGATCCTTAAATATTGCGTTCTGAGGCTGCGTTTTTGGTTTTTCATGAGTTCCTATTCGGCTTTGCTTGTTTCTCTCCCACTCTTTTACTTCACCATTCAGCTTTCTTCCACTCAGTGAGAAAGTGTGAGGAAACGTGGCTTTGGGCTTGGGCTTCTCCGTCATGCATTTTCAGAACTTCAGTTTGTTTATATATATACACATATATAACTTCCTCTTGCTCAATCCTCATCAGCGTTGTCCTTTCATAGTTTGGTGGGGTAGCTAGAGTCTGAAGTTCTAAACTTTTGAATGTTTTACTTCAACTTTGAATTTCTTTGTTCATCATGCTGTCGACTGAGAAATAATATATAGTACAGCGTGGTTTCTTAAAACTTTCAATTTATATGAAGAAGGTAAGGTAGAAGAAGTCGCGAGAGGAACCATCCCCAGATGTTTATATATATATATAAGTGATGGGGTATTCACCTTGGGAAGGAAAAAGGGTGGTTACACTGGTTTCTGCTTTATTATGACTTTGAACTAATTTTTATACAACTTACCGTGGATAAAGAAAAGTTAGCAAACTCAAATCCAGATGTGTTAAACATATATTCATGTTCGAGAAATAATTATAAGATTTCGATAGATCCGAAGCTTGGTCTGACAATACATTTTTTTCTTCCTTTTTCCTCTTTTTATTATTTGTATTTGGCCCCCTTGGATCTTTTGTATTCTTCTGCCTATTTCTTCTCCTTTTAATTTAATATAAAATGCGGGTGCTTCAGTAGTATTCAGCAGCTACAAAATATATATATATATATATATATATATATATATATATATATATATATCCACGTTGATGGATAAGGGGACATGCAACTTTTGTCTGCAAATCTCCAGCTACAACCATCAATGGAAGATTCAGACTTGAAAGTATATTCTAATTCTACTAGCTAGGATCCCAAGAATCTCGCCTCTAAAATCCACAAAGTTTAATAAATAAGATATTTCCGAATTTAATGGAGCAAATAATTAGTTACTAGCTACATAAGAACTGTATATATATATATATATATATATATATATATGGCTGAGCTATTAGTAATATTATTTTTATTTTTTTACAAAAGAAAGGATGTATAATCCAGGTTGGTTAGTGAATTAATAAAAATTAAATAACTCAAATTGGAAACTAGTCAGCGTACGAGATTATAATATTTTGCATGTAAGTGAGATTCTAAATTGCATGAAGCCTTGATGAAATTGTGATATGTAATTTAACATTATGTTTGTATGAAAGGTTGTGACAGTAAAATGATGAGAAACGAAGGAGTGAAGGAGATTGAGAAAACTTGAAGCGAAGAAGGTGTTGGAGGTGGGAAACTTTAATGTGCATGGTAAAGGGGGGGACCAAGTGGCGTGGTGTGGTGTAAGTTTTGGGGTTAGAATTTTGAAAGCATATATATATGATAATGTAGGGAGTAGGGAATTATAATGGTGGGGGGGTTGTGAATTATGATTTGTAATGTTTGAAGTAAAACTGGCAGGACACACTTTTGCAGACAGCTTGCTTGTTAAGGGAGTCCAACCCAAGTCACCTTCAATATGCGTTGCTTGATTTGGAGGGCTCCATCTTCAGTTAAAGCTCCCTCCCTCTAACTCTAACTCTGGTCCACTACTATTTATTGTTATGCAATTCCATTGCCATTATCCCATCCTCCAACTACATATATATATATATATATATATATGCTAACTCCCATTACCCATTCCTCTGCATCTCTACCATAGCTACCACTCGGAGGTATCCCGCATAATTTACTAAACCCTTTTAATGCTAAAGATATAATTAATTTGTAGATTAAAAAATGTAACAATATTATCCTTATGAGGATGTAATATGTATAGTATATATGTGCCTTAGATAGTTCAATTGTTATCAATATGGTTTATTGATTTGTTTTAATTAATAAACTTCCATAGTTCCGTAATCAATTCAAATTAGATAAGTTTGCTCAATTGATGTCAGAAATTTTGCATGTGTCCACACAAGTCTCAGTGGATTCTATATCAACCGAATATATATATTACATAAATTATAAAGATGGGTAAGTACTGATTTTACAACCGATATATGCTAAATGGGATTATTAGTTGGAAGAATTGTAATTGGCATTTGAATTCGGTGCATATATATTTAAGAGAGACCAACTACTATACTGATTCGTTAACTAATAAGCTTATTGAGCTTCATCATGCATAGCCTTCATCTATTTGAGACCAGAGAAATCCCAACCTGAGTTAGGTGTGTGTATATATATATATATATATATATATACACACACATACATACATATTGCTGTCTGCTGGTTCCCTCTCGGAATTTAGTTTCATTTCTGTGCTGTTTTGAGTCTTTACATTAATTTTGTCAAAACGGGCCAAATTAACTCATACGAGTTGGTCCGTCATAATTTATAAGTTAAACGAGTTCAGTTTTAAATGGACAAGAAAATATATAACTTAGTTCACCTTAATAATTATACAGGTTGGCTTGTTAATTTATTATAAATATTTTTATATAAAAAGAAGCGTATGTCTAATTTTATTAGTTAGAATGGTTAGTAAAGTAGATAAAATATTAATTTCAACCCATAAAATAAATAAATAACATCATAAATTCATAATCACAAATTTAACAGAGTCTCAAAGTCATTCAATAAATGCAAATAAATAAAAATTTAAAACAAAGTTTAACAAATAAAAAATAATAGAGATTTTCAAAATATTTTTATTAAAAATATTAGAATTTTGTCTTGTTGCACAAGTTGAAGTATCATCACCAATGTCTTCAAAGAAAAAATATAATTCTTTAAAAAATAAAAAATATCTCATATAGCTGATGGATTTAGTGGATCAAGTTACTTTTAGTATTAAAATTATATGAATTAAAAAATAAAAATAAAACTCACCTTATTAGTGAGTTAAATGGGTTGGCCTAATGGGTTTAGCCTACTTTGAAGCTCTACTTCCCATTCCTCTCTTTTATCCCAAAACAAAAACAAGAAAGAAAGAAAGGAAATTGTTCCATATTAATTTCTTCTTTCTTAATTGCAATAAAAATCAGCGAATGTTTTTTCTTTCGGAGGCTTTTCCATCCATCGTTGATCATAGTGGATTCAGTTCACATAAAAATGTATATGCTTTATTTATAGGAATCAATTTTAAAAGGATAAGTGGGAGCAATATTATATGTGTGCTATTAAGTTATTTAATAATAAAAGAAGATAAAATGTGAAGTAATTCTTTGTCAAAAATTTAATCATTGGGTGTTGAACTATGAAAAACTATATGTATGTATTGTCTATTTTATTGACCACCATGGCCTACCTACCTACAAGATATTGGTCATGATTCCTTTGTACTAAAATAACAAATATTAAAATGAATAAGGAAAAAGATGGAAGAGAAGAGAGCGTTAAGGAAAATGTGGAGAATCTAGAGAGAGAAGAAAAAGAAGAGGATGGAGAGGGACCTCATTAGATTCGTTTGGATCATAAACTTTTTTGGAAAAGCAAAAAATGAGGATTCGGAAGAAAAAAGGAAAAGTTTCCAAGGAACTTGGCTTTTGTCGATTGTCACCTTACCTTACCAGCTGCCTCATCTCCCTTTTTGGACAATGCTCTACACTCTACACCCTCACTGCCTCACATTTCAATTCCCCTCTCTAGTCTCTACTGCTTCCCCATTTCCAAACAATCTTTTTTTGCTTTCCAAATGATTCCATGCACTCTGCTTTTTGCTTTCCTTTAATAATGTCTCCCCAATCTCACCATCTCATACTATTTTATTTATTTTGCCTCACCTTTTTGTCTTGTTGGGCTCTTTGCCTGCTCATCCCCCAATATAATTTCTGCCTACATTCTTCACCCATTTAGTCTCCTCCAGATCCAGATTGGTCCCTATCTTATAGCCCACATTCCAATATTTTGGGTCATCACAATAACCTAATCCAACCCATTAATGTTTTTGCAGATTTTTCTTAATAATATGTGACAAAAAAAATATGAAAGAAGAAGTGGAAAAAAAAAAAACACATAATTGATTCAATTGAAATGCATCAAATGTCCTCCCTCCTAGTATAAAGATTTCTTTCTTCCAGGGAAATTGTCTCTATTTATAGAACTGTATCCTCTTTTACAGATAAAAAAGTTTTTTAACCTTCAAGAAATACAATTTTTTTTTTTTCACATTTACAAGCAAAGACTTGACTATTGGCTTAAATGAAACTTTTAAAAGATTAATACTTCAAAGAGTGAAGGAGGTGTGTTGTCTCTTTTATCATATTTTCAAATTTTTTTTTGTTATTTGTAGAAAATTTTTAATATGATAAAAAATGTTGTATTTCTTCTTTGAAATTGTGATACTGATAAGAAAGGTGGTCTTAATTTTCTCTAGTGTCTTGCCTAAAATTTTAGTTAAATTTTTCATTTGATTTTATTTGATTGTGTTACCTGTTGTTATTTGGTATCACTTTTTTTTTCAAAATTGTAAGCTTGATTGAGGAATTGTTTGTTGTTGTGCTTACATTTGGTTATGGAATTTATATTAGGCTTAATGACCAAAAACAAAATGCATCAACAGTCAACACCATAACGTTTTAGCACAATTCTTATTTGCCGATTGTTTATTGATAAACATTCACTAATTATGACATTATCTTGACTTTAAAAATTGTCTAAATTGAACATCATTAAACATCTTGAAAATAATCTTATTCCAACTTCCATCCAGAAACATCACACTCACTTTATTTCTTTACAAACTTCTTCGTCATTCTAATTTCCACTCCACTCGTTGTGCTGTCAATTATTAATACAAACCATGACAAATCACACTAGAAAAACAGTAACATAATCCACAAACCGATCACAATCTTTAAACTTTCCATCCCAATTGAAGTAGCTTCTGGTCCACCTTCCCAGAGGAACCATCAGTCTTTCCCCTGCTGTTATCAAATTTACGGTTCGAGTATAGATTAGGGTCACTTGTTCGAGTTTTGTCCTTCTGTTTTGAATTTCCATTTGTTCTATTCACAGAAACACAACCTGAACCCGCTCGTAGAGTCTTCTCCCAATCCACTTGTTTGACATCTTCTGATTTATAACTCCGAGAACGACCCTTTTGAGTCGCTTCTTTCTTAGTCTCTTTGATCTCCACTTTGGTTTTCCCTTCCATTCTTATGCTTATGTTCACCACAGAAAGTGCTCTGTTTCTGTTATCTTCGCATTTCACATTTCTTTCCTTCTGTCCTTGATAAAGCCGGTGCAATCGAAGAGAGAGATTGTATATACCGTCCTTTATCTCTTCTTCTAAGCCTCTTTCTACCTCCATTTCAAGCTCCCTTCGTATCTTCAGCTCCTTCTCTGAAACAGGGCCTCCCACAATGTGATCTTCCTGTACCTGCACGGACAGATTAAACGATGTCGGATTAGCGAAATCCCATCCTCCAATTAACCCAGTCTTGTAACTTTTGAAACAAGAAAGCAACTTTTTGCACTTGCGGCGTTGAACCGAGCCAAGCGTTGTTGAAATTTTGCTGTTGCTTTGATAAATCTGCAAAATCCACAAGATGACATAGCATAGAAATAGATAGTAGAAATGGAAACAGAGACATAGAATTGATCAGTAGAACATAATGAACCTGGAATCTTTGCCTTTGTGTGTTTAGATTGTTGGTCCATGTTGGGGTTTGTGCTTACTTTTGAAGTAGCAGATATGGAGAAATATTTATACCTAATCGTGATATGGATTGCCTGAGATGGGACCTGTGACAAGTTGTAAGGAACAGGACACAACATAGGATACTTAGAGAGAAGATGACAGTTAAGGACATTAATTCAGTTGGCTCATGCAAATTTAGGCGCCAAATACCTCTGCCTGATCTTAAACATGTGATTGGGTTTGGGAATAGCCATGCATGAAATCAAAGAAAAATATCAAAATTAAAAAATCTGCTTTGCGTGGAAGGAAACAAGGATACTAGGTTGGCCTTAAAGCACAATCAATAAACATAGTGCACTTGTTTGTGTTGATGTGTGTGTCTTTCAAAACATGGTATTGGGTAATGGGTACCCCTCCCTCGGGTTATTAAGGGCAGTCGAAACTTGGAAGGGAACCTATATATAATATATATTCTCATATTGAGCTTATTCACCATGTCAACGTTTAACCCACGTCTAGATCATTTCCTGGAAAAAAAAGAAGAAGAAAACTATCTTGGCTTTCATTTTGTCTCAATAATGTAACACAAAAACTTCAGTTTGAAATTATATATATGTTCATTATCAATATTCAAAAATTTTTAGTTGTTTTCCTTTACATCAAGAGATTAATAGTATGTAATCTCTTTATGCCTAAATTTTATTGACAATAAATGATGAGAAATCTGAGAGGAATAACAAAATTATCATTTTTCTAGTTGCATTTTTTTTCCCCCTATTTGAGAGGGTTTTACACTTGTACGGTAATGCTATCGTTAGGCTCAAACCATTAGCTTTGTAATTTGTTAAATCCAATTTATATTATTAGCTTTGCTGAGAATGTTGCAACACGTGACATCCCCTTCCCATAACTGCAGAAAGAAAACGATAATTTGATTGTCACCTTAATTAGAGGAAGATAATATTTCTGAAAGTTTCTAAATTATAATATTAGTATTTTATTGATCTGATTTAAATTAGAGTGTTAGACAAAAAAGGAGGTGCAGTTGAGTGACATAAAAGTGTGAGGCGAATATGCCTCTGCCTGAGTTTGTGCATAGTATCAAGAAGATGAGTAATTAAAATTTGGAAGCACTTATCTTTTTGTGGACAGGAGGGGACTCAGGAGAATCAACTCAGCTCTGCCTCTACTCAGTACTCATTTTTAATTCCCATGTTTATTCCTCTCCTTTCTTTATTTTTCCAATTTCCATTGTCTTTTTCCTCTCCTCCTGTCCTCTGGAACAAAGCTTGTTCCTTGTTTCATTCTTTTGTGCCTTTTAAAGTGTCAAAGCTCTCAAAATCAATAATCAGTTGAACTCATCAGTGACCACTCATTACTTGTTGATAATCACTTGAACTCATGAATTGAGCATGTGATGTGTATATGAGAGAGAGAGAGAGCACTTAGAAGAACCTTCATCACTTGATTGACTGAAAGCTGTAAAATTTCCAACAACCTCAGTCAGTGTGGCAGTGCTCTGTTCGGTCCCCATTACCTAACATTGCTCAGAAACACATGCATTATGCATATCATACACCCATTCCACACACTAACAAGTGTATCATACCACACAACTGACATAAGCATCAAAGAAACATAATGATTCTACCTCCAACTTGGTTCAAATACACATACGTATTTCATCTTCATCTATGAAATCCTATTTTATTTGGTTCTCATTTCACTCTCACAAAATTCGATCTCATACAAATTAATAGATAAAAATCAAATTTTGTGCAAAATTAAACCACATTTTATCCTTACAAGTTTGAGATCCACTTTTTTTTGGGGAAAATTTATTAATTTACCTTTTGTTTTGGTATATATAGCTAATGATTGGATTTCTTCTGAGATTACTTTGGAATACTCCCAGAAAAAAATGAATTAACCTTTTTGTTGTATAACCTATAATTTACATTAATTTTTATAATCTTAGTTTCTGTTTAATTCTTCGATGACCATAAGAGAAATATATGCTGATTCAGTTTTACTATTATGAGGAGCGTCAGAGACTGAAAGTTCACAACTACCACCAGTGAGCGAGTGAATGAAAATTATAAATCTAGAAAGACCCTTTTCCCCCTATATCGAGACTTTTAAGTTTAAAATTTTATAAGCTTTTCGCACCATATATTTAAAAATACATATTTTAGTTTTTAAAAATTGTTTTTTTACAATAAATTAGTTACTAATTATTATTTATCTAAAATTTTTAAAGATTAAATCATATAATCTTAAAATTCGAAGAGAAAATAATTGAAATATATAGTGTTTAAAGCCAAAAGTTACTTTTTTTTTAGTAACAAATACAATGGGTAAAACAAATTAGTATAAAAAACAGATCTTCATTATTATATAAATTGAGGTATTAATTAACGTTTTAGAATTTCAAGGGAATTGTCAGGTCCTGCTTGTTTTAGCTTTTTTATATGCGATGCATTTCTGGGGCATATGGTATTGGGATCCATTGTAAATATTTTTGTATAATGTCAGTTATAATGGTTTTGATTATTATTAATCAATTTGACCATGCTGAGCTGTTTTAGATCACTCAAGGTAATTTATTGTTCAGCACTAAAACACTCGTTACTCTTTATACAATTTTAAATATTTTTTAAAGGATATTTAATTTTTAAATAATTTTACTTCAACTATAGATATAATTGATGACAAGACAAAAAATAAAAGAACAAAATTCAAATCTCAAGACTAAGGATAAAAAATTAATTTTAGTCTTAAATTATTTTAATATTTCTGTCTCAAAAGATATTTTTTTGTGGGGCTGAGGGGAAAGACTGTTACATTCCGTGTTGATAAAGAAGGGCAGTGCAAGGTTACATATATTCATATAAGTGCAAAGTGTAGAGTATGCAGTGCAGAGTGTACCTTTTTTTTTGGGGAAAAGAAATATTATTTATTACTGTAATGGCTGAAATTATAAAAACTGCCAATGCTAATACCCAGATATTGACTGGTCAATTACTCAAAAACAAAAAGCTGGTGGGCCACAGGGCCTTCTCCCTTCCCTCTTGCCCTGTAGGGCCCACTTTGCGGTTTCCAATCCCAATATCCTTCTAGACTTCTACTCGCAAATACTGACAAATGTTTGAGTTAGTTTTTTTTTCTTTTTAACTTTTGAAATTGTAGATTAGAAACTCTAGATCATTTTATAAAAATTCAACTCATAATCAAGTATAATAAATAATCATGCAAGAAATTCGTATATAAACACTTATTTTTATATAAAAAAGCTTAATTTTGATTTTTTTTATATATTTATATATGCATAACAACACAAAAGATTAAATTTAAAAAAATTAAACTTATATACAGTTATTTATATTTTATTTATTAAATTTTTTAATTAAAATAAAATATATAAATTTTTTTTAAAAAAATTAATTATAAAAGAGATGAGTTAAATAAATTTTACAAAAATTAATTTTTAATTAAAAGATTTAATAAAAAATATAAAAATTATACATAAATTTGTTTTATTTAGAATTTCTTAAAATTATACAAATATTTCAATATTAAGTTACACTTGATAGCTTGATCAAAATATTAATCTTATATTTTATACTTTAATCCCACTGCCACATAAACAATTTAGATTGAAGTTATCAATCTTCACCAAAAATATAAATAAAAAAAAAATTTAAGTCATCCATTGCATATACACTGATTGAACACAAATTTCTCATGACCAAACTAGTTATTTGATTGCCCAACAGATGTAAATTTATTAATTTATGGAATTTTGAATTTATAGTTATGAGGAAATTTATTCATCAAATTAACAAATATTAATATTTATGTTTTTCTTAAAACACAGAACATCCACAAAAAAATTCCCTCCATATATTCATTCTCTTTCTCCTAAAATGAAATTACAACAAATATATATATAGAATTTCTATGAAAATAGCATATTCATAGTTGCCACACTGGTCTCCAACAACACATTTAATTCATCAAAATTGCCTCTACTTCCACATCTCCGTAGCATTTGTAGGTGTTTTTGAACACTGACTATAAAAGCTGGCAACTTCTCTTGTTCATGCTAGAAGCATGACACTGCTTCAATTTCTCTTATTCATCCAAAACACACTCTCTCAGAGTGTGTCACGAAGGGTATCTATCTCCAACTCCAAGGCCACACCAAACCCCCATTCAACCAAACTAATACAACTTTGGTGAAGGAAGAAAATTTCATTTCATGACTTGGAAGTTCCATCAGAAGGTCCATCAGATTTGGTCCTCTTAGCATTAGGAGTGTTGTGGGAAGAATTTTGACATGACCCAACTGTTAATTCATCACTTTTATAGCTCAAGCATGCAGCATCCAGCACCCCATCTGGGCTTTGGGGCACCAATGGCACTAAATTTCTGCCCAAATTAGCAGAACCACTGATCAAGGACAAATCTCTTATCAGTTCAAGACACTTCAGAACTCTCTGCAACATGGAAAAACCATACAGCTAAAGATTAAAAAAAATTCACCTAAGGAGGATGATGTCAATTGTCAAACACAATTATTTATTCTCCAAGAGCAAAAGCAAATGTCATTTCATGCTGTTTGTTGTGTGGGGAACCACCATTTTTACCTTTTCTTCAATCATTAAACAAGAGATGATCTTATCAATCTCGATTGCTTGCAGTTGAAGTTCCCTTGTGACAGAAATGGCCACTGCTGCAGCAATTTCAGAAGGCATGAAGTCCAAGAAGTCAACCCCTGCATCAATTTCACAACAAACACTGCTTAAATTCATTACTCCTCAGGAACAACAAAGTACCAAAAGAGAAGAAAATCAAACAGAATAAGGGGGACACCTCTGATTGTGGCAACTATGAGCTGTACTGATCTAGAAATGGATGACTTTGCTGGATGTTGCCCATTATTGATTTTACTGAGGAAGTAGTCTATGAAGGAACAAGGAGTTAAAGCTTGCATTTTCCATCTCAATGTGCTCAACACCAGTAGCTCCATTCTTTGAATGGTTTTAGCTTCAAATACAAACTTTGGTTCTCCAACCTTCTCATTACCAACATCAATGAGATAATTAGAGGAAAAGACACAGAAAAGGCATATAACTATCTTAAGAGATTGCATGATTCTTTACCTGTAAATCAACTAATAGAGGCACTTCGATCTCCTCCATTTTAGCTGCTAATGACAAACAGGCCACAGCTAGCAATTGCACGGTCCAAGTTTTACCTTTCTAAATAGACCAAGTGAATAGGCCAGCAAAACCAAACAGATAGGCATTACACTATCAGAAAGAGATCACAAAAACGAACAACTTATTGAAGCAAAAGTATGCTTAGTTTAGATATTTGATCTTACAGGTAACTCATAAATCGATAGGAACCGATCCAAGTAGTTCATAGATAGACAAAAGCTCAAGGGTCCAAAACCATAATAGGCATGAGCCTGTCGATCACATTATACAGACTAGAGTCACTAACAGAAGTGCCCAATTAAAAAGCAAGAAAGAGGCTTCCATCACACAGTTTCAACCAGAAATGAGGGGAAAATTAAAAAAAAAAATCACAGAACTGAAAGAACAGAGAAGCAAAGAAAGTAGGAAAATCCAAATCCACTGTAGAACGTCGACAAGTTGCTCGAAAATCAGTTCCGGAACACCTGACACTAGTATCACTACTCCTTTATCAAATTCGATTTATACAAAACAGAGGAAAGCAAAAAAAAAAAATCACTGCAGAAGCAAATTGAAACCCGACAAGAAAGCCAGACATTGTAAATCGAATGATATTGTAACAGAAAAATAAGATGAAAAAGAGAAACGACTCATTCCGGTGAATAATATCCCATTAGAAGTAGTTGAGCTACGAAGCCAAGAATCGATATAAACTAGAAAGATAATCCAAAATCCTAATCCTCTTTTATAGGAATGACAGGGGGAACTTGGGGCAGAGGAATTGTTAATGAATCAAACAAGCAAAAACCGGCAACCTCATTTGAGAAACTAAGAAACCGACCTTCAAAATCCAATCAAGACCCTCTCTCCTAACACTCAAGTCCAAGTCTCCACTACGAAGCCTCTTCAGGTAATCATCTCTGGGCAAATGCTCTTTCTCCCTCTCAACCATTAGTCTGACTCTTTCTTCACTCAGTAACGGAAACCCCACGAAGGACCCGGATCCATGGCTGTCCGAACTCGGACAATGATGGCGTCCGTTAATGTTCTGTTGGATAGGGAAAATTCCAGACTCATCAGTGGTATTACATTCGGAATTATCAAAGCAGGTATTGCTGTTTTCGGAACAGATAAGGTTTGAGGACGCAGGGTCCAAGTTTTCTGCCATTGAAATGCTGTAGAACTCAATGAAAGCTCTTCATCAAATTAGTGTTGCAACGAATGGACTAAAAGGAATTAACTTTATGGAGCATTGCTAGTAAAATGATAGACGCAGAGGGCATTAAAGAGAGGGAAAGACAGTGTAGGGTGGCAGAAAGGAAAGAGTAGGGGATGGAGGGAGAGTAGTGAAAGAGACGAGCTTTATGTAGAAGCGGACGACATGTGCTTTTTTTTTAGGGTAAAAGGAGAGAGATGGGGGAAGAAAGCTGGGCATCCGTCGTTGCAGAACCGAAAACGAAAGAAATAACGCCAAAAAAATTTTGCCATTTTGGTAGTTTGAAAATAAATAGTATAAATGTACATAATACGTTGAATTTGAATTTTTTTTTTTAATAAAAAGATAAGAAGAGACTGCTTCTTCTTCTTTTTTTTTTCTCCTTTTGATTACACCCTTTTCTCTTGATATCTGTAAATATTATTTTTTATTTTAAAAATTAATCTCATCTTTTTTAAATAAAAAATATGTTTTTAAAATAAATAAATATTTATTATTTATATAATTTAACAGGTAATAAATATTATACATTGGACCTATATAAAATAGTCACAATTTTAAAAATACAATACTATAATCAATGATTAACTACTAAAAATTTATATCATATTAAACACCCTAAACTTTTATAAAATTCATAAGAAATTTTAATCATTTTAACTAATAGGTTAAGTGTAAATTAATAAAATTATTTTGACTCCGATCAACTGCAAACCTAAAATGGATTTATTTAGAGTTTTAATTCCGCTTGGCATCTCCATCCGAATGAGTAATAATACGTTTTAAATAATAGACGCTACAGAAAAGTAAACATAATTTTGATGGTCATTACTTAATAGTTGAAATAAAGTCTTTTACCTACTAATATTATTGACTATCAAAACAAGTTGTGTGTAAATTTATTTTTATAGAAAATAAAGGCGCCACAAGGCAGACAATTTTGGCACTGACACCCGCCCTTCCTTTTCTTATTTTTTCAACGCCTATAGAGCTAAATGAAGATTATGTTTTTCAATAGTTTAATATTAACTTACTTTCACCGTCAAAATTATTTCTAGACGTAGTTTCTCTGAGCTTATTCTTCTTTTTCAATAGCACGATGCGTGAAGAGGGAGTGCGATATGATGCGTGAAGCTAGAGAGTGCGATGTGCTTTCATTCCTTCAACAATTTATTTGGTGAATTTTTTTTGTTGAATCAAAACTCTCTTATATGTATACCTTTGCCAATACGTCATACTTAAATGTTTTATAATGAGAATAATAATTTATTGAATTAGATCTAATTATATCTTAACCAGATAGGTTAAGAGAGTAATAAATAAGAATAAGCAAAAGAGTTAATGAAAGATGAATATTTATATGAAATTTAAATTTAAGATATTTATTGCCAATAAAATTATTTGTGAAAAAAATTAAGAATTAACACATGTTGATTACATGGAGTCGAGTCATTGTATATATAATCAATCAACACATGGCAATCTTTTGCGGGGCGGGGGATTTTATTTTATTTTTTGCTAAGTTGTTATTTTACAGATTCACGAAGAAAGGGAAGCATATATTTACGGGGAAAAAAAAAGTAGTGCATTGTGAGTGTATAAAATATGAAAGACTGTCTAATATTAAGAATTAAAAAGATGAAAGACTATCTAACAATAGATGGTTCGTATTTAAGAATTTTCGTGGAGGGTTTTCAAGTTATTTACTTAAGTAAAAGTTTTTGTTGTTTAATTGAGTAAGAGAAGAATAGGTCAAGTTCGAAGTTAAGAGCTTCTTCGCACGAGATGCATATATTTCCATTGGTGATGTAACTATGATGATTTCATGAGGGAGATTCCATTTTTAATTTGTGATACAAAACGAAAGTATGATCATGCGGGTCCATCTATTTCCCTTATTCGTTCCACTCCTTTAGATTGTCCCTTTTTCCATTCGTGGCCCTGTATCTAGGGATAATCACAAACACATCCTCAGGCAAATCAATATCCCAACCTTTGTTGTGTTTAGGATTATGACTTGGAAGATAATTGGGGTGAAAAATAATAAGGGAGGAGAGAAATGTTTTACTAACTTAGATGTTTAACGAATCAAGTAGAACGTTTGATTTTTTACTGGAATTGAAAAGGATGGATAACTATTTCTGATGAATTAAAGTCAATGATGCAGAATGAGGTGTTGAAAATGTTGTTTTTATACAAAAATATCATTTTAGCATTCATGTGAGAATAAATTTAATTCTTAAAATGTAATTTTCCAAATTATTAGTTGTCTACCCAATTAACAAAAAATCACAATATTCAATGCGAGAATGAATTTAATCATAAATCACCTACTTGCATTTCATAAGGAGTGAACATTTTGCTTCAATTGGTTCTAATTACATGGTATTTATTTAAGAATATTGACTTAGACTTATAACCCAAATTTATGACAAATTGGCAAGTAATCTATATAGGTGTCTAAGTGATTCCTACTTTGGACATACTGTATAGATGCATCCTCATGTTTCTTTTTAAACATGAGCAACACAAATTCCTAACCCTTTTCTTCACCTAGAGATGCTCCCTCTTTTCCCTTCTCTCTCTCATAAGATACTCTGCCTTTCCATCCATCTCTTCTATGGAGTTGTCTCCCAAAAATTCCCCATATGACCATATATATGTGCGTGTATATAGGACCCTTGCCCTTCACAACATGTCCCAAATCACGTGTATAAGTATTATGCATTTTAATAGCACCTTTTTTGGTTGTTATTAGACATGACCTTGTCCTTACCAATGGCAATGAGCCTCCTTGGACTTGTTTGGCTTGAGCATGGACGTTGTGGTCCAGAAATACCCTTTTAGCTTTTGCTTTCTACTTTATTAGATCCAATCTCTTCAAACTAATTAATTCCACACACTATATGAAATGCCCTCCTCTTCGAAGCAATTTGCAAACACAATAAGCCATGCCCTCCTGCGACTCCATTACCTCTGATTTGGGAATATAAAACAGAATCTCTCTCTTTTCAGATCTATGCTGCTTCCATGTGTCGCCCTTGTGCCTTGCCACTTCTCCATTATAAAATTCCAACAATCCAGCCATGAAAGTTAAAACAACCACTTCAAAATTCAAATCCAACCAGCGTTATTAAATTTTTATTTGATCACTTGAATATAATAATATAAGATGCCTAAATTCGAAATTGCATTGTTGTATGCTTCTTGATATTTTAGATGATATATACGTAGGAAATATAAACATTTTAAACACCTTTTAGCTTGTAGTAACATATATACCAAGATAACAGGCATGGTCTAACAAATTTCTCTTGAAAGAATAATAAAAAAGCTGTAGATTGCGAGCTCAATCGAAGGTAGAAATGCTCTGTTAAACAATGAAGAAAACTGGACATTGAAAGCTATTCTGGTTCATGTGTGAGTGTGACACTGACAAGAATCAATAAGAAAATAAGTTAATATACCGTTAAAATATGGTACAACAGACAACATTCTCAGCACTTGAGTTGTTTGTCATTTTAAACATTGGTTCCTTCTTTGGTCAACAAGATTCCCCTTCTATGTGGCCTAAAAATGACTGACCCTGAACTCCATGGTCAAAGCATGATAGCTTTGAAGATAAAGGAATGATGAAGAAAAGTCGTAGTCCATGAATGAGGAAAACCTTTTTGTTACCTTGTAGTGTCAATGACTGAGTGATGAATTTGGTTTTGCAGCGATCCGCTTTGCCCTCATAGTCATGCATTACATCAATAAGGTCAGTGTGGAATATACAATACAATACTCTATTTTTGATGTTTGAGTTGCTTTGGGGTTGTTAGTGAAAGAAAATGATGAGGTTTGTGCCTTGGTGCTAGCGATTCTAAAGTGTCCCACACCCAGGAACACAAAGTTCCTTTCAGAATTCATAATTTTAAGTAGTGGGAGACGCGGGAATTCAATTGAATCAATTTTTTTACCATGATTGAGTCAACTGAGGATTGTGATTGTCCTGGTCATGGTCACAATGTTGTTCTCAGTGTTAGTCCTCGTATTAATAGAAAGGATTGTCCACATGTGAATGAGTAGTTGTAGGATAGTAGTAAATATGAGGGTGTATATATACTTGGATAGGCACTAAGTTGATTACCATGAAAAAGGATGAAGAGAGCTCATCAAAGAGGAGTCTAGAAGGACCTTTTCTGGGATTAGTTCTCCTGACATTGTAATAGGAGTTATCAAAAAACTGTACCTGAATATTCGAAAAATATTAAAGAAATAAGTCTGAATTTAAGTATAAAAATATTGATATTTTATCTAAACTCATACTCATTTTATATAAATTATTTAAAAAAAAGTATATTATAAAAACACATATTTATTTTATTTTATTTTATTAAAAAAATATATATATGTAAATTATATTATTTGATTCAATTTTATTAATAAGATAATTTAATTTTAATATAAATCTATAAATTATTATATTTAATAATTTTTTAAGGATAAATTAGTTTAAATTTTATGTTAATTATATATTTAAAATATACATGATATAATTGACATAACTTATATTTTTTTATAAATTTATATGTAAATAAGTCATAATTTAATAAAAAAATAAATCATTTTAAATTCTTTTTGGATAAACAGTCTAAGTCTGGGTATTCAAAATTTTTATAAACCTACAATGATGATTAATTTTACTATTAGTTCAAGTCTAAAATCAAATACAAAAATTATAGTATCTTATATTTACTTTACCTATGATTATCTCCACGTTATTATAACGGTGATTCTTTTGCAGAAAAGGAGCCTACGATGGGCTCCCTAGGGCTTGAAGCCTGTGACACTTGACCCGTTGGACTAAGTAGATATATACACTTGGATAGGCCCTTAACACGTGAGTTCAACGTTTTAGGTTTTGAGTTATGGGTCATGATAGAGGTAGCTCAAGTTTAAGTCAAAGTCAAATTTTAAGATTGATAAGAGTTATTTATATTTTGTGTAAACGTTATGAATTGAAAGGAGCCATATAACTCTGAGCACCCAGGAATCACCGAAGGTAATTAGAGAGCTTGTTGCCCAAAGCGAGAAAAAACCAAGTGGAAGCAATAGAGGTTTGGCTAACAGTATAAGATTATACTCGCAAACTATAGTGCCTTGTAGTTAAGAAGGGAAATTATAATTTATCTTCTTTTAGTTTGAAATGTTTTATTTTCATTTTTATTTTTGGTGGAGTTGAAATGTTTTATTTAATTCTCCTGTAATTTGTTGTCCGGGAATAAGAGAAAACTAGATTAGAGAAACTACGGCAATTGAATCAACTATAGAAATGACTATTTATTACTGAGTATCTATTTCAATCTTATAACTCTTCTGAGATGAAGAAAGACATATAAGGCGTTTCAAAGGCTTCCAAACAAATGCCTAACAGGAACAATATCAGAAGAATTGTGTACTGCAGAAAATGTGGAAAAGCTTGTACGTGAGCAAACTCAAAATAGTGTTGCGCATATCTCCAATGAGATATATATATATATATATATATATATTCTTAAATGCAAAGCAGTAACATCAATTGTTAAAGTTTATATTCTGACTCAAGTTAAAACTTAAAATATTAATATTAATATGATCCTATTGTTGACTCCAAAGCAAATAATTTTATTTTTCAAAAATTATATTAAAAACATATAAAATTAATAATAATTTAAATTGTACAATGAATATATATATGGTTATCTACATAATTACAGGCTATTTTCTATATATACATATATTTATGGGCAAACCAATTTGTAGAATTGAAGTCCGTCAAAACTTGAGTCTTGGACTTCAATTTAAATAGGACTAAGCCCGAGTAACTTAAATAATGTTTTATTATAACTTTTATTTATTTATTTTGTGAAATAAAACTTTTGAAATTTGTTATACTGAAGATTAGCATCATCAAAAACAGCTGTGATATGTAGACCAATTCATTTAGTCTATTAAATGAGTAAATTTAGTCTATTTAAAATAGACTTAAATATATTGTTTGAATTATTTTAAAATAAATAAAATTTATAATAATTTTTATGTGTAATATCACAATATAAATAAAAAATTAATTTAATATAAAAATAATATTAATTTTTAAAATAAATACATTAATTTAGATATATAATTTTTATTGTAATAAATTTAACGATTTTATTTATTCAATAAATTTAAAATTTTAAAAAATAATAATATTATTTTTTACTTGTATTAAAAAATAAGTTCAAAATATTAAAAATTAAAAACGAGAAAGATATCCTATAGACTAATCCGTTTAGTCTCGCGGATAAAAATCGATAATTTTAGATTTTATTGTTTAAACCAATTTAATAACAAGCAGTCTATTCCCACTCGTTTTATAACCAATTTTTAACAGGTGGGTACAAGGTTTTTTATAAATATTAAATTGTTAAATGTTTTGTAAATCGATCATAAACATTTTATTAATCTTAAATTTACTGTAATTTCAACCAAGTTGATAAAAAAAAAAAAAGTACTCAAAAGAAAATTATTAATTAAATACCTTAAATATCACTATTTTTATTTTATTTAAAAAAAAGTCGAGAGAATCGAAAATGGAAAATTCTGGAAACCCTAGAGACCACTTGGATTGTATATAATGGATTTGAAAGACCACCCTTGTTTCCCATCTCCAGTTCTTCACTCACTTCCAAGTTCCACCAGTTTCTGTAAATGGAGCTCTGCACAGTCAAGGCTAACCATGCATTCTCTGCTCCCATTCCTTCAAGTTCACATCTTCTCCCTAAATCGCCCCTTTCTATCAGACAAACTCCATTGATTCGCACTGCTGCCAACAAGCTATCTCGTACGTTCTCCATCCCTTACATTTGGTATCGTTTCGAAACCATATACTAGGTTCTAGTTATCGTTATCAGTTTTTTGTTTTTTGTTTTCTTTTTTCCTTTTTCCGTCATTAAAACATCATTTAGTTCTTTTGGTCATTCTTGGGTGCATGGAACAACAGATTTGGGTTTTGAGCTGATTAGGCCCATGAGGACTGTTTAGAACTTTTGTTTGTCTATTATGATACGCCATTCTAGATTTTGGAAAGCTCTTGCGTGGCAGTTTGAGTGATTAATGCCGCATCAGAACAGGATTTCACCCTTCTGTTTCTCGACGGCGAAAACGGATCCTCGGTTAGCAAAAATTGTAATTTTATGCGGGTTAAAGAATACAAGTAAATAACATCTTGTTTATTAATCCTCATGCTGGTTAATATTATATTTTTGCGAACTTCACAAAAAAACAACTTCAGAGCATCTTATCACCTCAACGGCTTCTCTTTATGCACGTACCTAGATTCATTCCAATGATATTTAGTTGTCCTCATTGAGATATTGTGCACATAGGATTGCAACGACTTTTCTATATAAGCATCATTTAGTTGCTGAACAATTATGAAAGTGCGAATAAAGTACATGACTTGTATCTTTTTTTGTTTTTTGGTAAGGTTCAATTTCCCTGATTTATGTGTTACCGAGGGCAGCAACATCCGATGAAACATCTGGTGGGGCAAGTCAATTTGTTGATGAGAAACGTGATGGTGCAATAATCCTGGAGGATGTTAAAACAACTAATAATAATGATGCATTTAACGGAATTGTAGTACCTGAAGAAACAAAAGAAGAGTCACCTGTGGATGAGCTAGTGCAGCCATATGATTTTGCCGACAATCTTAATATAAAGGTTACTGTGACTACTTATTGTTTGTTTCTGACGTTAGTAATTCGAGTCATGTATATAAATGGTCCTGGCTACAAGTTTGGTGCTATCCTTTTTGCTTGGCGTGATTTATTACTTAATTATTCAAGAGAAACAATTATGATATAAGTGGTACTCTCTCTCTTACTACCCTGTAGCATTTGTTGAATCTATCTTCCATGTTGTGCTATGTTTGATGTAAGATCTATAAGCAGTGTTTCATAAGAACAATTTAAATACATATTTACTCATTTAGATATATTTCGAAATTGAGTTGCTGTGATGCCACTACAGATGATTGATGGCATTATTAGAATGTTTGATGAGACTTCGGCAGTAATGCTGGACCTGAGCGGTTACCTGAGCAACTTTACATGGGTTTTTCCATCTCTTTTTTAATTTTTGCGTATCCTGGTGTGTCTTCTCAATTAGGAACCATTTCTTCTCAACTTTAAAAATTCAGCTTTCTTTTTTTTTTAAAAAAATCAAACTGCCAATTCTAAATGCACGCATATTATTTTTAATTTTACTTACTAAATTAACATGTAGTGAGTTCATGTACGGTCTCAAGTTTGTGAGAACACTAATCTTCATATGTGTGATGAGAACTTGAGTGGTTTAGGGTTTTTGAGCAACTTTACATGTATTCACTTTTTTCACCCCTGGAACTGTAATTAAAATTTTAGTTGTATTCTCATTTTTGTAGTTGTCTCTAATGATATTTCGTCTGTTATACAAAAATAATTTAACTTCATTTTCTATTTTTTTATCTTCTTGTAACCCTGTTATTTGTTGTTTTAATGTCCCTTTGCATTGAACATTGAATTGTTGACCCTACAGGTGTATTTATTTACCTACGTAGATATATTTCTAAATTGAGTTGCTGTGATGACACTGCAGATGATTGATGCATTCATAGAATGTTTGATGAGACTCTGGCAGTAATGTCGGATCTGAGCGGTTAGCTGAGCAACTTTACATGGGTTTCTTTCATCTCAAATTTTATTTCGGGTTGTGTCTCTTCTCAATTTGGAACAATTTCTTCTAATCAGCTTTAGGGCTTTTTAGAACGAAGGATAAAGGCTCTGTGGAAGAGTGCTTTTTATGCTGCATTTTGATTGTATTTTTAATTTGTTTAATGAAAATTTGCTTACATCCTAAAAAATTCTTCCCTGCCGTTAGAGCTGATGACAAGACTTTCTTGGGTTGGTCTTTGGTGTTCATGTCCTGGTGGTCCCTATAAGGGCTCCTTCCTTACTGATTTACAAATGGATTTGTGCAACAATACCCTTTGGTTGTCTTTTCTAAATTTGGTCTTCAACACTTTGTAATCTTTTCTTACTAACGATAATTCGTTTATCCTTAAAAAAATAATGATATCTGTTTTGTAGGTTTTTTCCCTTTAAATTTCTTATATCCCTTTCATTTATTGCTTAAAATGTACAGTATACAGAGAATATTGAATTGTTGATTCTACAGGCGACTTTGTTGACTGACAGGATCTAGTTCTATTTCCAAATTGAGCTGCTGTGATGAAAGTACAGATAATTGACGGCATTCATAGAAGAGAAATGTTCTCACAGACTTGAGTTTGTAAGACCATATAAGAACCCACCACATGTAAATGATTTAGTGTAGAAAACAAGGCATCATAAGGTTTAAAGAAATTGGTTTAAAAATTTAGTATTTTTTAAAACAATCAAACTGTTAATTTTAAGTGCACGCATATTGTTTTTTTATTGTATTTACAAAATTGTTAACATGTAGTGGGTTCATGTATGGTCTCAAGTTTGTGAGAACACTACTCTTCGTATGTTTGATGAGAACTTGAATGGTTTAGGGTTTCTGAGCAGCATTATGTGGGTTCACTTTTTTCTCACTCAGGTTTTAACAATTTTGACAACCTGGATTGTGGAACTGTAATTAAAATTTTATTTGTATTCTCATTTTTGTAGTTGTCTATCTAATGATATTTCTTACTTTTATATGAAAATAATTTAACTTCATTTTATAGATTTGTATCTTCTTGTATACTTGTTATGTGTTGTTTAAATGTCCCTTCGCATTGAACACTGAATTGTTGACCCTACAGATGTGTTTATTGACATCTTCAGATATATTTCAAAATTGAGTTGCTGTGATGACACTACAAATGATTGATGCATTCATAGAATGTTTGATGAGACTTCGGCAGTAATGTCGGATCTGAGCGGTTACCTGAGCAACTTTATATGAGTTCCTTCTTTTGGGGGGCGAGGGTGTTGGATCTTTCTTTCTTCTTGAAAGTGTTACCTTTTCTAATGAATTTGAACTTCTAACTTCAAGTAAATGAACTATTTAAATTTGCTTCTTTCCTTGTTATTTCTCATATCCTCGTTTTTCTTCTTGTTTTAATAGGTTGCTTTCCAATGAAACATTAAATTGTTTATCCTACAGATTTATCATGTATCATTTATTTACTTGGAACTAATTCCAAATTGAGTTGCTGTGAGGACACTACAGATGCTTGATGACATTCATGCAATGTTGCATGAGACTTTCGGCAGTCATGTTGAAACTGAGCGGTTACCTGAGCAACTCCTGCATGTGTTCACTTTTTAACCCCTTTGTAATTGTTTACAGTTTTGAGGATTTTACTTGAACTTGTATTTGGAATTTTCTTCTTTCTGAGTTATTTCTGGTGGTTTATTTTACCAAATTTTGTCCAAGCACTTGATGTTCAATCAAGCCTTTTATACTTGCTTTCTTTCTTTCTCCTTATTTGACCTTCATTTATTTTTCTCTATTTCTTTTATTTTGCTGTGTCGTTACTGATTAAGGTTTTAACATTCATATTCTCTGCCACTGTGAATGCTTATATTTATTGAAAACTTGTCATTTATGTTGCAATGTTCATTACTGGTGAGTTGTTACCTGTGCAACCAAATTTTATGATCCTTTTCTGTCATTTTATTATTGATCATTTTGCTTTCCACTTCACTCTACAATAATATGTAGGGCCAATTTTTATCCATTTCCTTGAAAATTATGCTCTGGTTCTAGATTGGTGTCAGTCATTCTGTTTTGTGTTGGTTATGCTAGCTTTTGCTGTGATGCATTTTCTTGTATTATAATCCCCATCCTCGTTTCAGTAAATTCAATGCCCTTATTATCGAAGTCAACTGATTTGCTATTATTAATTGATATAGCGGGTTATGTTATCTTTTCATCAAGTCTTTTTCCTTCCTCTCTTTTCAGTTTGACATAGATGACACGGGTTCTATTCTCTTGTATGGAGGAGGTGCCATAGTTGTACTGTGGTTAGCTTCAGCTGTTGTTGGTGCTATTGATTCTATCCCATTGGTCTGTATTATATTTAAACTTTGTCAATATTTCAAGCTACAAACGTGTCCAGAATTCCCATTATGTTCATTTTTGTGGTATCAGATTCCCAAGTTGCTGGAAGTTGTGGGCCTTTCTTATACTTTATGGTTCACTTACCGTTATCTTCTCTTCAAGGTACCTATTTAGTCCTTTTTTTAAAAAAAAATTATTTAAGAGATTTAGATTAATTGGACTAATTAGATTAATTAACCTGCAGAAAAATAGGGATGAACTGGCTGCAAAAATTGAGGAGCTTAAGTTACAAGTTCTGGGTTCGGAAGATGATTAAATGTTGTGAAAGGACTCACTATATTTCTACTGCTAGTGCCTCTATGATATGATAATGTATAGTTAGATGTTGCTCTAGTTGAGGAAATCGCACATTCTCTCCCTTACACACAGCACAGGCAAACGTGTAGTATACTAAGATTGGTTGAGAATGATGTTATATCGGTTCTGAGTTAACTAAATTGGTGAAAAAGAATTTGAGTGTTCTTATAAGGGTATGACTAGTGGCAGTTTGAGCTTGGCTCTCATTGATCTGTATTTTTTTGTATGAAAAAAAATTATTTCAGCTTTTTTTCTCTCTTAAACAGAGAGATAAAGTGTGGGGAGTTTGAGCTCTTTCATATCAAATCAAAGCGACAAAGCCCTTCTTATAAATTTAAGTAATGTCAACTTTTCGTTCACTCCTGGTCTTTCAAATTGATTGATGCATGGACTTCACATTTGAAGATTACTTTTCGAGGTGCTTTTTTCTTAGATCTCCTTGAGGCCAATCAAATTTATATTGGGGTTGTCTGATTAGATGAGAAAGAAAAAAAGGGCTTGTCCAAACAAAATGGGCGGTTGGACCCTATTGTTAGGCTTAGGCATGATCCTTCGCTGCAACTGTGAAAAAGAGGTAAATGCATGAAAATGAACTAGTGGCGTTCAGGAAAGCAAATGCCCCAAAGGAAACCAGGCTAAGTATACTCTGGTATCTCTTTTACTCGGGAATTGTGGGTAGCTGCTTACAAAGAGCATCAAGAGTGAGAAAACGGAGCTGAGAACTTCAAAATTTTGAAAATTAGTTTGAGGTATTAAACCAAACTAAACTGCTACAGAACTACAAATTTCAAACCGTCTCAAACAAAAAATGAATGGGTTTTGGTAGATTTTTCTTGGTTTGATGTGAATTGGTTACAGTGGATTGATTTTGATGCGCTTTGAGGAAACGTTGTATCGAGAAAAAGGAATTTTAGGTAAGAGAGCGTGCCCAGTCCTTGGCTTGCTGTAATTGCAGAGTGGGAAAGTTTCAAAAACTCCAACTTCGACAGCCGTGTTAATGAAGGCAGCTCTTTCAGCCATGTACCTGAGGCAGGTTTCAAAGTACGAAGTTTCTTCGAGTTCGAGATGCAATCTGGCAAGGCCTCAATGGAAGTAGAAGACAAGTTAAGATAGACGAGATCCTTGAATGATCTCTTAATGGGAATATAGCTTTCGACAACCCTATTTACATCTGCAAGTCGGCATGGAAGACCAGAGAAGGGTACGAATGGTGGATCAACCCTATTTACATGAACTTTTTTTATTATAAATAAATACATTAATTTTAAATCGGAAAGAATCTAAAATTTAGAAGTTTACAACTTCCCCCCAAGTGGATCCTCTGACTTTCGACGCGCCTAAAGTTTGAAAAGCTCATGTAATCTTGGCCGTTTGATGCTTCAACAAAGATCAGCTTGCGATTTTGTGCATTTTGCCTTCTTCAAAAACTCTCGTTCGAAAGATTTTGAATTTTTAAATTTAAAAAATGATATATTTGTTTAAAATTAAAAAAATAATAATAAAGAGATTCAGTCGATAAGATTTACTAAATATTTTTTGCATCTTTCTATAAAAAAATATATTATCTTTTAAATTTAGAAGATTGAGCCCATTTTCACTTCTTTTTCATGTTTGAAAATTGGTTACACAAGTTATTAACATCAACCTAAATCATAGTTGCTGTCCGAAGTACAGGTCTTGTAAATTTCACAAAATCGTCAATTTCTAGGTTTGTAAATAACAAAACCATATAGATCCTTCTAATTTCCAACAATTCGAAGATGGAGCACCTAAACCACAGAAGCTTCTGATTTCTGAACTCTCAGCGAGGCTATCACATTGACAAGTACCCTTATTGCGCTATTTTTGAATGAATTAAGAACACTTAATAGTCATCAAATTAACCAAGAAAACAGACTATTTTCACAAGTCAAATATACGAGCTGTTTGATTTCAATTCCATTCGATTTACCTACAATTAATCAAGTTTTGTATATCCTATAGTAGGAGCACTCTTATACAGGTGCTAATTGGTAAAAGAACAAAGAATCTTTATAGATGCGAAATTTTTTTGTTTAAATATACATTTATTTATAAAAAGACAATATTATTTTTTAGTTACGTTTGTTGGCAGCTCAGGTAAAGTGATATGTGGCTCTCTAAAACCTAGAATATTATTAGTCTTGATGATCACATCATCTCTTGGGCATACTAATCCCCAGCATTAGATGTGTAAGTTCTATCAACTGTAAATATAAAATTCATGAAGATTGAAAGAATACCTTTTTCATTTTATTAAAGAAGGAGATATCTAGATGAGAATAATCTTGAGAGTTGATAAGGAGGGAACCTTGTAATCTTTGGATAGAACATGATGTAGCACTTTTTTGGTTTGGGGGTATAAGAAAGTTTAAATGAATAAGAATTAACAGTAGTTGCCTGCTTGCAATGGGTCTGTTTGGAATGATAGATCTGGGCCTCTTTTAGACGCATCCATTGGGCTATGCTTTAATTTGATGATTTGAAGCGATTGCAGAATCTCAAGTTTTAACTTCATAATCCCCTCTTGGGCCAACATATTTGCAGTGTCATACCTAATAGCAGAAGCTCTCCAAGTGTTAAAAAATTTTACTATACGTACATTTACTTAAACACTTACGTAGAAACACAAAACTACGTTGTTCAACTTGATGAGTTACTTTTGAAATTTGAGTAACCTAAAGGGGTGGAAGATGAAATGTGGAACACACAATTATTTAATATTTTTTATGTGGAGTGGAATTTTCAACGAGCATTTGACAATGGCACACAACCCACCTTATAAGGTCCTCTTTGGGTGTGGCCCCATGCACACACACACACACACACACATATATATATATATATATATTGTTTGGGTCAGTTCATTTTGGATCATTCACCGAAAAGAAAAAAGTAGTTTAGGTCATTGATCTAACATTCATCCAATTCTAGTATTGATTTGTGCTGAGTGGACAGTGGTTGCCTTC
Organism: Senna siamea; assembly: GCA_031216115.1. Lineage (NCBI taxonomy): Eukaryota > Viridiplantae > Streptophyta > Magnoliopsida > Fabales > Fabaceae > Senna > Senna siamea. Next base: position 28,765,588 of record CM062360.1, on the reverse strand, counting down.
TCATTTAAATCTTTTGGTACATCTGACCAAATAACGAGCAACTTCGCCATTAATTACGCATTAAAAACTTTAGGACTTATTTAGTAATCATTATTGGAACACGGCAAAAGAGGGTCCTTCCTTGAGAGAGCTAATGAGGCAGAAAATGAAAGTACATGTATAAATGTCCTGATAATTTTCTTCAGCAAATTTTCCAGCTAGCACATACAGAAACAGCTGCATGTGCTGCGTCTACTACGGACTACAAACTACGTATAAAAGGGTATTGCATAATCAAGTTGCAATCGTTTACTGTTTCTGAATTGGGCCCTTCTCATATACACAGAACCTTAAAATTATTCCCACCGTATCCAAACGTTTTCAATCATGGCTAGTTGGCTACCTCTCACATTTATTATGCTAGTAATATATGCCCTACATATTAAATGTGGTGGACCGTCCATGAAAAAATAATCAGTGCTACATTGAACATCCATGAGTAATGTTAAGTGCCCATATATATATATTGTTTTTTAATTAAGAATCAAGCAGCCTTTAGAAAGTAAACAATCATGGTCCAAAGAACAAAATAAGTTTTATGCTCGGTGAACACCAAGAGTTTAGGAACCATGAGATCATGATTCTAAAATATGTATGTATATAGCGGAGTGGAGATATATAGATAGCTAAAGAATATATTTTGTTTTAGTCAAGACAGTTAAAAGATGTTTAGTCCGTGGTATTTGAAGGAATAAGGAAAAAGTTTAGATTTTGAACATGCAATTCAATTCGTTGGTTATGCTTGAGCATATACTGGATTGCTGGGTTCAACGTTTTTGTGCTTATGATATATCAAATTAGAATAGAGTACTAAGTGCCAATTCCTGTATAAGCATCTGTTCTCTCCTCCTTTCATTTTCAAGCAAAATAAAAGATTCAGATGTGACTTGTTTTGATTAAACATCTTTTAATGTTTCACAATTAGAAGAAATTTTATTAGAAATACTATTAAAAATTAAATATAAATTGAAACTTTAGTTTGATATATTATGAGAGAGATTGCTCCTTTCTGCTATCACATTAGTCGCTTCAACTTGTTGCAAAAATCACTAATTGTATTCTTTTAGTATATAACAGACAAAATTATCCTTGTGTAAAGTTTTGGACGTATTAGAAAAATAAATAAAAAATTTATTCTAAATAAATTAGGGTTCAATTTTTTTCTTTTTTTTTTTTAATTTCAAAAATTTTATTTTTATTTTTATTTTAAAAGATCCGAATCCAAAAAACTCTCAATTAGGTACATGGTGTTACATATATAATATAACCAAAAGCCAAAACCTTATTTTAGTTCTAAAATTCTATTTAATAATATTGATATTAGATTTTTTTTACATATGATTGAAAATAGATATTGGAAAGTATTTTTACACATTACAAGGAATGAAAGAAAGAGTAAGTGAAAGATGTAAATGCAAATCAGACAAAATTATAATATTTTATACTTATTTTATTTTAAAAATTACATTAAATTTCCTATAATTTATTTTCAACCAATGAAAATTATATTTTACATAATATAAAATTGTGATTTTATGTATTTTCGTGATAACAAACGCATTTAAATCTCTATCAACGAATATGAATATCTGGAATAGAATCTCTAAGAGACAGATATTTATGGTAGGTTTCCCAACAGCCTAACACGTATTTTTTAAATGAAAGGTATGCGTTACTGCAAGTTAGAATGATGAGCTATTTTTTGTGGGAGAGATTTTGTAGTTGGCAAGATAGATTTTGAATCCATTCACAATATCACATCCACATTTTCCGGAGAAAAATAATAAAATTCAAATGAGGTCTACCTTTGCTACTTTCTTGACTCCTTTTAACCATTGACGCTGATCAAATCTTGCAGTTTCCTCTGTCTTGCAATTTAAAACTAAATTGTAACACAAATTAAAGAGAGAAAAGAAAACCACAGTTTCCGTCATTTCTAAGCAGAAAACTGGACACAGACAGAAAAAACAAAAAGAGGAGAATCACAATTTACGTCGTTCCTGAGCAGAATCATAGGAGCTGCTTATCCAAATATTGAATAAGAATCTTCGTTCCCTCTGTCCTCCAAATTCTCATACTTGAAGAACTTCTTGCATTAATAAAATTGAAAGAAGAAAATCTGATAAATGATAATATAGTGCTTAATTATCATTCCACAAAGACGATGGCATAGTGTCTACAATTAGGATAACAGAAATAAAATATTAATTTTTTATTTTTATTTTTATTTTATGTTTTTTTTTAATTCTTCGTCATCATCGTCGATAGCAACTCCATCGCTCAGAAATCCTTCAGCAACTTTCGAACCTGTTCAAGCGTCACAAACAGCACCACTGTGAAGGGTCCTTGCCTCGAAATCGTCGGTATAAAGCCTTTGTACAGCGCCATCGGACCTTCCGCACGCACCGTTTTTAAAGCACAGTCCAACGCACCGGAGTACGGCGGCTCCGCCCCTGCCTCAACCTTCATGTTCATCACCCTCGTCTTTATCACATCCACCGGATTCGATGCTACCGCCGCAACGAACCCCGCTGCGAAGCTCGCCGTCACGTGGGTCCCAAGCCCATCGCGCATAATCTCCTTCTCTAGTATTGCTTCCTTCACCTGATCGTAAGTCGCCAGTTGCGATGCCGTCACAAGCATCGCGCGGTTCACAGTAAGCGATGACCCTCGCCACAGGCTAGTCACTCCCTCTTGCTTCGCCATCCGAGTAATGGCGTTTACCACCGATGTGTAATTGCGGCGCTGTGCCGGCGGGAGCCGACCGTCAGCCTGCATTCGGACCATGGCTACATCAGCTGGGTTACCAATGGCGGCGCCGACGGCACCGGAGATCAGACCGGCGGCGATTTTTCGAGACAACGGCATGCTGCCTTTGGTGTTGGGATCGGACCATTTCTGCTTGAGAACGTCATAGAGACCCATGCGGGTGGTGGAGTAGAGCATCTGGCGAAGGACGGTGGCGGAAACGCCGGAGAAAAGAGCAGCTACTCCTTCTTGTTGGATGAGGCGGACGCCGACGGCAATGGGACCAACGCGAGCCGCCGGCTGCGGTGGCGGAGGCACGACGTGGGGGATGGAGCCTGGGTGAAAGGCGAGGGCGGGTCGGAGGTTGTGGATGGCAGGATTGGGTTTGGGGGCGTGGGTTTCGCCCTGGAGCTGCATACGGACCTTGATGAGGTCAAGAGGGTGAGTGGAACAGCCAGCAACGACGGAAGCTATGCCTCCCTCAACAAAACCTTTGAGACCCATCTGGAATTTTCTGGGGAAAGGAGCGAAAAATGTTAGCTTTGGAGAAAAGAATGAAAAGAATGGAGGTGGGGTGAGATGTTAATTTAGCGAGAGAATTGAGTATTGAGGAATAGGGATTGAAAAGAAAATCTAGAGGGAAAAACAAGAGGACCAATTGGAGTTTGGGTTCATCTCACTGGAAACCAGTAGATGAGAATGGAGGCCACAAGCTATGGAAGAAGAGTGAGGAACGGTGGGCCTCTGAGACATATGCTAGTGGATACAAACTCTGAAGGATGGAATTGTTTGGTTGCGGAGAATGAGAAAGGGGAGAGGAATTTATATACGACACAAAAAAAGAGGAGAGAAGGCACAAGTTGGCAGTGTAGGGATCCTACGCGATTTAAGACGCAGCAAATGGGAAATATCCTCTCCCAATTTGACGCGTTTGTTGGCCCTACTATTTAGTTTTCATATTTGAATATTATAAAACTCAATTTATAATCTCAAACTCGTATTTTCATACAAGGAAACAATCTTCTACTAGGACATCTAGTCCGTCGTAATTTTTTTAATATTATGTCCAACAAAGAGGGGGGGGGAGGGGGGCTAGAAGAGTTTTGGTTTGGGTAATTTTGCTGAAAATAGAAGTACATAATTAGCGCAAGAAATTGGAGTTATTGTATTGTGATGAAAGTGATGGATTGATAATACTGTTGCTCCAAATCAATGAAATTTTGATTAAATAAAACGTGTGAACAAGGTTTGTTGTGTAATCCAAAAATATGGGGGAAAAATTTTATTTTAAAAAGTAGGACTGAGTGGGAAGGCGTGGGGTGGGCACGCGCTAATGCAGGAGGAGTGGTTTGAGGTTTGACTGAAACGCTTTGTTGTTGCTTGCCTAGGGCTACGTGGTACGTAGTGCTTGCCGCCTCAAGTTACAACGAAAACGGTGACGATTACAACACAAAATTGTTACATGAAATAGCGTGTGAAAATACTTCATAATATCAATTATACATATGAGCCAACAGAAGAGGTCGAGTTGTCCAAAACAATTTGAAATTATCTGGCTTCTCAAAGGAAAAAAAACGAAGGTAAAGTTAATTGATTGTTAATATACGGTCAACAAACAAACAAATGCAGTACGTGACGTGATTCAAATAACAAACTAGTTACTTATAATAAATTTTAATATGGTTAATGCTAATATATTCAAAATCTATGTATTAAAAAATGTATACTTGTTATATCAGAAGTAACAACTTCACTCTTAATCGCACGTAACTCATTATTTTGTGGGGTTGATAATGGAATTAGAAATAGTCCACTTTGGAATCACTTCCATATATATATATTTTATCATTTTATATTTACTATAATCTTTATTGAATTAACAATTGATTCCCAATTTAACAAACCCATTCAATTCTAATAGCTTAATTTTTTATAATATACCAGTTATTCTCTAAAAATTTAAGTAATATAAATATTATTTGATAATATAAAAATTTGACACCTCATTTCTCTATTCAATCCAATGAAAACAACTCTATTCTTCGAGAAAACATTTTTTTCTCTTCTTTAAAATCTCCATAAAACGGATTATTACATCCATATCCTCCTTGACTTGAAAAGGGTTTTTTTTATTGGTTGAATGTATGTGAAATTGTCAACTATGACTTTTCTTTGCAACAAGTAGAAGTAGGTGTCCAGTAGGAGAAAATTAAAAGAGGGAGGTAAGTAGGCGATGTGTACAAAGCGTCTAATGGAGGGATGAAATGCAATTATTATTCTCGATTGGAGTCTTGGGTTAGCTTTGGCCTCTCGAAACTTATAAAGGAGAAAAGGGACAAAGTAGAAACAGTCAGATTCGAGAAGAGGTACATCAATTATCAACATGTCTCCTCCACGTGTCCCCTCTGAACCATTCAGACCGGCCTCGACTTAGAGGTGCCATCCAGGGGAGGCACTTCTGACTTCACCCCCAATGGAATGGGCTCTACAAACACGCTTTTCTTTGGTGACCAATTTCCCCTTCTCTACTCTATTTCTATTATTTATTTATTTTTTTCACATCACCAATTCACCATTCTAGAGGCCACGCCCAAGTGCACAACAGAAACAAAGTCACTCTTCATTTGATGATTTCATCTCTAACCCGTGCTGCTCTTGTGGGGTCTCAACTCCAATACTATTCTTCTATTCATATTTATATTCAAATTCAAATAATAATTCTTGTACTTTTCTTCTAATTCATAATTCAATACAGTGATTCAGTTTCTTTAAGTTTACAAACTTCTTAAGTAACGTTATCTAAGTAGTAATATATTTTTTTCCTTTTTAGAATTTGGATTATGTTCTGCTCCTTCTCATACATGTCTTTCGGTCATCTATGCTGGCACTACCCCATTATTTCATCGAGTGCCCAACAAAAATATTCGAGTCCTTGAGAAGGATCCTAGAGTTGAGAAAATGTCGCCTGGAGAAATTTGGCAGATAGAGATAGGAGCGGATCCTGCTATTTCTGTTTAATGTTAGTTTACAAAATTGACCACGGATACAAAATAGCAGCACAATATTTAAGATTTCAAAAAATACAAGATTTATGCACTTCACAAATCTTGACATGATAGTTTAAACTTCATATTCCTATTTTCGAAACTACTTAAGATTCGTGCACTAATATATCATATTAATAAGGAACATAATTTAACATTTCATCAGCATATACAGAAAATCATATTTTGATCAGACATTTTTTGTGATTGAGTACTTAGTTTCTGTTCAAACTTTTTGTATCAAATGAACATATTTACAACTTGCTCATGAAATACATTGATTTAATTACACTCCCAGCAAAACTGAAATAATGACCACTAAATACAATAACATGTGTAGCAGAGTAACTGTTGCAATGTACATACAAAGATTTTGCCCCCAAAATAAAGCAAACACGACAGACTTGAAAAGCCACTCAACCACCCCAAAATAACATCAACCCACTCACGGCATATTATTCCATCATCATCAACTTACCCATCATAGGTTATGTCCTCACATCTTTCAGTACACCCCCTTTTTCAAGCTCGCTGACTAGATCCTTTAGGGATGAAACCTTCATAGCCAAGGTCCTGTACAGTCTAGAATACCGTGCTCGAGTTCCATCTGCTGTCCTTGCTAGAGCAAGCAAGCTTAGAGCCTCAGGTAGGTCGGCAAATACTTGTTTCATTTCCTCCAAGCTCATATTTTCCAAAATTGATGGTCTAGGGGCTACCCTCACTATCTCAGTGCCTTTAGGTTCTTGAATTCGAGACTCAGCTTTTATAACTAGTTCCAAATTTGAGTTTGCTCCACATTTAATTATAAATGGGGAAGAAGTGCCTGTGTTAAATTGAAGGACATTCCACTGTGCCACATCAGTTTCAGATCCAGACCCCAGATCTGCTGATGGCTTGTGAGCATGTGATAGATCTTGAATGGTGTCATCTTCTTCAGGAATTGACTGCATCATTAGATAAGAGAAGAGAGGTTTAGGGGACACAAGTGATGTCAAACAAAGAAATACCTACATTCAACCAAACTAATGCGAGAAGAAGCAGTAATGTTATACTACAGAGAACTATGTCAATCCAAATTACTTATCATCCGTTCACTTCAGTATCTAACTCAGCTATGTCCCAAACAGAAGTGCAATCACCTTTTATGTTTCAATCAGCAATTAATCACTTAACGTTAGGCTAAATTCCAGTATAACCTGTACGATTTGTTCAAAGTTTGTCATTTGACATCCATTTAGTTTGTCCAACAGTTCAACCACCATGTGATATCTTTACTTCTAATTTTGCAGGCATATCCAGATATTCATGTGTACTTTTCAATGATTATCACACCACATTTTGGATACATGAACCCCCCACTCCCCCCCCCCCCCCCCCAGGGTGCACCAGAGAAAACCACAAATCATTGTCCATACCTCAACCAGGTGGCGAGCATCTGCAATGTGCTTCTGAGCACATGGATGATCAATTGTGAGAAGCAACGGCATCCGTTGTGATAATTCATCCAGTGAAGCAAGCATTGTTCTTTTCTTACTTTTACTGACAGCACTTGCAGTAGCATGTCTTGTAATATCCTGTTCAAATTATAACTAAAATAAAGATTATATCCTATAATAACACTAAACTCAAATTTAAACAATTTTGAAAAAGAAACCAAGAACCTTGATTTGTTTCAATATGCCATCAAGTGAAATGAGAGATGCTAATCGTGCATCTTCAGCTGCAGTGGAAGGATTTTGAATAGGTGTGCTGCCATCCTCCAATGTCAATAAAGCTGCGTCACTTCTCAGTTGTTGCAAAATCTGGTCACAAGATCAATGCAAAGAATGATAAGTAGATATACAGAATACATTTAAGAAAAGGAATGTGCTAGGACTTTTTTTTATAGCCTTTAAAACCTGATCAACCACAATCATTGCAACAATAAATGTTGGACAGGCCTAGAATTCAAAAAAACAGAATAAAATTATCATCCATTCTCAATGGAAGGTTATCAAATTAAGAAAGTTCCACCAGACCGGAGGCTACCTCCTTTCACCTAGATATAAGCTACAAATAGTCCAACACAAGAAATCTTTGAGGACCTAGAGGCTAGAAGCATAATAAGAATATTATTTAGTGTGACAAGATAGATCAAGAAGTCTATGTACTAATACATTTCTTGTTGAATAGGATTGTATATTTATTGGACGAGAGGGGACTACTGAAGCATGCTATCATGCGACAGTAAGGCTTGGGTATTTCAGTATATCAGCTGTCAGCAGAATTAACTCCGCTAATAGGTCTAGGACATAAGAGAGTATCTTATCATCTATCTCGTAAATTTTTTCTGTGCTATTATTGAAAAAAGAGAGAAGTTTCATAATTAACCTTTAAAGCAAGGATCTGTTGAGATATATACTATTCAGATATATCATATCATGTTTTCATAAATTATGTATCGGAGAGTATTGAAAGTAAAATTCCATGAATGGAAGTCAATGTAAGGCTCAGCTTTTGTTTTTTCTTTACTCGCCTGTTTTTCCTAGCAGTAAGATCTGAACCTAAAATGTAAGTAATTTTCTTGCTCAAATATTTTAACACAGGTAACCTTTAGTTTTCTTGAGTTCAGTTATGATTTCAGGTGTTGAGTATGAAAAAGTAACAGAAAGGGAAAATGTTGCATTCATATATTCCTCCTTACCCACACAAAAAATGGTCCTCCAGAAACGCAGAAAATATAGTTTAAAAATGCTGTATTATATCAGGTGTTATATCAATATTTTAATGTGACCATTGTATGGTGAACTAACGAGTAAAAGCCCCGATTTATGAAGGAACTCTTAACATAAAGAAAAGCTGATACAATGCTATTAAGGGCACACATAAATTAACAAAGACCTTTCTTCTTTTGAGATCAACAGATTCAAGAGCCGAACGCAGCTTGGATACTTGTGCGGCATCTTCAGCCTCTTCTGCAGCCAAGGTACCCGCAATATCCTGAAAACCAAATGTCAGAAAACATACACCCAATACCAAATCAGTATGTCCATGTCCAGAGGAAACCAGTCAAACAGGATTCATGCATTATCATTTAAGGATAAAAATCCACAACACTAAATTCAATCAATCAAATGTTCAATTTACCAAAAAGAAAAAGAATCATACAAATTAAAATAGCCATAGTAATTTAGAACAATTCCTGAAGCTAGCAATTAAGCAACTTGAATATAATATTGCAGTTCTCTGAGAGAGCAACTTTTTCACTGTAACTGGGTTCAGATCAAGATTGTAACATTAAGACAGGTCAGACTGGTAGCATAACATAGGAGAATATTTTAGAGTGATAGGGAAGAACAAAAATTATGAAGAATCAACCGTGATTTCCTGGGATTTAAATGCTCTCAAGAAAAGTATTTCGTGAGCATGGGATGAATCACCAATCAAGACTTATTACAGTACTATAAGGTATGTTTTTAGGTCATATGGCAGTAAAAAGAGGTTTTTATTGTCTTCCAAAAAATAAGAAAAGAGGAATGAGAATAACAAGAATAAAAACAAGGTAAGGCCTGATTCAGCCTTTCTAAGAATCTTGCCTCACAGTTTTATAAAATATCTCAACTTAGATAAATTTCTTAAATTCTATATATAATACAAATCAAAATGAAACTCGTATTCCTTATAAAGCTAGATTAAAAATCCTTACACAAGGAAATCTAGTAGGAAATAATTTCTGGAAAATTTACCATGAAACAACTTTTACAACAAAAATAACAAAAGATGACAAGGATGTTATAATAGACTAGGAGGAAGTAAGTCAGATCTCCCTGGCAACGTATGGTTGTAAAATATGTGGGTTTTACCCACATACACATGCCTTGTGACAAAATATGTGGGTTTTAGGTGCAACATCTCATAGCATAGTCCCAAGGTAAAGAAAACTACTTCAAGCGTTCAAGAAAAGATTGTGTGCAGTCAGAAGAGTCATTCTAGAATTATTTTACATGAGGAATACCTTCAAATGTTGAAGTTGAGAAGTATAGAGACGTTTTGTATATTCAAATAAAAGCTGGCCAAGAGCATCAGTGTTAGGAGGCAGAGCAGCACCAAGTCCGGCCATCCAACCATCCATAATTGCAGTGGAAAGAAGCTCCAACTGACCCGTTGACCCCCCCGACACATCATTGCCAGTAACAGATAGAAATTCAAAGTTCTCCGCAAGCCAGGATCTAATTTGGCGCTGCAGCTCACCTGCTGGAGTGTGGACAAAGAGAGCAGCAAGAGCCTTGTTTTGAATTGCAAAACTTTTGGCTTCCTCAGTAATTTCCCTCAGCTTTCCACCAGTTACCTGCTGTCTCCAGGTCTCCTGTACATTTTCCCCCAATTAAATTGTAAAGAAAGCAATGTGAGAGAAAGAAAAATCTATAGGTTCGTGAATGGTGAAGAATTTTGGCCATTATACTATAGTGCCAGATAAGGAATAAGAACAAAAACAAACCATGAACTATGAGAATGAATGACAAGTCATCATGCAAACTTTTCACTTTGATTAAAGGGGTGAAAATAGTAATTTTTTTTTTTTATAATGTTCAAGTTCAAAACAAGGTCCTAGGAAAAAGTACTACATGCCTCAATAGTTTTATATTCCGGTCTGATTGGGTTTGAGCTTTTCTGTATGTTTTGGGTACAGCATAAAGATAGAAATAACAGATCATAATAGCAGCTACCTGATCAATTCCACGTATCTTCAACACAACAGTTGAAAATTTGGACTTCTTTTCTGGCTTTAGACTCACTTTAAATCCTTGGATTTGCTCATCAAAATATTGCACCGGAGATCTTCCAGGACTGCTTGCCCGGCTGGAACTTCTACTGCGTCCAGTATTAGCCTTTTCTAGAAAGCACACAACTGGCAACACCTACCCAATCAATGGGCAAGTATTGCCAAATTAACATCAGGAATGCCTAAAAGACTAGTATAGACCCAATAAAGACACTCACGGAAAATCTAAAGAACATAACACGAGGAGCCTCTACTTGTTTATCACCTTAATGGATTGCAGCTCTGGGGATTTAGCAAGCAAGGATCTTATATACAGGATTCTAACACGAGAAACAAGCATGGTATCCATTACTCTCTTGGGTTCCATTTTCCGGATAAAATAGAACACGGCATCCCTAATTTCAGAAAGTATCTCATGTTCCCTAGAGGCGCCGGCTTTGATGACAGCAGCCAAAACCTGCAATCATTGTGAAAGATGGTCGTAAGAATTCTGACGTGGATACCATCATGCTGCATGGATTTGAAATTGGTCAGACACTTTAGCAAGATGCAAAGTAATCAACCTCATTAAAAGTCAAACTAAACATTTTACAAATTCTCCCGTGAGTAAAATAGCAGAAGAGGTTGCAGAATTTTGAACTTTTAATACAACACAAGAATAATTTTGAAAATAACAAATAAATAATCAGGATTTAGAAAGAAATAACCCTCCCCAAAGAAACAAAAACATAAAAATGAAAAGGACAGCAAATCTGCACATAAATCACAAGAAATCAACCACTATGCATACCAGCATCAAAAGCTTGTTGACACCGTCAGAAATGGCAGCGAGGCCTTCATACTGATCAGGATCAAAATCATTCAGCGCAGCAGTTAGATATTCACCTGCAGGGGTAGACTTAACTTTCTCGGAGACAGATTTTACTAAAGCAACTGCACCATCATTCTTATCTATGGCCAAAGGTGACGGAAGAACGTCCATAGAACAAGTTCTTGTATTGCTGTTGATCTTATTCCTGTTTCAAGCCAATGTGAAGAAACCCTTAACCATATGGTTATAAACAAAACACAACAACCTACCTTAACAGAAATATAATAAAACTATACCTCCCCAAATCTTGAGGCTGAACATTAACTGATCCAGTAGATGAAGGACTTGAAAGCTGTAGAAGAAAGTGCAAAAATTTTAAAGAGCCATGACATAACCATCGCAAACAACACAGATGAATGATTCTCAATACAAATAATCATTGCAGTATAGTTTTGTTCTGTTATCTATCCCAGTTTAAAGTATATGTCACCATAAGTTGATGATTAATCAAAATGATACAAACTTCGCTGAAATAAAACAACCTCTCAGTTGGATCCATACAGGCAGAAACCAGTCCACAGATTAACAGCTTCATAAACAAATAGTAACAATTTGTATTATTCTGTTACAGTCCTTCAGAATATACGCACAATGCATCAGAGGAACACAAATAGAAAGTGTGTATTGTATATTATCCTAACCAAAGAGCATAATTCTACTATACAAGTAAAAATGTGTAAAATTAGAAGTTGATTAAGGAAAAACAAATCCTTTTCCATATAAAGTAGATTGACATAATGGTTGCTTAACGTTATTGTGGAGATGTCAGCCAAAAAAAAAGTTATTCGGGTGAGATTTTTCTACCTGAGGTGACCCGGCCAGAGATGCTTTCTCAGTTAATTTATCAAACAATTTCTCATTTTCCTCATGTAACTTCTGCAAAGCAGCAAATTAAGCTTCTCAAAAACACAATGAAACCATGGTAACCATTTCAAAATCCCATACAGTAATAGAATTCAACAAAATAAATATTAGAACATAAGGTTTTGCGCATATTTTAATGTGCATTCCCTACTCATGGGCATAACTAAGTAAATATTTACAATTTAGAAAGGTTACTAGAAGATGAAACCAAAATTTCAAAATGACACTTCTTGGTTGCAGTTCTGGTTATCCTCCCGATTTTTTCCTATACACATCTAAAGAGGTCATGGAGGATTTTAACTTAGACAGGTTCCCCTAATTAGGGAGTTGTGCCACAAGACCAACCAGCCATTTACTCATTTTCTTCTCATTTGACTTCCAACAACCTTTTAAACTTCATTGTTTCTTTGAATCATGAAGGTCCACCTGCACTTATAATGTGCTCATATATATATATGCCATTTTGTATCTACAAGATATACATTGTTATTGCCACTAATGACTTTTACAAGAAAGTTCTACTTAGCTAAGTACAAAGATACAAATTTTGAAAACAGTCAAAAGCAAACCAATCATCTGATAGGAAACTACAAGTGGAAGACTACTTCAATCAGACATGTCAAGTATGGCAAACCTCAATCAGAGCATCACGTTTCTTGAGCTCCTCTTCCAGTTTCTTGGTTACTGCAGAAGAATCCATGCCATGTCCAGTTGCCTTGGAATTAGAGAAAGTTCCAGAATCTGGCTCTGGGCCTAATATTGATCTATTTTCACTGGATCTAATGGCTTCATTCAATTGTGTTTCAAGGGTTTTAATTTTAGCCTGTATAAAAGAGGAATAGAGAAGACTTAAGTAAGCAGGCAAGCATGCATAAAAGAATAAACAAACTAAAAGTTAACAGAAATAGCTGTTGGAATAAAGAGCTTAAAGCTCAATTATAAAATAAACAAGCTCCTAACCTTACCCGAGTAATCATTGTCAATAGAATAAAAACATATAAAAGGCAAAGCATTCTAGAATAAAAAACACATTCAAATTCATTTGACATCCATCCCAGGTAAAGTGATTATACTCCTTTTTTCTATCAGTTAACATGTTTTAACTTCATAGCAGAATATAGAAGTACTTGCTAAAAATACTAAATAAATTGGACCTGAGAAACATTTTAAGTATATATTGATTATTGTATCTTGCCCAACCTGCAAACTTTGGATGGTTGAATCTTGCAGTTGGATCTGCACATTTTGATCTTGCTCTAACTGCAACAGTTGAGCAACTTGATTCCTTAGCTGAGCATTTTGTTCTTTCTCAATCTTATGCTTATCTGCTAGCATAATATGCTCTGACTGTAGCATGTAAAAGCAACATTACTTACTGACAAGCGACATTAAGTATCAATGTCTATGTTCAGAGCAAACAATCAAGTGTTGACGCAAGAGTAAAAAAGTTAGCAAAGAAGAAGCATCAGGCACTCTTACATCTCTCAACTAAACAAAGTACATATGACATTAATTTTTTAAAAAAGTATACAAAATCCAAAAAAAAATTCAAACAGCAGCCAACAAGTTATGAAAAGAAAAGTCAATTAATAGTTATCCTCATAACTAAAAGAGTAAATTAAACTCCCCTCTCCTAAGAGATGTTAAAATTACACTCCTCTCCCCTAAGAAATAAGAAAAACCTACAATTTCACCCCTCTTGACCAAAATCCCCCTATATGTAACTTTTAAATAATTAAATATGTATTTAACTAATAGTAAAAAAAATTATCTTTTTAAATTTAAAATAAATTAACTTTATTATTTTTAACTTAAAAATAAATTATAATAAAGTAATAATTTTTAAAATAGATTTTTAATAAGTTATAAATTTTTTTAAAAAATTAATATTAACATTAAGGGTATTTTGGTCAAAATAGGTGAAATTATAGGTTTTTTAATCTTTCAAGGAAGGGAAGTGTAATTTATTTATTCTAATTTAAATGAACATCCTGTAACACACGGAAACTAACCTTCTCCATAATGTGCAACACAGAAAATAGCAATAGTATAGCCAATTTGATATTTGGCATGCCAACAGAAAAAATGGACTAAAGGATAGTGGTATAGCTGCACTGCAGTTTCTATCATATCCACGTAAATGAGTGAACCATTTAACTGAAAACTCACCTCAGCTAAAACTAACCAAAAAAACAAAAAAAGAACAATTTTAGAAAATGCAAGGCAGACTTGATATAATCTTTGGTTGTAAAACAAGCACTCAAGAAACTCAATTGCTCCATGAAGCATGGAATGGACATGGAATTATCCAAAGGATTAACATAATTCAAGCATGCCATGCAGAGGAAACAAAACTATCAAACCAACAATTAACCACTAACCAGTCATATATAGAATTGAAAAGCTACCCAAACTCATTAAATTACAAAACCTTTAAATCTGTCTGTAATGCAGAAGAAACTTTCCACGCCTTCTGTACTTCATTGTATAGTAGGACACACTGATCATTTGCATCTTTAATTGATTGCTTAAGCCCCAGGCCCTCTTGTTTCAGATCTTGGATTTCTTTCTCCTTCTCATACAACTCCTTACGTGCATCATTTGCCTATAAAAACCGTAACTAATTAAATTGAGAATATAGAAAGATAAATAGCAAACTGTTACCATGAAGGTACTTGTTGCAGTCAACAATACATATCTTGGCAAGAAAAGGTCGTAAAATGAGAACAATGTAACTTCCTACATGTGCTCATAAACATAGGGAAAAAGAGAGCCAAGTAGTTTATTAGATTCTCAGTTATAACAGATATGAACTGCTTTTACATTTTATGTACTATATTTTATCTTTTACATTAGCAAATCCTAGTTCAGATTCTAATAAGTTGCATGATGGGATCAATGCCAAACCACAACATGGCTACAACATATGATTTATCAAAGGTCAATTTATAATAGTATTAATTTTAAATTGCTCTACACAAATCCCCAAACTTATGAAAATAAGGTAGATCATCAACGACAAAAAAGTAGAGCACAAAACCACTTTCTGAAGAAGGAAAAGGATTAAGGGAGAGCTTACAATATCTCTCCACTTCTTAATTGTATCTCGATTTCCTAGGCTTATCACAGAATTTCGAGCTCTGGCAGAGAAATTCAGAGACGATAAAGTCTCATGTAAATTTGCAACATTTGGACACACATTTACAATCATTAGAGTTTTTGAACTCCCACCTGCAAAAATAAAACAACACTTACATTAAAAATGAGATTGTGTCTGGAACCATTTTGAGAACTGAAATCCAGATCTAGAAAATAATAATGATTATAACCCCATTGAGAGTCAGTTACTCAAATCAATGAACAGAAACAGAAAAGGGCAAAATGATTATGGCGATAAATGCAGGTAAATCTTTGCAGTTCCATTTCACATTTATACCTTAGATTGTCTACTCCATGCCGGATAGAATCATAGGAAGTTAATGTTTGGTTGAATATAGTTCATAATTGACAAACTTTCAAGAGATAAGCAACTCAATTTACTGGCACAGCAGCACTATAATTGAGCTTAAAAAAAGTGTGTTCTAACTATGGAGATGATGCAACTTCTGTAGCATAATTCCTGGACGATCCAGAGGTTGGCAAAATTTTCCCTTTTACATGTAATCAAGAAACATTACATTTTTATTTTTTTGGTTAAAAATTTAGTGTCTTACAGAATCGTTTTTATTAATATCAAATAACAAAGGCCTATCCTAAAAGTACCAATCCTTACAGTGGTCTAGCTTTAAACTATAAAGTAAATAAGTAATAAATATATATAGATAACAGAAAAGGTTAGAGCAACAAAAAAATCGAAATGCTGCACCGCCTTGTCAAAATAGCTACAAGATGGACATAAAATGAAATGAAGTCAAAATGCAACAAGAGTGGAATCACGGGAGTCCAATCTGAATTCATTTCTCCCATAACTAGAATACTATGAATTACAGCAAAATTAAGCAAAGGAATTAAGTATTGACTAAATGACACATTAACATGAAAAAGCCATGTCAAAATTGTGAATGCATTCACATCATAACAGGTACAGACAATTTTCTGCTCCTCCTTTTACAGCAACAAACTATTTCTAACAACTCAAAAGACCATATAGATGCCACCATAAGTTCATATATTAAAGGAGGAAGGAGAAAACAATACCTAGTGAATCTGCAAGCAGTTTCGTTAGCACTGAATTTTCATATGGAATAACATCCTTCTTCGATGTCAAAGAAGACAAAACATCTCCCAAGCTGCAGTGACATTTTAAAATGCAGCAATATGTTAACTAAAGAAATTTCTAACACATAAAAATTTCAGATTCCTCTCATTCAATTTGCCCAGAACTATAATGTGAAAGACAAGGTACATAACTTTAACAAATGGGAAGAAAGGAAGGTTGAAATCATAACTTTTCAAGTATCAGTTTTGTAGAGAAACACAAATCTACAATTAGTAATAAGAACGCAACTATCTACAGTTTTATTTCCCAAGCACAATCAGAGATATTAAGAGACCGATTGCCTAAAGAACATAGTAACAATCACGCCAACTGATGAAAATGAAGAAACCACAATATCTAAAGATAACAGAAAAAAAAAATTCAGAGTGCAGTGACACTGAATGACATGGCTGGATAAACTCCCGGCTGAATTTTGAGCAGACAAAAGATGAAGTTGCTAATGAGGAGAAAACTAACAAACTAAATTGACATACGCTGAAAGAGACTTCATAACATGCAGCAAATCTGTCACACGCTCCCCACTATCATCTTCCGTTATTAAACCTTCACTTCCAGCCAGGTCAACCAGAGAAAGTTTGCTATATGAGTTTTCGCCGGTGATCAAATTGTTATATAGTATGTGTATCGTGACAATCCTGACAAGGTAAGAAACAAAATCCATATAGCCAAATTAGTGTAAATCACTCACAAACATTCAGGTTTCTTGGAACAGACATACACAATTTTTGTTGCTTGAACAGCTGATAAACTTTCAAGATTAGTCTGTCATAGATTCTACTTCATATTGTTCTTTCATGAGTTACACAGAGTACAAAATGTAAAAGACTTCTCTTTAGCACAATAAATTACATCTAACTTCACACACAGAAATCTAAATTTAATTTATGGTTCCAGACATTTGACTTCAATCAAGATTTGTTTGCATATAATAAATCCTTCATTATTATTTAACCAAGACAAGTACTACTGTAATTGGAGGAACTATAAAAATATAAATTAACTTTTATTTTCAGTTATGCTTATTAAACCAAATGCCAATTACAATGCTTCAACCTTTCTTTAACACAACTTTGTTAAACACTGGCACTTTGAGATTCATATAATCAAGCATATCAATTAAGTCAGACAATCAGAATTTAGATCAAATTCAACACTAAAAATAATGCTCATGCCCTTTGTCTTAAGAAAAATTCAAGTTGATCACAAAACTTTAGTATGGTAACAAACCTCTATTGCACTACCATAATACAAGGGTTGGAGACTAAAATATTATCTTCTGTATTCCATTTATTAAATAATCAAATGCAAAAGCAACTTATTTTAGTTAAGATTTGGATGCAATTTATGTTTAACAATATTTCCATGTTTCCAACAATACAAGTAATTTGTTTTATTAAGCTTTCTCAATTTTTTTTAATCCTAAGAAGAAAAAACAAAAACAGAAGATAACATTTCTCATGAATTAATGAGAAGTGAGAGAAATGGACGTTGTGGCCTTCAAAAGAAAAGTGCAGACCAGTAATCAAAACATAAAATTTGGGTCAACCAATCTCATTGAATTTGCTTGAGAACATCAAAGATTAACTTATCAGAATTGAGCAGTAACAAACAAGGCTGATAAACGACAAACAGGCCTCTACTATTGCAGTATTGCTGAAGGTTATGTTAGTGAAACTATGTTATATAGTTCTTACAATATAAAGCAGAAAAAATCAAGTAGAGTACAACGTAATCAAGCATAATGTGGGCAGAGTATATGAACCATACAAATGAGAGACATTAATCTTTAGTACATCATTTCCCCGACTCTGAAATGCAGCTTTCAAAACCCTAGAAAATTCCAGAGGATTATTAACTTTTTCCTGCATCAGTTCAATGGAATATTCTAGTGATCCCAAATGGAGTTTGGGCATGCTTTTCCCAGACTCAAGAAGCAGATCCCTTGTCTGCAAGCACATAAGAAAAGACTTTAAAGACCTTAATAATCTGCACTCAACCAAAAACCAGGAAGCAATCCACACTAAAACAGAAAGGGTGTAAATGCCTAGTGACAAGAGAAAGAGACCTGTTCATTATAGAGCTCAAAAATTGTAACAGAGAATTCATATCGACAAGTGGATGTTGAATCTGTGTTGGCCAAATCAAACAACTCCTCAAAACAACGAGCATACAAACCTCGATCATAGCTCCATCCTTCCTGTGAAAGATGAATGAACATAAAATAAGCAAATAGTGTTTGTCCTTCCAGCTTTTCATTCGAAAGAGAGGGGTAGTGATCTGCACAGAATAATATAAAGAAAGAACAACCATAGTGTGTGTCTTTCCAGAGTGGGTTTGTCCATAAGCAAATATGGAAACATTATATCCATCCAAAGCTGACTGCACTAGTGGCTGAACATCACTAAATAATTCAGCTGCAAACAGAATTAAGAAGGTAAGATAAATAAGAACCATATCAAACTTTTACCAAAAATAAAAAACAAAAAAGATAGTCATATAAAACAGAACAATATTACCTTGTCCAACCTGAGGTCCATAAACTCGATCAAATTCAAAATCTTTCTTGGAGAGGGACAAGGATTCATCACCAGTATGTACACGGATGGTATAGTCATCTGGAAATTCAACAGCTGAGGGGCCTTCATCTTCAAACAACGGTCTTGCACGGCAGGATACTCGTATGTTTCCTGCAAAAAATATTATTGGTATCCATTTTAATTGCTATATAGATGTTTTCAAATGAGTAAAGTTCATGTTTGAATATAGATAAAATACAGTAAGAACGTGTATTCAGCTAGTTTAAGTTCCAGAATATATGTAATATCATATAATGTGAAATCAGTCTTTGAAAGAAGAAAAAGTGGATACAAGAAGCTGCTCACTAGTAAGGGAAAATTCATGGAAGCAATTACCTTTAGATGTCAATAAGTCATTGAACAATCTCCTCCTCTCATTAATCAATGGAGATATTCTTGCTTCAGTTTCAAGGGCAACTTGATCTGATAGTCATATGTGGACCACAAAATTTAAAGTTAACATCAGAAAACCAACAGTACAATAGTGTTTCGAAGAACATATAAAAACTCAGTGTAGGAAAATCCAGTTTCACATTATTGCCTCAACTTTGGGAACTATATGCATTTCACTGAATAAACTATCACATGTATTATTTTTCCCAGAACATCAGACCTTGTAACCGTGTTAAAAAACATGAGTTTAGAGGATAATATTTTGCTGCCACTAAAATTAAATGACCCAATCAAACACAATTGACAAGAAAATTAATAAATCCTAAATCTTTCTGTGTATCTAAGATGAAATTTAAGTTGGGGGAACTAAATTTTTACCTAGCTTGCGAGTTTTGCCAGCAAGAACACCAAGATATCGTGTAACTCGATCAAGTTTTGCATTTGAATATTCCTGAAGTTCACTCACTTCTTGTCTTAACTGCAAGTAGTCTTCTCTAGCAAGCTGTGCAAAATATCTGACGTGATTGTTAAAATAAGTATAAAATATAGCACTATCGACAGGTAAAAACAATAATTCAAACCAACATGACTTGGTTGTAGGAACACATAATTTAGATAGCGTCAAAGATTTTAAATAGAAGCAAATTTTCTGGTCAAGTTTTACAAAGCACATGACCAGAAGATATAAATATGAACTCCCAAAAGAGTAATTGTTCAGTAATTTACCATTGTTTTCATCTCCAACAAGGTTTTATAAAGTATGATTATGTGATTACATAAGAACCTAGTGATTTATACTAGAAACTGAAATTCTTATAATTAGAAAAGAAGGAGATATGCTCATGCAACTAGAAGCACAAAATGAGCTGTGTTGAGCCTTAACAAATTCAAACATGTTCATTTAAAACAGAACAAGTCTAAATATGCATATGAGCTTTAAACAAACAAAAATCTTTAATCAAGTTCGACTCGTTTTAATCAATAAACCAAGCCCAAACAATTCATTAACAATACTATAAATGTTTTAACAATACATGAATTTATAAAATCATATATTGAATTAGCAAACATCAAATTTTTAAGTTTAATATGTTGATCAAAATTGTTCATTTTAATGTTCGGACCACGTATAGAAAGAAGTTAGCACCCAAAATTGAATTCGAAGTGCTCAACACTGGATTAATTAAGCATTCCACAGTGAATCACATCTTTCCTTACTTCCAACTTTCATATCCTGTTGCCCAAAACTATAAGCTTACAACTGGAAGTGGCAGCGTCCCAGAATTCCATGCCATCTTATGAAAAGTATTTTATCATAGTAATTTACTAACGCATGTTACCCGCATTACATCGCACCAAACGGGAAATGAATTCGAAGCTCAAACTAACTCATTGTATGCAGTCGAAATTCCTCATCGTAGGAATCATAAAATTCACCACACCGTGGCTAGACTCCCAAACTTGAACATATCTATGAAGTCGGTACTCTCCTTTTTATCATCTCATGAATACGTTATGAACACTAGCATTGAAGTAGCAAAAACTGAAACTCTTTTCTCAATTTTAAGCCACCGGATTGGAAAAGAAAGAAGAACAATACGCTACAAATAGAAGGAAACACATTACCTTGACTTTGTCCCTCAGTAGCTGAACCTTGGAGGCCATGGAGAGTTTGGACAGCTCGGAATGCGGAAGAACCGAGGACGCCGAGATGGAGTACCTCCTCGTCAAAGGTGCAGTAGGTAATCGATCGTCTTGGCCAAATGAAGGCGGCGACGACTTCCATGGTTCGAACCCACCCACCTCCCAGCTCCAACGGTTCCTTTGTTCGGCCATTGTCTTGCTATGCAAAACCCTGACCTCCCTCACCCAACCCAATCACTGTTGAGATTTCCTCTAGCTCTAAATTTGAAACGTATGGATTGGAAATTCAAAAGTTAACGAAAAATTTATTTTTTTGATTTTTTATTTTAAAAAACTCTCAATCCCTGGACCTTTTTATCATTAGTGGCTGTGCTATTTCCATTTTTCCCTGTTTGGGCAATAAATGGAGGAGGATGATGGGGTTGGGTACTCTGGTTTGGTTACGTGGAAAGACGGTGTCGTTTAAAACATAATACCCTTGGAGCTTGGGCACAAAATATTCTGCGCCTTTTGTTTTAAATTTATCAAGGTAAAGGGGGATGCACGTGAGCCAGCTTGTGGTGTGGACTGTGGACTGAATATTGAATAGTATGGCTTCTTCCTTCTTGACTTAAACGTGACGTTAAACTTGCGAGATAATCTATGATATAATGGTATGATTATGTTTGTATTAAAAGTGTTTTATGGAGAATTTTTGAATGAATATAAAAGATCCACGATAGTGTTTACCAACATCAAAATTCTGTTCTCTTCGTTTTCGTATATGAATATAATCGTTTGATCATTGTATAAAATTTTGATCCTTGTTACAGTGCACATGAACAACCTGTGCAGCCCACTAACTGGACAGAGCCAACTAACTTCCTTTAAGAAATGAGACCAATCATATGCATTCATGCATACTTCAACTACCGTTCCCGACATGAGCATGTTTCTTGAGAAGAGAGTGAGGGGAAAGACACGGATAGTATTCATGGCTCAAACCCAAATCTCAGTTTTTGTTTAAAGATTTAACGTTTAACCGGGAATCCTAAATCCTGTTTAAAACCTGTTTTGTTCAATAATTACCTACAGTGCCAAATGTCAAGAGAAGCCTTTCTTCATGAACCACCAGGCTGGACATATGATTGATGTGTTCTGTTCTGTAGTCTCACTTCCTCGACTTTCAACTCTCAAAATAATACTAATATAGTTGATGCTTCATGAAAAATGCAAGGGCTATGTATTATTATCAAATAGCATTCCATGGCCAGCAACAATTCTTTGGAATTGCTGGAACAGATGAAATATGGATTGGAGAGCAACTTTTGCTGGAGTTCACTTGGGATGAAAATGTTAATAGAGGCAGAATGCAGCCCTCCTTACTCCTCATTCACTTGGGATGAAATAGGCTTTTTAGGTGAATGAAACGGGCCTACGACCCAATGAATCCTACAATCACAAGGCTCGATGCAAATGATCTAATGGATGGCCCAACAGGGTGTTTTATGCTTTTGTTTTTTATAAGAAAAAACTAACGGGGAATTACTGTCTTGGGATGTATGTTTTCTTAAAAGAACGAAGAGGCAGAGCTCCTTCATTATTTAGAAAATATAAAATAATTTTTTTGAAGATTATTATTTTTAACTGAAAATAAAAAAATTATAAATTTAAAGTTTTAAAACAAAGAAATGTAAATAAATATAATTATATTTTTTTCTTTCAAAAAAAACAATGTTATCAACGAGAGATCTAATCATAGCCTGAGAGCTGGACCTCTCGTTAGCATTGATGTTTCTTAGAACAGAGAGTGGAAGCAAACGAGAAAGGGGAAGGGAAATGGAAAAGCAATTGTTGTGTGTCACCGTCAGGATTCGGAAGCAACAGAACTAAAAGAGAGAAAGGACATGGCAAAAATGGAATGGAAGGCATTAATTAGCTCGTGCCTAGTAGCTATTAGGTAGTAAGGAGAGGTGAGGTGACATAATGTTCATCATCACGGGTCCAAAGTGACGATATAAGATTGAGACTGTGTGGTATGGGTACTGGGTAGTGCCTGGCTGGGCTGCACCATCTCTTTGACTGCGCTGTTGACCCTATCACGTCACAAACGATGCCCTATGCCTATTCTACTGCTACTTTCCTCATTTATCACATCCTATACTACTGTAGATGATGGATTGGTCACACCACTTTCCGTCTCGGTTCTTGAGTCATTAAGGTAATTCTTTTTAGCGCTTTTTACTTTTTTCAACATTTAATTTCCATTTTAGTAGCTACGTCTTTTTTAAAAATAATTATTATTTTCAGAGACTGAGACACTGTGATTCTCAACCGCCATATAATAAAAGATATTTAATTATTTAAAAAAACACATGAATTAATTACTCAATCCCTTGTGTTTTTTCTTACAATAAATCCTCTAACATGTGGCAACTTTATGTTCGATAGGGTGAATCCTAGCAAATCGCGAGAGGGGCCATCATTCATGTGAAGTGACCTGTCATTCGTGTACGCAAAGCTATTATTGTTTTGGCTTGTAGCTGTGCAGTGTAGCAGTGGGACAAGGGCAACTCTATGTTTGTACGGATCAGTATTTTTCCTTATAATTAAACCCTTTGGTTTAAGTTCAAGTTTTGCCACTTTCGTTATATTTTTAAGTATTTTATTCATTTTGTTCGAACAAAATATTTTAAAAAAAATTATAAGATTATTGCCATTATAATGATATTAAATTTAAATAAAAATAATATTATAGTGTTATATAATAAAAATATAAATATAAAATTAATTAAATAATAAATTTTATTTATATAATTAAAATAATAGATGAATAATATATATTTTTCTATAATTATAGCAAAATATTAGGTAAGTACTATGCATTATAGTACAATCGTTACAAATTACACTAACTCCCTCAAATTGAATAAAATACATTTAAATTTGGGCTTCAACCTTTGGGAGGATTCAAAAAAATTACACAGAGTATATTTTTAGTTAAAAAATTACATTTATTTTCTCAATAAATATAAATAATTGATACTAAATTTGGCGAAAAAAAAGTAAACAAAACCTTGTTTTCTTATCTCAGCCCCCAAATTAGTATTTTTTAATTATATTTTAAAACTTGAGGACATTATTCTTATTGGAAAAAAAGTAAGGAAAAATTATAAATAAAAAACGTTAAAATTGCAGTCAAATTAAGGAATAATATAACTTTTTATTAACAATTTTTAGTAGTTTTTTTGAAATATATATTAGTGCCCTTTAACCTTTCACAGCAGCAGAAGCCAGAGTCAAGAGACGGATTGGGGAGAGAGACTTTGCTTCACCATAAAAACGCATTTTTCTTCCCTCACTTCAACGCACATTCTCTTTCTCACTTGATATTTGATTGGTGGCTTTTTTTGTTTTGGTACTGAAAGCGCCTTCGCAAACCGAACAGCACCAATACCGACATGCCAGGGCACTTCCACCATCGCTTGCCTATCCCCTAATAAGGAAAGAAAAATTTTATAGTACAATTCAGCTATAAATTCCATACTTGCTCAATTCTCACTATCCAATATCCATCGCTTCGTCTTCATCCTCTGCTGCTTCAGTATTTCCATTGCTAGGAAATTTCCAGCTCCTGTCTCCGTCTAGATCTGATACCGCACTCTTTCAGTAACTAGGGTTTCTCCTGAGATTGTTACCTAAATTTAGCTAAATGCCTGCATATTTCGTCCAGCATATGTCCCTCTCATATTAGGCGCCCCTTGCTTCTGTTTCACTCGAAGATAACGAAAAGCTCCATATATAGTCAACGATTTAACCTTCCCTTTTCTTTCCTCGTTTTCTCTTGTATTTTAGGTGGGCTTCTTCCATTGTATGCTGGTTCATTCTCTGTCCTCAACATTCTGAGTCTCAAGAAAAAGGCTAAACCCGTTTATGTTTCTTTATCTATTCTTTCAATTTGTTTTTAAGATTAGCAAGCATAAGGTGAAGCGGAAGGTGAACTTTAATGGCGCGGGAGAAGATTCAGATTAAGAAGATTGATAACGCAACGGCAAGGCAGGTAACGTTCTCCAAGCGACGCAGAGGGCTATTCAAAAAGGCTGAGGAGCTTTCTGTTCTCTGCGATGCAGATGTTGGTCTCATAATCTTCTCCGCTACTGGCAAGCTATTCGAGTACTCCAACTCAAGGTCTCTTCTCTTTCTCGTAAACTATGACTGAAGATTGATGGGTTTCGTTGCTTGGTTCTATGTATTATTTACTCTTGAGTTTTTTCTTTATCGCGAATCTCTTTCTAGGGTATACAGAATAAGAATAAAGTCAATCTACATGGATAGAAGCAGTCTGGCTGTTTTCATTCTCGACTGGAGAATACTAGAAACGCTAGTATATCAACCCAGTATAACAATCGGGGTGAGGAGTGTGTTCATGTAAACATTTGTCGTGTAGACGATGGATTTTAAAATAGCATGAAGTTCAGATTTTTCAATAATTAGTTAGCAAATAAAATGACAAAAAAAAGCGAAAGGAGTTTTTCCGAATGAACGTGATGACATCTCCAAGAATATTATAATATATGTATGTATGTATGTAAGTATGTAGTTTTTCTGAAACATTTTAGTGCACTTGTTACAATAACACGATCATAGTAGTCTTTGTCTTGTTTAATTTCATTCTTTTCTTTGTTTTCTCTTTAACTTCTACAGCCTGACTTGATGTTTTCTACATTCGCCGATAGTCACCGATAGATGAAGAAATGAGGACAATAAAGTAATTTAAATTTGAATAACTTCGGCAGGATCTTTGCAGTAGGGGGAACTCTAATTCCATGAAAAAGAGATATACTTATGATTCAGTAATAATGTTCCTTGTCTAATGCTTTATTGGCTACACTTAGATGCTTTGATTCAGATCTGTTATATTTACGATAGCAAAAGAAAATTACTGGTGCTTAAATAAAAGTTGCTGTAGTTCAGCTGACAGCAATAATAATTTCCAACTTGGTTATCTTTCTTCTTTCGCTCCTTTTTCCCTGCCTTGATTGTGACCTGACTCCTGACCGACCAAAGAAATATCCAGGGATTATTTGTGGGGAATTCATTTGTCACCAGTTTCATAGAGTGGCAAGAATCCTAAAAGCCTAAATGGGATGGGATAGAGACATTTGATAGCTTATTGCTTGTTAAGTCTAAATGTAGTTTGGCAGTTATCCAATTACTCACTGGAATGTTTGATTTATGCTCTAATCCTAATTTCTCTACTGTAATGCTTATAGATCAGAGTGTTTGAGGTAAATGCGGAGAAAAGTAAACAAGATAACATGTAAGGCTAAAGAGTGTCTGTGTATTCCGTGTTTGTTTTACAGATTGTTTTTGAATGGCAAGTTAAAGGCTATATATTTAACCCATGATATATATCATATTCATATGGTGACTTGGTGCAGTATCTCCAATATGTTTTTCTACTTAATAGGTTTTTTTCCAAGTGAACATTATTTCTTCAAATATGTGTGCATTTTAGAATGTGACTTTGACGCATTGTCTTGTTTAGCATGAAAGAAATACTCGAAAGGCATCATATACACTCGAAGAATCTATCAAAGCTGGAGCAGCCGTCTCTTGAGTTGCAGGTCAGTATTTTATTTATGTATGTTTATTTTAGAAAAATATAGGCGAGGTTCGTGCTTATCCTTGTGAATTGAGAGCTTCCTGATTGCATTGCTTTCTGTATGATTTGCCTCTTTCATTCCTTTTGACTACTTGACCGTGGCATTCCTGCAAACGATTCATACTATAGTATTCCAGAAAATTTTCGCTGGCCTAAAACTTGTTTCGATTCTGACAGGTGCACGATAATCTTGTATTATTTCCTAGAATGTAAATAAGATTCTGTCATTATAGATGTTGGTAGATATGACTTTGAATTGCTAAACTGATATTGAAACCAATATTTGAGACGCTGAAAACTTTTACGGAAATCCGTATTCTAAAAACCCTTGTCTATATATGGTTGAGTTCAGAAAATAATAATCCTATTTGAATCGTACATAGCTTTATTTCGCCTACTAAAAGGTTACTTGAATGGACTGTAGCTGGTTGAGAACAGCGGTATCTCCAGCTTGAGCACGGAAGTTGCTGCGAAGACCCGTCAACTAAGGTATATACACAGTCGATATTTCCGTTGAGTGGTTTTTTTCATTATCATCATGGGCATTGAAATATAAAATTTGATGTAAAAAATATAGGCAGATGAGAGGAGAAGATCTGCAAGGTTTAAATATTGAAGAATTACAGCAATTAGAGAGGTCTCTCGAATCTGGACTGGGCCGTGTAATAGAAAAGAAGGTCTTTCACTTTATTGCATTGTCCTCTTAAACACTGGCTTCTTGTTTGTTGAACTAGGTATAAGTTAAATATTCATGTTTTTCAGGGAGAGAAGATAATGAATGAGATCAGTGATCTTGAAAGAAAGGTCAGAAACCAGAGATTTCATTCTCTGTGAAGCTTTCCCTTTGGTTGATTGTTAGGTTTTTATTATTACTATTTTTAAAAAATTTTGTGGGCTTAAACTCCAGGGAATGCAATTGATGGAAGAGAACGAGCGATTAAAGCGTCAGGTATGAAGTCATTCTCTGTTTACTCTAAATATATTCTTGCTTTATGGGGAAGACTAATGGCTCAGTCTCTTTATATACTCTGGCAATAAATCTGGAATCTGCAATTGCTAACTGAAAGCTTGTATCTTTGTTTGACTCAAGGTGGCACAATTGTCTAATGGCAAAAGGCACGGTGGTGCCGAGTCCGACATCCTTATCAACGAGGATGGTCAGTCATCGGAATCTGTCACTAACGTGTGCAACTCCAATGGACCTCCTCAAGACTATGACAGCTCGGACACATCACTTAGGTTGGGGTAAGTTCAATCTAACTCAAAACTCTTGATAAATTCTCAGCTTTTTACTGGAAATGCATTGAACTAACAATACATGTTTAGAGTGAGCGAGCGTTTCTAGTATAATTTACCACGTTTATTTTGTTGAGCCAACTAATACAAGAAATGAACTTCAAGAATATCTCGTCCATCCACCATTCATTTGACACTGCAATCTGAAATATCAATCGAAGGATAGAAGATTGAAATCCTTAATTTCGCTTCAAGCCTATAACTTTCAGCGCGCCTATTTTCGTTGACATGTGCTTTGGAAAATACTTGCAGGCTACCATACTCCGGCTAATGGGAACGGCTTAGCTAGGTTTTATCCTTATAAAACGAGAGAAACGAAGATTATGGTATAAATCTCGAAACTCGGGATGTGTACGAGTAATTAAGTTCTCTATGCAGTAATGTGATGTCTCTTGGTTAGCAGATGTCTCTTGTAAAGATATCCCATGAATATTTCAAGTAGACTGGAAAGTTGGATTCCAATAAAATGAATTGCTTATTTATGTAGAAATTAAACGTATTTTCTCCTTCATAATCTCGTCTTTTTGGTGTATCTATATCCAAATAATTCAATAGTAGAGGATCCACCTTAAATAAATTGAGCTAATATTTTTATTTTTGTTTACCTCAAGTTCTAGGTATATGTTTATACACAGGATATATCAAATTTGTACGTGATTCCTCATCACACAAGAGAGATGAACGACTCGGTATAGAACCCCAAAAGCAATAATAGGCACGCCACGTCAACTTTATTTTTTTTCCCCCATAATTGGAAAGGATGCGATCCCGCGGAAGGAACTGTCTAAGGATATTAGTTTGCAAGTCCGGCAAATGCACACGTGTAAGTAAGAAAATAGTAGTGGAGATACGTTAGTGAATTTCTCACTGATTTAATGTTAGGTGTGAACAAAAAATCCTGCGAGTAGGCACGTTGACTTACAGAGATTCAAAGGCTCCCCTAAGATCTACGTAGGCACGATAAAATATCAGAGGTTTATTACTGCCAAAAAAAATGTTTATTAGCCAAATTTGTGATATCTTTTTATACGCAAATTTTTTCAAAGCGTATTTTTATTTTCTTGCCTTCGTAAAGAGCAAATACTAAGCGGCGCATTTCCAATTCCAGCATAAATTAATAAGCGAAATTAATATCGCATCTGTTAATGGTAGTTGGGGTAAAAAGGTCTGTTTGGTACTGTTGCATCATCAGTTTAGCCAGGAGTAGAAGTTGCTAATGGGCCAAAAGGTGTCCGGACACCTACACCCTCTTTTGTTACTTATGGTCCCCAATAGCGCAACAGGGACCGCCAGCTTTTCGTCTCTACCTATATCTTTGGGTCCCATTCTTTGGTAAGATTAATACACCCAATTTATCTCAGAATTAAAAAATAAATAAATATAATAAAACTGATTTCCGTACCAATCGAAATATTTTTTTTAAAGATGTAAAAATTATATTTTATTTTTTTATTTTAAAAATTTACATCCTTATTTTTTAATAAATTAAAAAAATTCATAATTTCATTAATTTTAATTAAAATTTTTTATGACACTATTAATCTTTTAAAAATATTATAATTTATTATAAAATATATTTTTAAAAATTATAATATTTTATTATTTATTTTAAGTTAAAAATAATATATTTTATTTTATTTTAATATGAAAATAATTTGTTTATATTAATCAAATATATATTTAATTATATAAATAATAAATATAAGATAATTTGATTAATATAAATAAAATTATAAATTTTTTTATTTAAAAAAAGTATAATTTTTTAAAATTAAAAAAAAAGTAATTTTAGGATCAAAAGAGAAAAATATAATTTACGGGTTTAGTACACTACATGGCACATGATCCGTTCTAATTGATCTATTATGCCCAAGTATGGAGCGATCATACGCATATTCTCAGGGCCCAAGTTGATGATGATTTTCCATATCCAATTGATAATGTTTTTGCACCAAATAACCAAAGAACAAAATAATTTGATAATTTTCCCCACTGTTTTGTCATAAAGTACATAAATTATCAAGAGAATTACAAATTGCTAGGAAATGTAATTGAACCCAGATGAATGCACCAATAAAGACTTAAAACCAGTGCTCTTCTACTCCCTCTTAGACTTTGAGAGGGCCTTCTTCCTCTGTGCAAGCATGTATCGGTACATGTGAGGACTACCTGCATAGAATTATGCATCCAATCAGTTAGAAGGTCGCCAATTACAAATAAGTCAACGGAAATTTATCGGTAAGCAAGATGCTGGATCATGCCTGGAACGTAGATTCCCAATGCAACAATTGCAGCATAGAAGTAATCAAAAGAGTAGTTCCATTTGTTGGGCATCCTTATGCAATACTTCTCAGATGCCTGGAAAAGACTCAATCTCATCATTAACTTGAAATTCCCATAGTCATGAGAGAAACCACCACCTCAAATGAAAGAGTTGCAGTAAAGAGTCAGGCATAAACAATAAACTATCAAATCCCTCTCCGTCTCTTTCACCAAATTGTAAGCACAAGACAAAGATCAACCAACAATAAACCAAGAAGATAAAGACCACACAAACCAGCAAGTATAGATTACCTACTACAAGATTTTAAAAGCATTGTGAAATTTGATTTACTCTTTACCTTGATAAATGGCAAGGCAATGTATATGAGACCAACTTCACTGCTGATGCCAGTTGGATAGAGCATCAAGAAGGTGCTGTATCTGTAAGGCAATAATTATAGATGTAGTCAATATAACAGCAAAACAGGATTTGCCTACTACTATACGCTGTTGAGCAGGCACAAAATTGAACTTAATACCTAAGCCACAGAAGCCATGAAGGGGCAAAACCAAAAGCCTCTTTCATGCCAAAGAAAGAATAACGGATTATCTGCAATAATAACAGAAAACAAGTAATCAATATTGATCTTCATTGCAGGGGAAGATGGGGCACCGTGCAGCATTGGATTTCATGACATACAAAAGGTTTGAAGTAACCCATCATGGTGCTTGAAATTGCAGGGCAATATATACAGCAATCAAATCCATAGAGTAACATTGTATGTAAGACAGGGACACTCGAGTAATTAATGGCCACATGAATCTCTAGTTTCATTTTTTTTTTTTTTCTGTTCCATATAAGGCTTCTATTACATTTGAAGATTATCTTTGAATTTTTAGCAGAACAACAAAGTAGGATCACATATCACAATTATGAAATTTGATGAAATTTGATCTTCAAGACATGATAAAGAGAAACCAGCAAAATGAGAAGTTATTTGCATTCCTAAATGTGTATCATATTTGCTTTGTTAAATATAGCATTGATTTATCAAAATATATGAGGAGGGTTTCCAAAGATGTCTTGGGCCCATAGCTACTATTGAGGCCTTTTCTGAAATGGCAAAAGAAACAAACTGAATGGAAATAGAGCGTTGTGACTTGTGACACTAACTCGGTGAAAAAGAAAATCTAATGATTCTCCAACGCACCAAACAACCTATGCTTTTCGTGGACTTTGACAGCCAGATCCTATAAAGAGGATTAATCCCATATATGAGTCATTTTCTATACCATGAGTATTGACTACCATAAAGCATCATTAGATAATCCCAGGTAATAAATTCACTGCTATTTATACATGCTTTTCCATCTGGTATGATAGTTGAAGTTGTAGACAACACAAACAACAAATGCAATAACAAGTGATCCTTTGACCAAAAAAAATACACTGGATCACTGACCACAACAGTCAGGGCAAGCAATTTTTCTTTGGCTAAATCAAACAAAAAAACCATAAAGCACAGATTATGTGAGTAGAAATAAAATAGCAATCACGATACACTTACCTCCGTGATAGACCAGCTGATTAATAAGGAGCTAACTAGCACATGACTCCGAGTCTGCATACATAGTCACCATGCCGCTGATGTTAAATATCAGTATTTGCTTGAAAATTGAATCAATTAAAAAATGATAAAATAAAAAAATGTTTAAACTTGTACTAACCTCAGGGAAACTCCACAAGATGCCCCAGGTTAGGTACAACCTTGAACCTATCTGTGGCAAGGTTGCGGTTACCGGAGATCGTACCAGCCCTTCACATTGAGAAATCAGAAAGCCATTAACAAATTGAATCTCATGCAAATCTCTATCTTTATTAAGCTAAGGTAATGAAAATACATTACCCACCTATCAAACCGTGAAAAATCTATCACACCAAGTAATTCAACGCCGCACCAAAAGAAAATGTAAGAAAAAAGGAGGTCAAGCAAATTCCGCCAGAAAAATTGTATTACATAGTTAAAAACAAAAAAAACAGTGCTTATAAGCACAATACCTCTAACACAGCAGCGGTTTGAGCAAAAAGCAAAGGCTTTTCAGCTGCATCGTAAACATGTTTATAGCCCGATTCCTTCAATGTCTTGACAACAATATACAGAACCTGAACCCTGCGCAAAATGAGAGAGTTGACTACTTTATGAAGAAAGGAGAGTACGGGCAAAGAGATCTGCGGAAGGAGAAATTAAGGGTGGGTACCATCCAAAGAAAACGGTCCAGTTATAAAGGGTGAGGTAGAGGCGCCTGAGAGCAGAGAGAAAACCGGCCATGATAACAGAGGTAGAAGTACAAGGATTCAGAGATCTGTATGTGGAATTCGCGGATGGGGTATTGCTAAAAATGCAATTCTACAAATTGATAGGCAGTGTTAAATAGAGGGGATAATAATTAAGGGATAAGAAGCTGGTTTCTGGTTACTGAATTAAAATGGTTCAGTTGGGTAGCTCAACGCCTCAACTACTTTGATGGTGGCTAGTAAAAACCAGAAGCGTTTCCGCAGGCGGAAAATGGAGCTTAATTTTTTTTTTTTTTTTTAAAAAAAACAACTACAATTTTATTATGGAAAACGAATGAAACAAACAACCATAACGAAAATTGATATTGTAATGATAAAACATATGAAGGTCGTAAAGAACTACCAATAATATTTTACTTTTTTTTCATAAAACTCTACAATTTCACTCTGGAGATTTTATTTTTTAATTAACTCTTATTATACATAAATTTATTATCGAATGTGAATTGCTAGAAAGAAATAAATGGAGAATACCATAATGGTTTGTGAACAATTTAAAACGACAAATTTATACATAGATTGGTATACATGGAAGACAACCTGACCGATTTATTGGTCCAAAAAAACAAAAAACCTGAGGAATATGGGCCACTTTGTTACAAGTTTGGGCCCAATAGTATATTGCAGGAGTATGCAACTTGTAGAATATGGCCTAAACCAGCAAAACAGTATAAGCTTATTGAAGTCAGAGTCAGTCGTGCTCTTGTAGTGGGATGGCCCAGATAGGAATCATAAGTTGTTGCTGTGGGGTAAGTCTTTGGGAAATCGACTAAAAAGTATTGGGTTTTGGAGGGACCGAGATCTGCCAAAAAAGGTAAACCCATGGAATGATAGAGCCCACATTTGGCCCACCGTTTGCCTTATTTGGTTTTAGCTTTAGTATTTCTCTTTTCTCAAAGGAGGTAGCAAATGGCAACAGAGTTGCTTAGGAAAACAAGGGAGCAGATGAATAGACAACGCAAACAGAAACAAAAGTCAATAAAATAATAAGGATAAAGAAAAAGAGTATAGATGATAGATAGATGTATAATATTAATATACATAGATCTTGTGTCATTTTCTGAGCTAATTAAAAGCCGAGCTAGCACCCTGTTCTATACTTTATTGAGTCAAAATCTTATTCCCTGGATTCTGCTCAAGACTTGATAATGACAATAAATAAATTTGAAGGTTTTCGATGCATGGGATCTGATCTGAGTATCTTCCAGCAAGCAACAGCTTGCTACAATATTAGACCCTGCAACCTCCTCTCTGTCAATGTCCACTCGCCTTCACTCAATTCCTATTTAATTACTCATACTAATTATTGGTTACATCGCACACTGCCTTGGCTTTCAAAGAGGACCCATCTCTCTTCTGTATTAAGGTTGTACTACACAAACATAAAAGTCATTCTCAACTTAAAGCATCTTTCGCAGGCAAAAAGAGAACTCCTCCTTTTCTTCCTGAGAGAGAGAGAGAGAGAGAGAGAGTAAATAAGGGCTATTTAGATTTTTCGCTGATTTTTATTTAAAAACATTTAATTCAATAAATTTCATAATTTAAAATATATTCATTTAAATGATTTTTCTGACTTTTCGTACAAATAATTATTATCTGCTTAAAAAGTTATTCTTGTTCGGTCATCTTTGGCCTGACGTGGATATATATAATAAGTTTTGAATAAAGATGTTAGTAACAAGATCGTGCTAAAAACAATTCCACCTTATTACTGTTACAATCACTATCGGTATCCAGATTTGGACAAAAGCTACTTACAATTTAATCCTTGATAATTGTATTTAATTTTCTTACTTAAGCATTGGAGCATGGCCAAAACATGCGGAGAGGAGCCGACAGGGACCTTTTTATCGATCTAAGCTCATTCCTAATCGCCTTTTGTAGTCTATCGTTTTGATATAAGTGCGGTGCTCTCAAAATAGGAAGTTCAACAGCTCGCTCACTAACTAGCTAGTCACCAGTGACCACCCTCAAAATTCATAAGTGGTGGTTTTATGTACGTTCATTTACTTGTAAGAGAAGGTTTTGTTTTGTTTAAAAAAATTAAACTTATATATAATTATTTATATATTTATTATTATTATTTTAATTAAAATAAAGAATATAAAATTTTTTTGAAAAAAATATTAATTATAAAATAAATAAATTATATATATATCAATTTTTAATTAGATAATATAATAATAAATATATAAAACAAACATTTAATTTTTTTCCTTCTAAAAATAAAATTTTATCATGTATTTGCAAGGGAAGGTTTTGTTTTGTTCTTTAATGCGCATAAATAATATCTCAATAAGGGGGAAGGTTTCGTCTTGGTTTTTAATGCATATAAATACACTGAATTTTAAGCCGCCTTCTTTAAGATTATTGACCCTAATGCTTAATTAAGGGTAGGTATAATAGAATAGTAAGGAACAAAGTTTCATGTAAAAAAATATCATGCAGATATGCTACCAATTACCAAACTAATAAATCGAGGAGAAGAAAGTTCTCCCTATAAACTTCTTTTATTCTTCTTTAATTATATAACTCTTAATAGTTGATTGTCCATATTAAACGCCATTGACCAATGACGCGTGAAAGAAATAATTTAAATTGCTTTAAAATATTCCTCTAATGTTATTAATTTTTAGATAAGTATAAAATTGGAATATCAATTTTTCCATGTTTTAAGTATATATATTTTAACTATTTCATCCCTAAATTTTGTTATTACATATTCAATCGTCAAAGATGGTTGGCTATTTATTAATTTTCCTAAATTATTTAAAAAAAAGATAAACATATATGATGCATGGAGTAATAGGCATCATGTAATATATTTTTTAACATTTACCATCTAGAATGGAAATGGTTTATATATAATTTAGCAATGATGGTAGTCCCTAAGAAGAAGTATGAACAGAGCCCCTTAAGCTTGATCGCATTCCCCTCCGATTGCTGCAACTCCAAGTCCAAGCAGAGGTGAAAGTAGATATTCTCGTGGGCGAGGAGGGCCCCATGTTTTCCCCTTTCACCCTCACGCCACTGTAGCGTGTCGGTGGTCTGCTCTCAAAATAAAAGCTTCATTGAAAAGCCCCTTGGTTTCCTATCTAACACTACAAAGCATAACATCAACGCACACCTGTGTACCTGTGAACCTGTGAGCCTGTGACTCTGCTCCTCTCTTCGTGATTCTCATTCGAACGTAAAAATACAAACTTTGTACTTTATCCATCGGGGGTCCCCTTTGATAAAGACGCTTCCTCTCCATTATTCAATTCGGTGAGGGTGTCCAGGTGTCCATGTGAGCTGCCTTTACTATCTCTCTCTCTCCTTTTCTCACTTTGCTTCTCTCTCTCTCTCCCACACCTACATTTCACAGACCCCGAAACAGCGAAAGAAGAATTTAATGTGACAATGGGATTTGCTTTCTTTTCTCTTTCCTTCGTGCTTTAATTCTCTCTTCTGGGCCTGGCCAACCTCGTCACTTTGCAGATCCGAGGTCGAGCTCTGCTTGCGATGACGGAGCTCAAGAACCAGAATGACCGTCAGTTCCACAGAGGTGGAGCACCTACTAGTCTTTCCTTGCTGTTTTTCAATGTATTCTTGGCGACTTCATTTTCTCCGTTGAGCCATGCCTCGTCTTCTATGTACCCGGTATGTTAAAGCTGTTCGTTTCAGTTTTGTCCACTTACTAGTTTGATTTTGTCCTCCATTTTTTTTTTGTTGAAATATGAAGCATCCTGTTCGGTTTCCCCGGAAGTTTAATTTGTTTTTCTCTGTTTTGGCAATTTTATCATGTTCGTTGTTTTTGTAACTGCTGAGCTGTACGTAGCTACTGGTGGTTCTATTATATTTCTCATTTCATGTGTAGTTACAGGAAATTGGAGTTTGATCACATTTCATGTGTTTTTTTTCTTTTGAGCCATGTGACTTTTCATGTGATTGATGGGGAAGGG
This sequence comes from Senna siamea, assembly GCA_031216115.1. Lineage (NCBI taxonomy): Eukaryota > Viridiplantae > Streptophyta > Magnoliopsida > Fabales > Fabaceae > Senna > Senna siamea. The sequence goes on along the minus strand of CM062360.1, from coordinate 28,728,866 downwards.
ATGTGAAAATTCGTGTGTTCAGGTTTATTTTAGTAATCCTAAATGAAAATAAGAAAAAAAACTAAAATGTTTCCGACGTTTAGAATTTGCTCTTGGAAGAAGGAAGGCGAAACGCATATTTGAAGTTACCCAATGCTGTTGGTGCGGATTGGTGATTAAACTCCTCTAGGGCTCTAACAATGACCCGATAAAATTGCAGGTTAATTAAACAAAATAAATTTCTGTCATTGGTAAATTCTAAATTGTTATGTCGCTAGATTGACATTCATATCAGAGATGTGGTGACCGCAAGAACATCAGTTTTTATTTGGTACCTGCAAATGGCATTAATTTTTTGGTTTCCAGTACATTATGACTTGCAACCTGCTTTATGTAGGAACTGGGAGCTATAAAACATAGGCATTTGCGTCTACTCAAGAGTGCTCTAGAACGTGAAACTGTAAGAATTAATTGAGCAGCCAATACATTTTTAAATGATTGACTGGCTTCTGTCAAGCAAAATCTTTTTAGTTAATGCATTTTTGTATTATATTACCCTTTTTAGTTAAGAATTAATTGAGCAGCCAATGCATTTTTGTAGGAACTGGGAGCTATAAAACATAGGCATTTGCGTCTACTCAAGAGTGCTCTAGAAATCCATGGTTGGAGACCCTGTGTTGAATGCAGGAATGTGCCATGTGAGTGAAATTACTTGCATAGACTTTACTTTATTTTGTTTTTGTTTTTTTTTTTTTTTTGGAAAACTCATAACATTTTAGTACTTTTAAGTTATAACTGGTTCACGTTATCTTTCTGTGACTGGCACTTGAATCTGAGCAGCATTACCAGAGAAGTCTGAGGGATATATCCAGGTATTTCTCGATGGAGGGTTGAATCAGCAGAGGATGGGGGTAGGTATTTAAAGCATAACGCTGAGATTCAAATTATTGTTTTCGTATGTATGTTAAAATTGTATGATTTGTACTTTTGTTTTTTCAAAGATCTGTGATGCAGTTGCTGTTACAAAGATACTGAATGCTACCCTTGTCATCCCTTACCTTGAAGTTAACCCTGTTTGGCGAGATTCAAGGTACTTGCAGGATCCATCCTTCCATATTTTTTCCACCTTTTATCTTTATCCCATCGATTGTTAATGATGTATATTCTGAGGTTATATATGTTTTCTCTGCAGCTCCTTCACAGATATATTTGATGTGGATCACTTCATTGATGTATTAAAGGATGATATTTCTATAGTTAAAGAGCCACCTGAAGAGTTATCCTGGAGCACTAGGGAGTATTATGCAACTGCTATTCGAGATACCAGAATCAAGGCTGCACCAGTTCATGCATCTGCGAACTGGTATCTGGAAAATGTTTTGCCTGTTCTACGGAGGTTGGTAGTTACCTGAACCTGTCACTTTATATTTGCGAATGAATGAGTTGTTTCTGGATCACGCATCTGCCAACTGGTATCTGGAATATGTTTTGCCTGTTCGACAGAGGTTGGTAGTTACCTCAACCTGTCACTTTATATTTGCCAATGAATGAGTTGTTTTTGGGTCACATATGATAAAGCAAGAAATTTTTATGCTTGATTACTGTCACTTCAGCATTTGCCATGAAAAATTGTAAATCAGAGAATTTTTGCTAAAATCTGTCATGAATCATGATGATTGGTATCTCTTAATTGTTCTTTAAAAACATGTGACAGAAGCCTTCAGTTTTCAGTAACTATCACCACCTTGTTTACCGCTTTGAATGAATAATTAAAAGCAGGATATGTATTTTCCAGTTTTAATTATTGTATTGAGGCTTGGATGCAGAGATATAAACATGTTGCAATAGTGTTTTCTGGTATAGCTAAACTCCTCTTCAACTACAATCATTGCTTGTTAGATTTTTTGAAATTAGAGTCTACGGCCTTTACCATTGGCGTCAATCATGGCTTCTTTTATGTTATTTCACCTTACAAATACAAGTGAGCTACATGCAGCCTTTTGTTTATTATTCATTTTAAGTACCTAAAATTTGGGACAAATACATGTCATATGGATGAGATGTAGTAAACCATCAAACTGAAAATTATTCAGTTATGTCAGCTGTAGCTTTTTCTTTGCCGAGGACCCTAGCATACCATCAAAATTTTCCATGTGGTGAACCCAAGAATTTGAAAAAGACATGAATGATTTTAATGTGCATAGTTTACTGGTGAAATTATTTTGCCATCTCTGAAAACTGTAAGTGGTTGGGCTTGATAACATTTTGCTCTATCTTGAGGGCAAAAGTTATGAGTAAAGGTTATTTTATTCTTAATAATATATGGAAACCCTGTATATATGTATACAAATACATGCCTATTGCCTAACCCAACTTCAGGGTACTGCTACTTAAAGTGTTCTGCTCATCTTTTACTCTACAAAACTATGAGCTTCTAATATTCTGGTATCTTTAATGTGGTGCAGTTATGGTATTGCTGCAATTGCTCCATTTTCTCACCGTCTAACTTTTGATAACTTGCCAATGGATATCCAACGGCTACGCTGCAAAGTCAACTTTCAAGCATTACGTTTTGTTCCTCATATCAGAACACTTGGAGATGCTCTTATAAGCCGTCTTCGCTATCCTCAAGGCCCTGTCCCTGCTGGAGTAATGGGCGCAAACTACCTTGAAGAGGTCACTGATGAAGGCCATGGGAGAAGGGCAGGGAAATTTGTTGTACTGCACCTACGGTTTGACAAGGTATTGCTCAAATCTATTTGTTGAATAACCTATACAGAAGTTGTAGTCTTCAAACAATATAAATATACCAACTTTACTTGCATATATAACATTCAAATAATAAGAGGGGGTGATTTTGTATGTATAACCAAATATCATACAACCTCTACCTATATGACAAAGGAGTAAACTAATGAAACAAAACACTTGATAGCATGAGTATTGGAAAGTCTTCAACACTGGGCAAGTCACAAACTTTTCTCCCATTTGGATGTATTATTCAAAGGAATGTGACAGGTGAAGGTATTGCTTCACTTCTCCAACCATCCGTTCGTTTGCAGAACATTCAAGTGTTACATAACTTTATCTTTAATTTTAGACTTCAGGTTTATAAAGCTTTTGGCCTTCTGCAGGATATGGCAGCACATTCAGCCTGTGACTTTGGTGGGGGAAAAGCTGAGAAACTGGCTCTTGCTAAGTATAGACAGGTGATTTGGCAGGGAAGGGTTCTTAATTCCCAGTTCACTGATGAAGAGTTGAGGAGTCAGGGCCGTTGTCCCATGACTCCAGAAGAGATTGGATTGCTGCTGGCGGCTTTGGGATTTGACAACAGCACTCGTTTATATCTTGCTTCACACAAGGTTTATCATCTTGCTTCAGTTTGACACAATAGACTCATCTACATGCATTGGTGCTTGTACTCCATATTTTGAAAGTGAGATGCTTCTGTTTTCTCAGTTGTTAACTGCAGTGGTTGTCCTTTTCAGGTATATGGTGGGGAAGCGAGAATTTCAACTTTGCGACAGTTGTTTCCTCTGATGGAGAACAAAAAGAGCCTTGCCTCAGCTGATGAACGTTCACAGATAAAGGGAAAAGCCTCTTTATTAGCAGCAGTTGATTACTATGTTGGCATGCACAGTGACATCTTCATCTCTGCTTCTCCAGGAAATATGCATAACGCATTGGTGAGTAGTGCTAGATGTGAATCGTTACCCATTTATTTCATGTTGGGTCCAATAGATTTTGAAAGTTCATAAAAAAGCTTTCCACTTCCAATTACACAAGAGGAGATGAGGAATATATATTTAAAGCTGTCCAAATAACAGTAGTTGTGATAGATAATTAGATATGGCTATTCTAATATTTTAAAAATCATCACTTTATTACCATGAATTAGCGAAGGTTGTTGAAAGACACTAAAAGATACTTGAAAGGTTCGGATATGTTAATTTAGATCTCGTAGATGCATTGATGTCTTGAAGTTATAAAGCCATGAGCTGATGAAGATCGATGATGTGATTTGATAGGTTGGACACCGTACTTATTTAAATTTAAAGACAATTAGACCAAACATGGCATTGATGGGTCAACTCTTCCTGAATAAAAGCATTAGTTGGTCAGAGTTCCAGCAAGCAGTGGTTGCAGGTCACCAAAATAGACAAGGTCAACTCAGGTTGAGAAAGCCAAAACAATCCATATACACATATCCTGTTCCTGATTGCATGTGCCAAGCTTAGTATACTTCAAAGTTGTTCACGGATGAGATAGCCTCTGTACGTTACAGTTGGGTGTCTTATTATTTAATGACATTTGTAGTTGAATAAAAGAAGCGTTAACATTCTCCTATTCATAAGGATCTGTGATGATGTCCCTGATATGAGTGCTTGAGGGTTATATTGTGAGGGAGTATGTATTTTATATCTGATCTATGTATTATTATATAAGGCATTCTCAGATCCAAATCTCTCTCGTTCGCTGCTAGTAACATTATAGAGCAGAAACTAAGTCTATTTGACACAAAATTCAAATCTCAGGAGAATTTTACTTGTGTAGTGTTGAAACAGCGAAGATAAAGAATAGAACTACTTCTATCATGACAGCCCGAGAAAATATATAGTGTATTTGGGTGTTTCTGGGTGAAAATTTGACAATGTACAGTTACAGGAGCAACAAGCTCTGAAACAAGCAACTTGGTAAGCATGGAGCAACTAAAATCTGTACTTAACTTTCCCATCTTCAGCCGTTGGAGATCCATTTCCAACGGCTATGTCAGCATTGCTTGTTCGATGAAGAGGGATTTAGATTGATAGTTACTGTTCCACGTCCTCTACCAGAAGAATCTGCATAGCGTTTGTTCTCCATGTCATTATGACTATTTTCTGCCAACCACGAACTGGTGTTGCAAGCCTAGCCCCGTCCGAGAAGATCTAATAGTATTATTTCCTATTTTTCAAAGACAATGGATTGAGAATCCGCCGAATCCTCGACAAATATAGCAATATAATTTGAATTATATGATATTTTTATAAACTAAAATACTTTACTGATATTTTTGACTCCGAGAAGATCTAATAGTATTATTTCCTATTATAGCTTTTGTTTTCATTGACGAGCTCTTGAACTATATCAAGCTTTCCATTTATTAGATAATCCTCTAAATTTGTGCATAATAAATAATATATATTGCAAATATGAAGATAGTTACATATCAAAGATCATTAGTTCTTAGTTTTGGGTTTTTTAAAGGTTAAACTCTTCATAACACATTTTTCATTTATAATTATGAAAATTTTAATATATTAACAATTAATATGCTATTGCTCAATATTTAAAATATAACCTTGATGAATTGTTAATTTATTTTCTAACATTTCTTTAACATATCCTCATAAATTTGATACAAAAATTCATCTTGAATCAAGTCATTTTTTAAAAATAAAATTGTCACTCTTTTTCTAAATCCAATATAATTTATATTTCAAAAATTAAAAAATTTGAAATCTACACAATGGATTAGGTAAATTATATTGTTAAAGTTGATATCTCTATTTATTTAAGAGAAAAGAATATTATATTATGCGGTTAGATATTTTTTAAATCATTTTGAAAAAACATTATTTTTTTAATTTAATTTTAAAATATATTTGATATATTCAAAGTTTAATTATTTTTATAAAAGTATATTAAAAAATTTTTTTTTTTTTTTTAGAAAAGTGCAACATTGTTTTCCTTAAAAATATCAGTTCAATGTTTTTTATTTGTTTCTCTTATTAGATATTAAAAAAGGAAATGAAATTTAATTATTTGACCATAGGAAGATGATATTAAATGGACTATGATATTTTCTTTCAATGAAATGAAATATTAGTAACTAAAAAAATTCTGTTCAATATATTATTTTTTAAAAATCATTCAAAAATTGCCCATAAAAATATTTTTTTCTTCTTCTACCATAATTAATAATTTTAACAAAATCAAAATTTTAAACATTATTCAAATGATTTTTTTTCTTAAGATATTTTTACACTTTGTCCAAATTAAATGCGAATGGATCTTCGGTAGTCTGCACAATCTGAACTGTCCGTGCGATCTAACGTTTCACATGCGTTTCACATTGAGCCACCTGTCCGTGATCCTCAATGTCAAAACGCACCATTTGGAATTCTAAAACTCCCCAAGTTTGAATACTAAAACTCCCAATGCATGGTACCGTGAACTATTCTGTTTACAATGACTCGGCTCTCTCCACGGTTTCATTACTTGTCACAAAAGTTCGATTACTCCGAGGTCTTTTCCTTCCGGTCTTCCGTCTAACGCTGTTTCAACTTTTTTTATAATTATTTTTATTTCTGTGTTAATTGTCATTCTCGGAATTATCTAGTTGTGTTAGTTGTATGCAATTGTGTATTCTCACAATTAACCTGCTTTCTTTGCCATTATTGTCACACTTCTGCTTCCTTTTTCTTTTTTTTAATTACTATGGAAATTGTTGTGGGCTTTGAATTTAGCTATTACTTGTCAAAGACAAAGAGAGTCATTGACATTTGTTCCAAGATAAGTTTCGATAGTATACTGTCTTTACATTTTTTTAGCAATTTATTTTTAAAAAGTGTGAATAGGTCTTGTGGTATTTCCCAACAGCTTTGTATGTAAGAAAAGGTTATAACCTTTTTCCACATCTATTATTCTTCTTGCCCATGCTAATGTAAATGCATGCTAAGTTAAGAGGGGTATTGGACTTGGTGGGTTGGAAGCCAGTTTCTCTTTTGTTTTACATGAAAGCTGGGGAGCATTAGACTATTATTTTGGTTGTTGATCTTTTCATCTTTTGTTCTTGAAGTTCTTTTGATGTCCTTATATTTATGGCTTTCTCTTTCTTTTTTTGTTGGTATAATTTAAAATTTATAATAGAAGGTTCATGAATTTATTGATATATTTTAGATTTTAACTATTACTGTTTGAAATGAAGATGATTATATGAGGGGACATTTGAATGATAGCTATGTAAAATGTGAAGAACATTTTTGAGGCTCACTTATGAAAAGTTGAGCTATCCTTGTCTTTTCTATAATTTGAAATGGAAGAATTATTTACTAAGCAGAGAAAATTAAGTAATATGTTTTTAAGTACTTATAGTTTTACAATTGTTTAAATATTATCTGCTTTTTCTGCATACTGCAAATGTGAATCATAGTGTAAGCACTTAAAATCTCTGCTTACAAGTTTTTCTGACTGATTTAATGATTTGACACCGAACCACCAAGAAAGTCGCATAGCAGGCATAACCGTAGCTGGCACTCTTTGGAAGAATTTCCCTGGAAAATTGACATACTTGCACTGCAATGAAGGAGAGGAGATGGCCCCAACTATAACCGGAAATGGTGATTCAGGATATGTTTCTATTGTTCAATGTTAAGATGCAGTTTTATTTTATTATCTTTCTGGTTCTGCATCATTTAGCAGTAGCCCATAGAGAAAAGTGTGTGAACTGTGACTACAATTTGTTACTTGAATTTTAGTTCTATGTCAAAACATAATTTATGGCATCATAAATGTGAGTTACGAGTAGTGTTAATGTTGACTGTTAATTTTTCTCCGTGTAAATTGATCAGTTTCTTTCTGTTAATGAAACTTTACTACAACCAAATCTAAGTGTTAGTTTTCCTGAGTTTATCAGTTCTTAAGTTGAGACCATGATTTTGGTAAAATTAAGTTGTATAATGTATTTGATTATCATCTTTTTACCTTTGTATGACAACTGAGACCACTTAAAAGATTCATAGTACTTTCGATAAGTGATGTCATAAAGTTATAATAAAAAGCAAAAAACCCACTTTATGAGGCAATATACAATAACAAAGAGGCATAAGGCCGTTTACCAGTAGCCTTTATAGTTAAGGAAAATCTATAATTTGGTGGTACATAAATTGTACTGTGTTTAATAGCAGACAGCCAAATACTTCTATATGTGTTTAATAGTTAGTGAACAAAACATTTAATCAAACTATGTGTTGTACAGAATGAGTGTTATTGAGAAAGAAGCAGGTTGGTATTACTGATATCTGTGTGGTACAAAACTCTTTCAAAATGACAAAATTAGAACCTAAAGTATACCCAAGTTTACTTAAACTCTTCTGCAAATTCAGCCAAAGGCCTAATGGCAAGGTGGCCAACCTCAAGATATACAGTGTCGCCATTGTAAACCTCAGTATGAGCCAAACATCAGATTGCCATTAATAGTAGAAATTGTACACCATTTGTGGTTGTTGTTGTTTTATGCTATTGCAAGCTTTCTTCACCTGACTCTATTTTTAGGACTGACTTATACAAGCTGTATTGGTGTGTGCAAACAGATGCTTCCATCCAACTTAGTGGTCAAATTAATATGTTTTAGATTTTCTACTATTAATTTTTCTTTTTTGTAAATGTTTGGACTTTTTCACATTACTAGACTATTATTCTTTTCAGTATTTCACAATTATTTTTTATTAAAAAAATAACATTTTAGAACCAGCCTATCAAATTACGGTGTTATATAATTTAAGAGTTTATTTTGGTTTAGCTGTCAATTTTAATTTATTTTAAAATATAATTTAAATAAATAATTATAAATATTAATCATTATTAAATTATTAGTTAAGTAAAATATAATTGACGAAATCTCAAAAGATATTTTCCATATTTTAAAAAATATAAATTTATATATAAATATTTTCTATTTTATATTTTTATGCCTTAAATATATAAGTTTTTTTTTTTAAAGAACGGCATAATTTTGATAAAAATACAGAAAGAGTATGTATAATAAATAATAAATTTTAATAATGATATTTTGTCATGAATATTTAATTTTTATTTCTAATTTTTTACTACACAGTAAAACTAATGGTTTCTGCTATTGTCAAAAACACCTTTATATTTCAAAAAACCAAACTTCAAATTTTGTAAACAAATGCCCGATTGCTCGAGAAAAATAAGCAGATTAACCAGTCACAGAAAGCTCGCTTGTCGCTTCCTTCTCGCGCGTTGTCCTGGTTGGTGGTCTTCCATTCTTCTCCGTTCCTTGTTTTTTCAATTCGGAGTTCTGAGTTTTTGAAGAATTGCAGGAATTATACAACGAAGCGGACTCAATCGCAGCTGATACACCCAGTTATGTCTAGGTTTTTTGCAATGAAAATTGGGGAGCAAAACGCAACAGCAATAGCATTTCATCTTCTCCATTAGGCGGGAATTCAATCTCGAAACGGTGCGTTTTGAGTAAGAGGCGGACGCGTGGCAGGACGTGGACTGCGAGATCGCGCTCAACTGCAGAGAACGACAGAGACATGGAACGGCAGAGGATCCGTTAGCAAAAATGTTTCGGTGAGTTCGAGTGTGAACCCAAGGTCCAGACGCACACGGAGAAAGAGAGATGGGAGACGACGACAGTGTGAAGAAGGAGGCGTTGCAGATAATTGGGCTTTTCCAGAACCTTCCCCGTCTGGTCGTTTTCGATCTCGATTATACACTTTGGCCTTTCTATTGGTATGCTCGTATATGTCTAAATTGAATCTATATAGATTACTTGGTCTAAAAACTTCTCATATGCATCGGTTTATTTTGTGCATGGATCCAATATTTGCATAGGATAAACCTGCAAAGGTTTTTTTTTTTTTATAGCAATTTCTGGTATGGATTGAAATGGGTATTATGAACATCGAGGGGATTCTCTAACTGTATGTAGCTCGACGAAGTCGTTTCAGTAATTGTGACAAAAATCTGATTGGATTTGTGAGTTATTGGTTACTAAAGAAAATAAAGTTTATTTTAATGGTGCTGGGAAAGCAAAAAAAAAAAAAAAAAAAAACGAAAAAAATGCAATTGTATTGGACATTTGCTTTTTAAATGATTTTGTAGTTTATTACAGTTTTATCCTGCTGAATCTGGTTTCTACCTTACGGATTTGGATCCTTTAAATTGGAATCACAAAATTATTTAAGCTATTAGTTGAGAAGGTCTATTGTTGAAATAAAATCATTATATGTTGATAAGCAAAACTCAAAAGACCACTTCCGGTTTGCTTCCATTACAATTGTCATTATAATATCACGTCCTGTCTGGTCATTTGATTCCACTATCTTAGAAGCGTAGTACTATACATATTATATCATGAAAAAAAAAAAGTTGAAAAGATTAGCAGGATTTCAGGAGATTTTTTATTAATCTTATCTTATCAGTTGTTCTTACTTCTTAGTACTTAGTTTCCTATGCTAAAGATGTTCAATTGCTCATTTGTGGTCATCAAACATATGCTTCCCCTATCTTAAAGGAGTAACAGTATTCAAATATATTAATGAATATGGAATCAAGTGAAAGTGAACCACTGTCAAAAGGTTTTTTAGATCTTAGAGGACTCTAGTTTAATGTTGTCTCAATCGTCCTTGGCACTAAGTTTCCTAGTATTTTGGCAGTGAGTGTTACTATGAAGATGACATGCCATATCTCTATCCACAAGCTAGAGGAATTTTGTACGCAGTTAAGGAGAAGGGGATAGATATGGCAATTGCTTCTAGGTCTCCAACTTCAAACATAGCAAAATCATTTCTTAATAAGTTGGGCATCCAGTCTTTGTTTGTGGCGCAGGTGAGCCACTAACATAGTTGCTTCACAGCTTGTTCCCTCTCTTTAGCCGAATTTGGAAACATCCCATGTCATTTGGATGTGATGTTCTCACCCTCGTCTGTCTTTTATTCATTTATGTATTCGTCCTTTTTGCAGGAAATTTTCTCCAGTTGGACTCATAAAACAGATCATTTCCAGAGAATTCACAGAAAAACTGGGATTCCTTACAGTTCAATGCTATTCTTTGATGATGAGGATAGGAACATTGGAGCAGTAAATCCATCCCTCTTCTCTAACTTATTTTGTTTTCATTTTGCTTCTAACTCAGTAAATCATCATTCTATTTTTAGCTGTTAAGATCAAAATATAGATTTCATTTGGGATTCAAGAAAATAAAATATTTTTCGATAGAGAATGATCTCATTCCATAGTTGGGTGCATGAAGTTTTTTTGATCCTTCTGCTGTATACATAGGTCTCCAAAATGGGTGTGACAAGCATTCTGGTTGGATACGGAGTAAACCTTGCAGCCTTGAGGAACGGATTGTCTGAGTTCTCTCAAAGTTTAGGCTCATCAAGTAGTAGCTAATGAAATGTTTTGTATGATTTTAAAAATGAAATCAGGTTGTTCACTGCAGAGGACTAGTTTGTGAACTTCTGGCATTGCTTTTCGGTTGAAGTTATATTGGCTACAGTTCATTTGTAACAATCGAACGTGGTTCATTTGTAAACAGTTTCCAGTATACTAATATGCCTTGTGGCCTAAAGGGAAATGGGCAACACTTGATTTATTCTTATATGCTGGTGACATGTTTCTTAGCAAATATACGTATGTGGCTCTCTTTTATATGTATTATATAAATGTAGTGGTTGTAAAGAGATTATTGGAATTGTTTATCTGAATTGACCTTCTTCAGCCCACGGATAACAGCTAATAAGCAGGAAAAATGTAGCTTCTTATTAAACAAACAGGGAATAATTTGTAGAACAGTTAATTGAAATTCAACAAAAAATGCATACAAGGAAATACAAATGAATTCATATACAATCTAGAGAAATGGTCATCCTTCAAACCATGATCTCTTTTGGCTGAAAACATAAACGATGCACACAACATCCTTCAGCTATTTTCTTCCCTGTTGCTACTAATTGTTGAGCTCCTTAAATGGTGATCTTACATCAGAAATGGCTTCCAATTTCTTAGTCCCCATAGGAGAAAGCACACTCGTATTCTCTTTTGTAAGAAAATCATCATCTTTTTTCAAATTCATCCGTGGACAACCATTCTCGAAAGACTGCACAATGCTTCCCAACATATCCATTAGTTGAGTATCTTCAGCGGAGAATTCACATACCTTCTCATCCAGTCCCATAATGAAGCACAACAAGTTTTCCCTTTCTGAGGACAATTTCTTTACAATTTCAAGTAAGTTTCTATTCTCCATCTTGATTTTATGATACAAAGCATCTGAACTTTTGAGTTTAGTCTCGATTTTATCAGTCAACTCCTTCATTTTTAACTGCTTTGCTTCCATTTCTGCTTCAATTTCCACTGCAAGCTGTTCTGACTTGCTCCAGCTTTCCTCCTGCAATTTCAGTTTCTGCTCAATATCATGGATATCATCGTCAAGTTCTCTTATCATCAACTTCTTCTCTTCCGTTTCAATTATGGCTAGAATCTCAGCTGCTGTTATCTTATCACAAGCTTCCTGGACCAAATTAATCTCAGCCTGCTTCTCAGCAAGCTGTGAAGAAAAGGAGACTAATGAGGTAGTGAATTGTTGTCTCAGTGAAGCCACCCAATGCATGACTTCATCCATGCCCATCTTTTTCTCAAGATCACATGTCCTCCCTGTACTGCTTGCAATCACAGCACTTTCAATTTCTCTTCTAAATGCTTCTTGTTCCAGACAAACAACCTCTTTCTGGAGCTCCTCTAAAATCTTGTCTTTCTCTTCTATGATCCGTAGATATCTCAATTTATCTGTCTCAGAGGATGCTGTTGTTTCCCCCATAGCTGGAACAGAAGCTTCAATCAGCCTTGCTTTTAGCTTTTGTTGCAGTAGAATAACCTGTTGCTGCAGATCATCTATTCTTCTCTCATTCTCTTCCAACTTATAAATCAAGCTATCTTTTTCTTGCTTAAGGGTTTCACTGAGGTCCACTTGTGCAAGAAGCGAATTTTCCAGTTCTTTACGTATCACATGATTTTCTTCAAGATCATCCTTCAACCTTTCAACAATTGATTTCCATATTTGCAATTCAAACTCTATTTCATTTTCTTCATATATTCTCTCATCCAGCTCGGTCTTTGCTCTGTCTAAAGCGTCAGAAACTTCTCTAAGCTTTTCGTTGGAATCAATTTCCATCTGCAAAATTTTATCTTTAAGGAGAAGTTGACACTCGTTTGACTCCTCTAGCATTTTCTTGTACCTATCAAGTTCATTTTGCACGGACTGTTGCTGTTCCTTGGTGACACCCAATGAATCAAGCTTCCTCATTACACATGCTGCTTTCTCACGTTCTTCAATGATCTCTTTCTGTGCCCTGATTGAAGTGGCATTCATCATCTCCAACTGCATCATCAGTTCAGAACATTTCTCTTCTCTTTCCTTGTTGATTATGTCTATCTCTTCCTGGGCCTTAACCAAAGCTGTATTCTTCATCTCTAACTGCTGCATCAGTTCAGAACATTTCTGTTCTCTTTCTCTGATGGTTAGGTCCATCTCCTCCTTATCATTAGCAAGCTTCAACCGAGCCTCAGAAATTTCCTGTTTCAGAACGAGCATCATCACAGACATCTCCTCATTCAACAACTTCAGCTGCACAGTTGAAGAATGAGAACTTTCCAACTCCATTCTGAGCTCCTCTATTGCTTGTGTCTTATTTTCCAACTCAGACCGATAGCTATTTAAGTCTCCTGACAATTTCTCTAGCTGCAACTTCCATTCAGCTTCTTTAGCAGTAAGAGTTGAGGCACACTCTCTATGAATTTGTTCCAAATTTCTTAGCTTGGATCGCAACTTTGACTGAGAAAATGCAGCACTTGCTTCTTGAATCTGAGCCTCCTGGAGTTCTTTGAGGGACACCCGCAATTCTTGATTTTCTTGCTCTAGCTTCCCAATTATGTATTTCAATTCTTTACATTCTGCCTCTTTTGCTTTCAGTGAATATCTCAGATCTCCAATATCATTGTCCCGCCGAGAGTTAAAGTGGTCAAGTTGGAACCTAGCATCTTCGTACTCAGTACTAACATTTTCAAAGCGTACTTTATAATTAGAAACTTGAACTTCCAGATGTTTCCTCTGGCTTTCTTCATGAGCAAGGGCTTGGCTGCACATCTTTAACTGATTTTGCAGATTCTCTGATATTCTTATCTGAGAATCTAACTTCATCTGTAGTGAAGAGATCTCATCAAACAACGTAGATTTTTCTAACTCCCACTCCTTCTTACTTGATCTGAACTGTTCTCGAACCTTCTCATGTGCTTCTTCTAGATGCTTAAACTGTTCTTTCTTCCATTTCAACTGGTCTGCTACCTTTCTGTTTTCCTCCTCTAACTTCTGGAACATGTCTTCTCTTTCTCTCAGTTCTCTCGTTGCTTCTGATTTTTCCTCTACTTCCAAACATCTTTTTGAAACTGAGAGACAACCTTTCAGGCTTTCGGTCTCTTGTTTGTACGCATAAATCTGTTGTTCTTGATTCCCCGCCTTCTCAGTTGCCTCCTCTAATGCCAATACCAGCTCTTTTTTCTCATCTTCCCATTTCTTGAACTTCTCATTGCAATCCACTCGAAGTTTATCAGTTGCAGCGGTGAGATGTTTGATGATGGACTCTTTTTTAGTCAAATTCCCCTTGAGATCTTCACAGTTCTGCTTGGCCTCAGTGACTTCATCTGCCTTTCGAAGCAGCTCTTGGTCCATCTTCTCAATTTTGAGCTTTGCTTCCTGTATCTGATTAACCTGTGCATTTTGGAATTTCTTCAAGTTCTCAAGGGAATCTGTCTTGCCTCTTAGTTCTGCCTTGAGTCTCTCAATTTCAGCTTTAGCATCATCGAGCTCTTCATAAACCTGGTCCATGTCTTGTGTTTCATATATATGATTTCCAAAGCACCTGTTTAGAAGCAGTACACAAACTAAGACAATGACTGTTGCATGTCCCCGTCTTAAAGGACCATAAACATGAAAAAAGAACGAAGGGAACCAAAAAGGAAAAAGCATTGCAGAACAAGTGACATAGATTGGAGTGTGAATAAAAACTTGTCAGTTCAGTTAGACTATTGCTTTTTATATATACTGCAGAGTGTTAAAAGAGGTTAAAAACAAACATTTGGACTGTATAAGAGCACATAATACTCAGATTTCACCACTTGAGAGTACTTTCTAGAAAAAAACCATATGATCACTACTTGGAGTTCCCTCTCCTATACATGACAATGAAGTTGATAAAGTGCCTGATTAATTGAAACCGCCGCAGAATGTTTAAAAGAAAAAAAAGGTCATTATTAGGACCCCTGGAGATGAGGCTGCTCTTTTCAGAGAAACTTAACGCAGATTCCAGGGAATGTAAACAACGGACAATACAGTACCCAAAATTTTTAAGATTATGAAGAGTATCAGAAAATATTACTATACCGGACAATTTCAAATTTTTGGACAATAACAAATTACAAAAGATCTCTATAAGATGCTAGAGAAATATGTAATTTCATTCCTAGTTCAGGGTTGTTCAGCCTTAACATAACTTTTAAGTTTCAATTTCTTCATTTTCTATGTGCAAATTTTTTGTTCGCATGATTTGTCCTCTTAAAGTTATGGGGTTTCAATTTTCTTTACAGATTACTAGATAGAATGCCATTCAGCATAACATGTACTCAAAATTAACTATAACAATCCAGAAGGAACCTGACATTCATTAACTAAACCGAACAAAACTCTTAATTACTTCAAAAAAAATCCAAAGGCTTCTGGCAAAGCAGAAGATGAAGGTCGTAACTTTGACAATGAAGTAGTCATCACGTAAAATTGCAAGATCTAGACCAAGCAAACCTAAAAAAAGAAAAAAGAATTGAAACCCAGAAACTTAACCTGATTTGTAAACTGCAAATGCACCAATCGACGATGATGAGAAGTGTCGCGCAATTCGCTAACTGAAGAAGGCAAAGTGTAAATCGGAGAAGAGATTAGAGAGGAAACAGAGTGTCGGATAGAAGATAACGGTTAAACTTAGAGTTACTTTAGGTTTGAAATGGCGTAGTGGGAGATTGACTCCGTTAGATTACTTTTAAAGCCCGATTGTCTTGGATACTTCATCAACAACCGCCTTACCCATGCGAAATACGGTAGTTACTAGTTATCTTGTTTTTTAATTGAAAACTAGCCGTTGGAACTTGGGAGAAGGGTACGATGGGCTTTCAAATTTTGAACGTTAGTCGTTAGCCCAAATTTGGTCTGATATGTTGGGTTCTCTCAGCTTTCTAAAGTTGAAATAAAAAGCCCAGCGGAAACACAAATTTTTCGTGTTTTATAATAATAACAATAATAATAATAATATTTTGTCCAAAAGGAACCACTAATAATATATACATTTTAGAACTTCTGATCATTTCTCATTTTTCCTATTGTCATTTTGAAATGGTAACTAAAAGTAAAAGAATTCAACATATTTCATTATAACACTACATATGGATATAGTTAATAAAACCATCTATTACATAAGTAAAAGAAAATAAGAACGTTATAGAATTCCTATAACATTCTTTTACTCTGTGATATGATGATATTTATTCTATACCTTAGACTCGCGTAGAATTTTAAATAAAAAAAATGTGGCTACTTTTAATTTAATTCTCTATAAATTATTTTTATCAATTTAGTCTTTTAAAGATAAAAATATTTTTAATATTATCATTTTATTTCAATTTTATTCATAATTTTTTGTTTAACAAAATATTATTATATGTCATATATTAATTTATAAAAAATAAAATATCTAAATAAATCAAAATTCTTTAATTATATACAAAAAATTTTTGATTAATTACACAACCTACGATAATTTAAAAATAAGAGTTAATTTGTATATTAAAAATTTTTTTAACTAATTACATACATAATTTTTTTAATATGATTTAAATTATCTATCACTTATAACTTTTATGTTAATAAAAAAATTTATAATTAATTTTTTATTAAGTGAAACGTTAAAATATAAATAAAGTTTAAATAAAAAAAATAATATTAAAAGTATTTTTATTTTAGAGTGATTAAATTAATATAAATAATTAAATAAAAAGTTATCCTATTTTTCAAGAATAAAAAAAAAAATTTCTAAAATAAAATATTGGTTATATATTTATAATGATTGTGAAATTTTTTATGTGCTACCTGATTATTATCATATATAAATATCATCCAAAATCGCTAATATTGTTAAGAGTAATTAAAGAATCCTGTTAATATTAATCAGACACGAGAATAATTGGGAATTACTAGTTAAAATTTTTTTATTGATTAATAAAATATTTAGTAATATAAAATTTATTAAAAATAATAATTTTTAATAATTAAAAATTTTATTATTTAATCAAATAAAATTTTAACTAGATCATTTAAAAAAAAATTTGAAACGGGATTAGTAATGGTTCATAAATACTTGATGGCTTTTCACTGTTATTAGCTACACATCATTTCATATGTAATTCATATACATAATTAAAGGGACATGCATGACAGGACAAGTTGTATCTGAGGGCAACCACAAAACAAAAAACGCTTAGTTTGTGGAATTGGTGAGACACGGCGTGGCTTATCTTTCAATGCCAAGCCGTAAACATAGAATAAAACGGGAGAGAGAGACTATGAAGCATAAAAGTCCCTTTTGCAGCTTTAATTTGCCTTTTTAAACATCATGATGCAGATAACGCCAAAATTAACATCACTTAAACCAATCATGCTACCCCAGGTGGTTGGAACATTAAACCACTACTTAATTAGCTTCACTTGATTGAGTCTATGATACATTAATTATATATGAATTTCTCCCACTTATATCTTTTATGTATTGGTGAACATTAATACCTTCCTATTCTCTCTTGGTCATTCCTTGTCAGCATTCAGCAAGGACTTGATTGCAAGTTTTTTTTTTTAATTAAAAAATTTCATTGTGGACAAAAATTTTTTTAAAAAAAATCTAACTTTTATTTGTGATTTATCTCGCCCTTCCATACTTCATGACATGACTCTTCCATATTATTCTTTTTGTATTAAATAACTGTTAAATTTGAAATTAAATTATTTTTAAAATTTATTAAAACAACAGATTTGTAAGCTCTGATAAACTCTATTTACAAATATAAATGTGCATAATATTTTTGCTTATTGTCTTGGTTTTTCTTTTGAGAAATCCATCATATTAGGCGTCCATAGAAATTATTAACACTTCTATAAAGTTTTAAGGAAATTATGGAAATAGTAAAATAAATAAAAAAATATTCTATTTTTCTTGTCATATGTAGTGACTTAGCACATGGAAAGTGCTCAAGTGGGGAAAGTAAAATGTTCATCAACTACTTAGTCACATGAAGTCATGGGTGTAAGTGCAAGTGGCTAGATAATTAGATATGTCCCACAATACAATCATCTTCTTTGACACAACGCAAGTGGTCGTATTTGATTTTTACAATTCACTTTGCGGCCAATTTGATTATATATAAGCCCAATAATGCATTGTGATGATTTCTAATTTGTTGGATTCAGGTTTAGTGTTGGGTATGTTAAAGGAAGAAGAATAAATACGCAATAAATAAGTAACTGGTGGTTGAGTATTTGTATTCCTGTAAAAGCTACTTTACATATAAATATAAAACCACAGTGAAACCCATGCATTGATATGATTATGAAACTACCCTAAAAAATTGCAATAGTAGAGAATGGACCAAAGAGAGTACATATATAGCATCTTAAAATTGTCCACATCTATACCATTCCATAATAAAATGAGAAATGATTATAAAATCTTTATATAGATAGGATCTTCCCTAGTTTCTTGTATTAATATGAAACCTTTATACAAAGTATAATTTCTATTGATCAAGCAAAATCCGAACACTGCAAGAGTTTGATGAGAGAAAGAAACTATAGTAGGAGAGTGAAAAGAGAAAAAGAAAGAAAATGCTATTATATATGTAGTGCAGTTGGAGGATGATGATGTGCTTTTATCTTCCTTTATACATATAGTTTCTTAATGCAATAGAAGAATCATTGACTGCACTGCTGCACAGAATATGACAAATGGTTTTTAGGGTATGGCGGAAGAAACGGAAAGGAAAGAAACAAGTGGGTTTGTGGGCCAGAGGAAAAAAAAAAAAAAGAAGTAAATTCGTTTTTAGTTAAGAAAGAGATTCGTACAACTTCAGGTAGCAAAGACGTTAAAAAATTTTGTTAAACTATAAAATGACGATATGACAATTTGAGTTATCGTTTATAATTTAAAATAATTTAAATAAAATATCACTAAGTACGGCAATATTTAAAAAAAAAACCACATAATTCAAATGACGCAATTAATTTGAAGGGCCAAAGCACAAAGCATTTGGATAAAAATAAAATGAGAATTATATAGGCAAAACCCAAAAGTGAATTGAAGGATTCTTTTTTGGCAAAAGTTCATGTCAAAATGCTTATGGACCTCAACTTTCTGCCGTGCTTTTGGCTTTGTTTCAGTCTGTGTTGGAGATGAAGTTATTCCCGTATTCCTATATTCTTTGAGTATTAATTACTCCAACGACAACAACAACAGTTCGTCACCAGAAAATCCCAACATTGACTTTTATTCACTTTCGTAGAAGCTGGGCAATTAATTACTTGTTTCGTGCCTTCTTAATCTTGCCCTACGAATTCATCATCCAAGTAACAAAAATGATGATGCCCTCATAATTCAAAACTTCTTTCTCTCTTCCTTCGTCCTCATCCCCATCTCTTATATAACATTATTTCATTTCTTAATTCTTCATTTCTAATGTATCTTTCACATTTATTCTGAATTTTTCTTAAACATTTTTCTTCATTAAAAAATTAAACAAATTACAACTTTTTCTTTTGGATAAAATAAGCAAATTACCTACTTGACTTATACAAGTTTTTTATTTTATATAATAATTAGTAATTTAAAAAAATTAGAAAGGTAAAGGCACATCCGGTGCAAGATCAATGATCAAATTTTTTTAAAAAAATATTGTTAACCGATAAATCCATGTAATCTAGAGAAGATTAACTTGACTTGGTTTTCTGTTATCTTTAATTCAGATATTGTTAAAATATGTGGGGTTAATCAATAATTCAATTAATAATTAAGGTTTTTTTAATTATTTTAAGTTTTTTACATTCCGAGAAACCACAGGCTGACATCTATCACACGTGTCAAAAAATTGAGCCGCACATGTGCGCTTTGATTGGGTTATAGTCAACCATGTCAGCAAATTTGGACGGTGTCCATTCCCCTCTTCATAGAATCTACGGTCCACTATTTTCTGATTAGATCAACGACAGTGGTTGTTTTAAAATGATTGAGGTTGCATAGTAAGACCCTTTATCCACGTACGTTTGGAACTACTAGTGTAATCTCAGCCGTTAGATGTGGCCCGACGAAAATGTGAAAGTGGCTCCTCTATAAATTCAATCCAGAATAACGAGAGGGCAGTTTAATCCAATTTTCCTCAGTGAACACAGTGAGAGGGCCGGAGGAGGAAGACAACGAGGGAGGGATAGTTAGGGTTTTCAACTCATCGAGTCTATGCATTGTGTCTGGTTTCTTGTTTCGCCGGAGAAAACTTTGCTCCGATCCTTCTTGTTTTTCGTTTTTTTCTTTTTTTTGTTTTGGGTTTACTCGGATAGCATAATTGTTTGAAAGAGCCCTTAAGTTCCGGTTTTTTGAGAATTTTCAGATATTTCGGTGACGTGAGGGAAGATTTTGATTCTTTGATCATTTGACTCCGGTATTCCCAATTTTGACCCAAGGTTCTTGACTCGAAAGTCTCCTTGCTGTTTAAGGTTTGGTCGAGGCCTTTTTTTCTAATTTGCATTAAGAAGACCAAGCTTGACTCGTTGCATTGTTATTGAACTTTGGGGTGTATGGCTTTCATTTTTGGAAAAAGATAAAAATTTGATTCTTTTGGATTTCCGATAACTAACATTCTTGTGTATTTCTGGGTGTTTCTGTGAATATAACGGCCTGATAAAGACAATTTTTGGGTACACTTAATCGTTTTGGTGACAAGCAATTTTTGGGAATGATCTTCTAAATCTGGACTATACAGTGTTTTTTAGGGCGGCTCATCATTTTGCTGAATTGTTTGATATTTGAGGAACCTTGTCAAACTTACTGGATCCGTTTATTCACGCTTTCACATTTTCAAAGCTTTGGCTTTTAATGATAATTGATATTAATGGGTTCGTTGGAATAAATGTGTGTAGGCCGTTTCTTAATTGATCTCTGCTTTTGTTAATTAATGGATCATTTCCTAATATAGTGGTTAGTAGGTTACTGCAACAGGCAGCAACCACTCACAATTCCTTCTCTTAATTTTTTTTCTCTCCAACTCCGGCTTTTGTCTCACACTTTGCATATCCTTGGCTTCCAAAACAGCTTCTTCACACTTCGTAACCTCATACATTTAAATCGTTTACGAGATCCAAGTATGGCTGTCTCGTTTACCCGGTTCACATGCTGGTTGTGGGGTGGTAAGGAGGAGCCTCTTTCTAATAGCTCTACTCTGAATTCATCTTCTGAATGGGGTTTTGCTCTGAAGGAACGCGAGAGTATGAAATTCCCTTCGGTTAAGGGAGCAAAGATTGCCCCATCCCACAGGAAGGTTAGACGAAAATGGCAGAGCAGAGAAGAGAGGAGAATTGACAGAGAGTACGATTTCGTATTGGTGCCATCCGATTGTGGTGGGTGTTTGTCCGGGTCTGAATCTGACGATTCAGACTGGTCTGTGGGGTGGCTGGAGCCTCACGGCCCTGAATTTCAGAGCGATGATGATTCGGATAACAGTTTTGCAGTACTCGTTCCTTGCTATAGACATGGCCGCAATAAGGTGGAGAGTTCAAATAACGAGCTTTTGAGTGCCATTAAGAACCTGCCAAATGAATTTTCTTCAGGTAAGAGTTACACGAGCTCCTTGTAATATTTGAATTTTACTTTCTGGCGTTGGTTTTTATTCAGTCTCTTTAATACTGTCAAACTTTTTGAGTTGATTCACTTGTTCATCCTGTTCTCAAGGACAACCTATCTTTCCTTGTGCTTTTTGTTTATGGGTACTATGTTCTAAGTTTGGCTATACTGTTGACATGATTCTGATGAGAAACTTGATGTGTCATTAATTATAATGATAAAATTGCACAAGACAAACACTCTTTGATAGAATTGTTTACGCAATGTCTCCATTGAAGATTTTACTCTTTGAGAGGCGCATAGAATCTACTATTAGGTAAATCAATTTTACTGAGATGCTTTTGTGATCTCCATACATTGCAGTAATTTCACATTTTGATTTAAGATGCTAAATTCCACAGTAGAGAAGTCACATTGAAAGTACTGCGGACTTCTTTTTTGGTTTTTATGAAACTTATTCGAAACATAGATTACTTTTACTATATAAATTGATTCAAAGCCTAGCATTTATGGCCCTGATCCTGAATAGTAGATATGTTAAAATAGATCCATCTTGTCTTTTCATTCTTAGAACCATTCTTATTTAACTATTGGGAATAAGCTCTTATTTTCCAGCTCTCTGAGTCTGGCTTACAGAAAACCTAGGTCTTACATAGAACAGATCAAGCCAATTGAACTTGTACCAATTTTAACAATTGCATTCTACGATCTGCTTGTTGGAACTTGGAACTTGTGCTATAGAGGCTAGTACCTGTTGATCTTATACACTGAGTAGAACTGGAAGTTGGATTTTATGGTGTTTAAAGGAAAATATAACATGCTTTTGCTAATGAAGTGTTTGAAATATATCGAAAGTACTGAGGCTTTTTAGAAAATGTGTTTTGTAATTGATGATGGATATGATTTCTATCCTCTAAACTTGGGTTGGATATCTATCAAGTAAAAAGCAGTCCTTCACAGTTTCAAGTGTGTTTCTTGTGATAAGTTGTCGACGTTTTGGGCATCTGCCTCCTTGAGAGACTATCCATATGCCATTTATACTTATTTCCTGTTTCTTGAATATGCAGCTAGTAAGAACTACATGGAACAATGGTTGGCCTCTCTTCAGAGTTCAGACTTAGGAAGCGCAGAGCTACGCCTATCTTCTACCCCTACCGCATATCTGACTCACTGCTAGAGTTAGCTAGAAAGTGTAAACGAAAACTTTGGAAATGGAAGTTTTTATGGGTATGATTAGCATTAATTGGATCGAAATAAGAGAGAAGGATAAAACTGAATTGATTTGGAAGAATACTTAAAAATGGTCATTTTCCCTGGGCATGTGACCAGTATATTCTTCATTGTAGATACCGCTTTTTCTTGAGTATACGTAGAAAGAGAAAAATAAATAATGAAAAAAAATCCGTGTATATTTGCTTTAAGCCTTCTAGTTGCCGCTATGTAAGTGAGTGTTGGCTTTTTCTGGCCAAATGAAACTCTTGGATCATTATATGTTGTCTTTATTACGCCCCCCCCAGACTTTCATGTATATATGGCACGTACATTTTGTGAGCTGGTAATAAGTATTTACTAATATTATTATATTATGGTAAATACATTTATGGACGGGAAGTTTTTCTTGGTATATTTAAATGGGATCTGAAATAAAGGCATGGGTTTCCCATTTCCGTTAGTTTCTCGTAAACCCATCTCTTTCCATTGCCTCTGAATCTCGGAAAGTCCCCAAATCTAGAGCGGAATGGGGGGATTGGACCACATCAGTGGTGACATCTGGTCTTCCAGTGATCACATGTGCGTTGAACATGATTTGTAACCCATAGTTGTTTAGCCTCTCATTCTTATCTTCGTCTCCCTCCCAGGCCCCTTCCTCTAGGCTCTAGGTGGTGCTTTCATTCTCTCCCTTTCACTCAACAGTTTGTCCAATTGGATAAGAAAATGACACTTTCTTTTCTTATAATCTTTATCTGTGGCACATTGGTTTGTAATTAATTGAAAGAAATACAAAAAGAAACTATGACAATTTTTAACACGAATTGTGGCTACTTATAATTCCCCTGCAGGGAGGGAAGGTGTGAGAAAGAGAACGCATGGCTCCAAGAATAACGGAAATCACAACTGTACCCCTACATTGGGGCGCCCTTTTTTATTATTCCTAAGCACTCCCTTCTCTTTTTGATTTTTTTTAATGGAATATTATTATTTGGAGATGTCTTTTATTTCTTAAAAGAAAGACTTGTCAAGCTTCAAGTTTAACGACATAGAAAGGAAAAAAGAAAAATAAAGTCAGGGCGTTTTAAGAATTAGAAAAAGGGAAGAATGCGACAATAAATTTCGGGCGAGGTTTGCGCCCCTCCATCATCCCATAATTAGCACAATGTTGTGAGTTTCAGCTTTTCTCTCCCTCTCATTCTCTTTCTTTTCAATCCTTTCATCTTTTTCTTTTTTCTATTCTATCACACTAATTAGTCCTCTCAAGTAATCCATGCCTTCTCTCCCTTCTTTATACAGATTGTAAGAGAGAGAAACATAACATAAACTGGGTTTGCATGTTTCAATACCAAGAACTAGGTTGAAGACCCTGAAAATTATTCATAAGAAGCAACCAATATGTTACAGAGAGCTGCCAGCAATGCATATTCGTGGTGGTGGGCCAGCCACATTAGAACAAAGCAATCAAAATGGATGGAGCAAAACCTTCAAGGTCAGCTTTCCCCACTGTCATTTCTTTGTCTTCTTCTTTTTAATATCCTTTTCTCTGTTTGCTGATGATTGGGGAGTTTGATCTGATTAATTATCACGCTTCGGGAGAGAATTATATTTGGCTTCTTATGCTTTCCACAAACTCAATAAGCTTTGCATCACTGTTTATTCAACCAAACTTTCGAACCATATTTACAAAGAGCTTTATCAAACGTATCATCTATATATGATGAAACAACTTTTTCTGTAAGTCCTACAAATTTCCAACTTTTGGCAGCAACTTTATCAAAAGGCTTATTCCTGTTCTGTCACCAATTTGTGTCAGATTATGACTCCAACTCTGCAACTTGTCTCTTTAAATTTTGTTGTTTTTCTATATTTGAAAATTTAAACACTGATCATGTTGCATTTGCTTCATATTCTTTTACCATGTCTTCAGGAAAACTTAGACACAGCTTCTTAAGTTTAATGATGAAGTCACTTATTACATTAGATGATCAAGCCTGTATACGATGGTGGATGTTTATTTGCTTAATGTAATTCAGAATTGGCATTTCATATCAATTGGAAACTTTAAACTAATATGCTAACGTAATATTAACAATTCAACATAATCTATTTTGTCAACTTTGTTAATATCCTATGTGCCAGGCAAAACTGAAAATACCTTACCAAAACTGCAGATATGGAGGAAAAAGTAGAAGCTGTTCTAAAATTGTTACAGGAAGATGGAGACTCCTTTGCCAAGAGAGCAGAAATGTATTACAAAGGGAGGCCTGAGCTAATCGCTTTTGTGGAAGAAACATATCGGGCTTATCGAGCTCTAGCTGAAAGATATGATCACATATCAAAAGAGTTGCAAAATGCCAACAACACCATTGCTTCTATCTGTCCAGAGCAAGTACCGTATATGGATGAAGATGATGAGGATGCATCACCAAGGCCTCCCAGAAAACCACAAGAACGGTTCAAAGCTAATGTTGCTGAAGGGTTCAAAGCTAATGTTGCAGAAGGGTTGAAAGCAAATTCCGCAGAAGGATTGAAAGCAAATTCCGCAGAAGGATTGAAAGCAAATTCCGCAGAAAGGCTCAAAGCTAATGCTGCAGAAGCGTGCACTGCTAATGCTGCTCCAAAGGTTCCAAAACCTCCACTTAAAAATTTTAAAAGTGTCGTACTCATAACTTCAGCCTCAAAGAAATTTTGTACCAAGAAGGCACCCACCAAAACCAGTACTCCAAAAGAAGCTACTAAATCTGGATTGAGCAAAAAGGAGGCACTCGAAGAAATTGACAAGCTCCAGAAAAAGATTTTGACACTACAAACCGTGAAGGAGTTTGTGAAGAGTTCTTACGATAATGCCATTGCAAAGTACTGGAACACTGAGGAAGAGATCAAGGAATTGCAAGAGAGAGTTTCCCGTTTACAAGATGAATTCGGTGAAGGTATGGTTATTGAAGATGATGAAGCTCGTCGTTTGATGACAGAAACCGCTCTTAAAACATGCCAAGAGACATTGGCAAAATTGACAGTGAAACAGGAAAGATCATTTAATGAAACAAAAATTGAAACCTCCAGGGTAAAAGCAGTCAAGGAGAAGTTGGAGAGTCTCATGCGAGAGTTCCACTATGATCAGATCAAGAGGAAAGAGCCAAAAGCAAAGAAAAATGTGAAAGAAGTTTTAAATGTAAAGGACTTGGAAGAAGATGTCGAGAGAATGACACAACAGAGACAGGAGTTGCAGTTGTTACAAGACAAGATTAAAGAACAATTTGAGGCTGGCTCTAATACATCCATCAGTGTGACAGAAATGGCTGAGAAGATTGATGAGCTTGTGAACAAAGTGATCAGCTTAGAAACTTCAGTTTCTTCCCAAGATGCTCTGATAACGAGAATGAGAACAGAAACTGATGAACTCCAATCCGAGATTCACACTCTGGAAGATGATAAGGCTAGTCTGATCAATGAGAAAACTGATTTGAGCAACCAGCTGAAAGAAATGGATGAAAAGATGCATGACATACAGGATTTGGAAGAAATGGTTGAAACCCAGAATAGCGATCTCCAAATCTACTTTAATGAAGCACGTTGTAATCTTGATCATCTTTGTGAGGAAGTTAAAAATGTGAAGCCAGATGTGGTGGACGAGGTCATGGATTTATCAAACAGAGAAAGTAAATCATCAGGTGAAGCTCTATCAAAGCATGGGGTAGTAGGACAAGACACATTGAATCAAGACCATTTCTTATTACATGATGTAAAGTCGAATAAGAAGCCTAAGGACCTTGATTTGGTGGATAATGATGCGCAGAATGATAACGAAATTAATGTCACTGGTTTAGTTAATGAAGTGCAGAAAGATAATGAAATTAAAGTCACCGGTTCGGGGAAT
This sequence comes from Senna siamea, assembly GCA_031216115.1. NCBI lineage: Eukaryota > Viridiplantae > Streptophyta > Magnoliopsida > Fabales > Fabaceae > Senna > Senna siamea. The sequence continues at coordinate 28,702,025 of CM062360.1, read as the reverse complement.
AATGTTGTGCAGGAAGATAACAAAATTAAACCCTCTAGTTTGGTGGATAATGATGAACAGAAAGATAACGAAATTAAGGTTGCAGATTCACTGGAAAATGAAGTAAAGTCCGACGATAAGCTTGAGGTCACGGAACCATTAGAAAAGGAAGAGACATCCCTAATGGCAAGCGAGTCTCCAACAGGGCCCAAAGAGTCGAGTACGTATAGTGGCAACAGTGATATAATAGCAAGATCTGCTCTGAGTATTAACGCTGGAGTTCAGGATCTCAGCCAACACAGGGTAAGTAAGGAGGCAAATAGTTTTTCAGAGAGTTCAGGAAACCAGCAAGCAAAGAATGGTAACCAAATTTTATCAGAGACAGAGAATAACCACGAAGTTCATTCCGAGAAGCAGGCAACAGTACAAGAAGATGAACCTGATTGGCGGCAATTGTTTATGGATGGAATGCAGGAAAAGGAAAAAGTTCTCCTGGCAGAGTATACTAATACTCTCAGGAATTACAAAGAAGTGAAGAAGAAGCTCAGTGAGGCAGAGAAGAAAGCTCAAGATACCCTCTTTGACACATCCTTGAAATTGAAAGAACTGAAGACTTCCAATGCCATGAAAGATGAACAGATTAAACTCTTGCGTCGAAAGCTAGGCCTCATGGAGAGAAGTTTGGAAGGAAACGAGGATTTAGCGGAGTCAAGAGCAATAGAAGAGCCTGCAGAGGAAGAAGAAAATGAGGATATATTTAAAGTTCATCAGCCTGACTCTACATCAGCTATAGAAGAGAAGTTCCGTAGGAACATTGATGAAATTCTGGAGGAGAACTTAGGTTTCTGGTTAAAGTTCAGCACTACTTTCACTGAGATACAGAAATTTGAAACCACTATCAAAGATTTGCAGACCGATGTATCAAAACTTGAGGAAAAAGGGAAATCGTCAGACAGCGTCAAACAATCTGTAAAATCAGATGCACGGCCAATTTACAAACATCTTGTGGAGATTCAAAATGAACTCTCAGCTTGGTTGGATAAAAGTGCATCACTGAAAGAAGAACTTCAAAGCAGATCCTCATCCTTGTGTGAAATACAAGAAGAGATAACAAAGGCTTTGAAAGCCAGTGCTGAAGATGATGACTTCAAGTTTACCAGCTATCAAGCTGCCAAGTTCCAAGGTGAGGTTTTGAACATGAAACAAGAGAACAACAAGGTTGCTGATGAACTTCAAGCAGGCCTAGATCATGTGGCAAATCTCCAACTTGACGTTGAGAAGGATCTCGCAAAGATGGGTGAGCAATTTGGCTTCTCAAATCCAAACAGACCGCAAACTGCACAGCTAAGACATTCAGACAGTGGTCATTCCCGGGTTCCTCTAGGGGCCTTTATCTTTGGTGTCAAACCAAAGAAACAAAAACATTCAATCTTCTCTAGCATTACCCCTGGAATGCATAGGAAGTACCGTGCTTTGAGAGGACACGGCTATATGTAAATTATCTTGTTGCATCTCCAAGTTTTTTGTTATCTCTTGCAAAATTCTTATACCGGTTTCATTAGTTAGTGTTGTAAGAGTGCCCTTTCTTGAAAGGAAAGATGTGCATTTTAGCTTGTCTATAAATTTGCAGAAGTATGATTGAGGTGTAGGCTTCAGTTTGCAATTATATATACATGTATTTTGTGCATTTTTGCAACGCATGTCGATTATTCCTTTTTCCACAATAAAGCATGCATATTTTGCTGAGGTTCATTTGATCTTAAATTGATTTTGTTCTAATTTTTGGATTTGGAACCTTTCTACTAGATATGAGGAAAAAGTTACTGACATTAGTTTTTTTTTACAAATAGAAAACAAAATGAATAATAGCACATTATTTCATGTTAAAGTATAAAAATTTTAATTTAAAATTTAAATATTTTTAAACATTTTGTTATTAACATTATTTACTCTATTTTAAATTTATTCAACTTTTAAGTTATTTTAAATAGATTGTATCTGTTTAAATTATGAACATAAAAATAAATAAAAAATTGGTAACCTCTTTGTATAAAATATTAATTTAAGTTGAATAACATATATGAACAATCTATTTCATTTTTATCTATTCTCAATTTTTTCTCTACTTAAATTTTAAATCTTTTTAAAACCAACATATCGTTTTTTGACCTAAAATGTTGTCAGATAAAAACATTTATTCAAGGTGATACATAAAATGCTCTTTCAGTTCACAAATCCAAATGACACTTCAGATACTATCTTAGCTCCCCTTCCTCTGGCTATGTAAAGGCCAATGTGATGCATCAGCTCCTGCCACAAAAAACACAATGAATAATGAAAAGGAAGAATCAACGAGATGAATAATTGCATTACAAAATAATGGAATATACACCACCAAGTTATGCATTTAATGGGGGAGAAGCGCATAATTTCAATTTTTTATCAACATAAGTACAAGAAATGGATCTATAAAAAGACCTACAAGCTTTCCTAACTACAGGGTTAGTGATAGAAACCACTTTGGAAGTGGTTCAAACATTTCTGTCTAAAATTCTTCCGCTAAGATGTTCATTCTCAACTTTCAAGAAAATCCTACCCATTAAAATGGGAGGAACAAATACCATATTACTTAGGATAAGATATTCCTAGTTATACACTGCATTTTGTTGCATGTACTTACTATTACCAAGCAGGTCACTAGTCCATTTTCAAGTTTCCTAGACAATTAAGCAGTAACCTGTCTAGAAATAACACACAAATTGATAGAGCTTCACAAATTTTTTTGCACAAACCAGAGCTCATAAACAGAAGAGTATCATGTACTATATAGAATTCACATATCCCCCTTAATAAAGTGAGCTTTCTTACAGATAATTAAAACCAAAATACCAGATGAATTCCCATCAATGTCAAATCTAACTTACGAGCATTATGATTAATTTAATTACTACCAGTTTAAGAAGTCCACTGCACCACCTGCTATTTACCTGAAGTCTGACCCTACTATCTCTCCCTGATCTCTCATTTCTACCTCTTACAGCTCAACCTTGACAGCAATTAACTTTGAAAGTTTATCAATATACGAGCAAGTAGCAGTAAGAGGTCCAAGTAAGACAACCAAAGACAAGTTAAAAATAACCAGTTAATTAACCACAAAGCAGCTTGTAATTTCATTAAGCACCTGTGGATGAGCTACCACATCCTTGTCATTTCTGGCCACATGCACTGGAATATCGTAAGTAGCACAAGCATGTGAATAAACCATCACATTTTCCAGAGGAGAAAGGAAACCGCGATTTCTAGCAGACAGAGTTGAACAGACAAAATCCAGCACACATATATCCGTGCATATCCCAACAACCAAAATCTGCGATAACAAGAAAACATGAAGAGTTCAGGAAAATAAATCTTACAAGAACCCATCAGTTATTCATCGAATACATTCACAGATGCAGATTTGTTCCGGAGACAGACTGAAAAACTTACTTGTTTTATCTGATTATTTTTCACCCAATCAATGAAGACATTAGAGCCATCTTTTTCTATTGAACCTAGGAATCCATCAATGCAATCTTTGCACCTGAGTGTTGCATTTGGGTCATTTTCCAACCACAACAAATCTGCAATTAAGAAGAAACCAAATTGATGCAGGAAAAGACCTACATGCATATATCCTCGTACACCGTAATTATACCAAATTTAAGCCATGTTAGAAACAACGGTGTGATAATGTTTAGTACCAGGAATCAATTTTGATTCATCTGTTCCTGCAATACAGTGAGGAGGATAGGGGGGCTCAGGAATGTCTGGATGATGGGAATCAAGGAAAGCAAAGATAGGCCACTTCTTTTCAGCGAATATTCTGGAAAGCCTCACCGATTCATCGATCATCCTGGAAATTTGTTTATCTGGTCCCCGCGGTGCCTACAGAAATCCATAATTGCACAATAAGATGAAGCCAAACGAATGAGAAAACGAATTTTTCACGGTTAATCAAAACTGGGTGAAGTTAAAAATTGTGAATAGTGTATCATAAATATTAAATAGATAACAACAAACAGCCAAGATTGGCTAGCAAACAAGGGAGAAAGAATTAATGAAATGAGAAATAACGAGAATTACCAAGTTGCCAGCACCGACGGTACAGAAGCCATTGACAATATCGACGAGGACGAGACCTGTTTGGATATCAGCAGACAAAAGCAGAGGTTGTTGCTGGACGGGGAGTTCCTCCTTCAACAGATCCATCGTTTGAGAAACCGTTTTTGTTTTGTATCTTGTTCCTTTCCTGCTATGCTGTTCTTTTGCATTCGCTTTTTGGCTCAGCTTGCACGTTAGGCTTTGACTTGGTTAGGATGATGAACAGAGACTAGTATGCGTAGGAGTGCTTGAATTTTAGGGTATGAGATGATTTATAAATTTTAAACTTTTAAATTATTATATTTTATTAATTATATTATTTAACTAGTGAAAATAATTTATTTTTTGTTATTTTTTAAAAATTTTCAATCAATAAAATTATTTATATAATTTATTCTACTCTATTTCACTCCACTCTATAATACTCTTTTAATAACTCAACCTCTCAGTACCAAATGTAATATTCACTTTTTCATGTTTTTAAGTATGTTTTAAATTTAGTAATTTTATATCTAAAAAATTATATTTAAATTGTCTAAAGTTTTCTTAAACAAAAAAGGGACTAAAGTGACAGAAAAGTCTAAAGACTAAAATAAAAAGAAGCAAAGTTGTCAAAAAATTTAAAAACGTAATTATTACGCTTTCAAAATATCTAACACATTTGTTATGCGTAATTATGATACTAAAAAATATCCAAAACTCAATAATTACGTTGAAAAGTATCTAAAAAAATATCTAAAAACTATAATGACCTTAGAAAAATATCTTAAAGGTAAAATAGTTACTTTTTACTTAAGGGCAAAATAGTAATTTCATCCAAAAAAAGGTAATTTTTATCTCAAGGGTAAAATAATTATTTCATCATAACAATTTTTATGGAGTCTATCTCACACCATTTTTTGAAATTATGAAAGAAAATAAAACAGTAAAATAGTCATTTTGGCTTAAAGAGCAAAGTGGTCATTCTTTTATCCCTTTAAGAGTCTTCTTCCATGGAAAGGGGGAGAAAGTGACGAAAAAGAGAGGAAAGAAAGGGAAAGCCCAGAAAAAGAAGAAGGAGAAGAAAAAAAAATATAAGGAAGAAGCACTTTTATTAGCAAATCAATGTAGCTTAACAATCATTTATCCTTTAGTTTATAATTCATGGTGTCTTTTACATGTTTGAAGAATTTTCATGGCTGCCATGAATTTGAAAATTTTCTCTCTACATTCTTATATGCATGAAAATATATTGGGTTATACTTATTATGTTGTATAAATGTATTTATGAGTCTTATATGGATTGATTAAATGATTTATGGCAAGATTGTGTATGTTAATTCACCCTGTTCATGAAACCCTTCTTGTTGGATTTGGTTATGTGATGCTTGGATTGCCATGATTATGGTGACGAAATGGTGTTGTCATGCTTGTTTATTGATAAAAATGAGAAAAGGGAAAGAGTTGGCTTGAAACCACATGAACTCCCTTTCTTTATCATTTTGGCCAAAAGCATGTAACACTTTCATAAAGGAAATTTTGTCTAATTTTAGCCTATATACATGACTAGTACTCGGCCTTAAGTGAAGGAGAAGGAGAGAATTGATGTTTTGGTGAAATTCTTTCAGTTGCCTTTCCTTCTTGTCTTGGCCGAGAGCATGAAAAAGGGATTTGGTATGGAAAATGTTCATGTTTGTGTCATAATTTCGGTCAAGGCAAGAAAGGAAGAGATAATGTTATGTTTGATGGTTTATTTGATGAATGGTTAACCATAACCATAAAATCCCAACTTGAATGTCTATGCCAATGAGAAAGAAAAGGTATATTTATGTATTCATATATGCCTATTGTGTGAAAAAGGGGCATTATATGTATACATAGATATATTGAAATGAAAAGGAAAATGGAAATGGTGAAAGAATGCAATGATAGTTCACCTAAAACCCTTGATGTGTAATGGAATGAAATATGTAAATTGTATGAAAATGGAAAGGAAAGTCATTCAAATGTACTTTTCTAATGGAAAGAGTAAAAAATAGATAATATATAGTATGAAATCCCTACTTTTCCCTTGCCTTTCTCCCTTGGCCGAGACCTTCCCCTTTTCTTTCCCTTGAAATAGGTTGAATTTTTGTAATGGTATTGTAAAGAAAAATATTTTAAAGATATTGTGTTAACCATTTCAAGGAAAGGGAAGTGGATGATTAAGGTATGGGAATTGGCAATGTCTGTTATGAATTGCTAGAAAGGGGTAAATAGCCTTCCATGTTCATGCAATTTAATTATGGAAATGTATTAAACACATAAGGGTTATATTTTTAAATGAGGAAGTAGTATCATGAAAAATGAATAGAAATGAAAGAAAAAAAAAAAGGGAAACATAGAAAGAAAAGAAAAACATAGAATGAAAGAAAAGAGAACTTAGAAGAAGTATTTTCAATGTATGATCTAAGATAGATAGGCTTTTAACCAAGTGACCAATTGTCAGTATGGGACGGTCGTTAGACATTCCATGGTTGTGTCATAAATTTGGATGGTTAAACATCTACTCGATATAAGAAGTTTAAAAAACACCTTGATGGTTGCGAATTCTAAATTAGTGTAACCTAGGATGGCCAGAAAAAAAATAAACATTTACTTAGAATTTAACATAATCATGGGTACAAGTCAAGTCATTCTAGATTATATATGAGAAATAGCATATTAAGAGTGTGATCTATTGAAAAAGTGATAGTGATTCTATAGCATCATGATTCGCTCTAAAAGCATAAAGGAAATTATCTGAACAGTTAACAGAGATCCCGTGGGCTTAATTATCATAAGATCTGTTGAAAGGCAATGACCAGTAAATAAAAGGGGTAATCGGATCTACTAGGAAAGACCTCAGATAGTATCAATAGCAGAATTGTCACATAAGAGAAAATTATTTCATTCATGTAGGTATTAGTACGTGGAGTAGTTCATTGGGTGACTCTCCTAATACTCTTAAGTTTCTCTTACATTTTTTTTTTACAATAAATGTGGCTTTTAGCCAATTATCTATAAAGGTTTTCCTTATGATTGATAAATATTTTCCCTAGCTATGAATGAAATATTTTATATTCATGATACCTAGATGAATTTTATAGTAAACTATCATGATGAAATACTATAATGCATGTTCATAAATATATCCCATACACGTATATAAAATCTCATATGTTGCATACCAATAGAATAGATTATATCTTTAAAGTAAAGAATGTAGAGCCATTTTTTATATCACTACGATGGTACATGCCAGACCATTTTCAAAAAGTGGATTGTTTAACAACCAAAAAATTATTTTTCACGTTTGTATCTAGTATGTATCAGATGACTAGATATTTAGTGTGGTGGGAGATTGATGTAGCCTTAGTGGAGATTTCATTTTTAAGAACGTTTACTATAATTCAAGGAATATATGTGATAACAGTAATGAAAGTCCGTTCCCTGTAAAAGGGGTGAGAAATATGTCTTTTTGGATATAATGTAATTATGTATAATATAGTCTATTTTATTCTAATTCTCTTATATTCTAGGAGTAAAATTAGGATAAATTATTTTTGGATATATATAGTGGGATGGACATATATATCCGGATATGTGAAATTTTTATCCATTAGTAAAAAATTTTGTAAAAAAAATCTGAGTGGTAGGTTTGTTATCTCCTTACCTTAAAGAAACTTCACACATCCTGAAATATATGTATAATGTTGTAAATATGGATGTAATATATATATATATATGTGTGTGTGTGTGTGCGCGCGCGAGCGTGCGTGCGTACATGTGTGTAGATGAAGTTTATTTCTACTATCTTATTATTTAAATAATATTTTTCTTTATTTAGTCTTTTCGATGTGCAATGAATGAATTAAATATTTAAGTAATAGATCCTAAATCTAATCATTATTAAATGAAAATTTAAAATTTTACTTGGATAATAATTAAGGACAAAAGTAAAGATAATATGTCAGTCTTGTAACTAAATATTTTATGCAAAAAAATATTTATAAAGAAAACTATAAGAATGGGATGTTACACCAAATGTGTAACACTAACATTTCAATATTTAAAATTTTTAAATTTAGGGAGTTTGTCATGATTTAAATTATTTAGAATTTTTAGCATTTGATTGAGAATTTTAAAAAGAGGGGAGAGAAATGAGACTTTTATCTCTGTAATATTAATTTTTTAATAAAATAAATAAGTAAAAAATTAAAATTATAAATATTTTAAAATATCTCAAACGTTTAAATTGCAGTGTTTGATAATTTAAATAGTTCTAAATCACTTTATTTTGCTGACTTTTTCAACAGTTAATCAAGGATTTGGACATTTAAACCACTTCGCTTTATTTCACTGCTAACCCCATCTCTTTTGAGTTATTCTCTCAATCAAAAACTTTAGTAAATTTATATTTTTAATAGTTAAAGTAATAAAAAATGATAAAAAAATAAATATGTAAAAAACATGACATATAAGGTATAAAAATTAAAAGAGATAGAAAAAATATAAAATAAATATATTTTTATAATTAAAATATTATACACTAAAATTTTTTAAAATATATCATAAGAATAATATTAAAAATTTTAGTTTTCAAATTATTTTATTGATATAATAAAATTTAAAAAGTTAAAGTATAATTTATTTTTTAAAAAGTTTGGATTGGTGAAGTCAAAGAGGAAAAACAATTTGGCCCAAAAAAATGAGGAAAAAGCAATTGGTAGATTTGACAATCGACTCTCCGTGCCAAACCTGATTCATCTACCGTCATTAAAAAGTGTAAATAACCTGAGTTTAGGATATCATCGTTTAGTAAATGAATTGATTTATTTCATTTATTTAAATAAAATGAGTTTGAAATTTAAATTAGATTTAATTTTTTTTGTTAAATAAAAATTTAAGCTTAATTCATAAAGATTGTATAAAATTATATAAAATAAATTAAATGAATGTAATAAATTATAATTAATTTTAAAAAATATTATAAATATGTGATTCTAAAATTTAAACATCTAAAAATTAATTATAGAAGAACATTTAATTAAATATAAATTGATTATATATGAATTATTTTATATATTATATTAATCTATGATTGTATTTTGTCAAATATTTTATCAAAAAAATTATATCTTCATACAAGAACATAACAAATTTAAAAATAAATATACATAAAAGAAATGTTTATTTTATATTTAAAAAAAATATCATTTAAATATTTATTATACATGTAATATATATATAATATTTTTATTTTATTTTATTCTTAAACAAGTTATTTATAAACTAACAAATTGAACATTAATTTTTTAAATGCAACCCATTTAATTAAATAAGTTTAATTATATATTTAAATTTATTCATTTAATAAATAAATTAAATTTAAATAAATTTTTATACCAATTAAACCTTAACCGTTTACCACCAACTCGTTACTTCTGATCATGCATTAATAATTGCTTACACAAATCTACCACATGCTTATCAATTTATTTATTTAACTTTTACCATATTTATTAGCTAACAATTTTAATTTTATATCATACTAAAATATAAAAATTATATCTAAATTTTTTTTAAAGAAAACAATAAAATATGTGAACACTTTACAATGAAAAAGTCTGGAAATTAAAAAACATATTCCTCCATATTGTCGTTCTGACATTATTAAAATGTCGGAAAAATGATGAACCACATGCGAATGGGAATGAAGACGAAAGCAGCCAATCCAATCTTAATTATAAATTGACAATAATGATAACTTAAAATTTGGCATAGAATATAAATACCATTCCTGACTATAAAACATCACAGCTACATACCGCCGATGCACCTAAATCTCTCGTGTATTGGAAACTAATGTATCAAAATGCTGGCTCTAAACTTTGCAACAAATTTTCTGTCTTTTGGTTTACAAGAATGAAGCTAAGATCAACATGTAACGTATCGACTTGGTCTTGCTTTTTCCGAATGCAAGTCCAGGATAAAATACTTCCTTCCTCATCAAATGTCGAAAGCGGGAGCCATGGCTTAGCATTCCCTTAAAAACTCACGTAAGCATCTAGATTTTATTGTTGGAGATCTCGAAGATTAAGTAATCCTACTAATTTCATTTTCCCTTTTTGGCATCTTGTGGGAACTGTACGCCCATGAGCCCAAGCAAATTGGATGCAGGACCAGGAAGTCCTTGTTGGGAAGCAAAGGAATCAAGGAAGCTTTTGACCAAGTTCACATCCACATCTACAGGAGAAAAATCCTCATCCATAGTTTCCGCAGCATTTGATGTTCCCTACAAGTGAATTTAAAAGCAAAAACCCAATCATAAGTCATTCATATGCATTCGTCATTCCAGCAGTCAAGAAATTTTGCTGAAGGAAATAGAAACTGAATTTTCATGCAAGGGTTGATATTTTGCCCCCTTGCCATATATACACACACATATAGAAGCGGGGAAAGGGTAACCAAAGCCTATTCTCTAACTGACAAAACCAATACCCATTTTGAATCATCTTTAGATCTACATGGCACACCTATGTCTTTTTTCCTTCTTTCCTTTTAATAGGCCTGAGGAGGTTCGGCAACATTTTTAATCTTAAACATTTAGTATATTTTTTCTATATGCAAACACAAGCAAAATACCTCATCTTTCTTGGGAATTTGTTCATTAGCACGAACAAAACTTCTCCCAAGGGTTGTTGCCTTCAGTTCTTCATTCATAGCACCGGAATAGGACTCCATGAAAGTATCCCCTCCATCCCCATTAACAGGTTCAGCCTTGTCACTCTCATCGGAATCATCTACATAATTATCAGAAAAACATGAGAAACCTAAAGAGATACAATGAGGGAAGATATACATTATTGCCCATTCATATACTTGAACTTGATTAAATTCCTGTAAAGAAATCACTAGACTTCTCAGTTCTCTTCATGCCAAAACAGAGGTACCAGTTTCTTGTGGTCAGTGAATTTTATTCCGCTATGTATCACAATTCACAAACAATGAAATAATTTACAAATGTAGCTTACCTGAGTAACAGCAAACAAGAAAGGCACAATCACTTGTGCACTTAGAATAAGGACATGTAACATATAAGCAACAATAAACTCCACATATTTAGAAAATGCAGCAACACAAACCCATCCTAAGGCTTCTGCTTGCCCTTGTACCAACTTGGCAGTTAAAAAGGATAGAGAATATTTACTACCCTTCTACTAATTACAACGTCAAGCTGGATGCAGAGAAAGACTTGTAACTTCTAATGTCGGAAACCACTCCTCCACCAAACCAGAGAATAAAGAGAGCTGGAAAGTTTGCATAAAGCAGATAGCTAGAAGCAAGTTCAAACCTAACTATCTCAGTGATGAGGAACTTTCTTGTAAACAACATGTTGATGTATTGGTGTGATAAATGTTCTTTGCAGAAAAATGCTTGTGCCAAACAATGAAAGTAAAACATGTCAAACACATAGCAAGCAAAGAGAGTCTCTTAATGAATAAATATTCTTGGTCTATAAAGACTAATTGTTTCAACAATAAATATAATTTCCTAGGTAATAAATATTAACATGTAGATCTTACCAAAGTCCAGATCAGATGAGGAACCTTCTTCAACATCACTGTTGTCATCTTTAACTCCTTGCTGCTTCATTATTGATTCCATGTCTTTAATGAATTGGTCCACATCAAGGTCCACTTCCTTATTCCTTTAAAAGGCAAGTGCCCAACATAAGATTAAGGAGCAATCATCTTAGCACGAGTACTTCAAAAAACTTCAAACACTCAAAAAAATCTAATTGAACAGGTCCCATTTGTGTACTTATCATGATAGAATCAGGCAAAATTAAGTACTAGAAGGATTTGAGTATGCAACACTGCATACCATATGGTACATGAGTGCTTCCATATCTTTAATAAAGAATAATAATAATTTATTTTTCAGAAAAACAACAACAATAAAAACAAAAACTGGAAGCTTATATGGTTAACTTTTGGAGTATTAGTCCCTATACTCTCACCTACATGAAATGATGCCCATGGAACTCTAAAGTCTTTGGCTTAACCTCATTAATGATAAATCATGTCATGACCCAGATCCTAACCTAAAAAAGATGCCTATATTATGGGTGCAGAATGCATATCAGGTATATTACGTGAGTTTAAGGTTAAACTAACATGTTTTGAGGAGCTTCAGCACCCTTGTAACCTGACACTTTGTGGACAAACGCTTGCATAGATTTTGCTATATCACCAGGATCAAATTCATTAGCATTAGAGCTGGATGATAGACCCGCATCTTGCTGCTCTTTCCCTTTCCCTTTTCTTTTATGTTTTAAGTCATAAAGTTCCATCTCCTTTTGTCTTTCAAGAAGAACAGAGTTTAACTCCTCCTCTCCACTATAAAGCCACGAATCATCATCAGATGGAGGAACCTCCTGACCCTTAAAATCATCCACTGAATGTGGTAAAGCAAGAACTTCATCTATGCGTCTAACAGGTGCACTCATCAAGTCACTGCAACAAATTTTCACCTCAGTAATGGTAAAACAATAAGAAACACAGGATTAAAGGGAAAACTAAAAGACAGCATACCCCAAGGAACTCGAACCCCATATTTGAGCCAATGACCCATTACCCAAAATGTGGAAAAAGAAGCCAAATTAATCATACCAAAATTAAATTACTCAAAGTCTACCAATGTATGATATTCCAGAATCCGTTTGTTCAATAAACACACAGACTATATTATTACACAAGAAAAAACCCATTTGTATTACCAGCTTTCTTCAAACAGAATGGCATATCGGCATTTTTAAGTCCTGGTTTAGGCTCTTTTAGTGGTATATGTCAACAAAGAATACATACCTAACCCTCGAGTACAAAGAACTGTTTCTATAATACTCCTCAGCATTTTGCATCAACCTCTGATACTCTTTGGAACCTTGAAGTAGTCCTTGGAAGTAACCACTCCTCTCCAAAGTCTGCTTAAACGCTTCCCACGTGCTCCCCTTCCCCTCCACTCCATCACGCTTGCGCTGCTGATACATCATCTCAAACCCACACGCTATTTTCATACCCAACTCTGCCTCCATGTACACCGACGAGTCGCTCCTACTCGGCATTGGATAACATTTCGGAGCTTGAAACGTTTGCTGCACTAACTGCGCATACATTGCTCTTGACATCTTCACCGAAATACAAACCAATTCTTCATCTTTCCCTCTACCCAAGAATTTCTCCATGGTCGCCGCAAACTTCATGGTATCAATATCCCTATCATAAAACCCCTCCACAGCAAGCGAAATCAAGCAAGGCTCATGCTTCAAAACCTGCGCTACTGACACCGGAACTCTCACTCTAGCCCTATGCATATTCCTCCTAGCTCTATCTGGGTACTCCGAAATTCGTTTTTTAACCGCCTGCTGAACCGATTCCGACGCCCTCGATTCGCCTCCACAATTGACCAAAAATTTCAAAGAATCAGCCAGACTAGGGCGTGGAAGCAGATTGTGTGGAACAATATGAAGATCACCGCGACGAATGAAGACGCGATTGAGGCTATTGTCTGGATTGACCCAGCGAGGGAGGTGGAAAGCAGCCTCTATGAGCAAGAACTCGCCATCAGTGTCCCAGACTCTGATGGAGAGAGAGGGGAAGTGAAGAGAGATTTGAACGAGAAGGAAGACGGTGAACCACTCGTCCTCGAGGTTGTCGCCGAAGCGAACCTTGCCGTGGAGGTGAGGGAGGTCGGAGGAGCAGACACAGGAAGGTTTTGGGGCTGAGGAGAGGAAGAGGGTGAAGGGCTCGTGCTGCCATATGTAGTCGTTGATGAAGGGAGAGACAGATTGAATAATTTGAAGGTGGAGGGATTGGAGCGATGAGAGGTCGTTAGGAGTAGTGGGGTTGAGTACGAAGTCCGGAAAAATGGCGTAGAAAACGGTGTCGTCCGGAAGCCTGGTGCTTTTCAGCGAGAAAAAGGAGGACGAAGAGAATGCCGACTCGTCAGCTGCTGCTGCTGATGTTGCCGCCATGGTCTCGCGGTGGTGATGACTGCTGTTTCTGCTTCTGCTACTTTCCCGAATTTTCGATATTCGTTTTAATAAAACGTTTCGTGTTGTTACGGAGGGAAAGGAGGCAAAAAGGGCATAGATGAAAATGAAGTGCTCACTTCTACAGTTCTACCCCAACCAAACGACTTGTCGTTGAGTTTGTAAAAGTTAATCCCTCAGACAAACATTTTCACTATTTTTAACTTGGAATGAAATCAACTAGTAATGATACAGACAACATATTTTCTATTCATTATAAATTTAATAAAAATAAATAATATTTTACGCTTCACTAATTATTCATCCAATGTCCAACTCTAAACTCCTAAATTGTATAAAATTAAATTTTAAAAACAAATTAAATAATTAAGACATAGAAACCAAAAAAAATTATATTAGACTATTAATTAATTAAATTACATGTATTTTTTAAGTTGTCCAAAAATAAGTATCACATTTTTTACGTTTTCGTGATGCACCATCCCTCAATATATGTAGCATGTCTCTTAAATTGGCTAGCAAAATTACATAGCTGCTTCCACGGAAGATTATCAATTGGAAATTGTTTAGGAAAATTGAAGTTCATATTTATATAAATGTTCATCAATTAATAATGATTGACTTATTATGTATGTATATTATTAGGATCCATGCTTTATTAAAATTTTTATTTTAGACCAGACCACGGCTCAAGAATGAAAAGTGGATGGAGAACACTCCATAGAATAACCAAAGAATTAAATAAAAAAGAATATTGTATTAATTAATTTGCAAGTTTGGGTGATGTTTTGGTTTGCCAGTCGTGTATTAGGGAACGAAGGGTTTGATTAGGAGTAAGGAATAGGTGCTTTAGCCTTAAGTCTGTCATGGGTGATGTATCATGCCCTGAATGCACCCATTCTTCTATTGCCTCTAGCTCATAGGAAAACCCATCAGCAGCCACATGTGGGTTCCTCATCACCTCCTGCATGCATGCCCCCAACATCACAACATTATTAATTAGCTTTAATTATAATTTTCTTACAACAAGAAAAAGGCAGTAACACAAAGAGATGAACCTGAAGTATGGGACACAAGAAAACACTGGGCACATCGATGGCGGCGGTGGGGCCTTCCCTATCTACAACCCCACCAATCATTGCCCTCTCTTCTCCTGCAACTGCAACCTCATCATCAGCCTCCCTTCTAATCTCATTTAGCTCCTCCATGACATTGGCAATGTCCAATTCTGCGTTGGGCTCAGGCCCATGGGTTTTGCCCATGCACCTCATTGCTAAGCACGCGAGCTTTTGAGCTACATTCAATGGCCACTGTCCAGCCATTTCATCCAGAACCCCAACCAAGGCTTTTTTATCCATCGTCATTGCCTCCTCAACCACACCCATCCAATTTCTTCCCGTAAGAAGATGCAAAATTAAAACTCCCAACGCCCTTATGTCAGATTTATGACTGCATTCATTAGGGCCGATCCCTTTCATCTTCGCCACGAGATTGCGATCTAGGAGAACACTGGAAGGAGTAAGGTGGCCATGGATAAGGGGCCTGGGCTGGGCTGCATGAAGAAAGCCCAGGCCCGAGCAAATTTCAGTCACTATCCTGATCCGGTCATGCCATCGTAAGGCTCGATTTCTTCTCCTAGAAAATAGCATGTCTCGCAAGCTGCCATTATGCATGTATTCCAGAACTAAGCATTTTAGCTCCGAGCAGAAGCCAACCATTGCAACCACATGAGGCTGCCGAATACCACTAAGAAGTCTCACCTGATCATATTGAATTCTAACTTCAATAACGAAGACAAACAATTTTAGTTTGAACAAAGGCCAGACCACCTAATTCTAGATATGTAACTATAAAATGAAATGAATACCTTAGCTTGGAAATCTTCTTGTGACAGACCATGAACCGAATTGAGCATCTTGATTGCCACAGTCGAATGGTTGATCCTTCCTCTATAAACATTAGTCCAGTCACCGCCGGACTTCAACCTCAGGCGGTCGGAAAAGTTGTCGGTGGCGAGCCTAATCTCTTGGGCCGTGTACTCCCTGAAGCTAAAGGTGGGTTGGGTAAGCCTGGCAGCCATTCCTATGGCATCCTTGTCTTTACAAAACTCTATTCTCCTATTGAGCACATCTCTTTGCCTTCTTAGTTCTTCTATTTCTCTCACCATCTCTGACCTAGCCATCGCTGCTTTCTCCAGTTGAGCTTCTGCTCGTGACTTTGCGAGTGTGGATATCTGAAACTTGTTTGAGAGCTCCGATTGAAGCTCCACCAGTGAACTCAGCCTTATCTTGCTCTCTTCTACATCGCCTCTGATTTCGTATATCTTCTCTTTTTCTTCTCCCATTTCTTTCACCAACTCTTCTCTTTTACTCCTTTCTTCCTTTATTTTGCTTTCTAGTTCTTCAACCTGCATCCAAATTTGGATGAAATTGATTATAGTTTTTTTCAAATAGGTTTTATTTTTGCTCATGCCATATATTTTGAAATATGTCATTCAATTCTCTTGTGACTTTTTCATATTATGGATGAAACAATTTTTTGTCAAAATTTTTTTATTTAATTAGGAAATTGTTCATTCTTTATAAAATGACAAAGATATATTCACTAAACGAATTTATCCTGAAAAAAAAAAAGGCTGAAAGCTTAAAAATATTACTCGACTGTTGCATAAACAAATAGCCCATTCAGCTTTTGTGCGTCTCTCCAAATTGTTCTTGGCCTCTTTCCTCTTCAATTGGATAGTGTTATGTGCCTCATTGAGTTTGCTTTTTAGGATCTGAATTTTTTCTGCAGCACTCTGAAAAGGAGACAAAATTTAGGCATGATTTCAGTGAGTCCCTATATGTTTTGGTCTCCAAAAATAGCATAGAAAGTAAATATATTAATTAAATACATGAACAAAACTAGGAGTTGAAAATGGCTTCCATAATCCGGCTCCCAAACAGTACTCATTTATAATGGATCCCATAAAAATTTTAAAAAAATTAAATTAAACGCTAGTAGATTCAAAACGAAGATGAAGAAAAGTGAAAGCAAAATCATTTAAAGGAGATGGTTATTTCAAACTTTCACACACACACACACACGCACCTTCTTTGTGGTCCAGCACAGTCTATGATCAAACAACTCCACAGAACAAACAAAGGGAAACCGAACAAAGCAGATTAAACTTTTTCCAATCAATGTAGGCCACATGTTCGATAAAATATCTGTGAGAGACTATATTAATTTACCGTATTAGAATTATTCTGTTGTGTGACGTCCGTCTCAATTGGACTAGTCTGCGAGATATCATTGTCTTGTTGTCCAAAGCTTTGTTCATCCAAATTAGAAGACAACAAATCCTGAATATAACTTTCAATCTCTTGGAGATAGAATTCCCACTGGTTCTGTGAAACTGGGGAATCCATAATTGCTGAAGATGTTGATGACCCACGAGAGATTCTACTAACCGGAGAATCCATGCTTTTTTCAGTGAACATTCTCTCTAACCAATCTTTGAAAGTTACTTTATCTTTCATTCTGGCTACCATGACCCCATTATCGTCCTCCATGATTTTCTCATCGCTCTGTCCTCGGAGGAATACTTGTTTCCCTCCACATATGATGAACAATTCACAGAAGTCAGGCTTATGCTGATGAATATAGAACAATCCGCTTATGGCACCTCTTGATTTCCTATAACAGAAGAACAACGAAAGAAAGAATTTAGAAAATCATGGTTTTTTTTTTTTTCCTGGGAGAAAAATGAAAGAGAAAGAAAGAGTACCAGGAGGGCTTCATTAATGAAAATCCCATGACCAATTTGGTGATTTTCATACCGAAAATCAAGTCTATGATTCGTTTTTGGATTGTTTCATCAAAGTTCTCAACTTGAAATATTTCAGCTGGCACCTGTAATTGTTAAGCAGAAACAGAAGAAGAGGAATTGACGGTAAACATCATACAGGTACTTGATTATGATTTAATCAATTGAGAAATTAAATTATTATCATATTAAAGCAACAAAATTTCCAACCTTCCCACAGCAAGCTGTGTACTTCGAAAGCAGCTTGTCGATTTTCTCTTGCTCTAATTTCCTGAGAACTGCTAGTTTCTCATCACTCACAGATGTTGCTGGGAGTTTCCCAACTGCAACAGAGAAACCCAATTGAATTTCATGGATAATTGAGAAGAAAATTGATTTACAAACGAGGGAAACTTACATGGGGTATAAACATAATCCTTGGAATTGCTGTGATTCACATGGAGAATGACAATGGAGATGGGATGAGATTTCCATTTATTGAGAGCCCAATGCAAGGTTTTTATTCCATCTTGCAGATCATTCCCAACAGCAACATAGATTTTCCCTTTTTGGATTGTATCCATAATTTGATTCTTCCGAGCTATCCAATTCTTCCGTTTGACTGCTGAATCAAGAAGAAGATGAAACAAGAACTCTTGTGAGACTAGTATCACCGGAAGAAAAAAGAAAAGGGGGGCGGGGGGGCAGAAGCTGTTTGAAGAAGTTGTTGAGAAGCCTTGAGCTATTGTGGATTGTGTGGACAGATTTAGTGTGAAAAAATGGTTGTAAAAGCATGAGGAAAAGGTTGGTGTATCATCATTTTCAAAGTTTTCCTTGTGTGATTTTTGTAAGTGTCTGCCTTTTATTCTATTTTATTGCTGCTTTATTGTGGATTTTCTAAGAGGAGCTGAAGGGGACGGCCTTCGTTGGACTTTTCGTTGTATCTTATGGAACTTGGCAAACGTGTTTGGTTCTCTTTGTCGCATTTCAATAGTAATTTCTGTGGGTTATACTAAGAAATCAATTTTGTTCTCTTCCTTAGCCCAAATTAAAACTTGTGATTATTATGTTCTGTGTATGAAAACTCCTATAGCAAGTAATAATTGAACTTTTGGTGTGGAGAAAAAATTACGTTATAATTTTCTATACACATAAATTAAATTTAGAAAATTATTTTTATATTCTTTTCAAAAATTAAGTAGTTATTGACGAGAATAATATCTTTAAATTAAATTTTTGTGTCAATTGAAACTATATATGTGTTCCTTAATTTGTTACTTTGAAGGTGTATCTTCTGTATCTACTTTGGAAGATAATGATCCCAAGTTTGAAACCCAATTATAAATTTTTGGTTTTTAACTCCAAGTTCTTTATCAAACTCATATCTTTCGTGATCGAGATGAGCGGAAAGAATATTTTAATTTCTATAAAATTAAAAATTAAAAAAAAAACATTTCAAACTCTCAGAGAAGATATAGTTCATGCACATTTTTAAGGTAAAATATTCTTGCTACAAGCATGGTTGATTTTAATATGTGGAATTAAAAAGTATAGAAATAACTGGTCTCTTTCAGTGGCAACTCATAACATATACGTATTAATACAGCAAGTATGATATTCTTTCAACAAATGTCCATAAAAATTATAAATATTTGACGTTGAGGCCACGCTTAATCTGCGTGCGACGTCTTTTTTTTTTTTAATCAAATATAGAACAATATATATATATATATAGTAAAGAAAAAAAAATGTCACTGTTTTTAATTTTCAGTGCCATAAAATATAATGATGTTAGGAATTTCTAATTTAAGATAAAAAATCATCTAAATACTAATAGATTAAGCACGAATACATGATATCAGAAGATGACAAAGAATATGCCAGACATGTTAACCTTCCCGCTTTACGGAACACATTTAGTACAGACAAATTTTTTATTTTAAAAAATTATATTATTAAAAATGTAATTCTTAAAAGTTTTAAAAATTTATTTGATTTATTTAAAATATTTTTAAAAATATTTTATAATATTTTCAATAATATTAATTTCTTACATTTAGTTCAACTTTAATATTTTTTTAAATATTTAATAATTTTCTAAATATATATATTAAATTATAGCCACTTATTTTTTAAAAAATATTTATATTATATTAAAAATAGAAAACATAACAATTTATTAATTGAATAACATACATACACATGCTACTACTTAATAAAACTTGAATTATATATATATATATATAATTATACATACATATATTTTAAAAATAAAATAAAATTTGTACTTTATTTTTATATATGATAAAAAATTATCAAATCTACCAAAATTATAATTTAAAAATAACATTTATAATATTATTATCCAGGTAAAGTAAGGTAAAGTTTATATATCATAGAAACAACAATCTAATAATTTTTTTTGTTTGGATAACAGAAATTACATATTTAATTTCAAAAAATTAAAATTAAAATAATAATTTGTAGTACTCTAAAATATTTTACAGTTTAAAAAAATAATTTTTTTAATACAAATGTGTTGGAATAGCCTATATTAATTTGTGCATAATTGTATTAATATACAAACAACTTATATACATTTATACCTAAGTAATTTTTAAAAATAGAAATTAAAATAATAAAATAAAATAAAAATTTATTGTTAAATGTGTTTAGTCCACAAATAGAGCACAAACATTTCTTTATTATTATTTAATGCTTTATTATTATTATTATTATTATTATTATATTATTAAGTTAATTGTCCATATATACATTTATTACAAAGTTTGTATTACATTATAAAAATATTTGTTTAAAGTTTACAAAAATAATTTAATAATTTTATTATTTTAAAAATATTTTTATATTATGAAAATACAAGATTCTTACTTTTTAGGTGAGAATAAAATTTTATAAAAATATAAAAATATTTTATTTTTAAATTTTTTTTTAATCTGTGTATTAAATATAAAAATATAACATTTTAAACTTTTTATTCGTGTGAATCTTTTCTTAAATCGCACACCAAACGTCTCATTAATTTTTTGTATGTGTCATTCGATTATTTGACCCTTAAATAACATGTAGGTCTCAATCCACTAATATAGGACAGCATGTTTTATATCATTGATTAGGAGAGCATGTCTTATATTAACCTTCCACATGACTCGTCATTCACATACAGGAGAAGAAAAAAAATTATATAAACCTTGGATCAATCCATACTTGCAACTTTTCCTCTCAAATTTTTAAAAATCAATTTGCAATTTTACAACTTCCTCTCTCTCTCTCAACCTTAAGTTATCTTTTTTTCACTTCAACCATGAGGTATATAATTTATTTATTATTTATTATTAAAATTTATAATATTTTCTTATAAAAATAAGTTTCTCATGGTATATTAAAATATTTTTTAAACATTTGAATTTAGAAAAAAAATAGCAATGAAGTAGTAAAAAAAATTGAAATATTAAACATATAATAAAAATTAAAAATATTAACAATGTATTAAAATTTAAAGAAATAATATTTTGAAATAGTAATAATATAATTACAAAAATAATATTCTATATTAAAATTTTATTATTACTATTTCAACATTTTTTAAAATTTTCCATGCAACATTTATTTTAAAATTTTTAATATAGAAATATATTTTTGTAATTATATTATTAATATTTCAAAATAATATTTCTTTAAATTTTAATAAATTATTAATATTTAAATTTTTTTTATGTTTTTAATATTTGAAAACTTTTTTACTATTTTTTCAAAATATTTATTTATTTTTCTAAATTCAAATGTTTACAAAAATTTAAAATACCATAGGAAATTTATTTTTATAATAAAATTTTATAAATTTTAATAATAAATAATAAATAAATTATATACCTTACAATTGAAGTGAAAAATGAGAAATTGAAGTTGAGAGAGAGAGAAAGTTGTAAGATCGCAAATTAATTTTTAAAAATTCAAGAGAAAAAGTTTTAAGTGTGAACTGATGCAATGTTTATAAAATTTTTATTTATTTTCTTGCATTCAGCTTTTTCAAAATTGAGGACGTTAAAAGCTAAAAATATAC
This sequence comes from Senna siamea, assembly GCA_031216115.1. Lineage (NCBI taxonomy): Eukaryota > Viridiplantae > Streptophyta > Magnoliopsida > Fabales > Fabaceae > Senna > Senna siamea. Next base: position 28,679,981 of record CM062360.1, on the reverse strand, counting down.
AATAATTCGTTACATAAATATCTAATATAAGACATTATATACTATATTGGTGGATTAGACTCATATGTATCATTTAAAGGTAAAAAAGTCAATTCATTTTGTATTTTCCAAAACTCAATATTATCTTGAAAGGTACTTTGATAATTTTTTAGATATTTAGTTTGAACATCCTTAGAATATAATTTATTCAAAAAAAAATATACAAGCTTAATTTATTCATCTAAGCTGTGTAGGTTAATAAATAATAATTTTTATGCAAGTCTTTTTTATTAATTTAATGTACCAAAAATTAATAGACCAAGTTTATACTACTATTTGTCGTGATGTTAATATTTCTCGTTTCAGAATTAGTCATGGGCCAAGTTTGGCATTGAGAATCTAATTGCTTTGGGCGAAAATGACTTGAATATGAAAGCCCAATAAGTAAGACTAATGCCCAGACATTATGGGAAGAGTATCTAGTGTTTACTAACATGAAGCCCAATAAGAGGCTTATGTTTCAAGTGAGCCTTGTGCCTTAGACTCTGACTAAACCCCTAGCCCAATCCTTCTTTTTTTTAATCACGCTGAAGTGTAATATAGTGGTGTGGGTCATCGCCTATTTTTCAGATATTTTATTATGTAGATGAAATGTATAAATTATTTTCAATTTAAATTGATTCTTTTAAATCGGTACAACTTAATTAACTGTTACAAACACATTGTCTTGGGCACATACAGATTGAAAGTGTCAGGACATTTGTCAGATATCTGTCTTTTATGTTAATAATCAAAATGTTGAGAAGCATCGAAAATATATAATTGAAGGCAGACCATCTATTTAATATTATTGTATATATCTTTTCTTCCACTAGCTAAATTAAAGTTTATTTTGTTGATACTCTGGTTTAAAACTTGTTTTGTTTCATGTAGTTTATGATATGTTGGAACTGAAATAGAAGAAAAGGATGATTTTAATATTGTTATTTGTTTAACATAAATTTATAATATTTAATATCTGTTCGTCATGTTTAAATATACAAAAAAAATAATTTTATTTATAATATTATTAGACACACTAAATTTAAATTAATACTTACGTGAATTGAATAACACTTTAAATCTAGTTGAAGCAACCTCATTTAAATTCAAATCACACCGGCTAAAATTATAATTTACCTCCTCCAAGAAAATGACGGTGTTAATTGAGAGACAAGAAAGGTGGTACTTATCATACAACTATATGTGCTGCCATGAATGTAAAAGCTTTGAAGTACTCAGCCTTGTGGATACAGTTAAGGCAAATGTCATGTGCATGGCGGGCACCACTTGGAGATATATAATATACAATTATACATCATACCATTAACGTGCCCTAATATTCAAATAAACTGTACGTTATGTTGATTATTGAACTTTGGAAGCAGGTTAAAATCTGCAAATCATTAAAATATTACGAGGCTTGAACCCAGCATTTAAGACATCATTATATTAGTACATGTCTGGAGTCTAGACAAGAGAATGCACGTGCGTTGCCGATATCATCGTTGCTGCATCTTTGAATGCACGTGCCTCTCCGGTCAATGGTCAAAAGCACTGATTGCTCCCCCTTTGTCTCTTTCTCCTTCACCACCTTTCGCATAAAAAAGGACGAGAACATTGACTTGGAACCATCGTCACCGTCCAATAATTTTAATCGGAGGGACCTATGATATCAGGGATTTCAATAATAAAATAACGCCACGTGTACCGGTGGGGCTGAGCTCGGGCTTCAACTTGCGCTTCAGAATGATACAATAATATTGTGCATAAGGTTAAAATATATTTATTATGTGCCTAATAGAAGCATGCATGCCTCTAATGTCTATACATGTATAGCCTTGATTCTTTTTATAAAAAAAATGAATTGACATGGTGGAGGCAAGTTTGCACTTTCACATTCCCTTTGTCTGTTGGGTAAACCACGTGCGAGTCACATGCCTTTTTAAAAAGGGGGGGTTAAAATTTAAAATTACATAAACAATAGCAAGCAAAGTTATAACTTAAACTTACAAAGTTACACGGTGTTAGTATGTCATATTGCAACTTGGAGGATGCTGTGTGAAAGCTAGAAATGGCACTCAAGGCTGGCAGCTAGATCACAACTCACATTTGGTCGTCGAGACCGTACAAATAATAGATATTTTTACATGATATATAGTGATTGATAATTCCTTACATTTAGTTTGATAAAAGTTAAAATATAAGTCAAAAATTTAGAATAAAATATTCACGATTTATTCCATCTACGTCCATATAGAAAAATAAAATATAATGCATAATTTTCAAAATTTGTACATTTACTTTACATGCTTTTTATAATTTATTACAGAGTTAATAATAATATTGTAGAAAGGCATACAGGCAAAACTAATAACAACAAAACTATTTTAGTTACGTTGTAATAAAATAATGAATCTTTTCGTGGATATTCATGTATGTATCGCTATCTTGTTTCTGATACTATTAATTACATGCTCACATAACAAATATTGAATATTGTGATATAATTTTAATATGCAAAATATTATAATATACATATATAATGACAAAATAACTTAACAACGGAGTATAGCAAAGGCATTAATATAGTATAGGAATTAACAGACCAAGATCATCAAAATTGGTTTTAACAAGTAGGGGGGAATTCGTATTGACACGGGCTTCCAATTATGTAAGCTACGTGGTTAGGTAGGCAAGTGGAAGCAAAAGAAGTAGCTAGCAAGAAAAGTAGCAAGTAGCAAGGGACATGGGGATGGAAGAAGAAAAACAATAACAGCTCGAGCCAAGAAATTAAAATATATACAATACGAAGCAGCCGTATAATTACGTGGGTGCGCCCACCAGGTGTCCCTATCAACAAACTCACGAGAAGCCACGTCTCAATCTCATGCACAAAGCAGAATGATCACCTGGGACCCATACTTAAGTTGCATATTACCATACCCCCTCAAACCAAACAATACATCACACACACACACACACACACACATATATATATATATCGTCAAATATATAATAATAAATAAATAAATAACACCCTACTTTGCTTGCGCACATCCAACACATAACTATACACACACATACACACACACACACGAAGTCTGAACTGTTTTCTGTCATCATGCACAACAAGCTTACAGACACGGTTTCTCACAGTCACAGGAAACTTCGTGAAAAAGATGCGGTTTTTTTACTTATAACTTGGTCTTTGAACATAGCCTTAAATTGTCTGCACCATCATCTAGCTACATCGCGAAAAAGATACGGTTCATCATCAATCAATAAACTTCTAGAGTCTTGGGTTGTACTATGCAGTTTCAGTTCAATAAAAATGAAGGGAGACTTTGAATTTCTACTCTTTGTAACAGAAGAGACTTTTAAACCATGATGGTCTCATATTATTAACGCTAATTAAATGAGTTCAAGTTTCAACTTCACAACCAGTTAAAAGTGTTTGTACAGCTATGTATCTGTTTTTTCCACTCTCTTCCCCAAAACAAGGTAATTGAAATTAATGGTCCATCATTTCTCGGAAAATGGTATAGGGTGTAAGTAAAATTTTCAATAAGCCAAAATAAACATTATTTTACTAAAAGTATATGTCTTTGTCAATGAGAACAAAATGTAAATATATTTTATTTTTAATAATTTACATACTTTCTCAACTTCTAAAATTAAAAAATATATATCTTCTCAACTGTCATGAATCCATATCTTTCAAACTTTTCAATGTTCACACGGCATAATTAATGATCAACGCCTTGAAGTTCATGCTGCTTCAGATATTCCTCTCCATGACTTGAAAGTTCATTAATTATGGCTTTTGAATCACTGCAAAATGCTGAAGAGGTTTTTGAATGCACTCAAAGTGGTCTACAGTGACACCTATATGGTTAAGATCATTGACGAGAATTAGAAAAAATAATTTGAATTTTTAAAAGATTGTACTTGAAGGAGGTATACACACACACACACACATACTCTGATGTTAAAAATTTAAGAAGCGTTTGCAAATGATATGAAGTTAAAAAAGTTGATAATTAAGTAGGATGAGCACTCGCCAACTCTACCATTTGCACTACTATTGATTTCCATATAGGCGTACCCGTATAGAACAAGACATGCATCTACAACTTATTACAACAACGTACGTTCACCAAAGACATGTATAGTTATATACCGATTATATGCCTTGGCTATTGGACTATATATAAAGCTCAATGAATATTCAAGTAAGGCTATACAATTTGAATATACTTAAATATATATTGTTTCCATTATGCTGTTACTTGATTCAAATTTCAATGTGTTTAGTAGGAGCTCTAAGCCAATTCCACCACCACACCGAAGTTCAGATTACCATTCATCAACAACTATTTATATTATTCCATAATTTTTTTTATTACAGTTAAGAATATTCTCATTTTTCGTATCTATTTGATATGTCCCTTATAGGATGATATTCCATACCCGGCCGTAGATTTAATTTATACCTGGTATACGGTCTCTAAATTAAAGGAATCCAAGTCATGCAAAAGTTATTTATATATATAACTATGTTATTATAGAATTAATTAGTAAAAAAGTTTTAAAGTATGCCAATTACGGAAGTAATGTATATACAAGCAGACATCGTGTTTTGGTGTTAGATAATATATAAGAAATTATACAATTTTACAAGTACATATGTGTGTGTGTGTGTGTTTATTTATGAAATAATTAAGGACATAGTTATATTGTTACCTCAACTGATATTTTCCATGAACTGAATCATGTGACCAAAATACACAGGAAAATTGAACTTACAAAAGTAGCTGCACAAAACAACATCAATATTATCAATTATATATATAGAGTTTGTAAATAAGTAAATTAATATGAAACTTACACTTAGGCTTCAACTCATCGTTCTTAATGATCAGTCTAGTAATGTGCTTGCTATAGATTCAGACATATATAAACTTGGACACATAATTTTCAAAGCTCTAGCTAGTACCTATTTCATATGTATATAATATAAATTAGTTAAATAAGAGTATCGATAATTAGCATTTTTTTGGAACTGCGACGCACTTATTGTTAGTTATTGATTACAATGGTTCAAAAACTTTACTTAATATATATAATTAATTTTTTTTTCCGAAAAGGTAGCATTGGATGCTAAACTGTGAAGAGAGGGAAAGGAAAGGAAAATATATATAGGAGCTGCGGTTATGGTGTGTAGATGTAGTAAAATGCAGAGAATAATGCGTATTCATCGGCACTGCTTAATGCAGGCATGTTTCCCCAATTCATTCAATTTTAACCTTAAAAGTGGCATATACATTATGTACCTAAGTTGGCCTTTTACATAGAGGGCACCAAGCTTAATAGTTCACTACTTCCCGTTTTCCCGGTCACTGGTCTACCACTCCCACAGCCACACTCTCTCCTTCTTCCTGCTTTATTTAATTTCTACACACAAACTTGACGCTGCCATTTCTTCCGCAAAATGCCTAGCTACTTCATTTATTCAACCTTATATTGGCATTCATCAATTAAATGTATAGTATTTAACTTTTTATAAACACTTTTTCTCACAAATAGTTCTGCCTCAAAAAGGTTCATTTCACATCAATATTAAGCAAGATATAATAAGATCGAGTTGGCTTAATTAGTACTCTGTCAACTAATTAATTAACTTTCAAGTCAATTCAATTTCTGTTGAGTATTAATTGTTGGGAGACAACCACCAATTGTACTGTGCTTTCTGCGCTTTGTCTCATAATGGAAAAACATATTAGGCTACTACTTTTTTTGTCTATCTAAAAAACTAAAACATTAAAGAACAAAAAAAGTTAAACGTCTATCTAGCACTGTAATAATTAAGCTTTTTAATGAGAATTATACAGTCATTAAAGCTCTAATTAAGTTCTCATGGATACGCGAAATACAAAACCAAGTGATTTAATAAAAATACATACAACTTGCTATATAATTAGATAAATTATTTAGAACTAGTCATAAATGGGAGGGATTCGAACTGGGTACGTGAATGTTCGAGTCCCTTTTTGTTGGGTCGGAGCGAACTAATTCAAAATAATCCGGACCTTATTGAACCCGACCGTAAGCAAAGAAAGGTGCATGTACGACAAGTGTGTGTGCAATGTACTTAAATTCGCCAATATATATATATATATATTTAAAAAGGAGGGAGGCTATATTGGTAAAAAGTCAGAAAAAACTGACACGAACCCTAACAAAATTCTACAAGTTCCGCCACCCCGGACCATTTTTAGTGAGACAAATTTTCTTCCGCGCAGAGCCAAAAAGTCACTTCTCTCCATTTATTTCTTAAACTAGTATTTAATTCTCAATCTCTCTCTCCTGCTTTCCCAGTGTAAAAGCTCGTCTCGTCGCTCTAGTTTTACGCCGGTTGGCAGCTGAAACCGCTCATCTCTCCCATTATAAACTCAACACCTCCTTCTCTTCTTTTCTCTCTCTACGCTTCTCGTCCCCTTGTTTCAAAACTCTACTTTGCATTGCATGTCTTCTTGTACAACCTCTTGTTTCAAAGTGTAGTTCAACTTGTTGGACTAGAGCTATACCCTCCAATCCCAATGTTTATAGAAACTGATTTTGAGTCTGCGCGTCGTAATTGTCACAACTCCTCATGAAATATTATTTTCTCCTTATTTCAGGATACGCGCATGGTGGAGTAGCTTTTGAGTAACGCTAATCTTACACAAGTAATTTCGGTTTTGGGCTTTTAATGTGCAACTGCACTTAATTTGAGATTTTGTTTGTTTCCTGGTGAAACCTGTTTTAAAAAGTGAACTCTGTAGACTCTTCTGTTCAGATTCAGGGGAGCGAAAAAAAAAAGGATTAGCTAGAAAGACAGACTTCTCTACGGAAAACAATAACATGGCTCGCGACACTAGTTGGTTGTCGTTTTCGTTGTCGCCCATGGAAATGCTGAGGTCCTCCGACGACTCCCACTTCCTCCAATACGGCAACCCTTCCGCTCCCGATTCTTCTCAGTACTCCGTCGATAGCTTCTATGCCAATGGTAATCACCCCCCCCCCTTCTTTCATTTTATGGTAATTTGTTTTCACCTACATGGAAAAAAAATCTCACTGATGCACGTGAGAAATCCGAAATCCCCCAACTGAAATTCTAGACAGCGTGTTCTACTGCTAAACTGAAAAAGTCTGATTTTTGTAGGGTGGACAAATCTCAAGTCACAGGTAGAGTGCAATTACCAAGTGGAGCAAAACCAGAGCCAGAGCAGAGGAGGCGAGACTCAGAGGATGGCGGAATCAGCGATTCTAACAAGCTTCATGGAAGCACAGAATCAGAACCAGGGGGTTCCCAAGCTGGAAGACTTCTTGGGTTACTCCGACAGCCAAACGGAGACCCAAGATTCGTCGCTGACACAGATATACGAGCAGGGTGGGACTGGGTCGGGCTACTTTGGTAACCCACAAGATCTGAAAGCAATCGCTGGGTTTCAAGCTTTCTCTGCCAACTCGGGCTCCGAGGTCGTGGATGACTCGGCCTCCATGGGCAAAACTATTGCCGCTCAGTCAGTGGAGTCCTCTGGGAACGACGTGGCGTTCTCTGCTTGCGCCACGGGTTCTTTGTCTCCGGCTGTGACACAAACTCATGAGAAGCCCATGGTTGCGGTGGATTCCTATACCTCAAAGAAGGTTGCTGATACCTTTGGTCAGCGAACTTCAATTTACAGAGGTGTCACCAGGTACCAATTAATTTCTTATTTATTTATGTTTTAAATTAGAGTTAAATTTTCTCCATCAATATTATCCTAATAATATTTTCCTTTTTCCTTGTTGATGTAGACACCGGTGGACTGGTAGATATGAAGCCCATCTATGGGATAATAGCTGTAGAAGAGAGGGTCAAGCGAGGAAAGGACGTCAAGGTATATCTCTCTCTCTCTACGTTTTGTTATAAAGTGTATCTAACTTTGCCTCCGTGGGCTTTGGAAAGTCATCACTTATTATCAATCTTCAACCTTTGTTTCTGAAATTTCGGTTGCCTTCGGTGTTATTTGTTTAATATTTATTAAATAAGATAGCCCTAGCCCTAGCCCACAATTTATGCTGTGAAATGAGCTTATATATCGCCAAATTTTTTTTTTAAAAAAAAAACTTACTTTGCCTTCTGAATGCAGATTTTCCACAACACTTGAGTTGCAGGTGGGTGTGGTACCAAAGAAGAAAAATGGGGGTAACTAAAATGAGAATAAAACAAAGCAAATGAGTTTTTTAAAATAATTTAAGGAAAGAAAAAAGGGAATTTAGGGGTTTGTGATTTTGGTAAATGAATGTAGCATTGGTAAAAAATTTTAAAATAATTTAAGGAAAGAACCGCTGCATGTATTAAAAACGCATTGATTGTTGTAGAGGGAGGACACCTGAGTTTCTTTCTAGACAGCCTATTTTTGTGATTGACTGATGTAGAATTGGTGTACTTGTAATTTCATGTTTCTGCAATTTCATTCAATTGATTTGATCCTATGTGCCGCCATTTTGGCCACGTGGGTTTGCTTTATTGTCTTAGCGTTACACTTCTATTTCATTTTCGGGTTTGGGAGAACCATCAGACGATACAGACATCTATCATCTGCAAGCTAAAATACTGCGTCGTCTGATATCTTCTGGGTCTGAACTTTTGCTTTTGCTTTTGCTTTCGTTCAGCAGAGGAAAGCTGGGTTTGACCATAGCACCCATTTTGAAAATTGTACTGATCTTGCCACTGTTAGCTGAAAGCTCGTCGACAGGCGGGCGAATCTCATAATGTCTTCTTCTTTCTGAAACATACTCACGGGGTTTCTTAGATCTTCTGCTGTAGGCACAGTTAACATTAAAAAAAATTATGGGGTATCACTTTTTCAAAAAAGAAGAGAAAGGAAAAAGCGTTTTGTCTGTAATTTTTAAAACTATTTATTAAGAAAAGGCAATTGGACATTTCTCCGAGACCGATTAAGTTTAGTTGGTTATTAGGAAAATTGTTTGTAACTTATTGGGCCAAGCCTCTCTTCTATAATCTTAGAACTATTGGAATTTTGATTTGTGCCTTGTACAAAGAAACGAGAGTGGGGTAGACGAATCTATCTCATGTACAGCGGTTTGCACTTCCTGTAGCTAGAAAAGGGAGTTAAAAGAGAAAAACAATTAAGATGAAAAAGAAAGGTGCTTCCGCGCAGGCACCATATACGGCATGCATAGCACTTTTGTATATTTTTTTAATTAGAAAAGTAATTTTTGACAGAAAATTTTGACCACCCATAAGCTGATCTCTTGTTCTTGCCTTTTTCTTTGCATGGAACGTGGTTTGCTGCATTTCTGGATGACCCTACAGTTTATTTGGGTAATAAATCTTTTCTCTTAACTGTATTCTAGATTCGTTCTCATCCCACACTAAGATTGATACTTTTGTTGAGATGGATTTTTAGTTTTAAATTAATTATTAATAACTCTTAATGGTAATCAGGCGGATATGACAAGGAAGATAAGGCCGCAAGAGCTTATGACTTGGCAGCTCTGAAGTATTGGGGTCCCGCTGCTACCACCAACTTTCCTGTAACACCCACTTAGACATCCTAGTTTTAAATTCTGTACACATTTTGCTAATATTTTCTTGTCTTTCAAAGGGAGTTTAAAGCTGGAAGAACATGCCCACGTGTAATAAGAACTGAGATTTTATATGGTCCTAGAACATTTGAATTTGCAGCACTGAGAAAAATTTATCCCCTCAAATTTTCTCAGGTTTCGAATTATACAAAGGAACTGGAGGAGATGAAACATGTGACCAAGCAAGAATTTATTGCATCATTGCGAAGGTTTGCCTTAGCGTCCGACTATTCAAATTTTTGGTGTTTTGTTTTTCAGTGCTGTAAAATGAGAAATGACACGTCCCTTTCATGCAGGAAAAGTAGCGGTTTTTCCAGGGGAGCTTCTATATACAGGGGAGTAACAAGGTATTGGAAATATATAAATAAATCATAGTATTATTGAAGGTTATCGTTGTTGATACAGCGTTTCAATATTTATGTCCCTTTAGTCCTGTATGGGTGGTAAGTCATTTGTACACCATTTTCATCCTGCAGGCATCATCAACAGGGTAGATGGCAAGCAAGAATTGGTCGTGTTGCAGGGAACAAAGATCTATACCTCGGAACATTTGGTAAACTTGTAGCTTTTGCCATAGTTATAAATAGTTATGAATTTAGAACGGTCCATTAGTACATTCAGCCTTCTTGTTGGGCCTAAGCATTATCCAATATATTTTATTTGAAGGCGTAGCTGTATTTTATAATGTGATATATAACGTGATGACACAGCTACTGAAGAGGAAGCAGCAGAGGCATACGATATTGCAGCCATCAAATTCAGAGGCGCAAGTGCAGTGACGAATTTCGAGATGAGTAGATATGATGTGGAGAGTATTATGAAGAGTTCTCTTCCCGTTGGAGGGTCAGCAAAACGGTCAAAGCATTCCCCAGAATCAGAGCAGAATGTTATTCCAAACAACTATCAGCAATCCCAATATCCAAACGTGAACGTGATCAATAGCAGTAACACTATCAATTTTTCACCCATTCAGCCTGCACTAGCTTCTATCCCTTGTGGGATACCCTTTGACTGTGCAACACCACAATACCACCACAATCTGCTGCATCATTTTTATCCTCCTACCAACCCTGAGTCTGTTGTATCTACCACCGGTTTGGCACCTTTGAATGTGATGCCCGCTGCAGCTGAGTTTTATCTCTGGCCTCATCAGCCATGTTGATCACCTCCTTCACTACTTATATCTGCTAATTTCTGTTCTGCTAACAAATCACAAGTTGTAATCTCTCTCCGGCACAATTCAGCTGAGAAGAAGGAAAGGAAGCTAGTTTTTGTTTCTGGGTTAAGGCTAGGCCTGGGAGTTAAAGTTTACAGTAGGAATCTGGATCATGTAAGTAATGTGTCAAAGATGAGAAATATTTCGAGTTGTGCAAGGATTTTTATAATTCCTTCTTAACTAGCTTATTTGAGACGTCCCTTTCATTCTTTATAAATGGTTGCGGCGTAGTGAACAAAGTGAGTAAAGAGGCTTAGATTACATTCTAAAAATTTCAAAATCCCGTTTTATTAAAATTTAGAACGATCCTGGTATATGCTAAAGCGAGGGATGAATCAAAAGAACTTGTACTAATGTGTGGTTAGTCATGGAGAAATAGAATATTTGCTAATCGCATTTTCGTTTCATAACATTACTCGCATATTGTACAACATCTATGTGCAAAGGATTTGAGACATGGAAATGCAAGTGGTTTTGGAATGCCCAAAAGCCTATTGGATTTTTATGGGCCTAATCGATCCAACCCATTACGAGCCTTGATGGAATCGGGCTCAAGTTGGAAGGCTCTTTCGAAAGATTCCACGGCCTTCTCTTTCATGCCTTTCCACTCATAGCATTCCCCCAACAGACACAACGCCTCCGAGTTCCTTCCCCCACTAAGCCTCACCGCCTCAACCAGATCCTCCACCGCCGAGTCAACTCGCCTCCGTCGATTCACCGCCAACTTCAATTCCGCCCTCTTGACCAATGCGTCCTCGCGCTCAGCCTCCGACAGCGACTTAGCTTGTGGCGACGACAGGGCCGAGTCCATAGACTTAAGTGCGGCGGTGTGGTGGCCCATAAGGTCCAGAGCAAGAGCCTTCAGGATGTGAGCTGCAGGGTCTCGAGGTGAGAGAGAAAGAGCTTCGTCGGCTTCAATCAGGGCGCTTCTGGCGTGGGTAATCGATTGCGATCGTTGAGAATTGGATCTGGCTCTAGCTAGGAGGCGCGATCCTTGGACCAAATGGCGGTTCGGTTGGTCAGTATCTCGGTTCCTTTTGCGCACCGTGGGTTGACCTGCTTGTTTGCGAAGGTTGTGCACAATGTAAACGATAGCCAGAGTTAGGATTAAGATAGCCACTTGAAGCATCACCTCTTTCGCCATCGAGGGTTTGTTTTTGTCGCCTTGTCAACCATAGACAACTGTATATATATATATATATATATATATATATTCTTTTTAAGATGTGTTTATGGAGAAATTGACGAAATAGAATATCAGATTTGGATTTGGGCCAAGGCCCAAACAAAGTGTTTCTAAATTCTCTCTTGTTATTGTCTATAATATTTCTGTCACTGCATAATTGCAAATGATATAGAAATGTAGAAGGATCTCTCAGATTGATATTGATTAATAGGGAATGAACTCTGTTTCAATTTGTGCTGCAGAGTCAAAATATTACAAACACTCCTTGGAGTATAATGTACAATGCATTACTTTTTATGCGAAAAATAGTTGTTCGCAAGCCACTCAAAACCATGCTACCTTCTTGATTTCTGCTCGACTAGTTGGTTTCAAATTTCAAGCCCCCGCGAAAAGTTGTAAGCTTCAACGAAGATTCAAGCTTGAGACATTGGCTGACGCATACATGGCGCTTCAAAGATCATACCATAGATTTGATTTCAGCAAAACAGGAAACTCCACACCCAAGAGCAGAAAGCAAGCGTTAGGCGGGATCACTCCATGACTAGTTGCCTATGACGATTGAGGTCGCTTAAGTAATTTGAGCAAGTGTACTCTTCAAGGTCACCGGCATCTAACATGAGTGATCTGGTCGATGGTGATTTTTGCTTAACATCAATAAATCCCTCTTCGCCCCTCAACAGATGCACAACCTATGCATCCCAAAGAAGCAAGTCAGTTTCCAGCTTGCGAAGGCGAAACAATATGCAAACGCAATATGAACGAAGTTGCGAGAGAAAGGGTATTCATTTCCTTACCTGTCTCATATATGGGCGGTCGGAGGATAAGTGGTGGACACACAAGGAAGCAGTAAACATGACACGTGTCATTTCAGTACAATTATAAGCTTTTCCTAATCTGGGGTCTACTAATTGGTTCACATTGTTATCTTCCAGCAGTGGTTTTGCCTGACCATGTTGAATATACTCGTTTAGCTATAGGATAATCACTTGGACATTAATTGGAATCTTAGATACAGGGGTAATGAGGTCTTACCCAGAGGACAAGACTTTGCCTGCTACATGAATCGACTGCACGACGACCTGTTATGAGCTCCAGTAGTAGAACCCCAAATGCGAATACGTCAGTCTTCTCATCCACAATTCCGTGCATGAAGTACTCTGGAGCCAAATACCTGAAGCCATTGATGCATCATCCAGTGCATTAGAAAATGAGTTGACATTGATGACAAGATGTAGAAAAACCTGATGCTGCTGTACTGACCCGAATGTGCCCTCTACTGGGAAAACAACATGTTGGTTCCACTTATCTGGGAGCCATTTTGCGAGTCCAAAATCTGAAATCTGCAGTTGATGACAGCAGGAATTAGTTCCCTTGTCCCGTATGATTGGAAAGAATCCAATACCATGTTCATAATTCAGAAGATACCTCAGCTTCGTAATTTTTGTTTAGTAATATGTTGGAGGCTTTGATGTCTCTATGGATGATTCGTCTTGGGCAATCATGATGGAGGTACGTCAAGCCCTTTGCCACCCCAATAGCTACCCTGAACCTTAAATTCCAGTCCATGCATTCAGAACCTGAAATTGAAATTCTCTCGAATAAGTAGTAACGGAAAAATGTTGTCTCTGCCTAAACCATGAAAAGCAAGAGATGAATAGAGAAGTGAAATATGGATAGAGCACCAAAAAGCAGAGAAGAAAGGCTGCCGTGTGGGGCTAATTGCAGGACAAAGTAGAGACCATTGTTGACCCCGAACCCAATCAAACGTACAGCATTTGGGTGGTTGATGTGCGCAATAATTCCAAGCTCTGACAAGAAATCACCGGCTCTGTCCTCCTTATCCTTCACTTTCGTCATTAACCTTTTTATTGCTACAACTTGACCATCGGATAAGCGTCCTTTGTAGACCTCAGCATGACCACCTTGCCCAATCAGGTTCTCTACGGAAGCAAGAAAGCGATATCAGAGTATGTCTTCTTAAACAAGAAGGGTGAAGTTTCTGAATTCTAGTAGGAAAAAAAATTTAATACACATAAATTCATCTGGAATCTTTTATATTTTCATTCATAGGTTTATTCTTTTTGTGTATAAATTTTGTCCATGTGATATTCTCATATAAGGTGGATTAGCATTTAAGGCATCCAAGTTGAAATAATTTTTAGATATACCCCTTAGTAAGGTCTCTAAGACACTAATTTGGTGAGCTTTTGCTTTAGTTATTTGATTCTTTACACTATCTGGAGTTCAAGGAAATGTGTAAGAATTTCTCGACTATTATAAAGAGGCAAAAGAAACATTCAGTTAGAGTCAACAATTTGCCAACAACCCATTGACTGCAAACGTTGACATCTAGAAGTTATTCAGCAACTAGTTGCTACCTAGTTGAATGCTTATGGATAATGACATGGGGCACAATCAAGTAAAAATTAATTATATTTCTGAAAACTTGTTTACCCTTACCCTATTCAATTTAGTTGTTAACTGCTTTGAAACTCAATTTTTTATTTCTAATTGAAATCATTTTCATGATTGACTAGTAGCCCCAAAACTTGAAAACCCCCTAAGGTATCTTGAAAAGTTTAGGCAAAATAAAGACCAAGATATTGTTTTCCTGCCCAATAGGCAATACTTCTGATTTGGGATGTATGGGGTCAAGTCTTATTAGGTGTATAGTTGAACATATTAATTAGCATTTGAATGAAATATTCAAACAAAACCTTTCATGCTGTATCTTGAAAACTACTACAAATAACTAAATTACCCAACCCATTTCCAGTAACCTATGTACAGGGATTGAAACACATGATCATTTTTCTTTTTGACACTTTTTTTTTTTTGGAGTATACGAGAAGGCAACCAGATGATGGCACATGCACTCTAAGCTTTGCTAAAGGATATGGTTTTTTTTTTTTTGACGGAAAGGATCTGGTTACTTGATAATGGATCCACCTAAAAATATCCAATGGTGCAGAAGAAAAGCAATGACCATAGGCACGGACCTAGTTTTGGTGGAAAAGGTTGTCAACTCTCCCTTTCCCACCCAAAAAGCCAGTGTTCCCACTTCCCATGACATCTCATTCTCGATGAAGTCTAGGAAAGCATCAGCCATATAAATAAAATATATAATAGAAAAATATATATAATCTAATTAAAAATAACTACATTAAATTAGTTATAAATAAACATATTCAGACGTTTAAATAAATTTGATAAAAAAATTATTCATATCATATGTTTACTTATGATTAATGTAATTTATATATTTTTAATATACTTACTTTCTCATAATATTTCTAATATAACTCGAGTGATTCAAATTGTTTTAGTTGAGTGATTGAGAAACTTTTTAGGGGTTTGAATTTGCGAAAAATTACTTGTAAAGAGGGATAACTTTAGTAGTTAGATTAATTACACAAATAAAAGATGTGAAAATAATTGTAAAAAAATCTAATATATTTTAGAGTATACGTCTCAACATTTGAGTGTGATAATTTTGTTTTTGGAATTTCAATATACCACTTATGTATGCTAGTCACATCACATGAATGAAAATTAATAATTAAACAAATTAATAGAGTGAAATATTTTAAATCATGTATAACAAACACATAAAACTATAAAAGCTTAGCATAAGAATGCCTAAATATGTATATTTGTTATTGGTGATCAAATAATGAAGATGTAGATTGAGAAAATAATACCCTTAATTAATGAACTAACAAAGAAAAAAGTGAACAAGAGGTTTTGGTGGCTGAAAGTGTGTTAAAGAAGAAAAAACAGAGTAGAATTGTTGTTACCAGGACTGAAATTGTCTGTAGCAGCTTGGAGCTCTGCGTAATCGAAGCTCCTCCAAGAGGGCTTCCTAGGAGTAGCCCCAAGATGAATACTGTCTTCTGCGCTTCGAATACGTCCTACCCTCCTCCTCCTCAAGCTCTTCCTTGACATCTCGTAGCTGGCCGCAAGCAATGGAATCGTTGAAATTTTTTGCACTGACTTCTTCCTCAACGATTCTATCATTCCCTTCCATTGCTGCCCGTGCCATTCCCGCCCCAGCAGTCTCTCTGCCGCCATTGGCTTCTCCGGTGAGCTCGAGCGGCAGCTGCTGCTTGCACTATGGTCTGACTCTGTACCCAAAACAGGGATTTCCAATACACCTCTTGGGGAAGGCTCGTCATCGGAAGAGAACTCTCTTCTATGCTTATTTAATGATTCCATTTCTGGATTTTCCTTTTCCTTCTTATCTCTTCTCTGTATAAACAATAAGACTCAAAATTCAATACATACACACATTCTTCCTCGTTGCATAACTGCAGAGGAAACAGAGGATAGAAAGAGAGAGAGGGAGAGAGGGAGAGCTCCAAATTTCAAAACTTCCTGTCTTCTTCGCTTTTTCGAGACAAACCAGGAGATCTTATTGGGGGACACGAGCAAAAATCAATATATTTTTCTAGTTTCTGAATTACCAAACGAGAAAGGAGGTAAAGTCAAATGAAATTCTTTTTGTTCTTTTTATAAGTGTGTGCTCTGTTCCTAAAATGGAGAAAGGTGGGTACCTTGCACGTAAAACAAGCTTACCTTAAACAGGCTGGTACCCTCATGGAGGGTTTATTCTAAGATTCCAAATTCAATCAGCTCGTGCCCAAAATTACCATCTAATATAAGGATCATAATTCATAAGTATCGAAGTTCAAATTTCGTTTTTCACACATCTGGTGCACGTATGAGACAGAGGTGTGGATAAGGTTGCTAAACAGAACCAGAGGGGATAAGAGAGAAGAAAGCTTCAAATTTGGTTATTCTTGGAAAGACGAACAAGCGAAAACCAGCTCTGGGATGATTGGAATAATAGCTATATTTATACACACCGTTTCTCTTTTTTTTTCCCTCACATTTTCTGAGAGAGAGAGAGAGAGAAATGTGGTGTTGTTGTGACTTGTGAAACAGAAACTTGTGTAACACCCAAACCCGAAAGCTTTAAAAAATGAAAAAGTAAGAAAACAAATCGGCAAGTGTTGCTGCTGAATGCTGATGTAATCTCCAACTTTAGATTTAAATTCGTGATTTTTGGCGCAACTAACGCATAAAAGCGCACGCGAGGCCATGTAATGAGCTATCAATGTTGGTAATAATCGGACTTACCTGAGGATATTTTGGGAACTACGAACGGGACAAAAATAAAGTATATTTGTATGGATAGTGTCCAGTGTCAAGTTAAAAAAAAAAAAAAAGATTTATCAGGATTTCCAGTGCCATGCATTTTTATTGCTTTAATTGTTTCTGTAATATATTTATTTTACAAGTCAGTCTTCACTTTTAAGTTTTTCACTTCGATTTTTGTGTATTTTTTTTACCTTAATTTATTCTCATGGAGCCCTTGAAGGACTAAATAAAATTAAATCATATATAAACACATCATTACTCATTTAAAAAAAAAACACAAGATAGATAGATTAGATCGAAAGAGTGTTGTATATTTTAAGAATCAAAATATCAATTTTCTCTTATAAACATGTTAATTTCCTGTGACTCTAACTTTTATAAAAATATGTTAATTACATGAAAATTCACATCTTTTCGTTTATTTCTGTTCGTAGTGAGAATGTACACAGAAGTGTTTTAACAGTACACAAAATGCATAATTATATCATTCAATTCGATTAATAAAAATTACAACAACCTTCAATAAAATTACACACCGTCCCTAGTCATTACCCTGCTGAGTGCCACATATTTTTCAAATTTTAATACGAGCACATGCCACCAGAAAATTGAAGGATGGAAACAAAATGCAGAGTTGTTTCAATCTCTATGTACGAAAACAAAAAAAGAGGTGTTGAAATTATCTATATTTATTGGCTTTGTGTTTTAAGGAAGGTAAGAAAATGACTAATCGTGCGTGAATTTTATTATGCAGTGGAGTGGGACACCAACAGTTAGGTTTGTTTAATAGGGGACCTCCATCTCCATCTCCATGTTCCATTTATTTTAGCAAAGTTAAAATCACTCTGCATTTAGCTTGTACAACTTTGATATTTTATGCATAGTTTCTTCTTATTTACTTATCCTTGATTTTATTTTATTTTTTTAAAATTTTTGGGTCTTATTATGAATCTGATCTACCTACGGTTATCTCTACTAGCACTACAAAATCGTGAGAGATGAACCATCAAAATCTGGAAGCACTTGGACCCTGTTTTAGACAACGTAAATTGATCATCCCTGCATCCTTGGGGGACATGAAAATAATTAAAGTGTTGAACTAAAGGCAGCATATTTGAAAAGTTTTATACAGCACAATCAATAAAGTGATACAGCCATACAGGGATTAGGGAAGTTCAGTAACTATCAGAGTTACAAAACAGAGAAAAAGTTGTCCTAAACAAATTTTAAAATTCAAAGTGGTTTTCTCATATTTGTGTCCACTGTGTAAGTCACAGGAGCTCCTCAATCAAACTCTGAAAACACATTAATTAATGATTATCTTCGCTCCTAATATGGTCATTGTCACACTCGTGGTTAAGTAGGTGAACTAATCCCATTCATGTCTTTTATTTAAACTAAGTAAAAAATCAGTTTATATCTCTAATCTAATACTCCACCAACCTCACCAAGTCTTAGTGTCCCTTGTCACTTGAGTTAAAGAAAAAAAAAAGAGTGTACTAAGCTTAACTAAATTCTATTCACGCCTTTAAAGTACATACGCCAGCCAATGATAAACATGACAACGAAAGGGAGATTCTTCCTATCTTAACAGGAAGTGAACCAACAAAGATGATTTAATTGTTTAATTAACCCTTCAACATGTGCACTGCCTTTTGTTTTAGATTGGTTTTGGTAATCAAAATTCAAGGTGGGGCAACAACTTAACACAAGAGAGATTGAGAAGGTGAGGACGATGAATAAGATCTTTAGGGGATGATAACAATGTGGGTTAGTTAAGCAATTTTTCTAAAGCCATAAAATGGATTTGTTCCATCCTTCATGATGGATTCCTAGTGAGTCTATTAGTTTATCTATGAACAATCCTAAATTGAAAGATTGCTTGTCATCGCATGCAATGCTTCTTGGGTACTATTTTCCAACGAAGGCCAATGGTTTTGTACATAAAAACATGTTTGTTAAATCATGAATGAGTTTATTGGTAGCCTAAGATCCCAACAATATATTTGGGAAGCCTGTAGAAATGATAAATATTCATGTAATATAATATATATTTTGCATGTTAAAGGAGTTTTTTAAGTAGTTTTCTCTCCATATATATATAAATTGTTTAATTATATTATAATTTCTCTCGTAGGTGAAAATTTATTTGAACCAAAATATTTATCAAAGAAAATATGGGAAAACTCTTTTAAACTTATAAGTAGTCTCAAATGTTAAAACCAAAAATTGATCCCTTGATTTTAAAGTCCAAAAATTAGATTCTTTAAGTTCAATTTCACCTTTAACACTGTAACCTCACTTCAGACTCCCCATGATGTCCTGAAGTGAGTGTCAGAAATAAATGGGAATTTGTTATATCAATTTTAAAAAAATTAAAATAATGAGAAAATGGCATTAAAAATGAAAGAGGTAAAATAATGTATTTCCGATTTTAAAAGTTGAATGACTAGTTCTAAATAACCCAAATTTAAGTGGATTCTTACAACTATTTCCTGTTAAGAATCTATTATATATATGAAAAGCAGGATGTGGTTCCAACATGGTCTCCAAGGATAGCAATTCATTACTCATATCCATTTTTGGGCCGGCAATAAAGAAAAGAAAAGAATCACAACGGTTGGGCAAGGAAAGCCCGAAGCCCAATTTATTATGGGCTATGCAAGCAAGAATCAACCAACATTTGCATGGCCCTTATTTGTCGCATAAAAATCATGTTGCATCACAAATGGCAATGGACTTCAAGTACTGAACGAAACGATCAAAATCAGAATACGAGGACCCACCTTGACTTACACTTGTTTTGGCTAAGGCAGCCATAGCCTGCGCGTATTTCTGAAACTCCTCCTTTCTGTCCACCATAACATCATTCACCATTTTTTGCACAACCTTCCTATCACAAACATCCTTCATATCCAATTCAACCTTCCAAACCTCGCTCACGAACCTAATGTTTGTCTACTGGTCCGCAAAATAAGGCCAACAAACCATTGGCACTCCCGCTACTAGACTTTCCAATGTCGAGTTCCATCCGCTGTGTGTCATGAAGCAACCAACAGCCTCGTGGACCAGCACCTCCTTCTGCGGCGCCCACCCCACCAGACACCCCCTCTCCTTCGTCCCTTCCATTAACTCCCTAGGAAATTCCTTCCCGTCTTTTCGGGCCACCATGTCGGGTCGGACCACCCACAAGAACCTCTTCTCGCTATTCACCAAGCCGTACCAAATCTCCATGAGCTCTTCTCCTGACATAATGGTTATACTACCGAAGCTCACGTATATGACCGAATTTGGTGGCTGAGCGTCTAGCCATGTCATGCAGCTTTTATCTACTTACCAGAGACTGCTTGTGGAGGAGGACGAAGGAGGGGGTTGGGACGACGCCGTTTTGGAGGCTTTTCTGGTGGTGAGGGCCGAGGGTGTAGAGTTTTGGGAAGCGAAGACGTATCTGGGAAAGAACAGGGCCTTCTAATTCTTCGAATGTGTTCAAAATCAGAGCTTGGGCTCCAAGTGTTTGATGGGTCTCGAAGACCACCAACTCCTCACCAATTTCCCCATGATGGCTTCCTCGATAGAAACTCGGGAGATCCCGGCACCGAATCAAGTTTTCCATACCTGGGATCTTTGTGATTATGCGATCCATGTCTTCATCGCCTTCCATATATAGTGTTATAGAAAGAATTAATGTAAGTTCAAAAATAAAGTTAAACGTAACAGTTAGAATTTATAAAGTTCATATATGTATATATATAATATAATATACCTCTAATGGGAAGTTCGTGGGACTGAAATAGCCTAGGAGCGCAAAAATAAGCCCAGAAGCAGCAAGCACTGACGGTGCGAAAGTGAATAACAGGTATCCCAAGGTGGTGTCCTAGTTCGTTGGTGAGGCGTCCGAAGATGCCATCCCCTATGATGCCACTGAACCTGGGTTTTCCAGAAGGTTGCAAGCATATCTGCGTGAGCAGAGGTTTGGCCACCAAATTGATCTGATTGATTAGAAGGCCAATGTTGTCTCCGTGTCGGGGGTCTTCCGTGGGGAGGCCATCGGGGATGGTGATAAAGTGAAAAGTGGAATAGGCACCTAAATGGGTTTCGATGTCGGAGAAGCGGAGGAGGCGGTGGTGGATGTGCTCTGTGTTTACAAAGCTTACTTCAATGCCGGAAAGTACTAGAAGCTCTGCCAGTTGGAGCATCGAGTTTACATGGCCCTGCGCAGGTAATGGAAATATCAGTACGTGAATTTCAGCTTCACTCTTATCTTCTGCCCTCATCTTATCTTTTTTGTCTTTTGTCTTTTCTTCTTCTTCCTTAACCGTGTGGGTGTTTCTGATGCTGTGAATGCTTGTTATAGCATTCTTATAAGATGTATCAAACCAACCGGTTATTAAGAACGTTGAAGTAACCAAAAATTACTAGTATATTGTTTAACCAAATGAAAACCAATTAAATTTTAATCTTAATTGGTTTGAATTATAAACGCATAAAACACTTTATAATAATTAATAAAAGAAAAGAAAAAGACATTTTATATCATCAAAAATATTTTTTAAAAATAGTTTAATTAAGTTAATATAAAATAGGATAAAAGAATAAAATTAAACTGTCGAAATTGAAAATTTAATACTTGTGATTTAGTTTAGTTTTACAGTATAGATTCAAATTAATTGATTTATAATGTCAAATTGATGTCAACATTTCAATCTTAAAATTTATGGAAAGTAACCAAATCCAACTACTGAAAACTTTTAATGAATTAAAATAATTTAGGTACATTAATTTTTACATATTTTTTATCATATATTTTTTCATAAAATGATATGTGTATAATTTTTATACCTAATCATTTTATAATTAATTTTTTTTAAAACAATTATATATTTCATTTAAAAAATAAAAATTACATTTATTTATAGTCGATGAACATTACTTCCATTGATGTAGACGTATGTAATATGTAATAAGGTCTAAATGAAACAAGTTATTCATAAATAATTTAAGTTGGGTTCAAATAAAATTTATTTAGATTTAATTTATTTATTAAATAACAAACTTGAATATATAATTAAAATTTTTTAATTAAATGAGTCTATCTTAAAAATTTAATGTTTGATTTGATTAATTCATAAATAATTAATTTAAAAATAATATAATATAAAAATATTATATATATTATGTATAATAAATATTTAAATAATATTTTTTATGTATGTAAAATCAACGCCTCGTATATATATTTGTTTTTAAATTTGTTATGTTGTTATATAAATATATCATTTTGTTAATAAAATTTTTAAAAGTATGTAATTTATAGATTAGTGTAATATATAAAATAATTTATATATAATAAATTTATATATAATTAAATATTTTTTTAAGATTAATTTTTAAATATTAAATATTAAAATTATATATTTATAATTATTTAATTATTTATAATTTATTATATTTATATAATCTTATATAAATTATACGAGTTAAAATTAAATTTTTATTTAATAAAATAATTTAAATTTTAAATTTTAAATTTATTTGATTTAAATAAAATAAATTTAATTAACTCATTTATTAAATAAATTAAGTTTAAACTCATCAAAATTCATCTGCAACCTAACTATTTAAGACTACATGTCCCATCGACATTAAATTGAAATCAATAATACTCATAAAAGCACGATTGAAGAAGTTCTATTCACTGTCCCGCTTGAATATGACGTACCCTTTGTCAATGTCCAATCACAATTTTCCCTTATTTTTTGTTCTTTTCAGTGGCTCATTAGTTTTACTCTGCTCAACTTGTACTTATTTCTGTGCCCAATATTAGTTTTGTCCATTCATTTAATTGATGTAGGGCCTTAGATAATCTTTCCTGCCCAGGGATTGGCTTTAGGAATGACCAAGGTAATTCTATTCAAAGTCTTTGGTTTTATTAGTCGGGTTTTCTAACCAATGACTTAGGATAAGTTTTAAACATGTAAAATTAAACATTAAAAACGATATCAGTCAATCAGTGAGACTGATGTAGTTTCAATCATATTAAACATTAAAAACATTGAAAAAACATATAATATCTTTAAACATGTAAAAGATTAATAAAAATAATAATTTTTAATATTTAAAAATAGTATTAATTTATTAAATGAAACTTTAAGTAATGTCAAGCACGAATTAACAAAATTTATATTAATATTTCTTTTACTATATATAAGTTGAATTTAGTGTCATTTGGATCGGTTTGATAATACATTAATTTGATTAAGCTTGACGTTGATTTACTTGAAACATTTCACCTGATTGACACTTGTCGTCTCTTGGACCCTCTAATATGAGATATCAAGGAGATTCTTGCTAGGAAATAACACTTGTCGTCCCTAGTTTGAGCAATTCTAAGGAAAGTCCGTACACCTGAGATTTTATCAAATATTTATATATTTATATTATAATAATTTTAAAAATATTTTTATCATTAATTACTAAAATTATATTTATAAAATATAAAATAAAATATATAATATGAAAATAAAAAATAGAGAAAGTAAAAATTATAAAAAATTTAAAATTTAAAAATATTATTTATTTAATTATTTATTTAAATTTAATAATTATTATTTTATATTAAATTTTTAAAATTAAAAAAATAGGATGCACTTTATGTATGTAATTAAATATAAATTATTGTAGTAATAAATGAGTATTTAAAATGAGTTCGAGAAAAAAAAAAAGGCAGGCATTTAACCTGGCTAAATTCCTTGATACCGTGTGAATTATATATATATATATATATATTATTGGAATCATGTGAATTTATGTTTAAATACTAAATAGCACAGAGTTGCACATCCTGGTCTAATAAGGATATACCAATTCAAATTTATTTTGGGATAAAAGTTGCGCTAATTATTGCCCACACTAAACAATAATAGAGCATCACACGAGTTGGCAAGAAACGTGGAGCGCAAATAGCCTATGGACCATGTTAGCAAGGATGAACCAAGCTGGCTCTATATGACCCCTCACAAGAAACAAATTCACGCTTACACAAATTACAGTGACGATTTTTTATTTAAAAAAGAAAAAACGACAATCATCATTTTGCTTCACCAATTGACTTCAAATACTGAATAAAACTGTGGAAGCTGGAGTAAGAAGAGCCTCCTTGATGGACACTAGTATTGGCCAAGGCAGCCAAAGCTTGTGCGGATTTGAGAAACTCTTCCTTCCTCTCCACCATCAAATGATTCACCATCTTCTCCACAACCTTCCTATCACACACGTCCTTCATATCCAACCCAATCTTCCAAACCTCACTCACAAACCTGCTGTTCATCTGCTGATCCCCAAAATATGGCCAGCAAATCATCGGCACTCCTGCTACCACACTCTCCAACGTCGAGTTCCATCCGCTATGTGTCATGAACCCACCAGTTGCCACGTGGTTCAGCACCTCTTGTTGCGGGGCCCACTCCACAATGTATCCCCTCTCCTTCGTCCCTTGCATCACCTCCATCGGGATTGCCAAATCATCATGCTCTGTTTCTTTTCGGGGCAACATGTCGGGTCGGATCACCCACAAGAACCGGATTTGGCTACTCACCAACCCCTGCCAAATCTCCATCACCACATGCCTGCTCATTACTGTTACACTACCGAAGCTGACGTATATGACGGACCTGGGTGGCTGTGCGTCCAGCCACGTGATGCAAGTGTTGTCGACTTGGGAGAGCGAGTTTGATGTGAACGTGAAGGACGATGGCGTTTTGGAGGCTTTTGTGGAGGTGAGGTGTGCATGGAGAGGGCCAAGGGTGTAGAGTTTGGGGAAGTGAAGGCGCATGTGGGAGAGGACAGGGCCTTCTAAGTCATTGAATGTGTTCAAAATCGCAGCTTGGGCTTTAGCCGATTGCTGAATCTCCCACAACATGTGTTCCAGAGGAAGATGGACATTACGGCTTCCTCGACAGAAACTTGGGAGATCTCGGCATCGCACCAAGTTTTCCATTCCTGGGATTTCAGTTATCATGCGGTCCATGTCTTCTTCCCCTTCAAGCAGTATATAAGTGATTATGTGCAACCGTGCAAATGCAATCAAATCAAAACTAATGCCTCATTAATGTTTTCCATAATTTAATTAGTCATTTTGTAAATCAACAAAAAAACCACTAGTTAAATTAATTAAACCCATCCCATGCCTCATGCCATCCATATATATATACCTCTGATAGGAAGTTGGTTGCAGCGAAAGAGCTTGGGAACAGAAAATAAAGCCCAGATGGTGCATGCACTAACTGGATGAAAATGAAGACTGGGTATCCCAAGCTCGCGCCCTAGGTCGTTGGTGAGGCCTCCGAAGAGGCTATCCCCTATGATGCAACTGACCCTGGGACTGGAATAGGGTTTTCCAGAATGTTCATGTTCCAAGCACATCTTCCTCAACATAGGTTTGGCGTGCAACTTAATCTCATCCAAGAAATCTGCTAGGTTGTCTGGGTGTCGGGGGTGATCGGCGGGGAGGCCGTCGGAGAAGGTCTTGAAGTGGAGCGTACGATAGCCAACTAACCGAGTTTCAATGTCGGAAAAACGGAAGAGGCGGTGGTGGATGTGCTCGGTGTTCACAAAGCTGACGTGGATGTCGGAAAGGGCAAGAAGCTCCGCCAGTTGAAGCATTGAGTTTACGTGGCCCTGTGCTGGCACAGGAATCATCAGCACATGCGTTTCAGCTTCACACATCTCAATGTCATCTTCTGATTTCATTTTTTACTTACTTCTTCTTCTTCTTCTTCTTTCTGTATCTGTGTGGGTGCTTCCAAGTTCCAAGACTGTTAGTACTGAGCAACACCTACAGGTTTGAGAGGTGTATGTAATGTATATAAATGAACAAAGCTTGCCCACCACAGCTAAAATGTCAAGAAAGTTGGTAATATGTCCTTGTCGATAATAAACACGCCTTTCCACAACCTCCTATTTTTCTTATGTCTAGTACGTATTTGAATTTTTGTTTTTTATATTATTTATATTAATATATTAATTAACACTAAAATATAGATATAAATATATAGTGAAAAATATTTATAATAAAGTTCATGCGATCGAGTATCTGCCATTCTAATGGTGCAAGAAATTTCTCGCAAAAATACATCTTAAATATATCGAACTCTTTTAAAATTTCATTTAAAATATATACTTTTTATTTTAAGTATAAAGTTGGAAGTATATTATTAAACATGACTCTAATTAATAATGTTAAAGAATTTCTCTCCATATATATAATTAAGTTATTTAATTATATTATAATTTCTCTCATAGGTGAAAAGTTATTTGAAAGAAAAAAATTATAAATGAAAGGAAATATAAAAAAAAATCTTTTAAACTTTGAGTTATCTATAAGTAGCCAATCGTTAAAATAAAATAAAAAAAAGATCTCTTAATTTTCATTTTCTATAAATTAGATCGTTTAAGCCAATTTAACCTTCTATACTATTATCTCACTTTAGACTTCCCCGTCCCCGTGATGTCTAAACTGAATATTTTAGCATTAGAGAGGAATGAGAACTTGGTTTTTGGATCCTTTGTTCGGCAGTTTTTTGTTCAGCACTTTGACAATTTTAGTGGTAAATTTTTTTGTTGTTAAAATTATTTTAATATTATTGTAACTAATATTACTGATATTATAAATTTTATTTAAATAATTAATTTTAAAAAAATTATAATAGTAATTTTTTTGTTATAAAAAATTTTAGTAAAAAAAAATAATTACAGCTAAGTGCCAAGCAGGTGCTGAAGAGGGAGCTGCGTAGCAGAGAATCCAGAGTAGAGAACTTGATATATCAATCTAAAAAGAGTTTGATTAAAATAATATGAGATAACGATGTTAAAATAAACCCATCAAATTTTTTTCTTCAAGTTCATAAGCGTTTTTTAGTAGAAGTTGGGCTAAGGCCCACAATAAAGAAAAGAGTGATACCAATTGGGCAAGGAAACCCCCAAACCCAAATGACCATAGGCAATGCAAGCAAGAACAAAGTGGCATGGTTTTTAGGCTTTGATTTGTCTTAACTGTAAAAACTTAGTTATTGTTTTAATTTTTGAACTATAAAAGTATTTAATTTATTTTTTTAAAAATATATTATGCTTTAATTTAATTTTAAAATTATAAATTAAAATATAAAATAATTATATATAAAAACTAAATTGAGACTTTTGCTTAGGTTGGGAGTGTGGTCCCTCACGGTGCTGTCTTTTCATATTTTTCTTAGGAGTGCAGTGTTTTGGTTTGTCTTATTTTTCATTCTTTGCTTAATTTATTATTATTCACAATCCTGAGACTTTTACTTGGGTTGGGAGTGTGGAGTGGAGGGAGGGACAGTGATATATGTTTGTTAGTTATCATATTTATAATATGTGCATGCTTTAAAAAGAAGTAGAAGAATTCATATGCACATATTTATTACATCATTTTTTTATGAGTTAGACCTTCACAAATTGATTTCATCCACTGTATTGAATTTAATTTCATAATTTATTAATTAAATTATAAATAAAAATATAAACAAATTTTCTGCTGCCAATAATTGAAAATTAATCAAGTTTCTCAGTTTAGTAATATTATTGAAAAACTATTTTTTCTTAATTAGAATACATTTTTTTTTTTATGGATCAAGTACTCTCTCAAGCCCGCTAAATTATATATAACGAAAATAAATGAAAAAGGATAAGAAATGGAGAATCTCCCCAAAAGGCTAAAGCCATATTTTTATGTTATTGTAATATGCCATTGCTTTGTTTCATTGATCAAGGATCAATGATCAATGACCATCTTCTTTCGCAAGCCAGCCAAACCAGAATTTACAGATAAGAAAGGATGGAACAATGTTCTCCCTTTACATTGATGCTTTCAGCTTGGAGTTGACGAGTGACGAATACCTCTGGCTTTGAAAGAAACAACACAAGTAATTATGCATTTGTTGGAATATTGTTTTTTAGAATTATTTTATAAAATTAATTTTAAAAATTTATATCAATATTATTTTTATGTATTTATATATATATATTAGTAATAAAAAATTTATTTTTTTACATTTTATATGTTTTAAAAAATTAAAATTCAAAACATCTTTTAATTATTTTTATTTTTATTTTTAAAATATATGTTTTACTTATTTATTTTATGTCAAAAATAATTATTTAAATAAAGTTTTTCATTTTTCTATTTTTAATAATTTTTAAAGATTTCCCCATATTATTGTTACCCTTTCTTTTCACATAAATATTTATTTATTAATTTTAAATTATTTATATTTTTTGTTACATAAAAAAATTGTATACTAATAAAAATTTACTTTAAATAAATTAAAAATTAATTTTTTTATTCTTATTTTTCTTGTACTATAAAAAATTGTAATGTTTGACTGCAAGCATCAAAAACTCTTATTTATTTCTAACATCACGTGATCAATGTTCTCATCAAAAAACTCATTCCTGTCCCACTGCATTAAACAATATATATAACTATACAACCGATGCCCCAGGAGACTCTCTATACTCAGTCACCATTTTTGCCGCCATGTCGAGAGACAACGAGAAGCTTCATATTGTGATGTTCCCATGGCTTGCCTTTGGCCACATGATCCCTAACCTTGAGCTCGCCAAGCTCATAGCTCAAAAGGGTCACCTCGTCACTTTCATATCCACCCCAAGAAACATCGATCGCCTTCCCAAGCTTCCTCCAACTTTGGCTCATAACATCAGTTTTTTCAAGCTTCCTCTGCCCAAACTCCATAATCTCCCAGAAAACGCCGAAGCTACCACGGATGTCCCCTACGACGTAGTTCAGAATCTCAAATCAGCCTGTGACGCTCTCCAACAACCCATCACCGGCTTCCTTGAATCCTCCAAACCCGATTGGATTTTCTACGACTTCGTTCCCTATTGGGTTGGTTCCATTGCTTCCAAACTCGGAATCAAGAGCGCGTTTTTCAGTATATTCACTGCCTCCTTGCTTGGTTTCCTCGGTCCAGCTCCGGTTTTGATGGGCGAAGACCCGGTCCGGACCAAACCCCAGGACTTCACGGTCTCTCCCGATTGGGTCCCATTTCCCTCCACCGTGGCGTGGCGTTACTTTGAGATCATGAAGATCTCGGACGGTATTACCGCGAACGACTCAGGCGTCTCGGATTTGTACCGGTTCGGTGCCAGTATCCGAAACTGCGATATCATCGCCATCCGGAGTTGCTCCGAGTTCGAACCCGAGTGGCTTCAACTGCTTGAACAAATCCACCGGAAACCGATTCTCCCTGTGGGTCAACTTCCCAGCTCCAGAAACGAGGACGATAATGAGAACGAGACGTGGCAGTGGATGAAAGAATGGTTGGACAAGAAAGAGGAAGGCAAGGTGGTGTACGTGGCATTCGGGAGCGAGGCGAAGCCCAGTCAAGATGAGGTCGACCAGATAGCTCTCGGGTTGGAAAAGTCGGAGCTGCCGTTTTTCTGGGTTTTTAGGGCCCAAAAGGGGCACGCCGACCAGGAGGTTTTGCGTTTGCCCAAGGGGTTCGTGGATCGAACGATAGGGCACGGTTTGGTGTGCACCACCTGGGCTCCGCAGTTGAAGATTTTGGGTCACGAGTCGGTGGGTGGGTTCTTGACCCATTCCGGTTGGTCGTCGGTGGTGGAGGCGTTTCAGGAAGAGAAGCCGCTTGTGCTGTTAACGTTTCTAGCAGACCAAGGAATAAACGCAAGGGTTTTGGAGGAGAAGAAATTGGGGTATTCGGTTCCCAGGGACGAGCGAGACGGGTCATTTACCAGTGACTCGGTGGCTGATTCATTGAGGCATGTCACGCTTAAGGATGAGGGAAGGATTTACCGAGAAAAGGTTAAAGAGATGAAGGACTTGTTTGTAAACAGAGAGAGGCAGGAAGGGTACGTCAATAATTTACTAGATTATCTTAAAGCTCATAGAAACACACAACATGGAGCTCATTAGTAATAAGAATTTTAGATGAATAGCAGGGGAACAATGTACTAGAGAAATGGGACCTATGAATAAATATTGTGCTCCAGTGGGCGAATGTTTTTTGTATGTCAAAAAATTGTATCACCACTTAAGCGTATGATTTTATTTCATTCACATCCTCATGAATTTCTTTTTTAATCAAACAACCTTTTTGTTGCTTTATAATCACTAATGAAGATTCTGCACTAACTGCGTTGATATTGATGATGAAATCACTTTACATGGCCATAAATTGGCATCATTCTAACTCCAAAGAATTAATTGTCAATGTTTTCAGAAAAATTAATTTGGCCAAATAGGATTCTTCAATCGGATAAAAGGTTTGGGGGGGGGGGGGGGGGTGGCGGTGTACTCACCAAACAAATTAGCGTACATTAATTTCTGCTTATTGAACAATCGTGATTTTTTAAATCTTTGTTAAGTACAATAATGATTCATTTACAAAAGGGTAAAACACTATATCGCCTCTTTAGTCCCTTTGGGTACGTATATGTTGCCAGAGCAAATTAATGTTTTCATTCACTTGTTAAGATCCTTGCTCTATAATATGGGTGCATTAAGGTGTGGATTCACTTACAATCCTTGATTAGCCATTGATATGTTGGTGTTTTTTTACATGAATTGGAGAGCTTCTTTTGGCCTCTCCAGAAGAGATAAGACTGTTGTGGCAATATGTTTTGATGAAAGTCCTGATTCATCCATCTGGTCTTGGGGTGATCCATGATTGATGTATCTATCAGGAAGCATCATTGCTCTCCACTGCAGCCAAAGCTAAAAGAATTAAACTCACTTGAAATATGAAAGAAGAGTAATAAGAAAAAGATTTATTACCTTCAGGGGTCCATCTAGGATACCAGCTAAGCTTAGGAATTGTGAAACATGAGATCCAAAACCTCCTATTGACCCCTCTTCCACTGTAATGAGAATTTCATGCTCCTTTGCTAGTCGCTTAATGAGATCAATATCCAGAGGTTTGCAAAACCTAGCATCAGCAACAGTTACAGATATACCTCGTGTTTTGAGCAATTTAGCAGCTTGCAAGCATTGTTGAACCATAGATCCATATCCCAAAATAGCAACTCTGCTTCCTTCTACTAGTATTCTTCCTTTTCCTATCTGCATAACAAAAAAATATGAAGGTATGAACTTGATTACTTATATGTTCAGTATTTTAGGTTGGAATTGGGAAATGTCGGTAGGCTACTGTTATGCAAACCTCAAGTGGGGTTCCTTTGTTGTTTGGAGGCAAAACAGCTCCAACTCCATTTCCCCTTGGAAATCTAAAGCAGCTTGGTCTGTCATCTATAGCTGCCGCTGTTGCAACCATGTGCATTAATTCAGCTTCATCAGATGGAGCCATGACCACCATGTTGGGCAAGCAAGCCATATACGTGATATCAAATGCTCCACAATGTGTTGGTCCATCTGCCCCTACCAAACCAGCTCTATCCATAGCAAATCGGACTGGTAGTTTCTGAAGATCTACGTCGTGGACCACCTTTATAACCATTAAGAATCATTTTTGCTGTGAGATTACAATGATAGTTTACTACCATCAAACTGAAGAAATCTAATTTCTTTTTTTGGTTGGCTCACCTGATCGTAGCCTCGTTGCAGGAATGATGAATAGATGGCACAGAATGGCTTAAGACCCTCTGTAGCTAACCCAGCTGCAAATGTCACGGCGTGTTGTTCAGCTATTCCTACATCAAAGCAGCGATCTGGAAACCTTTTCTGAAAATAATTTAAACCTGTGCCACCACCCATTGCTGCATGAATGGCCACAATCTTCTTGTCTTGTTCGGCTTCCTTTATCAATGATTCAGCAAAGTACTGGGTATAGCTAAGTGTTGGAGATTTTGGCTTTAATTGTTTGCCTGTTTTGGGGTCAAACTTGACAACACCTGAGAACATAAGAGAGAACATGGGCCTCCTTCAGAACCATCCATCATAAGTTGATAAACATGCATGTGAGATTATAAAACTGCATCAGAATTTGAAGTCTGACCGTGCATTTTATCAGCTGCTGCTTCTGCTGGGGCATATCCTTTTCCTTTCTCTGTCACAACGTGAATCAAAACTGGACCTGGTGCGGGCATTGCCTTCACTTTTTGAAAAATAGTGACTAGATCTTCCACCTTATGACCATCCACTGGGCCAATGTAGTACAAGCCAAGCTCTTCAAAAAGTGTAGACCCGGAAGCGCTGATCAGACCTCTCGTATACTCGTCTACTTTTGCTGCAGCTTCATGAGTTTGCCCTCCAATTTGTTTTGTGATGGTCTATGTCAAACCAAATCACAATCAGATGCCACAGTATTGAAATTCAACATAAGCACTGAAAAATTCTTAAGTAGATTAGGCTAAATTAATTATATTTGGACATGTAAGGCCTGAACTGAAGCATAAATATGCTAATATAAATATAATTTTTTAGTTAGACTCATTTCTTTCTTGTTCATTTGTTATCCTTTGAATTATTATTTTTGTTCTTAAAATTGTACTTCATTTTTAATTTGATTCTTATAATTTTTTTAAAAAAATTAATTTAATCGCTGCCATTAATTTTTTATTAATATTTTGTTACATTTTAACGTAGCCAATATGTGTCAGTGTCATGAGTCAATCTTACCACTCTAAATAAAATAAGCATGATTTATGTAAAATAAATAAATAATGAAAGAAAAATAATCATCTGAGTCTCGTAAATTAATTTGAATTAGGTATATTTAAAATAGTCCATAGTTAAGAAAGTCATAAAAAATTCAATAGATTGAGCCCTAACGCAAGTTTAATAGTAGAGATTAAATTAAAAAAATTTAAATCTATAGTAAAAAATATGTGAAATAGTAGAAACTAAAAAAAAATAATAATTGAACTTACTTTTGCAGCTTCCCTTAGTTTGCGGAATTTGGTGCTTGCTTGAATCTTGGTTAAAGCACTACTGAGTGCTCCAACTGGGGTTGCAGGGCCGTCAAGCGTAGCAGTTGGTAGGGAGACTTGTCTGTTGTCATTAAGAATAATAATGAGATTAGCGTCAAGAAATCCTGCGTTGTTCATGGCTTCGTAAGCTTGACCACCCGTCATTGCTCCATCTCCAATCACCGAAATGACGTGGTTTTTCTTTCCCAATAGATCCCTTGCAACCGCCATGCCTACCATTTTTTTAAAACACAGCTTTGACTTTGAGAATTAGTTAAAGTAATAGTGTTTTTTAATAAAGTCTAAAAAACTCACCAAGACCAGCAGATATACTCGTAGAACTATGCCCTGCCCCAAAAGCGTCATGAACGCTTTCGTCCCTTTTAGGAAACCCAGCTAGCCCACAAGTTTTCCTAATGCTATGCATCTTGTGCCTTCGACCTGTGAGGATTTTGTGAGGGTAAGCCTGCAAAATTAATGCTTGTTAAGTAGATCCTCTCACGCAAAACATAAGAAGAAATCACAATTTTAAAACACACAGACCTGGTGCCCAACATCCCATATTATCTTGTCATCTGGGGTGTTAAAAACATGATGCAGAGCCACTGATAGTTCCACTACTCCTAAACTTGAGCTAAGATGGCCACCAGTTTTTGATATAGTGTGTACTATATCTGCCCTAAGCTCTGCTGCGAGTTGCTCAAGATCCTGACAATATACAAGCAGAATGTGAAATCTGGGAGGGACAAGAGAGAATAACTGCGTTGTAATTGGATAATTGGTAAATGGTTGCTCAGAATCACCTGGGAGGACAGGTTCTTCATATGAGCAGGGTAATTGATGGTGTCCAGCAATGGCGTTGCCGGTTTCTCGCCTGAGTAATTGATCCTCCACCCATCTTTTTCTTTCCTTATGATCGTCCTTTCCCCCTCACTTGAGCTACCTGCTGACGATCTCACACACAACTGCCATAAACAACAAAAGCAACCATTATTTTAACAAAACTAAACAAGTAATCAATAATGATTGGGAATTTCACTAGCCTGTTTTCTGCAAGCATGGATTGGGCTTGCAGGCTTATGGGATGGAGGGAGAGAGTGAGTTGGGTTAACGAAAGAGGCGCAACAGGCCATAGTTTGTGAAACAGAAAATGGGGAAGCAAGTGAGAAGAGGCAGAATTTATACTTGATATATATATAGTAATAGTAGGCGTCCAGAAACAAAGCATTGAGTTACGACATCGGTGATTGATTGGCTTCTCTGTATACATATATATATATATATATATATATATATATATATATTTAAGTGAAGAGAAACACAGAGGTCAAATCGCCCTGCCTTGCTTGCCTAATGAAACTAATTAAGGACAGCATAGCAATTCTTTGCATTTTTTAATCACTCAATTTGTTTACTCATTTTATTGATTGAAGCAACTCCCAATAGGCACTTCACGGTATGCTCTAGTCTATTTAGTTCAGCTTTGGAGGCTTCATTCTCAGTCTCTTCTCTTTTTTATTTTTTTAATGTTTAATTTGTTTTATTTATTTAGAGTTGAGTCTCTTCATTACTATCACTCTTTTTCTTTTACAATTTTTTATTAAAAATATATTTTCAATTACCAGCATAATTATTATATTATAAATTAAAAGTTGAAAATTTATAAATATTGCAGTTCTTAACTCTCATTCAAAAATTAGTTCTAAATGGGAGATTTATATTGGAGATTAAATTTTAATAAAATGATTACCTTCTATAAGAGATTAATACTCTTTTTATATGTAGATATTTGTTATAAAAATAGCCATATATTCAACGAACAATAAACTACATATATATATATATATATATATATATATATATATATATATATATATATATATCAGAAAGGTCAAAAAGTAAGTGCTCAGAAAACCTATTCATGATTTTATGTATTGTGTAATTACTAGCCAACAATATTCAATAATTTTTATTTATTTATATTATGTGAGCCTCTTAGTTAAATATTATTAACGTAAAAATAAACTAACGTAACATATATGTATATACTCGATACACCTAAGAATAATAGCAATGTTAATATAAAAAAAATTAAGTTTATCTATTATATCACATCCTTTATATATTCACTATTAATATTAATTAAATATTTTTATTTTAAATATGATGTGCATCACCTAATTTTTAAAAAATAAAAAATAGATTTAATTAATACATCAATAAGCAGATAAGGAAATACGCTGTTTTGTGCATACTTTGAATCTTTTAAAAACGTTGCAAGACTCTGCTTACAGCAAGATTGGCAAGCGAGAATTTTGAAGGGAGGGGTTCAATGTGCAGAGATCTTATGGCTGAATCAAAATATTTATTCTATAAATGTTCATGCATGGCATTCGTTATATAAGCATGTGTTTATATGAAATTGTTTTGACATAAAATTGATGATAATATATTTTCTTGATTAGTTAAATGATATCCTAAAACGATAATTAATCTGACGAAGATCATGATTACAGGATAAACCAAATTGGCCGGGTTATTTATGCAAACCTTTTAACAAATTAAAAAAGAGTAATCATTAACAATAGAAAGACAAAAATTGTTGATGCTATTCTTGATAGCATCTCTTAAAGGAGAATCTTGTCTCGGTCTATAACGTATATATTTATATTTTTTCTCGTACATGGTCTATTTATCTCCCTACCTTTTAATTAATTAAATCTTGAAAATGAATAATGTTTTAAAACCATTAATTTATAGTTCTTCTAGTTTTGTATGCACATATTTCCATATGTACATATAATGTAAAGGTTTTCGGTTTAAAAATTATATGTTTATCAAAATTAAATAGTACAGTGGCATTTACGATTCTTAAGAAAAGTATACATAGACGGGCATTTAAGTAATATATATACATTTACTCTTCTATTCTTAAACTTACTATTCTCCTCTCTACGTACCATTATCCAATCCTCTACGGTATTGAATTTAGGTCTAACCACATATAAATTATTGGATTAAATTATATATACATAATATAAGTTTGTTAAACGATCGATATTGATTACACACTTAAAATAAAGATTTAAGCTAATCACTCGCTCACGACGTATATTTTATAAGTTAAATAATTTGTTTTACTACCACTTAACTTTGACAATATTTTTGTCTAAATTTTAATAATTAGAAGCTGAAGTTCACATGCTTATTTTTCTATTAGAACTTCAGCCAAAAAAAAAAGGTATATTAGATCATCAAATTATAATAAAACAACTTTTATCATTTTTTTTGGCTGAAACCATACCAGAATTCAAAAACTTGAGAAATTCTGATAAATTTTGCTCAAACTAATTAGTAAAGGTTTAATATAACTTGTGTAATTTGAAAACGGAAGAGAAATGAGCTAATTTGAGTAACTTTTTAGATATTTAGTTTTAATAGAATTTAGAAAAAATATATAACACTAAAAATAAGTTAAAATTTTTTGAATGGTTTGTTTTGAATATATATATATTAAATAAATTCCCATGATGGAGTAAATTATAATTAATCTAATAGTATGTTTTTTAGTTTTTCATAAATATTTTTTTATATTAGAGATAATTTTATTTAAGATATTATTATTATGCATTAAATATAAATATATTTCTTTACTTCAGACCTTAATTAATTTAATAGTTAACATAACGTATTGTAACGAAAATGAATTATTTACATAAATGATGTGATCATGATGTTATATAATATTACTCGTATATATCTTGATGAAAGATACAGGCGCAAGCTCTTCGGTGATTACTTTAAGAAACATATAAATTTTTAAAAACTATATTATGTGATATATATTGATCAAATTTAATTTATATTTAGATACTTGTTATATTGCATAAATAATAAATATAAAGAGAGACAATGTAACTTATCTTTTATTATAGGAAAAATAATTATAATGTGATGTATATAATTTGATTTGATAAGAGAAAAATGTAAATTATTCACATATATATATATATATATATAACGATGAAAAGGAATATAACCATACAATATTAATGCCTATAAGGTTTGTATAAAAGATAGAATGAAAATCTGATACCCAGCTGAGATCACGTGACTATATTCAATCAAGTAAGTGCATTGAATTTCTTAATAGTTAAAGCAAGCATGATCAACACAAGACAGATGAAAATGTGAACGAGATATATCTATATTTTTTTATTTATTTATAAAACTTACAACACACCAGGGTCCAGCGGAGTGCTAAGTAAGGACAACCTTTGACCATGCACGTGATTTACGTGAATGATTCCAATTACTTTGTTTAGATCGAGATGAATATCTATAATTTTAACTTCTAAAATATATGATTAGATGGATAACAGGATAAGAATGAATAAAATGTAAGAAAATATAATTTTAACTTCTTTTCTTTATTTTCTCAATGTCCAAGCATACTGTTAGAGTAATACCCACTTAATTCCCACATGAGATTGATTTATAGTTAACATCATAAAAAAAGTTCAAAGTATTAAGACGAGACGGGCCTTGTTCATTATTATATTTAATTAGTTTTAACGAGGAATGAGGAGATCTAAATTAAACCTAATTTAATTGAATATATTAATTCAAATAAATTTAATTAAAATTGATTAAAATTAATTATTTAATTAGATAAATTAAATAAAATCAATTGGTTCGATCTAATTACTATATAACTTTGATTTTCATTCGAATCAAATCAAACTCAATCAATAAAATTAATATATTATTTATTGATTATATTTTATATTATTTGATTATAATGTTAAATTATGCTTAATTTATAGTAATAATTATATTTATATTTTTTATAATTATATTAAAGTAATTTTAATATAAATTTATGGTTAGAAAGACTTATTTTCATAGTTAAAATTTAAAAATGATTAAAGTTAAAATTTTCATAATTTATATAATTTTTTTATTAAAAACCAATTAATTGATTTAATCCAAATCAATTATGGTCAATTTAAATTAAATCAGTTGCCTTTCAAAATACTGATTGAATAATTTTTTTAACTATTTAATATAATCAATTTAATTAATCGGATGACTAAAATTGATTTGAATTGAAGGGATCCTCACTCTATGGGACTGAACATCTATAAAAGTATAAAAATATTTTATTTTTGAAATTT
The DNA here is from genome assembly GCA_031216115.1 of Senna siamea. NCBI lineage: Eukaryota > Viridiplantae > Streptophyta > Magnoliopsida > Fabales > Fabaceae > Senna > Senna siamea. The sequence goes on along the minus strand of CM062360.1, from coordinate 28,641,661 downwards.
GTTTTTAATTTATGTATCAAATACGAGAATATAATATTATAGACTTTTTATTCTCAAAAATTTTTCTTTAAATTGTATACTAAACATGCTCTTAAGGGGCGTTTAGTACATGGATAGATTTTTTATTTTTAAGAATCACATTTCTAAAAATGTGATTTCTAAGATTATGATTCTTAAAAATTTTTAAAAATTTGTTTGGTTTACTTAAAATATTCTTTAAAATATTTTATAATATTTTCAAGAATATTGAATTATTATATTTAGTTCAACTTAAATATTTTTTAGAATACTTAACAATTTTTTAAATATTCTATTGATAATTTTATATATATATATATTAAATTATAACCATATATTTTTTTAAAACTACTTATATTATATTAAAAATAAAATAATAACAACTTATCAATTGAATAAAGTGCATATATATATGTTATTAATTAATAACACTTGAATAATATATATATATAATCATATATACATATTTTTTAAAAAAAATAAAATTTGTACTTTATTTTTACATCTAATAAAAAATTATTAAATCTATCAAAATTATAATTTAAAAATAATATTAATAATATTATTATCTATGTGAAGTAAGGTTAAGTTTATATATTATAGAAATAATAGCCTAATAATTTGTTGTATGAGTAGGAAAAAATATATAATTAATTTTAAAAAATAAAAATAAAAATAAAAATTTGTAATACTCTATAATATTTTACAGTTTTAAAAAATAATTTTTTAATACAAATTTGCTAGAGTAGTGCATACTAATTTGTGCGTAAATATATTAATACACAAATAATTTATATACATTTATACATAATTAATTTTTAAAAATAGGAATTAAAATAAGAAATTAAAATAAAATATCATAAAAATTTATTATTAAATGTGTCTGATTAACAAATGTAACACAAACATTTATTATAAAATTTATTATTATTTAATACATTTATTATTATTATTATTATTATTATTAAGTTTATTATTATTATTAAAATTAAATACATTTATTATTAAGTTAATTTTTCACATATATATTTATTAAAAAATTTATATTATATTATAAAAATATTTATAAAGATAATTTAATAATTTTATTATTCTAAAATTATTTTCATGTCATGAGAATGTAAAATTTTTATTCCTTTATGTGAAAATAAAAATTTATAAAAATATAAAAATACTCTATTCTTGAAAATATAATATTTTTAAGAATATTTTTTTAATTTATACATTAAACATAAGAATGTAGTATTTTAAACTACTTGTTTTTTAAAATTTTTTTAATCATTGTACTAAATTCCACTTACTACTAACTTCAACGCTAGGTCGTCAAACAGCTTCAGTTATTTATATTTCAGCGTATCCTTACGCTTAGCTTTTCTGAGAGGACAGAAAAGAAGGGAAAAAAAGAAAAGAAAAGAAATTCTTTGCCTCACGCATTAATTGTTTAACAAAACAAATTAAAGCCATTTTGAAATCATGACTTTCTCCTCCACGAATATATTTCTAACATTTTGAAAGTAATAAGAAATTTCGAAATCATCATTCATATTTTAACAAATAAACAAAAAAATTTTCTTGGAATTTAAAATTCAACTTAAGAGAGAAGGCTTAATTAGCTAATGTAATAGATAAATGAATAACAAATTATTTGAAGAGCATCAATTGACGGCTCTTATTCTGAGATTCTATATATCTGTAAGAGTAATTTTTGTTGTTTTCTCTCTCCTCATAATTAATTGTTTTAATTAGTATTGCCACCAACCTTTGAATAATCAATTTCTATATTCCGATCGAAGCTCCATCCATGGCTGTTTTTAATTGCTACACAATCTTCTTGTCTTGAGTGGAATTTACTTCCTAGCTAGTAGTCACTTTACTTTCTTAATTAATTCCAAACTTGGCTTAAACTTATATTAAGCAAACATCCACATTTTGGTACAAGTGACTGGAATGCCAAACCCAGTCAAGTAGGATTATGTACTTAATTATATAATAAACTAACTAACTATGTCTATAAGATAAGTACGTAGTATAACGACTGTTATCGAAGAAAGGAAAAATATAGAATGATGATCATGAATAGTCCTCTAATTAAAACTTTACAAAATAAATAAGACCTTCGAATTTGTAATAATTGCCTAGATCTCTTCGAATCTGTAAACAATGCAAAGGGAAGCAAGACTTTGAATTGTACCTGCAGTGTTTAATTAAGTTGGCTGGTGATCAGTATATTATGAGAAGTAACAATAATGGGAAATCAGATAGTACTGTACTTAATTAGAATGAATAGAGATGTAGTATATGTATTTATAAAGAAGAAGGGCAATTATCATGAATATTTCTGACGGCCTTCAACATTAATGCCAATCGGTGCTTTTGTAGGAGCTCTTTACTTAATTAGATTCTAGTAAGGATTTTTCTGTTAGTACATTCTGATAAAGATATCTTGAATCTTGATCCCGATCCGTACATATGGTTTTATTTTCAAAACCTTGTTTATCATGATCTTTTTAATTAGCTACAACTCAACCTTTCTCCCTCTTTTTGTCTATCATATAACAATGCCAATGCATTTTTGGTATTTTATGGTATTAGTTACTGTTACATATTTATATATTGTTATATAATCTAATTTTTTAAAGTTAAAATCATGTAATTTAATTTTAAATCATTGTTGAGTAAAAATCCTGATTTAAGTATATATAAGATATGGTGTGTTTGTCAATATATAAATAAGGTTAAAATATATAAATTTTTTTTAAATTTTAGACTTTTTGCAGAGAATACTCTTAAATTTTAAAAGTCAATAAAGAATCTTTTTAATTTTTTAAAATTATGCAAATAACATTCTTCTATTAAATTTTTTATCTAAAAATTAACTATTAAACATTACATTAAATTCGTTGACTTCACGTAGGCAAAAATATTGAATTGGACATAGGTATTTTTGTATTTTTTCTCTTTCTTTCACCTGATTCCTCTTCCTTCTTTCTTTCCCAATTTTTTGGTGAGGATAGTGTAGACGGGATGACAAGAGCGAGGTGAGGCCTGCGCCCACGGACCTCAAGAACGGATTTGACCCCTCACGCAACTTTCGACCGACAAAAGGCATGAACTGCGACTCCTCGCGCGATTTGCAACAGAGGTGAAAGTTTGACAATGAGGGCAAGATTAGACGAATGGAACAGAATGGACAGATCCGTGCATCTGTGGGGAAAAAAGAAGGAAGAGGAATCTAGTAAAAAAAAGAGAAAAAAAGGAGAAAAGATGAAAATGCTCCTATGTAACTTAGTATTTTTGTCTATGTGGAGTTAACGGATCTGACGTAACGTTTGACTATTAGTTTTTGAATAAAAAATTTAATAGAAGAGTGTTATTTGCACAATTTTAAAAATTTAAAAAAATTACTTGTTGACTTTTAAAATTTATAAATGTCATCTGTAAAATGTCTAAAGTTCATGAAAGTTTTATATATTTTAACTAATAAATAATGAATGATACTGAATTTGTTTTCATATTATTAATTATGAGAGTACAATAAATGTTTCACACTAAAAAATGAAAACGAATTGAAAAGTCATGATTATTGTTTCCAATAAGGTTTTGATTATTTTGTCATAAATATAATTTTCAAAGTCTAAAATAGTTTGACAAAAATTTATACACACTCTCCAAAATTACAGATTCCATATATTTAATGCATTTTTAAACCCCGCTCTTTTTACTTGTTTAATTAATGTGCAGGCTCCACAATTTATTCTAATTTTCATCAACAGACAAGGTTTTTAGATATTCTAAATATAAAGGTTTGTCAAAGGCATGCCTTACTCTTTTTCAAGATCATGATTTATACTGGAGAAGAAAAACTAAAACAATATATATTAAGAAGTGGACTCATAACCCAAAACGTACTTCTTTAATTTTCTTAATTAATCTAATCTATGTTCAATGTGCAGTTATTAAGAATATTTTGAATAAAATTGTATTTTGGCATATAAAGATGAGTCTGGTATGATCAATTGGTTCCTTACATTTTTTTTTCTACCATCATCCATTATCATCATTATTGCATTTCCTCCGATTAAGGTGGTGAGAAAACAGATTAAGAATTTTCTATATGTGATTAAGCAACATAATCAAATATTAGACTCATCAGTCATTACCCAAGACAAGAGTCGTGGGTGTTTTCTTGGATCAATATTAGCAGCTGATATTAGAAGCCATCACATATATAGCTGAGCTGTATGGGCGGTTAGCAATATTTTTGGACTTTGATTATTATAGATAAGGTAAACGGATGTTGGGTGGCAGCCTCTTTTAAATCTGCATAATTTAGTCAAAGACTCGAACCAAAACATAAATATGTTATAGTATAGAGAAGACGCCGAGCATTATGTATATATTATGCGTGAGACTTAAATAAAATGCTAATAATTCAAAGCAATATCTATTATGTTCACTCAAGTTTGAGGCAAAGGCAGGGCAGCATGGGTGGAGCAGCCAAATGTGAATGAATAAATATTAGCAGCAGTCAAGGGTGACTTTTGTTGTTTATGGGCACCAATTAATGCATGATCTTTATCAAGGCATGAAAGACTTGGATTATTATTATGTTATTGTACAGTATTTTTCATTTTGGGTAAGAGACAAGACTTGGGATAATAGTTATCCTTTGGGTAAAAATTTGAAAATGATAGTCTTACATTCTTCATTAACAAGTGAAATAACATAAATTGGCCAGTTGTCATTATCTATCTTTCTGTCGGCTTAAAAACTCCATCATTTTCCCATTATTATAGACTTAAGGCACTTATTTTTGTATTGGGATTCAAATAAAGGGAATTACCATATGGTTGAAAATTGCTAACCGATAATCGCATAAAACAATATATAATTATAGTTAGCGGCACTTGCGAGCCTTTCTCTCTTTTTTTTTTTTTTCTTTAAACAAATTTATATATATAATTTATTTTATAAACTATAAATATGTAAATGATTTCAAGTATTTAAAAATTACAATACATGCGTCTCATTGCCTAACCAGAACCAATATAAGATTGATCATCAATTTCAACGTAACCATCGCAAGATTTCAATTTTCTATTGCACAACAATATGGCTAGATTGAGGCTGAGGACCAATTGAACACAATATTTTCAAATATCAGTGTCGCTAATTTAGTTCAAATCTCATAAACAATTCTCTAAAAGCAGAACGTTTTCACAATAAAACTGGGTCTCGCGGCAAAGTAGATATGAAAAACGAAGAGATATATAAATTACTTATAGGCATGAGAAGGAAGGAATCCTGAAAGGTAAAGAACAAACGAATCAATTCCTCCACTAGCTACTGTGCAGTGCAGGAATATTTGGAAAAGAACCTTCACGTAACTATGTACAATGTTTTGGGTTGCTAAAACTGTTGGGAGTATACAAAATGAGAATGGGTCAGTTATAATGTATCAGTATTTGATCGTATGGTGGCGCAACCAAAGGTCGTACATAACCATATGGAATGCATCGTAACTGATGGGAGGCGTATTCCATTGGAAGTGTCTCTGGACCTGATCAAACACATCAGCCAAACTTTCTTGTTAGCTCCAACAAGTTAAATTGATGATTCAATAGGCAATTAAAAATCTGTTAATTTGAATACTTCCGTTCCACACATTCACACACCCCTAAACAGCAAATAGAGTACTTTAAACAATGCTAATTAATATCAAGTTCTCAACAAAGTAATGCGAGCATTCTCACCTTTACTAAGTTCTTATGAAGTACAATTAACTCTGCATCAGATATGTTTTTCAGGATTTGCTTAAGCTGATAAACATCACTCTCCTTGAGTATGACAGAGAATTTACTCCAATCAAGAATGTCATTAAACGGAAGGTCGTAGTAATTTGACAATATCACTGCAAAACAAATTCAACTTCAGATCAATTACAAGGGATCTTCAGACATATTAAATCCCTTCCCAAGAGACATTGATTATATATATATATATATATATATATTCAGACGCTTAGTTGTATCCCATGTGCCATGTCAGTCAATAGTGACTCCTGTCATGGGAGCTGGTAAAAAGCAGTTCAGTCTAGATATAACTAGATTTTTCTAATTTTTTTTAACAAAAATTAATCATTTAATTTAATATTCTTATTTAAACATAAGTGCAAAGATTTCAGGGCTCCTTCCTATCTCATTTATAGATATAGGTATTCAGTTTATACATACTTGCATTGGCATGTATTTAATATGCAACTATAAAATAAATAAAATCAATCAGAAAGGATAACTCTTACCAGGAATACATCCATAATGGATAGAGTCAGCTATTCGAGCACTATTGACCTGTGAACCACCAGGGCATAGGCAAAATTTATTAATGTAGAATCTTTTCTGGTATACCAGAGGCCCCATAGCCCTACTAATTCTGTTGTTTGAAATATCAAGTTCTGTGTCATTTTCCCATACACGAGCAAGAATAACTCTAATCTTGGAGTTTCGATGACCAGCCCAAAAACCAAGATTTGTCCTGCAATATGCACATACGTAAAAATTTCAGAAAGAATTATCTATGCATGTAGAAGCATGATCCAACATCTTACAGAACAAAAACTATATAAGCATGTACAAGTATTCATTTTTGAGTTTACAAAATAGTTACTGAGTATCCCCATTAGTTCTGTTGTTTGAAATATTAAATTCTGGCCTTTTGCACCCTGCATGAACTATAAATCATACCACAAAAGTCTCTTGAACTTGGTAGCAAGAAAATTGAAAATTGTTTCTGTCCCATAATTTTGAAATCCCCATTCATACAAAACACCATGACTAAAATGTGGTGAAGATAGAAACACAGGCAGAGGAGCATCAAGTTCTAGAACTGCTGAATAGTAGATCTTTCCCAATATTAAGACTAAGACTAAGAAACCAGTTTTAGAATTGTAAGGTTCATTTAGGGTACCTGGAGGGGAAAGAAGTTTCACTTCAGATATATATAATACTACAATAGGGCTGAAAAAAATAGTTGTTGCCAGGAGGAGATTAGTTTTCAAAAATTATATCTTTTTGGAAACAAATCATGTCAAAATTGCACTGAGTTTGCAATTGGAAAAGTTCATGACGTGAAGAAAGTGATAGTGACTACTGAAGATTAGAGATTTAGTGCTCTCTCTATAAGAGCCGAAGATTATAGATAGCCAGGGAAAAAAAAAGGTTTAACAGGCTGATCCAGAATCTGGATGGCAGTTTGCTGATTCATAGTAAAACTGCCACATAGAAATTGGGGCCTTAAAGCCGGTATTTGATTCTGCTATCAAAGTTGCTTAGATGATTCACATTCTATAATTTGGGCTATCAGTGTTGCAAAGAATAGCATGAATCAAAATTCAACTTCTTGGATAGGATTACAACATCAGAACTCAGAAAAGAGTATTTCTTTGAAATAAAGAGATGTCACAGTCACAACTATAAACTATTACATTTTGAGTAAATTACTGTTTTAATCCCTGAAAAAATACACCTTGCCTCAATTTAGTCCTGAAAAAATAAAAATACTCAATTTTGTTCTCCAAGAACATTTCTCAAACAATTTAGTTCCTACGTTAGTTATATGAATATCCCATAAAACATGCTGGTTGTTGTTATACTGTTTGGGCATATTGGTTACTATTTTGTCTTGTTGTAATGCTATTTGAACATTTGCATAACTAATGTAAGGACCTATGAAGCATAGACACTGACATGAACACTTAACATTACACGAACACATTGACATGTCAAATTTCAAAAAATATAGAACACGACACAATATAAAAACGCATCTTAAATGATTTGGTCATGTACAAAGAAAACCATTAGAGGTTCTTATACGAAGAGTTGACTAGGTGAAAGATAGTTCAATAATTAGAGGCAATGGGAGACCAAAGAAAACAATAGGAGAAAGAGAAACTATTAGAATGAATTTAACGATAAATAATCTAACCATAGAAATGAGCCATGATAAACACCTTGACGTCACTTGATTCATGTAACCGACACCACTTAGTTTGACTTTGTTTGTTCGTTTTTATTTAAAGTAATCATATACAACAAAAACAATTGAAAAAGAACTTTAATAATCTCATTAAAATGAGTTGTCTAGATTTTCATTCATTCATTTTCTGGTATGTTCTTTTTTTTTGGGTCATCCTATGCTTGTCTCAAGTATGAGTTGTGTTCAATGCATGTCCAAGTTGCTTTTGGTGCTTGTCCAATCCAAAAAAATAATTTTTTATTTTAACACAACTATGCATGTGTCGAAATGTATCTACAGTGTTACGGCGTGTCGGTGTTGTGCGTGATAGGCGTGTCCGTGCTTAATAGGTAAGGACTAAATTGTTTGGGAAACATTCTTTGGAGGATGAAATTGAAGATTTTAATCTTTCAAAAATTGAATTGAGACAAAGTATATCTTTCAGAGGCTAATTTACTTTTACATCTTTCTCTCATCAGTAACTGTATGGCGAAGGTTATATACTCTTGTCTTGACTGATATTAGGTGCTCCAAAGAAGAAATCATTAGAATCAAGAAGGCAGATATTATTAAACCAGGTATAAAGAAAAATGTGAAACTGAAGTGCAACTGTGGATTATAGAAGCTTAAAATCCACGACCAAATTCAAGACAAGGGCATCTATATAATTGAAGATATATTATGTACTTACACCACTCTCAAGGAATAACAAGAACAAGATTAAAATATAATTGCAGGAGTACAAGTCATCTTAACAACAAAGTAGTGATTCCCTACACCCAGACCATGTTCTCAAATAAGAAAGTAATAACATCAGTGAGTGGTAAGAATGTATATCTTAAAAAGTTTCACCTGTTTTCCAAATCATTCCCTCCAGCTGGAAGAGCAAATGGCTGAAGTACTTGAGGGAGAGCAACATCTTTGTGTGGAATAAATCCAACATCATAGCTAGGGGAGCACACAGCTCGAATGGAATTCTTTACAAGGAGCGGAAGTCCTTCTGTTGCCCTTACACCAACATCATGACAAGTGACAAAAAAGTGATCTGCACCCAATGTTCTGTTCCAATAAGGATATTTGGACATTAATCGCTCCACGTAATTTTGGACAATTATGGTCATATTCTCGTAAGATGTACCCTGCAAGATATACAAGCATGAGAATAGACCCAACCTACAAGCAGGCACTTCTCCGACCAGAATTAAAATACATTATATATATGTTCTTTTATGTACCCTATTTATTTCCTTCTTTGGCTAAGAACCCATGGAAATTTGTTAAGAACATATTAGAACATCATCAACTTGCCATCTTCTGGTCCTATAATGTTTAGGGTAATCAAGAAAACAGAGACTCTAAAAAGTTATGCAAGGAAGTATGCCCAGGAAATGAGAAAATATTCAGTAACTACAATGAGGACAAACTAAACTTAGGGCACAAAAGGAACTAAACATTAAAGAAGAGATTGTATGCTCACATGGAAAAGATTTTTACCAAGTACAAAGAAGGTGCTAGTTCTATTCATATTCTATGATAGTTCAACTACGCATTTTAAGAACATGAGTTGTTTCAAAAGGAACTTTTGATTCCTGAGGACTGTGTGAAATGAAAAGGAAATGTCTTGTTTTGTTTGATGGGAACAAAACCATATCAAATATTTCAAATGCCAAACAAATGTCTCGTTCTGTAATCAGAAAGTACATTGGCGCTTCACAGGCTCATTTGGTTTCCCTAAAGAAGAGTTACTGATAAGCTATATCAGATAGAAAATTCTACTGTTTTGTTTGATCCTGCACCTGGCTTCATTGTTAAAGTCGTTGTCCTATCTAGTAACATAAATTTTCTATCACTGCCAACCTTTTTGCATTAAATCTAACTGAATGCTACTGTCTTCTCAATCTCAAGGGCAAAATTCAAAGGTTCACATTTTCTAAGCTACAAAGCACAGGCTTAAAGCATGTCTCAGCTAAGGTGCAGCGAAGAATCATAGTCTTGCATATGCGTATGAAATGGTTGAAGTCAATGTCAGACTAGAAATATCAATTTTCCATCATTGTCAACCTTTTCGCATTAAATCTAACCGAATGAAACTATCTTCTCAGATCTCCACAGGAAAAAAAAAAAAAAAATCAAAGGTCGACCTTTTCTAAGCTGCAAAGCGCAGGCTTAGAGCATCTGGAATGGAGCAAAAAATTTCAATCTCGGAAATGCAATGTCAAAGAGTTCAATATACCATCACAAGAACTTTAAAGACAGACATAACCACCACATTACCCACAACTCATACCTTGCCTCGCATCTTATGGCATGAAATCGGAATGAAAAAGAGATGGGCCTGATCCGGATCATCGGTACGGAATCGACTGTCTCTTATATTCTGGAAAAAATATCCTTCACTCGAATACTTGCCGGTTAGTTTTCTGGGTGTCTGGTAAAACGTGTTGGGATCACCATCAGGGTATATATACACCTTGAATTTCTTCTCCATTTCCGCATAATTTAATTTAAACACCTGCGGTGAGTGATATATATCCGAAAATTCGTCCTCTGCAGCCGCATCCTTCACTTCAGCATCGACCAGTTTAACGACGGAAACCTTCGAAATAAAACAAAGAAAATCAAGAAATAATGTTTCCATCGAAGAACGAGAAAGAAAAGGGGGAAAGCTAGGGAAACGATACCTGAGGTGCAGGAGTGGAATACTTGATGGCAAGATAGGTGAAAGAGAGTAAAGTTAGGATTGCAAGGATGAGAAGTGAGCCACGGATAGAGAGGATAGTAGGTGGTGAGGACTGCTGTTGAGTTTGCTTACCGAACGTCATCAGCGTGGGCTGTGAATGGCTGGATGCAGAATGTGGCAGATGATAGCGGTGGTGAAAAGCTTTGGTTTTGGTATCGTCTCCTGAGGAGCAGAGTGGAATAGGGATGATTAAGTGTGATAGTAGAGGAAGATGGGCTTCGGTTCCAAGCTACGAGTTTTGCTCTTTTGACAGTGCAATTTCACTTCTGACATTACCGTGATGGCGTAACTTTTGTAATTGTCATAGCATTGTGTTCACGTTTCGATTTTCTATTTTGTTCGCCCTGTTTTTTTCATTCGTTTCATGGGTTGGGGCAGAGGCCACACCCGGAACACACGCTTGCTGTAAATCCAGCCTACTTGATCAGATAGTGATGAAAGTGGAGATTCAAATGTTTTTTTCCTTCATTAATAGACAATGTTTAATTAAATCCAGCCTGATATAAAAATTGTAATTTTTTTCAGAACAGTAAAAATAAAGTGAAAAGGCCAGACTTACTCTTATAACAAGCTAATTATTGTATTCAGATTTGTGTATAACATAGATTAGTGGATTATAAATCAACTTAATTATAGATATGAGAATGAGTAAAGTGAGAATATAGGTAATATTATTCTTTAATATATAAAGAATTACAGAAAATTAATTCTATTGACAAAGAAATAAATTAAAAAAATTTTGTAATATATATTAAATGTTTGGATTTTCTAATAAATTAATTCTATTGAATATAATTTAACTAATTTTAAAGAATATTAATATAATTTACTCTAACAGATTTTGGATTTTCTACCTCTTTCCGGACTATAAGACCACAAATTTTCTTTTTGCTCGGGAGGTAGGGGAGAAAGAAGTGAGGATTTTACAAAATCCACTTTCCAATGTAATTTACTCTAGTGCTAAGGCTTTGAAGCAAATTCACATGTCCAGCACTTAAATTAGAAAAAATGAAATAAAATATAATTGTCAAACTGCATGGGGTATTTTAGTTCTGAAGATATAAAATTCCTTTTGGATGAGTGGACAGAATACAATGAACCTGTACATGCTATCCTAATCGAACAATAGAAGCGGAAACAATCATCAACTCTTTGGCTGTAGCATATATAAGAAAATCCCACCAGCAACTGAAACATTGAGTGACTCAAATTCTCCAGCCATTGAAATGCTCACAAGCTCACATGCTTGCAGGGATTTTTTTGAAAGACCACTTCCTTCACTGCCTAAAATCAAGCACAGTGGAGTATCCGATACAGAATTGCAAAAACTTGGAGAAAGCCGAAGAACTGGCTTGGCTACCCTGTCATGCGCTGGATGGCCAGCAAGCAACTTCATTTGGAATTCTTCTTTGAGAGATTCCAGATGAACCCAACTGCCACAAACTATGGGGAGCTGAAAGGAGGCACCTCGGCTAGCCCGAAGAGCTTTCTCATTGAATGGATCACAACAACCAGGAAGAAGAAAAACTCCATCCTGTTGGACAAATAGCCATGTAATTCAAGCTTTGCAAGAAATGTTAAATTAGAAAACTCTGTTGAGTTCAGATAATGCAACACAAGAATTTCCTTAGATGGATATTTATAAAACAGGGATTCCAAAATATACAGCTGGTAAAATTGTTTTGGGGGACTAAAGAATACGTAATGTGCATCACCAATCCACTTTTGCAGTCCATGCATCAAAGAAAGTCTCAGTGAGGAAGAAAATGAGTGTTGGACTGCACTTAAATGCATTCCTTTGACTGTTAATGCCAATGGATCCGCAGATCACCTATTTACAATAAAGAATGAGAGCAACATGACAGTTTGAATCAGATAGTTAGTCTTTCTTATAGTCGATTAAGAGTTTCAGATATTTTGAGTCAATTAAAGAGTTATGGTTCCATGTATTAAGTAGGCCAATTGACTTATTAATGAAGGTCAATTCATAAAGCTAGTCAAAAGTCAAAATAGTGTCACTAGAGAGTTATCAGTACTTTTTGGGAAAACTAACGAAAAATTTTCTCTGCTGAACTTTTCTGGTTTACTTCCAGAAAGCAGAGCAAGTCAGAAACTGTTGAAGTAGGTGGATGGATTCCTCTCACATTTAACTGTTCAACTTCCATTCCATTTTCCTCTTTCTTCCAACACAAGTTAATTAAATTCTAGGGCTGCATCACAGGTTTGTTTGAAAAGTGAAACTAAGAAAGCAAATAAAGTCTATCAACAACAAATTAAACCAGTCAATTCTTCAATATTCAATAATAACCAGAATTGATGGGTACTTAGATCAAGCTATTAATAGGAATCAGAGACCATTTAAAATGACAGGGTCAAAATAGAAAGCACAAAGGAACTAGCTTCACTAGAAGAACATGGGGAGGGGAGAAGAGGAGAAGATTTGAGGTTTACAATGCAGTCCTTACCCAGCCAAAGGCAACAGCTGATCTGAGTAAAGTACCAAGGTTACCAGGATCCTGCAGTGAACAACTCTCTTAAGTTAGTAATGCACCATGAAACTTCCTGAAACTAGGTAGTGGCAAGACTGTCATAGTGGTTACAAATTTGAAATAATGATGTAGAGGTAAGATGAAAAAAAACTAGAGTAGACCATGAATTTATTTCACCTGTTCCTCAACTTATATATCCTAAATACAAGATGAGGAAAACATAACCTCTACTCCTTTTGAGAAGGAAATTTGAACTTATGAACTTAAATTCAGCTCTTTAGCATGAGAACAGGGAGCCCCTGGCGATAATTCTGCCAAGTGCTCAACTCCAAATTGGACAGTGTAAAGTAGCTCTGTAGATAAAATCGACCCTATACAGCTTCCTTAATATTGTATCTAAAATATAATAAAAAGATATAAGTAAATAAATAAACACCAACAGAAACGTGGTGGCACCTTTAAATAGAGGAATGTATGCCCCCAAAATCAGGAAGAAATCTGCCATGACCCAAATGTTTAAATCTAGAAGGGACAATAATTGTCACCTGAATCCTCTCAAGAACTAAAACCCGATGTGGAGATGGAAACCATCTCCGACAGTCTGCTGTCTCTTGATTGCCATCTAGACTGAAGAAACTTGTAGGGATATTCATCAGGGCAATTGCATCAATACTATCAGTTGACTTCAGCTGTGCAAGTTTTTTCATCACCGTAGAACTTACACGCACAATAGATGCAGGGGATTTATCTAACCCTTTGGGAATCTCAGCTTTATCAGGCAGAATTAAACAATCCATTTTAATATTTTTATCTTGCAATGACTGTTGGAACCTGTAGATTTCCCTGCAAATAACAATTTTATTGTCAATCAGAAAATCTGTTCATAAATTTGATCCTTCAGATAATCCTATTTATAACAGAATATGTGATGGAGAGATATTAGCAAGAAGGCAAACATTTATGCTATGGGTAGAGTAACAAATAATTTCGGGATCCTGTTTGGTTAAATTAATGAACATTAAGATTTCCCCTCAACTTAGGGATACAAATGAATTGCAATTTGAAAACATTTACTCTTTGCAATTGATATAGAATTTTTCTTAGCTTTCCAATGATTAGGTGAAATAAAATTTTCTATATAGTTATCATGCCTAATCCTTTTTGACAATAACAAATGGACTCAAAATCACAAGGCGAAAGAGCATATTTGATATGTTATGGAATTGTACTTAGGGTATACAAATTAATGTCTAATTGTCTACATAAAAAAACTAATGAAGGCTCAAGTCTGAAATAAACATCTTATTCGTTTAAAGCCATTTAAGTTAACTGATGATGCCCAGCTTGAAACTTTGAAGCCTAAAGTTCAAAAATGTAAAAATGAAAAGAGAGCTCGACTACAAGCATGTAAAGGATATGATCATGTCAGGAAAAAGTGAATTCCTATGAGAAATCAAAGCAAGGGGTTCTTTCCATTAGCCAAAGAATATATAAAGATAAAAGTTTTGATTTTGATTTATCTAATTTTGCCAAAGAACAAAAGCTGAAATCAACTCTCATACTAGGAGTTCATGATTACTAGATAGTCCATGCAGCCTATGAGAATCATTATATCAAAATACTTCAAGGTCATTAAAGATGCGTACTAGAATATATTAGTAACACAATAAACAGATTAAGCTAATCATTAATTGACAATGCAATCTGGTATAGTATGCTCCACCAGTCAGACACACTACTCAGGTCATAACTGAAACCCATTTAAAAAATTTCCAAAGTCCGGGAATTCGGAAAATTAAACATACAATGGTTTCCACCGAACTACCTCAGTTCAGAAGAAGGTCCAAAGAACAAAAGAGTCAATAAATAGAAGCGCAAAGAATCGACTTTTAGCATACAAGTCTTGACATGGTTTCCAATTGTTACAGTTAAAAAAGCAAAGAAAAGAAGAGAAAAAAGGATGGCAGCAAATTTGATCGTCTTGCCAACTAGTAGTAGTAAGTACTTGGAAATAGACTGCATTAGCATGTCGACAAACCTGATAGGTGTAGAACCCACAACAAGAACTGAACCATGAGAACGGCGATAAGATGAGTCGTTGCGGATCTTGAGGCAGTGCTTCACAAATGGGTTTGAACCACTGGTAATCAATTTAGATTTTACCTCAGAAATTGCAGGAAGAATGTCATCGTCGGAACCAAAACTGTCGCCATTGGCAAAGTTGCTGTGATCAGAACTTCCTTCTGTGCGGGTCTGGGGCGGAGCAACTGAAAACCTCGATTGAAAAGGTGATGTTTTGAAGGATGGAGGGTAGAAAATGGAAGCCCACTGAGGGTAACTGCATTGCATCTTCGTTCTTCTCTTCCTCGCGTTATACAATCGGCACACGGCAGGGCCCGCTCAAGGTTAAGGGTAACGATATAATAATATACTGAAAATTTTATTTATCTATATAGTTTGTTAAATGATTTCTCTGGAGTTCTTACTTCCGTCTCACATCTTATAAATCCATATAGTCACGCTATTACTATATTTCTTTTAAAATGTTATTTACTTGTTTAAAATGTTACTTTAATCCCCATTCGGAATAGAATTAGCTTTGGTCATGTTCGTTCTAAAAAACAAGATCTAACCAGTGCGGTCCAACAAGCTCAAAAAAAGTATAGAAAATAACCCATCTATTGAAGCCTAGTATAATGAATGACAAATACAGAAGGAACTTGAGGATTGGTTAGATCGTAAATAAATTTTATGGACACAAAAATCTAGATAAATGTGATTGCTTAATGGGAATCGTAACACAGTATTTTAAGCGGTGGTTTGCAAGCGACATGTTAACAATCATATCACTTGTATCCACAATTTGGAGAGACATTGGATTGAAGACTATAATCAAATTGAATTAACTGTTCTTTCTTATTTTTCACAGGTATTTCAACATAGTCAACCACTTTTGCTTGAGGAGATTACTTCTGCCCTTGATTACTACCAGATGCCAACATTGTCAGATGCACAAATAGTAGACTTATCCATACCTATCTCAGAGTCAGAAATTCAAAATGCATTATTCCAAATGAAACCTTATAAAGTTCTTGAACTAGATGGGTTTCTTGTGGTATTTTTACAAAAACACTGGGACTTGGTTTGCTCGGATATTGTTAGCATGTTGGTTAATTTTTTTAATCGAAGCCATCTTTTAAAGTAAGTAAATCGAATTTTTATTTTTTTCATTTTTAAGGTTAATTCATCTGTTACATTCAAAGATTTTAGACCAACAAGACTTTGTAATGTGATCTATAAAATTATTTTGAAAATACTGTTTAATAAAATTAGGCCAGTCTTGGATTATCTCATTGCCTCCCAACAAAAATGCTTTCGTCCCTATAAGACATATTACTGATAATTTAGCGTTGGCCTCGAAGCTTATAAAATACATTCATAAGGCCAAGAAGAAGAAAATTGTTTAGCGTGCCTTAAAGCTAGATATGGAGAAAGCATATGATAAATTGAGTTGAAATTTTTTACGAGCAATGCTTCTTAAGCTCAAATTCCCTGCTCACATAGTTCAGCCAATAATGGGATGTGTTAGATCTATCTCCTATACCTTACCTCTTAATGGTCAACAAGCGGGTGATTTTTGGCCACATCGTGGCATTAGATAGGGAGACCTTTTATCTCCATATCTATTTATTATTGCTTCAAACTTCTTGTCAGTCATGTTGAATCATGCGGAAGCAACGAAGCAACTCAATGGTATCCGATTTTGCTAGAAGGGAGCTAGTCATTTCTCATTTAATGTATGCTGATGATATGGTGCTATTCTTTAAGGCTACCTCTGACATTGCAAGGGTCATTGAACAAATCCTAGCCAGATTTTCTCATCTTTTGGGCCAAGCAGTAAATAAAGCTAAGTCTTACTTGGTTTTTAGTCCTAATGCACCGAGATATCTGAAACATGCATTTCAAGACAGATTGAGCATACATTTTCTTCGTTGCTTAGGTAAATACTTGGGTTCTTATGTGGTGGTCGTGTTAATGCAAGGCGTACATATGCAGATCTATTAGAGAAAGTCAGTTCAAAACTGATTGGTTGAAAATCTAAATTATTATCGCAGGTCGGACGTGTCACATTAATTAAATCAATTCCACAATCAGTTCCTATGTACCAACTTTCTACTTCTTATGTACTTGTTAAGGCTGCACAGAAAATTGTCTCCTTGATTACAGATTTCTTTTGGAGTTTTAAAGGACCACACATGCGTATGCACTTGCTCAAAAGAAACTATACTGCAAAAACCTTTGAATATGGGGGGTCTGGGAATTAAACTAATGCATTTAATAAAGCGCTCTTAGCAAAACAGCTCTGGCACTTAGTTCAAAGTCCTCACTATTTGTGCAGTCAATGGCTTCTGAGTAAATACACTGTACCTGGCTCTGAACTTATGTTTAAACGCACATCACAAGACTCAATCTTCTGGAAAGGAATAACTAAATCAAATCATCTTCTATTTGATAATCTCCAGTGGGTGGTTGGCAGTAGGGATCAAATATCACTTACCAGTAGATTTTGGAGATACACACCTCACTTTTTAATGACTATTCCTACTCTGAGTCACTTCATTCATCGTCAATCTGGGGTATGTCCAGAATATTTACGTTTCTAATGTGGTTAAATCCATTCAGTCAATTCCACTTTCTGTTTGTTCCAAGCCTGATGTTTTAGCTTGGACAATGGCACCTTCTGGTAATTATACAGTAGCTCAGGGCTACAGGCATCTTATGGCTGTAACTGATGCTCAACATCAGGATTTAGCAACGCCGCCTGCCTTTCCGTGGAAGTGGTTTTGGAAGCTTAAGTTCCCACCAAGACTACTTCTGTTCATCTAGAGACTACAGAATGAGGCTCTTCCCACTGCAAATATACTAACAAAGCATCATTTTCTGGTCTCCCGTTTATGTGCCTTTTGTGATACCTACACTGAGACTTTATCACATGTTTTCCTTAATTGTGACTTTTCTCGGTCGTTATGGTTTGGTATTGACTGTGGAATCAGAGCGACTAACTTTCATAGCAAGGATATAATTTATTTTCTTGATTACCTTTGTCATCAGTTTGCTGTTGATCGGAACCTCCAACCATGGCCTTTATTGCTCATTTTCATGGTGTTGCAAAATATTTGGTCTGCTAGGAATACCATTGTAATGGAGGGTGGTACGACCTCCCCTAATTAGGTATTGTATAAAATCAAGGTGCAGTTCATGGAGGTCATATGTGCACAACAAACTCGAGAGTTTGTTACGGGCCATGCTAATCTTGACAATCAAAAGTCGTCTGGTGATTCCATATTCATTAGATTATCATAATCATGTAATGGTTTATCTCAATAAGTGTCGCCACAAATCTGGCTTGACATTTTATGCAGTATTATCTATTCAAGGTTGTCTGAAAATAGCAATCATGTAGGTGCAACCAGATACCCACTCGTCACATTTGCAGTTGCTACTTTTCACCAGGAAGTCACTTTTGCACCTACAATCTAGGTTTGTCGTGGTTTCCTGTTTAGGGTTCTGAAGGTGTTGCTTCGGTATCGCATCGATGTCCTGCGTTTAATGATCGTAATGTTGTTGGCGTTATCATTTATGACATCCGATCTATACTACAACCATGGCATTGTAACCTAGGGTGCTTAGATCGAATAGGGTCTAATATTCCGCAGGTTATTAATATGTATTCCAACAACCATCTTGTTCGTGTGTATGACTTTTTCTCGTAACTATTAAATGTTTGTTCAATAAAAAAAAAAATCCTCATTCACTCAAACAATATTTCTTCTTCTTTTTTTTTTTTTTTTTAATTTTGATAGGTATATTCCTGTCAATCTTGTTCGAGGCTTTAATGGCAGAATCATAACAATTTGTCCAGTTTCCAACTGGGAAAAGTTTAAAAGGGAACATGATGAACTCAAAGGCATTCACCTATAAAATTGTGAAGGTATTTGATTGCGTTATTAGCATATTTCATTGATTAATCTGAAAGAACCTGCTAGACTGTGGAACCACATATTAAATGCACATGCATTATATACCAGCAGCAAATATACTGCTGCTTTAACTCTTCTACTTATTATCCTTTCAACATTTCATGGGTGCTTAAATCACTATGTCTACATGATTATGTATAATTTCGAAGAAAGATGAGAAAAAAGAGAGGAGAGGGAAATTGAGTCATGTGTTATAAATTATATCCTCTGCGATGTTGGCAAAGTCATAGACGCAGCTTGGCTGGGAAAGTCATCCATTGAAATTATTGGGTTTCGATTATACATCCTTTGAGAATTAGTTGGTAAATATAACCTCTCTGAGCTTTCCGGCATATTCTGCACTATTTGCGGCATGAAGGCCCTCTCAGAAGTTGCGGGCAAAGCACCACCAAGCTGGGAAGCAGCATTAATATTTTCATTTCTATGAGATGCTGCAGATATATATATCCTCTCTGAGGTTGGACCTAAGCCAATGTCAGTCCTGTGGGATCCTGAGCCTATAAGGTTGCTCCTTTGAGACGTTACAGGCATATATATCCTCTCAGAAGTTGGAAACACGGGTTCAGCTCTTTCAAATGTTCGACCAGTGCTCTCATTCAAATGAGATGCTGCTAGTACATACACCCTTTCAGAAGTAGAATGCGCAGCTGCGTCTATCTGGTTGGATGAACCGACGTTATCAATTTTATGGGACATAGGCTTGTAGGCCCTCTCAGATTCTAAAGCTATGGCGGTATCAGTTTTATAAGATGCTGGTGATACATTGCCATTCCTCTGAGAAGTAGGCACATGACTCCTCTCAGAAGTTGGTAGGATAGTTTCACTCCTTTGAGATGTTGCAGATGAACTTTCATTCCACTGCAATGTTTTAGAGAAGTACAACCTCTCTGATGTCTGGGGTGTGGCTATAGACACTGCCTGGCTTTTTATGTCCCTCTGAGATGCAGGTGATAATACCAGTGACATATCCTGATCAGCCATGTCCCTCCCGGATGTTGAAGGCAGAACTAGGGACATGCCTTGTCTTCCGAGACCCTTATCAGCTGTTGGCAACGCAGATGATATGGCTGTGATCTCAATATCAGCATTCGGAATGGCAATTTGTGCATGATGTGTTGGTGAATCACTCTCAGTTTCTAAAAGTATGACTTGTGGCGCTATTTCTGTAGGTGAATGTCTGTCAGATGTTGGAGGCGCTGATGAAGAGGCATATTGATTGGTTCTATCTGTTTCAGATGGACATGCAGAAGGCAACGTCCCTAGCCTAGGGTACTCCTTCCATTGTTGTGCCACTGTTTTTATTTGGGTATAAAACTGTACTCCTTCCTTTCCTGCAATGGAGCATAACAGTTATACACACACACACACACACACATACACATATATATACATATATATTTTGTTGGGGGAGGGAGGCAGGAACCATGGTGACAAAAAAAGCGGCATAAAATTCTGATTCAACCACCAAGGAATGTGAAACTCAAGGAAATGGAGGGTGCAAAACTTCACCACAAGAATTGAGATCACCAATGAAAGATGCCTTTGACCCATTGAAGGAGGAAAATGGTAATGGAACAGGAACAGGAACATTGATCCCAACCTGTGGCATATTACTTGAGTCAGAAAATTTGAAACAGGTTACTCTTCATAGCATAAACAGGCTACAGTGAGTCCATTATGTGGTCATCCTCTTTAATTCTCACTGACTGATAATGCTCAGGCCATACAGGAAAGAAATGAAGAGGGGAAAGGGAGAAGCCCTAGGTTAGTTCCATAACAACTAATTAAAGCATGAGTAACAACTTACGGTAACAAATGTGATGTTTTTGAATAAGTTCTAGCAACTCAAAAAGCATTATGAAAAAAGATATGTATGTAAGGGAGAGGGTTACCTCCCACTATTGAAAAAAAAAAAATGTGCACACACATTATGGAAAGATGTTTCATAAAAGGAAAAACTTAAGTACAGTTTTTATATTTGTGCCATTAGGTTGCTAATCACAAACCAACGTGTGTATGATTTATACATCTCATCTTTTTTTATGTTTAGTTCTTTTTAAAAGTTTTTTCACATGTTTTATTTGGATTAGAGAACCTAATAACAATGTTTAGTTCTTTTTAAAAGTTTTTACACGTTTTATTTGATACAAGTAACTGGATATAAGTCTAGTCTTTTCATAAAATAAAACCCGAGATCTAGGCTTTGGCTTTCTATCAAAGATCATTTGTAATACATCCAGCTCACCTCAACTTACAAAAATAACTAGGGAGATCAGGAAAGCTAATAAAAAAGAAGCACATTTTATTTACAAATATATACATCAAATAGCATACTGCTTACCAGACCAGCCTCAACCTCATTCTGGAACTTCCTAGCAGCTACACCAGAAGTGGTAAATATGGTAGCTCCATTTCCATACCTGCAGAAATGAAGCTTCAAGTTTTTGCACAGAAATATATTTTCCAAAACTTACGGAAATGTTGCACCACATGTAAGTTTCAACATGACAAAAAAAGACCCCAAAACTAACTAATTTCCAAAGCTTACAACAATTTGACAAGATATTACAAGAAATGCTAATATTAAAATATGTTAAAACACAATTTCCAAATCCACCTTGGGAATAGAAGAATACAAGGTGAGACACATACTTGTTTTTGTTGACTATTGATATTGCCTCATCTAGGTTATGAGCCTGTAGGTCAACAAAAATATTGTTATTTTAATTCCCAACTAGTCCAGAAAGTCAAAAGCAAGACAAATTCTGACTAAGCAGCACCTGCATGCAGAGGAGAACTGGTCCAAAATTTTCTTCCTGCACAGCAAAATGATAGGTATTGAAAGTTCATTCAATATGAGATAGAATGAGAGAAAGAGAATGTAATTGACATATAAACAAGAGATACCAGATACCTTGTAGCACTCCATGTTGGTTGTAACATCACACAAGATAGTAGGAGCAACAAAATTTCCATTCTCGTATCCTGGTACCTATACATTAAGTTCTAAAGACTCAGTCTTTCATAAAGAAGACTCAGTAGGTCTAAAGATATTTAGGGTCAGAATCAATCCTGAAACAATGCATCAGAAAACATGTAAGAAACTAATCAGTACCACTATATTTCTTCCATCAAGCAGAAGCCTTGCGCCGTTTTCAACACTGCTCTGAACTAATTTATATATCTGATCCTTTGCCTGTATCCAAAGAATATTTAAAAAAAAATGGCCCAAACTAAACAAAATATATTCCTTGGCATAGATGTTATCAATATACAGTATCCAACAAAAATCCACCATAAGTGGCATTAAAACAAGTAGATAATTTAACTTCTTCAAAAAACAAAGACATATGTTTGCACCTCTTTGCTAATAACTGGACCAAGATCAGCACTAGGATCTGTTCCTGCGTTCACTTTAAGTACCTTGGCACGCTGCACAAGTTCTTCTTCCCTAGAAATAGATAATATAAACACATTGGCTCAGTGATCAAGAGCACCTTAAATTGCTTCTTATTACATACGTTCATTAAAGCTCAACTTCTCATTAACAAGGAAGTCTCATTCTGCAAGTACAAGATAATAGAACTCTATTATGAGTGCAAGAAAATAAAAATTGAGAGATAACAGAGAGTAAAAGGATGCACAGGTATATAAAGGAGAAAGGGAAAGAGATGGAGGAGGCATGCAAATAAATAAAGCCAAGCAGAAGAGAATACCATGGTATTGATCCCCCAACAAACACAGCTGTGCTTAGTGTCATGCACCTCTCTCCTGCCGCACCAAAGGAAGCAGAAATAAGAGCATCTAAGGTAGCATCCATGCTAGCATCTGGCATAACAATTGCATGATTTTTGCCACCTGTATTGGACTATGTAATGTAGAGAGTACCCAATTAGCCAGCCACATATTTGGCTTCAATTTTCATCATTGTAGTCATAAACTGCATTTTGCATGTTGTGAGAACCAAGACTGAGAGATAACACTAGATTATTCACCTGGACACGTTTCCCTCTAGCAGCAGCCCTGGCATATATGTCTATTCCAGCCTTAAAATTATGTGAACCAGTGTCAAATTAAAACAATGTAATAGTGACAAATCAAAGAAATAACAAATAATTTAACTTAATCCTACATTTACATCAATAACCCAGTTTGCCAAAAGCAGCCCAGTGTGAACAAAGTGAGAGATTAGGGTAAAAATACAATCTCACAGTATAATCCTTCTTCCTCTCTTAGTGAGGGAAAGGATGGAAGAAACATAAATTAGGTATATAGCATAAAATTTTACCACTTCAATATAGCTCTAAATCAGATCTTTTCCCAAAAGTGGACCCATAATAGTTCTCTGGCAACTAAGAAGTCTGAATCATATCCCAAAAGCCAGACATTGTAGAAACAAAACTGATGTACCAAACTTACTGCAATTGGGCCCAGAAATGATACAGCTCTTATATCCTCATCATCACATATGTAGTCAACAATCTCCTGACCAAATGAATGCCAAAATAAACAAGCGTTAATCTTTAATAGTCTAAAACTGAACAATTTATTGTAATTGATGTCAAAAACTTATGTGCCCGGGCATGTGTGAAACCTAATATTTTAGTCACTGGAACATAATAAGCATCAATTTCTCTCCAACATAATTGGAAAATGGCTAGCCCCATCAAATTTCACACTTTCTCATACCATCAGAAAACAATACTAAGGTGCAAATTGAAGAATTATGTGAAGACATTACCTCTGGAAATTGAATCGACTCACCTCCTGTTGGCCCTCAGAGGCAATTTAGGTAGAGAATCTAATGAAACCCACTCTAGAATGGTAGAACTAGGAAAGATTCAATTTCATAGTATGGTGCCTAATTAATCCTCTAAACTGTGATCATCTAAGGAATATGTTAACCTATTAGATCTGTACAAGAACGCATACCCATACAAACCACCATGTGTATAAAATTTAATCTCTGGGCTAATTCCCAAGAAGAAAAAACAATCATTTAGCCAATCAAAGAAGTTATAAGAAATCTTACTGCAGCACATATACACTAGACAATCATACAATATTTAAACATTTGTAAAATTGAAGCCTTTAAACTTGAATGCATTTTGTAATAGAAAATTCCATATGGATTATTGTCTAATTTTACAGAAAAAGAGATAAGAATGATAGAATTGGAAACATAAAAAATTTTGTTAAATTTCCTTTCTCGTTCAAAGAGATAAAAAGTAACATATATAGAATGGTGACAAAGTAAAATCAGAGATAGTAAGCTACATAATCATAATCTTGATAATGCAAAAACAATAGGTTTTGACTCTTGGGTAGTGAACCATACATGGGTACCATGAACAACATTTAATACACCATCTGGTAAACCCGCTTCCATTGCTAATGCTGCAAGTATCATTGAAGCCCCTGAAAGATTAACGGCAAACATGACAACATCCATCTTTTGTTCCAACAATAAATTACAGGCATTTTCTTTCCTCTTGTTTCCCAACAATTCCTTTTACAACAAGTGAGAGCAAGAGAAAATTTTGCATACTAAATATTTTTCATTGCAACACCATCTTTTGTTGTTTACTTCCCATGCATTAACCGTGCAGAAGTGTCTTGATAAAGGGATATATGAAAGTAAATTGAGTTTAACAACATATAAAATGCTACAAGCCAATAATGGCTCTTTTTTCCTTTTAATACTGGAACATAAAACAAAGATTACCCTGAACTCTATAAATAAGTTCCACATTGCCAAATATTTTAATCAATAATGCATAAACTTAAATAGCTCAATAACATTCATAGTCTACAACAACAGCTATGAGGCAAGATACAGACATCTACTTCAACCACGTAACAACTTTTAACACCTAAATAAGGCCCTGATAAAAGCTTCCTCTGGTTGAGCATATATAAATACAGACAATATGTTACATACAAAAGTATAGCTCAAATATCTTGATTATTTATAAAACATTGATGGCCATAAGAATCATCCGACTTACAAGTGTTGGAGCTAAACTCGTGCCTCAACTGCTACAGATTTAGTCTTTGATAGTTATTTCAAGATAAGTTTGTAATGTTTAATATTAGGAGTCAGTTATGCTTGATTCTAGGAATCTTATCTCCTATGTTTAGGAGATAAATATTCTGATTTGTTTAAGATATAATTTCCTACATCTCTTTATTTTTTAGGAGGATTTTTTGTTTTCTGTTAGCAATAATCTCTACAATTTTGTTTCACATCTGCTGTATAAATCTTACGTTTATGCTCAATAAATTCATCTCAGTTTTCCCTTCATTTTATATGCTTCTACTCCAAATCCATCAAACTGGTATCAGAGCATATTTAATCTTAAGGGATTTGTGACATTTGCATATAAAAACACAAAACCCACAAACACATGCAACCACCAAATAGCCTACAAATTTATACAATGGAATCTTCCTTTACTGCCATTTCACCACTTGTATTTGATGGATTAAACTATCAAATGTAGCCTGTCAAAATGGAAGCATATCTAGATGCTAACGATTTATGGGAAGCTGTTGAAGATGACTATGAAGTTCCTCCTTTGCCAAACAATCCTACTGTTGCCCAGATGAAAAATCACAAAGAAAGAAAGCTAAGAAAGTCCAGAGCCAGATCAGTTTTGTTGACAGCTGTATCTCATGTTATTTTCAACAGAATAATGACAATGAAAACAGCATATAAAATCTAGAACTTCTTGAAGAAAGAATATGAAGGAAGTGAGAAAATCAGAGGAATGCAAGCTTTAAATCTAGTTCGAGAATTTGAGATGCAAAGGATGAAAGATTCAAAGACAATCCAAGACTACGGGGACAAGCTTCTTAGCATTGCGAACAAAATACGCCTTCTTGGCACTGATCTCTGTGATTCTAGAATTGTTCAAAAAATTCTTGTAACAATTCCTAAAAAATATGAAGCCACAATCACTTCCTTAGAAAACTCAAAAGATTTACCAAGCATTACCTTAGCAGAACTATTGAGTGCACTTCAGGCCCAAGAACAAAGAAGACTCATGAGACAAGAAGGTACTATTAATGGAGCTTTACTAGCTAGATCACAGAATAACAATGACGGTAGCATGAACAAGAAGAAGAAGAAGAAGTCAGGAAGTTTTAGTAACAACAATGACAACAACAGAACCTCTCAAAACTTTCCATCGTGCCCTTATTGTAAGAAAAAAATCATCCACAAATGAAGTGTTGGTAGAGGCCAAACGTGAAATGGAAGAAGTGTGGACAATAAGGACATGTAGAGAAAATCTGTAAGTCCTTACCACAACAAGAGAAAGCAAAACCTGCAATTGATCAAGTTGACGAAGAAGAGCCTTTTATAGTGTCTTGTTTTGCTACCTCAAGCTCTACAGAAAGTTGGCTAATTGTTAGTGGTTGCACAAACCACATGACGTTTGATCGAGAATTATTCAGAGATCCAGATACAACCTACAGCACCAAAGTTAGAATTGGGAATGGAGCAAAAATAGAAGTAAAAGGCAAAGGAACTGTAGTAATTGAAGGTTGCGCAAGTATAAAGGTAATTTCTGATGCTCTATATGTTCCTAATATTGATCAAAACTTGTTAAGTGTTGGTCAGTTATTAGAAAAAGGTTATAAAGTTTCCTTTGAATACAAAACTTGCATAATTAAAAATTCAGATGGCAAAGAATTGTTCAGAGTCCAAATGAAAGGCAAAAGCTTCGCCTTGAATTTGATTGACGAAGAGCAACTTGTTGTGCATAAGGTAGAAAACAACACAATGCTGAGGCACAAAAGGATGGGCCATTTCCATCATGCTAGTCTACTTTATTTGAAGAGGAAGGATCTAGTACAAGGGCTGCCTAACTTGGAAGAAGATTTACCTAAATGTGTTATTTGCCAATACAAGAAACAAATAAGATTTCCTTCTCCAACAGGCAAATCTTGGAGGGTAACAAATAAGCTACAATTGGTACATACGGATCTCGGAGGACCTCTGAACACTCTATCTTTGAATGATATTAAGGTTGCTGACATCTTTTACAAGTTTAAAACTTGGGCTGAGAGTGCTGATGACATGCATGTTAGATTACTGTTTTAGTTTTGGTTCTAAAGTCTTTTCTTGGTGCTTTAAAAGGCAAGAACTAGCACTTCTGAAAGCTAGATTTGAAGACCTAAGGAAGAAGTTAAACATCTGCAGACACTAAGGCAAGGAGGAGATTTGTTGGAGCTGAACTCGTGTCTCAACTGCTGCAGATTTAGTCTTTGATAGTTATTTCAAGATAAGTTTGTTATGCTTAATGTTAGGAATCAATTATGCTTGATTCTAGGAATCTTATCCCTCATGTTTGGGAGATAAATATTCTGATTTGTTCAGGATATAATTTCCTATATCTCTTTATTTTTTAGGAAGATTTGTTGTTTTCTGTTAGCAAGAATCTCTACAATTCTATTTCACATTTGCTGTATAAATATCTGACGTTTATACTCAATAAATTCATATCAGTTTTCCCTTCATTTTATATGCTTCTGCTCCAAATCCATCACCAAGTAATTTGAAGTTAAGTGAAATCCTGAAAGGGAGTATATTTGTCAAGATTCCTAAAATAACTAAGCAAAAATCTACCCTTGGTCAGGTCAGCAACCCTTTTATTATCATATAATGCAACAAATATTTATCTAAAGGACTTGACCAACCATGTACACTTATGGGAGGATGCTCCTGATATTGTTCATTATATCTCAAACTCTGGTTAGCAAAGGCCACCCATTAAACAGCCTTAATCAAACAGAACATTTTGCCTGCCTCTCTGAAGGCTTCTG
Source organism: Senna siamea (assembly GCA_031216115.1). Classification (NCBI taxonomy): domain Eukaryota; kingdom Viridiplantae; phylum Streptophyta; class Magnoliopsida; order Fabales; family Fabaceae; genus Senna; species Senna siamea. Next base: position 28,613,528 of record CM062360.1, on the reverse strand, counting down.
AACCCAAATATTTTTGCCAACAGAGATAACTCTTAACATCTATCTCATTCCATCTGCCAATTCAAATAGTTGCATTGCAACATGCAGATTTGCTTCACCTATCCAACCAGGAAGGGGAGAGTTTCAATACAATGGAGATTAAATATGCCATGATACTTTGAAGCATTTTCTCACTCCTCAATTAGGAGCTCTTATTTTAAGTTTCTTTGGAAGTATTCTGTGCTTGCAAGTGTACTGTGTATTAGGATGGATCACTATGTAAGTTTTTAGCAGCAGGTTCACTACCATACACCAATTAAGAAATAGTATTATTTCCTCCCCCCTGTGCCGGTTTCAAAGAAATCCTAATGGTTTCTTTCTAAGGGTGCCTTCAAGAGATGAGCAGAAAACTTATGTATCGTCCACTTTTATGTAAATTTTCCATGCTTTTTTGTTTCTTTGAGAATTCCTTTTCATGAACTTCTATATTCTCCTTATCTAATAATGATATCTTCTTTTGAAAAAATGTCAATTAGAAAATCATAGATAAGGGTATCATGTTCCATAATTTTTTTAACAACAGTTTTAAGCCAAAAATTTAAGTATGCTACACTGAAACTTAAAAGTACCTGGATTTTTCTCACATGGCTTGAGAATAAATGTGTTGCCACATGTAACCGCAATTGGGAACATCTGGACAGATAAAGGAAATATGTGTTTCTATTTTACCAATTCCAGGAAAAAGCTTTGCAATAACAGAATTAAGCGTGAAGTGTAAAAACACGAGTCCTTGAGAATGTGAATAGTTCAAGACTCAAGACACCTATGCTTTCAAACAAAAGCATAATGATTAGCTGTTTAACATGATTATCAGTACAATGTTTCCTATAGCAATCTCTCCTAACTTCAAAAGGTAACAGAGTTCACAAGAAAGACCAAACATCTTGAAGAATTCAGAGGAGCAAAATTATGCATAGAAAGGAGCCTACTTCTTTCCAAAACTGAAAGAACAAAATGAATGTTAAAAATAACTAAAATACAGAAGAAAGGTTTAACATGGAAGACATACCCACAAGGGTATCAGTGCTGGAAAGTTCAAGGGGCATATTCCAGCACAAACTCCAAGGGGCTCTCTGATGCAGTATGTATCAATTCCATCACAGGCATTAGGTACAAATTCCCCCATTTGCAGATTTGCCATCCCACAAGCATGCTCCACCACCTCTACAGAAGAAAACAAGAAGATCAACTTTTTGCATCTTACAATAATTACTGAAACTAGTTCTTTCAAGTCTCATTTACAGAAGAATAAGATTATTTTCCTAAGAAGAAGAAGACTAACCTAAACCACGGAGCACATCTCCTTGAGCACCTTTTAATGTCTTACCCTGCTCTATGGTGATATTCATGGCAAGCTTGTCCTAGAAATAAGAAAAAGTTCATCTGTCACCAGGTTTGAAGTTTGGTAGACACTGTATCAGTTTGAAAACCAACAAACTTACAATATCTCTGTGGATAAGCTCCTGGAGCTTAAACATAATACGCTGACGAGTGGTGATAGGTATGTTTTTCCATAAAGGGAAAGCTTGCTTGGCTGCGCTAACTGCAGCTTTGAACTCTTCATATGTAGTTAAAGGAACTTGAGACACAACTTCTTGTGTTGCCTACAAAAGGATTAACACTTAAAAATCACTACTATCACGAACCAAGATACCACAATGCAAAGGGGCAAAAAACATTTTTTTTAAAAAAAAAAAGGATTCTCATGAAAGAACTTAAGAGCTTACAGGATTTGTAACATCAAGAAATCCACAACCTTGAGAATCTACATATCTCCCCCCAATGAAATTAGGAACCTTCAGCTAAATATGAATGCAAGATTAGTCTCAAGTCCATCACATGAAAACTAAATAGAGCACAATATACAGAAAAAGTAGAAATGACATGGGGCAAAAATAACTTATATTTTCCTTGAAAATTCAACCTTACCGGCTGGTTGTTTTCCATTGATGAACCACCAGATGGTGCATTGTTTGTCTCAAAAGTGAAAGATCTATTTGGTCTCCATGACTTGAAAGTTTCCTCTGCAAGATAAAGCTAGAGCATAGTTATGATGAAGATACAGTTTATGAAAAGTGAAAACCATAACAGCTGGGCATATATGCATAGAAAACAAAAAATTTCCATCATTCCTACTCAAGAATCAAATCCTTTTAAGTTTAAACTTTATTGATACAAACTTTAACATTATCACCCAAGAAAAAAAAAATCTTCTTAACTCGAAGAAACTGATAAACGTCCGCTCTTAAATACTACTAAGTACTGACCACCGAAATATTTACAAGCTGATTAAGTAAAAGTGCACAAACTTTAACCTTCTTTCAGATCACAAAAAATAGTTTAGATTACTCAAGCATATCCATAAAGCAGTATCATTGTCTGTGGACTCATAATAGAATTTATTATAGCAAGAATATTCCACAACACAAGTCCCACCAATAATAAATATGAGGCCATTCAATATAAGTTTTGAAGTCCAAGAAAAAAAAAAAAAAACCTCAGATAGCAACAAATAGTTTCTCACAAGAATTATATAGCATGATGCCAAAAATTAATCAGGCACAGAGAACGGAAGTAATGAATGAACAAGTGGACTGCCTAAACCAGAATGCATGCTTGAATATAAACTAAATCTCTGGTAATCTCTGTTACTAGATCAACTAGTTGACTAGAAAGCCAGGATGACGCAAAACCTGATAGATTTCCCTGACGAATCTTTGCTTTGAGGTTGTACAAGTGCCTTGGTGTTGACTGCAGTTCAGGATTTCTTTGTTTAAGAGCTTTAAGCACTTGACGAGGTTTTGCACCAGCCTCAGTCATTATTTTGATTTGATTCACTTCTTCCTCAGTGAAACGTCGACTATAAGGATGTTCTGACATGTCTTTCAAGGGTTCATGATTGTGATCCCCATTTTTTATAGTAAGTACCCATACATCATCTTCCTTTTTACCTATGGCTTCAAAGGGACAATTTATAAGGCGTGAAGTTGCTTTTCTTTTGCGCTTACTTTCATCAATTTTGCGCCTATTACGATAGACACCACCTCTGTCACAGCCAAGGATGACTCTTCTGTCCTTTCTGGACTTCTTGATGGTCACAACATATCCTTGATTGGCACCAAAATCACGAACATATTTAATGAGATCTTCACGATCATGGAAAGTTCTAGGAGGTGGAGGAAACATCCCTTTTTGTCCTGCTGTAGGCTTTGATTGATTTTGAGTGTCCATGAAAGATGACAAAACCAAGATCCTAAGACAAATTTACAAAGTATATACAACAAAATTTAATGAGCAATAACAGGAACAGGATAACTTAACATTTCTTTAGCTCAATATGCAATCTATTTCAAGTATACGAGGCAACAACAATGAAAGAGATGCCTTGTGTAAATAAGGGCAAGGCATTTTGTCAAATCCAAATTCCTTCACTGATACTCCTGCATCCAGATGAACCACAAATAATACAGCTCCTTGCCCATTTGCTCTCAAATAGGAGATGATAGGTGACCCTGAATACTTATGTCATAAAAGAAAAACGAGCACAGGTAGCGAATTGAGATTCTTAAAACCCACTAAAGTTTAATGACTCGATGCATGTGATGCAATTATCGTCTTCAACAAATAGTTAAATAAACATTGGCAGACGACAGTTCAGCTCAAACACACACCTCGTGCAGCTCAAGAAACAAATTCAACAGTATAGGTCGATATGGGACAGTGCTGGAAGAGTAAAATGTCTCACCTGATCACTAGTCCTACTACAAAGTTCCACAACAAGATTGCTGCAATTTACATCCAACATAAAACAAAGCCTAAGAAATAGGCAAGGTGCAAAGAAACAGAAACAGTTAACACCATTAAACATAATCAAATTTGCAACAGGAAAACAATCTGCAACTGTCAGAAACAGATGAACAATGCCCCACTAGCGCTTCTCCGCGCATACCAATAGTATCAGTCAATTATCAAATACATGAATGCTGAGCTGAAAATTCTATGAATACTAAATGGCTTACCTTGAGAGGGGAACTAGCCCAGTTTGACTGGTGAGAAATATTTGGAAAAAGTAAAGAAAGTGAGGGAAAATTTTGAAGGTGGAAACTTAGAAGCTTTGCCTACAAATGGATCGGGACGCCCAGTAGTTTTGATAATCAGGAACGCCATGCCTTAACGCTTACTTGGTTTTCAATCTATGACGGGAGTTCGAGGTTTGGGACATTTGGACCACGCGCTGTTTTTTGAAAACGGTCGTTCTGCATCTTTTTGGTCGGAAGCGTGGCGTCGTTTAAACTGTAATTCATTGCACGCGCCACTGAGAGCGTGGGAGATTGCAAGTAATCACTCCACTTAGTATTGGTATTTCACGGCTCCCTGAGGTGAGTGTCGGTTTATGATTATCAATTAAAGGGAATTTTGATGCCCAGTAATTATTGACTTTTTTTTAATTAAGTACTTATTTCAGTTATTTGGAGACATACATTCTTTGATTGATTTTTGGTGGGCAATCCTACAAATTATTTATTTAATTAAATTTTAAATAAATAAGATTGTCACTCAAAATTTAGAGTCTTCAATATTATTCCTCATTTATTATGAATATGTTTTTATAATTCAGTATTTAATGATTATATTTGTTGTAAAAAGAATTATATATTTTTTATTAAATAAATTAATGATAAAAATATAAAAAATTATATTTAACTGTGATCTTATAGAAGAATATTTATTATTTAATATTTATGCATTGAAAGCTTATCAGAGAATCAGAATATGTTTTAAGGGAGGCTCTCACCCCTTAAAATTTTAGTATTTATATACTTAGATATATGAAATTAACATGTTTTTTATATAATATATTCTGTATAAAATAAATAATCGTTTTTTAAAAAATACTATGTATTATAAATTTATAATTTACAATCTTGGCACCCCAAACGAAAAATTTTCAGCCTCTGGGTTTTCATGAATGGAGTTATATTGATTGGAAATCTACCATTTGTATTTAGAATTTAAATTTAGATAGTTTAGTTGAAATAAGTGAATAAAATTAATTCTGTGAATAAATTAAAAAAAATTTCTCAAAATCCTTCACGTGACTTTGATTAACTTAATTGAAATTAATTAAAATCTTATATTGAAGATAAAATTTTTTCAACAAAAATTTATTTACACAAAAAATTCACACTCAACTTTACTTAATAACAATTAAATACTTACCGCTCCATTCATTTAATAAAAATATTGTTTAATATATCCTTAGCTCCTTACTTGCAAGACTTTTATTAATTCAGTTTATTTTTTATTATACATTCTGAATTTATTAAAGAAAAAGATATTTATATTTTTTTTTACTATCACTAACTCTCTCAGTTATAAATATTTTTATAAATTATTATTTATAATAAATATCTTTTTTAAATTATCACTTAGTTATAAATATTTTTTATAAATTATCACTTATTAAAAATATTTTTTATCAATTATCACTTAGTTACAAATAATTTTCTCTAACTATTACTTAGTTATAAATATTTTTTTTAATTATTACTCAATTACAAATGCTCTTTGAATTATTCCTTATGACAATACTCTTTTATACTTTTATATGTTTAAAATTAGCACCATTAAGTATTTTTTTTAAGAAAATACATATATTTCATTCATCTATAAATTAGTTGAAAATACCCCATAAATTATAAAATATGGTAAATGTCCTTCAACTATGAATTTTATTTAGACTTATTATTTAAAAATATTTTTCTCTAAAGTATTTTGGTTTTTAAAAATATTTAAATAAACTTTAAAATTTTATAATCTCAAATTTCCTTTTAACATTTAACCTCGAATTCAATAGACAAAATTAAAAAAATATTAAAATTGCAAAGCTTTGGAGTTATTATATGCAGCAGTAACGGCTTGCAATTCAAGACCTACAATGAAGCACATGAAGTAACATTAATAAAAAACAAAAAAAACATAGATTTAACATAGAAAACAATTATTATATCTAAAATTAATAATGTCATTTTTTTTTATTAATGTTAGTTCATTACTTCATGTGTTTCTAATTTTAGTATTTTTTATGAGATTGAATGTTGAAAGGAAATTGGAGATTACAAAAGATTATTGTTTATTTAGATATTTTAAAAATAAATTTATTTTAAGGAAATTTTTTTCTTTTAATTAATAAGTCTAAATAAAATTTATAGTTAAAAAGTATTTGTCATATTGTATAGTTTAGAGAGATATTTGTAACTAATTCATAGTTGAAAGGAGATGTATTTATTTTTTTAAAAAATATTTAATAACATTAATAGAAATATGTTAACTAGAGTTAAATTTAAAAATATGAAGTATAAGAAGATATTTATTACAAATAATAATTTAGGAGAATATTTACAATTGAATAATAGTTAAAATATTGGTCACAAATAATAATTTAATTAATATTTATAATTAAGTGATTGTTAAATAAAATATATGTATTTTTGTTTTTATTAAACGAATGTGTTGCATAAACCTATAACTTGAGTGATTATAAGTGACATCCCAAAAACAAAATTAGAAAAATCCTGACTTTCAAATTTCTCATATTCTTCTTTTTTTTTTTTTTTGTTGGTAGAATCTCTCATATTCAGTTAATCAATGTACAAATGTTTTAAGTGAGTTACCATGATTATATTCATCTATGCATTTAGGAGAATATTCTTATAAGGTCCCTTTATTTTTTATTTTTTTATCGTTGGTTACACCTCTGAGATGTTTGCTAGGTTTTAGTTGTCTTCTTGTTTTTTTGTACACACACAAAAACTTCAGAACAACGTATAAAATTTAACATAAATTATAATCATAGAAATTTATTATATGTACTGACTAACATGATTCATTAATAAAGTTTACAGAATACATACCATCGGATGTTTGTGCAAGTGACTCGAAAATGTTTGGAAAACAATTATTGTAAAAAAAGTGTACGGTGTCTTAATCTCTTGTCCTATAATGATGCAACCCTTGTTGAATCCATTATCACTTTGAAAGCTGTTGAACTACCTGTTGGGCATTCGAACCCAAATTTCCCATCGTGGGTTGTGAGCAAGGGTTTACAAAGTATTTATCTGATATCTTCGACCATTATCTTATATCCTCAACCACCTTTTTGAAGGGGTTGAGTTGGTTGTGATTCAAATTTCACACCCAATTTGCACAATGTCAATCATAGAATAAGGGATCAAGGTCAAGTGAAACATTATAACACATGAAGACTTAGAACATAGTAAACGTAAAATTAGCAGCATTGCTATGAATGTCGCCTGGGCCTGATAGAAAGAGAAAAAAATAAAATGAAACTATGCCAAGTCCTTCATGAAGGTTCTTTATTATCGGAGTATTAGAGTATTAGAGTATTCTTCTTCTTCTTTTTGTATATGCAAAGAATACAAATTTATACGGTGAAGGTAACCTTCAGTAACTATTACTTGTGGGGTACAATTGAAATAATGACTATATTGAAATTACACATGTTACAAATGAGATTTATTGTGTTAAATTATGTTAATAGTCTTTAAAGCCTTTATAAGACATTTTTAATTAATAATATTTAATAAAAAATTATATTTTTATAAAAAAAATTCAACATTTTATAGTCTAAAATACTAAATATTTTAAAATTATATAAAATATGTAAATAATTTAGACTTTTTTTCCTTAGATTAACAAGAATAATAAGGCTGAAAAATATTTTGAGATTTTTTTTTTGAGAAAAATGGATTTAGTTTATTATAAGTAAGTGTGAGTATAGTTCGATTTCAATTAATCTTTATTATCTAACCAATCAAACCAATTATATTAGATAACTGAAAATTTTATCTAATCAATCTAGAGCCAATTGAGTTTTTTGTAGAAATTTTTTATAAATTATAAAAAATGAAATTTTAATTATTTTTTCAATTTCAACCATGAAAATAAGTTTTTCTAACTATAAATTTATATTAAAATTACTTTAAAATATTTTAATCATTTTTTTAATTTTTGTTGTTTAATATTTTAATAGTGTAATATATTTAAATTTTAATTAATATATAAAAATATTATAAATAAATAAAAATATATATTAATTTAATTGAATGAATTTGGTTCGATTCAGATGAAAATTAGATTTATCTAAAAATCAAATAAATATTAATTATATAAATATATAAGTATTAATTATAAAAGATATTAATTATATAAATATATAAGTATTAATTATAAAAGATATTAATTATATAAATATATAAGTATTAATTTTTAATTAAAAAATTTAATAATAAAAATATAAAATACACATATATATATTGACATTAAATATTAGTATCAATTTAGTACTAAAAAGGGGATATTGGTGTACGAGTATTAGAATATAGTATCCATAGTATATATATATTTTTAAAAAATAAATATGAAATGGATTAGAAAAATAAAAGTTAAACGGTCCGGTTATTTTAACGGTCACGAAATTCAAATTTGAATAATCTCCCCCATACCACAGGAAAGCGTCAGAAAGTTCGAAGCTTCTTTTTGTCTTGCTCACCTGAACTCTCATCAAACTTTCTTTCTGCGAGAAGTAGCATTTTCAGATTCTCTCACTGTATCTCAAAAGTTTTCCCAAACTCCCATTTTACATGGAGCAGATCCAATTGAACAATTTTCAGCAAGACCCAGAAACCCTAGTCTCAGATTCTTCCCTTTCTGGGCTGCTGGAAGGGGAGACAGTTGAATCACGCCATCAGGGGCACAAAGACTCTACAATGGAAGAGGTGGATGAGTCCTTGTCCGATTCTATGGTTTGCGACTCCAGTTCAAGATTGATTCCAACTGGGTTTAGGAGATCTGACAGCACAGGTTACAATCTTTAGAGTGAATATGTATCATTTTGTTAATTATTATTTTGGATTTATCTTTGTCAGAACTGAGATATGAGGGGAGACAATTGAAAGATACACTGCAATATTTCAGTTCCTTTATTTCTTATGAATTTGATAGATGAACCCGTGAAAAAGAGCCCAAAGGAAAGTATAAATTTTTTTTGTTTTCTTGATTTCTTTTTTCACAATTACGCGGATAAAAGGAACGGGTTTGATATCACTTGATACAACACGGATTCTCCTGTAGAGATTAAGAAAGTTCTTTTTCGTATATCTGACTAATTGAATTGTTCTGCAAATGTACGAGGCTAGGAACTGCAAGCTCATCTAGCTGTTCTGTATGTCAATGACTAAATTTTGACTGGCAATGACACAGAGGAATTAATTGGGAAATTATGTTTGACTGCAAAGCATTCATAAAAAATGTTTAACAGTAATTAATTTGTATGTGCAACAAATATATGTGTAAAAGGTTATTGCAGACCAACATTTACATCTTTCCCGGAAGTTTTCTGTAAAACCAAAACCTAGAAGCTTGAAGAACTTAGTAGTAAAGCATTAGACTTCTATCATTTTATCGAGGATCAAGTATTTACTTTATTATTATGGGTTTTGAAGCAGAGGGTTATGATCTGTTCGTAAACGCTGGAGGGGAGGCTATAAATGAAGCAGATGCTGGAATGACTGTCATGGGTGACTCCTTCTTTGAAGGTGGGAACGTTTTACGTACCAATGAACAAATAGTGGAGGCTGGAGATTGTCCACTTATCTACCAATCAGCAAGGGTGGGGAACTTTTGTTATAGATTTGATAACCTTCCCCCTGGAGACTATATTGTTGATCTTCATTTTGTGGAGATTATTAACATCAATGGGCCTAAAGGTATAAGAGTGTTCAATGTATACATCCAAGAAGAAAAGGCAAGTCTGTCCCTCAAATTAGATTTTTTTTTGGTATATTCATAATAAAAAAATTTATAAAAGTAAAGTCTATGTTAATTCTTAATTTTTTTCATCAACATAATATGGCAGGTTTTATCTGAATTTGATATCTTTGCGGTTGTTGGAGCCAATAAGCCACTGCGGTTGATTAATTCAGGGGTGTCTGTGAAGGACGATGGCGTAATTCTCATAAGATTTGAGAGTATCAGTGGAAGTCCAATGGTTAGTGGGATCTGCATTAGGAGAGCAACTAAGGAGTCAGGTATTTTAACTAGCTGATATCTACTTTATGATTTCATATATATTACTTGGCAAATTATTGTCTACTTTGCGCCTCCACATATTTTACTTAGCATGTTCAACTTTGTGATATTTAAACAGTTCCACGAGTGACACATGATTATATTAAATGTAACTACTGTGCTGCGCAGATTGAAATTCCTTTATCACAGGTTAGAAGCAACCTAATTGATATGTCATATGTGGCTGTTTGGAGCATGACATTTTGCTTATCTTGCTTTTCATTGGCAATTTTCAGAAGAAAATTATGCAAACAAAATCTTCCTCAAAGTATGAGAAGAAGATAGAAGAGCTTAACATGCAGTGTCAGTTTAAGACAAAAGAATGCCACCAGGCATGGATGTCATTAACTGCAGCAAATAAGCAATTGGAGACAGTCCGGACAGAACTTGACAATGTGACATTTAAGACGCTCTGTCTAAGTATGTTTTTGCAAGGATTTTCCTTCCTAGAGAGAATGCAGTTAGAAAATATTAAAAATTTAAACAGGTTAAAGATTTGATTGTGCCATTTTCTAAGCATTTCTAATTGATTAAATGTGTGTTGTCAATTTCCTTCTTAGATCAAACTGTGGAGAAACAAGCTGAAAAACTGAGGAATATTTCTAACAGTTATGAGCACGATAAGAAGAAATGGACAGAAGCAATCTATAGTTTACAGGAAAAGATAAAGGTAAATGATGAAAATGCAGTCAGGAATTATGTTAAAAAAGGTTATTCTATCTTAGAAGTATCTGCACCTGATTTGTTTTGCAGTTGATGAAGAGTGAACATGCTCAACTTTCATACGAAGCCCATGAATGCGTTGATTCAATCCCTGAACTAAATAAAATGGTTTTTGCAGTTCAAGAATTGGGTATGCTTGAGTTACAAAATTTAGTCTCCATTCTGATTAACGAAATTTGAGTTGCTCTTAACTTTTTTTATTTTGGAATTTTATATGATTCATATACGGGGAGTAATGCACTCTTTCTGCAGTTAAGCAGTGTGAAGATCTTAAACTGAAATACAATGAAGAGATGACAAAGAGAAAGAAGCTCTTTAATGAAGTTCAGGAGGCTAAAGGTATGTTCAGTGCTCATTTCTAGTAATTATTTATGGTAAGTTGACTTCGTTCCAAATTGTTTTATGGGAATCATAGCCGAGGCTCTATTATGAATAATAGGGAATATCAGAGTTTTCTGCCGTTGTCGTCCAATGAACAAGGATGAAATTTTAGCTGGTTCTACAACAGTCGTGGATTTTGACGCAGCAAAGGATGGATGTCTTGGAATCCTGACAGGTGGCCCCACCAAAAAATCCTTTAGGTTTGACCGAGTTTATACTCCTAAAGATGATCAAGGTATATAAATATTTAAAAAAATTGCTCTTTCCAATGCACCACCTTTTTTTCCCGCCAAAATGTAAGGATTTTGCTAAGTAAGAGTGTTTGCTTTGTTTTAACAGTTGATGTTTTCTCTGACGCTTCATCAATGGTTATCTCCGTCCTGGATGGCTTCAACGTTTGTATATTTGCTTACGGGCAAACAGGAACGGGAAAGACTTTTACCATGGAAGGAACAGAGCAGAACAGAGGAGTGAATTATAGGACCCTTGAACACTTGTTTGAAATTGCCAAGGAAAGACGTGAAACATTTACATACGAGATATCTGTTAGCGTGCTTGAGGTTTATAATGAACAAATCAGAGACCTACTGGCTTCAGGACCAACCGCAAAAAAGTACTTCTTTTATTTCTTTCATTTGATTTCATTCATAAAATCATTTGAGTCTCCCAAAGCTTTATCAAGCATGCTAGACTAAGTGGGGGACTTGTTCTAAGCAGAAAATTGATGCAGTTGGGATAATTTCCTTTGAATTGGTTGTCAGGCTGGAGATAAAACAAGCCTCCGAAGGGTCTCATCATGTTCCTGGTGTTGTAGAAGCCAAGGCTAATAATATTAAGGAAGCTTGGAATATACTGCAGGCTGGAAGTAATGCTAGAGCTGTTGGAAGCAATAACGTTAACGAGCATAGCAGTAGATCTCACTGGTACCAAGTTCCTTGCATTTTGTTTCCCTCTACTATAAGAAGCTCTTGCTTTTGTTATGCTACTTCTTCTAATGCTTGTTTGTTTCTTTCTCAGCATGCTTTGCATAATGGTAAAGGCTAAAAATTTGATAAATGGTGAGTGTACCAAGAGCAAGCTTTGGCTTGTGGATTTGGCAGGCAGTGAGAGACTAGCAAAAACTGACGTGCAAGGAGTGCGGCTCAAGGAAGCACAAAATATCAATCGATCTCTTTCGTCTCTTGGGGATGTGATATCCGCTTTAGCAAGCAAAAGTAGTCACATTCCATATCGGTAGACTTCTGACATCCTTATTCTCTTCCTTCTTTCCTATATCCATATTATGTAAAGTAAGCTCTAATGGGTTATTTCTTCCTGGGGTTTTCAGGAACTCTAAATTGACACATTTGCTTCAAGACTCACTAGGTAAGCCTAGCTAGTTTAGCTTTCTTTGTCTTTTTTTTGTATTTTTATGAGTAAGGATCTGGCTTCTGCTCTATAGTCTCTTTTTTTTGCCTTGAGTCTAGGATTTTAATGTTGGTAGCTTTTATTGCATATTTCTTAACACAATGCAGGAGGTGACTCCAAAGCCTTGATGTTTGTACAAATCAGTCCTTCAGACCAGGATTTAAGTGAAACTCTGAGCTCACTGAATTTTGCAACTCGAGTGAGGGGAATTGAATTGGGTCCTGTTAAGAAGCAAGTTGATACAAGTGAGCTTCAAAAGATGAAAGCAATGGTAGGCAGCTGATTCCAACTTGGCAATTTTACGTTAAAGTGAAACTTATTATTTCCCCATGTATTATAGAAGAATTTATATACTTCTTCTTCGAATTGTATAGCTTGAAAAGGCAAGAAATGAGTGCAGAACTAAAGATGAATCCATACACAAACTAGAAGAAAATTTGCAAAACTTGGAAAGTAAGGCCAAAGGTAAGGATAATATTCACAGGAATCTACAGGGAACGATTAAAGAGCTAGAAGGCCAAATTGAGTTGAAGATAGCCATGCAAAAGCAATCAGAGAAGCAAGTTTCTGAATTGTCAGACAAATTGAAAGGGAAAGATGAAACCTGCGGCACTCTCCAACACAAGGTTGCTTTCTATTTGAGATTGCCATTGTTATATTTCTCAATTCTCATCTATCGTTCACTTTTTAAATATTTAAGAACATTATCATATTTTAGCGCTGACTGTTTGGTGTGGTTTCGGTCTTGGGTTCTAAGTTTCAAAATTTTAAAAATTGGCACCAATTATACATACTGATGGGCAACTTATCACGGGGGACCACCTAGTGACCTTCATTATCGGAGATACGAAAATGGAAGGGCTTGTCTGAAATCTGAATATATAAATAACGTTCATTCCTTACTCTGGTTACTCATCATTCATGGCTAAGTAGAAATTTATGTCTACTGAAGGTCAAGGAGCTAGAGAAAAAGCTGAAAGAACAATTGCAGTCAGAGACAGCAAGCTTCCAGCAGAAGGTTGGTCTGTTATTTTGGCAAAACCTCTTCCATCCTCCTTGTCTTAATTCTTGAAAAAAATGAACATATCCATAATGATGAGAAAAAGAAAAAGTTAATCTCACTCTTCTACTTAAGCAGGTTTGGGATCTGGAAAACAAGCTGAAAGAGCAGCTGCAAGAGTCTGAGTCTGAGTCTGCCATGCTAAAAGAGAAGGTTGTCAAGGACTAGACTTTGTTGTATATATTTATATTTTGTGTCTTCTGGTAAATGGATGATTGAAGACCTCTCTGTAATGTCCCTGACTTCGTATTCAGGTTAAGGAGCTTGAGGGGAAACTGAAAGAGCAGGAGCGGAGCTCAGAGTCCTTGCTTCATCAAAAGGTAGTTCTCAAAGAAGAGAATTAATTTCTGTTGCATATAACATCTGAAATGTTGTTTTATCTCAGTCTCTCTTAGAGGGGCATTCATGGTAGATTAAGGTAGCCGTCTGACATGTCCTTCAATTGTACATTTGTACCTCAGAACTGTAATCTGCTCCCATAATTATATTTAAGTTAACTTCGGTAATTTTCATACAGAAATTTAAGTGTTTTTTTTAGATACCTATTCACATCTAATGCATGTAATGTTACAATGGCATGGCAGATGAAGGAAGTTGAGGACAGGTTCAGAGAGCGAGAGCAAAGGTGGCAACAAAGTCATTATTCTGTTGAAGCAGTGAAGGCCACTCCTGACAAAGGTGAAAACAAAACCTGCACAAGTCAGGACTGCCCACACGAGATTGAGCCTCGCATTCTTATGAGTTCAAACTCATTAAACCGCCAGATAAGTCATGGTACTGCTTCGTTGAGCTTGAAAGGGAACGATTCTATTAATCAGATAAGAAGTAAAAGAGAATTCAGAAGCATTGAAGCAGAGAACAACATTGTTGATAGCAAAGTCATGAGGAAATCTGATCCCCCCAGAATAGGAAGACTTGGGAGAGCAACAAAGCCAGTCATTGCAGCTACTCAAGCCCCATTGACCCACAAGAGAGTTAGTAGAGACCGGGTTCAGGGAATTAAGGAGAGGGACAATAAGAAGAAAATTTGGACAAGGTAAAGCAGACCAAAGTCAAAAGGAGTGTGCTTGCTCCTGGTCTTTCATCTTTGTATTACCTGTTGCTCGATGCAATTCTTTTTCTATATTTCACACAATTCATCATCAATTCAGATCTTTTATAATGTTCATATTTACTCGAATTTAAGCTTTCCGCTGCTTTCATCTACTAATTATCTCTCTCCTCAAAACAGTATTATGTTAAGCCCTTACATGATGTATGGATCCAATTGAATATTTGTTTTGATGAAGTTAAAAAAGAAAAAATGAAGTTCGGTTAGAGGAGTGTGAACAGTAAAGTGAGTGGTTAAGAAGTGAAAGGAAGTGAAAATGAAAAGAAGCACGTGGACAAAAAACATGAAGAAGGGGAATGATGATGGTGGTGGGATGGTCCACTATCCCAAAGAGAAGAAGACAAAAAAAGATGAGGGAAAAGAAAGCGTTTTTCTCGTTGGTTAAGGTGTCTTGAAGGATGGGCCTGCTTGAGGCTTGAGGGATGGGAAGGGCCTCTCAAATCTATCTCTACCACCGAACAACATTCCCAAATTTATGTAGTCCCCAAAATTAATAATTTTTTTAAAACTGTAATATCTAAAAAGTTCATTAAAGTTAAATTAATTTAATTTAAATTAGTAGAAGTTTCATAAAATTATTTTAATAAAATTTTTTTATACATAAAATTTAAGTTTAAAAATTTTGCTTACAAAAATAAATTATCTATCATTTCAATCAATTAACTATTAGTCTCAAAGACTAATAAATTAGTATAACAAAAATTTGAAGTACTACACTAATTGATAAGAAGGTTAGTTATAATATAAAAAGAGATTTAATTTCTCATTGCTTCTTTTTCATTTCTTTTAAACTATGAAAATTTATTTATTTTTAAAAAAAAATTATAAGAAATATTAAGTGCATGTTAATTAACTAAGCAACTGGTTATTTAATATTGTTTTATATGTCACTTATTTTTTTATGCTTTAAATTGTGTTTTTCAGTTTTGCATATGAATCAAAATTCAAATTTATGCCGTTAAATAGTTTTGACAATTTTTTAACAAAATTTTGTCATAAATTACATTAATGAATATTATGGATGCGCGTTGATACCGATTTACATATATTAATCCTATATATAATTATTTGGAATTCCATAAATATATCATAAAATTAACGAATTATAACTCAGGATGTGGTTAAAGCCTGACCACATAAAAGTGGTGTTACACAAAATAAAAATAAAAGTGATCAAGAGGACTAGAATGTGGTGGTAGTTTTCTATTTGATGTTTTTCATATACATACATGATTGCTTGTTGGATAGTGGGACCAGAAGTTTGGGTGTACAGACATAGGATGAGCAGGGAAGCGAATAATGAGAAGAAATATATTAACTACTATATTATATATATCATGACTCGTGAGCTTCTTGCATCTGTGAGTTGTATACGATTGATATTGACACAAACACCAGAAGGTTCGACCCAAAAAAAAAAAAAAAAGTTTCTCTCTCCTCGCTCTATCTCTCCTGTATCACGTTAATCACGCAGTTTCATGTTCTTTACAGCTACTCCCTTCTATCTCCATATAAACACGCACAGTGATCAGTGATGAGAGCCATAGACCCCACTTAGTCATATGAACCAACACACGAAGAGCTGATAGTTTATTCATTTGGACAGAAATACTTGTACGTTCATGCACGCTATATTTTGTTTGGAAATAGAGATACCTTGTATCAGAAAATGAAAAAAAATTCGTGCAATTTTTTTTATTTTTATTAATAAAAAATAATATATATAATTTATCTTATTTATAATTAAACTTTTTTATAATTTTATTTTAATTTAAAAACTTATTAATAAATATGTAAAAAATTATATATAAATTTAGTTCAATAAAAAAATATTTTTATACATCTACGTTGAAAAAGAACAAGAGAAAACAAAAAAATACATTATAATTTACAGAAAAATTAATAATAAAAAATTAGGAGATAAAAAAAAACAGATGAATGTTTTTGAGAATCAAAAAGGAAAAAAAAAGAATTAAAAGAAAAAGAAAACAAAAATAAAAAAAGATTAATTGCTAATTTGTTTTTGTTTAAATCTTTTAAATTCTTTTAATTTAAAGTAATTAAAATTAATAAAAAATAAAAAATATTAACATAAACTTTTTTAATTTTTTTTCTTTTAAAATTTTAAAAAATAAAATAAAAAAAATTATCACATTTTCTTTCATTTATTTCCCTTGCCCTCTATTCTCCCCCACCCAAACACACTAGCTAGTGAGAACCTATATATATATAGAAGAAGATTGCTCGATTGAGGCGAAGTGTTTGCAATTAAAGTGGCATGTATACTGAAAGGTATCGCACTTTTTTAGTCTCAGTGAGAAGTGACAAAAGCTCATCTTTTAACAAGAGACACATGATTTATGTTTTGAAGCTGGAACTGGGTTGATATATACATATACGAGATTTTTACCGAGTTTAATTTTACTGTAAGATCTGAGCAGCCATATTATTGGTTCAGAAAGGTAAAGAAGTAGCTTAAATTTTAATTGCTTATTAATTTTGGGGTGTGAGTTTTTGGCACAAGTAGTGAGACTGAGAAAGCAATAAAGATGAGATGGGAAAAGGCTACTAATTAAGGAAAAGCAAGGCTTCGTGCTTTGCCTACAGAACAGAATTGCAGTGCTCATGAGTGGAAACTAGCAGTAGCAGGATTTAGAGAGCTCACTCTCCAACACACTAAAAAAGCTAAACATAACATTTCTTTTTGGCCACACCGAATAACGAAACCCTAAGCTATACATGTCATATTACTTATTTCTTTAAATCTCTCTCTCATTCAAACATTGACAGTCTTTCATTCAATCCACTTTCAGATCACCACTTTTTCAGACACCAACAAATCAGACCACACTGCTACTACTTATTACAAAGAGCCTTACCAAACGCAGAGAGAGAGAACCTAGCTACTATCAATCTATCATATAGGCATAGCTTTACCAAATAGGGCCTTGCTTATTGAGGCTAACCCACTGCTGCAATATTGGCCACATTACATAGGGTTCATTCATGCATGAAGACCTTCAGTTCTGATTTCTCAACCATTGGATTATATTAAAATTTATATAATAAAATAATATTAAAAGATTGAGCTCTACATATTATTCTCCTCTTGCAAAGATCAGTATAACTCAACATCATGAGAGTCTCAGTTCTTTCTCATATAGCGGTTAACTAACTGAGATAGTTATGAGCTCTGGTCCTTTTGAATATCAACTACAAAATAAAACAAATCAAAGATATACATGGCATTAATTAAACTGCTCCATTTAATTTCAAGTAACAACAATCCAAAGATCCATCACAGATCCCAAAGCAATTGAAGAGAAGCCTAAAATTAATAATCACCAAGCCCTTGAAGCAGACAGACAAACACCCTTATTTTGTCAATATTTTCGAACATTTATAATAGCGTAAAAAAAAAAAAAAAATTAAAGTCAGCCCATAAATGAATTGTTCACAGAATAGTAGGAGCACGAAGAAAGCAAGTATGCACAGTAAGCACCCATCGCTTTCTATATTTCATGCATTAGATTATAATTATCAGTAAAGGAGATCAGTAGTGGTGGTGGATTTACATGAACAAATTAAGAAATGGGGAATATATATATACAGTCCATCAATTAATATAAATAAATGAGATTTGACAATTGATTAATGTCTAAGTGATGAAATTAATGGAAGAGTATATTTACACGAGTTTTATGACAAAACGTAAGATATTAACTTCCTCATTTCTTACACATACATATGTGAATTGCATAAAGAGTAAGATACATACTAACATATATATATATATATATATATATATATATCTGAAAAAGAGGCTTTAGGATGTAGATTTTTAAATATCTTACTCGACCTATTTCTTCCTTTAATTCCTTCCAAGATTAAAATAAAAGGTCCACCTCTGAAAGATTTCTTTTTTCCTGGTGATCTAGGGCAAAGCACTGTATTGCTGGTGCACAGCATCCCAAACATGAAGACCAGTAGTCCAGTTATTGGTAATGCTTCCATTATCGTTTCCATTTGCAGCAGCACTACTAGCAGTTGGTGTAGGAGTGAGTGATGACGCATAAGGAGATCCTCCAAAGAACCAGTCAGTCGGTAGTGCTCTGGAATTCCCACCAACGGCGCAGATCTCTTGAGGTTCAGTCTCATTCTCAAGCTTGGAATTGGAAATCTCAAGGTTCTGAAACAAAAGAGGCTGTCGTTTCTGGCTCTCAACGTTAACCCCAGAAACGGCGCTGTCATGCCTAGAGCTAGAGCTATCCCCTCCAAACAGCATGGCCAGCCGCTGCTGCTGCAACTTCCTGTGCAAGTCTTGGTTCATACAACTCAGGGATTCAATTGAAGACGCGAGGCTACTCTCAAGGTTCATGGAGTTGGAGCTCATCCCTTGAATTCCACCACCCATATAATTGAATGGGTAATTATTGAACCCAATCAAAGAACTGGAGCTGCTTATAGCAGAAGCAGAGGTATCAAGGTTGAAACCAGAACTGCCTGCTAAGCCCTCCCCAAAGGAAGAAGACAAGTGGGGATGATGGTTCTGATTCTGCAGCCTAGGGAAGGGTAAGGGTAAGGGTATCCCACCACCCAGCTGGAAATCCATACAAGAGGAAGAGGATGAGGAAGAAGGGGAAATTAGGCTGTGGTGGAAGCAGGAACCAGAGTCCTTACAATCCATTGATGAGAATCTGGACGATGATTTCACCTTCTTGTTCTTCCGGCACCCACCTCCTATGGGAACGTTACGCAAGGCTCCACCTTTTGTCCAGTATCTACGACAAGTTTTGCAGAAATGCCTGGGCTGAGTCAGGCTGTAATTGTTGTAGTAGCAAAATTTGGTGTTGGGAGAGTCGCATCTGGGGCACTTCAACCCTTGCTCTGCACCCTGTCTCGCCGCCGACGGGGTTTTCCGCCCACCAGAGCCCTGGGTCTCGTCTTTCGTCGTAGCCGGAGCTGACATCATCGGGAGGGGGAAGGGGTAATCAGCGGAGAGAGAGAGAAAGAAAGAGAGAAGCAAAAAGCTTGGGTTTCTGATCAGTTTCCTTTTGCAGAGGCAAACATGCTCATCTCAATTGAATGAGTTCATGCATGATGAAGGAAGAGAAATGGAGGGTGTATGATGTGCACCTGTGATCTTCATCAAGAGGGTGATTGGAAATTAGTAAACTTTTGAGATCTAAGGGAATAAAGATAGCTATATGTATACATAACTATACAAGAGTGACAATAAGAGGGAGAGAGAGAGAGATAGAGGGCGCAGATCTCACTAGAAAAAGGAGTCGGTATATTATATATACTAGAGAGAGAGAGAGAAGATGGACAAGAAAAGTATATGATCCAAAACTGTTATCACAGTAGAGGGAGATTCACTACTACTACTAATACTACAGTCTCTACAACAAAACTTATTATACTCAGCAACTACTTGGATGTGGTTGATAATGATGGGAGTTGGATTGGAGCTTAATGAATGAATGAAAACACATATAATTCAAGTCTCGTCAACATCTACTGCAGAAAGTGAAAACACATATACTTACAATTTTGGCTGACGTAATTAGTAACATAACTTTCTTTTCTCAGCTCAGACATGTTTAACAAACTTTTTCGTCATACGTGCAGACCCTCTTTTTTTCTCTTAATGTCTTATTTTAATCACTGAAACTTTGAATAAACATCGATCCTCATTCTTGAAAATCCGTTGTTGCATTGAGTAATTATTTTGTAATTACCAAGAAACAGATTTTTATTTAAGTCCCAAATTAAATATTGGCTTCTGATCTGGTGGGGTCATGGTTGGAAAAAAGATAAAAAAAAGGAAGTAAGCAATGCATAAATATGAGAGTACTAGACGTAGTAAGGCTTGGAAAATTAGATTATGAAGAGATAGTACATAGACAACAGAGTTATATGCATTAGCAATAGTATAAAGGCTACGAGTGGAAGCAGAGCAACGAATGATAGAGGGCAGTGGTAGTGAGAGGATGGTGACAGTGTACAACAGCACTGGGTTCTCTGTCATGCCCAACAGCTTGTCTAATATGTATATCTTTCTCCTTTCTCTTTTGTTTTGGCCATCATGACTATATTTTTCCTTGAAACGTCCCTTTTGAACAAAAAGATTAACCCCACTTTACTTTCAACTTTGAAGACCCCAAATAAAAGCTCAAGCGTACGTGTGGTATTCCCTAATCCCTAGCTATCCCTCTAATCAGGCTTATCTTATCTCTCATCATAAACTTTCGTTAATTGCAATGAACTACAACTGTTGATCGAGTGGTCTCTTTTGTTCACCGCTATATATATATATGTTATAGTTTGGGAATGGCCCCTACCACTACTCTATGCTTTGTCATTTAATTCAACTAGAGTTTGAGACAAGAGTACGATAGTCCTAAAAGTTATGCTCAGCTACAAGAGGAAAGATGGTCAATTATTCAACATTTGATAGTTTTAAACTCAGAGGCAGGTTATGTTATTAAGTGGGCAATCGCACAACTAATTGAAGGTTGAGTTAATTTGTTCCAAAAGAATAGACCAAAGCAAACACGTTTCTTGTCCCCAACAAAAAAAATAGAGAGAGAGAAAGAATAAATACAGTAGGAAAAAAATTGAAAAAAGAAAGGCTTTATAACTGCAAAGATACCCTACCCATAGTAACAGGACTTTAACGGTCATGATCAAATTAGATGGGGTTGTTTGTCTTGTTGTAGGTTAGTTGATTGAAAACCTTTCTGGGAACCAGGAGATATAGTACTACTAACGTGTAGAAGAAAAAGAGAGTTACTTTGAGATCAACATGCACGATCCGCTGCCAGGCGATATATATATATATAGCCAGAGATCTCTGCTTAATTTCCGGCTAAATAATGAGAGGAGAAATTAGAAGGCACGATTGACGGATGTTATTATAGTAAAGTTTTAAACTTTATTAAATAATTAAGTACAGTCTCATCGATCCTACATAGAATGCTTAATCATATGTTTTTCTTTTGGTTTTAAAAAAGGATTTTCTGGTATCTAATAAGAGTTTACAAAGTAGATAGATAGGCAGAGATGGAAGCAGCACCGACAAATTAAGGTTGTTGTATAGTTATGAAGAAACGTGGAAGGGCATTAAGATTAAGAACAAGTTGTTGTTGTTATAATTAAGGATGAAAACAGAGAGGTCGAGACGGAGGCGAGAGGGTGGAATGGAACACGTGAGAGGGGGAGGGGTCAGTGGGTGGATTCCCGTGAGAGAGCAAAGCAGGCAGAAGAAGAAACAATACGTCTCATACAGTCATACATTACATAACAACAACGTTTCCTCTAACGTTACATCTCACCACTCACGAGCTATCCTCTCTAGCTAGTCTTCTTCCATACTCTTCTAACCACTTTTATCATCTTCTCCTTCTCCTTCAACTTTCTTAATAATTTGTTCGTTCAAAAAAATTAGGTGCCATGTTTCTTTTTTTACTATCATTTTTTAATAAAAATATTATATATATAATTTTTTTAACCATTCTATAATTGAGTCTTATTAACAACATTTTTCATGTGACTTATTTTCATTAATTCATTGCAAATATAAGCCTAATCTTTTTTATATTATGAGTGGTAATCAAACTAGTTTTTTTTTCTTCTTGGTTTTATTAAGAGGAGGTTTTTATCATTAAATTATCTAAAGATCTATTTATAAGTAATAAAAAAATACTTACATATATAAATTTGAAAAAAAATGCGAGTGTTCAACCTCTCCATAAAAAACTTTACTTTTTTTTTAATAGCTAAGGATATCTTTAAATTTTTCTAACTAAGTATTCTCTAAAAAGTTAAAAACAAGTTAATAATACGAGACACTACGATCTTAACAATTAAGGTAATCCCTTGGAGTAACATAAGTTTGACATAATAATTTTGAGAAATATTTTAATAAAATAAAAGGGAGGATGTTTTCTTTTTTGAAAAAGAAAGTGGATATTACTACTATGATCCCTTGAAATTGTAAGTTTTTTTTTTAATGAAGAAGAATGTAGGTTTATAAATTAAAATATATATAAAATTTTGATTTTTTTTAAAAAAATATCAAGATGTCTTAATGCTTAAGCTTAAGACAGAGGTGTACTATTCTATATATACACGTTTAACAGATATTTTTATTTATAAACTTATGTCATTTTGATATCACACTCATTCAAGATAAGGAATTAATAGCAAAATATTAAAGTTTTTATATAATGATTTGAAAATATTTTAATATAGAGATATTGACTTGTTTAAAAAGTCAAAAATTTGATTGCAAGGGCCAATTTTAAATGGTATTAATTGAAAGAGTTAAGAAATTAAAAAGGAAAAGACACATAGAAGAGATAGGCGTCGGAGTTGAGTTAAGATGGTTAGGGGTTGGGCAGAGAAAGAAGCAACAATGCATGAGGCGACAGTGTAGGCAAAGACAGAAGTAGCTAGGACAGATCAGCCCTACTTCCATTTACTCTTTAGTATGATATATATATATATATATATATAAAAAATAAAGGTGCAAATAAATGCAGGGGGAAGAAGTAAATAAAGTTACCGGTCATTCATTCTCTAGTCTTCCAAACTTTTACGATAGAAATATATATATTATGATGGAAAAATAAATGAATTTGTTAAAGGACAAAATGCAAAGCATAGTGTTTGTGGGACAAGTCCCAGTATTAAGGTTCGTCAAATGAACAATCGCTTTCAGGGGAGATTGACTGATTGTAAGGATAAAAGGAGAGATTGAAAGAGAGCATTTGAAAAATGAAAATGTAGTTAGTTTGAATATGATGTTGATAGAGTGGTCAGTGGATGTAGACTAACGTAGGTACCACTGCTACTTGCTTAGTTCTGCATTATACAAGTGGCAGTGGTGCAGACAAATCTCGTATGATTGTAGGCAGAGGGAGAGATTAAATTAAAATAATTTTTTGATAAAATAATTATTGAAGTTTAAAGTTGAGGAAGGAGGGGAGATGTGCTTAGCATTAAATGAGAAACAGTTCTCCAAGAGTACGGGTGACTAGCGTGCTTTCTGGTCTGCGCTTCTGTCCCCTATTCTCCCATCTCTCTCTCTCTCTCGCTCTCTAACTCTCTTCCAAGTGCTATACAACCAAACGAAGCTACAGCATAATGGGCTCAACCTTCCATAATTGTTCATATCATATGGGCTACTGGCCCACCGACAATTTTCTTCGCCGCAAGGAAAAGAAAACCGGTTTATAAGACTGACCACCCCAACTCTAATATATAAAAAAATGTTTTAACTTATATATTTATTATTAAAATTTTTAATCAAAATAAAACATATTAAAATTTTAAAAAAATTAATCATAAAAGAGATATGTTGTATAAATTATATACTTATAAGTCTGTAATTAAAAGATTTGATGACAAAAATATTAAAACTGTACTTTAATTTTCTTATATAAAAAAATTAAAATATATATATAAAAGAACAATTTTTTTTTAAACTTGTAAGTTTTAACCTCTCATTACATGACCCATATGCATTTCATTTAATTATTCAACTAACAAGGGAATTAAAAAAAGGACGCAAATCATGAAATCCATAAACTTACTGGACATGGGACAATAATGAACAAAAACAATAAACTTGGAGTAGCATCCTCTTGCCCTGCATTCATTCTCCAAAATCAGAATCATTCGAAACTAGGAGCTTGGCTAGGCTTCAATGTGTTTCCAATGTCAATGACAAATCGATATTTGACATCTCCTCTGAGGAGACGCACCATTGCTGTGTTTACATAATCCACAGGAATAACCTCTATCTGAGCTTTTACATTGTGTTTAGCAGCAAATTCTAACATTTCTTGTGTTTCCTTCACTCCTCCAATGACACTCCCAACCACTGACTTCCCCCCTGCCAACAGTATGAAATTCTTATAATCTTAAATTTGCTATCACATTAATCTTCAAATGATTCTGCAGTATGCACATAATTTGCACTATAGCATCCCATATTATTATATAATGCTTGGTTATCTCAATTCTGAGCTGCATAAGACTCTTTACCAAAACCATAAGGGTAATATTTTTTATATGCTTACCAGTAAGCAAAGAGAGGACTGGCAACTCCAGAGGCTTCTCTGGTGCACCAACCATAACAAGTTTGCCACGAGTCTTCAACAAACCAATCAAAAGGCAAGAGAAGATGCACTGCAGAAACTGTGTCAATGATTCCATCCAAACTGCCCATTGCACCCTACAGATGTAGATACACAGGAACTGAAAGTGTGTTTGACACCATTTTTTTTAAATAAAAACGTAAAAAGTGAAAGTTTAACACCACATGATTGGGTACTTTGGAAAATTTTTCTCCTGTTATGTGTTTATTGAAGAACCTAGTAACAATTCTCATAGGCACCTGCATCTGATGTTGGTCACAGCTGATGAGAAAGGAATCAGCTCCAAGATGTTGAATGGCTTCCTTCTTTTTGTTAGGAGAAGTGCTGATGACAGTAACCTTAGCCCCGAAAGCTTTTGCAAACTTGACAGCCATATGGCCAAGGCCACCGAGACCCACCACACCCACCTGAAGGCCAGGCTTGTCAAGCCCAAAGTATCTCAAAGGGCTATACACTGTGATCCCAGCACAGAGCAGAGGAGCTGCAGCATCAAGAGGCAAAGCATCTGGAATATGGAACACAAAGTGCTCGTCTGCCACCATCAAGTCAGAGAAGCCTCCATAGGTGGCGGTGCCATCAACATACTTGGCACAGTATGTGAAGATCATGTTTGGGCAGTGATTCTCAAGATGATTGGAACAGTTTTGGCATGAGAGACAGGACCAAACCATAACTCCCATACCCACCCTCTCTCCAAGCTTGAACTTTTCTACCTGGCTTCCCACCTCTGTCACTACACCCACAATCTCATGCCTGTATTTTCTCACCTCTCTCACAACAATACGATATTTACATAAAAAAAATATATGTAGAGAGATTAAGTTGAAGAAAACGTACCCAGGGACTAGCGGATAGGTGGAAATTCCAAATTCGTTCTTGATCATGTGGAGATCGGTGCGGCAAATCCCACAGTATAACACTTTGAAAGACACATCTTTTTCTCCCGTTTCCCTACAACGAAAATGTATTATTTGAATGAAGGTAAGCTGCTAAAGGAATCGGTAATCAACATTTGTCATCTTGAGCAACAATATTGCAATTAATGCATGGCGTCATTTATATGAATAAGGTGTTAATTAGGTAGCAAGAACCTTCTGGAGAAGTTGAATGGAGAGAGTAGATGAGATGAATCTGTAGCTGCCCATCCGAAGGCCTTCCTGGGATGCTCCAACTCTGGTGGTACTGCCATTTGAATCTGCTTTCTCTAACTGATTACAGAGGAATTTCAGGGACAAAGGAAGAGCGAAACCCAGAAAAGAAAAAGCTGAGAGAGAGAGATTCGTCACTCGTCAGAGGGAGGAACATGAACAATTTTAATTAAGCAGAAGGCAACGAGGAGAGGATGTTGAATGTGAGTATGTCCAGTGATGTAAGTACGTTTCCTTGAGTGATGGGGTGAACGGTTTTGCTATTTTGACGTATTTGATGAACATGACGCCCACGAATCCGTCACAACTTACAAAGCTCCTTCCTTTTTATCCTAGTAAATTGACTAAATGATGAAAAATTACTCAACAGTTATTCTTCCTACTGTACAATTATTATTAATCTGGCTTAAAGCTGTGACAGAATTATAAGTTTATAACTTAATAACCAATTGGAACCCCAATGACCTGCAAAATTCTATGCTCAAGAATTTTGACCAACCATCCTCCTCCTCCACCAATAGGATA
The DNA here is from genome assembly GCA_031216115.1 of Senna siamea. Lineage (NCBI taxonomy): Eukaryota > Viridiplantae > Streptophyta > Magnoliopsida > Fabales > Fabaceae > Senna > Senna siamea. The sequence continues at coordinate 28,586,819 of CM062360.1, read as the reverse complement.
TTTAATGCTTCTAAGTTGGGCAGCATATATATGAATAAAACAGCGGGACATTATATAATGGATAGATAACATATTTTTCGATATTGAATTTAATTTGATGTCTGTCCGAAAGTTCGGAATGTTTGTGTTAGAAATTTTCTCCTAAATTATAATGTCTAAACAATAATCATTTTAATAATTTTTTTAAATTTATAAGGGAAAAGTATTAAATAATTCATTTAATTTTAAACGATTTGCAAATATCGACTTCAACTCTATAAAATCCCAAGTAATACTATTCTCAACTATCATCTTTTATTAGTTAAACAATTTTATACATTTTTTTACCAATCCCGTTAACAGATGTATCACTTCAAACTTGTGTGACTTGTTCCTGTTCTTCGGTCAACTTTGAGTTTGGATCAGTACTTAATTAGTTATTTGTGATGAAGGATCACTTACTAATTATGAGCCTAAGATAAAGTGTCTTCATGTGTAATTTAAGCCTAACACTTAAAAACTTAAGGCTTTGAACAATAAAGAACATATTAGGGACAAAAAAGTATCTATCTATCTATTTCTTATTTTTTTAATAAAAAATTTAAAATAATTACATGATTAAGAATTAAACTGAAATAAAAAATAACTTTTACTAAAAAATATATTCTATTGAGGTTAAAATGAAAGATAAATATTATTTCTTAAACACAAATATAATATTATCTTTCGAAAGTTTTATATTTTCAAAGTCTTGTCAGTCCTTCACACACAGCTCAGGAGCCACAACAAAAGATGAAAAAATGCAGCAAGCAAAATCGCAGCAGAAAGTCGTGAAGATGCAACAGTGAAATGGCTCAACAACACTGAAATGATTTTACTGCGCAGGAATTGAAATTATGCAACAGTGACACATGGTGCGATGTGGAGTGCTCGATCTCACAAACGGCCCAGATTGTGCGGACAGCACAGAGCAGAACAGCAACGACTTTGTTCTGTAAAGAAATATCGTTGTGTGCTATGAATTATTGGTATATATTTATCTTTCAATAATTTTACTTCCTGAAATGGATAAGGCATGATAGGGCATCCATGGATTGTATAGGTTGTTCGGCATTGACATATATATATGGAGTGACTGATTTTTAAAAAGAAACAACGTAACACTATTTACTTGAAGTAGTCACGAGCCATTAAGGCTTTTGAAAGAGTTCTGTCTGCTCTCGACTTAGAAACGCTTCCTACTCCGTTTGCCGATTTTATTGTGTCTACATCATTTTTACTGGACACAGTATAAATATATACATACAAGTAAAACAATACTTGGTATAAAGCAAAGATTTTTCACTACCTAGAAGGCATGTATTATCTTTTGTCAAAATCACTAGTATTCAATGAAAAAAAGAAAATAATTGCCAATAATTATCGTTCTATATCTGTCCTCTCTCTATTCTAACTTGACAAGAAAAAATTAAAAAAAGAGAAAAAGTAAGAGTAGACCAATGAGCAGTAGAATTGCCCAAACCACGTGTAAGATATGCACTAGAAATACTTAGAAATGCATGCAGCATGAGTATGACATATAAAACCCTTGTTACGATGTAGAGGGTAGGAAATACGGCCTTTGAGTTTGAGGGAACGTACGCGGGAGTTAGAGAGTCGAGACACAAGCACCAAACATAGCAAACAGTGAGATGTAGACTTATTCAACACCCATCAGTTTTTGTTAGCCTGCTCTTATTCAACTATTTAGGCGGAAAATTATTTCTGCACACTTGTAAGTCTAAATGGCTGCTTAGAAAATAAAAACCATTTTTTGTTACACATTGAACAAGGAAGGCTTATTATAACTCTCCACCTGTTCGCTTCATTAGCTCACCGAATACGACACCCCCGCTTTCCCATCTATCACTTCCTTACTCACATCCTCATAAATTTACATCAAATCACATGCTCCCTTGTCCGCCACTCCAGTTTGTCTCGTCTTTGTCATTGTTCACATCAATCCTCACCATCTCCGTCTTCGTTTCTCTACGACTGAAACAGAACTACAGTAGAGATACAAATGGCTATACAACCAGAGGTTGAGCATCCCAGGAAGGCTTTCGGATGGGCTGCTAGGGACCCTTCTGGGCTTCTCTCCCCTTTCAATTTCTCCAGAAGGTACGTACGCCATCCCTTTCATACATCATTTTTTCTTCTTCTTTCTCACCTTCATACTTGATCCCATATAGAGGGTAACGATCTGGATGATTTCATGAAACATCATTCTCAATTTTAATAAAACAAAAGCATGAAAGCATCCACAACCAGATCCTCCATGTTTCTTCCTTTATTTGCTAATACCAAATGGTTCAGATCATATGACCATAAAAGGCTTGGCTGTTACTTGACCAAATATTGTGATATTGTTATTTGTTAGTAATAACTAGCTTATCCTTATGTTAATTAATTATGAATTTAACTGAGGTTTGTTAAATATTAAAATGAATATTTTTTTTCTTTTTTTTCAGGGAAACTGGAGAGAAAGATGTGAGATTCAAAGTGTTGTACTGTGGGATATGCCACTCGGACCTCCACATGGTGAAGAACGATTGGGGCGCTTCCACCTATCCACTTGTACCGGGGTATGCTCTATATTAATTATTTAATTTATCCATCGCCATTATAAAAATCATTAGCTTTAAGTCTCATGAGCAATTAAAAAATTTAGATCCCTTGTTGACCGCATGACCCAATGCCCTGTATTTAAAAGCAGATTTCAACGTCTTTTTCATCTTTTGAATCATTTTGGTGGAACTTTATTTTTAATCAACAAAATTTGGGATTCCTCAGATTGCCCAAACTTAATTGGAAAATGCTGTTTCATGAGGAATAAAATACTCCAACTCCAGCCAGTCCTGTAGAACGTTGTTCTTTACTTCTTATCATCTATTCCAAACAATTTTCTAAGTCAGACTTTGACTGCCCTGTTTCCTGGCTAGTGTCTACAATTACGCTTTTCCTCATTTTCATTTCAATTTCATTCTAATTGGAGTACCAAATACAGGCACGAGATTGTTGGTGTAGTGACAGAGGTGGGAAGCAAAGTTCAAAAATTTAAGGTTGGAGATAAGGTTGGTGTGGGATGCTTGGTCTGGTCCTGTGGCTCCTGTCAAAGCTGTAGCGACAATCTTGAGAACTACTGCCCCAAATTAATTCTCACATATGGTTTCAAGTATGTTGATGGCACTATCACTTATGGAGGCTACTCTGATTCCATGGTTACAGATGAGCGCTTTGTGGTTCGCATTCCAGAAGCTTTACCTCTTGATGCTGCAGCTCCTCTGCTCTGTGCTGGGATCACAGTGTATAGTCCTCTGAGATATTTTGGGCTAGACAAGCCTGGCCTTCACGTAGGTGTGGTTGGTTTGGGTGGACTTGGCCATGTGGCTGTTAAATTCGCAAAAGCTTTTGGGGCTAAGGTCACAGTCATCAGCACTTCTCCAAACAAAAAGAAGGAAGCCATTGAACATCTAGGAGCTGACTCTTTTGTGGTCAGCCGTGAGTCAGATCAGATGCAGGTGCCTATTAGAAATGTGCTTATTACATAGTATCATAAGTCTTCTAATTTTTCACCTTTATCTGTCCATATGTAGGCTGCGATGGGGACTTTGGATGGAATCATTGACACAGTTTCTGCTGTGCATCCTCTCTTGCCTTTGATTGGTTTGTTGAAGTCTCATGGGAAACTTGTATTGATTGGTTTACCAGAGAAGCCTCTGGAGTTGCCAGTCTTCCCTTTGATTTTGGGTTAGATTATGGAAAATATTACTTCTGTTCATCTGTTTAGTAAAGAACCTCATACAGCTTAAACTTGGCATAACTTAAAATTACTATTGATGCACAGCAGAATGATTTAGAAATCAAAATCAAAATTTGATGTTTACTAGTGCTCCACGCTATTGGCAGGGAGGAAGATAGTAGCTGGAAGTAACATTGGAGGACTGAAGGAGACACAAGAAATGATTGATTTTGCTGCAGAACACAATGTAAAACCAGAGATAGAAGTCATTCCTATGGAGTATGTGAACACTGCAATGGAGCGCCTCCACAAGGCAGATGTCAAATATCGATTTGTGATTGACGTTGGGAACACACTCAAGCCAAGTTCTTAAGTCTTGCATGGTTCTGATTTTAGAGGGTGAATAGGGGCCAAGAGGATATAAAATTCTGGAACTTGAGTTGTTAGATATGATGGTTTGTGTGTGCGCTTTCCTTTCTTGACTCTACTGAGGGGGAACGTTATATATAGAGGATGCTATTTGAAAAAATAAATGCATGTAGGTCATGTTGGGTTTGATTGAAAATAATAAGTACCACTATCTTCGGAAAAAAGGAGTGTGTATGAGCTTCAAGATTATTTGAAGAGACCCAAAGGTTGTTTCTATGTGCTCCAAGTCAAAACTCTTTAGCATATATTTGACTTCGATTCTTCTTTATTCTCTTGTTCTAGAGTGATGAGAGATGTAAGTTAAATACTTGTTTTGTAGACTGTGGAGTACTTGAGAGTTGTTATATAATACATAGCATTTTCTCTAGTTGTCTTTGGACAATTGTTGTAATTTTTTCTAAGTTTGTAGTTTCTATGTTGATTCTTATGTTGTAATTGTGCTTTGCTTTGTCTTATTGTTCTGTTTTATTCTCAAAGACATAAGGATATTTATTTATTTTTAATTTTCCAGCACGTCATGTAAACTAGGATTAAAAGTTAAAACTCCCTATTTGTCCAAGGAAACAACGTTTTGTATATCAGGAACTCAAGTTGCTTTAATTTTGATTAGTAGGACAGCAGATAACGGATTGGTTCTACAACTATTTGAATATTAAACATTTGGGTTTGTTAAGAAAATGTTTTATTATGAATTCGTGCAACTGGAAAAGATTTATTTCTTGCAAATTTGTTTGTCAATATATTATGCAGTAGCATATAAAAGGAAAAAGTTACTGTACATGCTCATTATACTAAAAACTTGACTAATATTATGGTTCATATTATAAGAAAAATAATATTACTGTAAACTTAAAATCTAATTTAACTATGATTTAAAATAAATTACACAAGTTTGACTAGAAACAAAATTATTTATACACATTGCGACCTCCGTTACCGTAAATCATCAAGCACAACATACAGACGTTAAGTGACAAGATTATAGCAGCTAAAGTTTGAGTATATTGTGAGGCCTTGCAGCCATTGTATGGAATCTGGAATAATGCAAAACTAAGAGGTTGGGTTGAGTGTGTTCCCAATGTCAATGACAAATCGAAATTTGACATCTGCTTTGAGGAGGCGCTCCATTGCCGTGTTCACATAGTCCATAGGAATAAGCTCTACGTCAGCTTTGATATTGTGTTGAGCAGCAAAATCAATCATTTCTTGTGTCTCCTTCATCCCTCCAATGCCACTTCCAGATATTAGCTTTCTCCCTGCCAATTTATAGAGTTGTGAAATTTATGTTTTGCACAAAAACATCCAATCCATTCACTACTAAGCTAATCAAGGTTGTGAACTACTGATCTTTCAAAAGCTTACCCGAAAGCAAAGGGAAGAGTGGCAGCTCCACAGGCTTGTCTGGTGCAGAAAGCATTACAAGTTTGCCATGAGATTTCAACAGACTAATTAAAGGCAAGAGAGGATGGACAGCAAAAACTGTGTCAATGATTCCATCCAAGGTCCCCATTGCAGCCTACATATATATATATAGACAATATTTATATGAAGATAACAATATTCGTAGAGGGTCATCTTGTATTTCTTATATAGAACTTTGAATTCACAAATAGGCACCTGCATCTGATCTGGCTCATGGCTGATCACAAAGGAGTCGGCTCCAAGATATTGAATGGCTTCCTTCTTTTTGTTAGGAGAAGTGCTAATGACTGTGACCTTAGCCCCAAAAGCTTTTGCAAATTTGACAGCCATATGGCCAAGGCCACCCAGACCAACCACACCCACATGAAGGCCAGGCTTGTCTAAACCAAAATATCTCAGAGGGCTATACACTGTGATCCCAGCACAGAGCAGAGGAGCCGCAGCATCAAGAGGTAAAGTATGTGGTATGTGGACAACAAAGTGCTCATCTACAACCATGAAATCAGAGTAGCCTCCGCAGTTGATAGTGCCATCAACATACTCGACACCGTATGTGAGAATCACTTTTGGGCAGTAATTCTCAAGATTGTCGCTACAGTTTTGACAGGAGCGGCAGGAACCAACCATGCATCCCACACCCACCCTGTCCCCAACTTTGAATCTTTCTACTTTGCTTCCCACCTCTGTCACTACACCAACAATCTCGTGCCTGCGTTTATTGATCTCTGTCACTACAATACATTACAATACTATATATACGCACACCCACATATATATTGTTATGAACTAGAAGAAAGCGTACCCAGGAACAAGTGGATAGTTGGAAATTCCTAGTTGGTTCTTGATCATGTGGAGATCGGAGTGGCATATCCCACAGTATAACACATCGAGTGACACATCTTTGTCTCCCGTTTCCCTGCAAAAATAATGAGTCGTTTAAGTTAAATTATAAATCAGTGATAAACATTTTATCATTACCGACATCAGTCTTTGTATATTATATTTATATCGCGCAACATTAATTAAGGAGAACCTTCTGGAGAAGTTGAAAGGGGAGAGAACATCAGATGGATGTCTAGCTGCCCATCCAAAGGCCTTTCTGGGATGTTCCAACTCTGCTTGTACTGCCATTTGAACCTCTTATGTAATCTGTATCACTCACCAAGGAATTTCAGGGACGAAGGAAATTCGAGAAGAAACACAGAAAGCTAAGTGAGAGAGATGAGTGAGCTATGTCCAGGGAGAGAGCACTTGCCCTTTTTTTATTATTTTTCTTGGTAAACTGGAGCTTGACGTATTTGATGACGTCCTCTCCACTCAAAAAACAGTTCTTGTTTAAAGATTTAGGAAAATGTTTTCAGTGGGAAAATGAAAACAATTCTTGAGTACATTGTATGTATGTACATCCTTTAATAAACAATGAAAGATAAAAATTAAATTTTTGTAACTATTTTTATTGTAAAAATTTAATATAAATTTTTTGTTTTTATTTATTGTACATATAATGTAAGATAAACATTTTCGTAAAATACGTTTGTTTCTTGTCCAGTACACGAACACTGAGAAAAGTCTTAGCTGACTAAAGAAAATTCTCAGCTAATTAGACACCTAATGAAAATTTTCTCGACAGTTCTTCTCATTATAGAATTATACTTTAAGTGGCTAAAAGTTGAGATTGAATTGTACGATTTTAGTGCGATCTGGAACACAATGACTCGGGAAAATTTTCGTGCTGAGGAATTTTAATTTGAAAAACTGGTATATCTGCCAGGATAAGTGGATATTATTAGCTTCAATATGGACAAAACTGTAGTATACATGGAAAGAACATATATATTTCCATTTAATTTTTATCACTATGCGGATTTCCGGAATCTTTCAAAATAAAATAAAAATTAATTAATTTTATGTTAGACTTTTTTTTCCTGAATCATAAATGTCTGAAATTTAAATTGTATACAATTCATCATTTTAATAAATTAAATAAATTTATAAAATTAATATTATTGTACATCAATAATTTAAGAATTATATTGAATCAGACAATTTAACCGATAATTAATCAGGTATCTGGTTTAATTCATAATAAAAAGTTATCTTATTAAACTAACCGATTTTGATCCATTAAGATCGACTGAACCAATTCAAAAATTGTAAAAAGGGGATCTATTTTTTTTATTTAAATATCTGATAAAAACCGAAGATTATTAAAGAAAAAGCCCAACAACCTATTAGATTTTAACCTAACTAGTTTTCACTTCCACACACTTCATCTCTTCTCTTCTCTGTCGCACAACACAAGGCTTTCTCTGCACAACACCCTTTGAAGCAGACAAGGAGGCAGGAGCACGGTGAGCTGCAGTGCACGGTATGTAGATCTCCACTCTGTATCTTGTAGATCTCTTAATTGATAGATCATAGACGTAGCTTTCTTTGTCTATTCATTTCACGTCCTGGGTGGTTGGGCAAAACTCTTTCACTTATTGGTCATTTTGTATTTAACCCCTTACAGGTCTTTTTGCCAATTTGTGATATCATTTGGTGTTCTCATGCGTTATTTGGTTGCCGAATAGATGTTTATCATTTTGCATTGTTTAGCTAATATTTATTAGGAGTTTCTTTTTTGGATAATAATGGTTTTATATTTTTTAATATAAAATATATTATTAAAATTAAAAATATCTAATAATTATTTTATATATTAATTTTATTATCTAATTCGACTGTTATTTGAATTGATTGTACTAATCAACTCATAACTTAAAAGTAATTTTTAGATTTAATAACTAATTCAATTTTTAAAATATTATTGAACATTTCATAAAACTTTCTACCTTACAATGTTACTTATTATAAAATATTCTAAACATTTTGATAAAAAACCATCATTCAACTCCTATTTTAATTCCCTTTGATTTAATTAATTTCTTCCACTTTTTTCTTTTGAATTAATTTGTTTCTAATTATTTTTACATAAAAATGGAAGAGACAACATTAAATTTCTATACAAAAAAAAAGTATTTTTTTATTACTTAAAAGATACATAACTAGAAAATTAAAAGAAAATAAAACCCATAATTAAGAAAGAAATCCAATTACACCAAACTCAAACCACTATATGGAAAATCTCCGGATGCACGTACATATTCTCATTTCCGTGGAATAGAAAATGTCCATTGTTGGACAATCACTACTCTTCCTTTATACCGAGGACCATATCTAAAACATTAACCGTCATAAGAGTGAAGGAAGGTGCGTGATTAAATCAATAAACACAAGCTGAATACATAGAAATACACAAGTGATAAAATTATTGCACTAAACCATGCAACTATTTCAATATTATATATATCCTCTATCCCTGTTGCCAATATTCTCTGATATCTGGAAAACTTGGAATAATACAAAACTAAGAGGTGGGGTTGAGAGTGTTTCCAATGTCAATGACAAATCGATATCTGACATCTGCTTTGAGGAGGCGCTCCATTGCGGTGTTCACATAATCCATAGGAATAACCTCTATATCTGGTTTCACATTGTGTTGAGCAGCAAAGTTGATCATTTCTTGTGTTTCTTTCATCCCTCCAATGCCACTCCCAGCTACTATCTTTCTCCCTGCACGTCAATTGGAACGTACACTTGTATATAAGCTTCAAATTTCAAAGTTTTAATTTTCTTACATATTTACTTAATTACGTACCCATAAGTAAAGAAAAGACTGGCAGCTCCAGTGGCCTCTCAGGTGCACCAACCAATACAAGTTTCCCATTAGACTTCAATAGACCAATCAAAGGCAAGAGGGGATGGACTGCAGAAACTGTGTCTATGATGCCATCCAAGGTGCCCATTGCAGCCTGCATCTCATCTTGGTCTCGGCTGACAATAAAGGAATCAGCTCCTAAATTTTGAATGGCTTCCTGCTTCTTATTAGGAGAAGTGCTGATAACAGTGACCTTAGCCCCAAAAGCTTTTGCAAACTTGACGGCCATATGGCCAAGGCCACCCAGACCAACCACACCCACATGAAGGCCAGGTTGGTCGAGACCAAAATATCTCAGAGGGCTATACACTGTGATCCCAGCACAGAGCAGAGGAGCCGCAGCTTCAAGAGGTAAAGCATCTGGAATTCGAACAACAAAGTGCTCGTCGGCAACCATGGAGTCAGAGTAGCCTCCATATGTGACGGTTCCATCAAGGTATCGCGTACCGTAAGTGAGAATCATGTTAGGGCATTGATTCTCGAGGTGGTCGGAACAGCTTTGACAGGAGCGACATGATCCCACCATGCAACCCACACCAACCTTATCTCCAACTTTGAATTTTTGTACCTTGCTTCCAACCTCTGTTACTACACCAGCAATCTCGTGCCTGTATATTAATTTCAAGTGCAGTCCTTGTTAGGAAGGATCGATTATCAAAAGAATTACATTTTCAACATTAAGGAATATATATTGAGACGTATACCGACGTACCCAGGTACAAGTGGATAGATGGAAGAGCCCCATTCGTTTTTGAGCATGTGGAGGTCGGAATGGCATATTCCACTGTAGAGAACTTTGAATGTCACATCTTTCTCTCCGGTTTCCCGTCGAGAGAATTTGAAAGGGGAGAGAAGCCCAGATGTATCCCTGGCTGCCCAGCCGAAGGCTTTCCTGGGATGCTCAAACTCAGGTTGTACAGCCATAATTAATTACTTGAATTTAATTTGAGGGAGAAATTAGGGAATTAAATGAAGCACAGAATTAAGTAAGTAGAGAGAGTTATAAAGAGTAAGTAGAAGAGAAGGAGATGGAGGAATATAAGTATACAAGAAAGCAGTTAAGCGAATGAATGAAGGGATGTGGAGTGAAGTGGTATTTGTAAGAGAGGCCAGGGACGAGAGCTTTGTTGACGTATTCGATTACGTGTCCATTGATTGAAAATTTGGAGTTGAAATACGAGGCCGGTGGCAATTTCACCGAGGGCCATTTTGTTAAATAATAATATTCTTTTTTTCAACTCTCTTTGTTGTCTTTAGTAAAAGTAATTTATTTAGACAAATTATTTGGTGAGATTGCCTGCGAGGGCGGTGTATGTACTGTTTGTTTTCCAAGTTCCTTACTCTGACTTTGCTACATTGCCGCGGAATTAACGGACATGTGAAAAAGATGGTCCTTTCTTGCCAGACACGCAGAATCTATCTCAATCCAACAAGTATTCAACTATATATCACTTTAGATCACGAGGAAAACAAGTACTTATCCTTAATATTGTTTTTTGCGTATTGGGCTTCCACATTATAAATGGCTTCACACATTTTTTGATAACTTTACGTATAAATAGTAGGGAGCGGATCGTCTGCTGTCCCTTGGAGTTGCTGTCCATGCTGTCGCTTTAATCGTGACCGTTCGTGTGATCAAAGCGTCTAGCTGAAGCCATGTCGACGGAAGTTTGTTAATGAAGAAGTTCAAAATTCTTCAGCTTGCAACAGCGAATATCTTTGAGTAAGAAGCTGCTGTCCATCTTCTTCATTTTGCAAACCATGACGAAGGAGTAAGAAGCTATCACTTTGAGTAATAAAATATCTGAGAAAGAAAAATGTGAGAAGAGTGATTCATGCTTGAAGCTCTCATCCTCTTCTCTCCCAGATTCTTATGGCTTCAATTTCAGTCTCCTTCTCTTCCTCTTTCCTTTCCTCTCCAATTCATTAGGACAAATCCAAGATTCTCCACACCCCCAAACCCATTCTTCAGGTAATCTGCTGCAGAATTGCAGCTCCAGCCTGGAGGGCTGCTTCCTCTTCGTCGTCTTCAAGCATGAAACACTCTTGTCAACTCTCAAAGACAACCCGATGGAAAGTCGCCAAATTTCCTTCTCATGTCGACGTGGCCTCACCTGAACGCTTCGATCACACGAACAACTACGATTGAGGCGACAGCACGGACAGCAGCTCCATGGGACAGCAGACGATCCGCTCTGATAAATAGTATGAATTTAAATAATAATACATGTGATCTGTTTTTGTGATTTTATAGGAAAAAATTATCGAAATGAATTTTAATTTTGAAAATTTATGAAATAGTTAATTAATGTAAATAAGCTTTTAAATTTAAAAAATGAGATGAATATTTCTCTTCGATTCCAAAAAATATATAGCGAGTATAATACTCAATTCGCTCCCTATATGTGATACTAAACTGCAAATGGAATCACGATTGAACAGCCAAATTTTATCTTGTTCATGAATTTTGACCAATCGTTAAGTTTTCCGCCACCAATACATTATAATATTGTTCTAATTATTTGATAGTCGTCCTATCAACACATAATGACCGTACAATCATGTAATAAAATAATATAGATAAAGCCATGTTATCCAAAAGAGTTTTATTTATTTATAATAACTACCACTTTGTACCTACAAGTAAGGTAAGGGTTTGAGCTAGGAATTTAACTTACAATCTTTTATATTTAAAGGCATAAAGCAACAGAGAGAAACGTACGCTTGTCAAGGGTGTGGGAGAGTTTTATTCTAACTAAAAAATTTAAAAATAAATTATTCTAAATAAAGCATGCATGAAAATATACCAATCCCTTAATGTTTTTCTTTTGGTTTTAAAAAAGGATTTTCTGGTATCTAATAAGAGTTCACAAAGTAGATAGATAGGCAGGGATGGAAGCAGCACCAACAAATTAAGGTTGTTGTATAGTTATGAAGAAACGTGGAAGGGCATTAAGATTAAGAACAAGTTGTTGTTGTTATAATTAAGGATGAAAACAGAGAGGTCGAGACGGAGGCGAGAGGGTGGAATGGAACACGTGAGAGGGGGAGGGGTCAGTGGGTGGATTCCCGTGAGAGAGCAAAGCAGGCAGAAGAAGAAACAAATAAAAATATTATATATATAATTTTTTTAACCACTCTATAATTGAATCTTATTAACAACATTTTTCGTGTGACTTATTTTCATTAATTCATTGCAAATATAAGCCTAATCTTTTTTATATTATGAGTGGTAATCAAACTTGTTTTTTTTTCTTCTTGGTTTTATCAAGAGGAGGTTTTTATCATTAAATTATCTAAAGATCTATTTATAAGTAATAAAAAAAATACTTACATATATAAATTTGAAAAAAAATGTGAGTGTTCAACCTCTCCATAAAAAACTTTACTTTTTTTTTTTTAATAGCTAAGGATATCTTTAAATTTCTCTAACTAAGTATTCTCTAAAAAGTTAAAAACAAGTTAATAATACGAGACACTACGATCTTAACAATTAAGGTAATCCCTTGGAGTAACATAAGTTTGACATAATAATTTTGAGAAATATTTTAATAAAATAAAAGGGTGGATGTTTTCTTTTTTGAAAAAGAAAGTGAATATTACTACTATGATCCCTTGAAATTGTAAGTTTTTTTTTTAATGAAGAAGAATGTAGGTTTTTAAATTAAAATATATATATAATTTTGATTTTTTTTAAAAAAATATCAAGATGTCTTAATGCTTAAGCTTAAGACAGAGGTGTACTATTCTATATATACACGTTTAACAGATATTTTTATTTATAAACTTATGTCATTTTGATATCACACTCATTCAAGATAAGGAATTAATAGCAAAATATTAAAGTTTTTATATAATGATTTGAAAATATTTTAATACAGAGATATTGACTTGTTTAAAAAGTCAAAAATTTGATTGCAAGGGCCAATTTTAAATGGTATTAATTGAAAGAGTTAAGAAATTAAAAAGGAAAAGACACATAGAAGAGATAGGCGTCAGAGTTGAGTTAAGATGGTTAAGGGTTGGGCAGAGAAAGAAGCAACAAGACATGTATGAGGCGACAGTGTAAGCAAAGACAGAAGTAGCTAGGACAGATCAGCCCTACTTCCATTTACTCTTTAGTATGATATAAATATATATAATAAAGGTGCAAATAAATGCAGGGGGAAGAAGAAGTAAATAAATTTACCGGTCATTCATTCTCAAGTCTTCCAAACTTTTACGATAGAAATATATATTATGGTGGAAAAATAAATGAATATGTCAAAGGACAAAATGCAAAGCATAGTGTTTGTGTGACAAGTCCCAGTATTAAGGTTCGTCAAATGAACAATCGCTTTCAGGGGAGATTGACTGATTGTAAGGATAAAAGGAGAGATTGAAAGAGAGCATTTGAAAAATGAAAATGTAGTTAGTTTGAATATGATGTTGATAGAGTGGTCAGTGGATGTAGACTACCGTAGGTACCACTGCTACTTGCTAGTTCTGCATTATACAAGTGGCAGTGGTACAGACAGTAATGAGAAAATCTCGCATGATTTTAGGCGGAGAGAGAGATTAAAGTTTAGAGTTGAGGAAGGAGAGGAGAGATGGTTAGCATTATATAGAGGTTGTTATATGAAAAAATAAATGCATGTAGTTTATGTTGGGTTTGATTGAAAATAAAATAATAAGTACCACCATCTTCGGAAAAAAGGAGTGTGTATGAGTTTCAAGACTATTTGAAGAGACTCAAAGGTTGTTTCTATGTGCACCAAGTCAAAACTCTTTGGCATATATTTGACTTTGTAAGTTTCTTCTTTATTCTCTTGTTCTAGAGTGATGAGAGATATAAGTTAAATACTTGTTTTTTAGACTGTGGAGTACTTTAGAGTGTGTAATATAATGGTTGTAATTTTTTCTATTTAAGTTTGTAGTTTCTATGTTAATTCTTATGTTGTATTTGTGCTTTGTTTTATCTTATTGTTCTGTTTTATTCTCAAAGACAAAAGGGCATTTATTTATTTTTAATTTTCCAGCACGTCATGTAAACTAGGATTAAAAGTGCTCATTTACAACGATGAAATCAGAATAGCCTCCATAGTTGATAGTTGGTTCTTGATCATGTGGAGATCGGAGTGGCATATCCCACAGTATAACACTTTGAGTGACACATCTTCCTCTCCCGTTTCCCTGCAAAAATAATGAGTCTTTTAAGTCAAATTATAAATCAGTGATAAACATTTTATCATTACCAACATCAATGTCTGTATATTATATTTATATGGCGCAACATTGAGGAGAACCTTCTGGAGAAGTTGAAAGGGGAGAGAACATCAGATGGATGTCTAGCTGCCCATCCGAAGGCCTTTCTGGGATGCTCCAACTCTGCTTGTACTGCCATTTGAACCTCTTCTGTAATCTGTATCACTCACCGAGGAATTTCAGGGACGAAGGAAATTCGAGAAGAAACAAAGAAAGCTAAGTGAGAGAGAGTGAGCTATGTCCAGTGGGGAGAGCACTAGCCCTTTTTTTTTTATTTTTCTTAGTAAACTGGAGCAGTAGCTTTTCCGAAATGAGGGGTGATGTTGTTTTGACGTATTTGATGACGTCCTCTTCACTCAAAAAAGCAGTTCTTGTTTAAAGATTTAGGAAAATGTTTTCAGTGGGAAAATAAAAACAATTCTTGAGTACATTGTATGTATGTACATCCTTTAATAAACAAGGAAAGGTAAAAATTAAATTTTTATAATTATTTTTATTGTAAAAATTTAATCTCAAGTTTTTGTTTCTATTTATTTGTGCATATAATGTAAGATAAAAATTTTCGTAAAATATATAGGTTTGTTTCTTGTCCAGCACACGAACACTGAGAAAAGTCTTAGTTGATTAAAGAAAATTTTCAGCTAATTAGACACCTAATGACAATTTTCTCGACATTTATTCTTACTGTAGAATTATACTTAACTTGGCTAAAAGTTGTGATTGAATTGTACAATTTTAGTGCGACTTGGAACACAATGACTCGGAAAAAATTTCGTGCTGAGGAATTTTAATTTGAAAAACTGGTATATCTGCCAGGATGATATTACTAGCTTCAATATGGACAAAACTGTACTATACATGGATAGAACATATATATTTCCATTTAATTTTCATCACTATGCGGATTTTCGGAATAATTCAAAATAAAATAAAAAATTAATTAATTTTATGTTAGACTTTTTTTTCCTGAATCATAAATGTCTCAAAGTTAAATTGTATACAATTCATCATTTTAATAAAATAAATAAATTTATAAAATTAATGTTATTGTAATCAATAATTTAAGAATTAGATCGAGTCAAATAATTCAATTGATAATCAATTAAGCATCTAATTCTTAATTTATAACAAAAATTTATTTTATTAATTAAATTAATTTAGATCGATTAAAATCAGCTGATCCAATTCAAAAATTGTGAAAAAGGGGTCCGTTTTTTAATTTAAATATCTGATAAAAACCGAAGCTTATTAAAGGCAAGCCCAAAAACCTATTAGATTTTAACGTAACTAGTTTTCAGCCTTCCACACACTTCATCTATTCTCTTCTCTGTCGCACTACGCAAGGCTTTCTCTGCCCAACACCCTTTGAAGCAGACAAGGAGGCAGGAGCACGGTGAGCTGCAGTGCACGGTATGTAGATCTCCACTCTGTATTTTGCAGATCTCTTAATTGACAGATCATAGATGTAGCTTTCTTTGTCTATTAATTTCACATCCTGGGTGGTTGGGCAAAACTCTTTCACGTATTGGGCATTTTGTGTTTAACCCATTACAAGTCTTTTTGTCATTTTGTGATATCATTTGGTGTTCTCATGCGTTATTTGGTTGCCGAATACATGTTTATCATTTTGCATTGTTTAGCTAATAATTATTAGGAGTTTCTTTTTCGGATAATAATGGTTGTATATTTTTTAATATAATATATATTATTAATATTAAAAATATCTCATTATTATTGTATATATTTATTATATTATTTGATTAGACTGTTAGTTAAATTGATTTAATTGATGAACTTATAATTCTTAAAATATTATTAAACATTTCATAAAACCTTCTATCTTACAATGTTACTTATTATAAAATATTCTAAACATTTTGATAGAAAATTATCAGTCAACTCCTATTAATTCCCTTTGATTTAATTAATTTCTTCTACTTTTTTCTTTTGAATTAATTTGTTTCTAATTATTTTTACATAAAAATGGAAGACAACATTAAATTTATATACAAAAAAAGCATTTTTTATTTATTAAAAGATACATAACTAGAAATTAAAAGAAAATAAAAGCCATAATTAAGAAACAAATCCAATTACACCAAACTCAAACCATTATATGGAAAATCGATCTCCTGATGCACTTATATATTCTCATTTCCTTGGAATAGAAAATGTCCATTGTTGGACAACTATGTATGGCTTATACGAAATGATCGAGTACATAAAATCACTACTCTTCCTTTATACTGAGGACCATATCTAAGACATTATCCGTCATAAGAGTGAAGGAAGGTGGGTGATTAAATCAATAACACAAGCTGAATACACAGAAATACACAAATGATATAATTATTGCACTAAACCATGAAACTATTTCAATATTATATATATCCTCTGTCCTGCTGCCAATATTCTCTGATATCTGGAAAACATGGAATAATACAAAACTAAGAGGTGGGGTTGAGTGTGTTTCCAATGTCAATGACAAATCGATATTTGACATCTGCTTTGAGGAGGCGCTCCATTGCGGTGTTCACATAATCCATAGGAATAACCTCTATATCTGGTTTCACATTGTGTTGAGCAGCAAAGTTAATCATTTCTTGTGTTTCTTTCATCCCTCCAATGCCACTCCCAGCTACTAACTTTCTCCCTGCACGTCAATTGAAACGTACACTTGTATATAAGCTTCAAATTTCAAAGTTTTAATTTTCTTACATATTTACTTAATTACGTACCCATAAGTAAAGAAAAGACTGGCAGCTCCAGTGGCTTCTCAGGTGCACCAACCAATACAAGTTTCCCATTAGGCTTCAATAGACCAATCAAAGGCAAGAGGGGATGGACTGCAGAAACTGTGTCTATGATGCCATCCAAGGTGCCCATTGCAGCCTGCATCTCATCTTGGTCTCGGATGACTATAAAGGAATCAGCTCCTAAATTTTGAATGGCTTCCTGCTTCTTATTAGGAGAAGTGCTGATAACAGTGACCTTAGCCCCAAAAGCTTTTGCAAACTTGATGGCCATATGGCCAAGGCCACCCAGACCAACCACACCCACATGAAGGCCAGGTTGGTCGAGACCAAAATATCTCAGAGGGCTATACACTGTGATCCCAGCACAGAGCAGAGGAGCCGCAGCATCAAGAGGTAAAGCATCTGGAATGCGAACAACAAAGTGCTCGTCAGCAACCATGGAGTCAGAGTAGCCTCCATATGTGACGGTTCCATCAAGGTATCGCGTACTGCAGGTGAGAATTATGTTAGGGCATTGATTCTCGAGGTGGTCGGAGCAGCTTTGACAAGAGCGGCATGATCCCACCATGTAACCCACACCAACCTTGTCTCCAACTTTGAATTTTTGTACCTTGCTTCCAACCTCTGTCACTACACCAGCAATCTCGTGCCTGTATATTAATTATAAGTGCAGTCCTTGTTAGGAAGGATTGATTATCAAAAGAATTACATTTTCAACATTAAGGAATATATATTGAGACGTATACCGACGTACCCAGGTACAAGTGGATAGATGGAAGAGCCCCATTCGTTTTTGAGCATGTGGAGGTCGGAATGGCATATTCCACTGTAGAGAACTTTGAATGTCACATCTTTCTCTCCGGTTTCCCTTCGAGAGAAGTTGAAAGGGGAGAGAAGCCCAGATGTATCCCTGGCTGCCCAGCCGAAGGCTTTCCTGGGATGCTCAAACTCAGGTTGTACAGCCATAATTAATTACTTGAATTTAATTTGAGGGAGAAATTAGGGAATTAAATGAAGCACAGAATTAAGTAAGTAGAGAGAGTTATAAAGAGTAAGTAGAAGAGAAGGAGATGGAGGAATATAAGTATACAAGAAAGCAGTTAAGCGAATGAATGAAGGGATGTGGAGTGAAGTGGCATTTGTAAGAGAGGCCAGGGACGAGAGCTTTGTTGACGTATTCGATTACGTGTCCATTGATTGAAAATTTGGAATTGAAATACGAGGCCGGCGGCAATTTCACCGAGAGCCATTTTGTTAAACAATGATATTCTCAAAACTCAAGTTTAAAAAAGTTTTATTTTTAATTTTCTTTTTTGTCTATAGTAAAAGTAATTTGTTTAGGCAAATTATTGTTTTAAAAAATAATTCATTACATATAAACAAATTATATCTGTTAATATCAAGCCTACATATGATGAATTAAAAATATGTTTTTAAAAATCTAATATAATCAGACAGCAATAAAATATAATAGTCCTTATATTGCACGATTGGGGTTGATTGATGATAGAGGATTTGGGAAATACAATTACAAGGATACAAAGAGGTTTGGTTAGCCAAATAGGCGAGGAGTGACGTGAGATACCCAACCTGTCTTTTCTCTGTGTCACTCTATTTCTGTTTAAAATATTTATTAAATAATAAAATAAATTAACATGATTATCAAATTTTACTTTTCTAAAACTAATAGCATCATTGATGATAATACAATAATTAAAATAACATTAATGACACGTCACACTCATGCCCAATAAAATTAATTATTATTTATTCAGAATAATTAATTAATGTAAATAAGCTTTTAAATTTAAAAAATGAGATGAATATTTCTCTTCGATTCCAAAAAATATATAGCGAGTATAATACTCAATTCGCTCCCTATATGTGATGCTAAACTGCAAATGGAACCACGATTGCACAGCCAAAATTTATCTTGTTCATGAATTTTGACCAATCGTTAAGTTTGCCGCCACCAATACATTATAATATTGTTCTAATTATTTGATATTCGTTCTATCAACACATAATGACCGTACAATCATGTAATAAAATAATATAGATAAAGCCAAGATATCAAAAATAATTTTATTTATTTCTTTATTTCTTTATAATAACTACCACTTGATACCTACTAATACAATTAATTGAAACTTGAAAAGGTAAGGGTTTGAGCTTACAATCTTTTATATGTAAAGGCATAAAGCAACAAAGAGAAAAGTACGCTTGTCAAGGCTTTGGGAGAGTTTTATTCTAACTAAAAAATTTAAAAATAAATTATTCTCTTAATCTATATATTTTATTTTAGTTTAATTATTGAAATATTAAAATTTTTAATTCCATCATTCCAAAAATAATTTTTAAATAATTTAGTTTCTATATCATTTATATAAATATTTAAAAATAATATTACAGTAAAGTAAAATAACAATTAGTATTCTTAACAATATAATTTTATATATAACAAACCAAAATAATAATTAGCATATTGAAAAGAACATAAATATAACAATCAATCAACTAAATTATTTTTTAAAAAATAGATTTTGACCTATAACTTTTAGGTACTAAATTCAAATAAACTGTATTTTTTAAAAAATATAATAGTTAATTTAATTTAATAAACCAACGT
This sequence comes from Senna siamea, assembly GCA_031216115.1. NCBI lineage: Eukaryota > Viridiplantae > Streptophyta > Magnoliopsida > Fabales > Fabaceae > Senna > Senna siamea. Next base: position 28,566,819 of record CM062360.1, on the reverse strand, counting down.
GTTAAGTGAAAACGCTTCTTAAACTATTATTAAGTCCTGAATAACTAATCATAACATAACTACCAAATCAAATTTATTTTTAAGTTCCCAAGAGGCAAAAAAGAATTCTCTGATTAGTCTTATATTAGATAAAAAAAAAATGTTAAATGAGACCATAAAAAGGTACGACTCATTTTTATTCAATATGTTAATTTTTTAAAATAAATATTATTCATGACTTAAATAACATTCCATGGCATGATCAAAGGCATTTATAAACACTTTTAGTCAATATTATTGTATGTAGCATATTTTTTTCAAAATATTGTTTTCAAGTGTCAAATTATTAAAAAAAATAACATACATTAAGAAGGTATTAAGAAATTAAAAATAATTATGGTAAATAATAATTTTATTAAAAAAATAGTTATACTTTTTTTTCCTTCAAAACGCAGTTTCTCTCTCTTAAAAGTTTAGCCAAACAGATAAATAATGGCAAAGTAAATATTTTTAAAGAAAAAATTATTGACTTTTAGTAATTTTGAAATCCAAGGAATGAATCATTTTCTTCATTTTTTAGTGATTAATAAAATATTTAGCAAGAAGTAAATACTTCTTTCCAGAGTTAATGATTCACTTTTTCAACTACATCAAATGTTTAATTGAAGTGAATGATACATCTCATTTCTTGTATAAACAATGGCATATAAACCTATTCCTAATACCAACTTGCTAAATCTAATTGTGCTTATTGAGTTTCTCATCTATTTTCCATATTAAATTTCGTAAAATTTATTTAGTTATTTATTCAACTCGATGGTTCCAACTCTCAAACGTTAATACAGCCTTTAGAATTAAATCCGCTTAATGCAAATCTAGGAGGTGGGGTTGAGTGTGTTCCCAATGTCAATCACAAATCGATATTTGACATCTGCTTTGAGAAGGCGCTCCATTGCCGTGTTCACATAATCTATAGGAATAACCTCTATATCTGGTTTTACGTTGTGTTGTGCAGCAAAATCAATCATTTCTTGTGTCTCCTTCATCCCTCCTATGGTACTCCCAGCAATCACCTTCCTCCCTGTCAATATAATTTCCTAACACTTGTAAGTATGCCTTCATATTTCTATTTCAATCTGCAAATTAAATCATAATTCTCTAATGCATTTCATTTTTACACTAAAACATCCATTGCATATCATGCTTGAATTCAACACAACAAATTAGTATACCAGTAATACATCTGCATTGGTATTAAGTTGCATGAGCCTCTTTAATTACTAGAAACATTAAGTTATGGTAATAGAAGCTCAATACCCGCAAGTAAAGGGAGGACTGGCAGCTCCAGAGGCTTCTCTGGTATACCAACCATTACAATTTTCCCATGAGACTTCAACAGAGAAATCAACGGCAAGAGAGGATGCATCGCAGAAACTGTGTCAATGATTCCATCCAAAGTGCCCATTACAGCCTACAAATATATAGATGCACATGAACTTAACAATGATTAAAAGATGAATGGTCATAAAATATTTCTTATACAACTAAGTAACAAGCACATTTCTAAATAATAGGCACCTGCATCTGATCTGCCTCACGGCTGACCACAAAAGAGTCAGCTCCTAGATGTTCAATGGCTTCCTTCTTTTTGTTAGGAGAAGTACTGATAACTGTGACCTTAGCCCCAAAAGCTTTGGCGAATTTGACAGCCATATGGCCAAGGCCACCCAGACCAACCACACCCACATGAAGGCCAGGCTTGTCTAGACCAAAATATCTCAAGGGGCTATACACAGTGATCCCAGCACAGAGCAGAGGAGCTGCAACATCAAGCGGTAAAGCTTGTGGAATGCGAACCACAAAGTGCTCGTCTGTGACCATGGAATCAGAGTAGCCTCCATATGTGGTGGTTCCATCAACATACTTGGCACCGTATGTGAGAATCATTCGTGAGCAGTAGTTCTCAAGATTGTTGGAACAGCTTTGACAGGAGCGGCAGGATCCAACCATGCACCCAACACCCACCTTGTCTCCAACTTTGAAGTTTTCTACTTTGCTTCCAACCTCTGTCACTACACCAGCAATCTCGTGCCTGTGTTTGGGATGTTGGGTATTTTATGAATTGTATATATCAAATATAATAGTTAATTATATGTTAAATATTATAAAAAAATTTTAAGTAATTTAATTTAATTTAATATAATATTATAATAGACTTAATTTTAGTAAAATATAAATTTATATGTGTAAATGCTCTCATATGTAATTTTTAATTTTATATAAAAGTTATTGTCCCTAAATTATATAAATAAATAATTCTTTTCTGCTATCCTTAAAAAAAGAGAGAAATTTAATTCTTTAAAAAATTATACATATCAATATGAAATACTAATAATCGTAAAACTAAAAATATCTTAAAAATTAGAAATTCAAGTATACTTTTATGTTTAAATTTAAATTTATTCTTTTTGATAATTTGATATGATCAAATTATGAACCAAAATTTATGTATTTAGAGATTTATTATACATAAAAAGTTGTCCTAAATAATTTAGAAAGTTGAAATCTTCTTTTAAAAATACAGGGCATGGAGTGTGGCGGTCAAATTAGGATATAATAAAAGTAGCAAATGGTGATTAGGATATAGGATGATATATGAAATAAAATAATGATATTATTAACTAGTATTTAGTAGAGAGCATACCCAGGTACAAGTGGAAAGGGGGAAGCGCCCCATTCGTTCTTCACCATGTGGAGGTCCGAATGGCATATCCCACAGTACAACACTTTGAATCTCACATCTTTCTCTCCGGTTTCCCTGCAAAAATTAGTTCATGCAGTGGATGTTTTCATTCTTGTGTTTAATAAAAATTGAGAGTGATACTTTGATGAAAAGGGAGTACCTTCTAGAGAAGTGAAAGGGGGAGAGAAGCCCAGATGAATCCCTGGCAGCCCATCCGAAAGCCTTCCTGGGATGCTCACCCTCTGTTTGCGTCGCCATTTGAATCTCTTGTATTTGAGTTTTACAGAGGATGAGGATTGAGGAGGAAGAAGAAAGCAATAAAATTCTATATACTGTACAGCGGAGGTAATTATGAAGTGAACGAGTGGAGTTCTGACGCTGTTGAATTTCCTTATTTTATGAACAGATTTTATGATATATGTCAAATAATAGAGAATCCCGCTTTCCAGTTTCTTCGGTGCAATAAATATGTTCCACCAAAACCAAAAATGTGTTCAGACTTCAGACTCGACCAGCGTATTTCAATTTTCTTTCATGCGAAGAAAGTACTAGCATGTGGGTATGTGTTGCCCACAAATTACTGTCAATCCAACTAATTGGGAAGGACTGAAGTATCAAATTGATGGAAACTGTTTTTGTTTTTATAATCTTGAAAAGAGTTTTGTGAGATTAATTTTACAATATTATGTAAATACTTGTAGGTATATAATTTATGAAAATATTTATTTGTTGCATTTGTTTGTTTTGTAAGACTAAAATTTAAAACATCTTTTTAAAATGATAAAATGACTTTTCATGTTGTCAAATTTTTTATTAATTTTTAATTTTATTTTTTAAATTTTTTTTATTATTAATTTTATTTTTTAAATTTTAAATTACAAGTAATTTTATCTTACGACTTAAACTTATTTAAATTATTAATAAAAAATAATAATATAATATTTGATAATAAATCTTACAAATATAAAAAAAAATTTAATAATATTTAAATAATAATAATATATATTCTTAAATTATAATATTTTTATTCTTATTTAATCACTATTTGACTTAAAAATTAAATTCTTTAATAAAAAATTTAATAAATATTTTATATATAACTTGAATAATTTTATTAATAATTTTACATTATTTTAACTATAATATTATATTATTATGTTTTATTTATAATTTATATGATGTTAATTTATAGAATAAAATATATTATAATTTAAAATTTTATTAAAAAAATTAATTAAAAAAATTTTATAAATAAAATTAAAAATAGATATAAAATTTATAAACATAAAAGATATTTTTATATTTTAAAATCAAAAATTATTTCTGGACTAAATTAAATAAGCCTCTTGTGTTTGTATAATATTTTTTCCTTTTGGTGATACAATATAGTTAAAAAAATAATCTTAATATTTTGCATGAAATGAATTTTGTAAAATATAAAATTGCTTCTTAATCAACAACCCAAAGTCAAATAAAGAAGACCGCTCAGAAATTGGTGGCAAAGGCTTAATGTCCTAGCCACAACTGCTTTGAATGCGTCTTACATAAAAAACAAAAGGTATCGGCGTGGCGCAATATTGACGGCGAGTGTGTCAAAGGTTTCGAGATCAGTGTCAAAATGAGTTAACTCATGTGGATGAGATTATTTTGAATCGCTTTTTAATGAGTCTGCAAAATCCTAACTCAATTTATCAGTGAATTAAATGAGTTCATCTATTTAATTTCATTTTTTATTTAATAAAAGAGAAAAATATGAAAGAAAATAGACCATACTAAATATATTTAACATAATTAAAAATAACACAATACAATAATAATAATATTATAAAATTTTAAAATTTTAAACTCAATAATATAATAAAATTTAAATTAAATTAAAATTTTTTAAATTTTAAAGTAAAGATACGCTAACTTATTTTTATTATTTAATTTATAAATATTTTTATTATAATTAATAATTTTTTTTCTTTTCATAAATTAAAAAAAATAAATAGGTCAATTAAATGAGTTGATTGATTTAATTTGTGAGTTAAATGAGTCAAATAAAAATATTTATAATTATATAAATTAAAAAATAAAAATTTAATTTATCAATTTAGTGGATTAAACAGTTTGATCCAATAGGTTGAACTTGTTTTTACAATTTCTAAAATGATTATGTAAAGAACGGTCGGTGCTGGCCACTTCGTTTAGTCTACAACTGAGATTCGGATAAATTTGGTTGGACTTGTGAAAATTAATTTATTTAACAATGAACTTAAATGACTCATTAATAGGTAAGTTTGGACTTTGGACAAATCTACCTATCAAAAGTTTTGAAAAAAAAAAAATCTAGACTCTTCTCTGTATATGAATATTTAATAGCCACCTAAGCAACAATCAAAGACAAGTCAACATTCTGGCATTTCTATTAAGTTGGGATTAATCAGTTAATTACACCAACGAAAAGACTAAATTAATTAAGATAATGTTTTTTGAAAAATGAAATTAAAACATTTCCTCTTTAAAAAATCAAACTAAGAGAACATCTTAATTTGAATCTCCTGTAATAATGTACATAATACATTAAGAAAAAAAAATAAAATAAAAAACCTATTAATTTTTAGTTATTCTTTTTCATAATTATTACTATCAATTTTTTAAAAAATTAAAGGTAAAAATATCTTTTATATCTATAAATTGTACATTCATTTTTAATTTCATCCTAAAATTTGTTCATAATTTTATACATAAAATTTTAAATTATAATTAATTTTATTTTATAAACTAACGTCCTTTAAATTATGGACGAAAATAGTGACGTGGTGTCTAATATGTATTTTTTTTTGCTAACTCTACTTTTTTTATTATTTATTATTAAATATGTTCTTAAAGTCTATGAATATTATCAAATATATTTTTTAAAATTTATAAATATTGTCAAATGTGTTTTTAAAGTTTATAAATACTATCAAATGTGTCTCTAATTTTTTGAAATAATTTATAATTTTTTAATAGATGATGTGACATCTGACGTGTATATTTTTTTTACTACATACATATTAAAATTTATAAAAGTCATATCAAACTATGAAAACACACTATATAAGTAGATAAAGCAACATTTATATTTACATGTTTTTGAACTATCATGTTACTGAATAATCTTTATTGAAATAAGTATATTGATTATGTTAAAATCACGTTGCACTAAATTCATGAACGGTGAAAGTCTCTGTTTTGAAATCTACCATTGAAATTATTAAATTTTATTCTGTCATTGAAGCCGCAAGGCAAAAATATAGAGGATATTTAAAATATTAAATTTTTTTCTTTGAACTATGATATACCATTGTTATTATATGATAATATTAATAAATTATTATATTCATCAATAACTTCATATATAATTAATTTTTTTATGTGAATGTAAAAGTTTTATGTTTGGTTAATAATGGGTAAATTTTTTTTTATGGGTTGTGGTCTCATGTTAATGAAATCATAAGTGTATATATTATAAAATAATAACTTATAACCTAAACTCATATGTTGTAGATGGTCTTATATGGACTTATTTATTATTTAAGTTCATAATGAAAGAAAATTCGTTAGAGGATCAACTTTACTATATTTTGATAGTTGTATAAGTTGATGGGAAAAATGTGATGATGATAGGTAGAGTTATTGTGAAATTATAAATTGTTTGAAAGAGTTGAGAATATATTTAAAAATATTCATAAGCTTTAGGAATATATTTGATAATATTTATAAATTTAAAAGATACAGTTAATAATAAATATGTAAGTAGATTATTGAGTTAAAAAAATATATATATTTGACGTCACATCAATTATTTTCATTAATAATTTAAATGACATTAAATTGTGAGATAAAATTAATTATAATTTAAAATTTTAAGAATAAAATTGACAATAAATAAATTTTAAAAATAAAATTAAAAATTAATATTAAAGTTAACGGAATAAAAAGTGATTTTGCCAAAATCATAAAACTTCAAACCTGCTTATAACACAGCATTTGGGGTGACACCCAAGCTGTAATGAAAAATGGCCACGACCTGCACTAGAGCTTTTAGCCCATTTTTTGATTTTGTTCTCACAAAAAATCAAATGGGTGCATGGTGAGTTGTCGACTTGTAGTTGAGAGAGACAGAAAGGGAGAACCGTGAGGTCCGTCTTCGTCAACTGTTACAAATTGTGATGCCCAAAATTGTTGGGATTCCGACGAGGAGGAAGGATGGTTTTAGTGACAAACAGAAAAAGTGGAGTAGTTTTTGAAGTGTTAATTTTATTGATTCGATTTCATATAGATTACATGGACCTAACACTTATTAAGAATTTAGTAGATAAAAATATACATGCAATTAAGTTTAACGGTTAGAAAGAGGTGTTGATGCATATACAGCATTTGCGGGCATTAAAGAAACGTGGGAGATGTGAATGTTGAAACAAAGCAAGCTTGATATATAGAAAATTGAAGAATTAATATGACTAGATATATAAATAAATCTATGTTTGTTAGGTGATCATAAGCATTGCTTTACAAACGGAGACAATATATATCAAATTCAAATCCTTGGCTTTGGAGGCCTTTCTAAACGGATATAGTCATACATGACGCCTTGGAAAGGAGTTAAGGCTTTTGACTGCTTCAGATAGATAGTGTTGTTTCCCTTTACGAATCGATCACTTGCTATCTCAAAGCTGAACAGCCTATACAATCCATGCACTCCATGCCTTGCTATTGCATTGTCTCTGCCTATTGATGTCCCCGTTCCCAGGTGGGGAAGAACACTGCTCGGATCATTGAACCCAACCTAATAATTTACAGATAAATAAATATATTATTTAAAAAATACTTTTCAAAATTTAATTTATAGTTTGTATCATTTTCATAATTAGGGCATTAATCTAATTCGTCATATATATTTGATTTATTTAAATGAGGTACCTGCAAGTTAGCCTCAGTGGCTGATGCCAAGGCCAGTTGAAGTGTGTAGTTTCCTGCCAATGTATCATCTTCAAGTTGAAATTTAATCTGCCACGTTGTTGGTTGGTACGTCTTATTTCCTGCGCTTCTGCATATAGGAAGTAAATTGAGAATCAAAACCCAACACAACTTAACAGCAAACAATTACTACAATAGAATAGCTAATAAAAGAGTAAGAAAATTAAATTACCTGGTAACATGTGCAAAAAACCATTTCTCGTCGTACTTATCGACGCCAACATTGTAAACGAGATCTTCCTTCGGATATAAATCAGCATAGCGCTCCCACAACCCATATTGCCTAAACCTGTGAAAATGGAAAATTAACTGTCTTAGTAAAAACACGAGAGTGCAGATTAATTAATATATAGCAGCTGGCAGCGATATTGTTGTCTAAGGCTTTTGGGCTAACTTGTCTCTTGGGTCTTTCTGGAACAATCTGTTTATCAGCTTAGGATTCGGGTCTGGTACGAAGAACTCTGCGGCTGATCGATCTGGGATACCAATCTCCCAAATGGTAGGACCATTTCTTGGAGGACTATACACAAGTGAACCCAATTTAATGACACCACCTACAATAACAAACAAATCAATGATCCCTTTTTTTTTTCTTCATTTTGGGTGTAAGATGAAAACACTGAAAATATGATCTAGTATGTAATGTCCAAGTGTGTGTTGGGTGCATGTATGTTGTACCTGACGTGATAGTGACAGTAGCATTATATCTGTAATCACCAATAAAGCCAGGAACCCAGGCATACAAATTATAGTCCCCTGGTACAACATCTTTGATTGTGAAGTTACCATCCCGGTCCGCTCGAGTCCAGAATTGATAACCCTATATAAAATTGTATAAACATAAAACTCGTATACTTGTGTTCCTGCTCCTGCTCATGAGTTGGAGAAACTTTAAGTTTGAGTGGCAACAGAAATACCTTGCTCTCTGTCTGCCATGATCCATTTTCTCCAGGCAGAGCTAGGCCAACATATGCAGACGCAGCACTTAAGATTCCCCATCCCTTAATGTTCCTGGTTAGAGCAAGCGACTTGACTTGAGCTCGTTTTCATATATAAATGAGTGTATGACACAACAAATGGAAATAAAGCATGCATGAAAATATACCAATCTCGGACTAGCAAACGTCCCACTACAGTCCCTCGTTGATTGGGTGGAGTGAAATCCTGAGATCGAGGGAAATCGTAGGGCCAGCTTCTGACTTCCTCATTGTACTATTCCAGTAATTAAAGAACAAGCAGAAATTAAGTTGAGTATTATAAACTCTGTAAGACTTGGAAATTAGAATACTGTGTAATCGATAATCAGATTCAGAACCGCTTGCAGTGCAGTTTAAGTGTATTCACTACTGTTTTGTCAAGTACCTGTCGAACAGCATCTGACCAGAGTGCAGCTGTATCCCCCTTGCTAGAACCAGAGTTAAGATAGACAAATACAGGGCCAAAAACCTTCTTGTAAGTCTCCCCTTGTACAAAATTCATCGTCACATCCTTCCCAGCATAGTGGGTGCTAACAAACATCTGCACATTCATTAATCTTAGCAATTAGAGGGGAAAAAAAATACAAGACAAGGTAGGTCATAACTCAGGAGTGTGGGGCCATAGACTTACAGCAAGGGTGGTGGGGCCAACATGAGAGGTGAGGTCTTGCTTGACGGGCCCACCATTACGAAACTCGTTACTTGGTGTTATAACCCAGAAGCCCCTAAGGGCCTCAGAATCAGAGCTTATCCACCCATGAACACTGTTGTCTTGGTTCTCGGTGGAATACTGGTATTTGTCATCCACCTATGCCCAACACAAGACAACCAATTGAATCATTCAAGGCCCAAGCCCATGTTTGGCCCAAAAAAAGAAAAGAGATACCTCCTACAGTCATACCTCTCCTCTAATATCTGGGTTCCTTGCATGGGTCAACAGAACAGCTTCAGGATAAGCAAGTGGCTGTCCAGTCGCTCTATCTTTAGGTGTTGGCATCGTTCTTTGTCTTCTCTCTGATATAGCCATATCATGGAACCTGTACACCCAGGTTCATGTTCCATTATTAATTTAATCCTCACAGTAAATTTATTAATTTCTTGAATATTTGAAATTACAATTTACAAATGTTAATTTTTAGTAATTACAAGTCTTGTCGGAGCTTGTACACAATCCTGATTTGATCAACGCCCCCTGCTGGAAATCCTTTTCTCCGCTCAAATATTGCATACGAGTAGTATCCTGAATTGCCTCTTCGCATTATATACCTACAACGTTTAAGTTTTTATTTCGTATACATTAGCATATATATATATATTATTAACATGTACGTTTGTTTCTTTTTGTTCTCAACAAATTTGTAATGATAAAACAAAATTATGCCATTCACCTTTTGTCTATGCTTATAGGAACAGATCCCTTCAGGGTTGATGTCCATGTTCTTAAAAATGAAACTTCCACTTGATTTTCGTTGTCTTCTATTATTGAGAAATTTGTCCCCTGGACTCTGCGCAATACATATATAAATCGGTTTCTTAAATCGCTTAAGCGTGCAATAAATTGTTCAGAAGAGTACTAGTTTGAATATGTAGTTTAAAACTACATAAGTTCTTTTTTAGTTATAAATTATAATCAGTCATACCTCTGAGTGCTATCATGTTTTCCTGGTTCATTCCAAACAACGTCTAAATACCTGCAAATTAAATATATATAGAAAGGGTTAATTATTGATTCCGTAAGTTCGGATTAAATCATGAATTATATTTGTTAGTTTAATTAATAAAAAAGAGAAGAAAGTGAACTAATGACGTAGGTAGTACGTACCCTCTATCATCTTGTCGGTTGTGAGCTTCAAGTACATTGTCAATACCATTATAAGATATTCCAAGGACGTAGCCCTCGGGTGTTGCCAAAGTGACCCGGACGAGTCCATTATCTATCACAACCTGGAAATTGAATTTGACGCCATTAGGTCATATCATAGTCAAAAACGAAACATTTGTTTTTACATTAACTAAAGAAACAAATAAATATATATCTAGCGAACACCAATATGAGTTATTAATTTATATTTCAATCAATTAGAATCCATCTTTAATTATCCAAAAGTATGGTCTACCTGAGTAGGGTTTTCAACATCCAGCTTCACTGCAGGATGAGAAGATGATGACTGTGGAATCTCCCGCAGAGCTCTTCTGCCATTGGAGTATTTATTACGTCATCATGTCAAATACCACAATAAATTTCAAACAACATATAGGCATTGATTAATATAATATTACAGCAAATTGCATTAATATATATATATATATATATGAATATACTGAGAAGACATTCTTTAATTTTGTGTCGGCTCAGCTTAATAGACTCATCAATAGTATTTGCCACATTTGATTTAAGTTTTAACAAATAAAGTAATAATAGTTTTTTATTGTGAAATCTTGCTCTATAATGGGCAAAAAGAAAAAAAAAAACAATTGCTTCTTAGAGGGAGTGCTTAAATTTCTTCCGATCCCCTACTTCCTTAAGTCGTCTTTGATGACTTAATGTATGTACGTGAACGGAGAGATCTAATTCTCCACCAAGAAAATTAAAGAGATATAAAGAAAAAAGGGTAAATTTGGCGTAAAAGACTGAAACTACGAGCCATGGGTCAACTAAAATTTCCAGACTTGAATTTTTGGCTCATGGAATTTTCATTAATTTTTCTTTAACCATCATAATTATTATATTGAGAATGCAATTTGCGAGACTTTAATTAAGAAACGTAACATATTTTTCTGGGGTCCTAAGAAACATAGGTAAGATTTAATTGCTATTCAGGCTGGATTTACTTAGAGATCATTTCCGCAATTGGAAGGAAGAATTCACTTACAATGTCGGTACCAGTATTGCTTTCATGGCTCAACTTCGGGGCATTCTCGTAACTCAAAATCTGCTTGGGATTTGGGTTTTAGAAGAGTTATTGTTGAGAGTGATTATCAAAGTGTTATTATAAGAATCCTCACAATACTAAAGACCATAACAATATTCCTCTTGTGAGAAGAATCTTCAAATGGTCTAGTAAGCAATGAAAAGTTCACTTCAATTATATTTTCAGAGAAGCTAACAAGTACTGACAAGTTTGTTAATAGAAGTCTTACTTGTTTTAGAGGTTTTCAACAATTTGACCAACCTACTCAAGATCTCAAGTGATTGATTCTCAGTGCTGTTTTTAAAATTTTTAGTTTAGGTATTTTTTGTTTGGGTCTTTAGCCTCGTTACTTTAGCACAGTTATTTTGCGATTTAGGCATAAGACACAAAGCATATATGTATAACCCATGAGGAAATAGGAAAGATATATATGAATTGAGATGGTGCAGAAAGGATTTGGATGCAATCTAGCTAGAGGCTGCTCTTTCTCCCTCAATGGCTGACTCTGAAAATGTCTTTTCTTTACGATGATCGACAAGCGAAAAGATAGCTAGTATGCTACTATAACGAAACCGAACAAAAAGATAACAAAGGAACAGTAAATGGTAGTAAGGTAAAATCCTTAGTTAGCATGTGACGTGACTGTTTTATTATGTGGAACAGCAGAAGCCCTCTCACCTTTTTACACAATTACTTTATATATTTAAAAAAAAATATATATATATATATATTGTCAAGGGTGTACAGGAATCCCAAAAGTTTAGGTGCTTTGCAACCCAAAAAGGTCCATACCTAAGTACAGGACAGATCCTAAAAGTTAACGAATTTTTGTTTGTTTAGTGTTTGCATTCTCTAATAGTACTTTACCATTAAAAAAAAAGTCTTGTTGGAGCTTCACCAGCTGCAACAAATATTATGTCTCTACGTCCGTACCAGAAGCAACGTTACTATCTATATATAACCAAAAAGAGAAGCAAAATTAAAGATGAGGAACAAATACCTAACTGAGGTCGTCTCAGAACATCCCACAAGCAAGAAGCAGAGTTGCATAGTCATTCCAAACCACCAAAGGAACAAGAAAGCACTTTTCCCTGTCTGTTCTGCTTTCTTCATCTTTTAATATAATATATACCAATATCAGCCTGCATGCAAACAGATTGACGTTTATATAAAATAGTTTAAGCTCTGAGAGGCAAGCTCTTTCGTCTAACTTGGAGGAGAAAACAATGGTAATTAATGGGAAACAAAATTAACCCACAACACCCTGAAAGAAACACCAAGTCATCTTGAAAACAAACAGACGGACGAACAGCCATATATTGTTATGTATAGGAAGATGAATCATAAAAGGTATCAACTGACCAAGTTTTTATCAGTTATGTGTTTCTTTTCCTTTTGGCTCTCTTTCTCCTCTTCTCTAAATACTCTTTGGAACCTTTATATTTAGGTACTCTAAAGGTTCAGCGGGTAATCATAAAATGCTAAGTGAATGAGAATGGCCTATGGCCTTGTATATATATATAGTTTTGAAGAAAAAATTTGGCATACATGTTACGTATATAAGTAATACATATAACCATAGAAATTAGGAAAGATATATACAATTTATATTTTAATTCTTTTACGAAATTTAAGAAATTGTGTCAAAGTTTGACAAGGGACTAAAATTCGACTAAAATTCAAATTAACGAAAAATTTTGACTTTATATTTTGTGTCTCTTGATCTCAATAAAGAACACGTTTACGTTAATTAATTAATGAAGTTGTTTGTGTCGTTATACCAAAAATTGTCAAAATTTGAGACTTTTGATTGTATAAAAACTTGCCCAGAAAAATTTCTACTCTAATACAATTTATGGGATCCAACTTGCAATAAGGCGAGGTTGGTGTATACCTAATTAGCAATCCTAGTTAGAAAAAAGCACCCACATATATATGATTATTAGAATGTTAAACGCCTGACTTCTTAAGCCTACGTGGTAGAATTTACTTTAACATAATACATATATATACACGTACCTTGTAATAGACAAATCCTCTGCGTGAGGGATAGGTAAGAATTTGCAAGTTGAACCACTTAGCTTGAGTTTACCCCAAACTGGTTAGAAACTAATAATCAAAATCCCTGCTTGTGAACTAATTCAGTACATGTGTACAGTGTATATGGGACCCACTATTCCCTTCTTAACCCAACAAAGGCTCTTCAAACTCTTATTCTGAAGCTCTAGTTTATACTTTATATTGTACCTTATGCTGGGTATAATCTATATATAGCTATAGTAAGTGATGATCTGCAAGAAATATAGAAATAGGAAAGTAATTTATTCGTATCCTATCTCCTACCATTTTTCCACTTAGCTTCCTTATTTATCAGATTTGGACTGCTATTAAACACAATATCTAATAGAAAAGTGGGACACCATATATATATAACTGAAGCATTGGAACTTTAAGCCCATAGATAGTATGAGTAACATGTTAATTAGTTATAACTGAAACCAGTGGTAACGTGTACAATGACATATAGTGTCAGAAAGCTTGAGCACAATACTAATTAGAAGTCATCACACGTCAAAACCTATATATATATATATAAATCAAGACCATGCCATAGAATGGACCTGTTCCTGGTGGGTTAAAGGTGCACTCAGCCCGTACTGTTTGTCAAAAGTTGTTTGTTTATTTAACATAATTAAATGTTATTTTTTTCTGCTGATCTATTTCCTACTTTGATTATTAATTAAATGGGAACATTATCACTAGGAAAGGTATAAATCAATTCTTATCTGTTCAGTCAAAAGGGAATTAACAAGGAAATTTTTGTGCGTCGTTTGAATTGGAGAGAGTCAGAGAGATGGACTCAAGGGTCAAACCTTTTGAAGTTGAATAAATGCGCATCCATTTACAATTCGTTATTCCTTCTTTTACCTTCTTTATTAAGGGAAAACAAAAACCAAGAAGGAACAACAACACAAATTTCAAGCAAATCGGCCATGCCCTGGTCCTCAAAGAGGTTTGAGCCTAATTATTTATGTGTCTTAAAAGTAGTTTATTCGGAGATACTACCTCATATATATATATATATATATTATGTAGAAAATATGATAAATCCACGTTTTAAAAAGTTATTTTAAAAAAAATAAAATTAATTTTACTCCTTTTTTCAAAAAAATTCTATATCATCACATAAAATATGACCATAGATAATGCTTTTCGTCAATTACTTGCATAACAAAAAATGATGGAATGTTAGTTTAATTTCTTTCTAAAAAATAAAAATAAAAAGAGAAGACTTATGGGAAAGTGTACGCCTCTCCATCTCTATCTCTCTGTAAAATTTATTTTAAAAAATAGAGACAATATTGTTTGAATGAGATAAAAGAACTCTTCATATCATTATCCAATTTTTTTTTAAAGATAAATTCAATTAAATCTACTTTCTTTTTGTTGACCATATTTTCTTTTTTGTTTGGTATGTAAAATGATAGCATGGGAAAAACACTCTCAATACTATCAAAAAAGATGTCATTAATATATTAAGAAGACTAATAAAAATATAACTTAAAAGATTATTGTACTAGTTAAATTGCAAATAATTTTATTTAATTATAATTATTCAATTAATTTTTTAGTGTTAGTGGATGTTTTTGAAAAAGAATATCCACTAAACAAAATTTTAAATGATTTAAGAAAGACTCAAACCCTCATCATGCGTACCATATTTTCACAACATAATAAAAGTTTATTTAGCAAAATGGCTAATAATTCAATTCATGAAAATAGGAAAATAAATAAAAGCACATATACTCAGTTAATTCATTTCTATTTAATTTTCTAGATAATAAATTAATCATTATAAGCTTGCGGCATTATATTATACGTTGAATTCGAGACTCGAATACTTCTGGTCCTTCTTTGGAATTCAAAATAATCCCTTTTCCATCCTTTTATTTGAAAAGTCTTTTAACCGTGCATATATATGAATTAATAAATATGCAAAGTGTGCCCCGCTGATTTAAAAGTAAAATGTTGTAAAATAAAAAATATTGACTCCGCATATAAATTAATTAAAATTATATGCTTTTAGCCAATGTTGAGTGATTTAATATATATATCCAATTTTGGTAATGCACGTATAGGTCGTAAGGGTGGGCAGAAAAATTATATGCGTGCGTTGTCTTTCTACCTTTTCATTCTGTTTGTATTTTACCTAACAAGATATGAGAAATTTATTTCCCATTTTTTTAAAAAAAAATTACGTCCCCCAATTTCTGCGGGTTTCAATGCTCGTCACGTAGCCAAATTGACATTGAACTTTGAATAATCCATCACAGAAGCAATAGCAGAGAACAAAAAGAGAAGAAAAGAAAAGAGCTGGATATTGAACTGTACCTTTCAAGAAGGGTCAAGGACTACCAAGCTATGCACACAACTTGAAACTTGAAAGAAAAGATGATGTGACGCCAGAGGAGACGGAGGGAGCAATACAATACAAAGTGAATAATATATATATATATATATATATATATCTCTCTGCAATCAACACTTAAATGGTATATTGGGATTTGTTTTTAATCTTACGTTACTTTAATATATTTACTACTACCTCCTCCTCCTACCAACGTGATCTATACATATATGAATATATGTGGAAAAGGAATGTCTTTTTCAACTTTCTACATTGGGAGTTTGGTCAAATTTATCTTAAATATTACCTCCAAAAAGGCATATTCTGTTCACCCTGATTTTTCTACATCAACAGTTGAGACATGTTTAAATGAAAATAAAATAAAAAACGACCGTGATTAACGGAAATACAAAATTTTCCTTTTTAATCTGACAGAATACAAAAATTAAGAGTGTCAGTGACACGAGATTCAACAATTCATGAAAATGGGTCTAGAAATGGGCTAAGTCTAGGTGGATTTGTAACTTTTTTTGGGCCTTTGATGCAAGTGAAGCCGTCAATATTTTGGCCCGTTAGCCTTTCTTTCAGTGAACCCAAAAAATTTATTGTGGGCTTTTGGCAAGTCCACCACGCCCCATCTGGCACCGACCCTTACTTAGCATACACAAGTACACAGCAGAGTATTTCGCTACCCCCAAAAAAGGAAATATCCTTTCACTCATCTATCACTCATTTATAAATAATTTTGGAGTATAAGAAAAAAAAAAACTCTTGCAGTGCATTTAAATTCACTTGCCTACTTTTTATATTGACAAAGTTGCGATTCATTCAAGGGATTATTTACTGATTTTTATACATAATGGGAGAAGTGTATTCCTACTTTTTCTGACGGGTAATAAAAAGACAACTAAACAGTATAAATTAAATATATAATAGAGATATTGTGGACGCTGCCGAATCATGAAGTAATTGATGAGCAAGAGGAGGAGGAGGAGATCCTTTAGTTGACTTGAATACAAATTTCATTAATGACATACATATAAATATATAAAAATAATTATAAGATTACATTCTCACAACAATTTCACAATTTTTTTTTCTAAAGAGACAGGAAAAAGGAGGGAAATGAAGATGGTGAGAGCAGAGAGAGTTGGGAAATTGCCATGGTTGCAAGTTGTGACTGAGAGGAAGAATGGAAAAGTGTGGAAGTATATTATATATATATATATATAGAGAGAGAGAGAGAGAGAGAGGGGATTTTGGCCTTCCTAGTGCCTAGATCAGAAAATAGATCAAATAATATGAAGAAGCGAAATGACTTTTCATAATGGTTCGGGTTTTCTGGTTTGAAATTGAAGGGTGATCAAAACAATGAAAATTTGGCTTTTCATTCAAAGCTTTTTATCCTAAAGCTGCTTGTTGGGTACAATTCAACATGGCAAGTAAAAGTTAAAATTTAGCGTGTGAATCGATGCTTCACATAGTACTAGCTGATTGAGTAAAGTTTGATATTCTGAATTATTTCACTCTCTTAAGTCCTAACTTTTTCCTTAATTTTCTCCGCCTCTTCATTCCAAGTTATAAGAGCAGTCCTACCATTAGATTCAGATCGTACGTAATTGCATACTTATCTAGACGGGATCAATGGATTATCATGATTCATGAAGGCCATGGCCTAGGCTGGTGACTTCCATTGTACTTGGAAAGGGTACCAGTCTAAAATCTGCCCAAGTGACAAAGCCTACATCATAATTTTTTTAGAGTAGGTAATTGCATATTGTAAGTAGAAAATTTTGAAAAATGTCAAGAATATAACCCTACAAAAAAAAAAAAAAATACAACAACGCCATTATCCTACATCAAATTGTTCAAACCCGAACCACTCACTATTTATGAAATTTTTTTTGAGTAGTTTATAAAGTGAAGTTTTTAAAATAAAAAAACTTAAAAAAATTAAAAGAGAGATAAATAAAAAATTAATCCTCTCAAGTTATTTTTATTTCTTTTATATTTTATGAACTTCACTTTCTTTAAAATTGAGGTTGACTATAATCATTAATCGGAATATTCCAAAAGCAAAACATCCGCTTTAAATGGGAATATTATATATACCAATAAACGACTTAGCACTATGAGTCTCAAATATTAACGGTGTCACGTACACTGCTCGCCCAACGCTGTGTTGCTGAAGTTTCAGTCTCTCTGCTTTTAGATCTCTTCTGGTGAGTAGGAGGGTCCCACCATAGGAAATGGCATCGCCTACCAAGGCTATGGATAATACGTCTTGATCGAAAACATTGAAGCTGAAGGACAATGATTCTGACTTGGTTTTGGTCACAATCAAGAGCAACAAGGTGAAGATCATAACGTAAGGTTTCGAGTTCAAGGTAGCCATGATAATTAGTAGTGTGATGGTATATACACTTGATATGCACAACCAGGAGACTGCAACTATATATATAGGCCTCTTGCTCTCATAAGAAAATAAAAAACAGAGTATTTAAATTTGCCGACGTTGGGTTACATAAGGGTGGAAAAAGCAAGGAAATTTTTACTACCTACAAAGATTAATAGCGGAGCGTGATTGTATTGAATTGGGATATTATTTGTTTTCCTATTTCTTCAATCCTTAGAAAGATATATACCGACAAAAGATGGAATATAATTTCGGTAATGAGCTAGATACAACTATGTACGTACTTCTGCCAAAATGTAACTGTTCTAAATATTTAAAAATAATAAAAAGGTAAAAAATTATTTAAATTTTTACTTTTAAATATTATATATATAATTTATTACTTTCTAATTAGGAATTAAAAATATCCTTAAAGTCATAGAAAAATTTTTTAGAACACATTTATCCTGATTACAATATTTACAAGGCCCACAACTTCTGCAAAGATAACGATAACATATGATCGTGAGTGGTCAATGATATGTGTTTATGTATTGATATTCAAGAATAAAATTCGTGGGTTTGTTACAGAGAGCTATTGGTCCGGCCATTTGGAAATTCCATTTGTCCACTTTTTAATTATATATATAAAATATAATATAACATAATATAATTTTATGAGCCATTTCTAATGCCAGCTACGCCCTTGCTTGATCGATTGGTTTTGGTTATGTCTACTTCCTACTCTACATGTTAAGATGTCCAACAACGTTCGAGATTGAGGACCCTTTGATCTGAAGCCATCCGTTACCCCGTTACGGTGATTTCTAGATTTTGGATTCTTTATATTTTAATACTTTAATATTTTTTATAATAAAAGAGAAATAAAAAAAAAGAAATTTAAACTAATAAATATCTATTAATAGATTAAGAATCAATTTTTTTTATCTTTTTTACTGTAGAGATATGTAAAAAGAATAAAATATAGAGTTTCTCAAATTTAACTCATAACTCTAAATTTATTTTCATATTTTATGATATTATTTTATGAAATATATGTATAAATTAATTTCTTTGATATAAATCTTAATTAATATATATTATTGTTTAGGCCATATACATGCATGTCCGTGACAAATAACTTTTTAGAATCTCAAAAATAACATCCTACATAAGGGGAGTTCAAGCTATCAAAGATCAAAGTTTTAAGTTTCTATATATATTAGCTCAAACCTTCAAAAAAAATTTTAATAGTTTTTTATCATTTGAAGAAAGTAAACAAGGGATGAGGAGGTTGACTTTCAAGTAGGTCAACCTTTTCCTATAACTTAATTTTTGTCAATTTCTAAATAATTTAAATTCATAAATTCTGACTCACTCTTTATCTCTAATTGGTGGAGTCGACCGCCGTCCAAACAAGAACAACTTTTGTATGTCCAACAGCGGATTTGGCTTTGTTTAATTTGTGATGCCGGAAAGAAGGCCAATATTCCATCACAGTGCGTGAAATTAACGGCGATAGAACCTCTTTAATTTGTTTGATGCTATAAAGATGAACTCGGGTTACCGTTTTGATCGGTTGTCGTCAGTTGGGTCTTCCCGTTGGAATTGATCAAGAAGTGGAAAAGTGAATGATTGTTAATGAGAATTAAGAGAAGGATTGATCGGTTGTTTCTGAAGCAAGTACACAAAGGCTTGTTCGATTCTGCGGCCCTATTTAGACTTATTTAGACTTGTGAAAGACGGTACTAAAGAACTTCAAAGTGAATACAAATCAATTATTTGCATATAGTCCAAAACGCCTTCGTCAAGATATGTTCTTGGTCATCATCAATCTTGGAAACATATTATTGATGTGCCATGCATTCTTTATACCAAGGAGGATATATTTAATTCATAATGATTCAGATATAGATCATTATTTGTGACGTTGAATCAAGTTTCTCTCTTTTAATCTCGTAGTTTACATTTATATATTCACTACATAATGTCGTAACTTTTTCTGATATTGAGTAATTATATATAGATATATAGACAAATCTTGAAGTCTAGTATATAAACTTGAGATGCATGCTAGCCGTAACTTAGAGAGGCATTGTAAGCCAAGCAAGAAAAGGTAGAGGCACAGAGAAATAGGAAGCGCGACGTGGGAGAGCAAGTTCATTATTTAATTTTCATATGATCATGCACACAATGCTTTATGGTATCCTATACCCACTATAATCTGTTAGTGAGATAATAAACCAGGGACGGGTATTGAATTGGTTATTTTAGACTTCGAAATTTTGGTCTGTTTCGAAAGATAATAATTTAGGTGTACAATGAAAAATAATTCTTTGTTAGATTTTTTAAAAAGTTTAAGTTTTTCAACAAACACGTTGTATAAAAAAAATTTTATTAGTATAAACTGAAGATAAAAGGGATAAAATTGAAAAGATTATACTACAACTTTTAAGAAATTCATATTAAAACTTGATCTTATGTCTTATTCCCAAACACATAATAAAGATATTTACTAACTAACTAATCATCAAAACATACAATCTAGTGACATTCTTTTAAGATATTAGCATACATAACTTTTATATCAATATTCACTTAACAATTTTATGAAAGATAAATGCACTTACTTTTATATTTCTAAGTATCTTTCAATAAAATAACTTAAAATTTTTTTTACAAACAGTCTTAAACTAATAGTTTACTGAATTAATCATAATAAATAATCTTTTAACTTACTATCCTAAATTCTTACTAGACACCTAGAAATAAAGACATAGATGAGGAGAATTAAAGATACAAAAACAAAGTTTAATAACCAAAAATATTACATAGAGCAAATATGCAATGAAGAGAAATTAATGAGCTTAAGAGAATAAAAGTGATTTTTTGTTTTTTTTTATTCTCAACTTGTTAGTTTTTGAAGACAATCTATCAATATTTAAGTTTTCAAATTTTGCTCGTTAAATTTAGCAATTAATGCTAGAGAAACATTGGAGGAGACTTCTTAGACAAGGTAATTAATGTTGGATGCTACACTTATCAATCTTGAGACAATTTAAAAAATTTCAAAGGATAGCCACCATATCAAAAAGACATATCCCAACATACGTTCTGGTAAATGATAGGCATTAGAGCATTTTGTTTGTTAGACTCATCAAAGAATGAAGCTTTTCTGATATCCTTTTGCTTTGGGAAGGATCAAACTTCTTCAGCACTATGTAATTATGTCCAACATCTCTTTAATTCTAGACTTCTATCTTGTTCCACATAAATGTGCAGTAGAGAGAGAAGTATTAAGATTTCCATTCTGATGTGTACTGCTTATTGTACTAGCCACCTGACATTTCCTTCTTTTGCCAAAAATGCTTTTTAAAATTGTACAAGTGTATTTAAAAAATTCAGAAGGTGGAAGATTTCTATTTTGCCCATGACTCATGTTGGGTATGTTAAGGCTAATTTAAAAACATTTGTTGGGCTGAACCATAATAGGTCAAAATGTGTTTTTCTCTTTAGATATTCAAGAATCCAAAATACTTTTTCTCTTAAAAATAAAACAATTTAACCAAAATAAGTTCTCAACTGTACTTTTCATAAATTATTTCACTATCAAAACCATTCAATATTTGTAGGTAAGAATATCCCAACATAATCCATACTCATAAAGTCATAATCTTTTCATTTGATCTTGACTTGTTGCATAAAGAAAAGTGTTGGGATATTTTTTTTACGTGATAATATTGAATTTTTTGTAATGAAAATAAATTACGAAAATGGCTAAAGAATTGGAGCTTATTTCGGTTGGGCTCTTTCAATTACTGGACTCTTGAAATTGTGAAAGCAAAAATATTTTGGGCTTCATAACTCTGTACAACCAAATCTTGATATAAACTTATATTGATCCAAAATGTAGATTATTAGCCCAACGAGATTTTTGTCCCAACATAATCCTCTCGTTTTCAGACGAGGCCCATTATGTTGAAATAGCCCAAACTTTAAAAGCATATTGGCAAAACAAAGTCTCTTGACTTCTGGAAGCTTTTAAATTAAAGTGCATAATTTCAAAGAAAATTTTGGCAAAAAATTAAAGAATGTTAGGTGCCTACTGGTGGAGAATAAACCAAAATGGAAATCTAAAAACTTAGTCTCTGCTGCACATTTTCGTGGCTTAAGAAAGAAAGCCTAGAATTATGGAGATACTGACTTATATGTTAAAGTGATTTCATTCTTCTCAAAACAAAAAATACATTAAAAAATTTTATATTTTAAGAGTTTAACAAATAAAATTGTGTAACTTATCATTCACCAAAACATATATGGGTGGCTTATCTTCTACAATAATGACTATTTTATTGAAACACTCTAAATTGTCTCAAAATTGTCAAGAAGAACACTCAACATTTAATTTTCTTGCTAAAAAGATTTCTACCAACATTTTTCTTGACATTAATTGCAAGCTTAACTGTCATAATTTTCAAAAAATAAATGTCGGTGGACTATCTTCTAAAGTTAAGAAGTTAAAAATGAAAATTTTGAATGTTCACTTACATTCTTTGAAGTTTATTGATGACTCTTTTAAGTGTTTATTTGATCTAATTAAATGAGTTTTCTATTGTTGAAATGTAGTTTGAGTCATAAATTTATTTTCATTTTTTGGTTCTTCTGTCTAAATATTTGGTAAGAATCTATTATAGTTTGGTAAGAGATTTGTTGAGAAAATTTTAAACTAGTATGTTTTTGATTTACATTTGTTTGGATAAGTTTGAGGTTGTTCACTGAGAGCATTTTAGGGAAATAAAAATAAGTGTGGTTATTTTTTTATTGTTGTTTAGTGGATATTAGAATAAAAGTAATGTATACTAAACTTTTAAAAAAAATTTAGATTATATATTTTTGTGATAAACCAAATAATAAAATATTCTTATTGTATATTTAGAGAGAAGATATATGATAAGTTTTAATCTGAATATTTATAAATCTTTTACGTAATATTCTCAACTCTATCTCCTTACTTTTAATTTTAAAAAACAAAAAAACTTTTATTTAAAGGTATTTAATGATGAACAAAAGCTTTTAAAAAAGAAATAACATTAATCTATTTTTCTCCATACACCTAACCTTTGGTGTTTCGAAATGCACTAAAAAGTTTGAGTTTAAAAAGAAACCAATCCAATCCCACCTTCTCCATGTATTGTCTAGCCAACAAAAAGTGTGCATGAGAATCTTAAGCAGCATCCATAAATGGCCGAAATTAAAAGTTTCATTATTTATTTGATTTGAAAATCAAAGCCCGAGCCTGCACTTTATTCACTTCTTTCCACTCTCCTGTGCTGCTCTATAATTTAGAAGGCTGAAACTGAAACGAAAGAGAAATACAAGAACAGCATGACAGTACATATATATACTACATTTATCCATATCACACGAGAACGAAGACAGAGTGACCATTGCTGCGATGGATCTCTAGAAGTTTGAGTAGAAAGACCAGGAGAGAATGTCGTGAGTTTCAACCAAATCACCAGTGGCAGCAGAGAAACCAATGGTGACTCTTTCAGGCAAAACACTGGGTAAATCAACAATATCTTGTATAATGGAAGCCCCGGTAAAAGGAACTCCAAGCTCAGGATAAGTTACCAACACACTCAATTGTTGGGCGTCAGATTGATAGCTTATGCTTGCAAATCCTATAGTCCCCTCAGGTATCTTATCGTTATCGCATTGCCATTCCACAGTTGCGTCCGACTTAAGACTCTTAACGTCGATTCCTATATGAGGAGACTGAGTTAATGGAACTTGAGGAACCGGGTCCCACTCATTTGTGAAACTATCAAACTCAATAGCCAGAACTTTATTCTTGGATATGTCGAAAGCTGTTTTGGGGTTGAACAGTCCCAGGTATCCACCGCCTGATTCCTTTGTGTTTGGGATTTTTATGTCAGGTGATGCAAGGAACAAGGTCATTCCATCACCGTGAAGTGGTGAGCCTTTTCGGTCCACTATAAAGGTGAATTCGGTGGTAAAGTTGAAGACTTTGCTTCTTGTTTTGTGGTAGATGGGAACTGGTGCGAACAACCCTGCTAGCCCAACACTGTGTGGGAGTGGGTCACCATATTCGTCCTTTTTTGTCAGTTCTAGAACCCCGTCTTTCGTTATCTTCGCGTCGCCTAAGAATCCCATGCCGTTAATGTCCTTAAAATTGGGAAAGTTGAAGGAAAATGATTCTGATTGGGCATTGGTTATTAGAAAGAGGAAAAACGTTAAGAAAACAGAGACGCAAGTTTGAGTTGCCATGAGATTTGAATTTGAGCCCTGGTTTGGGACTTGGGATTGATTTATAATGGATGCAAGGAAGACTGGGAGAATGCAGCTTTTTATAGGCTCGTCAAGGGTTAAAAGTAACTATGGATATAGTAGCTACTAGCTACTTTAGGTGAAAAAATCAAGGAGTTTTTTTTACTAAGAAAAAAGAAAGGCCAACTTGTTATGTTTGTACTGTTCAATTTTGAACAAATGACCGAGTTTGTCTTCTATATATGTCATTCTTTAGAGGACAACAACAGCGAAGATATCTACTATGAATATATATCAGACATTCAGACCCAGCTAATTAATGTTGAATCGTGCTTAATCTGTGATATATGGATCTTGAAACATAAATTTATAGATATAATGAACATCATGCAAACATTATTCATCTCAAAACGGTCTCACCGACCTAATACTTAGATCAGTTTTTTGGAAATTCAAAGTTGTACTCATAATTATGTTTTGAAGTAAGAAAATCAATTAATGGTTCAAAACTAAATGAGCTAACATAAAAGGTTCACGTTAAATATATAGAATATCTCTATACGTTACACATGGTTGACAAAGTGAGAATTTGTTTTCAAGTCATTGACCTTGTTAGATTTGATTTTATCAAAACTTTTTGCATGTGTTTTAATTATTATTGTATTTACTTTTTGTTGTTTACTGGTTGTATTGCAATGTTTTCTTGTTATATATACATACATACATACATACATACATATATATATATACACATTTGTATTCATATATACTAAAATATCATTGTTCTTTTCACGTATATTCTGACACAAGCGCTACTGCTCTAGCTGCCTAGTTTAGCTTAATTAAAGTTCTTCTATTTGTTCTCTTTCAATATATATATATATATATATATATAGGGCAATATGTTTTTGAATTTCACTGTTAATTTGTCTCAAATATATGTCATTCTTCAGAGAACAACAAGCAGCGAGATGTTTACTAAGAGTGTAAAGATACAGATTATAATTTAGAGTATATATAACGTTAAATCATATGTTGCTGTTTTATTTGCACTTTGCATCAATTGACGCATTTACAGTTATCATGAGACTCCAAGAAAATCAAGTCTAATATAACTATATAAGAAGATAGGAGCAAAATTTTGGTAAAATAGTATACTTTAGATTTAGATATTAACAATTTTTTAAGAAAATATTATTCGGACATTTTTTTGTGATTGAATTCATATATATAATCAAATTTTAATTTTTAGAAAATTAAATTTGTAGTGCAAGTAGCTTGACTAACACCAAATTAAATCATCCCTTCTGCTATTATATATATACACACACGCACACTGTTTGTTTACGGTATTGCGGCAACTTTATCCATTCAACAATTTGATGTATTGAATTTTTCCTTGAGTGGGGTCCAAATATGATCATCTTGTTTCTAAGGAAAGTCAACGACTCGGAGCAACAAAAATAGACGTCCTTATCCGCTACCTAAATGTAGTTTGTACTTTGGAGATTCTTTTTAATTTAGATCTAGAAATCTCATAGTCAATGGATAACAAAGGCAGGGCTTACGGCCTTTTAGGCCCAAAAAATGACAATGTTATAATATAATCCATGGTTAGAAAGCCCAGCTATCATGGGAAATCAGCCGTCATCCACAATCAGTTTATGACCCATAATCCAAAATCAGCCCAAATTTTGCAAATCAACAATGAGAGAAGTAGGAGCCTCCTGAATTGGATAATAATGGGCATATGGAATAAGCAGATTCTTATATTTCATGACTGACAGAAGAACATTACATCTTGTCATTCACATGAATATATATATATATATATATATATATGTGCACTCAGATTATTCATTATTCTGACTTTTGTTTAAAGTTGAGAATCCCTTCAGTAAAAGGTTGTAAACATCTCAATTACCATCACTTCCGAAATTATTTCTGGAATGTAATTTTCCTAGTGTCTTTCCTATATAAATATATTAAGAAGATTCTATATATTTTTAAAATTTAAAGAATTGTAAACTTTAGGATCTACTCCTGTAAACTGAACCATGAAAATATCAGTACATGCATAGTTTAACATGAGTATTATATTCTCCACCGTAACAAGCGAGGGTCATTCCATTTGTCTCTATCTATATATACAAGAATACTATCGGGTAAAGATGAATACGCACGTATTAAAAAAATTCTACCTTGTTTATTGCATGTATATTCGGATAAACACACACCTACTATACATATAGTAGAACTTGACAAAGTTTTAATCAAATCAATATTTGGTGCATACTACTTTTATTTAGTTGATGATTAATTAAATTTACAAAACAATTATTATAACGTACGTAGGGAGTTTTTCCAGTCTGTCAATACTTATTTAATCGGGCTATAGGAGTGTCAAATCAGCATAACCACATATACTATAAATCTGTAAATAATACCTGCCTATGTTCAAGATAGCACCAGGTAATTTCAGGTCTGGAGTAAAGGCGTAAGATTACTTAAACCAAAAGGAGATTCTGTTTGATCATATTCTCAAATATATTGGCCCCCACAAGCGCATTCATCGACTTATTGTCAAACCTAATGCTTTAACTAATAATTCAAAATACGATATAAAAAAAGACTAGATTTTAATAAAAAAATGTTTAGTATACTAAACTATGAAATAAAAGGAATATATATAAATATATTAATGAGGGTGAATTTCACTGAAAATGTACTTAACATGTGTGCATTGCTGCCAATTCTTTTATATCAACATACATGTATTCGTCTTCCACTTGCACGCACGATTACAAATCAAATTTTGATACCCATGCACTATATATCATGAACCCAGACTAGAGAATGATAATACATAGAATTTTGTTAACCAATATATTAAGGATACTGGTTAAAAAGAATTAAATATTTTTAAAAATGATATTTTATCATACTATTTAATGTGTTGTAAGTTTTTTTTTTTTTTACAAACATCAATAAATGCACAATATATTTTTAGAATAATACAATATTAACTTTATAAATACAAAATTCAAATTTTTAAATCTTAAATTATAAAATTATAAAAATAAATCTAAAAATATTTATATAAAAAAATTACCATATAAAATTAGCAAATATATATACAAAAATTGTCCAAAAAAATAAAAACCACCAATATATTTATAGGATTTATGTTTTATAATTTTATAATTTTTTAAATCTTAAATTATAGAATTATAAAACATAAACACAAAAATATATATGTATGAAAATTACCATATAAAATTAGACAACAAAATATTTACAAAAATTATCCAAAAATAAATAAATACCTCAAAATATTTAAGATTTTATAATTTTATATTATGTATTTCTGTCACCTTTTTTATTTTATTTTTTAATTATTTATTTTTGTACATTTATTTTATTTTTGATATTTTTTAATTTTTATACTTTCTGTGACCTAAATAATATTATAAAATAAAATTATAGAACAAAATACTATTATATTACACAAAAATAATGTTAGATGTACATTGTTGTCAATAATTACTAATAATACAAGGAACCAAAGGGACTAAAGGAAGTTTCAATTTCCAAATTTAACCTAGAAATTGGAATACAAAGTAAACAAATAAAGGAACTACCACAATTTTTATGGGAGTTGCAATTACAAAAAGCAATGTCTACTTATTGAAAAAATAAAGTAAAATATTTTATCAAATTTCAAATGACAATCATTTTTCCTAAATTATAAAAATATCTCGAAGAATGATTTCAAAGAAAGTTATAGATGTCCAAAGATTTGACATCAACCACTTCCTCATCCTTGAATTCCTCTCGAAAAAAATAAATATGACAAGAAAAAAATGAGTCTTACAATAGTAAAACTTATATTCTAAAATGTGTAAAGTCGCGAATCAACAATATTTCAAAGATTTGAAAATAAGATAATAGTGCTCTTTACAAGATTTTTTACAAGATTACAAAAATACATTATATGCAGAACAAAATTGAAGAAAAAAGTGTAAGGACAAATTTGTTTACAAGATTACAGCAAGATACTAAGAAAACATATAAATATAGAACATGAAAGAAAATAAATATAAGAAAGATTCAACAGACTTGTCAAGTGTGACGCGAATTTTGAGAATTAGGGTTTGGAGGTGAGAAGCAAATAGGGAAGAAATGGTGAAGGGTGAGTTTTGGGAAAGAAAAAAAGGAAAGAAGAGGAAGAAGAAGAAAGGAAAGAAAAAAGAGATGGGAGATGGGAAGGAATTTGAAAAAAAAAAAAAGAGAATATGAGATGTATAGTAAAATGTGTTAGATGGAAAAGAAAAAAAAAATAGCTTCAAAAATTTTGTAGCCTTTTTTTTATGCATTAGCGGCAACAATATATGTTGCCATTGAAGCACTCTACAATGGCAACATTTAAAAAGTTGCCAATGAAAATCTTTGGTGACAACATATTTTTCGTCACTAAAGCTCTGGAGGTCTTTAGTGGCAATACAGTTTGTTGCTACTAAAAGGCATATTTTTTTTGTAGTAAATAGCATGATAAAATGCTATATTCAAGAGTCATTTAGGCACTAATTAATAAAACCTTAATATATATGAGTTTTGTTAACTAAGTTAAAGAAAATATTAAATGAAGTTAGGTAATATAAAAAATAACAAAAATAATATGAATTAAATGACTTTGTATTAAATATGATTCTTTTATTTTTTTTAAAGACAACAGTATCCTCTTTTCAATATTAAAAAACTCTTTTTGTTTCTTCACTATAGAAATGCACTATTTTTCTTATTAAATGAACAATTATATTTTTTATTAAATGAACATTTGTTATTTCTTATTTATTTTAGTTATATTTCTCTTTCTAACATTTTTTTTTATATTCTAATTTATAGAAAACCAAAAATCGACGACAGACCAATACATATCATACATAAAGTGAAAAGCAACATTGAATGAAAATAAGAGAAAAAGAGACATTAAGGAAATCTTTGTTATAAGTAAAAAAAGAAAAAAGAAAAAACCAGAGCAATCTTTGTTATAAGTAAAAAAGAAAAAACATGGCCGCACTTATCATATTCAAATGCTATTATGACGCTCCCATAACCAAATGGAAGAGACCAAACACAAGTTAGGAATTAAAATACCTCTTCAACTATGTACAGCAATGTGTGAAATAAAAAAATTTGAGATAGACGAAACTAATTCTTCATTTATTTAATAAAAAAATAAATGTTACAAAAATGAGAAGAGATATATTAAAAAATAAATAAATAAGCCATATTCAACGTAATTCATTTAATTCATATTATTCTTATTATTTTTTTATATTACTTAATTATATTTAATACTTTTCTAAGTAGTCTAGTCTTAAGCCCCATATTAATGGGTGCCTACACTCACCAGCTATTCAAGATTAGAGTTAACTCATATTAGTATATTAAAAAAATTGATCAATAAAATATTATATATATATATATATATATATATTAAGTGACATAAATCTCCGACTTCCAAGAAAAAGTCACCAACACCTCCTTTCCCCTAGTGCTATAATTAAACTGGATGAGGGTCTAATAATGATGAGCTTCACGTGATTACTTTTAATTTGTACCGCTGTTCTTCCATCTCACAAAAGATGAGAAAAAGAAGCAATTTTGAATTGGGAGAATGAGGCAGTAAAAGTAGCATTTTCCATAGTTGGCGTTAACATAGTAATAATTTATGGAAATGTTTGCAAAGTCTATCTCTTTACTTGGTTTCTGAGCATACATGATTTACTGATCATTGACACCTGGCCAAGCTCCTTCATGGAAGCACTAAAACTACACTAACTAATACCATTACCATCATTAAACTAATAATAATAATAAAAGCCCAAGTTCCGTGCATATCTTACAAGTTCAGGTAAGCTGGAATCTTATTGGTCTATGTGATCTCATTTCACGTGGGTTTAGCCAATAGGAAGCTGAATATAGAGACAATGGCCTAAACTTTATGACTATGTGCACCTGAGTTGGCCCCCCACTTGCCGCTATAAATATAATATAACGAGACCAAATGGAGAGTATTTAATTAAGAATTTTACATCAAGACTTTTACAACAGTCATTAAGATTTTGTTTATTAGTCAGATTATATTAGTAATTTAGTTTATAAAACTCAAATTTCTAATAAATTAATTCTTAAAAATTTAAAATATTATAAATATTAATCCTTGATAGATGTTATTAAAAATATTTAATGAAAAGATTAATATGTATAATATTTAAAATTTTTAAAAATTAATTTATATATAGTCATTTAACATTACACTTAGATAATTAATATTTTACTTAGACTATTAATATTCTTAATTAGTACATTCGTCAGATATTTTTAACTTGATAAAAGGACTAACATGTGTAATATTTAAATTTTGAGAAATCAATTTATATAATCAATATTTTTAAAAATTAAAGTATCAATAAACATATATTTTAAAGACTAAATTACTAATATAATCTATTAATTAATAAAATATTTAATAATTTAAAATTTATGAAAATTTAACAAAAATAACAAATTTTAATAGCTAAAATTTTTTATTAATCAAGTAAAACTTTAATTAATGTTATAGTTAGCAAAACTTCTTAATTAATTTATGTGTGACAACAATAAATTTTAGATCCCTTAAATTTAAGAAATAATATTTTTTAAAAAATTAAAAAAATTAAAAATAACTCTGAATAGATTAAAAATTAGATCTTATATATATATATATATATATGGTACTGCGTGGTGGTGTGACCCAAGCCTTTGTGGTTCACGCTAATAATGGTACGGATTGTTTCCCATTGGCCTCTTTTCCTCATAGGCGTGCCACTTCTTCCCTCGATTGGCGGATGCTTATTCTATCTACTTCGCGCCTCTCTCACTGTCAGTCTCACTCACCTCCTCTGTAACTTCATCTTCTCTCAATTCTTTTTTTTAATATTTTTGAATACTTAATATTAATTTTATTTATTTATTATTATGTAATTTCATTTATTTAAAAAGAAAATGCTAAGGACTAGCATTAATATCATCGATGCCTAAATTCATGGCCGCTATATATACATCCATGTGAAGTGTCAACTTTTATATTTGGAGTTGCACGAAAGAAGTTTCCAATTCCGATCCAGATTTGGAAACTTTAATGAAACTCTAAAATTTAAATGTCTGACACGTGGTGATGCTCTAAAATTCTTTCTGGGTTGTACTGGCCATCTGCTATCTGCTTTAATGACATTTCCAAGATAGCAGTGCGTTGCAGTTGTTGACTCCAAAGTCTAAGGAACCAAACAATTAAAAGTGACAGTGATTGTGCAGTTATATTCAGGTCCATCATCCATGTCGACAATATATAGAATCAAGCACGATGTCTTTTGTGAACTCCGGTATAAACTTTTGACCTGGCATGCAAATTTCATCCTCCATTAACTTCTCTGTAATTGCTCAAGGAGTCTCACAATTCCGAGAACTCTTGATAAATATTTAATTTTAAAAGAATATTATATTGTAATAATTAAGATAAAAACTCTATCTTATACCTGCTTATGAAACTTACCAATAGTTGGAGAAAAGGATATATATATATAAACACAATTATTATATCCTTTAAACGTTGACAAATTGGAGTTTAATTGTGTCTTCCGTCAACTCTAATTGTTTTCAAACTGTTGATTTAGTTAAAAAAAAATTCTATCGTGATTAATTAATAAAACTTTTGATTTAGTTATAAGTTTTTAATGTTTATTTATCGAGCCTGGTGAACCAGCCAAGTTAGGAACCCGTGATGTGATATAGATTTATTGGATTCTGGTAATAACATATAAATTTTTTTCGTAATGTGCAAATGTAACCAGATTTATAATGAGAGGGGCACACATATAGATAAACATTAATGTGAGACAGAAATTAATTAATGTTATTTAAAAAATACAACAAGATCAATTAATATATATGTACATGTATTTTGTAACGTGTCAGAAACTTATACGGCTGACGGCGCCATAAAGATACTAAAAATTGCTAAAGTGATATTATATATTATTCTTCCCC
Source organism: Senna siamea (assembly GCA_031216115.1). NCBI lineage: Eukaryota > Viridiplantae > Streptophyta > Magnoliopsida > Fabales > Fabaceae > Senna > Senna siamea. The sequence goes on along the minus strand of CM062360.1, from coordinate 28,534,016 downwards.
CGAGTAATTAATTTAGAAAGTACATATATACTAACATTAACATATATACATAAATGTGGTAATTAAACCTTTCCATCAAGCGGCTTCTCTTTCACCTTAAAAGCTCTTTGAGCCAAAAGAAAATGGAAAGGCAACACTACTACTTCACATTCACACGAGACGACCACCACCTCTAGCACCATCAAGAGGCCTCACTGCTTCCTAGTCTTGCTTAATTTGGCTCTATACCAAGTTATTATTCATTAATTGTCTCAACAATTTATTATACATCTTTAATTTACTCAAGTTTGCGTGTTTAATTATTTGTGTTTTATTGTTCTATAATAGGTACACGCTCTCATCAGAGAATCTTCTTGTTCCAGAAACCCTAGGTGAATCTAATGGGAAGAGGGAAGATTGTGATCCAAAGGATCGACAATTCTACGAGCAGACAAGTGACTTTCTCTAAGAGGAGGAAGGGCTTGATCAAGAAGGCGAAAGAGTTAGCAATCCTGTGTGACGCAGAAGTTGGACTTGTCATATTCTCCAACACTGGGAAGCTTTATGAATATGCAAACACCAGGTTTCAAAATTTATCATTATTTTTCCGTTGTGTTTATACTTTTATACCTATATACTGCTCACGCTCTTTGATTTCCAGGATAGATTAATGGGTATTAATCATTCTTTGAAGCTAACGATTTGGTATTTTCATTTAACTGTAAAGTCGATCGGCATGTATATTTGATATCTATGAACTAGTTTTCTAGCTAGCTAACTGAAATTTAATGCATTAATTTTAGCCTATACCATATTAATATAAGCTATGTATGTCTAGATTTAGACTATAATGCAAAAAATGCATGGCTGTAAGTGCAGAAAAACCACAATATTGAAGGCATATATATTATAAACCCAGCTAGCTAAATTAATGGCATATCATGATCGAGGTACGTGGTCACCAGTTCATCACTACTATTCATATATAAAACTTGTGATTTAAAGGATCATCTTGGAAAGAGAATTATAAAAATGCTCCTATAATAAGCAAGATCATTTATACGGTTGAATTAATTAATGAAGTTTGTTGGTGCTCGGTGCTCATTCAAGGGAAGATAGAGATATACATGTAGAAGTTGGTTAAGTAGTGTTCACTTTCTTTTCTTGGATCGTCGAATAAACAATGCAGAAGGATGCTGATGATTGGTCAACATTCATAGTCTTTGGTCAAAACTGACCCAAAGGTCCTAGAGCCAGGATGTAGGACAAATAGGCAGTACATTGGAAGACTGTACAATTAGGAAAAAAGTTCTTTCCCACACATATATTGGTTTATTCAACACATCATAGGCCGTGCAAGGACATATTCGTAGTTAGTTTTTAAGACTTGTCAACTTGAATCTAGATTTCTAGCCAGCATATATATGCACTGTAGTTCACTGAGATTATCTATATACCCACCCACCCTCACCTCATCCCTGAGAAGAAAAGAAAAAACTTAGAGACTCTTTGATTCAAAGACTTCTGAATTTGATTATATCCTCTGGATCGATTGGTTAATCTTATGGACCTATAACCTGTTGTCTTCTATAAATGCACATATCCTTTATAATCTCTTAAGGTAGTTTTTGCCAATTATAGAAAGGTTTCATTAAAGCACAAAGTATGATTCCAATCTTAACATACCCCACTTCAGTTGTCCTCTCATCTAAAGTTGATCATATATGCTGATACCATTCCTTTAGTCGATGTCAAGAGGTGGGAAGGATTAGGCAGCACACCATAATAGGGCTCGTCCCAATGCAAAAGCTAGATTTTAAAGTCCCATTAAGAATTATTACCTTAGGCAAATGCATGCATCATAAATAAAGTATTGTCGCCACTAGTTCTGGTACAGACAGATTAAAGCCTTATGTTAATAATATAGAACCTAACTCAATCCTAAAGAATTAAAAGTCATTAACTAGGCAATTTTGATATCTCTTCCTACGCTTTGGAATTTCGAATTAATCAATATTATATAGGATTGTGTAGATTGCACTCTTGTGCTTTTACTCAAGCGTTCGACTTTTTGTCTAATAACTTAATAAATAGTGCATGGTATTATTATGCTTATTTAACATTCTAGAAAAACACGAAGTGAACTTCTTTATGTAACCTGCCCGTATCATGTGTTTTGTTAATAAGATTTACTTGGAAGCTTTGAAAGATTCATAGAACATATCCAAGAAGTAGCTAGTATTAGTGGTGACGGGGCTAATCATCTCTGCCAAATCATTAAATTCTGTGCATACTGTAGAGAAGGCCAAAACAAACAGTATGATGAACCCATGGAAGTGGAATCATCTGGCTTGCTCCCAAGCTAAGAAAGCTTGCAGCATGATAGACATTAATCCCATGCTGTGACCCAACCGCACCTTTTTAACAAAAGTTTAAGTGCCTCTTTGTTTGAACATAAGTACTAGAAGACTCAGATGCAACTAAATTAGATTCTTAATTACCCGTTTCTTCTTCCACTCCCTACACTAATACCTTGTGCTTCCTTTCTAATTAGGAGACTTATATTTGTTCATTTAAGTTATCAAACCCAAGATACAATTCATAGAAAAGCCAGAGATGTCTGAATTGCATGGCTGCTCCTTGATAACAATAAATTAAACAGATGTAATAACAGCCTCTGATGAGATGATAGCAATAGAGAGTGTGAATGATTGTAATCACGTGTAGTTGATGAAACTTATCGGGGAGCATCAAATTGATGCTGGTAGTGATATATGATAAAAGTGATGGAAATATTTTGATGATGCTAAGCAGAGTTGATGAAAAAATAAGTTATTGAAAATTATTTAGTTTGAACTTTGAACTCTTGTATACTACATTCTTATTACACATTACTTCGTTCCAAATTGGGATAAAGAAAAAATTACAAACGATCAGTCAGGAAAGTAAATGGTGGTTCAGCACTAAATCCTTTAACATGGTAATAGTACTATTTAACACGTAATCTTTAGTTTCCTTACCAAAATTGATTATCCAACATTCCCTGCTCAAACTTATTTCAAGAATAATAAACTAGAAAGAAATCAACTTTCGAGCGAAAATGGAAAAAGTTAAGAATATTTTCTTGGCGAGAACGTACGGGGCTCATATTCTCTTGCCTGTGATTCAGTTCTTTTATTGGGCTATTGAAGTGAGTGATGGTAGCAAATCAGCAACTTCCTATTGACTACTGACTAAATACTTATGCTACTCCCTTTGGCCAAAAACAAAAAAAAAAACCTTAAGACTTATTTGAATGATGTTATTTTCTTTTATTTTTTAAAATTATTTTATAAAATTAATTTTAAAAATTTATGATATTATTATTTTCATGTATTTATATATATACTATTAATAAAAAGACTTATTTTTATATTTTTTTGTTTTAAAAAATTAAAATTCAAAATATCTTTTAATTCTTTTGTGTTTTCTATTTTCAAAACACATATTCTATCTTTTTATTTTTATCTGAAAATAATTATTCGAAAAAGTTTTTTTATTTTTTATTTTTAAAAATTACAATCAAACAAACCTTTATTTTCCCTGTTGTATACTAAAGTTAATCCCTGAGTTCAGAAAGGTTGATGTTCATTCTATCTGAAGGAAAGGTCTATTGATAAAAAGTTCAATTCTTAATCACTGGGAGAATTATTCGAGCAGTGGATTGGATCATACAAGACAGTAGGACACTAGAAATTCCAGAAGAATAATAATTGCAAAATGGCTATACTTGTGTTAGAAATTACTTCAGAATGTAACGAACCTTTTATCGATGTTTCTGTACAACTTTTTCATTGGTGAATCTTAAGATACGGAAACTTCTATTTCTTTGGTTTGGATCATACATGGCCTCTATAGAGAACATTTTCTGATGGAAACAAAGTAATAGATATATCCTTTTTATGGTGAGATATGCCGTATGTGTTTTCACCATGTCTAACTTTTCCAGATATAGATTCTCATGATCCCTGGTACTTCCTTACAATTTCGTGGAACAAATTAAAAAATGTGATTTGTTTACATATCCAGCATGAAATCAGTAATTGAGAGATATAACACATGCAAGGAGGAACATCAGCAACTGATGAATCCAGAATCCGAAGTCAAGGTATGCTCTGTCAACTACACTTTAGAATTGTTCAATACTCTTTCTACCGTAAGTTTTTTTTTGTTTAATAAAAAGATTTCTACCATAAGTAATAGCCACGTGCAAAATATATAAGGTGTCCACCGATCACCATTTGTATAATTATTCATAAATTTTGTTGAATATGCATTAGTGCCTATATATCTAAAAATCACAAATAATTTTCTAAGACCTAAAAAAACCAATTTGTTACTAGACATCTTAGGCCAGCCAACCTGCATATAATTTGCAGCTTAAGTTTTAGGAGAGTTACTTTGTTTACTTATTTTTTGTTATTATTATTCTCTGGAGTGAAACTACATCAGATGCCCAATAAGATCAGAACAATGGCTTGGAAAAGTAAAAAACAGACAAGAAATTTCATTATCAGCTTTTTATATTTTATCATAATCATTTTATAAAGCAAGTAGAACATATTACAAGGATCTATACAAAAAGTGAAGAAAGCCATCAAGTTTCCTATTTGTTTTTCCTGCTCATAACACGGCATCATTTTACTTGATCCTCGACAGTTTTGGCAAAGGGAGGCAGAACTATTAAGACAGCAACTACAGAATTTACAAGAAAACCATCGGTACAATCCTTTCTCTGATTTATTCAGCATTATATTTCATAATTTTGTTGAGTAATAAAAATAGGTATGGTCTTGGAAGCACTTCAGTTCAGTTTTAGACATTAAGGTATTTGGCCGTGTTATGGCATGCTACATTCAAAACCACAACATGTCCATTATATATTATCTGACTTCATGAACACTGCAAACTTCACTTAATATCCATTCATGAGAAATAATATGCTAATAACTGTTAGCAGCAAAAAAAATTTATCCAATTTTACAAAACTAAGAAATATACAAACAAGTCTGGTGTATAAATCAAAATTAACAAGAAATTGCCTAAAAGAAGAAACAATGAAATAAAAAATTATAATCCAAAGTTTCAAAATGGGGCATCTTACAAATTACCATTTTCCGTCATGCTCATTTCCAGTTTTAGTTGCTTTGGTAGTTCCCATGAACTGTGGAAAATAATGCACCTGGTTATACCAGACATTACATTAAATATACACTTGGGTGTTACCTGCCAAAATGATCAGATAAAATTCCTTTGCTAAATCCACATAAGCCTCTCAACTAAAAATTTGAAAACCTAAAAGATTATTTTTAGGAGAAAAAAAAAAGGACAAAATATGAAAATAAAGACATTCAATAAGGCATTCCTTCTGAAACATAATATTCTGATTTGAACAAACAAAAGAAGGCATGATACTATGTTTGTTGCAACAGGAAATTCTAAGTGGTTAGATGCTGGCTGAAGAGGTAGGATTTAACTCAATGGCAACCCACCACTTCATAACATCATTTTTCTCTCTCAAAATGTCTTCATTAAATTTTAAATCCCCATTCCTTACCAAGCTTATGCTTTTCAAAATTTTATATGATTTACAACTCAAAAGCATAATTACCACTTGAATGCCCACACCTAGACTCAGGGAATTCAAGATTTTTACTTTTAGGTTCTTAACAAATCTTCTCATGGTGTTTATGGAAGTTCAGAGAAGTCTTGTACTATACCAATGTCCAGCCATGAATTTGGTTTTCCTATATTTCACTTAAAACTAAGATACTTCAGATTGAAATAATTTGGTAGAGTAACAGGGAATTTACAAATAACAAGTAAAAAAAAGCAATCACCTTATATGAGCTATATGCAACAAATACAGACCTAAAAATTTGAATGGTGAACAGAAAACTACCATGCTCTGAACAGCTCCAGCAAGCACTTTTTTTCTTTTTTCTTTTTTCTTTTTTTAGAATAACATAAAAAATTGCTTTATTTAGAGGCAACATTTAGAATCTTCTCAGTATCTTAGACAATGTTCTATGAATATCAATAACATGTCTCATCCCCCATAAGGGAGGTTTTCATGGAAGGGGGCCACTGCTCTTCATTTTCTCTTTTTATTTTTCAATTAAAAGTTACATGATAGAAAAAAATTGCATCCTGTTCACTTGAATATGCACACAACAACGAAATTAATATAGGTACATGTTATGTTACCATGTGCAGTCAAACATTACCATAAGCAGCTAGCAAAATATTCCCAAAATAGTAACATTAAACTTCTTTTGCTAGCACATAGCAACCTGTAATCCAATGAAGAGAATGAATTTATAAATCTAATAAAGCTTTATGCATGAAAACACTAACATTTTGAAGATACAGGCAGTTGATGGGAGAACAGCTTTATGGTTTAAGTGTGAAGAATCTACAAGATCTAGAGAATCGACTGGAAATGAGTCTCCGAGGTGTCCGCATGAAAAAGGTTTTAACTAACTTTAGGATTGAAATAAGCAGAAGTGCTCCTTTATTTTTGTATTGATGATAAATGTGATTGATCAATCTCTTCAAGGACTATTTTAAGCAATTAACAAACTTAATTAAACTTCGCAGGAACAAATTCTAACAGATGAAATCCAAGAGCTGAATCGAAAGGTCTGTTTGAGTAGTGATCTTCACCAAACTTGCCTCCAAAAGTATTTATAACAATGAAATGACTCTTTTTGTATTTTTTTTGCAGGGAAACCTTATCCATCAGGAAAATGTTGAACTCTATAAAAAGGTAAACCTCATTCAACAAGAAAACATGCAACTATACAAGAAGGTAGCCAACTTAATTAACCACTAATAAGACGCTTCCAAAAATTCCAAGAGAATTTGATTATGTTCACTTACGCTGTGATGTATGACAACAGAAAGCCCAACTTGCTTAACTATGAGGCTTGATGTCTCAGGTTTATGGCACAACAGAGGCTACACCAGCAAGCAGAGATGCATTCAATCCATATGGAATTCATGCTGGAGAGGATCCACAAGAACTGATACAACTGCAATTAAGCCAGCCTGAGCAAGACACATATGAGACATCAGGGAGTGCCACAAAATGAGATAGAAGTTCTTTAGTAAGATATTTTGGGTACACCATTGACCAAACAAAGATATTATGGACTTGCAGCATAATAATGAAGGTTCTTCGGTTACTCAAAACAGTAATATATAGCAGAGAAGAATATCATTCTTGAAGTAAGATGTGTTGGATTAAAGCTTATCAGTACGTGACATTATTCAAATGAGTTATGTACCTATAGTGGATAGTGTGGAATTTTCAATAATGTAGCATGGACATAACATATTCGAACTTGTGTAACCAATTAATTGTTAGAGATAACTAACTAGATCTGAGGGGTCTAAGGAAGATCAAAATGAAGTGGAGTGGAATGGTTCTAGTCAAAATTTGAATTTATGTACTGTATGAGATGAAGGAGAACCTAATTTTAATGACTTTCTTTAGGCACCCCTTGGAGTATCTAAATTGACAAAGCATTTGTAGCATTGGCATAGAAGAGAAAAAAGGGAAAGAACAACTATGCAGGTGAAGTTGCCGGTTTTCAAAGAGTCCCTTTTTACAAAATGTTTTAGAAAACAGAACTATAAATTGCTGAGTCAAGTGACACAATTAGTACTTCCTTTGTGCAATTGATTCTCTTTCTTTCCTTTCCATCAATCCCAAGTCATATTATGAAGTACAGAATGTATGCATTTATGTTGTTTCTCGTAGATATCTTCCATGTTCAGTTTGACTTTGCCCGTTCACAATTTCAATTACAAGAAGGAACATTCTACCCGAAATGCATATTTTGTGCATAGTTGAAAAACTAAAATACAAGGAAGAATGTATTAAACTCATATGACATGCAAAAGTTACTTAATACCCATAGATTTGTAGAAATGCAATCTGTCAACTGCAGATGACAACTCTACAAGCCCAAGCCCCTGCAGTTAGCTAACTTATGATTTCAGGTGTCTAGATAAACTTCCCATATATTATATCTGAAAATTAAACAGATTCTAGATGCATTATCATTCATTAGCAACATAATTACACCGATAAAAGGATCAGTGAACACTTGACAAAAATTCTGTTTTAAGAATATATATATATATATCAGCTTTGTATAAACACCATAGCACTACCAAGCTCAAGCTTGATTAACTATAATGTAAGTCCAAAAAATGACAAAAACCCTCTATTTAGTACTATTCATACGAAGGTAGTACACTATGTGAATGTGCATACAGGCAGGGATAAGCCCCCCAAAATTATATAATTAATACGGAAGCTGGGTATACGCTTGCTAATTGGCAGAAACCAACAACTGGATAGCAAGACTTACAAGCTATTGTAGTACAACAGATTTGAAACTTAATAGGAGCTCAGGATACCACCATTATTCACTAGAGAATATGATAGGAGGAAGTTCGGGAAACAGAAATGTCCTGTTCTTTTATGACAATAAACCAAATATTGTAATGCCTACGTAAGTCCCAACTGCCAAATAATTGTTAAAAAAATTTACTGCTTCGAGAAATTAAAAATAAATAACAAAAAAAATTGCAATATTTCAAGAAAATTTTCATATTAATAGAGGTCCAAAGAGTTAAAAACTCAGACTAAAATTACGTGGATGAAGGTGACAGCAACGAAGGAAGCAAAGACTGAGAATGCATTCTAATGAAACGACCATATGCTGATGATATTTGATGCACACAGATTGGATCAAACCCATGTTGAAAGACCAGGATTATGTGCCACTGCCAGGATTTGTATTAAAAACAGATTTATTTGGGAAATCTATTAAACATTCAACCATGCAAGCAAAATCATATTACCAGTCTTCCAATAATGAATTTTCATTATTACAAGAAAAATATAATGCCTGAAAATTCTAATATAACGTACGGAATCAAGTTAAATACGACGCAATTGATATACGAACTGAGAAGACGATGAAGGAGAAGATAGGGCGTGAACAAGAGAAGAAGACGGCGTTCATACCTGCATACTGATTCTGATTCTGAGAGGTAAAATATCCAAGAGGAGTGGGAATTTAATAACGGTGAGAGCGAAAATATCTGACCCCAAATAATTTTTTAAAAACGTTAAATAATTCAATGCAGTGGCTCCACTTGGCGTCCACGTAGACGACAGTCGGCAACGCTTTCCGTCAAAGCATTGAGAAATTCTTACGTATATTATTAAGCTATAATATTTATTTAAAAAAATTATTAAATATTAAATACTAAATATAAAAAGAGGCTCTCTTATATTTTATTTTTTGACAAGATCTCCAGACGCTTTATGTAAAAACTCGTTTGTCCATTATTTTGTTCTTAAATAAGCATTGTTTACAAGAACTTTAAAATTTTATTTGAAATTAGTTAGGGCATAACAAATTAATAGTAATAGGAAAAGTTTATTTTAATACTTAAAAAATATGATAATTTTTAATTTAATTTTTTACAGATTATTTTTATTATTTTAATTTTTTAAAGATAAAAATATTTTTAATATTAATATTTTATTTAAATTACATTCATATCTTAATTCTCACTTAATAAAATGTTGAATAAAATTTTTTTGTTAATATGAAAGTTATAAGTGACAAATAATCTACATTATATTAAGAAAAATTCATGTTTGTAATTATTCAAATTAACTTTAATTTTTAAATTTTTATCAGATACATAATTAGTAAGAAAAATTTATGTATATATGCAATTAGATACTTTTGATTTATATTTGAATATTTTATCTTATATAAAATAATGTGTAACATGTAAGATAATCATATTATCAACTAAATTATACTTTAACATTGGATTAAGTAAAAAAAATTTAGATAAAATTTAGGTAAAAAGATAATATTAAAATTATTTTTATCTTTGAAGAACTAAGTTGACAGAAATAATCTATAGATAATCAAATTAAAAAATTTTATATTTGTCAAATATCAAAATCAAAATTTTTTTCTAACAGTAATGATATATTTAAAAAAAAAATTATAATGAATGGCCAAATATCTACGTGAAAACTCAAAAAGAGTTTGGATATATTGCATAATTCATTGATATAACCTAAATCTTAAATCCTGAATCTTAATACATCGCATAATATTTATGTCAGATTACTACATTCTTTGTTTCCGTCTACAATTCTACTTAGCGCATAACGCATGCATTCACACAGCTTTCCACTTGATCTCTAGCTGCAAAACAACTGATTTAGTAAGTGACGGATATAATTAATTTAACCACATATCTGTCATTTGATATATAATGATCGAGTCGCTTAATTAGCTCTCAAAGACTTCAATATACGGAGGCGTTGGAATTGAGTTAAGATAAGTTTAAATGCCATTAAGAATTTGCAAGCATGGAATCAACATTATTGTAGCTTATGCCCATTTGCTATATTTTTTTAATGTTAGGCAGTGGACATTCTTCAGTACGTAGTACGTTAACCCGTTTGTGTTTTAAACATATTTTAACTCATTTACGTTTTGCATATTTATGATGGTGGGGGACGTTATACCAGTACTAAGTGATGTAGAAAAATTAACTTATAAAAGATTTTTTTCAAACTTAATAATTTTGTAAAATATATCCCATCCATTTATATTTTTATCTATTGTCTACGTGAATAAAATTGAGGAAATATTTATTTTGTACTAAATTATAAGTTTAAAAGAGGTATTTTGTACAAAACTAAAAATTTGAGGAAGTTCTTTATATCAAAATTTTAATATTGATAGAGGTAATTTGCATAAATTTAATAACTCTTATTGTCAAATATTAAGAAAGAGTGAACATGACTAAACGTTTGATGAGATCCTCTGTTGACTTTTAAAGTTGAGGTTAATTACAATTTATTTTAAACTTGATGAAAGTGATAAAGTTGATAAATGATCTTCTAATAATGAGATGATAAGTAAGCTCAAGTTTGGTCCACCACCCTCATTTTATCAGCATGGATCTTGTTTTTGTTGGACAAGCAAAAGTTTTATTTATTGAAACAGAAATTACAAATAATAATAATAATAATAATAATTGCTTATCGTCAACTAATAAACTAATAAATCTGATTTTCTTTCATTGCTACAATCACATTTAAAGGGAAAAAATAAAAATAAAAATCCTTGAACAGTGTTATGTATAAAAGCTATATAGGCTAGTACATGCGTCGTTGTAGTTAATTAAAATATCCTAGAATATGCTAACAAAAATTCTTTCATGGTCTGCTTTCACCATTATAGCGGTCATGTTGGTTCAGTCACGTTGTCGCACATGAAATTATAAATCTTTATAAAAAAACAGAATTAAATCAATATCTCTAAAAATAATGTACTTTACTAAAGTATAAATCAATTAATCTCCTTTAGTCTAATGACTGATAGTGGCTTGATATTAAGAATATAAAATAATATTTAAATTGTGAAACGTTCATATTTAATATGTTTATATTTTTTAAAAAATATTTTTTATAACTTAAATTATATATTTTAATATTAAACTTTTGTTATAATTTCAATTATAATTGTTTAATATAAATGATGATGTTGGTATTACAGTATTTTGGTTGGGATTAAAAAATTAATGCAAAACGTAATATTTAAGACTATGCATCCAAGACCTTAAATTGTATTACGAGCTGGACTTAAATTTTATTTCAATATTAAAAAACTATAAGTTTAGGTCCTAAAAAATTTGATTATTAATGAAAATAGTTAAACTCAGCAATTTAGTCCATGACGAGAGAGTTTACTAATTATCTTCCTTGTTTTCTCGATAAACTAATTAGTAATTAATTAAGGAAATATTTATTTATATATAGTTGGAGGTAACTGTGTCGTTTACGACGTTGAGCGTGGCCTGGAATGGTGCAATTTTCCCTTGTGAATTGTGAAGTGTGACCATTGTGCTTTGTTCATGCTTGTGGATGGGATGGCATCATGGCACTGTGTGGTGAGATTAATTTTCACCGTACGCCCCGTGACTTATCCTATGATTTGATTTCCGCATCTACCAATCTCGTACTATGTTCTTTCTTTAATATATATATCTTTGGGCCTCGCATAAAGGAACCATAAATAAAAGCCTCACATGATCACTTTGTTAAATTCTTAATTTCTTTTTTCTCACAATTCTTTCTGCTCAATAAGTGAATGAGAATGAACGAGCAGCGAGAAGAAGTGGACTGTACCCATGCCATGCTTGTGCTTCCCAAAACCAAAAAAGGAGAAAGTAAGAGAAAGTAATAAGAATAAAAGGCAACTCAAATAATGATTAATCCAGACACCACTAGCACGTTGCTTGTATCAGAACATGTTAAGGATACCCCGCATCTCACCAAAACGAGAGGTGAGAAAGCTGAATGCGGTAAGCGTATCTATATACGTTTGATTTAGCAAATGGTATTAACAAATAATATTCACATGTCACAGTTTCATTTTGGGGAAAACAGAGAATTTATAATACAAGGTAATTCTGATTCCAATTCTAATTCCTGACTCGTGACTCCTGAGACGACCTTCACTGTGAAAGAATGATGGATTGATTTCTACAGCTAGAGAATATGGATCTGCATATATAGTTAATGGATATGGGTGAGTATAAATCATAATCCATGTCATGTCAAAGCATGTATCTCTCCTTAGGCTGAGAGTGGAAATGGGAATTTGAAAAAATATATATAGGAGGTAGACCTGCACTAATTCAGCAACCACAGGAGTAAGAGGAGAGCAGTATGTGATGTAAGTTTGGGTAACAACCCTATTTCTGCTTTACAGTAGATTCCAACCCATCCAGTGAAGCAGCAGTACTACAATACACATATATATCATATACAAACGCAGTAATTCACAACAGATCCAGTGACCAGTAACAGTATATATACCACATTAATTCTCACCAACCTTGAACGACAAATATTTAAACCTAAACCATTAATTAATTATATATGTTTTTAATCACAGAAGTGGTATAAGGTAATTAAATAGGTAATTGAACCCACCTAACATGATGGAAGAGCTGGGAAAGGCGTCTAGGAGGATCGTGAAGATGGCAACCGTCGTCGAAATTTTGAGAGTAGCTAACGGGATCATATTGAAAGGATAGAGGTTTAGATCCACACACGGTCTTGCCTTCCCTCATGAGCCTTTTAAACAGATTTCTCCATTTTCCTCCTTTCTTCTTGTTGCTGAGGTTCTTGTTGCAGCAATGGATGCGAGAGTACTGAAACTCGTCGTGGAGGGAGAAGCACGACGACGGAGACATCATCGTCATGCATCCTACTCCTGACAAGTAAGAGGATCGATGGACTACTGTCAGATCCTCCTTTTCCATTAAATTGATCAACAGAGATCGATCAAGGTTTTTCAGGAGAGGTGAGTGTGGGTATGCTTCTTTCTTTAGATTCTAGTTGATTTTTCCAGACAATGATTTTTATCAGGATTTAGATGTTACCATTTATACTGGGGGTAGTCTCTAGTGTACTGTAAAGTGGTAACTCTTTTAACTCTTCGACTACGTCTCTCAAGCTCAGCTAGCTGCTTCTTTATTATATTATTATTAAGATGCAACAAAGGCGCGCAATTAAGGGACGTCTAATTTTTCTTTTTATTTAAAACTTTATAGACGATTTTATAATTTTTAGTTTTATACAACATGCATTTTTTGTTAATATTTTCATTTAAAACTTTAATTGCACATATTTATATTATCAAAATTGAAAATGTATTCTTGTTGACATTTGTTATAACTTTTTTTTATTATGTCAATTAATATTATTATATCGTTGAACAAAAATGTTAATAAAGAATGTTGTATAAAATTAAAAATTTGATGTGTCTTTCATTGCTTTGATGGAATAATTCTTATTTGTGTCCTGTTCGGCTAGCTGGGGTTAACAATAGCATTCATTATAAGGGAAGCTGGCCCTGCGTAAGATGATAAGACCCAGTAGGAATATGATATCCCCAGGGTAGGGCAGTGACCATTATCATGAAATTAAGGATATAATTAAATTAAAAAAAACAAAAATAAAGGGGAATGGAATCTGAAATTTAATTTGGATAAGTACAAGTTAACTAAACTAAAGTTTGGTCCTCAAATTGATTAGAAGTTTAGAACATCAATAATCACAAAGAAAAATATTACTTATCAAGCTTTTAAGGTTTATTTTATTTGGTAGTTAGGAAGAGGTATATACTAACATTTGGCTTCAAATATTGGAACTAGTATTTACAAAAATATATGTACTCTCTTAAATAAAGTTTATTAAATTGCATTCAAATATTTTTCAAGTGAAGTGAACTCAGCATATTTTGCAGTGGCCACGCCTTCCCATACATGTGGGGACTTGATAATGTGTCGTGTTTCTATAATTCACATAGAGGCGAAGAAAATGACAGTGTCCTCTGCAGAAAACACTTGGGACCCTAGGTTTTACTGTTTTAGTGTCCTCTCTTGCCTCCGCTTTTTCTGCTCTTTTTGGATTCCCTATTTTCTTTTCTCTCATTATTTGCATCTCTTAGACAGAGACTCTTACAATATTAGATATAGCAACGGCTTATTAAGCTATACTAACCAAATATTAATAGTGAAATACTCACTTTTAACTTTGAGATCCTACCACGGAGACTTCATTAGCGTGGTAAGAAATGTGTTCCAAATCTTAACATTAATATAGTATTTGTACTTCAATAAAGTTATTAAATTGAAGTGGTCTAAACATCCATATTTTCTATTGTAAAAATGCAAGTTAGGATGAGATAATTTAATAAAATTGGAGGGACTGAACTATATTGACCATTGTTTTTATTTTGTTTACAGAAGTAATGAGTATTACTAATGCCTACGATGTTTTGGTTAAATAACTTATGTTTTTTGGAATTGTATATAGTCTGCTATGAACAAGGGAGACAAACCTATGACCTGGCCGGAGCCAAAAATCTAATAATGCACATGTACACAGAAACACTGATCGCCAGGCCACATGCATGCATCTTATATATAATAATGGTATGGGGACATCACCATCGCGCGCAATAAACAATTGTAGTAATGCAAATGAACCTATCTAGTTTATATTTTGAATTTTAATTGTACTATTTTTAAAAATTTTTACTTTTTTATAATAATTTAGAACTTCAAAAATTCCCCTGGGCCTATTTGAGAGACAATAATGAAATAAACTTGTCATCACTTCACTGAGAAAAGGCGATGACCAAAAAGCAGAAGAATCGCAAAGACCCTAAAACTGAAAACAAGGAAAGTTTGCCCACTAACCAATTTCTTGTACTGTTAAATCATTTGGGAAATTTTGAATATATTAATAAAAAAGTGTTGCTAATCGGTGTGTTAAAGAAATTAATGAAGAAAGCATTTCATTTGTTAAATGGTTGACTTTTCCATAAAGAAGCTCTATATTTTTTCTGTTGTGATGTGGTGTCTATAACCTCCTTCTGGCTTTCGCCCAAGTAAGGCTCATTGTCATGGATGAAAGGCCCAGTGGGCTGCTTTGAAATGATAATGGAAATATGGGCTGAGTATTATAGATTTATATAGCTTCATGTTTCTCTCATAGCACTTCAACGGCGATGACATCATGCATTTTAAAAACACTAGTTTTTTAAAAAACAAAAATAGAAATAGACAAATTTGTTTAATCCTGAGGTACGTAGGTAGAAGTTTTTGTTGGTAGGCTTGGAAAGAAGGACACGTAATTTGGTAGAAAAAGAAATCAAAGATTTGTGGCAAGTGGCAACAAGTGTTATCATCAACATATATATAATGAGGGTGAGACTCACTTTGTGGCTAATAAATGGTTGTTGTGGATAGCCCTTTCATGGACTGCTTTGGTTCCCAATATATATCTCACCTACAATTTATTTACTTCCACACAAAATTATCAACTTCTATTCTATTTCTATGTTTCTCTCCCTCCACACCCTTATTTGCTCCTCCTTTTCGTCCATCCTTTTCAAATTATCATTCAATTTAATAAGATGTTCAATTTATGGCTGTTACCTCCACATTTTAAAATTTTAATCCAATCATTAGTGGTGAAGATTACATGCAAAGTTAACAAGTTAAAATTTCATTAATTTATAAATGAAATTAAGTCTAAAAGAAGTAGTAAATTATCTTTAGTAAAAAATTCCTTAATTTTGGAAAAAAAAAATATACAAATGTACGCTGTAAATTTTCTCCTTAAAAATTATTTATTAATGAAATCAACGGACAAAATGTGGTGATGATGCAATTCTTTAATTTTTTTTATTTTTTTAAAATGAGTCTCTGAAATTGTAACGTTTGGGTCCCGTGGCGCCATCCATCATCTGAGGAAAATCCAATATAGCGGTGGGAAGTGTGGGATAAGCAGTGGATTATCAACCACCAAAGTAGGACAAGTACAAACCCTCCAAAGGCCAAACTATAATTTAATTTTCTTCCATTTCACCAAATCCTCACTTCCTGTGCCTCTCAGGCTCAGCTACCACTGCCCAGACATGGCAATGGCAATGGCGCTTCGTAGGCTTTCATCTTCAATTGACAAGCCTTTACGCCCCCTCTTCAATGCCACCTCTGTTTACTACAAGGTTTCCCTTTTCAAACTCTTTCTTCATTCATTCATTTATTCACGTAGTGTTCTCGGAAAAAGAGATGCTTAGTCTTTTTGGAGATTTTCCATTGAAACTCTTCTCCTTTTCCTCGTTTCTTAAGATTTATCTCGGATTTCTTTTCACTTTTGTAGTCATCCTTACCCGATGAAGCTGTCTACGAGAAAGAGAAATCTCGTGTTACAGTAAGTTCAAATCCGGATTTGAGGCTTTAGTTTTAATCATTTTCCTTATGATGTTTAGCTTTAGAACATTTCCGTTACAGTGGCCAAAGCAATTGAATGCTCCGCTCGAGGTTGTTGACCCTGAGATTGCAGATATCATTGAGCTTGAGAAAGCTAGACAATGGAAGGTATACTCTGCAGCACCATTTTTCATCCTTTTTGTCTGCATCTTTGTGACCAAATTCAGCAGCAGCTTAGACTTCCAAACAAGTTCTCAATCTGTTCGAGTTTGTGTAGTGAACCCAACTTTAGTATTTGACATAGTAGGGAAAACATAGAATTAAAATTTGACTTCCCAGATTAGGCGTCAGTCGTCAGTAGTCAGTACAATTGGCATTTAATCTTACTGTTAGTACTTATGGATTTACTTCTTTTCTTTCCTATTCTTTGGCGAAGGGGCTGGAACTGATACCCTCGGAGAATTTCACTTCCGTCTCTGTAATGCAAGCTGTTGGCTCTGTCATGACTAACAAATACAGTGAAGGATATCCTGGTGCCAGATATTATGGTGGAAATGAGTATGTCACCTTTTTACTTTCTATGTGTGCTTGTCTTGATAATTCATGGACTTGATATAGTGGTCTGCTTTGGAATTTGTTGTTGAGTACCCCTTTGGATCCAATTCAACGACTGTGGATATTTCCTTTTCAAGGTACATTGACATGGCAGAATCACTATGCCAGAAGCGTGCCCTGGAAGCATTTCGGTTGGATCCAGCTAAATGGGGAGGTAAGCGCTCAAGACAACACATATCAGTAAAAGAAAAAGTCTATACTTCCCCTTTATGGATAACAATAATTTTCTTTTTCTTTGTTGGTAGTAGCCCTAGATGGTATAAGCAAGCGCTTATACATCTCTATTTCTGTGTTCATTACTGTTTTTGGACCATGTGGCTGTACTAATAAAATCTGATGTAGCAATGTACATGTTATGGATGGCATTGAGACTAAGAATCTCAGGACTGTAGTCTCCCATGGACTTCCATGTTAAAATTTAAAGTGGATTTCTCATGAACTTTTTTGAAGCTCAATGGATTCTTTAGAATATTTGGTGTGTTTGCTTATATGTCACCGTGATCTCCTAATTGCAGTGAACGTGCAGCCTCTATCTGGGTCTCCTGCAAATTTTCAAGTGTATACAGCATTGCTAAAGCCTCATGATAGAATCATGGCACTAGATCTTCCTCATGGTGGGCATCTTTCTCATGGATACCAGGTACTCTTAAATTGCATCATGTATTTCTTGTCATAATGAAATCTATAATGCAACTATTGATCATTTTCTTGTATTTGATTGACTTTTCCTCTGTTAAATGCAATCTCATCTGGCTGGTCATCTAGATAAATTATTAATTGTCGTTGTCACCACTATGCAGACTGACACCAAAAAGATATCTGCAGTCTCCATATTTTTTGAGACAATGCCATACAGATTGAATGAAAGCACGGGATACATTGACTATGACCAGGTACTACTGTGGTTTTTTTATCTTGATCCATGTGTAAACAACTAGATGATTCAAGTTGCATTACTAATTAAACTCTCGTGACAATTTCTTAAACTTACGTGACTTTTCTTTCTCTCCCTCCTTACTTTCTGTGGTTCAATCAAGAAAATTTATCCACTAATAATCCACTCTGTTATTTTACAAAAATAAAGTCTTCTGGGCGACTAAGAATCCTTCTGACTCAATTTGCCATGACTAAGTCAGTTTTCAGCTTGGCCTGATAATACTCCACACTTGCTCCTTAAAATCAGATATATGCTTGTCACCCTTTGTGTCAGAATAAGTTTTTTATGACGTGAAAATTTTTTACATGCAGTTGGAGAAAATGGCTACTTTCTTCAGGCCAAAATTAATAGTTGCCGGGGCCAGCGCTTATGCACGTTTATATGATTATGATCGTATCCGCAAGGTATATTCCAAATAATTTTTTTTTTACCTTAAAATTTGTAGTTTTTTGTCGAATGACTACATGGGAGGCCCAAGGTTAATGTTATGAAGCATGTGACAGGTGTGTGATAAACAGAAAGCTATTTTGTTGGCTGATATGGCACACATCAGTGGATTGGTTGCAGCTGGTGTTATCCCATCACCTTTTGATTATGCAGATGTAGTGACTACCACGACTCACAAGTCACTTCGTGGCCCACGTGGAGCCATGATTTTCTTCAGGAAGGGGGTGAAAGGAACTGACAAACAAGGAAAAGAGGTGAATTCCTGAAAAAATTCATTAACATAGGTGTTCTTTTGACTTGTATAGTTTAGCAAGTTCCTATTTCATGATTAAGCCGGTTTGCATTTTTCCATACTTAATGTAAACGCATGACCTGAGCCAAATGCTAACTCTTACTCTTTTGAAGGTGTTGTATGACTATGAGGACAAAATTAATCAAGCTGTCTTCCCAGGTCTACAAGGTGGCCCTCACAATCACACCATTGCTGGTTTAGCTGTTGCATTGAAACAGGTACGTAAGGGGAGAAGATAATCATTAGCTTCATTTTTAATATATTTAAAATTGTGATTTTCTATGTAGAAATTCAACTTCAGAAATATGAAATTATTTTGAGAATCTTCTTCTAAATCTTACTTGGAAAGAAGGTTTCTATTCGAGGTTGGCATGGTTTATTTGATCCAGACAAAATTTCAGAAATGCCCAATAGATGAGAAGTTTCGTGTCTAATGGGTTACTGGTAACAGAATGAAAATATTCCGCACAGATTCATCAAATATTTATTGTTTCTTTCCTGTGTGGATGCAGGTTACTTCTCCAGAGTATAAAGCATATCAAGAGCAAGTTCTCAGCAATTGCTCTAAATTTGCACAGGTAGCTAAGACACAACAAATGAGAGCTTCCTCTTCGTATATATAGAATGTCAATTCACATACGGTTTTCCTGATTGCCTTGTTTTACCAAGTTGATGCTTGTGTTTTTAACATTTGTAATGTTGCAGTCTCTGGCTGAGAGGGGCTATGAGCTTGTTTCTGGCGGAACTGATAATCATCTAGTGTTGGTGAATCTCAAGAACAAGGTAACAGGGAACTGTTTTGAGATTTCATATTTGCTTCATTTGTCCTACTTTGTAATGAATTTATCACAGGGCTAATTTTTTGTCAGTCCCAGTCATAAAACTGACAAGAAGTTACTTTATTGTTGTCTGGATCAAATTCAAGAACCTCTTGATGAAAAACATATAATATGTGAGATCCATGAAAGGAAGCTGTGAATTTAGCATTCTATAAGGTAATACTAAAGCAAGACCAATGATATTTTTCTGATTCTATGTGCAGGGTATTGATGGCTCCAGAGTCGAGAAGGTATTGGAAGCAGTTCATATTGCAGCTAACAAAAACACTGTTCCTGGAGATGTGTCTGCTATGGTTCCTGGTGGCATCAGGATGGGTACAGGCCCTTCATTACTTATATTTCACCTTTAATATCTTCAGTCATTTACTTGATAGCTCTGGTGGTTTTCAGGAACCCCTGCTCTTACTTCTAGGGGATTTGTTGAGGAGGATTTTGTTAAGGTAGCAGAGTTCTTTGATGCAGCAGTAAATTTGGCTGTGAAGATTAAGGCAGAAACCAAAGGTTTGTATGTTAAGTATGCTTCTTGAGTTTGGGACTACTTATAAACATGTTGCCTTGGGCTTGTTGGGTACTTGAATGAGCTAATATGTGGTTGATGTTGAATTCTTCATTCAGGAACAAAATTGAAGGACTTCGTGACCACTTTGCAGTCATCTCACTTTCAATCAGAGACTGAGAAGCTCCGCCACAGTGTTGAGGAGTATGCCAAACAATTTCCAACTGTAGGTTTCGATAAAGCAACCATGAAGTACAACAATTGAGAAGACCAAAAATAAATTCCCTTCAGGTATGCTTTTTCCTGAAGATTATTTTTAATGCAATCTCCTACCCTTCACTCGGACAAAAATAAAAGGAAAAAGATTCTTTAATGACTGGCTGTTACTTCTGATTCTAAGATACATAATTAACAGTTGCACTTTTTGCTCATGTTAATGTCAATTACGAGATCCTTATGTCATCTTGATTTGGGGCACAGTTATATGTTATCATGGTTTAAACAATTCAAGAAAGTATGACTTTCTTTTTTCTTCTTATTATTTTGTACTGTGTTGTGCTTTGCACTGCATTGAATTTAGCATTTATAAGATTAAATTTCCTCATCTACGACAAACAGAATCTTGGTCTGTTGTTTACTCACGTATTTAGTTTGCTGTCTGGCAACTTACACCACAGTGTTGAAGGCAAATAATTCAAGGGGATAAGTTTAGCTGATTGGCGGTGGAGGAGAATATATCATGGATATTTGTCCTGAGCCTTTATATTTATGAATCTAGTGAAACTTGATGAATGACTTCATGAAATGTATAGATACTTATGCCTTAAAGGCTTTAAATACCAAATTTCTAAATCAGATGCTCGTTTCTCCCTTTGGTGTGATTTGCTTGTGAAATGCTGATAATCTCTGATAAATCCAGTCTGCCACTTCTAACTGCATAAAATTCCAGCTATGTGCTGATATGACTTTCTTTGATTCATGAATTATACCTATATTCATTTTATTGAGATCACTGACCAGTTATAACACAATGACTATTAGCTGCAATCTTTCCCAGCATGATGCAACATGTTGCTTTATTGCTTGAACAGAACTTAGCTAGTTAAACATGTCAAAGACCTTTCATGACAGACAGGACAATTAAATCGGATGAATGGCAAGTTAAGTGGCATCACTGAACCAATGCTTAAAAAGATTCATCATCAACTTTGTATATTTGGATTATAAAGAGTTATTTGCTTTAAAAGTCAATAAAGCAAAATTAAGAATATATACATGAACTCTCATCCAAGGTAGTGTACTGTAGAGAGTTTACAAAATTGTTGAATTTGATAAATTTATTGTGAGACGAGACAACCTTAATGTCCTAAGCAATATTAGTTTCACATTCAAAAGTTGTAGAAATACTAAAAGAAAAAATAAAGTTCCGATTAACCCAAAACACAAATAAAACTAATATGAGCAATACCACAATAATGATAAGGAGTTTGAAAGCAGAGAATTGTTAGTTTAAAGAGTGAAAACATCACAATAGAACACCAGAGAAAAAAGGGACTCGATGTTCACTTGGTTAAAGGTTGGTTTTTTTTTTTTTTTTTTGCCGAAGACATTTTTTTTCTCAACCATACAATCAACAATTATAGAAACGCTTGAGTAAAACTTTTACTGATTCTTCGAATTATATTTTTGGTGTTACAACCACGTAAGATTCTTGGATCAAAGAAAATGAAACATACAAAGGTGTCGATTCAAGGAGAACAAAATACTAACTATAATGAGACTAAAAATTAAAAAAACAAATCCAAAGATTTTTATAAAATAATTTTTAGAAGACAGAAATTAAAAGATTTATTTATTAAGAAACAAAAAAAGAAAGAGCAAAAAAGACTAACCTTGAGTTGAATATAACACAAATATTACTTCAAAAATCCTTGTTTTTAATTGTCAAAATCCTATGTTGGAGATCAAGAAAGGAAAAACGATCCTCTTTTAAGTTTTAATATCGTCAGAAATTCGGAATCCATGTATGATCTTTCCTAATTCCTAAGCGTAAAGCGGAGCAAAGAATTTCGTGCGAACTGATGAAAAAACCACAGTGAATTAAACACACAAAATGTTTCGGAAGAGAAACATAGTGTTGGGTGCCCTTCTTATAGTAAACATGCTCATGGCTACACGTCTTCCCCTCTCCCGTTCCATCCAGCCACTCCTTAACCTTAAACGCAATACTTACTCCCTTCTTTATCCCAAAGCCCCCAAACATTTCCCCAAATCCCATCCCTGTCCTATTTGGTCCTCTTCTTTCGCCTTCTGCCTTGACATTGTTCACAAGTCCACTGCCCCTCTGTCGCTCTCTCGCACTTTCACTCGCTCTTCCTTTTCTACTCCATCAATGGCCGCCACTCCGCTTGAGGAGACCCCTGAAGGAAACCCACTTCTTAGAGACTTCGACTTCCCACCTTTCGATGCCGTTGAAGCCAAACACGTGCGACCCGGGATTCGTGCCCTCTTGAAGAAGCTGGTATGGAGTTTTTCTTTTTGGCCTTTCGTCTTGTTTTGGATTCTCCGTTCGATTGTGCTTGTTTTCGTGATGGGTTGTTTGGGCTTGCGATGATCGGATTCTCGGAATTTGTGTGTTGGATTTTTAACGGCATGCGTTAATGGGATTTGTAGGAGGGTGATTTGGATGAATTGGAACGTACCGTTGAGCCGTCGTGGCCAAAGCTGGTCGAACCATTGGAGAAAATTATAGACCGGTTGTCTGTTGTTTGGGGGATTGTCAATCATCTCAAGGCCGTTAAGGATAACGCCGACCTCCGTTCTGCCATTGAAGATGTTCAGGTATTTTTGTGTTTGTTATTCTTTTTATTTGCAAGCAAAATATATGGTCCGAGTGCCATATTTTTATATTACGACTACTTTATTTTCTGAAATTTATGTTTTCCATATTACAAGATGTTGTTCTGTTGTCTTATTATATCTCTAGCCATACTTAGTACTATTCAGTGCACTACTTTTCTTGTGCTAACAATGCTTAACTATGGTTTGCAGGCAGAAAAGGTTAAGTTCTTTCTTAGAGCGGGGCAAAGCAAGCCTATTTTTAATGCATTCAAAGCCATTCAAGAATCTTCTGATTGGCAGACACTTAGTGATGCTCGCAAACGTATAGTTGAAAGTCAGTAACTCAAATTTCTTATGCTACTGTCCTTTTGATTGTTTATTCTGCGCCAGGCATGTTATTTTTCATACTTTTCTATCAAGAATTTTTTTTTTCTCATATTAAATTGCTCTCTATTTGCTTCTTGTCACCTTGTATATTCTTATTTTGTCACTGAAGCATATTACTGCAGTTTTATATTGGATGGTCATTCTGGTACATAGTTATTTTTTATCAGATGTTAATTTTCCCCCAAGCATAGGCGGGGTGGCTGGGTGAGTTGGGGTTTGGGTAGTTCTTAGGTCTATCCCCTCCCCCATACCCACTCAATAGACAATTAGATGTTAGCGTTTTGCTATATGGCATTCAACTGTGGTAATTTATGTGTTGATTGTGAAAGATGCTGGGTATGATAAAGGATTTTGGTATGAATTATCACATATCATGTGTCTTCCCTATGTTATTCTGGTATTTGGATTTTTAAGTGTAAGTGTTTGAATGTGTATTTGCGTTGTGTCTGACTTGTGTTGTTCAATAGATCTGTGTAAACTGTCTTGCATGTTGTTGAATAAGTTCTATATTGAAGCTCAATTTCAATGTGTTCCATTACCCTTTCACTTGAACTTAAATATATTGTGTGGTACTTATAGCATCTCTCTTTTACCAAGTGGCAATTTTACTTGTGCCTTTGCAGACCAAATAAAGGAAGCTGTTCTTAATGGTGTTTCTCTTGAAGATGATAAAAGAGAGAATTTTAATAGAATTGAACAGGTGTGCTTTTATAAAACAGAAATCAAGCGTGAAAAGTGGCTATAAATAGCACATACTATTTATTTTCCCTTCATCCCTTCATCTTCTAGTAGATTTTGTATTTTTTGGGGGTTACTACTTTCTGCAAAGTAAAACGACCTATGTCACATGTAAACAAGGATAATAGGTATCTGTGCTTCCTGTTTTACTTGGGTGTTCTGTGTGTTAATTGTGCTTTCCATGATTTGATCTGCAGGAGTTGGAACGGTTGACACAAAAATTCGGGGAGAATGTTCTGGATGCGACAAAGAAGTTTGAAAAGTTAATCACAGATAAGAAGGACATAGAAGGATTACCTGCTACAGCTCTTGGATTGGCTGCACAAAGTGCAGTGTCCAAGGTACATCTTGTTGAAATGTTATGTTTTTACTCATTTGGCTATAAATAATAATTCATTCCTCAACTTGTGGAATTTGGTTGCCTGTTATTGAGTGCTGCCTACTTGACTGGTGCTTGCAGGGGCATGAAAATGCCACTGCTGAGAATGGGCCCTGGCTAATTACATTGGATGCTCCAAGTTTTATGGCTGTTATGCAACATGCTCGCAATCGATCTTTGCGGGAGGAAGTCTACTGTGCATATGTAAAACGTGCATCTTGTGGAGAGCTGGATAATACAGAGATCATTGACCAAATTTTAAAGCTTAGGTTGGAAAAGGCCAAGCTTCTCAACTACAATAACTATGCTGAGGTATGATCAGTTCATGATAAGAACACAGTGAGTCCACTTGTAGATTGCTAACATGTAACCCATCAGGTAAGCATGGCAATGAAAATGGCCACTGTTGATAAAGCAGAAGAACTTCTAGAAAAACTGCGCAGAGCTTCTTGGGATCCGGCTGTACAAGGTAGTGTTTCAGATCAGATTTATTCTGAATTCTGATTTGATATTTGCAATTGCATCATACTTTGAGTTGCATGTAGTTCTTTACTTCGCTGCTTAGTTTTATGTGGGCACATAGACTTCTTCAAGTTGATGGTCCTTAACTTTTTGTTTCCAAATAGTTATGTTATCAGAAAAGCAAGTATTGCATTTTTCTAATAGGGTAATGAAATGTGTATTTTGGGTAGGATTCTAAAATTTGATATGTCTGGAAGTTTTATATCCTAAAAGTGTCTGTCTCTTAAAAATGCTACATGTTTTATTATTATTATGATTTTCATAGTCCTTTTCTTTTATGATGCAAGAACATAAATGTTGCATATATTTTATTTGCAGATTTGGATGATCTTAAGAAATTCGCCAAAAGTCAAGGTGCATCGGAAGCTGATGATTTGACACATTGGGACATTAGCTTTTGGAGTGAGAGGCTCCGTGAGTCAAAATTTGACATTAACGAGGTCTCTCTCTCTCTTTGACACATGCACACAAATGCAGAGTTGTCATGTAAAGAACACTTTGAAGACATGATGTGACAATTGACTGGTAGACAAGAGGATAACCCTCCTTGGAACTATTACCAGAAAGTTTAATATCCAATCCACATATATTGTATTAAGGGAAAGTTCATCATTTTATGTTCTGTTGTACCTTACAAATTCTAAACCGAAATTTGAATAACATGCAGTACAGTAGAGGGTACAATTATAGATGTAGAGATTAGTACCCACTTGATTGTGTCACTCGGTCTCCTACAGGACCCCTATGGTACCCCAGGGGGTCGAAATCCTCTAAAAGGTATCAGGTTGGACAGAGTTGAGCATTCTGTCATTTTTATTTATGACATCTATAGATAGGAATTTCTTCCTCCCTCAAGTAGTTTATGGGCATGGCTTATTAATCTTTGTTTACTCTATTGAATAATAAACACACTGTTTCAAGGTTGCTTTTCGTCATGTTTTGGCCTTTATTTTGTAATTGAAAAATTTTAAATTCACATTGGAAAGCTCAGATTTTTTGTTCTGTATTATGTAGGAAGAGTTGCGTCCATATTTCTCTCTGCCTAAGGTTATGGATGGACTTTTTAACCTTGCAAAGACACTTTTTGGTGTTGAAATTGAGCCAGCTGATGGTCTAGCTCCGGTAATAAAATATGAATATTCTTAGTTCCTTGTATCGGGTAGCATCTTTGCAGACTTTCTGACTCATGAATATTCTTATTTAGGTTTGGAATAAAGATGTTAGATTCTACTGTGTTAAAGATTCCTCAGGTAGTCCTATTGCGTACTTCTTCTTTGATCCTTACAGTCGTCCTTCTGAAAAAAGACAAGGTGCATGGATGGATGAAGTTGTTGCTCGAAGTCGTGTATTATCACGTGATGGTTCCACTGCAAGGTTGCCTGTTGCTCACATGGTGTGCAATCAAACACCACCAGTAGGGGACAAGCCAAGTTTAATGACATTCCGGGAGGTAATCTCATTTTCTGTTGATGTAGTTATCCATTTTTCTTTCCTAGCTGTGATAATGATTCTAAAACATAAAAATATGCAGCTTAGGCGATACTATTTTTAATTTTTTTCCACCCATTCAAGTTCTCGATGTCAACTCTAGTTGCCACTATTTTTAGTTTTTATGCTGTCTGAGGCCGGACTAGATTAAGTTTGTCGGATGGGCACTTATTAGTAGTTTCCTAGGCTTTAGTACTTGGTTAAATTGCATGTATATGGTCTCTGACTATTTTCCTATTGGCTCTGTATTCTAGGACATATTTCAAAGCATCAGATTTCAAATTAGTTGGCTTAATCTGGCTAGTGGACATTATGCTTGACTTAGGAACCATTAGTTCTTGGTTATGAGTGTGAAATCAATTATGCCAAGGACCTTGTACCTGAATGAAGTTGATTCTGATTTGTTACACTAAAGTTCTACATGGTATATCTTGTTAATAATTCTATCAATATCCTTATAGATTGAAAAGTTCTTTAGAATTGTGCACTATTTGGTTAAGACAGATTTTGACTTTATGGTTTTCAAAATTCAATCAGGAAAATTCATGTAGCAAAGGAGTCGTACCATTAAACTTCCGCTTTTCTCATGTTTCTACTAATTGTTAACTATTCACACAATGACAAATGATTCTGATAAAAATTCATTGATCATTCATGAAGTTTAAACTGAGATAAACTAGAGTACGGGAAATTCTGCTTGTGTCAAATGAGCAGCAGTTTGTTAATTGTCGTAGTGAGGTAATAATTAATTGTTCTTTTCTTCCCTTTACCCCTTCAGGTTGAGACTGTCTTCCATGAATTTGGTCATGCACTTCAACATATGCTTACTAAGCAAGACGAGGGTCTGGTTTCTGGTATTCGAGGGATAGAGTGGGATGCTGTTGAATTGCCTTCTCAATTCATGGAAAACTGGTGTTACCATAGGTAATTAAGAATATAGGTTCATGTTATTTTAATGTACTTAATTTTGTGTTAACCAGGCATGGATGCGCACCTAATATATATAATTATGTGATTCATCCTTGTTTTGGTTGAAGTAAATAACATCTTAGAAACCAGTTATTTCCAACTATCCATTGTGCTTAGGCATCAGTTGTGAACATTCTTGATTTTTAATCAGCTACCTCTTTTTAAATCTTTTGGTGGAAGAGGGAAAACATTGGGTTGATTCTTTTCATCTGATCCATCTGAGCCCTTTATTTTGACATGTGGTAATTTTTGTTATAGACTGATACTTGTAATTTAATCCCTCTTTTCTTCAAATTAAATTTTATTGAGTATTGACTATTTTATGAAAAGTTCATTCTTAATAGATATCATGTATCTTCGCATTTATGATTTTTGTTCTCTCTATAGAGAGACTTTAATGGGCATTGCAAAGCACTTTGAAACTGGTGAACGTCTTCCTGAAGATGTATATTTGAAGCTTGTTGCTGCTAGGACCTTCCGTGCTGGCAGTCTCAGTCTTCGACAGGTCATTACTATACATTGTTACTTATTACTTTCAGTATTTGCATTTGAAATTTCCTTCTTTTACTCTCATTAATTTAGCATTTATGTTTTGGTCCTGTTCTTGATGGCACTCCATTGTATTTGTCCAGGCTTTACCTTACTTGATCAATTTGTTAAAAAAATTGTGCAATGAAAGCAGAAATATATCTTTTGTTACCAGCTCCTATGGGATGATTTTTTTGTTCTTGTGGATTTGGAATAGTCTATGCTGTGTCTTCTCATTTTTTTATTTGGGGGCAGGGAGGACATTTTCTTTTCGTAGAATAGTTATAATGATTTTAATATAAATATTTTTATACTGAGATATACTTATAAAAAATTCTGAAGGATCATTCTTTGGTTTTATTTTTCATTTTTTCTTTTCATGTGGATATAGAGAATCAGAGTAAATTGTTACAGATTTTTTTTTTGTTAGTTTATTATGATTTTTTGTTCTATGTTATTTTTCTTGACATTGGAAACCCTTTTTTTTAATATACTGTGGAATAAATAATTAGTATAGTGTGCATTTAAGTAGATGACTATTTTTTTCTCTTGTACTTCAACCCTGCATGAACTCTTATGCAACTAAACTTGAAGAAGGGAAGGATAGGGTTTCAGTACAGCTACCTATTGTGGCCACTTTGCTTGATAATCCAAAGATTTGTTTTTCTGTCTTGTCTCTAGTTGCATGTGTCTGAAGGATGGAACTATATTGATTACAATTTACAAATGCTGTAAAGAATTCTATTTAAATTCAAATGAAATAAAATTATGATTGCATTTCTCATAAAGCCATATCATTGGATTCTATTAAGTAAACTAAACTTTTATGCAATGTTTCAATATTTTATCTAGTGGTAACTTATTTTTATGCTGATTTTGACCTTGCTGTCCTGTGTTAAATTAGTTATGTCTTGAAATACATGGCATACCTTCTAATTTGTTACCAGTAAAATATGAGTTGCAGATAAGATTTGCATGTGTAGATTTGGAGCTTCATACAAAATATGTTCCAGGGGGATCAGAATCTATCTACGATGTTGACCGAAGAGTTTGTGAGTTAACTCAAGTGCTTCCTCCATTCCCAGAAGATAGGTTCCTTTGTAGTTTCAGCCATATATTTGCAGGTTTGCTGTGCCTACTGTGGATTTTCTTAACCATGCTATCATTTTTTAATGAATGTTGCTGAAACCTAACTTTAATTATATGTTCTGGATTTTGCGATGCTTAGGTGGCTATGCAGCTGGATACTACAGTTACAAGGTATTCTGTAATGTTTTAATACTGAAACAAGTTTCTAAACTTGTGAGGCTCTCTTTGGGAATGTAGTCCACTTTTACCATTATATCTTACAGTGAATTTGTCTATTATACAGTGGGCTGAGGTGTTGTCTGCAGATGCTTTCTCTGCATTTGAGGATGCTGGATTGGATGACAGCAAGGTATTGTTGAAAAAACTGTTAATAAAAGATTGGATTTTTGTTTCAGAAACTTGACTTTGTGCTTATTCTTATAAAATTCCCAATGTATGGGTTTAGTAATAAGACTATTTTTTTTGGGCATCGCAAGATAAATTTGGATTGTACATCTCCTTTTATTACCTGTTGATTTGTTTAACTAAAGTAATTTGTTAAACCAATGGCATACTGCTCCTCGTGCAATGCACAACTTTGACATCACAATTGGCAATCATGGTTTAGTTGATGTTTACCATTGGTAAACATGAACCCTTCCATTTATAATTGATACCAAAATAGAAATAAATTTCCTACCCTATGTGCGTGGAATATCCAATTAGAACTTGGTGAAACTAGCTGAGTTTTGCTGTCTCACAATAGCAGTGTCGAAACTTTGCTGCTTGTGAATCTAGTGGTTTCGGGTTTTCGGCTTTGGTTTTTTGTATGCTGCTAAAAGAGGAGGGCATCATGCTTTAACTAATATTCATGGTCTCATGCGAATCCAGAACTCTCTTGTCGTTAACATGGGTACATGGTGTTTGTGGTTCTGAATGTTAGTTATTATTATGTCAACTTTGAGGCTTGTTTGGGTAGACTTTTTCTCCAGTTGTTACACGTTTGATTGTGAGTTGACCTTTATTATGCATTTGCATAGGCCGTGAAAGAAACAGGGCAGAGATTCCGAGAGTCCATTCTTGCTCTTGGTGGTGGCAAGGCACCATTGGAGGTACATCCAAACCCCTATTCATTATTCTTTGGTTTGTGTAGTTAATGAAATAAATTCCTAAAACACATGTTAAAGGATATGGGTAACCTGTGTCGAGTAAGCATCTTGATGTTTTATCTAATGTATGGAGCCTGTCATTGATGCTGCGTACAGGTCTTTGTAGAATTCCGTGGGCGAGAACCATCACCTGAAGCTTTGCTCAGGCACAATGGCCTATTACCACTTGCAGCTTCAGGCTAGAGTTGGTCGTCAGTATATTAGGTTAGGCATAGGCGGAGGCGGAGACAGAGAAAGAGGTGAGCTATAATGTTTTGTTATGTCATGGCCTAACCTTGTATTTGTATGGGGTTTGTAAAAGACGTGTTACAGATCTCTCTGAGCTCTGTCCTGCCCTATTTATGGGCTGAGTGTTGCAAATTGCAATATCAAGATGCATCTCATCAAAAAATTGGATTCTGGACTCGTTAATTTTATAATGTATGGAGCAGTTCTTTATTGAATAATTTGCATTATAGAAGCCCTTGCAACTTAAATATACACAACAAACCTGTAATAATCAATGCGAATAAAAGCACATTCTCTGATTCCAAGTTTCTAACAAACTATGTTGAAACTCGGAAGTATGGCTTATTTTTTTGGGCAAGAGTAGTTATATTGTGGTAGACGACTCTACTCCAGATTGAGCCGAGGCGATGGCAATGCATAAAATTAATCATTAGGTAATTTAGAGATCTGAAAACTACATTCTAACAACTCAGACGATCCTGTGCCTTCACGTCTTGTACCTCTAATTCAATCAACGTCGTTTGAAACAATTTGTTAAACATTGTCTTCCCTCCATTTCATAAGAATAATTAGGTGCGTCGTGCTGACACGAAACCAATCACCTCTAAATTATCTAAATATATAAATTAGGTACTTTATCAACTATCAAGTTGGTCCATTAAAACAAAAAAGAGAAAAAAAAAAAGTTAACCCACAGAACAGTACAAAATGGACACTCTAGACCGTGGAATCCTGTCCACTCTGCGAATCTGGTGTGTCAGATCTGGAAGGGGATGGCTCGTGCAGGAGGGATAACAAACGCAGTAAACGTGGGAATAGCTGTTCAAGCTGATTGGGAGAACCGGGAATTCATCTCTCACATTTCTCTCAATGTTCGTCGCCTCTTCGAATTCCTTGTCCAATTTGGTATGCTAATCCCCATCCTTTCTTTCTCGTTTTCCTTTCCCACTACTTAGCTTTTCTTGGCATGCTATTCGCTTACACGGAAGCATTTGCTTTTCTGGGTATCTCTATTGCTACTCAGTTTCTGATTCACATTGACGTGATGATTCATAAATGAGGTCAATCTCAACTGTTATTAAAGTCTTGACTACCGTATTCACCGCTTTTTCGCATCAGAAAGGAAACATTTTGTTTTTGGTGGAAATTGAACTCGTAAATCTTCTATCTTTGGCTGGGATATTACTGATATCTCGTAATTGGTGGGACTCCAACATTATGAATCTCTCCATTAACACTTTGCCTTTTCCTTTTTCTGGTGATGATCACCTCAGATTAAATTTGTGTGAGTCTTTGTGTGATGTGTAATCTATGTTTTTCTGGGGTACATAATGTGACACGCTCATTTAATTTTGTTTCTCTCATTCAGAGGCTACAACAAAGAGCAAGTTGGCATCATTGAATGAGAAGCTTGATGTCTTAGAGCGTCGATTAGAACTTCTTGAAGTTCAAGTGGGCACTGCATCAGCCAATCCTTCTCTTTTTGCCACTTGATGTTTGCCTGGATCACGTTGTTGTAACTTGTAATACAGCTTTCCTGTAAGCACCCTCCAACCTACATAGTAAAAAGCTTAACAGATTTCTTGATCTGTTAGTCCATTCGATAGTGAAGTATCTCTATAATATCATGCTTCATTATATAAATCTAGTTCTTGATTTACTTTTTATTGCCTCATATAGCTAGCCTTCATGTTGGGTTCACTATAGACTATATTCAAATTCAATTGACACAGGACTAAGAACACCCTAGGGCTTATAAAAAAACTCAATTCAACGTGTCATACTTCTTATGTTTTCAGCTTGTTTGTCCTCTTGCATCGCCGTTAACTTGGTTCCTTCAAATGTCGTAATGTTTTTTCATGAAACCATACATTGTAAGATTACAAACTATTAAAGTGATGGTAAGTGCTGTTCTATGTACTTGGCTCATGAAGCATGTACAATTTATTATGGTTTCTTCGTGGATGTTTTGGGAGATAGAGAGAGTAGAATAGAGTTCCAAAAAGAAAAAAAAAAAAAAAGCTCAACTAATCTAGAGATTTCACCTTTTAATCATGCACTTGCATTTAGGAAAAAGGAAACTCAGTTTTGACAGAAACTGGAACTCTTCCTCTGGATAACGATGGTTAGTAATATACGAATTTGATAATATGTTACAATCAGAATAAAATGTAATTAGTACTTCATTTAATTAAGATTTTATCAGTATTGAGGCGGAAATTTGCACCATCTATATCTTGATAGCAGGCTCTATCCTGAGTTTGACATTGTCATTAACCAAAAGCTTGAAAATCAATTATGCACTTTCATCGTTATGTTGTGCCCCAATAAACAATAGCATTGAAGCAATGAAAGAAAAGCTGATTGGGCATTTCGGATGATTTGCTTCGTAAAACCGGATCTAACAAGGTTTTCTCTCTATTATTTTGCCGAGGTTGCGTTTTTTTTCCCTCCGAAAGAAACAATCTCTTGAGCTAAACATGAAAGCTTCATTAAAGCGTCAAAGTTCTGGCCGTATACCCATCTAAAGTCTGTTTCTTTATCATACTTCCTTGGCTTAATATATTAAATTCGTTACATAAATTAATGGTGCTATGGCCTTAGGAATAACTCTGACACCAAGTACTGATTGTAAACAAAAGTACAAAACGAAACGAAACGAGAACATAGAAGCCCTTAGCAATTGTTAAGTTGAACTTTGAGTATTCACAATAAAACTTGCATCCAGCTTTTTCTACGCTTTTCTAGTCCCACCAGATGTTTATAGTTCCACTGAATGCATTCTTGAACTTTCAAAGAGTTGACGATTAAAGGTTGAAACAGAGTCACATCATAGCCAAAATGACGTAGGCAATCTTTGCTAGTCAGTTTAGACATAGTAACCGAGTTTACTGTCTCTGTTGCATATTGGGACCGAAATTTAATCTTTTTTAACCCGCCAAATAGGAGGTTAAGCTAGGGAGTATTTAGTTTGAAGATGCATAGCCTCTCTGAAAGTGCATTGTGAAGTTATTATTGTCTCCTTTATCATTTAAAATGTGACATGACTAAATAATTATCAGTAACGAATCAAAAGAACTCTCATTCATCCAGTCACTATCTCGGCTGTGGGAGGGACAAGGTTTTGCTTGAGATGGTTGATTCTGCTGTAGATGGAGTTGGGGGTATCGCCCTTTTCTCTATGACAATGGAGTAGCGATTGGATCCTCCAAGGCTTTCAATGGACTTCATGTATTCTGATGCATTGTTTTCTATAATTAGAGCATCCTCTAACTCACGGACAATGTCAGCCATGCTTGGTCGATATGCTGAGAATGGTTCAATACATGACAGTGCTATCTCCACCACTCTCCACATAGCCTCTGCATGATATCCTCCCTTGATGCCAGGATCCACTATTTCATCGATCTTTGATGCCCTTATATATGGTTTAGCCTGCATGCAAAGTTATTTCTTAGTGCCTACTAGATATAATCTGTTTAGCCGCATAATCAGATATTTTGTTTAGGTGTAGGGACAATTGGGTTAAACTGTTATACTAATGAAGCCTTTTGATCACAAAAAAAATTGTTTTTGTACCATACCCATTCAACCAAGCTCCACTCATTCCGTGGTCTATGTATGTTGAGAGGCTCCCGACCACTGACAATTTCAAGTAGAACCACGCCAAAACTAAAGACATCACTCTTGGCAGATAATTGCTGGGTTATGTAGTACCTGCATGCGTATAGATGTCAGCTTTTATGTTATTCTGTGGAGATGAAACAAATCTAGGATGGCTTGTATTAGCAGGTGGCCTCTCTTGCATATGATCGGAGATTGATAGAGCTAAGTAGAATATGTTTTGTTCAAAATGACTGGAACGTAATGCAAGAAAAGGGCAAAATTCAAAACTAGAGCTACTTACTCAGGATCCAAATATCCTGCTGTTCCTCTTACTTCAAGAGAAGCACCACTATCTCCTTCCTGAGGAGCATACTTTGAGAAACCAAAATCTGCTACTTTAGCACACATGCTGTGATCCAGAAGTATGTTGCTTGATTTTACATCTCTGTGTATAACAGAACGTCCCGAAAATGTATGAAGATATGACAAACCTGCTCAATGAGAAAAAAGTAGTCATTCTGGTGTTCCAATATCTTAAAGATGGAAACCCCAAAGTCAATCAGTGTAGTATCTAAATTACTCCTAGCTTCGTGTATATGCCTCAGTTTGTTTTGTGTTAACTTATATTAGTTTAATGTTCGTTATTTTTTAGATATGGTTTATTGACTTTGTTCCTCTCTGTCTCGATTAATTATATTTGGCACTTATTAGTTGAAAATATAATATAAAATTTACTTGCCTCGAGCTGTACCCAGAGCAATAGATAGCCTGGTTGGCCAGTCTAATACTTTTCGCTTTGCTGGTTCCCCTGTTGTCAAGCTGAATTTTAGAAAATACTGGGCATTAAAAGTTTAAAGCAAATCAGCCAAAAGAATTGTGGGATATTTACCATAAAGTCTGTCTTGTAAAGAGCCATTGGACATAAAAGGATACACGAGAATTTGTTGATCATTTTCACAACAGTATCCAAGAAGAGGCACCAGGTTCTCATGCCGTATTGCAGAAAGCAGGTTTACCTGCCAGGTGCATCATAGGCAAAATTATGGACATTGATGAACTAATCAAGTTCCAGAGAAGAAAATGGAGACAAGGAGAAAGAGGATATGTTCTCCGTTAGCATTTGTCAGGTTAGGCAAATAGCAGGTTTAGTACTATTATATGCAACCTGAAGAGCTGCAATTAGGAAGCTGTCATGGGAACTTATATACAGTTAAGAAAAAAAAAGAAGAAAAACAAGAAGGTCTTATTGTACCTCATTGTCAAATTCACGAGTTCCCTGAGTTGATGTGGCCGAACGGACCTTCACTGCCACTTCTTGACCATCTTCTAGAGTGCCCCGGTAAACAGAACCAAACCCTCCTTCACCTATCAAAGTTTTGTACTTTTCGGTAGCAGCCTCTATGTATCCCAGAGTGAATGTTTGAATTGATACGGACGTCATGAAGAAATCATCTTTACTCGGTAAAGAGAAAATCAAATCTGCATATTTTGTAGAAGTGTTAGATACTTTGCACTGCCATGTTAAAATGATTTCTGCCTGACAGAATAGAAGTTGTTCGTGAGTATCAGAAACAATTGACCTGAAGAATCGATACAAAACCGAACACCAACAGACTTATACCAAGAAACTAGACTGAACCACAAGGATAAGCAAAACAACACAAAGGAAACAACACAGACACAGCACCAAAGAAAAGTAAACTAAACCTTCTAAGAAGTAACAGGCATGCCATCACTTCTAAGAACTCACGCATGCTCATAGCAAAGTTCTTTCATGCAACTGTAATCAGGACCGATGCTTCATCACAATCACATCATATCTCTCTTGAATCACATTATTTTAGAATGTGCAAAAAGATCTAGGATGCCAAAGATACAAGCAGATGATATACTTACTTGTCGTCGTTGGGTATCCCTTTCCACCAGATGTTCCCCAGGGATTTAATTTTTCTCTATAACGGAAACAAACAATAATTCCAGCAGCCAAAATAATCAAGAGTGACCCACAAGCAACGGTGCCAATGATGATCTGTGTTTCTGAAGTTCCTGAGTCTCCAGGCTTGCATCTTCCATAACTGAAACATCAATTTTAAACAGTCATTTCTTTTTCTTTACTAATCTAAAACCTTTCATTGTTTCAGTAGATACTTCATACTCTGTACTGAGTGAACTGTTCAAGTTAGCTGGAATCTCTTTACTCATACGGTTATTGCAGCCAAAATACCTAGAAAGAAATAAAATACAAGATCCATTTGTGAAAGGTTTATTTGTTAAAAAAGAAGACTTACAATGAGTAGAAGGACCTTCAATGTCCAAAAAATAAACAAAACTTACAAGTACTTCAGTTGTGGCAGTGACGGAATTGTCCCTGGAAGCAATCCTATGAGGTCATTGTGGCTCAGATCTCTGATTTAAAAATGTAAATGGATCAGCACATGAAATTTTAAGCTGTACTATGATTAGAATCTAAGTAATGAATAAAAGAAATTTAACAATATACGTAACATGAATATGTTAAGGCATTTTATTCTAAAGCTTAACTTAAATTCAATCGTGAGGTCTGTCCGCAGCTACTAATATTGGTAACAAAGTGTCAATCATCAAATATAAATACCTTGCTCTAAGCCTAATATTATATAAGATTGTACTTGTTTGTGTTCTTGAACCCTTTGATTTGAAACTATATTATTTGCAAAAATAAACGTAGAAACTTTTGAATACAAAAGCATCATTGAAGTTGAGTGCATATCATTAAGTAATGTCTTATGCAACATAGTGAAAACTTACAAATCAAGAAGGAACACAAAGTTAGGATAAGAATTTCAATTGTTACTCCATGCAATTTGGTGTCAACAATTTAAATTGGATTGCAGATTAACTAGTTAGAATTTGCTCAAGGTAAATATGAATGAACATATGGACTGGTTAAAGTCGAGAGTTTTCATTTACTACTGCCTCAATTTTATGTCAAAGACTTAGACCATCAGAAGCAGTGAATCTTGCTTGCTACTTGGTGAGAAATCAGGTCTAGGAGCTAGAGCATATACATCAATTTGCAGTTCACCTAAAAAGGACTTTGTGCAGAATTATAACAATTTACGTAGTTGTGATGATTCAGAATGCATTAAATGAGGTTGTGGACTTTTGGTTTCTGTAACATTGAGATAGATAAAACTAGCTCATATAGTATGACCACGAGATATAGTTGAACTTGAGAAGACAATTACATTGATATCAGCGAAGAGGAAGGGGGAAATGAGGGGATATTGCCAGTGAAGCTATTGTAACTCAGATTCCTGCACATAACCAAATAGTTGCAGCAATAAATGAAAACAGCGTCCCAAACCGCAATAAGGAACTAAACAAAAGGAGATTTTAGGAGCAATACAATGTTTTCAAGTTAGTCAATTCAGTGACACTGGGAGGAATAGGTCCTTGTAGATTACTTGAAGAAAGATCCCTGGAAAAGAAGTCATAAATCACTTTATCAACTTGTGTTTTTGTTGTTATATATACTTGGCAACATTTTAAGAAGAAAAATGTAAGGGCTTACAGCTCAGTGATTGCAGGTAGACCACTTAAACTAATACATTCTACATGCTGCCAGGGGAACAGAATGCACGGGTCACCACTCCAACTCTCCAGCTCTTTATTTATTCCGTTATTCTCCAACAACTGTTGTCTCACCTTTAAGATGACTTCGGCTGAAGATAGAAATAATGATGTTTGTATGAGACAGAAAGGGAGAGAGACATTTATGGGCTTACTAATAGAATGCATCTCTGAGGACAAAAATTGAAATTTTGTACAATAATACAAATTATGATGTGAGAAAATCGCGTCTCAAAAAATTAACTTCTGTGCTAGAACAGCCTCAAGTTTTTAAGTCCATTATTATCAAATGTGAAACATATCATTATAAAAGAA
This sequence comes from Senna siamea, assembly GCA_031216115.1. Taxonomy (NCBI): domain Eukaryota; kingdom Viridiplantae; phylum Streptophyta; class Magnoliopsida; order Fabales; family Fabaceae; genus Senna; species Senna siamea. Next base: position 28,495,671 of record CM062360.1, on the reverse strand, counting down.
TATGCAATGATATTATCTGCCGTACCATACAAATTAAATAAGAAATTGGGATTTTCAATTACACTCACAGTCTGCTTGGTTGGTCTCTTGCATCCATGGGAGCACCTGCAGGATCTCGTATGCATTACAAAGGGGTCCAAACTCAGACCCAGATGACTTGATCAAGGTTAGATTGAGCGATCCATTTGCTGAAACGTTCAAAGAAGTGTATCTGTAGTTGGACCCAGCAGCTAAAATGTCAAACCTCTGCTCTTTAATCTCGCCGTTGACATAGATGTCAAACACCCTTTTGCCTTGTCCGACACTTACATTCAATTCGAGAAAGTAGAGAAATAAACGGTATTCGGAATTCCCAGCGTCGAGGTAGTCGTGGATGAATTCCAATCGCTCCTTATGGGTAAGAGCTGTTTGTAAGACTTGTAAGGGAGGTGTCGAATTAGGATTGTGGCCGGAAATGTTCACACTCATTGACAGGTTTGTATATGATGGACCTAAAGTAGCTTTCCAGATTCTGTCACTTTGGTCAAGTGGGTACCTGAAATCAGCAAATTTCTCAATATTATTGAGTTTCTTTGTTTTCTTCCTTTTTCACTTTTAGCTTTTGTCACTGCAGAGACAGATCACGTCAACAATAAAACCATGACATTCTACACTGATTTCCTCCTCCTCGGATTCCGCTGTTCAATCCATAATATGATGAAGCGGTAGAATTCCAACTTGTTATTTTCTTTCTTTAATTTCTTGTTATTGTCATTGGACTGCATCCCATATTGCAGCACCAAGAAAGAAGTTGAATGCATTTAATACAGTCAGTGGAAAAGACAAATCTGGTACACTGGATAATAGATCATTGTTGAATAGAAAATTTGTGGTTCATATTTTTATAGGGCATGAACAACTTAATAGTTACTTGGAGATGTATGGAAATTAATTATCTTATACTTCTTGTCGATATTATCCACTTGCATTTCAATATCTTAGGTCTCCTAAGTGCACCCTGCATCTTAGTGAAACCCTAAGCATGAGTGGTTTCTTTCATTCCAAATGCTTATGAAATGGCTTCAAGCAATATTCTAAAAATGTAGAACTGGTCCATAACATATAGTGTTTTGGTTTCTTTCCCATAGGAAAAAGATATTGATTTCGTATTTATACTGAAAAATCATGGTAATGAGAATTCTCAAAAAACGAAGTGTTATATTTGCTCTGGGAGATACATCTCAGCCAGCACTAGATTTTGCAAATTGCAAAGAATGGAAAATGCAGATTACATACCTGAAATCATCTGCCGTGGCCCCTAGGTTATTTCTGCTGATTAGTTTTAGGACACTAGAAGGTAAACCTTGAAGGTACTCTTCATCCAATGGCCTCAATTCGATCAGTGAGATATAAGGACTTCCCTCGTCCTTCACTAAGCAGAAGTCTATGTAGTTCTTAGTAGCTCTGAAAATTCCCTCAATTTTCAAGTCCTGAGATGGTTTCTGTACTTCACCTAATAAGGTTACCCCAACTGTAACATCGAAGGAGGACTTCAGAGATTTACTCAGAGATTCGTCAAATGGAAATGTGCCCCTTAACAGGTACACCTGATCCTTAATTGTTGGCAAGTTGTAACATCTTTTTCCTTTATCTATATCAAACACTCGAGCTCTTTCATAGCCTGCACGGTTCCCCTCGGGCTTGGTTATATCTCGGCAACTTGTTCTATCTGGGAAGAAACTGAAATCTGATGTGTAATCAATAGAAGTCTTTGAATCTGTATAATTTGAATCAGCACAGCATGCTATGCTCACGAAATCTGCAAAGATGATCATAATATGTCAACAGATCATATATTATACTAATTTAATTGCCCCCTAAATGTATCTTTGGCTTGAAGAGAATGGAGGAGAGAAGAAAGCAATGGAAGTTTTAATTAAAACCATCTTATTGATATAAATCTAAATCTAAATCAAACCGATTCTTCTCTTCCCTAACCCTTCCCTTCTCCATTTCTTTAATCCAAACATATACTGAATCCATCTCTGCAAACAGAGGATACTGTCAACTGGTGTAAGATTCTCTAGGTACTAAAGTATCTGACTATTGGTTTTATATCTGCATCCTTGAAAAAGAATGCTTAGTCCTAAACTATTGTGTCATCAAAGTCAACATACAGAATGGAAACAAAAAAATTCAAAGCAAAATTTGTCAAGAAAGCAATCAATGATGAAAGATGATCTAAAAACTAATATACCAAGTTACTGACCATGACTTGCAGAAGCTGATCTGATGAAAACAAGAAGACAAAGGACATAAATCATAACACGTCTTAATATCCTGTTATCCAATTCCTCCATCGTTATCTGGAAGAAAGGTCACCCCATGGGGTTGTCAAACTTGAGTCCATGCCAACTAACTCTTCATATTCCACCGACGACTAGGTTCTTGTAAAGTCCATCAACAATCTTTGTTTGTCTTTAAAATTAGCACTCTTTGGTTTGCTAATGAGTCAGATAAAGAATAAGGCACCTGTGTCAATTCTGTACTTTAATTACTGACCTCAGATTTCTGTAGTTTCATTTCCTGTCAAAGAATTTGAAGCCATTTTCCAGAAGAGCCTTGTTTGGATGGAGTCAGGGTGCAGAGACTCTTGAAAATTTGAGTTTGACTTTGAAAGTGGAAACTGCAGGAGGTAGGAAGGAGATGGAAGATGAGTTAGAGCTTGAATTAGAACAATATGTTATTAATTATATTTGTTTACTTTTATTATTAATGTTAAATATATATATTTTGTTTTGGTGGTGCTTACTTGATTATGTTAATTAAGTATTGATATTGTTTAAAATAATAGGAAATGACCAATCCTTTGTCTTCTTCCACCTTCGTCCCTCTCATTATTTGTAACAATGGATGCAACATGATGGAAATAATAGGGCGTAGGAAATGTTCCATGGTAACAGATGAGAATCTGCATAGCACTCGTACGTACAAATTATTTCTGACTTTTTTTGAAAAGAAAAAATTCCATCTTGTATACCCAAATACCCATTAATATTGACTAAGCTTTTAATTTTGTTGATTGTTAGCAGTTAACACTCTTGCGAAGCGGCAAAAACATCTTATTTAACCTCTAGTAGACAGTGAAAATTTGAAGTGAAAGGTGTTTATTTGAAAACAATATCTTACAACCAAGAAAATAGGGGACTCAAGAAAACTGAACCAGTTATCCTTTTTCAGATTTTGTATTATATTTTGCTTTGTGCAGTGCACCGAAAATGCTTGAAATTTGAAACAGGTAAAGAAACTAAAGTAGCTCAAGAAAACTCCTAAAGAAGAGGCAAACCCCTAAATTGTAGTGCCTAGCTGTTCAACATGAGGAGGCTGAAAATTACATTTGAAATTATATATATTAACTTCCAAGATTGGAGCAAACCTAAAAGATCCACAAACTCATCATCAATCATCCCTTCTATCATTGAGGTTGTCGAAAATATTGATTTCAAAAATTTACTTCACCAAATAAGAGGGTCACTGTGCAAATATTTATTATCATGGTTAATTGCGCTATTATGATACCTCAAGAAATAGACTTTAGATGTGAGCTCATCAGTAATACTTATTGTTCTTGAAACTTACTGAAAATTAAGAGTTTGAAGCATTGTTCTTAAGCTTTGAAGTTTGGGGTTGTCAAATTAAGGTTACCCCAAAGCATCGTTTCATCCTTAGCATGAAGAAGGTTCCTATTCCTAATATCCCAATAAGTCTTCTTTTTTTATTAAAATAAATTATCTAATTTATCTACTATCTAGAGATTAAAATCCAAATTATTGGATCATTAGTCTCATTCATCTAAATTACAAGTGGGAAAAAGGTTGGGATGAGCTGTTCGGAAGTTAAGTCATTGGAAGGCAAAGTAAATACAGATAGGAGAGATGTTGATATTCCTGACATATATAACGTCTTACTTAGTCAATCCCATTGTATATACTTCAAGCATTAGAGTTGTTATAATACAATCACTTTGTTTTGACAGCAGGTCAAGATGTTTCACAGCAAATCTTGGGGCCGGTACTTTCAAAGCTTTCAGTGTTATCACTAATAATTATAAGATGTCATCAGGTATGATTTTTTTTTTTCTAAAAATTATAATAAAATTATTCATAAGCATCACTTAATAATTTAAATATTTAAATTAAAGTAATCGTTGACATCAATATCCTACAGCCAAGAACTTAAACTAAATGAACTAAATTAAATTTTTAATGAAATACAGGACTGAAAGTGTTTTGTTTTTTTTTATAACAGGCATTACACGTGAGTGGCACATGCACAAGTAAAACCATAATATTTTGCAACACTTCCAAATGCCTTTCTTTCTGTTATATTACTATTTTATACTTTTGTGGGCCCCACTTCCCTTGAATCAATTACAGGGCTAATACCCTATGAATCTATCCTCAAAAGCTCTCATCGTGGCATATATTTAATGTGGGAATCTTTTTCTAACCAAGACAAAACTAGAGCCTTTAGCCTTTTAGGTGTAACTAGAGGTTTCTATTGTGTGTATTAATGCATAATATATTTAGTCAATTTTTTAATTAATAATTTTATATTCATAAACTAAGGCTCAACTTGTTTGGTCTATGCCCGACAAATCGATACCTCCAATGGATTCGTTGGCATATTCCCTCATTTGTCTTTGTTAGTTAATACAAATATGACAAAATTCTTTGTCATAAAACCAAACTTGACATCCATGAGGTGTTTTATAATCTTTAAAACAACTAGGAGAAGACCTTTTAGGATTTGATTAAATAATTATTTAATTAATTTATTTTTTATAATTTTTTATTTTTTTATTTTATATTATAAAATATATTATTTTATAAAATTATTATCATAAATAATTATAATATAAATTAAATATTTTATTATATATAATAAATAAGTTAAAGATTAACGACTGTCGATATGAATCGATCAATCTACTATATGTTAACCAATAAAAATAAAAAAAAATTATTAAATTCTTAATCACAAAAATTTAAAAAAAATAATTTTAAGTGATTTTTTTTTTTACATCTCTTAACCCATAAACAACTAGGAGAAAACTTTTTAGGATTTGATTTAGGCGATATTATTTAATCTCAAAACACAAGGTTGCTTATTTAGCAAACTCAATCTAATAAAAGTTTCATGGATAGCATTAGTGCCCATTCTTCTAAGTGAGTCTCTACTTAACCTTAGGTTGATCTTCAAGCCAAAATGTTGGACACAATGCAAATATAGGTGTGAGATTAAAAAGAGATCTCACACATGTTGTCACAATCTCTCTGTTCGCCTAGTAGTATTTAATTTAGTCTCCCTTACTATGTTGTCTACCAAAATTAAATTCAAATCTAAAACATCCAAATATAGACGGGGATGAATTAATGAGTTTTTTGATGTTTGTCTACTCAACATGTTTTATTCTATGCCATCGGAAAGTTCAGAGCATGAAATTTTAAAACAATGAATTTAGCCATTTTTGGATGCATTTACACGGTGCTGATTTCCATTTTCTTACGTTCTTTTTTTTTTTTATTAAGTTCATGATGCTATGTTTAATATCCTTATTAATAATAACAGCTAATTAATCAGGCTATAGGGGTGCAGCCTGCGGGAAAGCTTTAGAAGGAAAAGAAACATAGTAATACTTCGATCTTTTCTATGCATTTCTTGAAAGCCTAAGATATTTTTGGCTTTTAATGCAAAATATACAAGCTTTTTTTTCTTTTCTTTTCTTTTCTTTTTATTCTTCAATAAAGAATTTTCTGCCATGAACTCAGCTTCAATATTTCATCCACCGCAAAAAAAAAAAACAATAGAAATATCCTTCTCTGGTAGTTCTGCTACCAATATCAGCACCATTTTTTTCTGAACTCAAGTCTTTATTAAAATTCATTTTTGCAGGACAGGACAAACTGTGAATCAATCACATTTGTTCAAAACAGTTAACTATTCTATATACAGATAGTAATATAAGTTGTGGCTAAGTGCAATAAAAAGGAAGAACCAGATAAAACAGTGCCTGCTGCTGCATAAAACATTATGCTTGAAAATGCTTAACCAAATTAAATTATTAACTCTGACACTCTCTGCCTTCATCTATGACCTCTGGTTTTTCGATGCAAAACGAAGGATCAAGTAAAACAAAATCCTATACAGCACAGCCCAGATCAACATTATTAACACATTTTTCCACTTCTTAGACTCTTCAGTACTAATATGAAGGCTACTCAAGATATCAAAACCTCTAACTTCTGAACCTTCCAGGTTTGTCCCGAACACTTCCCAAGTCTGATACTGGTTCATCAAGAGCCCCTCATAAGGATACGTCATAGTTGAAATTTTGTTCATCCAACGCCAGTAGGCAGGAATGTCCTTGCTACTCAAGAAATACCCACAAAATAAGAAGAACAGAGCAGTGAAAGCAATAACAGCAGCATAACCCAGGATGTAATTCGGAACGACGGAGCTCACAAAAACAACAAAGGAGTTGGTTGTGACAAGGGAAACGAAGAGGACAAGCACGAAGTATAGAAAAGGGCCTCGGAGCTTTAAAGCAAACCAAACAAGGAGAGCGTAGACGGTTGCTTGGAGAGCAAGAAAGGGGGTGTGGGTGATTAGGCCAGCTATGGTGTAGGAGGAGGCTCGGTAGGCGTTGTGGGAAGTCTCCCTGATGAAAATGAAGCGCTCCTGGATGAAGGCCGGGACTGCGTCATTGGAGGAGAAGAAGAAGAGGCAAACAGTGAAGATGAAGAAGCTGAGGCGGTTGGTGATTCCTTGGAGGTCTGCTTTGGGGTTCTTGAACATGGTGGCCATCATGAAGCCCATGACTGTAAGGACCATTAGTCTGGAGAGGAAGAGCTCAGGGGTTCGACGGATGTTGATGAAATTCCGGCGCATGAGGATCCAAGTCTCCTGGAAGAAGGAGTTTGCGAATTTGGGGCCGAGACGTCTGGGAAGGCCGTCTGCGGGAGTGAGGTAGTCGTTCTCATTCACTGTGTAGTCGCTACTGTGGGGCGTTGGAGTGGCTGGGAGTATCTCACTTGAGTATGTGTAGTAGCCAGGGGATGCATTGCTGCTTTCAACAAATCAAACTCAATCAGAGATTTTAAGTTTTTATCAATTTAGTTCGTGACTTGGGAGTTACTTAAAAGTGTTATTCTAACGTATAATAATCAGTCATTCCTGGATGAAGTAAGCCGTTATTTACTGTTTTATCGATT